>JANJGN010000015.1:59148775-60363775 GCA_026770705.1 Isurus oxyrinchus | reverse complement strand
TAAACTCTTTTTCTAACTTAATTTATTGCTATAAATTTTTGCTTAGCAATTGTTTGTTTTCTTAATGGCTCAGCTTTTTATTGAAATTTAGTTCAGTATTGTGCCAACTCTTACCTTTCTAAAATTTGTTCATTCACTCCTTGAGTGAGGAAAAAATGGAAGTGTGAACCCCTGATCGAGAAGGTTGGACAAACCTGCACCAGTGTGTCAGCTTAGATTTTTGTGCTCAAGTCTCTGAAGTGGTTTCTGACACAGGTGAGAGTGCTAACCATTGTATATTCATAGCCAGCACTAACCAGAAAGGTTTCTCCTTTACTCTTATTACCCTTGAGGATTACTCTGATCTACCCAGTCTGTATCTCATTTAAAAAAATCAGTATGTTTGGTGTTAGGAACTAGAGATAGTTTAAGTAAGTTATATTTGTATTTGTGGGCGGAAACAATGAATTTCAGCTTTAAATTAAATTTTTATTTCTGTATTAAAAAAGGGAGAACTTGAGTTTTAGTTTCAGGGGAGGTGGTGGCATAGTGGTATTAGCGTTGGACTAGTAATAAAGAAACCCAGGGTAATGCTTTGGGTGAAATATGACTGCAATAAAAATCTGAAGTTAAAAGTCTAATGATGACCATGAAATCATTGTTGATTGTTGTAAAAATCCATCTGGTTTACTAATTCCGTTAGGGAAGGAAATCTGCCATCTTTACCTGGTCTGGCCTACATATGGCTCCAGACCCACAGCAATGTGGTTGACTCTTAAATGCCCTCTGAAATAGCCTAGCAAACCACTCAGTTATCAATCAGTAAAAGATCTAAAAGGAATGGAACCAAATGGACCATCTGGCATCGATCTAGGCACTGGAAGTGACAATGGCAAACTCAGCCCCATCTGGGAGCTGATGCCAAATTGGGAGAGTTGTCTCAAAGACGAGTCAAGCAACAGCCTGACTCACGGAATCATACCTTACAATGTCCCAGACACCACCATCACCACTAGCCGAGGTGGTGGCACAGTGGCTTACAGTGAAGAAGGTGCTGTCCTGTGTCATGAAGAGATTAATGTCTATAATGTTATTGGAAATTACATCTTTAAAAATAGTTTAGTAGTGTCTGTGCCTATGTGCGTGTATTTTGTTTAGATTAAAGCCAGCTGGTCTAGAGGCTTTGCTATAGAAAGAAGTAGGTAATTAGACAAACATGGGGAAGTTTAGAAACATAGATGTCAAGGGGAGCAATTTGCATTTTAAATAAAGCATTCAAAAGAATGGGTGAAATGTTGCACCTAGCTAGAATATGCCAAGCAATGTGTTTATTATTGTGTGTAAGTCGGAGGCATTTTAAGATCCATCAGGTGTGAGAAGCCTCCAGCCTGTAAGTCTCAAGTCTGTCTGCAAGGAGCCAGAGCTGAAAGAAACTCATTTTGAATGTGACTGTCCGGGGTATGCTTTGCCAGGTGTCTGTTTACTGTTCCCTTAACGGGGGTGTAACTGAGAGTCAGATTAATTAGGGGATTTTTGTAGTTATTATAGTACTAATTTTGTGGACATCTGTATGTGTTTACAATCTTGCTTATATGAATGAATGTTTAATTTAGTTTTATAAAAAACCTCTTGAGATTTGGTGGTCTCATCACTACTGAATTCAAAGCCTGCATCTCGAAACATACAAATTGTAAAAATTTGTTAAGACAGTTGTTTCAAGTTTCCCTCTGGGATTTGAACAACTCAACGTTTACCATTGGCAGTGTCATAATACCCTGGAAGTCCTCAACATCGACTCCAGACCCCATGAAGTCTCATGGCATTAGGCCAAACGTGGTTCAAGGAAATCTCCTGTTTATTTCCACGTACCATATTGCCCCCACCACCTCCATCCCCCGCCCCCCCTGCCCTCAGCTGATAAATCAGTGCTCCTCCATGTTGAACACCACTTAGAGGAAGCACTGAGGATGGCAAGGGTACAGAATGTAATCTGGGTGGGGGATCTCAATGTCCATCACCAAGAGTGGCTTGGTGGCACCGCTACTGACCAAACTGGCCAAATCCTAAAGGACATAGCAGTTAGACTGAGTCTGCTGCAGGTGGTGAGGGAACCTATAAGAGTGAAAAACATACTTGACCTCATCCTCATCAACCTGCCTGCTGCACATGCAGTATCAGTAGGAGTGACTACCGCACAGTCCCTGTGGAGACAAAGTCCCGCCTTCACGTTGAAGGTACCCTCCATTGTGTTGTGTGGCACTACCACCGTGCTAAATGGGACAGATTTCAAACAGATCAAGCAACTCAAGACTGGGCAACAATGAGGTGCTGTGGGCCATCAGAAGCAGCAGAATTGTACTCAACCACAATCTGCCAGGAGCAGCACTAGGCATACCCAAAAATCAGGTGTCAACCTAGTGAAACTACAACACAGAACTACTTGCATGCCAAACAGCTTAAGCAGCAAGTGATAGACAGATCTAAGCTCTGCAGTCCTGCCGCATCCAGTCGTGAATGGTGGCGGATAATTAAATAACTAGCAGGAGGAGGAGGCTCCAAAAATATTCCCATCCTCAATGATGGGGAGCCCAGCACAGCAGTGCAAAAGATAAGGTTGAAGCATTCGCAACAGTCTTCAGTCAGAAGTATCGAGTGTATGATCCATCTTAGCCTCCTCCAGAGGTCCCCAGCACCACAGATGAAAGTCTTCAGCCAATTCAATTCACTCCACGTGATATCAAGAAATGGCTGAAGGCACTGGATAGTGCAAAGGCTATGGGCCCTGACAACATTCCGGCAATAGTACTGAAGACTTATGCCCACTACTTGCCTCACCCCTAGCCAAGATGTTCCAGTACAGCTACAATACTGGCATCTACCTGGTAATGTGGAAAATTGCCTTGGTATGTCCTGTCCAAAAGAAGCAGGACAAATCCAAACTAGCCAATAACCACCCCATCCGTCTGCTCTCCATCAACAATAAAGTGATGGAAGGGATCATTGACAGTGTCATCAAGCAGCACTTGCTTAGCAATAACCTGCTCACTGATGCTCAGTTTGGGTTTTGCCAGGGTCATTCAGCTGCTGACCTCATTGGTTCAAACATGGGGGTGTAATATCGGAATGGAATCCCGTTATCTTCCTATCAGATCCAGACTCTCCAAGGAGCGGACAGCACATCTCGACGGGGCACAAAGATAATTAAGGCAAATTAACTTGCCAATTGAAAGCAATTTTAGGGGCTTTTTTGTCAATTTTCCAGAAAGTGCCAGAGAATTACAGGGCTTCAGAGCCTTGTCGGCATATGGAGATAGCAAGCAAGCAGTGAGGTCATGTGGTTTGACAGGGAGGGTGGAGAAGCAAAGGCACTGGGTGTCACTGTCAGGAGTGGGGGCCAAGATGCCTGCAATGTAGGGGCTTGCTGTCAGAGTGCCATTGGGAACTGGTACTTGTGTGGATTAAATGGGCAGGAAGAGGAGATGGAATGGAATGGATGGAAGGAGGTGTCTGTGTTAGGGGAGAAAGGCAATGTGATAGCTGCTACCTTAGGGTCAACTGAATCACCAGCCTCAGGGTGGGAGGAAGGAGAAGGGCACAGAGGGAACCTCAAGCAGTCTCCTGCATGCTAAAGTAGGCACTCCTGCAGCAAGAATCTACAGACAGAGGATGAGCTACCTTCAAATGTCTGAGCAGCAGTGTTGCTGAATTCTGCACCTCACCCGAGAGGTCATCACTGATCTATGTGCCAGGCTGTGAATGAGCTAAGCTGCAATGGAGTAGGCAGCCACTCAATGCCAGTGGCATTGATGGTCACCATGGAACTAAACTTTTACAAATCCAGTTCATTACATCTGGAGATATATGTGGGATCTCCCATTCTGTGCCACGTCGCTGCATCAAGATGGTGACTGATGGCCTCTTCATAGAGTCATGGGATGGTTAAGCTGAGACAGCCATCAGTTTTGGGGCCATCGCTGGATTTCCCCAGGCACTGGGTGTCATCAACTGCACACAAATAGCCATTAAGGCTCCCACAGCCATCAAAACGAAGGGCTTCTGCTTGCTTAATGTACAACTGGTCTGCAACCACTGCCAAAGTATCCTGCAGCTGTGTACATGGTACTCTGGAAGCAGCTGTGACACCTACTTACTAAGGCACTCCCAAGTGCTCAAGGTTTTCACTTCCCCGCACACCTTCAAGAATGGATTCTGGGAGACAAGGGCTACCCAATAAAAAAAAATGGCTACTTACTTACTTCCTTGAGGAACCCAAGAATGGATGCAGAGGAGAGGTACCACACATACCACAGGGAAACCTGAGCAACCATCGAGCATGCTATAGTTCTCTTGATGATGCAACTCAGGTACCTAGACCAATCTGATAGAGCCCTTCAAAATGCCCCAAGGATCTCGTGTAGCATGGTGGTCTGCTGTGCTCTACACAAACTGACACTACAAAGGGGGGAACCATTGAACAGTGAAGGTATACTTTGGCGCGATGCCTCTCCAGACGATGAGGAGGTGGAGGAAGCTGCTGATCTGGCGATGCATCATGAAGGACTCCAGGCACAACAGGAAAGGCACAATGAGATATGCTCAAGGGAAGCTTGGGATGCATCAATACAGACACGTTTCAGATGATCCTTATTGCCTGATCCTTCTATTCCGTTCCACTAAAAGTTTCACCTTTTTGCAGCAATGCTGATGTATCCTTCATTTAACATCCCATTTCCCTGCACCCAGCAACATCTCGTCTCCAGCATGGGAAAAGTGGGGACCATGTGTGTTATCACCGCTTGCAACCAGCCCTTGGGGTGAGCCAATTTACTCCTGACGTCCCAGAGGGCCAAAATTAATAGATATTGCCAAAATTCAGTACACCTTTACCACACATAACAACAGACACAAGGAGTAAATCTTTATCAATGTTTTCACCTGTGAACCCTTAGTGCAGCTAGGTGTTTCTTAAATCTCTTGCAAATGCATCCCCACCCCCAGTACTTGCAGCTGAGCTGGAGGCATGCTGCTGATCTTGCTACCCCATGGCCTGGGATTTCCTTGCTGGACATTCTCTGGCTGCTCGAGGCCTGGATAGTCCCAGTATGCCAAAGGGCTCCTTCTCTTTTGTCACAGTCCCTCATTGGCAGAGGGGCTGAGGAGCTGTTGTCCTCAGCAGGCATGCCCTGAGAGGAGCCCCCAAATGCAGAAGGCAGCCGTTCCTCCTCCCTTGCAAGGACTGGTACCTCACTTTAGTCCGAGGACCAGGTGAAGACTCCAGTCACCCTGCTTCCCAATTCCCTTCACCAGCCATCGATTTACAAGGACTTGGCTATGGCATGACGGTTTGTGCATATATCTGACACCCACTGAATGATCTTATTAAGCCACATTAGAGTTGCCAATCTCTCAATGGAGGAGGCTTCCAGTGCAAATGAGAGGGAAATGGCAGCACCCTAGCCTCCTCCACTGTCTATGTCAAGGTATGGATATCCCCAGAATCTCTGTCAGATCTTCACATCCTTATGCTGTAGTTTCAGCATCTACTGCCTTACTAACAACTCCAGAAGCACGTCATCAGGCTGAGGCGCAACATGGATCTTGGCTCCCACCCTCCTCCAAGTGTCAGTGGCCTCAGTTGTCACAGCCTCCGTTAGCTGCTGAGGCATATCTGAGATATCCTCATTAAGTTGTGATCCTGAATCCAAACACAATCAGATACCCACCAATGTGAGAGTATCTGCACTGGTGGAGGGTGCATGGGAATGATGTGACACTGCACCCTCTGTGGTTATGACAGCACTCTGCTCTTGCTGGTGACCTGCAGAGGAGACAAGATAAAGTTAATGATTTTGGACTTCCCATTACATTCTTCCAACTACTACTGGTGTGAAGATGCATGAGTCCAGTGGAGAACATAGGAGCATCATGTCTCATGGTAGCCAAAGGCTACTTCATACACATCCATGGGGCTGCTCACTCGTTTGTGACCTCATTCCTGTCTCATTTTCCATGATGATGGAGCACTGGGCATACTGTCCTGCTGATTCCAATACCTCCTCTTCCATTGGTGTCAGGATAGCTAAGAAGGGAATGTCGCCATTGGTCCAGGTCCTTTCATTCACGTTCGGAGCTCTTTCTCTGCAGGCACAAAGATGAATAATGTTAGTCATCCAACAAAGGCATTCCCTATTCCTAAACTGGTGGCATCCCTCCTGCCTGTGATGGGAGTCCACAAATGCATCCTGCATGCGGCTACTCTGGAGCGACCTTGCTGAAGTCAATACTGACAGGTGGATGTTGTAATATGCCATTAAAAGGATATCAGCATGACATCGCTAGAAGGGAAATGTATTATGTGATTCAGTCTTAGTTTCACTTTTGCTTTGAGCAGGGCACATACACAACTCCTAATGTTTCCAAACTATACAACCAAGTAAGACTGTTCTTATTGCCTCATCTTAACAAATGAAGCAGCAATGTGTTTACCCAATCCTTATGAGTGATTGGTGCCTTAAAAAACAAATAAGCTCAAGGACTTATATCATTATAAGAACATGACAGTGGGGGCCATTGACCAAGAAGCAGCCACGCCTCCAACAGACTCTGCTACTGTCTGACCCATTGCCATTGGCTGGGTCGGCATTCCATCACCGTGAACCTCATTGTCACAAATTGTCATATGTAAGCTTCAAAGGGAAGCAAAATTGGATGTACACATCAGGGCTGAACAAATAAGGTCACTCACCTGCTTGCAGCACTGGATCCAGGTTCTCTGGATAATCCTGTGGTCGCTGACCTCCTGTACAGTCTCCGCTCAGGCTTGCTGGGTTAGGCAGGCCCGGCTCCTCCTGTCAGCCCTCGTGAATAGAGCCTCCCACCTTTCTCAAGTAGCCTGGAGGCTACTCAAGGAGGCATCATTGAAGCATGGGGCCACCCAGGATCTTCCTTCTGCCATGCCTTCAGAAGCCTTCTTCCTCAGGCCTTCAGTGTGGTTAATATTGATGGCAGCAGAGCTGTTGAATGTAACAAGGTCGTTCCATGCAGCAGGAGTATTCAACAAGTGCTGGCAGCCCTTTAAGTATGCATCTACTGTGTACCTAACTGGCTGCCTTCACTCCCTGATTGGTCGCCTCATCCCCCAACCCCACTGGCAGTTAATTGGTCAGCTGGCTCCAGATTGTTTCATCCTGGCCACTGGCCTCGCAAGTAGCAGCTGCACCCTTTTCCAATCCTTGAGCCTACCTGCAAAATTCAGCCAAACGTTTCAGGCCTGTGACTTTCTTGTTACAATTCCTGAAGAGGAAATTGCACACCCAGGATAAAAGGTCACAACTGGGGGAGAATGAGGTCATGACTGGAGGTGTGGGAGTTAAACTGTGGAGGGTGGGGTGAGGCTTACATTATAACAGTCCCTACAAACTAAAAGTACTTCATTGGCTGCAAAGCACTTTGGGACCTCCTAAGTTTGTGTAGGTGCTGATTAATACAAGGCCCGAATTTTACCTTTTCCACGCAGGCACATGGCAGTCACAACACATTGCAAAATGACATGTGATGACATTGGGAGGGTTTCCCAACATCATTACTTTGCCTTGCAATATTTCAGTTGGCAGGTGAGCACGAATATAGGAAGATTGCCCGCCAGCATTTAAAGGGCCAATTAATACCATTTAAAGTCCAAGCGACCCCGATTTTGGCTTTTACTCTTGATGCACGGGCCAATCAGGCAGACTGGCTTCACGATTTTTAATCTTCTAGATCCAGGGCAGGATAAAAGGCCCAAAAGGAATGGAGAGGTAGGAGTATTTATTTTTTGTTCGTTCATGGGATGTGGGCATCACTGGCTAGGTCAGCATTTATCGCCCATCCCAAATTGTCCTTCAGAGGGTATTTAAAAGTCAACCATATTTCTGTGGGTCTGGAGTCACATGTAGGACAACAGATTTCCTTCCCCAAAGGACATTAATGAAGCAAATCGGTTTTTACAACAATTGTTTCATGGTCATCATTAGATTTTTAATTATTGAACTCAAATTCCACCATCTGCTGTGGCAGAATTCAAACCCTGGCCCCCAGAGCATTACCCTGGGTTTCTGAATTATTAGTTTATCGACAATACCACTACACCATTGCCTGCCCCTAAGGGAATTGTGAGTGTGTGGATTATAGTTCATTTTTGCAATCATTTTGTTCATTTGGATAATTTTAGAAGGTGTAAAGCTTCATTGTTCTAACCTGTGCAAGCATAAGGTCTAACATAGGTATTGTGCCTGCTAGAGAGACCCCCTCAAGCACCTGTGGGGGACTGGGTGCCTTTGTGAATAGAAAGGGTTCCACTCTCTGAATGTTCAGTTTGTATGTGACCACAAACATGAGATCCTGTGCATTTGTGCCAGGTGTCCTGGAAGCTGCCATGATGCATGCATCTTGCGTCACTCCCAGGGGAGGACAATAGACCTACTCAAAATGAGATTTTACTGCCTGGACCACTCAGGAGGAACAATGGAATATCTTCTGGGATGAGTTTCCCTTATTGTAGCAGTCTGTTGTGCCCAACATAATCTGGCTCTCTCATTGGGGAAGCTTATGGAGGGTGAAGACAGTGATGTTGTTCCAGAAGCCATAGAGGATGAATCCAGCACTGAATCTGAGGAGGAGTCTGATCAGCGCCAGGGTGATGAACAAGATTCAGCAATGAGGGTGCTTTATGGGAGCCAGGGAGACCAGGGAGGCCCTGATTCAGGGGTCTATCCAATAGGACACCAAAGCCAGGAGTCCAACTGATCGCAAACAGGCCTCCTGGCCCCACCCTCTCCTGTCCCTCCCTCTGGAATAAAGTTTGCAGCCCAGTCAATGTTAGACATGAGTTCCAGGCCTCCTACCTAACTATTACATAATAAGGCCATTTGATGTGGTGTCACATTTTAATCATGAGTTGTGACATATACATACACCACTGCACAAGTGACAAGGAGAAATGATTCACCCATGAAACCCCTTCTGTGATCATAGTGATTTAACTTTTTGTTTAGGAGTGCTACGTCTTGGTGCTTCCCCCTCGCTGGCAGCTGCACTGGAGCCAAGCTGCTGACCCTGATGCCCTGTCGGCCTTGATGACTTTGCCTGCTGTCCTCTGGTTGCCAGGGCCTGTGCGGGCCCCAACTGGGTGGGAGAGACCAGCGGCGTGGCTGGGCACTCCACAGTCAGCGTGGTCTCCTCAGGAGCAACAGTCACTGGCAAAGGGTGAAGAAGCTGCTGCCATCATCATGGAGCTGCTGATCATCCACCAACATAAGGCTTGTTTGGACCTCCCTGCTCACCAGAGATGGATGGGGTGTCAGCAGAGTCACTAGGTGCCTCATCCATCTCTCACATTAGCAGAGACCTGCTGAGATCACTGCCAATGTGCAGACTCAAAGGTCCGAATGCAACCCCAGAAACCCCTGATTGAGTTCCTAGAGCTGCCCCTCCAGGAGAGTCACCACTCTCTCTATGGAGGATGCTGTGCATTCAGAGCTGTGGGTTAATGCAGTGCTCACTCTCCTCATGGACTCCTGCAATACAGAGACCATGGCACGCAGACCCTCAGAGATCTCTGCCAGATGTTCACGTATACCCCGCTGGACATCCAGCATTCACCGCCTTATAGACGATTCCAGAGGCAGGATTTTAAGTTCTGCAGACAGGCCCGGGAATGGCCGGGAGAGGTGCCACCACGCACGATTGGCCACCCCCCCGACCGCGAATTCATGCTAGCGAGCCAATTAAGACCCACCGAGCGCCATCAGCGGCTCCCCAATGGTCAGGTAGGGGTGGGCGGGGTCAGGGGCCTGTCAGCCGCCGGGTTCAGTGGTGAGCTGGCAGCTGGTTTAAAACTGGCACAGTCGGGCCCTGGAAAGCTGCCAGCAATGAAGGCATCTTCAGTGTTGTCAACAGGAGATTACAAACTATGGATTCAAATGCGGCTGCAGACGCCAAGCGGGGGGACAGGTCGGCTGGGCACTCGGGCCTCCGGTTTTCTGATGAGTGCCTCGTGGTCCTCCTGGAGGATGTGATTGCCAGGAGGGACACCTTTGTCCACAGGGATGGAAGGAGGAGGCCACCACGCCTAACAAATAGAGCTTAGGAAGAGGTCAGCAGCTAGGATGTTGTGCAGCACTTCTGGATCCAATGCCGCAAGAGGTTTAACAACCTGTTGCACTCAGAAAGGGTGAGTACCATGCTGGCATGGATCGGTGTGGACAAGTGTTAAGGTCGGGCTGTCCCCTCATAGAGGGACCCCTCAGGGGTGTTACAGTCTGAGTGCCGACTGTCAATGACGCTGGAGCTGGCCAAGGGAGTGAGCCCTGGCTGCTCGGACTGAGTGCCTTGCGGCTCGAGGTCCAAGACTCAGATCTGCTCTGCAAGGTGTTCCTCAGGTGGGGTAGGCAAGGCTGCAATGGTGATGCAGATGGAGAGTGGACAGATCAGTGCCCCTCTGTCCTTTCAGGAGAAGGTGAGCCATAACAACATTGGGAGGTCGTGGACAGGCAAAGGCCCACCAAACCTCCTAATCCTAATGAGATTCGAACAGGACGGCTTGGAGCTGGAGAGGCATCACACACCTCGGTCAGCCGGCCATGGAGAGGCTGGGGTGTCAGACAAAGTTAAGAGCGCAGTGCATTGAGGTGAGAGTTTCAGTTTGGTGCAATCTTGTGTAGTCTCATCACTGACAGGAGCCTCGATCCTGGCGTCCCCATTGATCATTGAAAGATGATGGCACTGTGATGCGATCTCCATTGTCTCACCAGGGTGTCTGTGACAGTGTGATGACGTTAGCTAATGACACGTTGTCGTTCTCCCTTAGATTTGCCACCACGTATCCAGTCACAAGACCACAGAGAGCCACTGCTGATGCCAGAGGACTGCCAGTCTCCAGATACACCTCCGTCACACCCGCTCCCTGAAACAGCCACCAGCGCAGATACCAGCACCCTGGTGGGCACTAGATTGACAGCTAGAATGTCAGTGCACAGCAGTGAGGGCACTTCACACACGCTTGAGGTGCAAGCAGAGGCAGAGAGTGCCCAGGGCGTTGGCAGTCGGAGGGCTGCCGGAGACCAGGACAATTCTCAGTCGACGGCTGATGATGATGAGTCTCTGGAGTCGTCCATTAGGCGGCAGACGCTGGATATCCAACGAGATGTGCAGGAGGATCTGGCGGACCTCCATGAGGGTCTGTGTTTCATGGTCTCTGTTGTGGAGGAGTCCAAGCAGAGCATAAGCACTGTGTTGACCCTCATGGCCAAGTGCACTGCCTCGTCCATTGAGAGAGTGGCGACTCTCTTGGAGAGGCAGCTCCAGGAACAGAATCACAGGTTCCTGGGGTTGCGCTCGGACCTGCAGGCCCTCACACAGGCAATGACCTCAAGTGGTCAGTGTCACCCAGTTTCCCAGCTAGGTCCCTGTCCAACAACGGTGAGCAGGGAGATCCAGAGCGACCTCACGTTAGCATACGAGCTGCCTGTTGTCCCTGTGGGCTCCTCTCAGCGCATTCTGGATGATGGCAGCAGCTCCTCCAACCCTCTGCCAGTGACCATGGCATCGATGAGGCTGTGATGACTGAGGAGATGTCAGCCATGTTACTGGCTGCTCCCTCCCAGGCAGGGCCAGCACAGGCTCCACTGGTCAGAGGACAAGATCATCAAGGCCAACCAGACAGCAGAGTCAGGAGGCTGCCTGCAAGTGAGGGGGTAGCACCAAAAATGTAGTTCTCGGAAAAATAAGTAAACGTAAGGCACCATGAGTACAAGAGGGACTGGTCACAGGTGATCTCCTGTTTGTTTATGTTTCCTGGTCTGGGGTTGAAGACCAGAGAAGGCTCTGTTAATTTGTTTTGACTGTGAACATGAGATAAATTTTCGTAATGGCCTAAGTACGCTTCACCTTTTTTATTTAATGTGGTGTAGGCTATGCCAGTATGTAATGCTGGACGTGGGTAGATGGAAACTTTAGTGCACAGGCACTGAGTGGACTTTGGGGTCAAAGGAAAGGGTCATTACTGACATCCGGGATGGAGGCGGCAGCCCTGGCATGGGGTGGTAGTGCTTATTTGGCTGCCTAGCTGAAGGAGCGTTGGATTAAGGCATCCCTGGTGTCCCTGCCTCCCTGGAGGTTACAGAAGTCTGCCTGCATGCCCTCAGCGTTCTCCTCACCATGCTCCTCTTCGGACTCACTACTGGATTCATCTTCTGTGGCCTGTGGTGCTGCCTCAAGATCCTCTTTCTCCAGCAGGGTCCTCCCTTTCGCGTGCCAGGTTGAGCGCAGCCTACAACCACTATCAGTGACACCTGCACTGGGAGGTATTGTAGTGCTCCCCCTGAAAGGCCCAGGCATCGGAAGCGCATCTTCAGAAGACCTATGGCTCTCTCTATCACTACCCTTGTGGAGGCTTGACTCCTATTGTAACGCTGCTCTGCCTCTGTTCTTGGGTGGCTGAGAGTCGTCATAAGCCACCTTTTCAATGGACAGCCCTTGTCACCCAGTAACCATCCATCCAGTCGGCCTGGAGCACTGAAGAGTCTCGGCATCTGGGAGTGTCTCAAGACGTACGCATCATGGGAGCTGCCTAGGTACCTTCCACAGACTTGTAGAATATGCATCCTCTGGTCACACACTCTCTGAACGTTCATTGAGTGGAATCCCTTCCTGTTGACGAAGGCAGCCGGCTGACCCGCTGGTGCCTTGATGGCCACATGTGTGCAGTCGGGGGCACCCTGGATCCGGGGGAACCCAGCAATCACTGCAAAGCCTCTGGCTCGCTCAACCTGGCTGACCTCGTCTGTGCGGTAATGAATGAAAGTCAATACCCGCCTGAACAGAGCTTCAGACACCAGTTTGACGCAACTGTGGACAGCTGATTGGGCCACTCCACAAAGATCCCCCACTGATCCCTGGAAAGAGCCGGATACACAGGACCACTGTGACCTTCAGAGCCACTGGCATGGGTTGTCCACTCACACAGTTGGAGGTGATCTCAGACCCCATCATCCGACAGATGGAAGTCACTGTCTCCCTTGAGAGGTGGAGCCTCCTTTGGCATTGCACCTTGGACATATTGAGGTAGCTGCATCGCCGCCTGTAAACTTTGGTAGCAGAATAGTGGCATCTTCTGTGGCCCATAATGCCTTGGACTTCCTGCTGGCCCTGCGCCCCTTGTGCCTACACCTCTCCACCCACAGGTCCCTCCCCTGGAATCTGCATTGGGACATCTGGTTTCCTCTCCCCTCTGCCCCTCTCCTCCACCAACGGAGACCACAATCCCCATTACCAGGGTAACAGAAGGCTGTCTGATAACTGGAAGGGCCCACATGGTCCAAATTCTCCGGGGTCCTTGGAGACACCAAAGAGTCCCAAAATGAAGCCTGGAAATGTGAACAGTGAAGCCACGAACAGAGATGAAGCTGCCATATACCAAGAAGTCACCAGGAGCAAACTATCTACCAAACTCCTCACTACTCACACTGGCAATGCTGCTGACCCTTTTTATCCCGCCCGTGAATGAAGTTTTTGAAATTGTCGGCTGCTCATTTTGCCCTTGCAACAAACGTGAAATCGCACAGGCAATGAAAAATCGGCATCAGTTGCCTTATTAATGGCCTTACCTGGCCTCTTACTTCATGGCAGGCGCAACTCCAGCACCTGCACAAGCCCCGGTGACCTAAATACCACGCTAGTGTGTGATTTTCATCGGGACGCTCGCCTGATGTCATCACACACTATTTTACCCTTCTGTCCCACCGGCAGGACAGGCCCAGCAGAGGTGGTGGCACAGTGGTATACAGTCGAGAGGGAGTTTCCCTGGGAGTCCTCAACATCGACTCCGGACCCCATGATGTCTCATGGGCAAGGAAACCTCCTGCTGATTACCACATACCGCCCTCTCTCAACTGATAAATCAGTGCTCCTCCATGTTGAAAATCACTTGGAGGAAGCACTGAGGGTGGCAAGGGCACAGAATATACTCTGGGTGGGGCATCTCAATGTCCATCACCAAGTGTGGCTCGGTAGCACTACTACTGACTGAGCTGGCCGAGTCCTAAAGGACATAGCTGCTAGACTGGGCCTGCGACTGTTGATGAGGGAACCAACAAGAGGGTAAAACATACTTGACCTCAACCTCACCAATCTGCCTGCCGCAGATGCATCTGTCCATGACAGTATCGGTGGAGTGACCACCACACAATCATTGTGGAGATGAAGTCCTGTCTTCACATTGGGGATATCACCCACCATGCTAAATGGGATAGATTTTCAACAGATCCAGCAACTCAAGACTGGGCATCCATGAGGCATTGTGGGCCACCAGCAGCAGCAGAATTGTCCTTGAACACAATCTGTAACCTCATGGCCGGCACTCTACTATCCCCCACTCTACTATTACCATCAAGCCAGGGGATCAACCCTGATTCAATGAAGAGTGAAGGAGGACATGCCAGGAGCAGAACCAGGCATATATAAAAATGGAGGTGTCAACCTGGTGAAGGTATAACACAGGACTGCCTGCGTGCCAAACAGCATAAGTAGCAAGTGATAGGCAGAGCTAAGCAATCCCACAACCAACGGATAAGATCTAAGCTCTGCAGTCCTGCCACATCCAGTCATGAATGACGGTGGACAATTAAACAACTCACTGGGGGAGGAGGTTCCACAAATATCCCCATCCTCAATGATGGGGGTGCCCAGCAAAAGATAAGGCTGAAGCATTTGCTACAATCTTTATCTCAGCCTCCTCTGGAGGTCCCCAGCATCACAGATGCCAGTCTTCAGCCCATTCCATTCACTCCACGTGATATCAAGAAACAGCTGAAGACACTGGATACTGCAAAGGCTATGGACCCTGACAATATTATGGCAATCGTACTGAAGACTTGTGCCCCACAACTTGCTGTGCCCCTAGCCAAACTGTTCCAGTACAGCTCCAACACTGGCATCTACCTGGCTATGTGGAAAATTGCCCAGGTATGTCCTGTACAAAAGAACCAGGACAAATACAACTCGGCCATCAGTCTACTCTCCATCACTAGTAAAGTAACAGAAGGGGTCATCAACAGAGCAATCATGCGGCACTTGCTTAGCAATAACCTGCTCATTGATGCCCAGTTTGGGTTCCACCTGGGCCACTCAGCTCCTGACTTCATACAGCCTTGGTTCAAACACGGACAAAAGAGCTGAACTCCTGAGATGAGGTGAGAGTGACTGCCCTTGACATCAAGGCAGCATTTGACCAAGTGTGGCATCAAGGAGCCCTGACAAAACAGGAGTCAATGGGAATCAGGGGAAAACTCTCCGCTGGTTGGAGTCATACCTAGCACAAAGGAACATGGTTGTTGTTGTTGGAGGTCAGTCATTGCTGCTCCAGGACGTCGCTGCAGGAATTCCTCTGGGTAGTGTCCTCGGCCCAACCATCTTCAGCTGCTTCATCAATGACTTTCCTTCCATCATAAGGTCAGAAGTGGGGATATTCGCTGATAATTGCACAATGTTCAGCACCATTCTCGACTCCTCAGATACTGAAGCAGTCCTTGCCCAAAAGCAGCAGGGCCTGTACAATATCCAGGCTTGTGCTGAGAAGTGGCAAGTAACATTCACGCCATACAAATGCCAGGCAATGACCATCTCCAACAAGAGAGAATCTAACCATTGCCCCTTGATGCTAAATGGTATTACCATCACTGAATCCCCCATTATCAACATCCTGGGGGTTACTGGACTAGCCATCTAGTTCTGTTGAAGGGTCATGAGGACTCGAAACATCAACTCTTTTCTTCTCCGCCAATGCTGCCAGACCTGCTGAGTTTTTCCAGGTATTTCTGTTTTTGTTTTAGCCATATAAATACTGTGGCTATAAGAGCAGGTCAGAGACTAGGAATCGTGTGGAGTAACTCACCTCCTGAATCCCCAAAGCCTGTCCACAATCTACAAGGCACAAGTCAGGAGTGTGATGGAATATTTCTCACTTGCCTGGATGAATGCAGCTCCTGCAACACTCAAGAAGCTGGACACTGTCCAGGACAAAGCAGCCCCGCTTGTTTGGCACCGCATCCACAAACATTCACTCCCTCCACCACCGATGCACAGTAGTAGCAGTGTGTACCATCTACAAGATGCGCTGCAGGAATTCACCAAGGCTCCTTAGACAGCACCTCCCAAACCCATGACCACTACCATCTAGAAGGACAAGGGCAGCAGATAGATGGGAACACCACCACCTGCACGTTTCCCTCGAAGTTACTCACCACCCTGACTTGGAAATATATCACCATTCCTTCACTGGCGCTGGGTCAAAATCCTGGAACTCCCTCCCTAACAGCACTGTGGATGTAGCTACACCACATGGACTGCAGCGGTTCAAGAGAGCAGCTCACCACCACCTTCTCGAGGGCAACTAGGGATGGGCAATAAATGCAGGCCTAGCCAGCGATGCCCACATCCTGTGAATGAATTAAAAAACATCTCTCATCCCCTCCCTTAATCTCTTCCTTATCCACTGGACTCTTACCCTCCTCTGAAATCCCGGCCTCCCTGCGACCAGTGGATCTCGCTCCATATTCACAAGCCACCTCAAAGATCTGCTCCTCCGCCTGACTTAGCAACAACAGATTAGGGCACCACCAGCCATTCATCCTCACTCCTGTGACTCCTTTCCTCCTGTAAGGAAAATAGTGCTTTCATTCATTATTCCCCCCATTACATTCCTTCTCCAAATCCCCCCCCGCCATACATACCAGCCATCCTGTCTACTCACAATCAGTCTTTAAGGGCACCGGAAGATGTGCCAAATTAAGCTCATGGTTTTGTTCCCAGGAGCCCCAACAGGTGCAGTCACACACAAACACATCTCTCCACGGTTACACGGGAACTCACTACCTACCCTGGCAGAGTGTAGAAGGTCATTGACCCTCTTCCTGCATTGCATCCATATCTTTCTGACAATACCATAGCTGCTGACAAGAGTTACCACTTCTGTCCATGCCTCCTCAGTTAATTGTGGAGGCCTCATCTTTCTGTCTGGCAGCAGCAATATCTCCCGATGTGCCCATGCAGCCTCCAGTAAGACCCACAGGCAGTCATTCAAAAAGCAGGGGAGCTAAGTGACTCAAGCCATTTCCAGCACATGGGTTCTGGATCCAGAAGATGTTGCTAGTGTCCCAGCCACACTTTCCTGCACGGTATATCACCACAGTTGTCTTCCCCTTTAAAGACTGAAGCACCTCTCTGAGACAGTTCCTCCATGCATAGAAACCACGCCCTCCTCCATCCCGTCCACAGCTACAATCATGCTGGTGCCTGCCCTCTTGCAACAACCACCCCCGGCCCCCCTGCCCCATCAGTGCTGAGCTCTCTCAGCACAAGTTTCACACTGGCCGGCAGTTAATTGGCCAACCAAAGCATAAGCTGTCAGAAGGCAATTGTGGGCCGAGTGGATTTCACAACCACTTTAGCTCCCACCCGTCGCACTCTTCCGAAAGGCTTAAAACTCAGGCCCAAGTTTTTTTCTCCCCTTTTATTTCTTTTTCTCTTTTTCTCTCTTTCTCCCTTTTTTTCTCACACATTCTTTTTGTCTCTCTCTCTGTCTTTCTCCTTCCCACCTCTCATTCTTTCTCTCTCTCTCTCTCCCAGGGTCTCACTCCAAGGACCTTTACCCCCCTCCCCTCAGCCCCTAGTCTCTCACTAGGAATCAAAAGCCTTGCTGAGTTTTTTTGCCTCCTTTCAATTGGGGCTGGGGTGTGCTTGGTGGGGTTCAGGCTTATTTTAGTATTCCAGCCCTCACCTCACCAGGGATCATCGCAGTGCTCTCTGGTCCAGGTAACACAGCATCACCCTGGGTGTAACAATTACTTTAATGAGAGCCAACAACATGCATTCCTGCACTTGTATTACACTGAAGTGAGCTCCTGTCCACACTGAAAAACTTCTGATCTAAGAGGCTGCCTTTCCACCATTGTTTGTCTCTTACATAACTGCTGCAAAACCCTGAAAAACATTTCTTCTTCAATAGACTTGTTCCACTCCAGATTGGTATTTGATGAGATTTGTAACCTTTGACACTGGGTCAGTGCTAGGGGAGCCCAGAGTCAGGCCAGGATCTGTGCTTAGTGTGTACAATTCTCTTTGTGTGTTTGATTCCACATTAGTCTGCACTTGATGCAAATACAGCCACAATTGAAGCTGAGGATTCCAGTTGGGCAAATTAGCTCTTGTCCACTTCAACTCCATATGATCAATGATTTACTCATTGCATTTTAATCCAATTTCAAGTGTCACTGGGTGACGGCTGCACATTTTACAAATGTAATCACTTCAGTTTCTGCGGCTGAGATCTGCTCCCATTTCCTATTGAGAGGCTTAGATGAATAATTCAGTGAGGTCCGTGAGACAGAGACTAGCACTGTACAATGATTTCCATTCTTTCTTTCACCCTCCCTGATGGTTATAACAATATCTGGCAAAAGGTTTCATGGGTGCTTCTCATCTGCCACAGCCGAGCCACTCGACCATGACAGCCATCGCAACCTTCATCTGATTCCCTGCACTTACTTTCCCAACAGGTTTTTGTTGCCACCTTAGGGCACTGAGGACGCTACTACAATCTGCCTTTCTATCTGAGATCAATAAACTGAGCGAGGACCAAGGATCAAACTTGGGAATACTTGACGGGTGTTTTTCTAAGCCACACCAGGCCGTGAATTGTACTTACTGAGCCATGGCAGGAGGTGAAGACAGTACTGTCAGTGCCACAGGTTAAATGAAACTTGTGGTTACCTGAACCTGCAATGTTTAGCCACTGTGGGTAGCACTCACATCTGAGTCAGAAGGTGGTAGGTTCAAAGCCCATTCCAGGGACTCAAGCACAACATCTAGACAGATACTCAACAGTGCAGTACTAAAGGAGTGCTACACTGTCAGAGGTGTTGTTTTTCAGATGAGACATTAAGCTGAGGCTGCCTTCCTTCTCAGGATATTCCTGGCCAGTGTTCCTTCTTCAACAGCACCACAAATAATATATTAACTGGTCGATCTTCTCATATACGTATGTGTGGATCTTGTGGTACACAAGTTGGCTGCTGTATTTCCCTAAATTACAACTATAACTCAAATTACAACCAGAGCTACAACTCAAATGTACTTTGTGCAATGTCCTGAAGAGGTGCTATAATAATACATGTTCTCTCTTACACTTTTAATTTTCTGGACTGTATTTTCTCCTGGGTCAGTTCAATGATACTATACTCTCAGGGCTGACCCACAATTAAATTAAACCCCAGCTCAGAATGAGCATTGTCGTGGCCTACCGGGTCTCGGACCTACACTTCCTTCAAGCACAGGATCTGCTGACAGCATGGGATCGATAAATTTAGCCTGAGTGTGAATCTTTATGATTGGTGCTGGATGAAGTGTAAGTACAGGTTGGGATGCCTGGTGTCTGCACATAGCTCCAGGCAGTCGAGTGGCACATATTGCATCAAAGGAGCTGGCACAGACTTGATGGGCTGAATAGCCTCTTTTTGTCCTGTATTATTCTGATGCTATGATTCATCTTTCACCTCTCTCTTCTCCATCACAGCAGCCTTTCTCACCTTGAGAATTTATCATTTTCACCATAGTCAGTGCTTTTCTAAGCTTTCCTCCGACTTGCATTATCACTTTGTTGAAAAGCCTCTTCGCAATCTCCTCTCAGTTTCTATCAAAACTGCAGTGGTTCAAGGGGAAAGCTCAAAACACCTCACGTCAACTGGGGATGGACAACAAATACTGACCTAGCCAGCGATGTCCAAGTCCCAGAGCTGGAATAAAGACTCACTCTGCCATCTCTTTGTTATTTTGCCCCTTTCCTCATCTTCCCTCCCTCTTACAATTTCCAGGTTTCCAAAAGACACACTTGGTGTTGCCTGACCACTGCCCCTGAACCATCAGTAGTTTCACTTCTTGTTTCATCGTTCAGTTTCTGAATAAACAGATTTATCGCTCTGTGATGAGCAGTTGTCGTTGCTAATTATCAGAGAGCGGGAGCATTGTGGTGAAAACTAAACACTCCACACGCACATTCCCTGCCTGTAAAAGGAACATTAACACTGCTGGGACATCCAGGCACATGAAGCATTCCCTTGCCTTAAATCATTCAGTAACCATCCCACGTGGAAAGAGGGGAATTCTATAAATATTTACTCGATGTTACTGCAGTTTTACAGACAGTTTTAAAAAAAATCTTTGAGCAATGCAGCTTTAGTGAGAGACTGGTAGCTCGGGTGATCATTCTCTCACTGCCTCTGGTGAATGTAAGTACTGCCATTCCTTCATTATTGCCTCCCAGGAGTCGGCTTAGTCAAGCAGTTAAGAGGAAATGTTGAAGTAAATCCCTAGTCTTGGGCCTGTCAGCATTAAGTGAAACATCTTTTAATCGCAGGACTAGTACAGATATATGTCAATTAAATACTTCAAGCCATTTGTTAAAGGTGATTTTGTCACACAGCATTTTCTGTAAAGTACATTTGCTTAGCTATAGATACTAAGTCCTACACATTCTTTCTTCTGTCTCTGTTTAAATAGTCATTGCACCATCTCACTCCTCTCCCAGGATGTGTGCCATTCTTCCCTCTTGTCTCCCTTTTCCAACCATCTACAATCTTCGTCTCATGTATCCTGATTTAGCTTCTCTCCCACTCCTGGTTAGCTTGAATTGTGGGATTGGGTTCTTCACCTGGTGTCCTGCCTTGTGGCACTGGGCCCTTCCCCTCGGCCATTTCAGAGGGACAGTTCAACCATGTTGGCGTGAACTGCAATCACGGCCTGAATTTTAACCCTTGGCGTGCGTGCGGGACCAGCTGGCCCAGGAGCAGCCAGGAAATGGGCTGCTGGCCGCGATCAGCCCCCAACCACCATTTCATGCTGGCGGACCAAGTAAGGCCTGACCAGGGGGTGAGACCTGGCTGCTTGGACTGAGTGCCTTGCGGCTCAAGGGCCACAACTCGGATATGCCCTGTGAAGTGTTTTCCAGCTGGGGTTGGCCAGACTGCAGTGGCGCTGCAGGTAGAGAGAGCACTAATCAATGCTCCTCTGTTCTTTCAGGAGAAGACATCCCATAACCAATTGGAGAGGTCACGGACAGGTGGAGGCCCCGCCCAACCTGCTGCTGTTGACCAGGTTCGAGCGGGATGCCCTTGAGCTGGAGAGCTGGCACACTCCCCATGCAACTGGCCATGGAGAGGCGGGGGTGCCAGACGAAGGTAAGAGCCCAGTGCACAGAGGTGAGAGTTTCGGATTGTGCAACCACTCTAGTGTAATCTCTTCATTGATGTGAGCTCGAACCTGGAGTCCCCATTGAGCATTGGAAGACGAGGGCACCATGAAGCAGATCTCCATTGTCTCACCAGGGTGTCTGGCATGCACAGTGACAGTGTGATGACTTTAACCAATGACATTTCCTTCTTCTCCCTTTTAAATTCGCCAGCAGGCATTCACTCTCTGGACCCTGAAGGGCCCCCCTGACACCAGAGGACCCCTGGGCTTCACTTGTACTTGTGTCACAACCACTCTCTGAATCAGGCACCAGTGCAGATACCAGCACCTCGGTGGGCATTAGAGCAGCGGCTAGTCTCTCAGTGCACATTTGGTGAGGGCACTTCACACTCGCTTGAGTCCCAGGGCACCGGTAGTCGGAGGGCTGCTGGGGACCAGGGTGATGCTCAAACAAAGGCTGATGATGAGCCTCCAGAGTTGTCCACTAGTCGGCAGATGCTGGACGTCCAGTGGGATGTGCGGGAGAATCTGGTGGCGATCCATGAGGGTCTGAATGCCATTGTTTCTGTTGTGGAGGAGTTCATGCGGAGCATGAGCACTATGTTGAACCTCATGGCTGAGCACACTGCCTCCTCCATTCAGAGAGTGGCCTCTCATGGAGAGGCAGCACCAGGGACAGAATCAGGGGTTCCTGGAGTTGTGCTAGGACCTGCAAGCCCTCAGACCGGCAATGACCTCAGGTAGTCAGTGCCAGTGTTGGAGTTCACATCTAGGTGCCTGTCCATCAATTGTGAGCAGAAAGGTCCTGAGCGACCTCATGTTGGTGCAAGAGCTGCCTGTCGTCTCTCTGGGTTCCTCTCAGGGTGCTCCGGATGACGGCAGCAGCTTCTCCACCTCTTTGCCAGTGACCATGGCATCTGATGAGGCTGCGATGACTGGGGAGGTCCCAGACGTGGCACTGGCCACTCCCTCCCAGGTGGGGCTAGCACAGGCTCCACTGGCCAGAGGATGACCACCAAGATCATCAAGGCCAACAGGATACCAAAGTCAGTGGCTGCCTCCAATGCCAGTGCCAGTGAGGGTTGGGGGGAGGTGGGGTGGGGGGGTGGGTGGGGGGGGGAACACCAAGATGTAGCACTTGCAAACGTAAGCTTTAGGCACCATGAGCACGAAAGGGACAGTTCATGGGTGATTTTCTGTTCATTTATGTTTGGTTTATAGGTCTGCTGGTGTGGACATCAACACCAGTAATGTTCATGTCAGTATGCTTTCAATGTGACAATAACATTAAATTCGCTTTGGTTCTGATCGCTTGAGTATGCTTCACCATTTTTCTTTCTGGTTCAGGGTACGCCAGTCTGTAATGCTGGACGTGAGTGGCTCGGTACTTTATTTCACAGACATTGAGTGGACTTTGAGTGCAAATGAAAGGGTCCTTTCAGACATCCGGGATGGAGGGGGCAGCCCTGGCATGAGGTAGAAGCAGATCTTTGGCAGCCTAGTTGAAGGAGTGTTGGATCAAGGCATCCCTGGTTCCCTGCCTCCCTGGAGGTTACCGAGGTCTGTCGCTACACCCTGAGCGTTCTCCTCACCGTACTCCTCTTCTGACTCACCACTGGATTCATCATCTGTGACCTGTGGAGCTGCATCAAGATCCTTTACCTTCAGTGGGTCCCCTCTTGCCAATGCCAGATTGTGGAGAGCACAGCATGCAGCCGCTATCAGTGACACCTGTTCAGCAGGGTATTGTAGTGCTCCCTCTGAACAGTCTAGGCTTCAGAAGCGCATCTTGAGAAGACCTATGGTCCTCTCTATCACCACCCTTGTGGAGGCATGACTCCTATTGTAACACTGCTCTGCCTCTGTTCTTGGGTGGCGGAGAGCCATCTCGTCAATGGATAGCCCTTGTTACACAGCAGCCGTCCATTAAACCAGGCTGGAGCACTGAAGAGTCCTGGCACCTGGGAGTGTTGCAGGTTGTAAGCATCATGGGAGCTGCCTGAGTACCTTGCGCAGACTTGTAGAATCTGCATCCTGTGGTCACACACTATCTGCACATTCATTGAGTGGAATCCCTTCCTGTTGACGAAGGCACCCGGCTGACTCGCTGGCGCCTTGATGGCCACATATGTGCAGTGGATCGCACGATTGACACGGGGGAATCCAGCAATCGCTGAAAAGCCTCTGGATCGCTCAGACTGGCTGGCCTTGTCTCAGTGGTAAAGAATAAAGGTCAGTACCCACCTGAACAGAGCTTCTGTCACCAGTTTGATGCAACTGTGGACAGCTGATTGGGAGACTCCACACAGATCCCCCGTTGACCCCTGGAAAGAGCTGGAGGTATAGAAGTTGAGGGCCACTGTGACCTTCAGAGCCACTGGCATGGGGTGTTCACCCACACAGTCTGAGCTGATCTCAGGCCCAATCATCTGGCAAATGGAGGTCACGATCTCCCTGGAGAGGCAGAGCCTCCTTCAGCATTACACCTCAGACCTATCGAGGTAGCTGCATTGTCACCTGTAAACCCTGGCAGCAGGATAATGGAGTGTTCGATGACCCCTTCCGCCTTGGACTACCTGTTGGCCCTGTAGCCCTTGTGCCTGCAGTTCTCCTCCCACAGGTCGCTCTCCTGGAAGCTGCATTGACCTCCTTTCCCTTCTGACCCTCTCTCCCTCCTAGGAAGAGGTGCCACCAGCGTAGAGCACAATCCCCATTATCAGGGTAAAAGAAGGCTGTCTGATACTTGGAAAGATGTGGGGGCCTTGGAGACACCAATAAGCCCTGAAATGAAGCCTGGAAATGCTAACAAGGAAGCCCTGAACAGAGATGAAGCTGCCAAGTACCAATAAGCAACCAGCAGTGAACTATCTTCAGAATTCCTCACTACTCACACTGGCAATGCTGCTGAGACTTTTTATCCTGCCCCTGGATGAGGTTTTTGAAATTGTCGGCTGCCCACCTGCCCGTTTTGCCCCTGCGACTAGCACGAAATCACACGGGCAACGTAAAATCCCAACTTAATTGCCTTTTTAATGGCCTTAACTGGCTTCGTAATTGATGGCGGGCACGGCTCCGACTCCCGCTCACGCCTGCTGGCAGATGATATCGGGATGCTCACCCGACGTCATCAGGCGCCATTTTACGCTCGAGTTTGTTGGTCGGGCACCTGCACGCTGAGTGAAAAATTCTGCCCCATATAATAGGCCAGACTGGGTAAGGACAGCAGCTTCCCCCCCCCACCCCCCATCCCCCAACCACCTCCCCCCACCCCACCCCCGGCGAGAGAATACGGAAGCAGTTGAGTTTTTATGACAAGTTGACAACTTTGTGGTCACTTTTACTGAGACTAGATTTTTATTTCAAGACCTTTTAAGCTGAATTCAAATTCTCCAACTGCCATGATGGGATTTGAATGGATCTCATGATCATTGCTCCAGCAATGTAACCAATATTCTATCGCACCAAGACAAATACCACAATGGCGCCTTTGATGAGCTTGACTTGTAAGGAAACCAGAATGCACAGGGAAGTGGGGAGTCCCTCTGCTGTCTCACAGTGAGGGCCGACCCCAAGACATTCTGAGAGTTCAGCCAGACTCTCTGACAGATGACGGATGGGATTCATTTCAGATCATTTGCTTGTTCTTCATGATGTAATATTCTTTTAAATAAAACCTAAGGCAGCATTGCTTTGTGTAACTTCCCTATAAGTAGCAAGCTTTGATCTTTGGTGAAACTTATACAATAAAATTTGGCTGAAAGCTGAATCAACTGAATGAATTCTGATCTTTTGTGCAGTCCCAGCCTTCCAGGTCTTTACAGAGAAGCACCATCAACATCCCTGTGCAGTGAAAGATATAAGCAGCAAATGTAATTTCCACTTACTGGTCAGGATTAAAGGTGACTGTGTGGGGCAGTGGTTTAAAATGCTGTCCAGCTCAGTCCTGACTGATGGATTAAACGTTCCCTCTGCCTGTGGGCTATAAAAGACATGAAATAAATGAACCTGGTGCAGTCTTACACAATTTCTAATGCTCTTGTGTCCATGGTGCAAAAACAACTCAAAATTCAGCACCTGACCAGTTTTCACACTCAGAGAGGCTCCCAGTGTGGTTGGTATAGAAATTTATAAAATCATAGAATAATACAGCACAGAAAGAAGCCATTCGGTCCATTGTGCCTATGCTGGTTCTTTGGAAGAGACAATCAATTTGCCCCACTCCCCTGCTCTTTCCCCATAGCCATGCAAATATTTCCTTTCAGATATTTATCCAATATTCTTTTGAAAGTTACAATTGAATCTGCTTCCACCACCCTTTCAAGGAAGTCATTCCAGATTATATTGTATTGCTGCATTGTGAATAGAGTGCTTTGTATCGTGAATAGTGGTTATTAGACAGTTAGCTCGAGATCTGTACAATGAGATTCTGTGGCCTAGACAGCAAGTGGAGAAGCTTCAGCTCAGCAAGGGGGGGGGTGGTGGGGGTTGGGGCCCGTTCGCCGAGGTGTAAGATGACGCAGGGTGACATCACCGCACATCATTTAGATCTTCAGTTCAGTGGGTAGGCAGCCGAGTCGGCTGCATGCCCACCAAACTGTCAAAGGCCTATTAAAGCCATTTAACTAACAATTAAAATAATTAACGGAGCTGCCATTCCAACCTTAAGGTTGGCAGGCAGGCGATAAGGCCCAGGCGGCCTTCGTACTTTTCATGGAAACTCATCCATGGGAGGGATGAGGCTTCATGAATGATTTTAAATTTTCTCAAAAATTTTTATTGAAATTAATGCACATGTCCCAGCTCATGTCACAATTTCACATGAGGGGACATGTCAAAAGAAATTTTTCAACACTTCATTTCACTGTTAAAACTTAAAACTAATCTCCCTGAGTCACCTCTGTGCACATGCATTTGAAAGCGCACTCCTGACTCAGGGAACCACCACCTTCTGCCCACACAGGGTATGCTTGGCGCTTCCGGATGCGCATTACACTGGGTGGGCCCGAATTGGCCCGCCCACGTAAAATGGTAGCGCGGACCCAATTGGGGGTGCCGATCGGGTCCACGCCCGCTCCCACACAATCCCCCCAACAGGTGGAAAATTCTACCCCAAGTATTGGCTGGATTACTGACTCATGCCCAATCTGGAACAGGAACCTTGGGTGATTTTCTATCTTCAGTATGGCGGACAATCAGTCTTACTATTGGTCTCATCACTTTGGCAGAGTCCAATTCACTTATCATGGAGCAGTCATCAAACCTTATGTGTAACGGCTCATCTGGCTCAGTTCCACACCAGGGGAGTCACCTTCTACCCAGTCTTCCATGGGAGACAAGCCAGCCCAGTCGGTGGACGGGGGGGTGGAGGAGACTCCAGCCCAGCCTGTGGAAAGGGTGTTGCTGGGGGGTGGTCACCAGCCCAGCCTGCAGGGGGATGGGGGGTGAGTGACTCCAGCCCAGCCTGCGGGGGGATGGGGGCAACACCAGCTCAGTCTACAGAGGGGGGGTCACCAGACCAACTGCGGGGAGGTGGGGGGGGGGGGGGTGGCGGCAGTGGTAGGGGGTGGGGGACACCAGCCCAGTCTCCGGAGGGGGCGGAGGGGTGGAATCGGCTTCAGCGGGGAGACGGGTGCTCCCCCGGCAATTTTACAAGAGTGTACTTTTGCTGTGATGGGAGTGAATGTGCAGCCATGTTTTATTGACTCTCCCTTGACACATCAGTACCGGTTGGAGCCTCTATTTCACTCCTCGTTCTTGCCCTCTCTTCATTTCTTGCTGCAACTTCGCCTCAATGCTATGTGGCCAACTCTGTCATGTTCCTTTGTCACAGCTCGCTGTTCTGTTCCACTGACCTATTGAATAATTTAGCATTACTGAATAGTTTTGATTTGGTAGAAATTGCAAATAACACAGCCCAAAGAAAGCTGCTGCAGGGCATAATAAAACTCGTAACTGAATCTGGTACCGATCAGAGATATGAATCATATCACACTGCGTAAATCATTTCACATTACCCACTTACTGCACCTGCTCCTTCTCAAGAACCAGCATTAATTACTCTGCAATAATCTTTCTTACAAACACAAGGTAGAAAGCTCAGTGCCACCCAACCCTTTCACTGTTGGAAAGTCCTGGGAATGGGCTGCTACCCTGCTCCAGAAAATTATAAGATGTTGGCATTTGGAACTAGGTTTATCTTTTAATGAGTGGATCAGAAATAATGAGTGATAAACACACAGGACCAGAAATTTGATAGGCCTGTTTTTGGGTGTTGGGGTTGTGATTCGCAGCCCTACCTAGGTTGCTTCCGAGCAAGTTGGGCAATAAATAAAACTGGTGCAGCCGCCTCGTTTGCACAATTGCAGAGTGGCTGTGCTGCACTGCCCTCTATAGCACTGCCAACAGCCTCAGGGCACTGCGGAGGACTAAGGAGCATTGTGAGGAAATGCAGCCTTCCCTTTTTAAAGGTGCAGTCCCTATAAAATGGAAGCAACACAAATGCACTGCAGACTGCAGGATAATCACTTCTGAACACACAGGCTCAAGGAGGATGTTGCTCCACGCCAGGGGAAGCACTCCCCATTTCAGTGACACCACCCTGGAGCACCTGGTGAGACAGATGGAGGTCAGGAGAGAGGCTACGTTTCCACCAGCCTCAGAAAGCCTTCATCATTGAGCCTCAGAAGGAAATGGGAGCAGATGGCAAGGGCAGTTAATGCCCAGAATGTCACAGCCAGGACATTCCAGCAGTGCCAAAAGGAGTTTAATGAATCTGCACATCACATCTCAGAACCACCGCCCACCCACCCACCTCTCACACCACTCAATGCAAAACACCCCATCACTTACTAAGCAGCGCATACTGACAGTCAAGACTTACCTCTTATATTACATTTCACCCACACACACCTTGCGATCATGCAAGCTGTGCCTACACCTGTACAGGCCTCGCCATACCTATAGCTATTCAGCTGTGGTAAGAACTTCATTCAAGCGCAGTGACACACATTCACTGTCATTCTGCCCTCTTTTTAAAAAATTAATCCATAGGATGTGGGCTTCGCTGGCTGGGCCAGCATTTATTGCCCATCCCTAGTTGCCCTTAAGAAGGTGATGGTGAGCTGCCTTCTTGAAACACTGCGGTCCATGTGGTATAGGTACACCCACAGTGCTGTTAGGAAGGGAGTTCCAAGATTTTGACCTGGCAACAGTGAAGGAACAGCGATATATTTCCAAGTCAGGATGGTGAGTAACTTCAAGGGAAACTTGCAGGTGGTGGTGTTCTCATCTATCTGCTGCCCTTGTCCTTTAAGATGGTAGTGGTCATGGGTTTGGAAGGTGCTGTTGAAGGAGCCTTGATGAATTCCTGCAGTGCAACTTGCAGATGGTAAACACTGCTGCTACTATGCCTCGGTGGTGGAGGGAGTGAATGTTTGTGGATGTGGTGCCAATCAAGCGGGCTGCTTTGTCCTAGACGGTGTCAAGCTCCTTCAGTGTTGTGGGAACTGAGCTCATCCAGGCAAGTGGAGAGTATTCCATCATACTCCTAATTTGTGCCTTGTAGATGATGAACAGTCTTTGGGGAGTCAGGAGATGAGTTACTCGTCACACAATTATTAGCCTCTGGCTTGCTCTTGTAGCCACAGTATTTGTAATGACTAGTCCAGTTCAGTTTCTGGTCAACAGTGACCCCCAGGATGTTGATAGTGGAGGATTCAGTGATGCTAATGCCATTGAACATCAAGGGGAGATAGTCATTGCCTGGCACTTGTGTGCCACGAATGTTACTTGCCACATGTCAGCCCAAGCCTGGATATCATCCAGGTCTTGCTGCACTTGGACATGGATGGCTTCAGTATCTGAGGAGTCGCAAATGGTGCAGTCATCAGTGAACATCCCCACTTCTGACCTTATGATGGAAGGAAGGTCATTGATGAAGCAGCTGAAGATGGTTGGGCCGAGGACACTACCCTGAGGAACTCCTGCAGTGATGCCCTGGAGCTGAGGTGACTGACCTCCAACAACCACAACCATCTTCCTTTGTGCTAGGTATGACTCCAACCTAGGTTTTCCCCCTAATTCCAATTGACTCCAGTTTTACTAGGGCTCCTTGATGCCACACTCAGTCAAATGCTGCTTTGATGCCAAGGGCAATCACTCTCACCTCACCTCAGGAGTTCAGCTTTTTTGTCCATATTTGAACCAGGGCTGTAATGAGGTCAGGAGCTGAGTGGCCCGGGAGAAACCCAAACTGAACGTCAGTGAGCAGGTTACTGCTAAGCACTGTTGATGATCCCTTCCATTACTTTACTGATGATTGAGAGTTGACAGATGGGGCAGTAATTAGCCTGGTTGGATTTGTCCTGCTTTTTGTGTACAGGACATACCTGGGCAGTTTTCCACATAGCCGGGTAGATGCCAGTTTTGTAGCTGTACTGGAACAGCTCAGCTAGGGGCACAGCAAGTTCTGGAGCACAAGTCTTCAGTACTATTGCCAGAATATTGTCAGAGCCCATAGCCTTTGCAGTATCCAGCACCTCCAGCCACTTCTTGATATCACGTGGGGTGAATCGAATTGGCTGAAGACTGGCATCTGTAAGTAGGAGGCTGAGATGAATTATCCACTCAGCACATCTGGCTGAAGATTGTAGCAAATGCTTCAGCCTTATCTTTTGCACTGATTGCTGGACTCCCCCATCATTGAGGATGGGGATATCTGTGGAGCCTCCTCCTCCAGTGAATTGTTTAATTGTCCACCACCATTCACGACTGGATGTGGCAGGACAGCAGGGCTTACATTTAATCTGTTGGTTGTGGGATTGCTTAGCTCTGTCTATCATATGCAAGTAGTCCTGTGTTATAGCTTCACCAGGTTGACACCTCATTTTTAGGCATGCCTGGTGCTGCTCCTGGCATGCCCTTCTGCACTCTTCATTGAATCAGGGTTGATCCCCTGGCTTGATGGTAATGGCAGAGTGGGAGATATGCTGGGCCGTGAGGTTACAGATTGTGTTTGAGTACAATTCTGCTGCTGCTGATGGCCCACAGTGCCTCATGGATGCCCAGTCTTGAGTTGCTAGATCTGTTCAAAACCTATCCCGTTTAGCACGGTGTTAATGCCACATAACACGATGGAGGGCCTTCGTCTTCACAACAATTGTGCGGTGGTCACTCCACTGATACTGTCATGGACAGATGCATCTGCGGCAAGCAGGTTGGTGAGGATAAGGTCAAGTATGTTTGTCCCTCTTGTTGGTTCCCTCACCACCTGCCACAGCCCCAGTCTAGCAGCTATGTCATTTAGGACTTGGCCAGCTCGGTCAGTAGTGGCGTTACTGAGCCACTCTTGATGATGGACATTGAAGTCCCCCACCCAGATTACATTCTGCACCCTTGCCATCCTCAGTGCTTCCTCCAGCTGGTGTTCAACATGGAGGAGCACTGATTTATCAGTTGAGGGAGGGCGGTATGTGGTAATCAGCAGGAAGTTTCCTTGCCCATTTTTGACCTAATGCCATGAGCCTTCATGGGGTCCAGAGTCGATGTTGAGGACTCCCAGGACAACTCCCTCCCAACTGTATACCACTGTGCCGCCACCTCTGCTGGGTCTGTCCTGCCGGTGGGACAGGACATACCCAGGGATGGTGATGGTGGTGTCAGGGACATTATCTGTAAGGTATGATTCCATATGATTCCTGACTATGCCAGGCTGTTACTTGACTAGTACGTGAGACAGCTCTATCAATCAGCCCCCAGATGTTAGTAAGGATGACTTTGCCGGGTTGACAGGGCTGAGATTGCCATTGTCGTTTCCGATACCTAGGTCGATGCTGGATGCCCAGTTTAATTCCTTTTTTGTGACCTTGTAGCAGTTTTATACAACTGAGTGGCTTGCTAGGCCATTTCAGAATGCATTTAAGGGTCAACCACATTGCTGAGGGTCTGGAGTCACATGTAGGCCAGACCAGGTAAGGACGACAGATTTCCTTCCCTAAAAGACATTAGTCAACCAGATGGGTTTACAAAAAAAAAAAATCAACAATGGTTCTAGGTCATTCAGATTTTTTTTATTGAATTCAAATTCCACCATCTGCTGTGATGGGATTCAAACCTGGGTTCCCAGAGCATTACTTTCGGTTTCTGGGTTACTAGTCCAATGACAATACCACTGTGCCATCACCTCCTCCTCTCTTGCAGGAGAAGGTGGCATACAACAGGACCAGAGGAGAACCCTAGTACTTCAGCATCCCCTCAGTTCCTCAAGGGAATGGTCCAATAAATTATCAGGACCAAAGTCTCAGAGCCAGTAGCTGCCCATACACCTTCTCCATTCACTGCTCATCCTCATTCTAAAAGATGCCCTGAAATAGAAACTGCTAATGGTGTGATTGTTGAGCTCCTGCTTTCCTCCTCACTGCCACCCCTCAGTTCCTTCATCTCTGTCTACCCCTGCTGCTTTTGTACTTTCAAATGGTCAATAACTGATCCTGCTCAGTCTCCAAAGAGCCAAGAGGAAAAGGACCCTATGCAAGTGAAGAGGAAGCACCATCACTTGGCCTTACACTTGCAGCCACCAGCTCAGAAACTAGCGCTGTGAGAATGTTAGAGGCTACTGTAGAGTCAGGATCTGCTCATTGTGAGTCAGCTGGTATGAATGAGCTGCAGAAAGACCAGGGGTGATAGATTGGCTCACGTGAGAACTGCCCAGAGGAAAAGCTTTCAGATGTATTCTGCTACAGGGGACTCAGATGAGGACTTCAGTGGGGCAGACTACAGGAAAACGTTGATGACAACGCACACAGAGATGTGTGGTGCATTGGCTAGCCTGCAGATAGCCTCCAGTCACTGGCTAGGAGCATGGCGGAATATAGCTCCACCATGGTGCAGGGAATCGCACAGAGCTTGCAGCCCATCCTTTCCACTGTGGAAGTGCTGGGCAGTCCCATGTCAGCTCAGCCAGACAAACCCCTGATGGTTTTTTTTTATTCATTCATGGCATGTGGGCATCATTGACTAGGCCAGCATTTATTGCCCATCCCCTAGTTGTCCTCATTCAGAGGACATTTTTAAGAGTCAACCACATCGTTGTGGGTCTGGAGTCACATGTAGGCCAGACCAGGTAAAGACAGCAGATTTCCTTCCCTAAAGGGCAATAAGTGAACCTGATGGGTTTTTACAACAATCAGCAATGGTTTCATGGTCATCATCAGACTTTTAATTCCAGATTTTTATTGAATTCAAATTTCACCATCTGCCGTGATGGGATTTGAACCCAGGTCCCCAAAGCATTACATTTGGTCACTGGAACACTCGTCCAGTGACAATATCACTGCAGCACAGACAGAGGCCTTTTGATGTCTAACTGCAACAGTGGAATCTCACTATAGATCATGCTGCTGCCATCAAGGGTCAGGTTACTGCCATTGCGGCTGCAGATCTCAGTGCTCAGCAGGTCATGCAGGCTCTCGCAACAGTCCCAGAATCTGTCCTCCAGCAGATCGCAAGGATTGCTGAGGTGCTTCCCTATAGGAATGGCAGTGCCACCATGGAGCACCTGCTGTCCTCTCTCAGGATGACAGCATTCATAGTTCCACCGCTGCCACTCCACCTTTACTATTGCCTTTCAGTCAGCCCTGGCTGCTGCCACCCATGCTGAGGCTCTACAGTCTGATGCTGGACCCTCAAGGCCCAGAGCAGAACAAGGACATTCTGCAAGGTCATCTGCAGTCTCCCACAGTGAAAGTCAGCTAAGGATATGCTATTTAGAGACAGTTACAGTGAGGGTGTGTAATATCAGTGAGTGCGCCAGTGAGGTTGACACCTCAGAGCAGTACTGAGGGAATGCTATGTGCCGGAGCTGCTACTGAGGACCCATCTGCCCTCTTAGTTGGACATAAAATATTCCATGGCACTATTCAAAAAGGAGCATGGAAGTTATGACCAATGTTCTGGCCAATATTTATCTCTCAACCAACATTTGTAAAATAGATTGTCTGGTCAATATCACATTGCTATTTGCAGAACCTCGCTGTGTGTAATTTGGCTGTCATGTTTTCTGCATTATGACAGTGACCACATTTCAAAAACAACTTCAGTGACTATAATGCAATTTGAGACATTCCAGGGTTTTGAAAGCCAATAGAATTGCAAATTTTTGCTTTCTTTCTGGCAATAGAGGAACTTGCAATGACTTCTTCCATCAACACCCCTGCCCCCTACTCCCTGAAAACATGGTCACACTCCCTTTAACATTAGAGGTATTGAATGTCCCTAGGGGAAACTGTGGCCATGGATACTACCCCTGCCTATTTCCCCATCCTCTCCCATGTCTTACCCCAACAAGAGAGAGTCAGCACCTTCAGGAGAGTCACCTTCAGGGACAAATTTGCACACAAGAAAAAACAGAATTCATTGTCCACCTCTTCTATGAAAAGGTGTAAATCTCTCATGTTGGCTCAGTAATTGGCTGACATTAGCACACTGTTTACCCATGACAGACTGGGCTTAGCAAGTATAAGCTTCCCATGAAAAATAACACACCCTCTGTTGCAAATTTTTGCCTTTTGGATGAAACAAGTGCACCACATACACTAAAAGCCAGACAAGATCGCTTGCAATTCCTTGGGAGTGTTTCAGCTTAAAATCCTCTCCCCTCGCCTGCTCCCTCCTCCTTGAAAATTAAAACATAATTTCTGCCTGTGGTCATAATAAAGGAATTCTGAAGCACTGCTTCCACCTGGGGCAGGGGGAAGTGGCACTGGGCAGACTAATGCAATTTTTTCCGTTGCTAATTGCTTTGAAGAGAGAGAAAAGGCTGTAGTTATTTGTTGGTTATGTGAATATTTCCTTCGCTCTTTAGTAATATTTACATTGAATGTTTGGGCTGGCAAATTTGAGTTTATTCCTTTTTTGAGTTGTCAAGGACTGAGCAAGGTATAAAATCTGGAGTTACTCTGCACAGGAGCTTAAAGAAATGGGGTATAGGAGGAGAGGCCTCCTAACACAATTAAATTCTAAAAATGGGGCAATGGATTCAGGGGCAACAATCTCAGTAATGTGATCTACTTCCATCCTCTGACTTAGTTCTGTGTCACTGTCCATGTCTGGTGTGGACGGAGCTTTTCTCTGTATCTAACCAAGAATGTAAAGATCATTCACTGACCCTGCAGCTATGCTGCCATTAATTCTGGTATTTAATGTAACTGTTGCACAAAGCCTCTCAACTGTTAATACTATTAAAATAGAAATAGCCTGTGCACAAATAACTTCAATGAAGCTGATTACTGAAAACAATAATTAAACAACACAAATTACACTAGTCAGTGTCTGAGGCAATTGGCTATAATCACACTAGACCCATACTGGTCAAGTGTGCTCCAATCCATTTTACCAAAGCTGTTTGTCAAATGAGTTTCTTGGTATCAGAGAGCCAGAGAAAGATGAGTCTCTAGCCAGTGTGGAACTGGTGTATATTGAGCAGGAAGTTCCAATGCTCTATCTCCATGTGGAGGAACATCTGGGCATCTCAGCATTATACCATTTCAATTGACAAAAAGATACTGAGAATCTACAATTCATACCAGGTTTCAGTGAAACAAAACTTCACCAAAATGGCAGACAATTTGAGAGAGGTTAATTGTCTAAGCTTACTGGGTGGTGATGAGACCAATGTAAAATTCAAATTGACCACACTCCTGCTGCTAATCTCTTTGACCACTTGCAAATTTACCTGGAAAAACTCAGCAGGTCTGGCAGCATCGGCCGAGAAGAAAAGAGTTGACGTTTCGAGTCTTCATGACCCTTCGACAGAACTGGTTCTGTCGAAGGGTCATGAAGACTCGAAACGTCAACTCTTTTCTTCTCCGCCGATGCTGCCAGACCTGCTGAGTTTTTCCAGGTAATTCTGTTTTTGTTTTGGATTTCCAGCATCCGCAGTTCTCTTTGTTTTTATCTCTGCAAATTTACCTGCTTGTTTTCAGAGGCAGGCTTTTCCCTCCCCTTCACAGGGGACAGAACTTCCCTGTTTATAGCCCACAGCATTGTGTCAAGGGGACAGGTTGCTGAAGTGTGATAATGCCTTACTAGAGCATGCCTCCATTTCTGCAGCTTCTGCTTCTGCCTGAAGATCTTTATCATGCTTAAAGTCTTATCCCTGCTGGGTCTCTTTAAATAGTTGAACAGAAATGGGTTGCTGAATGTCATCATCACGCCCACTCACTCTAATTGGTTGGGAAACCCAGAAGTCAGATGTCAATGAGGTGGCTACATTAAAAAGACACTGACAAATGCTCTGCTGAAATTTCCAGATTACTGAAGAGCTGCTGGACTTTCCTGCTGGAGGCAGCCGGGGGAGTTAAGATTTGGTCCACTATTTCAGAAAAAATTAAGAACTTGAAAATAGCTAGAGCTGTTGGGCCAGATGATATCTACCCGGGAGTCCTTAGGGAGAAGGGACATGTGCTTTGCGAATCCATAGACTATGGTCTGAATTTTCTGTTTGCCGTGTGGGCACTCAGCAGTCACAACACGTCATGAAATGGTGTGTGATGACTTCGGAAGGCATCCTGACAACATTATGCTGCCTTGCAATATTTCGGTTGGCAGGTGCGCATGAATGTTGGAAGTGCACTCGTCGGCAATAATTGACCAATTAAGGCATTAAAGGTCCAATTGACCCTGATTTTAGAGGCCTGTACACTTTTATGCTTGGTGCATGGGCCAATCAGGCAGGCGGGCTTTACGTTTTTTATTAATTCTGGATCCAAGGTGGGATAAAAGGCCCAGAAGGAATGGGGCGGTGAGGAGTTAGGAGCATTGAAGTGAGTTGCGAGTGTGTGGATTGTAGTTCATTTTTGGAATCATTTTGTTCATTTGGATAATTTTAGGAGGTTTAAATTTTTGCAGAGGCTTTCTGCAGAGAGGCCCTTCATTATTGAAACCTGTACAAGGTCTGACATGGGCATTGTGTACTCTGGCTGGAGGGACCCCCTCAGATGAGGAGGAGGGGGCAAGAAGGGAGAGGAGACCCATTGCCCACAAGCACCATAATAGAGTCTGCCCTCAAGACCGAGAAGCACAGCCAGAAAGGGTTGAGGGCCAGCAGGCATTGCAAGGGTGAATGGTCAGGAGAAGATACCAATACCCAGCTGGTGAAGTGTACAGGCTGTGATCCAGCTAATTTGACAAATCAGAGGTACAATGCGAAAGCCTGCCTTGCCAGGGAAACAGTCACCTCAACAAGTGACATGATCGGACCCAAGATAGTGTCAAAGCTGTGTAAGTGGCCATCCAATCCCAGTGGCTATGAAGGTCACAGTTACCCTGAACTTTTATGCCTCGGGTTCGTTCCAGAGGTCCATGGGAGGTCTCTGTGGAGTGTCACCATCCGCAGCACACAGCTGTATCAAATTGGTGATTTGATCCATTATTTCAGAAAGAATTAAGAACTTGAAAATAGCTAGAGTTGCCGGGCCAGTCGGTATTCGCTGTTGGGAGCCGATCACGCGGAGGAGCAGATTTCACATCTGCTTCCGGTCCAGCCAATCATACTTGCCCGACAACCCGATAGTTTAGGGCTGTGTTTCTAGTAACCTATTCTATTCAGTGATGGTTCCTGTCAACTGAGAGCAGATTAACATAGCCCCCATCTTTAGAAAAGGTGATACGATGGACCCAGGCAACTAAAGGCCTATTAGTTTGACAACAGGGATGGGAAAGATGTTTAAGGGAATCACTTGAGATGAAAAGAAGCATGCTTGAATAGAGAGTGACATGTTCAAGACACCCGGCATTGCTTCTTAAAAAGATCATGTCTTGTAAATCCAACTGTACTTTTTGAAGAAGATGGTGGACAAGGAAAGCCCATACATACATACAAACATATGAATTAGGAGCAAGAGTAGACCACTCAGCCCCTCGAGCCTCCTCCGCCATTCACTAAGATCATGGCTGATCTGATTGTAACCTCGGCCTTACATTCCTGCCTACCTCCGATAACCTTTCAGCCCCTAGTTAATCAAGAATCTATCTAGCTCTGCCTTAAACATATTCAAAGACTCTGCTTCCACCGCCTTTTGAGGAAGAGAGTTCCAAAGACTCACTACCCTCTGAGAGAAAATATTTCTCCTCATCTCTATCTTAAATGAGCGACCCCTTATTTTTAAACATTGACCCCTATTTCTAGATTCCCCCACAAGAGAAACATCCTTTCCACATCCACCCTGTCAAGACCCCTCAGGACCTTCAAGGTTTCAATTAAGTTACCTCTTACTCTTCTAAATTCCAATGGATACAAGCCTAACCTGTCCAGACTTTCCTCATTAGACTACCCACCTATTCCTGGTATTAGGCTGATCTACAGGGGAGATGGTGGCGTAGTGGTATTGTGACTGGACTGATAATCCAGGAAAAGGCTTTAATAGACCCAGGTTCAAATCCCACCATAGGAGAATTTGAATTCAGTAAAAATCTGGAATTAAAAGTCTAATGATGACTATTGTCAATTGTTGTAAAAACCCATCTGGTTCACTGATGAAATCTGCTGTCCTTACCTGGCTGGCCTACATGTGACTCCAGTTCCACAATAATACAGTTAATTCTTAAATGCCCCCTGAATAAGGGCAATAAATGCTGACCTAGCCAGTGATATCCACATCCTGGTCTCACCAGTGCCCTGTATAACTGAAGCATAAATAACCTTCCCACTTTTGTAATCAATGCCCCTCACAGTAAATGATAACATTCTATTAGCTTTTCTAACTACCTGGTGTACTTGCAAACTAGCCTTTTGTGATTCATGCACTGGGACACCCAGATCCCTCTGAATCTCAGAGCTCTGCAATCTCTCACCATTTAGATAAAAAGCTTCTTTTTTATTCTTCCTGCCAAAATGAACGATTTTACATTTGCCCATTTATACACCATTTGCCAGCTCATTTCCCACTCTATCTATCCAACCTATCTATGTCCCTTTGGAGCCTCCTTATATCATCTTCACAACTTAATTCTCTTCCTATCATTGTGTCATCAGTAAATTTAGTCATCATCCCTTCGGTCCCTTCATCCAAGTCATTTATATAAAGCTGGGGGCTCAGCACTGATTCCTGTGGCACACCACTCACCATGAGCTTTTATTTTCTAGAATTAACTTCGATGTGGCACTTTATCAAATGCCTACTGGAAATCTAAGTTCCGTACATCCAGCGGTTCCCCTTTATCCACAGCACACGTGACAATCCAATAGACATTGTCTACTTAGATTTCTTAAAACCTTTTGAAAAGGTACTGCACAAGAGGATTCCCTACAAGATCGAAAGCTCTGACAGTAGTGATAATATACTGAGCTGGATTGAGAACTGGCTGGAAAGATAGGCAGAAAGTTGTTATTGATAGATTTGGATCTGTTTATAGACCAGTGGCGTTAGGAAGGGATTGGCATTAGGAGCGTTACTCTGAATCATTTTTATTAATGATCTGGATCTAAATGTTGGGGGCATGATTTTCAAATTTGCAGATGATACCAAGATTGCACTGTGCCTGTTTCAGCTAAACAAAATAAGTGACAGCCATTCGCTGACTCATTCCTCAGAGCAATGCCTTGACCAATCAGGCTCAAGCTGCTTGGTTTAAATTTCAAACAATGCTTGGTAGTTAACTGTCAGTAACAATCAGTGGTGTATTCTCCATGGCAACACCACTTGCCAACTAATCAGCACTCTCTTCACATACAGCATGAATTGTTGTTTTTCCCCTTATATTGGTATCCTTGTGAGTGACCTGATGACTGCAAGATGAAAATCTTAGACATGTCTCTTTTTTCAGCAAATCCTCAAGTCCTGTCCTGTCAAATGACTATTAATATATATTGTGTTCCAGCTGACAGTTTGTTCCTCTCTGGAGAACTGAGGGAATTTAGGGCTGGGAATAATTTAGATCGCCTAAATGAGTTGAAGAGAAATTTCCCAGATTTTTCTCCCCTCAACTTAGCTTGGGTTTTTTCTAGATTGTTTTTGTATCTCGTGGGAGGTCATGTTGTCAGATGGAGTGGACAGTGTACTTAATACAATGCATAAGGCATCTCAAAATATGTGGGAGAGGCTGGATGGACCAAAGGATTCTTTTCCTGTCTATTATTTTTTGTATGTACCTCTGTTCTATGCTGAATTAATGAATCTCACTGTAGGTTCTAGCATGATCACTATCACTATTATCAACAAGTGTGTACTTGAAAATCTCCCTGAGGCACAGAGCTGCCTCAGGGAGATGAATATTTTTCAAAATAAAAAATAATGGTTTCTAAACGGTTATAAAACATGTCCCCTCTTGTGACTCTGTCACATAAACAGGGACATGTTATTAATTAAATGTTAAAATTTTTATTTTGTTTTTATCTGCCATTGGAAACCTCTTCCCGCCTGTGGATGAGGCTTCCTAAAAATGCAAAGGCCCCTTACATTGTTAATGGCCTTAACAGGCCTTTTAATTGTTGGCAGGCCACTGCAACTCCAGCTGACTGAAATATCACATGAGTGCATGATGATGTTGGGATGCTTGCCCGCCGCCATTGCGCATCATTTAACGCTTGAGGGAGTCGAGCATGTGCCTGCCCATTCAGCGAAAAATTCAGCCGCATCTTTTGGGCTAATGACTTACTTGCACATAGATTTGCGAGTCTATGAAATTTGCTCTGAAGAAGAGTCAGACAGACTCGAAATGTTAACTCTGTTTCTCTCTCCACAGATGCTGCCAGACCTACTGAGTTTTTCCAGTATTTTCTGTTTTTATTTAGGAGATTTACTTCCAAGGTTAGTTTCTTTCACAACAACTATGTTAACGTTTCTGAATGGATTGGCCACGTGGATGAAGGAAAAGGATCTAAAGAGAAACAGAATGCATAAATGTGATTAGGATTATTTTTCCATGCGGAGGGTAGACATACTAGTTGGCCCATATTGGCCTGTTTCATAGTGTAATTTCTATTCATGTATTATGATGAGATTAGTTTCCAACATTCCCTTGGCATTGAATGGCATTACCATTGTTGAATAACCCTCAGGGAATTAACATTGACCAGAAACTGAACTGGACTAGCCATATAAATACTGTGGCTACAAGAGCAGGTCAGAGACTAGGAATCCCATGGCAAATAACTCACCTCTTGACTCTCCAAAGCCTGTCCACCATCTACAAGGCACAAGTCAGGAGTGTGATGGAATACTCTCCACTTGCCTGGATGAGTGCAACTCCAACAACACTCGAAGCTTGACACCATCCAGGACAAAGCAGCCCGCTTGATTGGCACCCCTCCCACAAACATTCATTCCTTCTACCACTGACGCACAGTAGCAGCAGTGTGTACCTTCTATAAGATGCACTGCAGAAACTTACCAAGACTCCTTAGGCAGCACCTTCCAAACCCACAACCGCTAACATTTAGAAGGATAAGATTAGCAGACACATAGGAACACCACCTGCTGGAAGTTCCCCTCCAAGTCACTCGCTATCCTGACTTGGAAATATATCGGCCGTTCTTTCACTGTCGCTGGGTCAAAATCCTGGAAATCCCTCCCTAACAGCACTGTGGGTGTACCTACACCAACGGGACTGCAACAGTTCAAGAAGGCAGCTCTCCATTACCTTGTGAAGGGTAATTAGGGATGGGCAATAAATGCTGGCCTAGTCAGCGATGCCCACATCCTCTAAATGAATTAAAATAAATACGGATGAGGAAAATTAGATGTCATATTTGTAGCTTCAGGTGCCCAAGAAGCGAGTTCAGAGGAGAGCTGAGCATAATAACATCAACGGAATAGAGAGGAGGACATGACTTTACAATGGAGACAGAGACTGAAGATCGGAGGCCTAAACATTCAGGAGAGTAAGTGAGGTGCAGGGAGCTCCTTACTCGATAAGCAATCTTTGGGCAGGCCTGGGCTCACACAGCACCATGGTAATGAACAAACCTCAACTGCTGTGTATTTTACAACTTAGCCCAGGGCCTGAATGCTCCTGAAAATGAAGGCTGTCATCAATCACTCCACTTGTTTTATTGCCTCTACTTTATCAATATGTACAACTTGTTCATACATTGTCACAGAGATGTAGAAAAATCTGTCATGTAGTCAAAACTGCTTTCGATGAGCTACCATAGCAACAGAAGCTTTAAGAAGAGACAGAGGACAACTTAACTCCATTTTCTCCACACTTCCATACTTGGCGTCAAGTGCTCAGGTATCCTTGCACTATTTTATACGATTTGATCTGAAATTTTTAGTCTCATCATTGTAAGTGCCGGACTCTGTAAATGTTAGCCTAAGGTATGTGCTGGTTAAAGAATGATTTATGTCTCTCTGGAAGCAAAATCTGCCCACTGAATTAGTTCCCATCTCAGGACTTGGCTGCAAGCAACTAGGCCAGACAATCTGTGTGAGACGGAGTCTACAAGTTACTGATTAAGCACAGTAATCATCAACAGCTAGCACAAGAATGTAGAAGTTTCTATCTTTTACAAACCACCCTATTTATGGTTCTTTTAACCCACAAATCACAAGACAACGGATTGACTCACTCAAAATGTTGTTACACTTAATGGAGTTAATTTATTTACCCAGTTTAACAGATTTACCATGGGCACAGATTTAAAATAATGACAGGAAAATTAAAATGGTTACAGAAAATGATTACAAATTTATCATGTTGAGAAAAGAAGATAATAATAAAAAAACAGTGCCTGCTTTGCTACTTTATCCCCAGCAGTTCAACTCTTCACTGATATCTAGCACCAGAATACTCAAAATGTTACTATACTTTCACCAATATCTAGCTCAAATGTATTATTAACTGTGGTCATACAATCACCAGAAGTGGCTGGCTCCTGTGGTTATAGATTCTTTTCCAGATGATAAGTCAGGTTCTCTCTCTATCTTGGAGGTCTCTGTTGTAAGGTTGTTTGGTGTCTCACTAAAAAGTCTGGAGGCTGGTCTGGCTGAACATAAACTGTTAATTGTTAACACACAACTATATTTCCAAAGTATAGCCCCATCTAGGTGCTATCTTTACGCCAACTTCTCCCAGACTCCTCTACACACAGTCTACTATCATGTGACTCTCTACATCACAATGTGGGCATTACTGTTCTCCAGTCCCACATTAACCCTTGCTACATCAAACGCCCTTATACTACACCTCCCACAAGTCTTCATCCAATATATTTACAATACAATCCTTATGTGCTACCCTTTCCCCTACGCCATCCCCACCCCCCAAGTCTCTGACTGTATAAATACAGATGGTCTGGAGGCTTGACCATTTTCCAGATCTTGCTCTTGTGTCATTTGAAGGGGTGTTGCGCTCAGTTGCTTTGGACAAACATTGTTGGTTCAGAGTTGAAATTGTAGTATTTAATGTTTCTGGCACTTGGTTGTCTCCACCTGGTTAGCTTTTTGCACTCCTTTGAATTGAATTTCTCATTATCGACAACCCATCTACTATGTTTGGACATCCTGGGTTTGTCCCATTCCTTCCGAAGGGAATGTTCAGTCCATTCATTCATAGAGTGGACTCAGGCTTTTTTTTTCTGTGGTGTCTGCCATGATCCTCCTGAGAGTTGAAGGTGTATCTCCCTCATGTTTGAGCATCCCTCATCCATGAGCTCAACCTGCAGTTTGGCTTCCATTGCCAAAAACATGTTCATTTCTGCACCATTGTGGCTCGCTGAGATGTGCTTTGATGAGTTGGTGGTCGCTGCCCTGCTGCTCCAGCATCGACTTGCTGCTGTGTATGTCAGTTGAAAACTGCAGCCTCACTGCTGTGGTTTTTGCTGGTTATGTGATAGCAACTGTTGGACTCTGAGGTTGGGGCTCATTGTTCTCCTGTGCACCTTCAGCTCAGGGCATGTTGATGCTCATCTGAAGGTTTGGTTGGTCCAACTGAAGAGGATCTTCTGCCATTGTCTGCCAAGGAGTTGGATGACCGGTTCTGCACAGAATGATCACAGTTCAGAGTTGAAGACCCAGTCGAGAGTATCTGTACTGGTGGATCTCACGGGAATTTCTATGAACTTGACGACAGAGGTTGTTTTGACACCTTCTGCCATTTTGAGGAGGTTAAGGACAACACAGGTATTCCTGCTGAACAGAGAAAAGGATTGGTTTCGGATGATGTACAAAATCTCAAGTATTTGCTTGTCGCCATACCTGAGTGGTTCTGAGATTATGTTTATGATTGGAAGTCTGGTTCCTTCAGGGTCACAATCTGTCATTTGTAGCCAAAGGTCTTTCAGCCACAGTTCCTTATCCAAGAGGATCACAACACTGGACTCTGAGTCTAATTTGAAATTGGAGAGGTGACAGTTTACAGAGATGGCAGCATTCCAAGAGAAAATCCAGGATCCTTGATCTCACTCAAGAAGCATGTTTGGGTTTCTTCTTGGTGTGGTACCTCAATCTCGTGGGATGTCTCTAGGTCCGACACTTACACAACTTTCAGAAGTGTCCCAGCCAGTTGCAGCTGAAGCACTGCCCTGAGGTTACTGGACATTGCTGTCGCCTGAAAGGTCTTCTGGCTCCACAACACTGACATGGTCTCTTACCATCTTGTGGTCTATTTGGGTATTGTCTTCCTTGGTCAGGAGTTTCTCTCCTCTTTTGTTTCCTTATGAGCTGAGCAGTTGGGGTGGCTTAACCACGCCATATAAAATGGACCAGTGTTGTTGGCAGATTTCAAACTGCCTGAATATTTGGATAGCTTTTTATAGGGTCAGATCTTCTTTCACCTGTAATACATCCAAAAGAGTATCATCAGCCATTCCGACTACTAATCAGTCTTGTGTGAGCTCTGACTTAAGTTCTCCATAGTCACAGCCTTCAGCCAATCTGTATAACTCATTGAAGAAAGAGTCAACAGGTTCTCCTGGCTGCTGGTTCATTTGTTGAATTTTGCTTGCTGTAAAATTTTATTACTTCTTAAATTAACGTAGGTATCAAAAAATTTCAGAACATTTTCAAACTTATCTGGAGATTAATTTATTCCTTGCCTCGCAATTATGCCATTGGCTATCGGACCTACCGAGTATAGTAGTGTATTCACTTGTTCAGCTTCTGTCTTCTTATCTAATCCTGAAAATCTTTTTCACCAAAGCCCCCAATGCTGCTCCTGGTCTGGCCCATGTATCAACCCAAATTGATCTGGTAGTGTTTTTCAGCACATGGGAGTACAGCTTTAAATGTTGTATCTGTTTTAAAGATCATGCCGCAATAACCATTTTTCCCCTTCTTCCCGTGCTGGTCAGGTTTTGGCAGGCTCCTGCTGTGATTGGGATTTATTCCTTTCAGCAAATCTTTAAATTGAAATTTTGGGCCCTGTAGAACATTTTCAGAGTATTTTAGGCTGATTAAAAGGTGATTCCCGGCCCTGGCTAAAGTTTCAAAGCTTCCTTTTGCTTTTTTCAATGGAGCTTACCTTCCACCAACTCTGGACCCGGACTGGCCACAGTGATTAAAGAAATAGATTGCTCTGCCTTGAATACCGTCAAAGGCTAGTTCAGCTTTTGCAATGAATTTTGGGGATTTTTTTGCTCACCCTTGCGTTCTGGGTAAGTCCTTTGACTCTGCAATCGATGGGGATGCACAATGAACCTCCACTAGTTCTTTAGCTGCACAGCAGATTTTTATTCTGCCCTTCCAGCCTCCATGTCTGCAATGGGGCTTCTGTTAAGTCAACCTCCAGTTGTATCTTCAGTTCAGGTGGCATTTCAGTCAGACCAGCATGCTGTTCCTTTAGTTTTTCTGATTCTGGGGTCCTTCACCAGCTTCTCTGGGTTCTGGGTTTATTCATTCATTGCCACTATATTGTAAGATTATTTGGTGTCCCAATAAGTGGTCTGGAGGCTTGTGTGGTCAAACGTAAACTGTTTATTGTTAACACACAACTATATACATATCTCCAAGGTACAACCCTATCTGGGTGCTATCTTCATGCCAGCCTGTTCCCGACTCCTCTGCACACAGGCTACTGTCATGTGACTCTCCACATCACAATGTGATGTTCTCCAGTCCCACATTAACCATTGCTATACTGAACACCCTTATACTATAATTTCCTTCTGACAAGTAGTGGGGTCTTCTTCCTTTGATTGGAGTGCAGAGTGATGTGTTAATCTTTTATACCCTATTTCAGGGGATGGGGCTAATTTATTATACTGACCAAGCTATACTCCCCTTTGAAGCTTCTTTTAAAGTACAATACCCGGTTATATTCTGCATCCTTTGTTTCAGCCATGATTTACGTTCGCCCAGAAGGTTGTCCATCTTTCCTTTGCTTTCTCCAGTAATGTTCCATTATATGAAACCCCTTATAGTCAATTTTCCAGCTCAGGATGTTCATTTTTTGTTGAAAAACTTTCTTCACCTTAATCTCGATTCACGAGAGTCGAATCTTGTTGATGTGGCAGGGGTTTTACCTGCTGGACCGGAGGCAAGAGCCCCACACGGCCTCTTTTCGGGAAGGCCCGCTAAACCACAAGCCAATCAGGCAGTGGCGAGGTCAGCCGCGGGCCTTGGAATCAAGACCTTGTGGGCAGGCGTCTCGCCTATTGAGTGACCGGCCAGCAGCTTTTGTGTTCAACATTGCCCCTGGGGAGGTGGTGATTGCTGTCAGAAGCTCAGGTGCCAGAGTCCCAGGGTCAACGCAGAGCATCAAAGTGACCCAGACCACAATTAGTTAAAGTGGGAGGAATTTTGTGGGTGGTGGTCGCAGAGAGAAGTGTGCAGGAGTGTCGGCAGCAAAGGCGGGGTGATGGTGGGGTGGCCATCTTCAGTTACCACCCCCCTCTTCCCGATGTCAAGTCCTTCAATCAGGATCTGAGCGCCTTTAATCGAGGGACACACACACACACACACACACAGACACACACACACACACACACACACACCCCACCCCCCGGAGGTGACAAGCAGCACACACATTTTCAGCTGCCATGTGTACCATGTGGTGACAGGCCTGCCCGCAGCTGGGTTAATACCACTGGGAAGCAGAATAAGGCCCTTAAGTGCTCATTAATTGGCTACTCAAGGGCCTCAATAGGAGTTGGATTGGGAAGGTCGATCACTGGTCTTCCTGCCCAGAACTTAATTTGGAGGCGGGAAGATAGTGGGATTCTGTTATACTACCATCCTGCCTAATTACAAGCCCTTCCCACCTCCAAGCTCACCACCAGTGAGAGCAGAAGATTCTGCTCCTAGTCTTCATTACTAAAACACGAGCGTCTCTGGTTGGCCTGTTATATTCTCTGTTATTTAACTTAGCACTTGTTTTGTCTCTCAGCTCAGTGAGGCTTGTTTTAGAAAAACTGTACCAAAATTGCTTTCCCAGTTCAGGTCATTTCATTGCAAAGCGTGATGGGCAGTATTGTCAATCTTTTGCCCTGAATTTGTTTAAAGGGTTTTTTTTTGCATACATTTATCTCTCTTGGCCAGTGGGGATATTTCTCTTATTTCCCCCATCTCCTCAAGGTGACCTGGGACACTGCTTCCACACAAACCAATTTCTGACCTTAGTTTGGTCAAACAGCATCATTCCACCTCACAGCAGGCAGCACAGCTAGTGTCTGCCTCAGCTTCACATATTCACCTTCATGTCATTGGAGAGGAGCACAGCTCAATCTGATTTTTGCACTACCCCTCCCTAAACCCAGGACGTTTCTGCAGGAGTTTCTCAGGGTAGTGTTCTAGACCCAACCATCTTCAGCTGCTTCATAAATGGCCTTCCCTCCATTATAAAGTCAGAAGTGGGGTTGTTCGTTGATTATTGCACAAAATTCAGCACCATTCACAACTGCACAGATACTGAAGCCATCCATGTCCAAATGCAGCAAGACCTGGACAACATTCAGACTTGAACTGCTAAGTGGCAAGTGTCATTCACACCACACAAGTGAAAGGCAATGAATGACTGTCTTCAACAAGACAGAGTCTAACCATCTTGACATTCAATGGCTTTACCATAGCTGAATCCCCCAATATCAACATCCTGGAGGTTACCATTGATCAGAATCCAGCTATGTAAATACTGTGGCTATCAGAGCATGTTAGAGCCTGGGAATTCTGTAACAAGTAACTCACCTGACTCCACAAAACCTGTCCACCGTCTACAAGTCACAGGTCAGGAGTGTGATGGAATACACTTCAGTTGCCTGGATGAGTGCAGCTCCAACAACACTCAAGAAGCTCGATACCATCCAAGACAAAACACCCCACTTGACTGGCACCCTTCCACCTCCTTAAACGTTTACTCCTTCCACCACCAATGCGTAGTGGCAGCAGTGTGTACCGTATTCAAGATGCACTGCAGCAATGCGTCATGCCTCCTTTGACAGCACCTTCCAAACCCACCTAGAAGGACAAGGGCAGCAGACACATGGGAACACTACCACTTGCAAGTTCCCCTCCAAGCTCTACACTAACCTGACCTGGAATGATATCGCCGTCCCTTTACTGTCACTGGGTCAAAATCCTGAAACTTCCTCCCTAACAGCACTGTGGGTGTACCTACACCACATAGACAGCAGCGGTTCAAAAGGCAGCTCACCACCACCTTCTCCAGGGCAACTAGGGGTGGACAATAAATGCTGGCCTAGCCATTGATGTTCATAACACATGAAAGAATAACTGAAAAGAAAACCAAGCTCCTCAGGCTAACTACACTGCACAGGCATAATCCCAGCAACAGAACATGATACAACACTGGTCTGTGTGCCTCCGTACTGCACCTTAAGTGTACTGACCTCTGCGAGCGCCTTTTGTCTGTTTAATCTCAAAGCTGTTGAGAAAGTTTGATAGGATAGTGTAGCGGGAGCTTTACTCTGTATCTCAACTCCTGCTGTACCTGCTCAGGGGATGTTTGATGGGACAACGTAGAGGGAGCTGTACCTAATTCACGTGTGTGAGCGTAGAGTTTTTTCATTATCAAACATCTGCCCCCCCCTCTCCATGCTTTGTTGAAGCCAAGTCTAGAAATTCTTCAGAAAGGAAATAAAACCAAAAATATTATAGTTTATAGTGAGGAAGCAGGAGGATGGGATTAAACCCAAAGGATCATGTGGAGAAATGCACCATTGGAAGCTAGATGTGAAAAATGTCCATTCCTAGTGCTGGACCATTCTCCAAGACAATGAAAGCTTGCCCTCTATATGTTTCGCAGGAACCTGTAACTGGAGGATGGCTATTGCCTTGCTAGAGTGTGCAGCTGCGCACCATGTAAAGTGAAGCAACATCATTTCGACTCAATGTTGCTCAGTATAATAGAAAGACCGCTCCCTGCAGTGTATTGTGTGCTGTCCTCCAGAAATCCTCCTTCATTCTTCCAGCGACCAGCCCATGATGAGATTGAGTTGGTATCCTGAAGACTTTGCTGCTTCAGAATGTGAATAATTGAAGGGTTTGCTTCACCTGACAGTGGGAGAACAATACCAGCCACTGAGTTTGAAGCTTTTGATGCTGCATTTCGTGCTGCTTGTGTCAGAAGTGTATACTGACTGAAGTCGATAGTTGCTATATCTTTTTTACGGAGCTCAACTGATGCACTGTCTACACTGCAGTTTGTGAATGGTGCTCACCTATTCACCAGCTCACGGTGCAAACTCAGATACACAAGCCCACAATATGCTGCAAAGTGCCAGCCACTGGGACTTCACAACACATGTGGCAAGCCCATGCAGGTGACTCTAGTATGCCGAGGTATGGGGGAGCAGGGAGCTACCTGGCACAGAGTATATTCACCAGACCTGTTATTCAACTCTGGATTCAGGAACCTGGGGAAAATCCAGATTCACGAGCATGGGGGGGAACAACCGGATTCAGTAACACAGGGAAATTCCAGATCCTGGACCAGTGGAGGGAAAACTGATTCAAGAACACATGGGATACTGGGTTAGGAATTTGCAGAACCCATATTCAGGAACAAGGAGGAATTCCAGATCAAGGGAAAACTGGATTCGGGGACAAAGGGGGAAATCCAGATTCCAGAACATGGAAAATCTGGATTCAGGTTCATGGCAAAATTCAAGTTCTGACATTTGGGTGAAATCCAGATTCCAGAACATGCTATTCCACCCCCATACCTTGTTCCTTGTAATGATTTATTAGCCTCATCTTCTCTATTTTATTATAGACACTGTGTGCATTGCACTATGGACAGTTTAATTAATTTTTATAGTGGTTTCTCACTCTTTGGGCAGAATTTTCCGAGCCCGCTGGCGGTGGGTGTGATAGGTGCGGACAATATGGTACAACCTGCTTCATGACAGCAAGTCACAACCATCCACTCAGCCCGCCAATGGCGGGCTACATTTCCTGCTGTCAGCCAGCAGGGAGCTGATTGTAATACATTAGCATTTAATTAAAAGGCCATCCCTCCAGGCTCTTGGAACCCCGCCGTATCGTCTGTTCCCGTCAGCAGGAAAGCACGTCAACGTGTTTCACAACAGCACGCAGGTGACGCGCACTTGGCAGCCTTCACTTTGGGGGAGCTGAGGTGAGGGAGCAGCAGCATTCTCCACAGCTCACCCATTGTTACAGGCCTCAGGGGCGCCGGGGGTGCAGGGAAAACTGATGCCTGGCCCTGGAGGCGACTATTGAGGTGTTGGGGGGGGGGGGGGGGGGGGTGGGGGTGGGGTGTCCAGGGATGAGTGCTGGTCAGCCTCGGAGGCGACTGCTACGGGTGGGAGGGGGGGTCAAGTGCTGCCCTGGCGTTGCATCCCGCGCACAGGCAATCGAGGTGGAGGGGCAGGGTAAGCGAGGGAAATGTCCATGCATTAAGGACAACTGTATAAACCGACAATGCCTCTGCAATTAAGACAGATCAGGCGCAGCCACAGTAATATGATTGGGGTCAGGCTCCTAGCCTGCCCACCCATGCAAGCAATGTGGAGGCATCAAAGGGCCACCTAGCGCTCCATACCTCATTCCCCCCCCACCCACCTGGGACAGACTTCGAGTCCACCACCACTTTATTGGACCGCAGGGCAATTAGACTGCGCACGTTTTACAATCTCCTCACCAATGCTGACCATGTAGCAGTCACTGCTGGAGATGCTCACAGTCCCTTGCAATCTCAGCATCCTGGTTTGGACCAGTGTCCCCCATGTCACAGGTTGACAGGGCAGCCATGGAGTGCACTCATCTCTAGCCATCCGGGGAGTGACCAACACTTTTCGGGAAGCATTAAGGGGTGGTCACACAGGGCCAGGAGAGGTGAGGAGTGTCTGGACGCAAGTGATGACCATGAGTACAACCATGATGACCACGTCTCTCTCTCTTTCATGCTGCAAGAGGACGACATCAGGATCATGGATCCTGGTGACCTAGCTGTATGCCTGATCTCCTGCAGAGACTGTAGAAGACGGAAAAGAGAGCGACTGAGGCACCAGGCTGCACAAAGACAGGAGCAGCAACTTCATGAAGAAGGGGCAGCAGGAACTCCAACAAATGCTGCCCAGGAGCGGCAACGAGCTGTGACTGGTTGGCACCTGGTGACATCCAGGGTCTATAGACACTGCCTGTCATTCCTACAGATGACTGAGAACCAGTGTCGCCAACGACTGCGCATGTCTAGGGACCTGGTTGCTCACATCTGCCACTTACTGCAGGACTTGGCGCCAAGGGGACATGGAGGACATCCACTGAGAGTGACCGCGGCGCTCAATTTCTTTGCCAGTGGCTCTTTTCAGGGCTCCACAGGTGACACTGTGGGATTTCACAATCCGCCACCCAGAAATGCATCCATGAGGTCACAGATGCCATCTTCTCCATGGCACACAACTTTGTGCATTTCGCCCAGGATGGGACGGCCAGGATGCAAGGGCCATTGGATCCGCCCTGATCTCAGGATTCCCAGAGATGCAAGGTGCAATTGACTGCACTCATGTGGCGCTCAAGTCTCCATTGTTATACTCAGTGGACTTCATCAACTGCAAGGGCTTCCACTCACTGAATGTGCAGCTGGTATGCAACCACCAGAAACGCATACTGCATCTATGTGCACGGTTTCCAGGGACTGTGCACAACGCCTACATCCTGAGTCACTCGCAGATCCCTGCAGTCTCCAGGGTCCACAGAGGCTGCAGGGTTGGCTCCTTGGGGACATGGGCTACCCGCAGAGGCCGTGGCTGATGACACCCGAGCAGTGGCCTCAGACTGCAGCAGAGCGACGCTATAATGAGGCTCATTTATCACTCGCAACTTGGTGGAGCAGACCATCGGGATGCTGAAAAGGTGGTTCTGGTGCCTGGACCGGTCTGGTGGAGCCATGCAATACAGTCCGCAGAGGGTCTCACAAATTGTCATCATCTGCTGTGCCCTTTACCACCTGGCACTGCAACAGGGAGAGAGCTGGCTGAGGAGGAGATGGAGGAGCTGGAGGTCTCCTCTGATGAGGAGAATGCCGACAGGGATGAGGGTGAGGGAATCCTCGGTGGTGATGACAATGGCGATGAGGCTCTCACACTGGCTAAACAAGGCAGGCGCGCTCGGGAGGCCCTCATAGCTGCCAGATTTGTGGAGTATGGTGACAACATTCAGTGAGGTGTCCCTGTAGATCCTCACATTGCAATTGTGAATGTTTGAATCCAGTCTGGCTTTTGGCAGCGCCAATACCCTCTGTGAGAATGCTCCTGTCATGGAGATGCAGTGGAGACCCTAATAGTCACTCGATCACAGGAGGATGATGACAACATGTAGTGAGGACATTCCATAGATCTTCACATAGCCAATGAGAATGTCTGACTCCTGTCTGGCCGAAGGCAGCTCGCTTGCACTCCGTGATCAGGGCCATCTCAGAGACGCAGCCATGAAACTTTAGATGCATCTGATGCTGTGTCTGCCTTCAGCACATCAGCCCTTCAGGAGCTGGTGCACGTCATCACTGGTCATAGATGCTGGTGTGATGGGGGCCAGCCCCACCTTAAAGGTGCTGAGAGCACACAGAAAATATGAGAGAATTCTGTAACGCCCATTACATTCTGGCCAGCACTGTCGAGGTGCAGGCATCAGTGTTTCCAGGGAGTGTGAGGCTGGACCATCTATGTAGACTGAAGGCTGCACAGAGCACAGGCAAGAGGCTCTGGACTGAGACACCTGCCTTTTATCTTGTGCAGAAAGGCTTCATATCTGAGCGCCAAGAACACTGCTCATCAGAAAAGGGAACCACAGGCAGGGAAACATTCTTAGGAGTTTATTGACAATAGTGAACATATTGTACAAGTGATTTACACCCTTGGCCAGGATGTGCAACTACTTTTACCTAACTGACCTAACCCTGCCGCTACTTCTTGGTGCTCCCCGGACATCCACAGCAGAGGTGGAGGCAGCTTGCTGACTGTGACACTCCGTCTGTGATGACTTTGGTAGGCATCTGGAGGGCCAAGACTTGGATGGCCTGCTTTTGGGGTTCTGCTGTGTTGCAGTGGCACCCTCCTCAGCCTGTGAAGCTGGTCTGTGGATGTCACAGGAAGATAGGATTCGGATGGGCCAGTCACTCCCAGAGTCACCTGGGTGGATGGCCCCAGAGCATGCATCTGCTGATCCTTCTCTCTATGGGTGCCCAAGGGCCCTGGCTGACTCTGTGAGTGGTAGGGGTAGCTAGGTGAAATCAAGCTGCTCAGCACCCCTCTTGCATACACACTGTTGGAGGCCAACTATGGCATCACCGATGGAGTTAAGCCCACGCAGTGGTACACGTGAGACATCCTGGACCAAGGTCTCCATGGCAGCCACCATCCTGCCAGTGTTGACCTCGGTGCACGGCAATGCCAGCCCTTTCACCTCAGTCTGAAGACGGATGGACTCCTTTGTTCTGCCTTGCAATCTGAGGAGTGCAGTGGACATCTCTTCCTGATTCTCCCTAGCTTGCCTTTGCAGCTCCAGCAACTGTGACATGACCGAGTCCAGAGGCTCCTCATCTGTCTCGGACTCAGCAGCATTCTGGCCTCCTGCAGTCCTCCCAATGCCAGGGACCTGAGAAGTCCCTGCCTCCACCTGCTGTGAATCAGAAAGTGCAATTGCTCACCAGATTGTGATCCGGAGGCTACTTTCCTATCATTGGCCTTATATCCAGATTCACCTACTCTACCCCCCTTAAACAGTATAAATTTCATTACATTTTTACTTCTCTTTAGCTCTGAAGGAGAGTCATAAGGACTCGAAACGTTAACTCTTTGTTTTTTCTCTCCACAGATGCTGTCAGACCTGCTGAATTTTTCCAGCATTTTCTGTTTTTGTTTCCTATACAAGCCCTTTGTTCATTTGCTAACTTGTCTGATCTGTCTGTGTCTCAGCCAATTTGGACCTGGCCCAGGAAATAATCCAACGGTTATTATCCTTGAGGTCCTGCTTTTTAATTTAGCTCCTAACTCCTGCTATTTACTCTGTTGGACCTCCTCCTGTTCCTACCTTGAGTTTGTTCTGATGTGGACCATGACAACCAGACTTGTTCCCACCTTCTGCATTCACCTGAAGCTATCTCTTTCCCTGGCAGGGTAGGCAACACACACTTAGGCCTCATTTGTGACTGCAGAGGAATCTATCCCTCCACAGTTATAGAATTCCCACTACCAGATTTCTGTTCTGCTCTCCCCACCACCAACCACCCCCCGGCCTTCTGAGCCACAGTGCCTTAGTCTACATTGTGAATGTCCTCCTCCAAGTCTTTCTCCTTGTCCTCACAGGTAGTCAGTACATCATGTCTGTTCGATCGGTGTCTGTGCAATCTCCTTTGCAATCTCTCCTAAAATTCTGCTCTCCAGCTCCTTGACAGTTGCACCCTCCCTCTCCTGAACCTGTGCCTTATTCTGGGATGTGACTGTGTTCTGGGCAAAACTCCAGAAATTCCTGCCTTCCGATTTGTTTCAGAGTGCCTCTAACTCACAGTCCAGCTCATTGACTTTGAGCCGGAGTGGCTGAAGGCTGTAACATTTCCTGCAGATGTGGGAATCAGGGCCTGTTTCATCGTCCACAAATCCCACATACTGCAATAGCCTTCCTTGTCATCTCTGGTCTTTTTCATTTGTTTGTTGGCAGCCTGAACTGAAATAAGGCAGACAGCTTTTGTTCCTAAAGGAGACAAGAGAGGTAGGGAGGCAAAGATGTTTCAAGGAGGGAACTTCAGAACTTAAGGCTAAGCAGCCAAAGGCATGGGTGCCCATTGGCGGAGTGAAGGAAGGGGTGGGGGCAGTATGGGGAAAATTGAATGATACCATGTCCCAGGTGTTGATTGACCAGTCTTTGTAGAGAATTAAATGGATCAACTGCACGGAATCAACACCAACCCAAACAGAATAAAATTGAAATACATTACAATTGACCTGTGTTATGGAAGTGAAGGGCAGGGCTTCACTGAAGTGCCCATTTTTCATGCTAGATTGTTAACAGATTATTGAACCATACAGATATCATAGTCAAGCCTAATTCTCTCATCAGCTGTTAACAAGTGTTAACAACACTTTCCAGCATTTTGTACTCTGACCTTCTGTAAAAAAAGACTGTGAGAAACATATCTCATGTCAATCACTGGAGAAGATTAGTTCCAAGGATTTGCTTTCACCAATGGAGACTATTCACCCTCTTTTTTTTGGCATTATTCTGTCTAGTTTCTTTTACCCTGACCCTCCTTGTCTTTCCTCTTTTATTTGTTCTTTCTGAACCTGTCTGGGGATTTCAGGACCTCATCTGAAGGGTTTCAGAATAGTTTAAACTGGAGTTGTCAGCTGAAGTCTGAAGATTGACGCTGCACAGTATTGGAATTTCTGGCCCAGTCACTAGTTGCAGGATCTGGTAAGTTGCTGGTAACATGTCAGAAAACTGGGAATTTTCCATTCTCTTACTGAGAAACTCAAAATATTCAATTAGTAATAGATTGAGTAAAATTACTGAGAAGATTGAACAAGTCTGTTGGCCAGTAAACCTTGTCTTTATATCTCTGTATATGTGCATGGGTGTCTCTACATGGGTGAGGTGAGAGTGACTGCCCTTGACATCAAGGCAGCATTTGACCGAGTGTGGCATCAAGGAGCCCTAGCAAAACTGGAGTCAATGGGAATCAGGGGAAAAACTCTCCACTGGTTGGAGTCATACTAGCACAAACGAAGATGGTTGTGGTTGTTGGAGGTCAGTCATCTCAGTTCCAGGACACCACTGCAAGAGTCCATCAGGGTAGTGTCCTTGATCCAAACATCTTCAGTTGCTTCACGAATGATCTTCCTTCCATTAAAAGGTCAGAAATGGGGATGTTCGCTGATAATTGTACAATGTTCAGCAGCATTCGCGATTCCTCAGATACTGAAGCAGACCATGGCCAAATGCAGCAAGACCTGGATAATATCCAGGCTTGGGCTGACAAGTGGGAAGTAAGATTTGCACCACACAAGTGCCAGGCAATGACCATCTCCAACAGGAGAGAATCCATCACCCCTTGACATCCAATAGCATTACCATCACTGAATCCCCCACCATCAACAGCTTGGGGGTTACCATTGACTGGAAACTGAACTGGACTAGCCATATAAATACTGTGGCTACAAGAGCAGGACAGTGGCTTGGAATCCTGTGATGGTTAACTCATCTCCTGACTCCCCAAAGCCTGCCCGCCTGTATAGGTGTGTGTGCACACACGCACATAGGTGTGTGTATGTGTGTGTATGTCTGTGTGTGTGTAAATGTGTCTCGGCTCTGTCTGTCATCTAGGCTTTTCTCCTCTGGGTCATCACCTCTCTCCATACTCTTCTGTTAGAAACAGCCTACCCAGACACTCCTGTTGATCTTAGGAATCAGCCTGTTTACAATAGTGTAACATCAGTAGTCACAGCATGTAGCCAATAATCTGCGTGAGTACTGACTGCAGTCAGAGCTAACATGCAATGTATAGTTGGTAGTATTGAGACCTAATGTAATAGGTGTCATCAGTCTGGCTCTGGTTGAACATTCAGGAGTTTATCTAACACCCAGTGTCCTGTATTGTGAATTTTTGACTCAGATAAGGTCCCAGTGTTGAGGCTGGTGTTCTAACACTGTTGGAATGGATGGAGCTAGAGGGGATTGAATACATTCTGTCTATTAACATTTGCTAAAATCAAGTATTAACAGGCCTGAAGAAGGTTTGGTGCCACAAACCCTGCTTGCTGTTTCTGTGCATGACAGCACAATGCAAGATATTTGTTTTCAATCACCATTCTTCTCCCTCCCCCCTGAAGGTGCTGACTCCTACAGGTCCAATTTTATGGATACTGACTGAATTCCACCACTTCAACAAAGCACTCATTTTTCTGCAAGCTATTAAACTTTGGAGGGAATATTTGAAAATATAAGCTCTCCTCAAAGATACGTAAATAACGTGGTATCGTGGGATTGGGCTGTAACCATACAGAATCACAGTCTACTCAGGATAAGGGTCACTCACTATGTAACTTTACAGTGTCATTGTTTATTCACAGTAATAGTTACTCATTGTTTAACTGCACAGGGCCACTTGGTTACCAGGCAGAAGGAAAGCAGTAAATTAAAGATTATTGCAGCAAATACCCACTTTACTTGAATGTTTCACTTCTGGAGCCAGCGGACAATGAGATCATGTGCCTTGATTGGCAAGATGCCTTAATATTGCTGAATTTTAACAAGAAAACATGGCACTTACATAAAAATGCCAGTATAGGAGGAACCTATAGACATGGGATAATTACCATCCTTACTGGCAAAATAACCAGCTAACCATTGAATCATGGAACTTTAGAAGCTAACAGTTAAGGCTGTAAATCCAATATAAAATTCAATAATGCAGGTTGTGGAGTGGTAGATAGAGCCATATATTCTTGAAATTATATAGAGCTCTGTCCTTGAGAATAGAAGTATCTCTTTCAGAAATGATTCTTAAGTTGTGTTCCAGTGCGCTGTGTGAAGAAATGAATTCACTTCCACCGCACAACTGTTTGTAAAATTATTTCTGTGAATGCAACACTCTGGCTAGCAGCACTGGGTTAAACAATTGCCACTTTTGGTCTCTCAACAAGGAATCTCTCACCAAAGAACCATAAAAATTAAATTGAGAACTCTTCCAGTGGCCAAATAATAAGAAACTGGTTTACAACTGATCACAGCTCCTCTGAGCTCAGGAGGGGAAAATCAGGCCATATTCCCACAGTGACTACTTCTTAATGACCCTCTATGACTGTCAAATAGCTCACTGGTATCTCATGGTCTTGTGGATGAGGTGCTGGAAAGGGCCACTTGGAACTATTCTCCATTATGAAATAAGTGACCAGTGAGTAAAGGATAACAATGCACACTACGGAAAAGGTCAATAACTCCCAGTGGAGAGGTACATGCATGTCACTGTTGACAGCAGTAAGTGTGCACAATACCCACCGCTGGCATCTTCCAATATTTTTCAGATGGAAGGTGATGAGTGAAATCAATAGTCATTGATTCTCCATGTTTGAGCAGGGCAGTACAGGAGACGTCTCCTTCATCTACTGAAGCCCGGTATGAACTTTCAGTCCCAGGCAAAGACGCCGTGTGCAGAGGACAGTGTGCCTCTGTCGCTCTTCAGAATTATTGAGTGATTGCACTAATTTAGTTTAGGCCATTCCTGGGCCCAGTTACCTTCTCATCGATAACGTTGCCAATTTTATGCATTTACAAAATGGTGTGATGGTGGAAAGAGCAGAGAGACTAATCAACCAAGTACAGCACTGCATAGACAGTTGCTACTCCTCCAATAATGGAGTAATGAGTAGGGGTAAATTGTAAGTCAAAAAGACCTGCATCCCCTGAAATTGTGGAGAGACTACTCAGAATGTATGTCTCTACACCCCAGATGAACAACATTTCATCCATCTCCACCATCATTGCTCATTACCTCAGTCATGTTCAATGGTTCAGACCCTGATTCTGCCTCTGCATCACAATAAGATTGTTCTGCCCAAATCTGCGCTGGCGCTGATTTGAAGTATTCGACACTCAGTTCTGTCCTGCTTCTTGGCCTCAATCTGCTTAACTGTTTCTGTTTCCCTGTGAAGCACTACGTGGCCAAGGAGCTAATGTGTTTGTGATAAAAACAGTAAATGCATGAAAAACTCAGCAGGTCTGGCAGCATCTGTGGAGAGAGAAACAGAGTTAACGTTTCGAGTCTGTCTGACTCTTCTTCAGAGCTGACATGTTTGTTAGCTTCACAGTTAACATGTTTGTGCTGTTCCCAGTGTACAACCCATGATAGGCTGGCATAACCAGGTGTGAGATTATTATGTATCAGTAGTTCTTAAGGTACTTTCTGTGTGCCAAATTGGCTCAATTCACAGGTTGGCAATATTAACTTGCATTTATACATTACCTTTCATAACTTGAGAGGCCCAAAAATGCATTACAACCCAATGAGATACTTAAATGTTTGGTCACCATGGTAATGCAGGAAACACAGCAACCAATTTGTGCATGAGCTCTCACAAACTGTACTGAGTTAAATGCCCAACTAAATGTTCTGGTGATATTGGTTGAGGGATAAGCATTGTTAAGGACACTGGGAGAACTCAATTACTTTTCTTCAAATAGTGACATGGGAATCTTTCACCTTCACCTAGGGGAATAGATGGGGCTTCAGTTTACTGTCAGCTCTAAAGGACGGCATGTCTGACTGTGCAGTGTTCACTCAGTACTGCACTGAAATATCAGCCTTGATTCTGTGATCAAATCTCTGGTGGGGGAATTAAATTGGTTCCTCCCATCAAACAGTCCCAGAGCCAGTAAAACACAGCTTAGTAACAGAGTAAAGCTCCATCTACACGCCCCATCCAACACTCTCAGGGCAAGTACAGTACAGGTTAGAAATGGAACATTTGGTCTCTGGTCACTGAGTATTCAGTCCACAGTGGTATCTCATTAGTAACTGACATTCTCGCCTTTCTCAATATTATTTATTTTTGTTTGTACTTAGTCCGTATTGTGTTATTGCGATTCTGTCTGATTCCCTTTGATTCAGTGCTGTGTATCAGACCTGTGTTAATTCTCCACAGCAGGTTCTTGGGAAAAAAACTTAACATTTTTCTTTGGGAGCCTCTTCTCAAGGGTCTCTTCCACAGAGACAATTTAGCCAGTGGCTGGGAGAACAAGAATGATGACCCCATCCCACTCCTCCACTATGTTGAAGGACTGATGAATAAGGAAACAGATGGATGTTTGATTGAAGGGGGATTTAATGATCATTGGTAAGCAACATTACCAGAGTGACAGACGTAGTGCATTGGTCACAAGAATATACACGGTAACCAAACAAGCGGGCAGCTTTCCTGGTCTGAACAAGTCAGCAGATCTGTGTGAAGGCTAATGATGATGGTTTCCCTTGCTGACCTCCACAGTACCCACCCAATAATTGGGGAAAGGTCCAATCACCACCTCTTCAATAGCTCTTACAGAGACTTCTCAGGATCTACCTGTGAATTGGCAGTAGGGGGCAGAAAACCTCCAACTAAACTCAAGTCAACTGATCCTTATTTCTCTATTGGATGTCATTAGCCTGGATTTAACGCAGCCTGTCGTGGCAGGAAACATGGCGGCTGGGCCTATTTAATCATAGAAGAGGCCCACATCTGTCTCCTGGCAGCTAGAAAACTCCACCCGATTAAGTTGGAGGGTGGAAGGGGCTGATGTGGGATTCCGAGCCGGCAGCAGCGGGAGGTTAATTAGGGTCATTAATCAGCCAATTAACATCCATTATCCCTGGGCCTAATGCAAATTAATGGTGTCTCAGAGATTAAATGGAGGCCCCAGGGGTCCCCAGTGCTCTCAGAAGGCCACCCAGCAAAACCTGTTGGGTTTGCCAGTGGCCTCCTGGGAGTGCCCTTGCTACCAGGCACTCTGTGCCTAATCAAGAGACCCAGGATTGGGCAGGGGGCTGGCTGCTGAAAGCCATGTCCTTGCCCTTGCCCCCCCCCCCGCCCCCCCCGCCCCGACCTCCCCACCCTGTGACCCCCCATCCTGCGACCCCCATCCCACCTTCACTCACCTGTGGCCTGGGGTCTCTCCATAATTCTGGGCCTGGGATGAATGCAGTGCTGCCATCAGCCATTGCTCCTGCTAGTGCTGGCAACAGTGATGGTCTGCAAGCCTCTGATTGGCTGGCAGTTCTCAGTGGATGAGACATCCGCCACTGTGGACCTCAATTGTAGTGAAGGCCCAATGGTGGCCGAGTAAGTGTCTGAAGGGCATTTGATTCTGTCAGGCCTCTGCCACAGAACTGAATCGGTTCTACAACCGGTGGGCGAGAGATTCCCCATCAGCGTAACAAAATCACATTTATTGCAATTCTCCATCTCCAACTGTTCTTTGTCCTCGCTGTGGATTCATTCATTTCATCCTGCAACAGGAGTGTCTGCAGAACAAGGTTATCACAGGATGGATCCCTGAGTTGGAAGTGTAGGATGTTTAGAGTGTTCAGACCCTGACACAAGCCCCAGGGTAATGGAACCCATTGCAAAGTGGATATGGGAAGTTGCAGTTCCTCCTGATCCAGGTCACCCAGGGGAGTATAGGCTGTGTCTGAGCTTCATGGATGGTGACAGGGTTTTTCTCTTCATCGCCAGAGTCTGACTGAGAATCAGGATAGGATCATGATGGTTAAAGGCTGCGGGTAGCTGAAGGGAGCAAATTGTCTTTCCCTCCCACTTCCTAAACACATCACAAGGGCTGTGAATGCTCTGAACTTTCTTGAGCAGTGAGATAAATTTTAATTTGAGTTCTGCCTTATCGCACTCAGACATGCACAGTGTGACATTTCCAGCTACTTCAAAACACAGGAAAGTTTATTTTTTTTTCCTTTTCATCTCTTGTAGATGTACACACACAGGCCCATCGCAGAGCAGCCATGTTGCTAAGGGGAATTGAGTCATATCATTGAAACAGGCTTTCTGCATTTTATTTCTGCAACACTCAAGAATTTCGACACCATCCAGGACAAAGCAGTCCACTTGATTGGCATCACATCCACAAACGTTCACTCCCTCCACCACCAACGCACAATAGCAACAGTGTGTACCATCTACAAGATGCACTGCAAGAATTCACCAGGGCCCCTTAGACAGCACCTTCCAAACCCACAACCACTACCATCTAGAAGGTCAAGGGCAGCAGATACATAGAACACCACCACCTGGCAGTTCCCATCCAAGTCACTCACCATCCTGACTTGAAAATATATCGCTGTTCCTTCACTGTCACTGGGTCAAAAATCCTGGAACTCCCCTCCTAACAGCACTATGGGTTTACCTACGCTACATGGACTGCAGTGGTTCAATAAGTCTGCTCATCACCATCTTCTCAAGGGCAATTATCGATGGGCAATAAATGCTGGCCTGGACAGCAATGCCCACATCCCATGAATGAATAAAAAATATCGCAATAGAGATCAATGCAAGGAGCCTGGCCTCATGCAGAAGCAACAAAGGTTCAATGACCTCAAGCTGCTGGTCAAGGTCAGTGAATGTATCTTCAAATGCCATCTCCCACCCACCTCATCACCAACCTGACAAACTGCTCAATGCACCATGCCCCCATCACTCACCCATCAAGAATATCTAGCAAGCATTACTCATGTCTTACATACATATTCTCCACCTCACCCTCACACACTTCCCACTGTGGCAAGCCTTACACACATCTTGCAGCTTCCACATACTTCCAACTATTCAACTATGACAGAACAATCACCCAAACACCTTGCAACACGCTCACTGACACTCCCCCCACTCCCTTGCAAGGCAAGGTGGCTGATAACCAGAGACAGCAGCTGAAAATTGGTGAAGGACAGGCATGACTGCATCGCTTGAGCCCTTGGAGGCTGTAAATACCATTGCTCAAAGGGAGCTTGCAGTCTCTCACAATAATCCAGCAATCTGTGTTCCAGTAGATTATTAGAATTGTTGAAGTTCTGCCCCAGGAAGATGTCACTGGCCCCAGAGTGTACAAAACTTCTGTCCTCTCTCAGGTTGACAGCATTCATGCTCCCATTGCCCTTGCTGCAGCGTCTTAATCATCCAGCCCAGGCTGCTGCCACCCAAGTCAAGGTGGTGCAGTCTGAAGCTGGGCCCTCAAGGACCTGAGCTGCTTGAGGTCATTCTGTGAGACCATCTGCAATCTCCTCTAGTGAATGCAGCCTTCCATTAGCCTTGCTGCAGCCACTAGGGTAACACTGCATTGGAGCAGTAGGCCAGGGGTAAGGGCAACCTCAAGACAGGATCTAAGGGATAAAGCACAAGTGTGGATAGTTCAATTTTGTATGGATCATTGGAAGATTTGTTGGAAAAAGTTATTAAGGAATTTGGAATCCTGCTCCCCTGGTAAAGCCATGAACCTGTTCTTCTCCTTCTCACTGCTCAGTGAAAAGATAATGAAGTCCCTTTTCCTTGTGTACAGGGCCTCGGAAACCTCCCTGATCCACAGGAAACCGTGAGATGTCGATAATGTCACTGACAGCAACTGTGAAAGATGCTGAGGCAAAGAAATTGAGGGCGATGGTGACCTTGATGGCCACTGGAATCACCGTCCTCACTCTACTCTGTAGCTGCAGCTCTGATTGGAGGATGATGCACAGTTGAGTGACCACCTCCTTAATGAAGTACAGTCTCTGCAGACATTGTTACTGGCTGAGATGAAGGTGGGAGAAGTGCTCTCTAACTACCCTAGGTGCGTACAGCCTTCTACTGAGAGTCCACGTCCTCATCTCTCTGTTCACAGCTTCTCCTTTCTGCTGTCTTGTTCCATCTCCTGGTTGCGATACAGCGCAAGAGGGTCTAGTAACTATATCCCAATGACTGTGTTCAGGTTTTCTGCCCTGATGCCTTCAAAATCAACTCAACTCCTTGAAAAGGCCCAGCATCTCTCCCCTCTGACTGAAAGGATTTGTGTCAGCTTCTCAACAACACACTGACAATGCCCAAATGTTTCAGTACCAGATCATTTATGTTTAAACTTGATAGTTGATTCTATTATCTTCAGGATTAAAGAAAGAGTAATGGGTTTGTTGTTGTCTGCATCCTACTCGTCTCTGTTTTGGATTGTTGGCACTTTTGTCCTGTTCCTAGTCTATTGATACCTTCCCACACAGAATCACAGAATTATTATGATGCAGAAGGAGGCCCATTCGGCCCATCGTGTCTGCACTGGCTCTCCAAATGAGTATCATGACTTAGTGCCATTCTCCTGCATTTTCCCTGTACCCTTGCACATTGTTTCTATTCAAATAATCATCTAATGCCCTCTTCAATGCCTCTATTGAACCTGCCTCCACCACATTTCCAGGCAACGCATTCCAGACTCGAACCACTCGATGTGGGAAAAAGTTTTTCTCACATCGCATTTGCTTCTTTTGCAAATCACTTTAAACCTCTTGTTCTCGATCCTTTTATGAGCGGGAACAGTTTCTCCCTATCTACTCTATCCAGGCCCCTCATGATTTTGAACACCTCTATCAAACCTCTTCTTTGCCTTCTCCTCTCCAAGAAGAATAGTCCCAACCTCTCCAATCAATCTTCATAATTCAAGTTTCTCATCCCTGGAACCATTCTTGTAAACCTCTTCTCCACAATCCTCAACATGTTCACATCCTTCCTATAGTGTGGTGCCCAGAATTAGACACAATACTCCAGCTGAGATCTGACTAGTGTTTTATATAAGCTCAGCATAACCTCCTTGCTCTTGTACTCAATGTCCTTATTGCTGAAGTCCAGGATACTGTATGCTTTATTAACTGCTCTCTCCACCTGTCCTGCCACTTTCAATGATCTATGCACATATACACCCAGATCCTTCTGTCCTGCACCCCTTTAAGGATTGTATCCCTTATTTTATATTGTCTCTCCATGTTCTTCCTACTAAAATGCATCATCTCACTACTAATTCTATCCTGAATAATTGTTTCTAGAAGTTTCCCACCGCCAAAGTTAAACTGACTGGTCTGTAATTGCTGGGCTTATCTTTGCAACTTTTTTTGAACATGGCTGTAACGTTTGCAATTCTCCAGTCCTCTGGCACCTCCCCTGAATCTAGGGAAGACTGAACGATTATGGCCAGTGCCCCTGAAATTTCCACTCTCACTTCCTTCAGTATCCTTGAATGCATCTTATCTGGTCCTGATGTCTTGTCAACATTAAGTACCGACAGTTTATCCAACACTTCTACCTCATCAATTCTGAATCCTTCTAGTGACAGATCTCCCTCCTCTGTCGCTGTGGCCTTGGTAGCATCTGCTTCCCTCGTAAAGACAGATGCAAAGTATTCATTTAAAACCTCAGCCATGTCCCCTGCCTCCATGTGTAAATCCACTTTGATTCCTAAGCAGCCCTTCTCCTCCTTTTACCACCTTCTTACTATTTATGTGCTGATAGAAGACTTTGGGATTCCCCTTTACTTTGGCTGCCAGCCTTTTCTCATAATCCCTCTTTGTTTCTCTTATTTGCTTCTTCACCTCCCCTCTGAACTTTCTGTATTTCGCTTGGTTCGCAGGTATATTTTCTACCTGACACCTGTCATAAGCAAGTGACTTTTTCCTAAAAATGGTCAATCTTCACCAATCTCTGTCTCCTGTAGCTCGCTAATGTTAATACTCTCTATCCTTGGAGATGCGCTGGGGTCTCAGTTCATTTGGACCTATTTTTTGGACTGGACCCATCACTGTGAGTGCTCCTCAAATGGTGGTTCCAAGTCTGGCCTGAGATTGGACTTTGGGCCTAGTTAAAAACATTTTATACATGACCTCTCAGTGCCTGCATCACTGTTACTGGTGGTTTGCATATTGAAGTGAAGCTGACAGCCCAGTAGTGGGGGTAACAGGTGGGAGAGGTCTTGTAGCAGCCTAGGGTGGGGGGATAAAGGTGGGGGAGATCACCTAGTGTGGGGCATTGGGAGCTGTTGGACGGAGGGTGGTGGATGGTGGAGAGGTTGGACAGTGTGCCTCCTGCTCTTCCTGGCCCCACAGGATACATGTATCTCCTTTCATTGAAGAACCTGAGGGGGTAAGGGTCCAGATAGGGAGGGCTTGGAGGGGGGAGGATCTGGAGGGGGAGGGGCTCCAGAGTGGGAGAGGATTTGGAAATAAATTTAGCAGTGGTTTGACGTACACGGGCTGTGCCACTGAAACATTTGGGCACACCAGATCCCTATTTCCACCGGGTTGCTTTCGAACCCTTCAAAGTGAAGAACAGCTTTCAATGACCCAATCCATGCACTCAACAGGCAAAAGGTAAGTGCAAATGGTAAAGCATCTCATTTCTGTTGATCTAAATACTTCCATTCCATATCTCCAGGGATGAAATAAAAAGCACACCTCACTGAAATAAACAAGCAATAATTTAAAATGATGTTACCAAGAAACAAATGTTTGCTTTTCTGTACCGAGGCTTTGGCCTTACTAGTAGCGAGTGGAGAGGAATCAATTAATGAACATTCACACTTCAGCACACACTCTCAGCTCTCCAGAATATTACGCTATAAAAACACTTGTAGGAATATTCTGTTTGCCTGAGATTCTCAGGGAAAGCTAAATTAGCAAGAAATCTGCTGCCTGTGAGTGTGCAGGAACCAAAGAGGCACCAGTGACAGTGGAGAGGCATGAGCCTATGTCCTTGTTTATTTTTCTTTATCCGCAGATATCAGTCAACTTCCCCTGAAATCAAACATGGGCTTTATTCAGCCAATTACAATGTAGATATATAACTGGAGGAGGGGCATAGACTTCTTCCTGGGGGAGGGGCTTCCCATTGGCAGGGCTTCCTCCTGGGGAAGGGCCTCCCATGGGCAGGGACTTCTTCCTGGGGAGGGGCTTCCCATTGTCAGGGGTTTCCTCCTGGGGAGGGGCTTCCCATGGGCAGGGACTTCTTCCTGGGGAGGGGCTTCCCATGGGCAGGGGTGTCCTCCTGGGGGAGGGGCTTCCCATGGGCAGGGGTGTCCTCCTGGGGGAGGGGCTTCCCATTGGCAGGGGTTTCCTCCTGGGGGAGGGGCTTCCCATGGGCAGGGACTTCTTCCTGGGGAGGGGTTTCCCACGGGCAGGGGTGTCCTCCTGGGGGAGGGGCTTCCCATGGGCAGGGGTTTTCTCCTGGGGGAGGGGCTTCCCATGGGCAGGGGTTTTCTCCTGGGGGAGGGGCTTCCCATGGGCAGGGGTTTTCTCCTGGGGGAGGGGCTTCCCATGGGCAGGGGTTTTCTCCTGGGGGAGAGGCTTCCCATGGGCAGGGGTTTCCTCCTGGGGGAGGGGCTTCCCATGGGCAGGGGTGTCTTCCTGGGGGAGGGGCTTCCCATGGGCAGGGGTGTCCTCCTGGGGGAGGGGCTTCCCATGGGCAGGGGTTTTCTCCTGGGGGAGAGACTTCCCATGGGCAGGGGTTTCCTCCTGGGGGAGGGGCTTCCCATGGGCAGGGGTTTCCTCCTGGGGGAGGGGCTTCCCATGGGCAGGGGTGTCCTCCTGGGGGAGGGGCTTCCCATGGGCAGGGGTTTCCTCCGGGGGGAGGGGGCTTCCTACTCTAAGCTGCCAGACTATGAACCCCAAAATCATTGAAGTAAATCTGTTATGAAAATCCCATCTCTTGAGCTGTGATCTAAGTCAATGACAGTGAAAGGACCTGGTTGCTCTCACCTTCAATTCTATGACCTCTGGATGCCTTTTCAAGTTGCTTTATTTGTGAGTGCTCTGTATTAAAATGCATGATGATAATTAGATAACAGATTTCCAGAAATATTTCATTTTGCATATGTGTTGCTCTTCTTGTCAGCAAATGGAAGATGTAAATGCGACATGTATGCTAATATGCCGTGTGGAGCTGCATGTCTGCCTCATGTTGAGCTCAATTCACATCAGAGCTAAGGGGAGACCTGCCAGCCTGCATGTTGGTTTCCTGGCTCCATCCAGGCCCAAGACCACTTTTTCAGAGGAGGGATGGAAGGGCAGTAGAGATATCCATGTGCATGCTGTATGTAGCCAACATGGCTCGTTAAGAACCTATTGTGGCCAATTAAAGGGCTGGGATTTTTCAGTTGTTTAGGTTCCTGGAGATGGTCTCTGAGTAACAGGCCAGGGGAGTGGGGGGCACAGCACCTTGGACAAGCCTAGAGGCTCTCCCTGCAGCTGCAGGTTCTTCCGTAGAGGGGTTCTCCCCTCTCCACACTCCCCCAGCTGCAACTTCCATTTTTAAATCTTAGTTTCTTAAAGTTGGAGACAGAATGCCTCCATTTTAAAGCATCTGCTCTCTTACCAACCCTCTAGTGCAGCCTGCTGTTCCTTAAAGACCTCTGGCCCTCCAGCTTCAATAACCCACCCATTGTCCTTAATTGGACAGTGAGACTATCTGCAGGCCAATGAAGGGGGCACCCCCATGAAGATCGGGACCGGTGATTGTTTCCTCCCAGGGGCAATCTGGGGGCCTGCAAACAGTGTGGAACTCTCTTTCCTGCCCTTGGAAGGAAGATCCTGCCCAGAGAGTGGGGACCCTGTAATCTGTAGCCTTTCTCATTTGTTCTCAACTTAAGATAGTTAGGAATGTGAGAAAGGCCTGGGTATTAGAATCCGGATACATCAGGGAAAGAACAACAGAGTCTGGAAGCAAAGCCTACTTACTGCATCAGGTGAGGCTCTCTATTATGTTCCACCAACTTGAAGCGAGATGGTTAAGCTTGTAGTACAATTCTTCATTTTAATTATTAACTTGCCCATTTAACAATTAATACATCTGTTTGGCGTTTTACTGCCTGAGCCACCATGTAGTTCCGAAATCAAGGAGGATTGTGTGAGGTCATGTGATATAAAGCCAGTGTGGATTTGTTAAAGGCAAATCACGTTTAACTAACTTTATTAAGTTTTTTTGATGAGGTAACAGAGAGAGAATGATTTGATGCGGTTGCTGTGGTGTAACTCTTTTTGAGTTAAAACAATTAAATTAAATTAACAAAATAAGGGATAAATCAAGCACAGCCCCTAAGTCAGCTCAACTGTAAAATCAAGGACAAAGTTTAAAGGAAACTTACAAACATTAAACCAAAATATGGTTAAAGGGGTCAATAAAACACCCCAGTCCCCGCGGTGCCCACCGAGCATGGAAGGCCTCGAGAGTGCCAGCAAACACCGCGTGCTCCCTCTCCAAGGACATCCGGCCGTGAACGTAGCCGCGAAAGAGGGACAAACAATTGGGCAGGACTCCCCCGTCGATCACCTGCTGCCTGGACCTGTTAATGGCCAACTTGGCCAGGCCCAGGAGCAGGTTCACGAGGAGGTCCTCCTCCCTCCCGACCCTCTTCTGCACCGGGTGACCATAGATCAGGAGCGTGGGGCTGAAGTGCAAACAAAACATTAATAAAAGATTTTTTAAATAACTGAAAAGGGAGTGCAGCCTATCACACCCTATATAAGCATGGTCCATGGACTCCACAAGACCACAAAAAGAGCAGGTGTCCTGGGAGTCCGTGAACCTGTACATCCTACGATTGTAGGGGACTGATGCATGCAACACCCTCCAACCCAGGTCCCCGATAGGAAGTGGGAGGACACCTCCATAGAGGGCCTCCCATCGGGGACCTCCGCCGCCGGACGGCAACAAGGCACGCCAGGGCGTGTCCGGGCGGCGGACAATTGCTGTGGTGTATATGGACTTCCAAAAGGTACTTGATAAAATACCTCATAATAGGTTTGCCAGCAAAGTTGAAGCCCATGGGATAAAAGGGAAAGTGATAGTATGGACAAAGTTGGCTGAGCAACAGGAAGCAGGGAGTAGTGGTGAATAGTTGCTTTTCAGACTGAAGGAACGTAATGTGGGGTTCCTCAGGGACAAATACTAGGAACTCTACTTGATTCATATTAATAACTCAGACCTGGGTATACAGGGCACAATTTCAAAATTTTCAGATGACACAAAATTGGAAATATTGTAAACTGTGGGGAGGATAGTGATAGACTTCAAGAGGACGTAGACTGGCTGGTAAATAGAGCAGACATGTAGCAGATGAAATTTAATATAGAGACCTGTGAAGTGATTCATTTTGGTAGTAGAAAGGAGAAGGGCAATATAAAATAAAGGATACAATTCTAAAGAGGTGCAGGAGCAAGAGGGCCTAGGATATACCACTTTTGTAGCACATGTAACCCAATTTAGAGCCTCGTTTGATGGAGGAATGTCTTTCACACCCCATTTGAGGAGGGGAATATTATAAATAGAGGCACAAAATACAAAAGCATGTAAGTTATGGTGAACCTTTAGAAAAAACTGGTTTGTCCTCAACTAGAGTATTGTTTCCAATTCTGGACACCACACTTTAGGAAGGATGTGAAGGCTTTAGAGAGAATGCAGAAAAGATTTACAAGAATGGTCCCAAGGATGGGGAACGTAAATGGATAGATTGGAGAAGCTGAGATTGTTCTCCTTAAAAAAAGGAAGGATGAGAGGAAATTTTGATAGAAGTGTTCAAAATCATGAAACCCAATTCAAGTAGGTAAAGAGAGACTGTTCCCATTGGCAGAAGGGTTGAGAACCAGGGATTTTTTTGTGATCGACAGAAGAACCAATAACAACATGAGGGAAAACTATTTTATGCAGTGAGCGGTTAGGATCTGGAATGTATTACCTGAGGGTGTTATAATACGCCTTTAAGGGATAACATCATGCCATCACCAGAAGGGAAGTGTGTCATGTGATCCAGTCTCAGTTGCACTTTGGTCTGTGTGCAGAACACAGCACACACAGGTCTGCTGCTGATGTCTTCAAGCTTTCTATCCATATGTATATGTTCTCATGTGTCTAGTCTAAATAAATTAACCTACAACATGTTTACAAAATCCCTTATGAATCATTGGTGCCTTTGTATCATTATAAAAACACCACTGTGGAGGCAGATTCAATCATGGCTTTTAAAAGGAATTTAGATAAGCCTATGGAGAGAGAAATTTGCAGGGCTATGGGGAAAAGGCAAGGGTGTTGTTCTTGCAGTGAGCCCACGGGCAAGTCAAGATGAATGGCCTCCTGTGCTGTAATCATTGCATGATTCAATGGACCAGGAAACTAGTTTGATCCCCGAGTCTATTACAGTGTATGATAATAGATCAGTATAGGCACACTCCAAACTACAGAGAGAGGCCGTTCATTGACACCTACAGGAATTGAATAACGGGCTAAACACAGATGACCTTATTTGTAGTAAAAGCACCTCTCTTTCCCTCTTTCACTCTCTCAGTCTGCTCCCTTAAATGTTTCTCATCCAGTTTCTACCTGTCCCACTCTCTATTGTTCTCCCTCATTCTCTTTTCTATTCACACTTTCCAATGGTCAGTTTATGTCTGTCTGAGTTCCCATCCCTTCTCATTCTATCTGCTTTACACCTGTCTCTTTCACTCTGCTCTCTTTCTGTCTCTCCCTACTCTACGTCAGCTTACCTCTCATTCTACTCTATCTGTCTCAATTTCTGCCTCATTTCTCAGCAGGAATTTGCACCCCTGCCAAAATAACCTGTTTGTCAGAAGGTTACAAGCTCTCCCTAAAGAAATTCTTGCCATGCATTATCTAAATTAAATATAGACAATACTTGGATAAAGCAAATGTCATGTTACACTGTGGGCAGATACAATGTCTCATTGACAGTTCTGTCTTCAGCCTGTACCAGCCAGTCAGTCCCAGACATTTGCAAATAGTCATCATCTGCCCAATGAACTGACATTGAATTTTGGATAAGACCTTACATTTCTCTTCTGTTCCTTACAGTGCAATTTGACGCCAGCGGGATTTTGCGATCCCACCGAAGTAAATGAATGGCTCACTGCATTTTACAGCCCTGATGGGGCCGCAAAATTCCAGCCTTAGAGTAGATTCCAAATGGAATGAAAAGGGGGGAACCAGAAAGTTTGGGGAACAGGGCAAAGACAAAGTTTTCAGAGCGCTTTTGAAGGCAGGAAGGTAGATGGTCAAGGAGTTGAAGAAAGCAATTCTGTACTGACTGAAAGAGTAGCTAATGGAAGAGCAATGGGATGAGGCTAAGAGAGTGTCTGAGGACCAGGGTTTATATACAGCAGTGTACTAATGAACAACTCCTCGTGGGCCTCAGTTCTCACCTTCCCACCATCTCCTCAGATCCTTCATCCAGACCTACCTGCCATCTCTCTCAAATTCACCTCCCACCTACTCACCATATCCCTCAAACCTACTTACCCATCTTCTCCCTCAATCCCACTTATCCACCTTGTTTCTCAACCCCACCTTTGAACTTTCTCAATTCTACCGGCCCACCTTCTCCCTCAATACCACCTCTCCACCATCTTCCCACATTCAGCACCAACCCACTTTCTCCTCATATCCCTTAAACCAATCTGCTTCTACCGATATCCCTCAATCACATCTTCCTACCTTCTTGGTATATAGCTCCATCTACCCTTCTCCCCTTGTCCTTCAATCCCACTTACCCACCTCTTTCCTCAATCTCAACCCATTTCCCTCCCTCCCCATACCCCTTAACCCTTTTCTTAAGAACACCAGAAATAGGAGCAGGAAAAGACAATACTGCCCATTGAACCTGCTCCGCCATTCAAATGATCATGGCTGATCTTGGGCTTCAAATCCACTTTGCTGCCTGCTTCACATATCTCTTGATTCCCTGAGGGAACAAAAATCTGTCTGTCTCAGCCTTAAAGATATTTGATTACGGCACATCCACATCTCTGGGGTAGAGAATTCCAAAGATTCACAATCCTTTGAGTGAAGAAATTTCTCCTCATCTCCACCCTAAATGATCAGCCCCTTATCCTGAAACTATGCCCCCTTGTTCTAGATTACCCAGCCAGCGGCAACAATATCACAGTATCTATCCTGTCAGTACCTTCAAAATCTTTTTTTTTATATTCATTCATGGAGTGTAGTTTTGCTGGCCAGCACTTATTGATCGTCCCTAATTGCGCTTGAGAAGGTGGTGGTGAGCTGCCTTCTTGAACCGCTGCAGTCCATGCTTTGTAGGAACACCCACCATGCTGTTAGGAAGAAAGTTCCAGGAGTTTGACCCAGCAACAGTGAAGGAACAGTGATATAATTCCAAGCCAGGATGATGTGTGACTTGGAGGGGATCCTGGAGGTAGTGGTGTTCCTATTCATCAGCTGCCCTGTCCTTCTTGAAGGTAGAGGTCACAGATTTGGAAGGTGCTGTTGAAGGAGCCTTGCAGAGATGCCACAGTGTATCTTGTATATGGTACACACTGCTGCCGCTGTGTATTGATGGTAGAGAGAGTGAAGGTTTATTGTGGTGTCAATCAAGTGGGCTGCTTTGTCCTGAATGGTGTTAAGCTTCTTGAGTGTTGTTAGAGTTGTACTCATTCAGGCAAATGGAGAGCATTCCATCACACTCCTGACTTGTGCCTTGTAGATGGTGGACAGTCTTTGGGGAGTTGGGAGGTGAGTTACTCTCCACAGAATTCCCATCCCCGGATCTGCTCTTGTAGCTACAGTATTCATATGGCTAGCCTAGTTCAGTTCCTGGCCAATGGTAACCCTGATTGTGGGGAATTCAGCAATGGTAGTGCCGTTGAATGTCAAGGAGCGATAGTTAGATCTCTCTTGTTGGAGAGATTGCCTGGCACAAATGTTACATTCCACTTATCATTCAAAGACTGAATATTGTCCAGATCTTGCTGTATATGGGCACAGACAGCTTCAGTATCTGAGGAGTCGCCAGTGGTGCTGAACATTGTGCAATCATCAGCAAACATCCCCACTTCTGACCTTATGATGGAAGGAAGGTCATTGATGTAACAGCTGGAGATGGTGGGCCTAGGACACTACCATCAGGAATTCCTGTAGTGATGTCCTGGAACTGAGATGATTGACCTCCAACAACCACAGCCATTTTCCTTTGTGCTAAGTATGACTCCAACCAGTGGAGAGTTTTCCTTCTGATTCCCATCAACTTCAGTTTTGCTAGGACTCCTTGATGCCTCACTCTGTCAAACGCTGCCTTGATATCAAGGGCAGCTACTCTCACCTCACCTTAAATGTTTGAGTGAGATCACCTCTCATTCTTCTAAACTGCATAGAATATAAACCCAGTTTACTCAGCTCTCATCATAGGATAACCCTCTCATCCCCGGTACCAATCTCGCAAACCTTTGCTGTATTGCCTCCAATGCAAGTATATCCTTCCTTAAATATAGAGACCAACATTGCACACAGTATTCCAGGCGTGGTCTCACCAAAGCCCCAAAAATTGCAGCAAGACTTCTTTATTCTTGTGCTTTAATCCCCTTGTAATAAAGGCCAACATACCATTTATTTTCCCAACTGCTTGCTGTACCTGCGGGCTAAGTTTATGCTTTCCTTATACAAGCGTACCCAAGTCTCTCTGAACATCAATATTTACAAGTTTCACGCAATTTTTAAAATATTCTATTTCTCTATTCTTATGACCAAAGTGAATAACTTCACACTTCCCTACATTATACTCCATCTGCCATCTTGTTGCCCACTCACTTAACCTGTCTATATCTCTTTGCAGCCTCTTTGTCTCCTCCTCACAGCTTCCATCCTCACCTAGTTTGGTATCATCAGCAAACTTCGATACATTACTCTCTGTTTCCTCATCTAAGTCATTAATATAGATTGTAAATAGCTGAGGCCCTAGCACTGATTCTAATGGCACTCCACTAGTCACAGACTGCCAACTTGAAAATGCCCCATTTATCCCTACTCCCTGCTTCCTGTCCATTAACCATACCTCTCTCCATGCTATTATATCACCAACTCCATGGCCCCTTACTTCTGTATTAGCCTTTTGCATGGCACCGTATTGAATGCCTTTTGGAAATGCAAGGGCAGAATTTTTTGCTGAGTGGGTAGGCACATGCCCGGCATTCTCGAGCATAAAATAGCGCGTGGTGACATTGGGAGAGCGTGCCAATGTTATCGCAAACTCAGTATACTTCAGTCAGCGGGCACAAGTGGGAGTTTGAACCATGGCCAGTGGTTAGGAGACCGGTTAAGGCCATTAAAAAGGCAATTGATGCCAATTTTACATTGCCCGTGCAGTTTTATGCTCATCACACAGGCAAAATGGGCAGGCGGCCAGCCAACAATTTGCAAAGCCTCATCTACAGGCAGGATAAAAAGGGTCAGCAGCATTGCCAAGCATGAGGATTTTACTGCTGGTGACTTATTGGTACTTGGCAGCTTCATCTCTGTTTAATGCTTCATTCTTAGCATTTCCAGCCTTCATTTCTGGTCTCCTTGGTGTCTCCAAGGCCCCTGGAAGATTCAGAACTTGTGGACCCTTCCAGGTATCAGACAGCCTTCTGTTTCCTCTGGTAATGGGGACTGTGGTCTTTGCTGGTGGCACGTCCTCTGAGGAGGAAGAGAGGGGCAGAAGGGAGAACAGGCCAGGTGTCCCAACGCAGCTTCCAGGGGAGGGACCTGTGGGTGGAGAGGTGTAGGCACAAGGGGTGCAGGGCCAGCAGGAAGTCCAAGGCTTTATGGGCCGCAGAAGATGCTACTATTCTGCTACGAAAGTTTACAGGCAGTGATGCAGCTACCTCAAGATGTCCAAGGTGCAATATCGAAGGAGGCTTCGCTTCTCAAGGGAGACAGTGACCTCCATTTATCAGATGATTGGGCCTGAGATCAGCTCCAACTGTGTGCATGAACACTCTCTATGTCAGTGACCCTGAAGGCCACAGTGGCCCTCAACTTTTATACCTCCGGCTCTTTCCAGGGGTCAGTGGGGGATCTTTGTGGAGTCTCCCAATCAGCTGTCCACAGTTGCGTCAAACTGGCGACAGAAGCTCTGTTCAGACAGGTATTGACTTTCATTCATTTCTGTAGGGATGTGGCCAGGTAGGCTGAGTGAGCCAGAGGCTTTGCAGTGATTGCTGGGTTCCCCTGTGTCCAGGGCACATTCGACTGCACACACATGGCCATCAAGGTGCCAGCAGGTGAGCCCGGTGCCCTCGTCAACAGAAAGGGATTCCACTCCATGAACGTGCAGATAGTGTGTGACCACAGGATGCAGATTCTACAAGCCTGTGTAAGGTTCCCTGGCAGCTCCCATGATGCGTAGAAACTGAGACACTCCCAGGTGCCAAGGCTCTACAGTGTTCCAGCTTGACTGGATAGATGGCTGCTGGGTGACAAGGTGGCTTATGGTGCCTCTCTCTTATGGGCGTCTTCTGTGGCCCCATAACACCTTGGACTTCCTGCTGGCCCTGCGTCCCTTGTGCCTACACCTCTCCTCCCACAGGTCCCTCCCCTGGAAGCTGCATTTGGGACACCTGGCCTTCTCTTCCTCCTCAAAGGAGGTGCCTCCAGTGGAGACCATAATCCCCATTACCAGGGTAAGAGAAGGCTGTCTGATACCTGACAGGGTCCATGTGTACACTGCACTACATTGAATAAAAAAGGTGAAGCATACTCAGGCCTTTACGACAAAAGAAAATTTATCTCCTTTTGACAGCCTAAACAAATTAACAAAACCTTCTCTGGTCTTCAACATGTTATTAGTTTAAGTCACCACACTGTCACTGTCACCAGTACAAATAAACAAAACATTGCACAACAGAAGATCACCTGTGACCAGTCCCTCTTATCCTCCATGGTACCTTAAACTTACATTTACGAGTGCTATGTCTAGGTGCTCCCACCTCACTGGCACTGACATTGGAGATAGCCTGCTCACTCTACTGTCTTGTTAGCCTTGATGATCTTGGCAGTCATCCTCTGGCCAGTGAAGCCTGCAAGGGTGCGGCCAGTGCCACGGCTGGCATCTCCTCAGTCATCGCAGCCTCATCAGATGCCACTGTCACTGGCGAAGAAACGGAGAAGCTGCTGCCATCATCCAGAGCACCCTGAGATGAGCCTCCAGAGACAATAAGCAGCTCATGTGCTAACATGAGGTTTCTCTGGAGTTCTCTGCTCGCCATTGATGGACAGGCACCTAGCTGGGATACTGAGTGCCTCATCCATCTGCCACACTGACACTGACCACCTGAGGCCATCTCCTGTGTGAAGGCTTGCAGGTCTGAATGCAACCCCAGGAACCCCAGATTCTGTTCCTGGAGCTGCCTCTCCATGAGAGTCGCTACTCTCTCAATGGAGAAAGCAGTGCACTCAGCCATGAGGGTCAACGCTGTGCTCATGCTCCACATGGGCTCCTCCATAATGGAGACCATGGCACACACACCCTCATGGATCTCCGCCAGAACCTCCTGCACATCTTGCTAGACATCCAGCATTTGCCGCTTAATGGATAACACCAGAGACTCATCATCAGCCTTCGACCCAGCATCATCCTGGTCTCCAGCAGCCCTCCGACTGCCGGCACCCTGGGCACTCTCTGCCTCCGCCTGCACCTCAAGCGAGTGTGAAGTGCCCTCACCGCTGCGCACTGACATTCTAGCCGCCGATCTAATGCCCACCGAGATGCTGGTATCTGCGCTGGTGCCTGGTTCAGAGAGCGGGTGTGATGGAGGTGCATCTGGAGCCTGATGTTCCTCTGGCATCAGGGGTGGCTCTTCGGGGTCCTGCAATTGGGTGTGTGGTGGCAAATCTAAGGGAGAACAACAACATGTCATTGGTTTAAGTCATCACACTGTCACTGTGCATGCCAGGCACCCTGTGAGACCATGGAGACCTGCATCATGGTGCCATCGTCTTTCAATGATCCATGGGGACTCCAGGTTTGAGGCTCATATCAATGAAGAGACTACACAAGAACGTTTGCACAATCTGAACTCTCACCTCTGTGCACTGCACTCTTCCCATCGTCTGACACTCCAGCCTCTCGGCAGCCGGTTGACCGAGGTGCTCTCCATCTCCAAGGCATCCTGCTCATACCTCGTTAGGACTAGGAGGTTTTAGGGGCCTGTACTGCTCCGCGAACTTCCAATGCTGTGATGGGCTGTCCTCTCCTGAAAGGACAGAGGAGCATTGATTAGTCCACTCTGTACCCGCGGTGCCACTGCAGCCTGGCCAACCCCACTTGAGGAACACCTTGCAGGGCACATCCAAGTTGTGGCTTTCGAGCTGCAAGGCACTCAGTCCAAGGCTCACCCCCTTGGTCAGCTCCGACATCATTGACGGTTGGTACGCAGATTGTAATACCCTTGAGCTCCACAGTGGGGGACTGCCAGACTTTAACACTTCAACACACTGATCCATGCCAACATGGTACTCATCCTTCCTGAGCACAGCAGGTCTTTTAAACCACTTGCAGCACTGGACCCAGGTGTGCCGCACAACTTCATGGCTGCTGACCAATGCTCCCACCTCTTCCTCCCAAGCTCTTTTTGTAAGGTGTGGTGGCCTCCTCCTTCCATCCCTGGGGACAAGGGTGTCTCTCCCGGCAGCCACCTCTTCCAAGAGGACCATAAGGCATTCATCAGAAAACCAGGGGGACGAGTGCCTACCTGACATGCCTTCCCACCTGGCGTCTGCAACCGCACTGGAAGCCATAATTTCCTGCTAACAACACTAAAGATGTCTTCTTTGCTGGCAGCCTTCCAGGGGCTGCCTGGGCTGTTTTTAAACCGGCTGCCAGGTCGCCTTTGGACTCGGCGGCCAGCAGGACCCCGCCCCTGCTTGACCCTTCCCGACTAGTGAGGAGCTGTATTTCATGCTGGGCAAGCCTTAATTGGCCCACCAACATGAAATCGTGGTTGGGGTGCCAATCGCGGGTGGCAGCCCATTCCCCAGCCACTCCCAAGCCTGTCAACTGCTCCTGCCCACCGAACACAAATTTCTGCCCCAAGTTTACTACCTCTACTGGTTCCCCTTTATCCACCCTACTCGTTACATCCTCAAAAATCTCCAATAAATTTGTCAATTTCATAGAACCATGTTGACTTGTTCTGCTGATATTATGCTTTTCTAAGTGCATTGTTAAGATTTCTTCATAAATCCTAGTTCTTTCCTGTAAACTGATGTCAGGCTAACTGGCCTGGAAACCTCTAATTGATTTTTTTCAAAAGACTAAAGCCACATTCCAGTAACTTGGGATCACAGTCAAAGATCACCGAGCTTTCTGCATTCCAAAATCACTGTCTTCGTTCTTTCTTGAATAGCAGTGTTACATGTGCAAAATTTTAATCTGCTGTGGCCATCATAGAATCTGGGCAATTTGGAAAATCAGAGCCAGTGCATCCATAATCTCTGAAGCTATCTCTCAGAACTGTAGAATGTGGCCATCAGGTCCTGTAAGGCCCGGTTAAGTGAGAACCAGGTCAAATACAATAGGTTGAGAGGGGAAGTAAAAAGGAAGATGTGACAGCAAGGAAAGAATATGAGAATGGAATGGCAGTTAACATAAAAGGAAACCTAAAAATCTTCTACTGATATGTAAATAGTAAGTAGGCTGTGTTACGAGCAGGTGAAGAAGGGTCAAATGGTTCCCCTCTTTTCCCTTTGACTGTAACAGGTTTTTTAAAAGGATATGTTTGCTAATTCAGTAAGTGTTTAACTGTTTACATACCATGACTATAAAAGGCACACACAGACAGATTTTCTTGAGTTTTCAAAAAGAGGGGGATAGCTTTTTTATTTTACTTAACCAGGTCTAAGTAAAATAATAAAAACACTCCAGCTTTCACACACACATACAGACACACACACACACACAGACACAGACGCACGCACACACACACACACACACACACACACACACACACGAAGTTCATACACACAAATAGATTTCAAGGTATTGCAAGGATGTCGAAAGAAATTGGATGGGCACTTAAAAGAAATAATCTTGCAGGGTGACAGGGATGTAGCAGGGAAATAGGACTGACTGGATTGCTCTATGGAGAGCCAGAATTGAGTCAATAGGCTGAATGGCCTCCTTCTGTGCCATAAATGACTCTATAACTCTAGGACTCTATTACCCCAACTACACCTTTTCCCTCAATCTCATCTACTCACCTTCTCTCCATATCCCTCAACCCCGCTCACCCATCTTCTTAGCATATTCCTCAATCCTAGCAATCTATCTTCTCAGCACGTCCCTTACTTGGCAATTTATTCCCAACGCCATTACTCTTTTGGTGAACAAGTTGCCGCTGAATTCTCTTCTTACTCCTCGCTTACCCATTTTTAACTGATATGTACTTACCCAGGTCAACATTGTCAATTCCAATCAGGTGTTATATATTATACATCTTGTGTATCACATACATTTACTTCCTCTCACGCTTTAGTTGTCATACTTCAGCATATCTTTGGTTTCATCAAGAACAAGGTAGCAGAAGCTCTACCAATAATTGTGAATTGACTTGAACACCCATTTTTAAAGAAAACAAAGAAGTTCCCCTGAACATTTCTGCACAATTTAAATTCTGATTCCTGAAACACAGGTGCCTGCTGTTTTATCAAAACATGAGGGCATGGAGCGAGCTTTTTGGTCTGTAAATGGGAAACACGCAGATATCCAGCTCTGGCCCAGTTTAACAGGGTGCCTGAATTAACTACACTTTAAGCTTTGATTCAGTCTCAGCACATGAAATACAAAGCATTTCTGTGGGAGCAAAGGACCAAGAGCGGGATTCCCCACTCTTCTCCAATATAACGGAATTTCTTACAGTTGTACCAGGAGGTCAGGGGGACCTGGCTGACTGCAAGTTTATAATGTGAGACCAGGGCTTGTTAATTCGTAGCTGGGTGTGGAACTCACTAAGTCATGGATTTAGAGGCCCCTTCTGGGCTATGAGTTTCTCTATCTCTAAGGAGAAGTTCCCTATCAATGGAGGTCCACTATGTTGGAAAGGCACTAGCAGTGCAAAGGATCACTCCTCACATTGAGTGAGAAGGCCTCGGGTGATCAAGTGTAGGATCAGCACCAGCTCATAAATCTGTAAAGCAATCCATGGGAATCAATATTTTTCATTAAGGCCGTGCAAGAGTCGGCTATTATCAGGAGAAATCTGTTTAAGTTGACAAGGTGATGAAGTTATTTAGTTCAGGGGCTGGTGATATGGAGAGGGAATAAAGTGTGGTACAGAAAGATAAAGGTGCATGCTCTTAGATAAAAAAAAGGAGGAAAATGTCGAACTTCTTCGCTCAATTTCTCCGAATAGGATGATTGGATTAAGTTACTGAGGTCCACAGCCATTGACTTGGTCAAATGAAAATGATCAAGGAGGAACTCTATACTTTTAGGGAGTGATTCTTATCGCTGTGTAATCATTATCTCATTTTAATACACATATGGTGTGTCTCCCATACATTAAAAGTTTCTTATCTTGGTGACACAAACTCCTGTATAAAGGCAGACTGGAGAAAATAATTCACTCGCACTTGGTACTGTTCAGCCAGTGTGTATCTCAGTGTCTGCTCTGAGTGTGAGTTATGAATGTGAAATGGAATGAATTCATCCTGGTTTCTTCCAGGATTACCCCTCCCCCTCTTAAAGATTTATGCCGGACACAACTCCAGGATCTTAGCTTCCTCTCATGAGCATGGGGTGTGTGTGTATATGTGTCTGTGTCTGTGTGTGTGTGTGTGTGTGTGTACACCATTCAGGACAAAACTGCCCGATTGATTGCAACCTATCCATCACCTTAAATATTCACTCTCTCTACCACCATGCACATTGATGTGTACTCAATATATGATGCAATACAGCAATTTGCCAATCTTCCTTCAACAGCACCTTCCAAACCTGGTGACCTCTACCACCTAGTAGGACAAGGGCAGTAGATGCAGGGGGACACCACCACCAGCAAGTTCTCCTTCAAGTTACACATCATTCTGGTTTGGAAGTAAATCGCCATTCCTTCACTGTCACTGGATCAAAATGTGGAGCTTCTTTCCTAACAGCACTGTGGGTGTACCTACATCAAATGGGCTCCAGCAGTTCAAGTAGACGACTCACTACCACCTTCTCAAGAGCAATGTGGATGAACAACAAATGCTGCCTTTGTCAACGACCCCCACATGCCATGAAAGGATTTTTAAAATGTGTTTTGTGTACATACACACCAGTGTGAGCGTGTGCACCTATGTGTGTACAGTACTCATTTAATGGGGACAGAATGGGGCTCTATAATGTTGCCCGCCCATGGAATGACCTATGCCACATTCTGTTTGGGATCACACATGAAGAATGGCTGTTTGAGGCAGATATTGGAGGCGCCCATGGACCTGTACCCTAACATGTGATCAGGTCATCAGGGGAGGAACTGGGAGGGAGAAAAACTGTTGTTTATTCTTTGTCCTCTTTCATGTGAAGGTTTTTGATTCAACAGATTTGAGCATCCTAAGTGTCATAGCCAAACTTTTAGCTCATCTCTGACAACATGCGTTTAGTTAGGGTTCTGACCCTATTGTTGACAACAGTATATCTGCATACTGCCCTAGTAATATTAACTCGAGTCAGGTTAACATGCACTAAATACATTCTATTCCTTCCCAAATGTTTCAGCATCGATTGCATACAGCACAGAGTTCTTATAGATAGCTCAATAATATGTAGAGTGGATTAAATTGAAATATCAACTGCCAGACAAGTTCATCATGTTTAGCTCACATGACTACAAACTAGCTTACACCTTCAGAGAGTGTCAGTAATATTGAGATTGTTTAGCTGCTAACATGAAATAGGATCGCCCAGGATTATATATCTCAGTATTTCCTGTTACACGCCTCTATGTTACCTTTGAAAATTTAACCCTGCCAGGCTATTAATCCTTCAACTCTGAATATATGCTTGTAAATTAGGTCTGGTACATATAAAGTAATAACTTAATGAATGCACCAACCTGAGACACCATAGTTTCAGACTTAACTAAATATATCCCTCCGTCTCCAATCCCCCAGTGTCTCTTGTGTATTTTATATCTCGGATCGATGCAGGGAGAAAGTTTCTACGTGTGTAACAGGAATTTATTCACAAGAGTTTTATACAATGCTTTAAAATGTCTACTCCATGCTTAAGCTCTAGCTTCCAACTCTTTCTACATGTTTGTTTACTTTTATTCTAAGTCTTTAACCAATCAAGCATAGTGAGCATCAATAGGAAACAGACTCATATAATCAAACACAGAACAATAGAATACAACATCTTTTCCCCCTTGTAAAGCTAAAGACCCTATTTTAAATAACTATCCTAAATAACAAACATATGTACATTGAGTCATTTCTTAGAGTTCTATTTGTCAGTTTTCTCTAAGTAAAGAAATAGTCTATCAGGTATGAAGGTCTGTGAGACCTACAAATTTGAGGTTGTGGTTCTACGTGATCAATTTGATGAGGCCAATGATCATATCACAATCGCTCATCATCATAATCACTGCCTTCGAAATATCCTGGTCAGCTCGCTATCAAGCATATCGCATTACACTTAGTGTTGTCATCCAACAGATATGCATTGGTGCCAAGCAACCGCTTGATCTGCTTTGGTTCAGATAAAGATGATGCAAGTTTGTGGTTGCAATTTGGCTCTTTGACACAAACTCAATCTCCAACTTCAAGTCATGGGTCCCTTGCCCCTTTTCACTTGTTGAAGTGTGCTTTTGTTTTACCTTAATGCTTTGTGATTTACTCTGCTTTCAAGCTGACATTCTTGTTGAATGGTGGTAACACCTTAAGAATTGTCAGTGGTGTGCAAAGTTTACGGCTTATCATAAGTTCACTGGCATCTTTCTAGTCAGAGAGTATGGGGTAGATCGATATGTGTGAAGCAGTATATGAAAGGAATGTTCTAATGTTTTCCACTCTGACATATTATCTCTCAGGCTGTCCTTTATCACCCTGTTGAATCAGTCGATGCCACCATTCGATTGTGGGTTGTATTGCGATGTCAGATGGTGAAGAATTCTGTAGCTTTCTAGGTACTCTATGAGCTGACTGGAAACAAACTGCAGTCCATTGTATTTTGCGATAGTCTCTGGAGAACCCCATTTTGTAAACAACTTGTCTCAAATGTCAATGGCTGAAGTGGTAGTTATTGGAATTTGTTGTAGCAATTTCTGACCATTTGCTATGTGGATCATGAACAACAAACAGAAAATGTTCATTCTTCGCAGCTGCTTGCACTTCTCCAAAAATGTCTACTTGGGGTTGTTGCCATGATTTTGTTGGCCTTTGGATCAATTGTAGAGCTGCAGGACACGGTTTAAAAGGTTTTTTTACTGGGTGCACAAGCTACGCAGTTTCTAATGAGCTCTTCTATACATCGATCTATTGCTGGCCACCAGGCTGCTTCACTAGATTATTGTTCCATCTTAACAACACCCAGATATCCTTAAAGGCAAGGTGTGATATACATTGCTGTGGTACTTTTGGAAGAACTGCTTGGATTCTGCATGCAATGCAGATGTCATCAAACAATGCGAGTTCATTGTGTACTCTGTAATATGGGACCAATTCTTTCTCTATTTCATGAGGCCATGCAGTTTTTAGGTACTGGTTTACCTTTTTTAGTGCATTGTCTGTCGCCAATTCTTCAAATCCTCTCATGTGACAAGATTCACAGTCGCGTGCAAAATTGCTGCGGTCACATATTCTGCCACATCATAAGTTGCTTCACTATCGCCAATGCTGTCTGCAATAGTAGTACATCTAAGCATCTCAGCTACTCAATTGCATGAACCTGTGAGCTACTTAACCTCAAAGTTATACTGATGAAGATGATCTGACCATCTGTAGATGTGTGGAGATCGATGAACAGGTCTTGATGTGGCTGACAATGTAAATCAGCACTTGGTAATTGGTATGAAGAGTGCACTTTCTATCACAGAGATCCAGGTGCCAATATTCATAAGTGTAGGTAAAAGCTAGTGCTTCCCACTCTCCAGTAGAGAATTGCATTCAGTTTTTGACAACGGGCATGATGCATAAGTGATTGGTCATCCACTTCTTTCAATGTCCGGTGAGAGTACAGTTCCAATCTCATTTCCTGACTCACCTGTTGTGACATTAATTTCCACGTGCAGGTTGAAATGTGCAAGAACTGGCGGAGATGCTATCTTCACCTTTAATGTATCAAACACTGTTTACTGTTCGATTGTCCATTCCCATTGTGTACCTTTGTGCAGTAACTTTTCAAGTGTCTTTACAATCTCTGCATAATTAGGAACGAATTTGTGACAAAATTTGGTAATACCGAGGAACAATGCCAACTCTTTCCTGTCAGATGGGGTTGGAAGCACACAAATGACTTTGGCATTGCTGTGTGGGTTTTACTCCAGCTGCAGCCACTCTGTACCCAAGGAATTCAATCTTGGGTGCTACAGATTTGTATTTTTCCTTGTTGAGCATCAACAATTGTGTGGTGCGAGATGAGTGAGCACCACTGATAACCACTGTCTTGTCCTGTTTTGTCCCTTCCATGGATAATGACATCATCAAATAGGTTAAGCGCCCCTTCACCGTCTGACAAGGCTGAAGAAATGATCTTCCGGAATGTGCTAGGTGCTGAACTTAGTCCACTGGGCATTCTGTGGTAATGAAACACACCTTCATGAGTAACAGAAGCTGTAAGATATCAGCTTTGCTCTGCTAGTCGTATCTGAAGGTAGCTCCATTGCATGTTTAGCTTTGTGAAGACTGTGAAGTCATGAATTGATGCTGATAGTTTTTGGATTGTAGGAAGTGCATTCTTGTCTGGAAAGTTAGCTTTGTTGACCACCTTAAGTTTGATGCATAGCCTAAGTTTGCTATTTTTTGTGTTATGGAACGACTAGATTTGATATGCACAGCAATGAGTGGGTTTGTTCAATGATTCAATCTGATTCTAGTTGTTTCAGCTCCTATGACACTTTGGACAGATTGCAAATGGGCAACTGTCTCAAATTATGCAAAACTTGATGAATTTATGTGTCGAAACAAGGAGCACAACAGTACCCATTGATCTCCCCAAATCCTAAATAAGGAAGGATACTGGCATGTACATCTGTGTCATTGGTCATATTAACCTGTGCTCCAGCGGGGTCTTCAAGTTTGAACCCAAGCCTATCACAAAGATTTACACCACCCAACCCCGCCCCCCCACATCCCCCCATAAGGCTTCTGCCTTAGCTACATAGAACATGAACCTGCCCAGGGTGAGGTTTTCATGGTGTACTGGGACTGTGATCATTCCCAAAACCGGAATAACTGAGGTGTCATAAGCTTGGAGACTGTGTGTCACAGAAGTGAGAGAAAGTTGCAAAAAATACCAATAATAAAATTTGGCACACAAAATAAATATTTTGTGCCAACATCAATAAGCAGCAACACTGAGATGCCCACAATCTCAACTAAGCAGTCCTTAAAATGACCTGATTCCGCATCCTCCACTCAGTACCCATTCCCCATTCAGAGTGAGCTCCTGGTATGATGTGAAGGAGGGGGAATCTGGCACGTCTGTGGCCCCTTTATGTGGTCATGCAATTCTACTATATAGGGCATCACCAGTGAGTCCAATCTTGTCCTTGTGTGCACAGTCCAACGGGAGTCAGTTTTTGGTGACCAGGAGTGGGATCCCCAGTTGGTATTTCCACCCAACTGTGCCCCCCCCCTCTCCCACTCACCTCCTTAATTTCCACTCACCCTGCCCCCCAGGGACCACTGAGCTCCCCAGTCCCCAATCCACCCTTTTCTCAGTTGCTGAGCTCGGGGCAAAAGACTGAAAACTGTGTTTCCTGAGGATATCTTAGGTTAGCAGGAGACTTTGGAGAAACAAAAACAAGAGACCTACCAGGAGTTGTGGATAATGATAGGAAACACCATTCCTGAGGTGACATTCAGTCTTTCCAAAGTGGAAACTCAGGGAAGATTAATCTTTAGTGGTTTTCCATCGCTACCCTATTCCTTCGGTGCAATGAACTCGATAGATCATTCATCAGAACTCCTTCAGCCAAGGATCAAGACTTTCCACAGAAAGAGAAGAGGATTAAAGGCTGTAATATAGTGAATTGGTGACTGAATTGTATCTCCTCAGAGAGTCAGATAGACTCTGCAGCTGAAATAATGAGCTGGAGGCTTCACAGAGAGACTTGATGCTGGGAGACTGTCACGGAAGATCACAGTCTAGCTGCAAGATCTTAGTTATTGCAGTCAGCAATCAAAAACTTTACAAGGCTTTTCTGTATCATCTTTCTTTTTTAAGGCTGTAAAATCAGTGAAAAACACTGTCCATTGGCTTTGTTACATTTACCTCCCTGTGTGGTACTGAGTCCACAAACCAGGAGTGTCCTACAATCAGTCCTCAACAGTTGTGGCTGCACTGAACACCGCAAGACCCCACCAGCGTTGGAAAGTGTAGGCAAGAAGATGAGAAATCCAGAAGTGGTTTGGGTTTTAAAAGCTTGTAGGCTGCAGTAAGAAGGGAAATTGAAGGGAAGGATGGAGGTTTCACAGTTTGAGTTCCTGGTAGGAGTTAGATATGAGATAATGAGTCTTGGTTTCAACACAGAGAATGTATAGAAAGAAGATAACAAAGTATTTGGAGCTCAGGATACACAAGAGGAAGAAAGACAGTATTTATATAATGCTTCACTGTCGGACATCTCAAAGCACTTTACAGCCAATGAAATACTTTTGAAGTGTAGTCATTGTTTTAAAGTAGGAAACATGGCAGCCAATTTGCACACAGCAAACTCCCACAAACATCAATGTGATAATGACAAGATAAACTGGTTTTTGTGATGTTGACTGAGGGATAACTATTGCCCAGGAAACTGGGGATACTCTGCTCTCTTCAACAAGTGCCAGGGGATCTTTTACATCCACCCGAGAGGGCAGACAGAGCCTCAGTGTAACGCCTTGTCTGGAAGATAGAAAAATGTTCAGGGAAGAAAAAGACATCATGGGGAAAACACGAAGGCTGCAAGTGATCAGTCACTGAGGGCCTATCACTGGTGAGTCTATTAGGCTAGAGGATGCAGTAAAACAACAACTAACTGCAGCAGTAAACAAACCACCCTGCAGGATTGCAGAGGACTTTAAGCCATGTTCAGCATAATGGAAGAATGTAAAAAAAAAGAAAATCCAGGTCAGTAAGCATTAACATCAATTAATAAATTATTTGAATCCGACTCGTGCTTGCCTCACTTCATCTAAGTAAGAACATGCGACACACAGAACATTCAGAACATCTGCATTCATAGTGCATAAGCCCCAAGCACAGGTTTTACACTGTGTTTTCAGCTTAATCAGATGTTTTAAGGTTTATTTGTGTCAATATTACCATTAATTATTTCCCCTTCCACCCAAGAGGCCCTGACCACTCACTGGGACTTCCTTCCATGGGTGGTACCTGACCTCCCAGTCTTCACTCTGCCTTTGTTCTATCACATTAGGATGCATGGAACTTTGGCTGCCTTAGATTTGACCCCAGGTCAGCAGCAATATGACCAGCAGTAATGCCAGCACCAGAGGCCTGCTGCTCACAGACCTGAAGTTGCACAGGAGACCGGCGAGTAAGAGAGCGAGGAGTAGCAGAGAGGGGAGCAGCAGAGGGAGAAACAGAGGGCAGAATCGTCCCAGATTTGTACAAAGTGCGGTAGCAAGTGGGAAAAAAAATCACTTTACCCACAGGCCACAATGGCAAGTTCTCACATCGTATTGTCCCATTCCTGCCTCATTAATCATGCAGCCACAGGAAACATGCCATCTCACTGGCACGCAGCCTCCAATTTGCCTGCCATTCCGTTACCTCGCCATATTTAAACTGCAGCCATGCACACACTTCTCAATGCTTGCAGCCCAGGACTATCCTGGTGAAGACATGGCCCTAAAGCAGAGAGCAAGATGTCCTTTACCCCCACTCTAGCCATCAGTCTCACCACTCCAGCTTGGGAGGCTTGGTAGAGTTGGTCAGTGCCAATGCTGAACACAAGAGGGCAGCCATCCAATGCAGAAAACGATGAATGATCTCATTCATGCTGCCAGGGTAAGGCAAATATTTCATCATTTTAAACTCACACATTCACAAGTCCATCACACTTTCACTGGCATCTCACCCACTGCCAGATCAAGGGGCATCATCACTCAGTCTCTCACACACTCCCTAACATGTCCATCTGGCCTCACCTCCTCTGGAGATGGCCTCCTCAGCCCTCACCAACTTGAGGCCACTTGCACAGAACAACATGTGCCCCTACAGATCCTGGGATAACCCCCTTTCCCAGTACAGCCATCGCCCTGCAACCTCTTCCCTTGCTTGAGACTAGTTCTACCCCTTCCCCAAGCAAGCCCTAGCCCTGCAGCTGTTGAAATGCCACCCGTCTGGTATGGCAGGAGACACCTGCCCATGAGCCCCCCTAAAAGTGATGTGGTGCTACCTGTGAAGCCTGGCGCTGGTGACTGCGAGAGCTGCCCAAAGCAAGATAGGAAAACAAACCTCGAAGTCCCGAGCAAAGGGCAGCTCGCCAGGTGCACGTCACTTATACATAGTTGTAAAACACGCTGGCATGCAATCATGCTGATGTGCCTGGATGACCCAGCATGGGGGGATGATTCCCACGAGCAGGGCTTATAATGAGTTGCTAAAGTATTGAAATTAGGTTCCTGGCGTGCGGTGGAGGGAAACACGCCCGCCATTCACGGATGGAGCGGACGATCACAAACTGGTTTCATGACAGTGTGGCAATGTCGCTATATTGGAACCCTTGCCCGCCATGACACCCAATGCCAATGGGGCTGGAGAATTCCAGTCAGAGAGAATTTCCACGGGAAAGGAGCAAGAGAGAGAGAGGAGCAAGAGAGAGAAGAGCAGGAGAGAGAGAGGAGCAGGAGAGAGAAGAGCAAGAGAGAGAGAAAGGAGCAGGAGAGAGAGAGAGGAGCAGGAGAGAGAGGGAAGCAGGAGAGAGAGGAGCAGGAGAGAGGAGCAGGAGAGAGAGAGGGGAGCAGGAGAGAGAAGGGAGCAGGAGAGAGAGAGGGGAGCAGGAGAGAGAGGGGAGCAGGAGAGAGGGGAGCAGGAGAGAGAGGGGAGCAGGAGCGAGAAGAGCAGGAGAGAGGGGAGCAGGAGAGAGAGGAGCAGGAGAGAGGAGCAGGAGAGAGAGAGGGGAGCAGGAGAGAGGAGCAGGAGAGAGAGAGAGGAGCAGGAGAGAGAGGGGAGCAGGAGAGAGAGGGGAGCAGGAGAGAAAGGGGAGCAGGAGAGAGAGGGGAGCAGGAGAGAGAGGGGAACAGGAGAGAGAGGGGAGCAGGAGAGAGAGGATGGAGCAGAAGAGAGAGGGGAGCAGGGGAGAGAGGAGCAGGGGAGAGAGGGGCAGGAGACAGGGGAACAGGAGAGAGGAGATCTAGACAGGGTGGAACAGGGGAGAGTGGGCAGGAGAGAGGGGAACAGCTGAGAGAGGGGCAGGTGAGAGAGGAAAAGGAGAGAGGGGAGCAGGACAGAGAGGAACAGGAGAGAGAGCAGAGCAGGAGGGAGATGGGAGCAGGGGAGGGGGAGCAGGAGACAGATGCAGCTCACAGGAAGCAATATCCACAACATGATGTTTACACAGACTGAATTTCCTCGACATATCTGAAGTCCATGTCTGAGGCGACTCAGGATGTCACGACAGGTGTTGGCAGTCATCCACAGCCTCCTAGGTGTTGACATGATCCCTGCAGGACCTGGTAGCTGTGGCTGTCAAAGTGACCACTGCCCTCAGCTTTTTGCCTCTGGATCCTTCAAGGTTTCTGCTGGAGACATACCCAGCCTACAAATGCATAAGACAGGTCACAGATAGCTTGATTGTCAGGGCTGGCAATTGTGACAACATTGCCTGTGATGCCACGAATCTGAATGAGCAGACACTCAGGTTTGTGTCTCAAGTGAGTTTCCCATAGGCGCAGGGTGTCATTGACTGCATATATGTGACAATCACGCACTTCCAGGTTACACAGGAGTATTTGTGAACCACAAAGGTTCCCATTGCATCAATGTGTAGCTGGTGTACAGCCACAAAAAGATCTTTCTGCAGGTGTGCATGTGATTCCTGGGAGCTACTGCTATGTTTTCCTCTGCAGCAGTCCAAGCTCCCTCATGTCTTTATCCTAAAAGGATGGCTGCTAGAAGACAAGGGTGGCCAATTTCAAACTTGGCTGCAGACACCAGTCTGAAACCCAACCACTGATGCCAAACAGAGCTACAGTGATTACCATATTGTTATGATCCCCAGCTGAGGTTACCACTGGACAAGTCTGATCCCAAGGTGGAACCCAGCTTGATAGAGCCTAATTTTTATTTGTTTGCTTAGATACGCGGAGAGTGGCTACTGAACAGAGTCACCAGAGTCAGCTGATGAATTTTGAACAAAAGAATAAAACATTTATTGAACAAGAAAAAGATGTACTATATTACAATGCTCCTTCAACCACAACTATACCTTTACAGATATAAAAGAGATTTGTAAGGATAATGCAAGATACAAAAGCTATCTCATACTCTAATATTCACAGTAAGTACACAGTCCATGTAAACCAGTTGGCGATCTGTAGTCTGACACACACACTCTGAAACCAAGTGACAGGTACCACCCCAGACAGACGCTATAGATCTCTTGTCAACTCAGCCCAGACGCTTGTTACACCATGAGCCAACCAGTCTCACTGAACTCCGTCATTCACATAAGGGTTTTCAATCTTCACTTTCCAAGAACTCACCTTGGAATCTTCTCCCAAACTAACACTTTCTCTTAGACGCCTTCTGCAAGGGTTCACCTCCAAGATTTCGGACTCTCCTTTCAATGTTCCTCTCCCCTGGGTCAGCACACGTGTTCAAGCTTTCCTCCATGCACTCTCTCTCACTGACTCAGCAGACAACAGTACACCACATGCCCATAGCAAAAGCTTACAGACCTTCAGCCATCTCTTTGGACCTTCTGGTCTCTTATAAGCTGTTCTCACTTTAAATCTGTTTTCTGTAGCTTTTGTCGCTTGGAGCCTCTCTCTCTTCCCCTCACTCTTAACTTTACTTAACAGGACCTTTTCTAGGTCCCTGTCCTTCCCTTTGACTAGAAGGTCTGCTTGGGACCTTCTCCTGTTCCACTCCCCTGGATTCTTGGGGACTTTCTTCTTTAGCTTGGGACTGGCTATCTGTCCCCTTTGCTCCAGTCTCTCCTGGCAGCTACTTTCAAAACCAACTGAACTCAAACAACAGCTTCCAAATCAAACTGCTGTTTTCTAGATTCTTCAGTGTGTGTCTGTGGGAAGGGCCTGCCTCTCTGGACCCCTGTTGCTAGGCAACAGCCCAGTTTTTCTACTCTTGTGTTTGCTTAACTTCTCTTACAATTGTAAACTCTCATTAGAAATACAGACACCTTTCAAAATGAAACTAAAACTCAATTTGACTTTTTAACACAGTTACAAAAATACAAATCAAACTTAAACATTAAAGCCAAAGCTTATTCCTATCACCTACAAATACAAATATAACTTACTTACACTATCTCAATTTCCTAACAACATGACCATAGATGTGTGATCAAACAAGCCATTAGCATACCGAAGATACACTTTAGGTGCCTAGACAGATCTGAAGATGCCTTTCAATACACACCAACCAAAGTCTCCAGAATGATCATATCGCACTGTACTGTGCACCACATTGCACAGCAGTAAGGTTTGTACCTGCAGAAGGAACAAGGTACAGAGCCCAAAGCATCTGCAGACAATTCTGAAGAGAAGGAGGGAGGTGATTAGCGAATTGCAGTATCATCTGCTCACATTGCTGCCAAGGATGCTAGCAATGCCCTTATTAACACAAGGTTCACTTAGGTTGTACCTGTGGATCGTTGTCAGAACCACTCTTCCCACACTACAGCCAATACCACTCATACAAAACATTCTGCAATCAATCACCCAATGCATATCTCCCCACTGAGCCCCATTGATTCATACCTTTCCATTCATCATTATGTAAGTTAAAAGGCAACTTGCCACCCTGCAGCCAAGAATGGGCATGACAGGAGAGTAGTGAAAGCTAATAGAACTTATGTGATTTTACTAAAGAAAAGAAACCTCACAACATAACATTTTTTTCATATAGCTATGTGCATATCCTTGTGCAACTACAAAGATTTAATCTTTCTTTTACTACTGTTCCTATTTTATGTAACTTTTTTCAGCAAAGGTAGAGGCAACTTTCTCAGATCCCTGCTCTGACAGTTGAGATGACCTTGGCCGATGTGTCTGGGTTTTGGAGCTTGTCAAGGCCCCACCAGAGACTGCTCCACCCTGACCTTTGCAGGGGCAGACCCAACCTTCAAGACAAAAGGCAGCATGTTGGTACTGACATGGTTGGCTGGTGGGATGGAGATGTTGAGAAGTGAAAGCGCATTGAGTGGAGTCACCACTTCCATATCCCCTTTCCATCATTCCTCACATAAATCAATCTTCAACCCTACAAGTTTAGCTTGGTCCAGTCCAGTGCAGCACTGTAAGGCCAAAGCTAAGGTATTTGTCAATCTATTTAAGGTGGCAGACATATTGATGTGTAGGATCTGCATAGCCATGGGCAAAATGTGTGTGGACTCATTTGATTGTTATGTTTGATGTTCCACAGCAATGGCCAATCTATCTATGCAAGGAGACATCATTGCATTTCCCTGTAACATCATCCCACCCATGCTTGGACAGATTGCTCCATTCTCCCTGTGACTGTAGATATGCATTAAAAAGGCCACTGCTGGCATCCCTGACAACTGGAAGCATCGCACAGTCATTGCTGCTCCTCAGTGATTTCCCTATTCATCAATGGCTCATAGGATAAAACATCTGTGTCCAGCTGAGCAGAGCTTGGAGCAGGCCATGCTCTCTAATGCAGATCCTCTACAACTGCCTCTGTCTCCACCATCTGCTCCTGCTCACATGTGAAGTGTGAGTCACCAAGTGGAAACCCAACTATCTGTCAAATTGTCTCACTGAAGTGCAAGTATCTGAGCTGCTGCATGGTAAACATTAGACCTGTAAGGGTGCACCCTTAGAAAGAATCTGCTCCCCTGAAAAATCCTCTGAGGAATCCAGAGTAAGAATAATTAACAGGAGGTAAGCAAACGTCAATGGAGTAAGAATGGATCTGACCCGGATAAATTGAGACCAAAGATTAGCAGGCAAAACTGTGACTGAACGTTGGGATCCCTTTAAAGATGAGATAGTTCCAGTACACTCGAGGTACATTCCCAAGAAAGGGAAAGGAAAGGGAGACAAATCTAGTGCTCCCTGGATTACGAGTGCTGGAGGGGGATTTTATGGAGCCTGCAAGACCCGGAAACGTGGAATGTGGCCTTACTGGAATTAGGCGAGCTGGCTGAGTTAAAAAGCCAATGACAAAAGCTTTGAGTATGTTTGCAGGTTGCCATGTGATATCAGACTTTCCCTGCTCCCAACACATCTCCCAATTAATATCAGATCCAAAGATGGGGAAAACACAGGGAGACAAAAAGAGACAGAAGGAGAAACAGACAGAGACAAGGAAAGAGAACAGGGTGTGAAAAAGAAAGAGCCAGAGGCAGGAGAGAAAGATAGGGAAAGTGAGAGAGAGAGAGAGAAAAGCAGAAACAGGATGGGTGTGTGTGTGTGAGAGAGAGGGAAAGATAGGGAGAACGAAAGAGAGAGAGAAACAGAAAGGGACAAACAGAGAGAGAGGAAAACAAATAAGTAATGAGAAAGTATTACCAGCTCTTTATTTATTGATTAGCTTGTGACAGTTGAGAGAGAGAAAGAAAGAAAGAAATAGGGAGAGCAAAAGAGAAAGAGACAGAGAGAGAGAGATAGGGAGACAGACAGTAAGAGACAGAGAGACAGATAGACAAAGAAGGGAGGGAATTTTCTCCCATTCTCTCTCTCTCTCTGCGTGAAAAGGAAAATAAACACTCTCATTTATGTTTTATTCCATTTCCTCTGCAATCCTTGAGCAGATATGTTGATAATCAGGCCTGATGATTCTGGGGCCACAAGCTTACCTAAATTAGCTAAAAGAGTAAATCAGTTTTGAGAACAGAGAATAGCAGAGTCAGAACTGCCCAAAAATAATGGAAGGCAGTGTTACCTCAGAGATTGTCAAATATTTCTCCTTTGCACATGCATTATAGATGCAGTTTAGCACATAGTGGGTTTCCTTCATTGAGTCTATTGGCTAGATCACATGTAGAAATCCAAACAGGTTTTGTGTCCTGCATTTTATCATTTGCCCATTTTAAAAAATATGAGTTTTAAAAATTCAGGCTTTTCTCCTCTGCTTTCTGCTTCAATTTTTTCAAGAAACATAATGATAAAATGGAATCATTAAACTAAATGCGTTGTTAATTCTCTTCCCATCCTGGATGAAATTGAGAATCAAACTCAAATGTTGAAAATGGGTTGCCAACTCTGACTGGAGAATGCCTAGAGGTTTCATCACATGACCTACTGCCTAGACCTCCCCAACTGGTCAAATATCTTCCTATTGTCAATATTTGTATAATTAACATACCAACACTTCAAAAGATATTCAAATAAACACATACATGTTTTAAAGTCCCAATGATTTTATTGCAGGGTGTTGACCACATCAGTGTCCTGGGGAATAATATTCAATTTCTGGAAGAGAGAGAGCTCAGGAAAGTTGGCAACCTGTAGCCCCAGCTGTTAAAACAAGTGACATCTGCACAGTTTTCCCGGATGACTCACATTTAAACCACATGTTTCTCAGGTGAATGTAAAAGGTTCCATGGCACCATTTGAAGAACAGTAGGGGAGCTGTCCCTGGTGTCCTGGTCAATATTATTTCCTCATGTAACATCACTAAAGAAGAACAGATTATCTGGCCATTATTACACTGCTGTTTGTGAGATCTTTCTGTGTGCAAATTGGTGGCTGCATTTCCATTTTACAACAGGGAACACACTTCAAAAGTACTTCATTGACTGCCTGCTTTGATCTCAAAACTAGAACTGGAGTCTGTACATCCCTGCTGATGGGCTCATTTGTTATCTCTATCTCTCTCTCCACAGATGCTGTCAGACCGGCTGAGTTTTTCCAGCATTTTTTGTTTTTGTTTCAGATTTCCCGCATCCACACTATTTTGCCTTTATTCCAGGATCTTGTTGTTTTATTTAAGCCCCAAGGTCATGAAAGGTGCTATATAAATGCAAGTCTTTTTTCTTTTCACCTTTAACAAGTGTTGAACAGAGGGAATTGGCCTTCCACAAGAATCAGTGCTAGGACAACTGTTGTTCATCTGCCACATAAATGGTTTGGACTTGGGAATCGGAGGTACAATTTCCAAATTTGCAAATGGCACCAAATTGAGGGCCATATAGTTAATACAGAAAAGGGCTTCAACAAAATACTGGAAAACATTAATAAACTTGCAGAATGTGTGTGTAAATAAATGACAATTGGACTTCAATATGGATGAGGTGGTACATTTTGATAGGAAGAATAAGAAGATAAGAAATAGGAGCAGGAGTAGGCCATTCAGCCCCTCAAGCTTACCCTGCCATTTAATAAGATCACGGCTGATCTGCCTCAGGCCTCAACACTTCTTTCGTGCCAGCTCCTCATAGCTCTCAACTCCCCCATATTTCAAAAATCTATCTACATCCTCTTTAAATACTTTCAGTGATCTAGCCCCCACAACTCTCTGTGATAGAGAATTCCAGACATTCACTACAGTCTGAGAAGAAATTCCATTGCATCTCAGTTTTAAATCAGTATTATCTGTAACTATGTCCCCTAGTTCGAGACTCTCCCACCAGTGGAAACATCTTCTCAACATCTACCCTGTCAAGTCCCCTCAGAATCCTGTACGTTTCAATAGGATCACCCCTCATTCTTCTAAACTCTAATGAATAAAGGCCTAACCTGTTTAGACATTCTTGATAAGTCAACCCTTTCACCCCTGGAATCAGCCAAGTGAATCTCTTTTGAACTGCCTCCAATGCCAGTATATCCTTTCTTAAATATGGGGCCCAAAACTATACACAGTGCTCCAGGTGCGACCTCACCAACACCCTGTACAGTTGTAACAAGACTTCCCTATTTTTAAACTCCAACCCCCTCGCAATACAGACTAAAATTCCATTTGCCTTTTTAATTATTTGCTGCATCTGCATGCTAACTTTTTGTGTTTCATGCACAAGAACACCCAGATCCTTCTGCGCTGCATTTTTTTCGAGTCTCTCTCCATTTAAACAATAGCCTGCCTTTTGATTCTTCCTACCAAAGCGCATGACATCCCACATGACCACATGCTCTTTGGAAGATAAGTGCCTAAACAAGGCATAGGAACAGAGGGTTCTGGGATTACAGATTCACAAATTAACTAAAAGTAGCAACACAGGTTAATAAGGCCATAAAAAAGCAGAATAAAAAGAGCAATGGGTTTCATTTCTAGAGGGATCAAATTAAAAAACAGAGAAGTTATATTTTAAATATTAATATATAGGAGCATAGGACTTAGGAACAGGCATAGGCCACTTAGCCCTTTGAGCTTGCTCTACCATTCAATAAGATCTTGGCTGATCTGATTGTGGTCTCAGTTCTACTTTCCTGTCTGCCCCCCATACCCCTTGACTCCCTTGTCTATCAAAAATCTAACTCGGCTTTGAATAAATTCAATGACCCAGCCTTCACTGCTTTCTGGGGAAGAGAATTCCACAGACCAACGACCCTATGAGAGGAAATAAACTTCATCTGCCTTAAAAGAGAGCTCTCTTATTCTTAAACTGTGTCCCCTAGTTCTAGTTGCCTCCACAACAGGAAACATTTCCCCTGTATCCATCCTGTCAAGTCCTCTTAGGATCTTGTATGTTTCAATAAGATCAGCTCTTATTCTTCTGAACTCCAAAGGGTATAGGCCCAACTTGTTCAATGTTCCTTCATAGGATAAGCCCTTCATCCAAGTAATGAGCCGAATGAACCGTCTCTGTACTGCTTCTAATGCAATTATATCCTTTTTCAAATAAGGAGGCCTAAACTGTACACAGTATTGCAGATGTGGTCTCAGCAAGGCCCTGTACAGCTGCAGTTAAACTTCACTACCTTTATCTTCCATTCCCCTTACAACAAATGCCAACATTCCATATGTGTCTTAACCATTTACTGACCTGCATACTAACCTTTTGTGATTCATGTCCAGGACACCCAGATTCTTCTGTACCGCTGAGTTGTGCAATCTCTCTCTATTTAATAGTGTACTGTTTTTCTATTCTTTCTGTCAAGGTGGACAAGTTTACATTTTCCCACATCATACACTATCTTCCAAATTTTTGTCCACTCACTTAACCTATCTATATCACTTTGTAGGTCTTTAGATAAAAAGCTATCTTGCTGTCAATTGCAAATGTAACGACCATACATTTGATCCTTTCATCCAAGTCATTGATACAGATTGTAAATAGTTGAGGCCGCAGCACTGATCCCTGTGGCACCCCATTGTTAATACTTGCCAACCCGAAAAATGTCCCATTTATCACAACTCTCTGCTTCTGCTTCAGTGACCAATCCTTTGTCCGTGCTAATCTGTCACCCCCTACACCATGAGCTCTTATTTTGTGCAGTTACCTTTTGTGTAGTTACCTTTGATGTGGTGCCTTATCAAATGGCTTTTGGAAATCCAAGTACACCACATCCCAAGTTTCCCTTTATCTATCTTGTTGTTACTTCCTCAAAAAACTCCACTAAATTAGTTAAACATGATTTCCCTTTCACAAAGCCATGTTGACTCTGCCTGATCACATTATGATTTTCTGAGTATCCTGCAGTAACCTCCTTAATAATGGATTCTAGCAATTTCCCTAAGACAGATGTTAGGCTAACTGGCCTGTCGTTTCCTGTTTTCTGTCTCCCTCCTTTCTTTAAAAAGGTTGTTACATTTTATATTTTCCAATCTGGTGGGACCCTTCCAGAATCTAAGGAATTTTGGAAAATTATAACCAATGAATCTACTATTCCTGTGGACCTGTCGGCCTTTGGGTCTAATAGTTTTCCCAGTACTTTTCCTTCCCTCCCTTTCAGCTCTTGATTTTCTAAGTCTTCAACAATGAAGACAAACACACAATACCTGTTCAACTTTTCTACCATTTCCTTGTTTTCCATTATTAATTTCCCAGGCTCTCTCTCTCCAGAGGACCAACAATTGCTTTCATTACTCTTTTTCTATTTAAGTACTTATAGAAAATCTTACTACCTGTTTTTATATTTCCAGCATGCTGTCTCTCATACTCTACCCTCTACCTCTTTTTATTTGGTCATTCTTTGCTGGTGGATGATGCAACCTTCTCAAAGAATCTTTCTCTCACACTGGGATAAATCTTTGCTGTGAGTAATTAAATGTTGCTTAAAAGTCTGCCAGTACATTTTTCCTGACCTGCCTTTCAGTCTGGTTTTCTGGTTCACTTTAGCCAGCTCTGCCCTCATACCCTCATTGTAACCATTATTCAGGTTTAAAACACTGGCCAGAGTTTTCAGCTCTTCGGGTGGGCAGGCACCCGATTTGACCGAGCGTAAAGTGACGTGTGATTACGTTGGACAAGCAACCCAATGTCATTGTGCACTTGCGCAATATTTCGGTCAGCGGGTGCGCGCCAGAGTTGGCAGCGAGCCTGCCAACAATTAAAAGGCCTATTAAAGCTATTAAAAAGGAATGTTTCGCTGCCCAGATGAAAAGGCCAAGCAGCCTCAGCATTTTTTAGGAAATCTCATCCACGGGTGGGATAAGGTTTCCAACAGCAAATAAAAATCAAATAAAAATGTTTAAATTTCATTTATATGCTCATAATACAGAGTCACACATGAAGGGACGTGTTTTATAACATTTTTAAAACCTTCGTTTTAAATATTTTAAACTGTTCATCTCCCTGAAGCACAACACTTTTCCACCACGCGCCCACATGCATGCGCAAAGTTTGGGCTCGCCCTCCTCCCTCCCCCACACAGGCAGCACTGAGCACTGCCACTCACATTTCATGCTGGGCAGACCTTAATTGGCTTATCAGCGTGAAATAGTAATCTGGCTCTGATCACAGGCAGCGACTGTCTTCCCAACTGCCTCCACCGAGCCCGCCCAACAAGGGAAAAATCCTCCCTGCTAGCCTTAGTCCCACAATTCTTACCCTCAAACTGAATCTGAAATTCTATCATGTTATGATTGCTGTTGCCTACAAGCTCCTTTACTATGAAGTCATTGATTAATCCTTTCTCACTGCACATTAGCCTGCCCCGATTGGTGATAGAACATACTGCTCTAAGAAATTGTCCGGAATACACTTTATGTAAACATTTTCAGGCTACTTTGCCAATCTGATTCGTCCAATCTACATGTAGATTAAAGTCACCCATGATTATCACAATACCTTTCTTACAAACCCTATTTATTTCTTCCTGTATACCCTGTCCTGCAGTGGGACTACTCTTAGGGGGCCTATATACAACTCCTGCAAGTGACCCCTTATCTTTCTTATTTTTTATTTCTACCCAAACAGATTCTCACTACTACTAATGATATCCTTAATTAACAGAACTACCCTACCACCTTTTCCTGCCTTCTTGTCGTTTCAAAATGTTAAATACCCCTCAATATTGTGATGAAATTAAAAAAAAAACTTACCTTAAGTTGAGTTTGTGAGCCAGAAGTAGGAGATTGAGAGTTTGGAGGCCAGGAACCCCAGTTCCCAGTGGGCCTCAGGCCTCCTGCACATGCCTGGTCGGGAACTGGCCACACATGCGCAGTTCCAATTTTTTTACGGTTCTTCAGCTGGGAACCAGCCCTGCACACATGCACAGAAGAAAAGGAAGAAAAAAAATGAAATGGTGCAAAAAACAGGTCAGGTGACCTGGAATCAGAGCGCCATTAGAGAGTAGGTGCTCCAGAAAGCAGGGAATGGGGAGGGGGACAGGGGGAAGGTCCCAAACCAAGAAGAAGGTCACAAATCAGGGAGTGGGACAGAAAGAGGTCCCAGAAGACAGTCCCAGGTAAGGGATGAGGGCAGAGATCATAAACAGATCCTGTTAATTAAAGTTGAAAGGAGCAGAGAAATAGACTTTGAAATAAAGACAGAGCTGTGGGGAGCAGGCTTGAAGCAAACTGGGCTCAAGAAAGGCCCTGATGACCTGAAGACGCAGCTGAATGATGGTGACTCCTTACTGCAGGCCTTTTGGAGCAGTGGTGTTCTGCTTGGCACAGCCAAATATCTGAAAGTGTGCTTGGGAGGTGAAGCTTAAGTGTATACTTAGATCTAAAGGAAAGGAACCTCAGGCAAGATTGAAACCCTGCAGGTGGATCCTTGTTGCAGCCGTCTGAGTGGGAGCAATGTTTGAAGAGAATTCCAAGATGAATTCTCCAAACATGGAGATTGGGAGCCCTCATAAGAAAGACAGAGTTGCAGTGAGACCGGTTGGCTCATGGTGTGACTAATGCTTGGGTGGGTTGTTGAGAAATCCACAGAATCTGCTTTGGTCACATCTGTTATTTACTTTGGAGTGTGGTGTGTCAGATCACAGTTCACCAGTTAATTTACCCTGAATATTAGAGTAGAAGATAGGCATGGTAAATTATTTTATCTTTCAGGATTTGTATGTTTCTGCAAAAATACAGCTGGGGTAAAGAAATAGTGAATATTTGAATCATTTTCTCGTGTTTATATTGAGATCTTTCCAATTTTTTTGTCTGGTGTAATATAGTTAATTTTTCTTGCTTAATAAATGTTTTATTCTTTGTGTTAAAAGTTAATCAGCAGACTCCTGAGGATTTGTTCAGTAACTTATCCCTACAGTTTCAGAAAAAGCAGTTAAGATCAATTAAGTCAGGTTTCAATCTGGGATCTGGCTTATCCAGTATTAACATGAGCTGGGATCATAACAATGTTCAGGTCCCAGCCTTGGTCTCCTTACAACCAGGGACAGAATTTTGCCCTTTTCAGGCGGGCTTGGGGGGAGTGGTCAGGAAGCTGACCGCCACCCGCAATCAGGACCGGACCCATGAAACACAAGTGGCAGCACTTAGCGCTGCCTGCGCAGGGGGAGAGGGGGACAAGTGGGCCAAGCACAAACTTCACGCAAGCACATGAGTGAGCCCTTGAGAATCTCTCTGACGCGCGGAGCTGCCTCAGGGAGATGAAGCTTTAAAAAAAAATAAAGAAAACAAAAATGTAATAAAACATGTCCCCTCATGTGACTCTGTCACATGAGCAGGGACATGTTATTAATTAAATGTTAAAACTTTTATTTTATGTTTATTTGCTTTTGGAAACCTCATCCTGCCCGTGGATAAGGTTTCCAAAGAAATACAAAGGCCGCTTGGCCTTCTCGCCCAGCAGCGAAAAATGTAAGTTAATTGATTATTTAATGGCCTTAACAGGCCTTTTCATTGTCGGCGGTGCACTGCCGACTCCAGCGCATGCCCACCGACCGAACTATTGCACGGCAGCGCGTTGACATGGGCACGCTCGGCCGAAGTCGACGCATGTCATTTCATGCTCAAACGAGTTGGGCACACATCCGCCCACAGAGCCAAAAACACTGCCCCAGGTGTCAATAATGGTTATCAGGTCATGTATGTTTATTTCTTTAAGTGGTAACAATTCATCCAAATTGTTGTGAATGTTGTGCACATTGCGCTGCAGAGCCTTTAAAACTGCATTTTTACCAGTTTTGCAATCTCTAACCTTATCTGCTGGTACATTCCTAAGTTTGTATAATTTGTCCCTTCCTGCCACACTCTGGTTATCATGACCCAAACTGCTACCCTGCTCTATTACCTTGTCATTTCCCTTTAACTTACCATGGCTTCTTTCACATGATCCCCTTCCTCCCCTATTTAGCTTAAAGGCTTCTCTTCCACCCAAATTATACCACTTGTCAGAACACTGGTCCCAGCATTGCTCAGGTGAGGACCATTCCACTATTACAGCTCCTACTTTCCCCAATAATGGTGCCAATGACCCATGAATCGAAACCCATTTCTCCCACACCAAGCTTTGAGCCACACATACATCTCTCTAATCTTATTTACACCAGTGTGCTTGTGGCTTGAGAAATAATCCAAAGATTAATATCTTTGAGGTTCCCCTTTTAAATTTAGCCGCTAGCTGCTCATATTCCCCATGCAGAATCTCTTTCCTATGCCTTTGGTATCCACGTGGACCATGGCATCAGGATCCTGCCCCTCCCACTGCAAGCTCCTCTCCAGCCCCAGGCAGATGTCCTGAACCTGGCACCAGTAGGCAACACAGCCTCCAGGACTCATGCTCTCGGCAGCACAGAACTGTCTCTATCCCCAACTATACTGTCCCCCACTATTATTACATTCCTATTTACTCCCCTCAGTTGAAAGGCTTTCTGTCCCATGGTGCCCTGGTCAGCTCTCTCATCCACCTTGCAGTCCTTGCTCTCATCATACAAGCTGCAAGAACCTTGTAACTGTTGGAAAATTGCAAGGACTGAAGCTCTTCGATTTCTACCTTCTCAATCCCTTTACTTGCAATCACACTTTCCTGTCCTTGACCGCTGACTAATCAGACAACTGTATCCTAAGGAATGTGACTGCCTCCTGGAACAAAGTGACAAGATAACTATCCCCCTCCCTGCTGAATCACACTGTCTGTAGCTCAGTCTCCAACACATTGACTCAGAGCCAAAGACCCTTGAGCTGCGACAGTTCCTGCAGGTGTGGTTGCTTTGAATCACACTGGCATCCATCAGCTCGCACATACTTCAGCTGCAACACATCACTTGTCCTGGCGTCTTTATTATGTATTAATTAAATTATTCTTAATTAATTTACAATTAATGAACAAAACTAATAATAAACTTTTCTACTGTTAGTAAACCTTCCTAATGTTAACAAAACCTTACAATTACTAATAAATTATTAGAGTTTTGGAAGATAAACGAGAAAAATATTCACCAACCAATTATCTTTTTCCCTATTATGTCATTCTTCGGTTCTTCTCAAAATGCAGCCAGTCCAGTAGGGAGCCAAAGACTGACCTGTACCTCTCTCTCTCTCCTCAGTGTTTTAAACTGATACACCACTCTGTCCCTCTCCGCACTGTTTTAAACTAGTCTGCCAGTCTCTCTCCGCGCTGTTTTAAACTGGTCCGCAGCCCTCCCTTCGCATTGTTTTAAACTGGTCCCCCACTCTCTCTCCATGCAGTTTTAAACTGGTCCGCCGCTCTGTCTCCATGCTGTTTTAAGCTGGTCCGCTGCTCTCTCTCCGTGCAGTTTTAACCTGCTCCACCACTCTCTCTACGTGCTGCTTTAAATGGGTCCACCGTCCTCTCTCCGCACTGTGTTAACCTGGACCGCCACTCTATCTCCACGCTGTTTTAAACTGGTCCTCCGCTCTCTCTCCATGCTGTCTTAAACTGGTCCACCACTCTCTCTACGTGCTGCTTTAAATGGGTCCACCGTCCTCTCTCCTCGCTGTTTTAAACTGGTCCACCACTCTCTCTCCGCCCTGTGTTAACCTGGACTGCTGCTCTATCTCCACGCTGTTTTAACCTGGTGTTCCGATATCTCTCCACGCTGTTTTAAACTGGTGCGCTGCTCTGTCTGTGCTGTTTTAAACTGGTCCGCTGCTCTCTCTCCACACCGTTTTAAACTGGTCCTCCGCTCTCTCTCTACGCTGTTTTAAACTGGTCCGTCGCTCTCTCTCCACGCTGTTGTAAACTGGTCTGCCGCTCTCCCTCCAAGCTGTTTTAAACTGGTCTGCCACTCTCCATCCAAGCTGTTTTAAACTCATCCGCCGCAATCTCTCCACATTGTTTTAACGTAATCCACTACTCTGTCTCCGCGGTGTTTTAAACTGGTCCGGCGCTCTCTCTCCACTCTGTTTTAACCTGTTCTGACACGCTTTCCATGCTGTTTTAAACTGGTCTGCCACTCTCTCTCCACGCTGTTTTAAACTAGTCTGCCACTCTCTATCCGCGTTGTTTTACACTGAGTCGCCGCTCTCTCTCTACGTTGTTTTAAAGTGGTCTGCCACTCTCTCTCCGCGCAGTTTTAACCTGGTCCATCGCTCGCTCTCCGCGCTTTTTTAAACTGATCCTCCGCTCTCTCTCCACGCTCTTTTAAACTGATCCTCCGCTCTCTCTCCACGCTCTTTTAAACTGATCCTCCGCTCTCTCTCCACGCTCTTTTAAACTGATCCTCCGCTCTCTCTCCACGCTCTTTTAAACTGATCCTCCGCTCTCTCTCCGTGCTCTTTTAAACTGATTGGTCACTCTCTCTCCACGCTGCTTTAAACTGGTCCACCACTCTCTCTCCACGCTGTTTTAAACTGGTCCGCCACTCTCTCTCCACGCTGTTTTAAACTGGTCCGCCACTCTCTCTCCACGCTGTTTTAAACTGGTCCACCACTCTCTCTCTGCGCTGTTTTAAACTGGTCCGCTACTCTCTCTCCATGCTGTTTTAAATTGGTCCACCGCTCTCTCTCCGCAATGTTTCAATCTGGTCCGCCGCTCTCTCTCTGCACTATTTTAAACTGGTCCGCCACTTTCTCTCCACGCTCTTTTAATCTGGTCCGCAACTCTCTCTCCCTTTTTTTAAACTGGTCCACCAATCTCCGCTCTCTCTTAAATTGGTCCGCAATTCTCCACTCTCTTTTAAACTGTTCCGCCACTCTCTCTCCTCGCTGTTTTAAACTGGTGCGCCGCTCTCTCACGACGCTGTTTTAAAGTGGCCCGCCACTCTCTCTCTGCGCTGTTTTATACCCGTCCGCCAATCTCTCTCCATGCTGTTTTAAACTCATCCGCCACTCTCTCTCCACGCTTTTTTAAACTGGGCCACCACTCTCTCTCCGCGATGTATTAAACTGGTCAACCACTCTCTCTCCGTGCAGGTTTAAACTTGTCCGCCGCTCTCTCTCCGCGATGTTTTAATCTGGTCCGCCGCTCTCTCTCCACGCTGTTTTAGACTGATCCGCCAATCTCTCTCCACGTTGTTTTAAACTGGTCCGCCACTCTCCGCTCTCTTTTAAACTGATCTGCCACTCTCCACTCTCTTTTAAACTGCTCCGCCACTCTCTCTCCAAGCTGTTTTAAACTGGTCTGCGACTCTCACTCCATGCTGTTTTAAACTAGTCTGCCACTCTCTCTCCGCGTTGTTTTACACTGAGCCGCCGGTCTCTCGCCACGCTGTTTTAAACTGGTCTTCCACTCTCTCTCCGCGCGTTTTAAACTGGGACGCCACTTATTCTCCACAATGATTTCAACTGGTCCGCCACTCTCTCTCCGTGCAGTTTTAAACTGGTCCGCCAGTCTCTTGCCGCGCTGTTTTAAACTGGTCCGCCACTCTATCTCCACGCTTTTTTAAACTGGGACGCCACTTATTCTCCGCAATGTTTTAAACTGGTCCGCCACGCTCTCTCCGCGCAGTTTTAACCTGGTCCATCGCTCGCTCTCCGCGCTTTTTTAAACTGATCCTCCGCTCTCTCTCCACGCTCTTTTAAACTGATCCTCCGCTCTCTCTCCACGCTCTTTTAAACTGATCCTCCGCTCTCTCTCCACGCTCTTTTAAACTGATCCTCCGCTCTCTCTCCACGCTCTTTTAAACTGATCCTCCGCTCTCTCTCCGTGCTCTTTTAAACTGATTGGTCACTCTCTCTCCACGCTGCTTTAAACTGGTCCACCACTCTCTCTCCACGCTGTTTTAAACTGGTCCGCCACTCTCTCTCCACGCTGTTTTAAACTGGTCCGCCACTCTCTCTCCACGCTGTTTTAAACTGGTCCACCACTCTCTCTCTGCGCTGTTTTAAACTGGTCCGCTACTCTCTCTCCATGCTGTTTTAAATTGGTCCACCGCTCTCTCTCCGCAATGTTTCAATCTGGTCCGCCGCTCTCTCTCTGCACTATTTTAAACTGGTCCGCCACTTTCTCTCCACGCTCTTTTAATCTGGTCCGCGACTCTCTCTCCCTTTTTTTAAACTGGTCCACCAATCTCCGCTCTCTCTTAAATTGGTCCGCAATTCTCCACTCTCTTTTAAACTGTTCCGCCACTCTCTCTCCTCGCTGTTTTAAACTGGTGCGCCGCTCTCTCACGACGCTGTTTTAAAGTGGCCCGCCACTCTCTCTCTGCGCTGTTTTATACCCGTCCGCCAATCTCTCTCCATGCTGTTTTAAACTCATCCGCCACTCTCTCTCCACGCTTTTTTAAACTGGGCCACCACTCTCTCTCCGCGATGTATTAAACTGGTCAACCACTCTCTCTCCGTGCAGGTTTAAACTTGTCCGCCGCTCTCTCTCCGCGATGTTTTAATCTGGTCCGCCGCTCTCTCTCCACGCTGTTTTAGACTGATCCGCCAATCTCTCTCCACGTTGTTTTAAACTGGTCCGCCACTCTCCGCTCTCTTTTAAACTGATCTGCCACTCTCCACTCTCTTTTAAACTGCTCCGCCACTCTCTCTCCAAGCTGTTTTAAACTGGTCTGCGACTCTCACTCCATGCTGTTTTAAACTAGTCTGCCACTCTCTCTCCGCGTTGTTTTACACTGAGCCGCCGGTCTCTCACCACGCTGTTTTAAACTGGTCTTCCACTCTCTCTCCGCGCTTTTTAAACTGGGACGCCACTTATTCTCCACAATGATTTCAACTGGTCCGCCACTCTCTCTCCGTGCAGTTTTAAACTGGTCCGCCAGTCTCTTGCCGCGCTGTTTTAAACTGGTCCGCCACTCTATCTCCACGCTTTTTTAAACTGGGACGCCACTTATTCTCCGCAATGTTTTAAACTGGTCCGCCACGCTCTCTCCGTGCAGTTTTAAACTGGTCCGCCAATCTCTCTCCACGTTGTTTTAAACTGGTCTGCCACTCTCTGCTCTCTTTTAAACTGATCCGCCGCTCTCTGTCCGCACTGTTTAGACTGTTCCGCCACTTTTTCTCCGCACTCTTTTAAACTTGTCCACCACTCTCTCTCTGTGCTGTTATAACCTGGTCCGCCGCTCTCTCCACGCTGTTATAACCTGGTCCGCCGCACTCTACACGCTGTTTTAAACTGGTCCGCGACTCTCCACTCTCTTTTAAGCTGGTCCGCCACTCTCTCTCCTCGCTGTTTTAAAGTGGCCTGCCACTCTCTCTCTGTGCTGTTTCAACCTGGTCCGTCACTCTCTCTCTGCACTGTTTTAAACTGGTCTGCCACTCTCCTCGCTGTTTTAAACTGGTCTGCCGCTCTCTCATGACGCTGTTTTAAAGTGGCCTGCCACTCTCTCTCCGCGCTGTTTTAACCTGGTCTGCCAATCTCTCTCCACGCTGTTTTAAACTCATCTACCACTCTCTCTCCACGCTTTTTTAAACTGGGCCGCCACTCCCTCTCCGCGATGTATTAAACTGGTCCACCACTCTCTCTCCACGCTGTTTTAGACTGATCCGCCAATCTCTCTCCACATTGTTTTAAACTGGTCCGCCACTCTCCGCTCTCTTTTAAACTGATCCGCCACTTTCTCTCCGCACTATATTAAACTGGTCCACCACCTTCTCTCCACGTTGTTTTAAACTGGTCCGTCACTTTCTCTCCATGTTGTTTTAAACTGGTCCGTCACTCTCCGCTCTCTTTTAACCTGGTCCGCCAATCTCTCTCCACGCTGGTTTAAACTGGTCTGCCACTCTCTCACGACACTGTTTTAAAGTGGCCTGCCACTCTCTGTCCGCGCTGTTTTAACCTGATCCACCCTTCTCTCTCCGTGCTGTTTAAACTGGTCCACCGCTTTCTCTCCGCACAATTTTAAACTGGTCCACCACTCTCTCTCGGCGCTGTTTTAACCTGGTCTGCCGCTCTCTCTCCACGTTGTTTTAAATTGGTCCGCTGCTCTCCGCTCTCTTTTAAACTGGTCCGCCACTCTCTCTCCACGCTGTTTTAAACTGGTTCGCCACTCTCTCTCCACGCTGTTTTAAACTGATCCTCCGCTCTCTCTCCGCGCTGTTTTAAACTGATCCTCCGCTCTCTCTCCACGCTCTTTTTAACTGATCCTCCGCTTTCTCTCCGTGCTCTTTTAAACTGATTGGTCACTCTCTCTCCACGCTGCTTTAAACTGGTCCGCCACTCTCTCTCCGCGCTGTTTTAAACTGGTCTTCCACGCTCTCTCCATGCTGTTTTAAACTGGTCTTCCACTCTCTCTCCACCTGTTTTAAACTGGTCCACCACTCTCTCTCCGCGCTGTTTTAAACTGGTCCGCCACTCCCTCTCCGCGCTGTTTTAAACTGGTCCGCCACTCTCTCTCCGCGCTGTTTTAAACTGGTCTGCCACTCTCTCTCCGCGCTGTTTAAATTGGTCCGCCACTCCCTCTCCGCGCTGTTTTAAACTGGTCCGACACTCTCTCTCCAAGCTGTTTTAAACTGGTCCGCCACTCCCTCTCCGCGTTGTTTTAAACTGGTCCGCCACTCTCTCTCCATGCTGTTTTAAACTGGTCCGCCACTCTCTCTCCGCGCTGTTTTAAACTGGTCCGCCACTCTCTCTCCGCGCTGTTTAAAACTGGCCCGCCACTCTCTCTCCGCGCTGTTTTAAACTGGTCCGCCACTCCCTCTCCACGCTGTTTTAAACTGGTCCGCCACTCTCTCTCAGCGTTGTTTTAAACTGGTTTGCCACTCTCTCTCTGCACTATTTTAAACTGCTCCGCCACTCTCTCTCCACGCTGTTTTAAACTGGTCCGCCACTCTCTCTCCACGGTGTTTTAAACTGGTCCGAAACTCTCTCTCTGCGCTGTTTTAAACTGGTCCGCTGCTCTCTCTCCACGCTGTTTTAAACTGGTCCGCCGCTCTCTCTCCGCGCTGTTTTAAACTGATCCTCCGCTCTCTCTCCACACTCTTTTAAACTGATCCTCTGCTCCCTCTCCGTGCATTTTTAAACTGATTGGCCGCTCTCTCTCCACGCTGTTTAAAATTGATCCGCCACTCTCTCTCCGCGCTGTTTTAAACTGGTCCGCCGCTCTCCCTCCGCACTATTTTAAACTGGTCTGCCACTCTCTCTCCACGCTGTTTTAATCTGGTCCGCCACTCTCTCTCCACGCTGTTTTAATCTGGTCCGCCACTCTCTCTCCACGCTGTTTTAATCTGGTCTGCCACTCTCTCTCCACGCTGTTTTAATCTGGTCCGCCACTCTCTCTTCACGCTGTTTTAAACTGGTCCGCCACTCTCTCTCCACGCTGTTTTAAACTGGTCCGCCACTCTCTCTCCACGCTGTTTTAAACTGGTCCGCCACTCTCTCTCCGCGCTGTTTTAAACTGGTCCGCCACTCTCTCTCCACGCTGTTTGAAACTGGTCCGCCACTCTCTCTCCACGCTGTTTTAAACTGGTCCTCCGCTCTCTCTCCGCGATGTTTCAATCTGGTCCGCCGCTCTCACTCTGCACTATCTTAAACTGGTCCTCCGCTCTCTCTGTGCACTATTTTAAACTGCTCCGCCACTCTCTCTCTACGCTGTTTTAAACTGGTCCGCCACTCTCTCTCTACGCTGTTTTAAACTGGTCCAAAACTCTCTCTCTGCGCTGTTTTAAACTGGTCCGCCGCTCTCTCGCCACGCTGTTTTTAACTGGTCCGCCGCTCTTTCTCTGCGCTGTTTTAAACTGGTCCGCTACTCTCTCTACGCGCTGTTTTAAACTTGTCCGCCACTCTCTCTCCGTGCTGTTTTAAACTGGTCCGCCACTCTTTCTCCATGTTGTTTTAAACTGGTCCGCCACTCTCTCTCCACGCTGTTTTAAAGTGGCCTGCCACTCTCTCTCCACGCCCTTTTAAACTGCTCCGCCATTCTCTCTTCACGCTGTTTTAAACTGATCTGCTGCCCTCTCTCCGCGCCATTTTTAAACTGGTCTGCCAATCTTTCTCCGCGCTGTTTTAGACTGGTCTTCCACTCTCTCTCCACGCTGTTTTAAACTGGTCCATCGCTCTCTCTCTCCGCGGTGTTTTAGACTGATCCACCAATCTCTCTCCACGCTGTTTTAGACTGGACTGCCACTCTCTCTCCACGCTGTTTTAAACTGGTCCATTGCTCTCTCTCTCCCCGGTGTTTTAGACTGATCCGCCAATCTCTCTCCATGCTGTTTTAAACTGGTCCGCCGGTCTCTCCACGCTCTTTTAATCTGTTTCGCCAATCTCTCTCCATGCTGTTTTAAACTGGTCCGCCGCTCTCTCACCACGCTGTTTTAAACTGATCCACCACTCACTCTCCACGCTCTTTTAAACTGATCCTCCGCTCTCTCTCTCTCCGTGCTCTTTTAAACTGATTGGCCATGCTCTCTCCGCGCTGTATTAAACCGGTCCTCCACTCTCTCTCCACGCTGTTTTAAACTGATTGGCCACTCTCTCTCCACGCTGTTTTAAACTGATCAACCACTCGCTCTCCAAGCTTTTTTAAACTGATCCTCCGCTCTCTCTCCACGCTCTTTTAAACTGATCCTCCGCTTGCTCTCCGTGCACTTTTAAACTGATTGGCCGCTCTCTCTCTCCATGCTGTTTTAAACTGGTCCGCCACTCTCTTTCCACGCTGTTTTAAACTGGACCGCCACTCTCTCTCCAAGCTGTTTTAAACTGGTCCGCCACTCTCTCTCCAAGCTGTTTTAATCTGGTCTGCCACTCTCTCTCCAGGCTGTTTTAAACTGGTCCACCGCTCTCTCTCTGCACTATTTTAAACTGCTCCGCCACTCTCTCTCCACGCTGTTTTAAACTGGTCATCCACTCTATCTCCAAGCTGTTTTAAACTGGTCCGCCACTCTCTCCAAGCTGTTTTAAACTGGTCCGCCACTCTCTCTCTGCGCTGTTTTAAACTGGTCCGCTGCTCTCTCTCCACGCTGTTTTAAACTGGTCCGCCGCTCTCTCTCCGCGCTGTTTTAAACTGGTCCGTCACTCTCTCTCAGCGTTGTTTTAAACTGGTCCGTCACTCTCTCTCAGCGTTGTTTTAAACTGGTCTGCCACTCTCTGCGCTGTTTTAAACTGGTCCGCCGCTCTCTCTCCGCGCTGTTTTAAACTGGTCCGCCGCTCTCTCTCCCCGCTGTTTTAAACTGGTCCGCCGCTCTCTCTCCACGCTGTTTAAAACTGGTCCGTCACTCTCTCTCTGCGCTGTTTTAAACTGGTCCACCACTCTCTCTCTGCGCTGTTTTAAACTGGTCCGCCACTCTCTCTCTGCGCTCTTTTAAACTGGTCCGCCACTCTCTCTCCACACTGTTTTAAACTGGTCCGCCACTCTCTCTCTGCGCTGTTTTAAACTGATCCGCCACTCTCTCTCCACGCTGTTTTAAACTGGTCCGTCTCTCTCTCTCCACCTTGTTTTAAACTAGTCCGTCTCTCTCTCTCCACGCTGTTTTAAACTGGTTCGTCTCTCTCTCTCCGCACTGTTTTAAACCGGTCCGCCACTCTCTCTCCATGCTTTTTTAAACTGGTCCGCCAATCTCTCTCCACATTGTTTTAAACTGGTCCACCACTCTCCGCTCACTTTTAATCTGGTCCACCACACCATCTCTGTGCTGTTTTAACCTGGTCCGCCACTCTCTCTCCACGCTGTTTTAAACTTGTCCGCTGCTCTCTCTCCGCGCTGTTTTAAACTGATCCATCGCTCTCTCTCCACTCTGTTATAACTTGTCCGCTGCTTTCTCTCCACATTGTTTTAAACTGGTCCGCCACTCTCTCTCCACACTGTTTTAAACAGGTCTGCCACTCTCTCTCTGAACGCTGTTTTAAACTTGTCTGCTGCTCTCTCTCCACGCTGTTTTATAGTGATCCATCGCTCTCTCTCCATGCTGTTTAAAACTGGTCCGTCTCTCTCTCTCCACGCTGTTTAAAACTGGTCCCCCGCTCCCTCTCCGCGCTGTTTAAAACTGATTCATCGCTCTCTCTCCACGCAGTTTTAAACTGATCCATCGCTCTCTCTCCACGCTGTTTTAAACTGTTCCGCCACTCTCAGCTCTCTTTAAAACTGGTCCGCCACTCTCCGTTCTCTTTTAAACTGGTCCGCCATTCTCCGCTCACTTTTACACTGGTCTGCCACTCTCTCACGACGCTGTTTAAAAGTGGCCTGCCACTCTCTCTCCGCGCTGTTTTAACCTGGTCCGCCGCTCTCTCCACGCTCTTTTAATTTGTTCCGAAACTCTCTTGCCGCGCTATTTTAAACTGGTTCAACGCTCTCTCTCCGCGATGTTTCAATCTGGTCCTCCAGTCTCTTTCCGCACTATTTTAAAGTGGTTCACCGCTCTCTCTCCGCAATGTTTCAATCTGGTCCGCTGCTCTCTCTCTGCACTATTTTAAACTGCTCAGTCACTCTCTCTCCACGCTGTTTTAAACTGGTCCGCCACTCTCTCTCCACGTTGTTTTAAACTGGTCCGCCGCTCTCTCCACACTGTTTTAGACTGGTCCGCCACTCTCTCTTCGCGCTGTTTTAAACTGGTCCGCCACTCCCTCTCCACGCTGTTTTAAACTGGTCCGCCACTCTCTCTCTGCACTATTTTAAACTGGTCCGCCACTCTCTCTCTGCGCTGTTTTAAACTGGTCCGCCGCTCTCTCTCCGCGCTGTTTTAAACTGGTCCGCCACTCCCTCTCCGCGCTGTTTTAAACTGGTCCGCCGCTCTCTCTCCGCGCTGTTTTAAACTGGTCCGCCACTCTCTCTCCGCACTGTTTTAAACTGGTCCGCCACTCCCTCTCCGCGCTGTTTTAAACTGGTCCGCCACTCTCTCTCCGCGCTGTTTTAAACTGGTCCGCCACTCCCTCACCGCGCTGTTTTAAACTGGTCCGCCACTCTCTCTCCGTGCTGTTTTAAACTGGTCCACAGCACTCTCTCCGCGATGTTTCAATCCAACCGCCGCTCTCTCTCTGCACTATTTTAAACTGGTCCGCCACTCTCTCTCCACGCTTTTTTAATCTGGTCCGCCACTCTCTCTCCACGCTTTTTTAAACTGGTCCGTCACTCTCTCTCCACGCTGTTTTAATCTGGTCCGCCACTCTCTCTCCACGCTTTTTTAAACTGGTCCGCCACTCTCTCTCCGCACTGTTTTAAACTGGACCGCCACTCTCTCTCTGCGCTGTTTTAAACTGGTCCGCCACTCTCTCTCTGCGTTGTCTTAAACTTGTCCGCCACTCTCTCTCCGCGCTGTTTTAAACTGGTCCGTCACTCTCTCTCCGCGTTGTTTTAAACTGGTCCGTCACTCTCTCTCAGCGTTGTTTTAAACTGGTCTGCCACTCTCTCTCTGCACTATTTTAAACTGCTCCGCCACTCTCTCTCCACGCTGTTTTAAACTGGTCAGCCACTCTATCTCCAAGCTGTTTTAAACTGTTCCGCCACTCTCTCCAAGCTGTTTTAAACTGGTCCGCCACTCTCTCCAAGCTGTTTTAAACTGGTCCACCACTCTCTCTCTGCGCTGTTTTAAACTGGTCCACTGCTCTCTCTCCACGCTGTTTTAAACCGGTCCGCCGCTCTCTCTCCGCGCTGTTTTAAACTGGTCCGCCGCTCTCTCTCCACGCTGTTTAAAACTGGTCCGCCACTCTCTCTCTGCGCTGTTTTAAACTGGTCCGCCACTCTCTCTCCACGCTGTTTTAATCTGGTCCGCCACTCTCTCTCCACGCTGTTTTAAACTGGTCCGCCACTCTCTCTCTGCGCTGTTTTAAACTGGTCCGCCACTCTCTCTCCACACTGTTTTAAACTGGTCCGCCACTCTCTCTCTGCGCTGTTTTAAACTGATCCGCCACTCTCTCTCCACGCTGTTTTAAACTGGTCCACCGCTCTCTCCCCACGCTGTTTTAAACTGGTTCGTCTCTCTCTCTCCGCACTGTTTTAAACCGGTCCGCCACTCTCTCTCCATGCTTTTTTAAACTTGTCCGCCAATCTCTCTCCACATTGTTTTAAACTGGTCCACCACTCTCCGCTCACTTTTAATCTGGTCCACCACACCATCTCTGTGCTGTTTTAACCTTGTCCGCCACTCTTTCTCCACGCTGCTTTAAACTGGTCTGCCACTCTCTCTCCACGCTGTTTTAAACTTGTCCGCTGCTCTCTCTCCACGCTGTTTTAAACTGGTCCCCCGCTCTCTCTCCGCGCTGTTTTAAACTGATCCATCGCTCTCTCTCCACTCTGTTATAACTTGTCCGCTGCTTTCTCTCCACATTGTTTTAAACTGGTCCGCCACTCTCTCTCCACACTGTTTTAAACAGGTCTGCTGCTCTCTCTCTGAACTCTGTTTTAAACTTGTCTGCTGCTCTCTCTCCACGCTGTTTTATAGTGATCCATCGCTCTCTCTCCATGCTGTTTAAAACTGGTCCCCCGCTCCCTCTCCGCCCTGTTTAAAACTGATTCATCGCTCTCTCTCCGCGCTGTTTTAAACTGATCCACCGCTCTCTCTCCATGCTGTTTTAAACTGTTCCGCTACTCTCAGCTCTCTTTAAAACTGGTCCGCCACTCTCAGCTCTCTTTTAAACTGGTCCGCCATTCTCCACTCACTTTTACACTGGTCTGCCACTCTCTCACGACGCTGTTTAAAAGTGGCCTGCCACTCACTCTCCGCGCTGTTTTAACCTGGTCCGCCGCTCTCTCCACGCTCTTTTAATTTGTTCCGAAACTCTCTTGCCGCGCTATTTTAAACTGGTTCAACGCTCTCTCTCCGCGATGTTTCAATCTGGTCCTCCAGTCTCTTTCTGCACTATTTTAAAGTGGTTCACCGCTCTCTCTCCGCAATGTTTCAATCTGGTCCGCCGCTCTCTCTCTGCACTATTTTAAACTGCTCCTCCACTCTCTCTCCACGCTGTTTTAAACTGGTCCGCCACTCTCTCTCCACGTTGTTTTAAACTGGTCCGCCGCTCTCTCCACACTGTTTTAGACTGGTCCGCCACTCTCTCTCCACGTTGTTTTAAACTGGTCCACTGCTCTCCGCTCTCTTTTAAACTGGTCCACCACTCTATCTCTGCGCTGTTTTAACCTGGCCCGCCACTCTCTCCACGCTGTTTTAAACTGGTCCGCCGCTCTCTCCACGGTGTTTTAAACTGGTCCGCTGCTCTCTCTCCACGCTGTTTTAAACTGATCCATTTCTCTCTCTCCACGCTGTTTTCAACTGGTCCGCCACTCTCCGCTCTCTTTTAAACTGGTCCACCATTCTCCGCTCCCTTTTAAACTGGTCTGCCACTCTCTCTCCACGCTGTTTTAAACTTGTCCGCTGCTCTCTCTCCACATTATTTGAAACTGGTCAGCCAGTCTCTCTCGACGCTGTTTTCAACTGATCCATCGCTCTCTCTCCATGCTGTTTTAAACTGGTCTGCCACTTTCCGCTCTCTTTTAAACTGGTCTGCCGCTCTCTCACGACGCTGTTTTAAAGTGGCCTGCCACTCTCTCTCCGCTCTGATTTAACCTGGTCCGCCACTCTCTCCACGCTCTTTTAATCTGGTCCGACACTCTCTCGCCGCGCTATTTTAAACTGGTTCACCACTCTCTCTCCGCGATGTTTCAATCTGGTCCTCCACTCTCTTTCCGCACTATTTTAAACTGGTTCACCGCTCTCTCTCCCCGATGCTTCAATCTGGTCCGCCGCTCTCTCTCTGCACTATTTTAAACTGCTCCGCCACTCTCCCTCCACGCTGTATTAAACTGTTCCGCCACTCTCTCTCCACGTTGTTTTAAACTGGTCCACCACTCTCCGCTCTCTTTTAAACTGGTCCACCTCTCTATCTCTGCCCTTTTTTAACCTGGTCCTCCACTCTCTCTCCATGCTATTTTAAACTGGTCTGCCGCTCTCTCCACGCTGTTTTAAACTTGTCCGCTGCTCTCTCTCCACGCTGTTGTAAACTTGTCCGCTGCTCTCTCTCCACGCTGTTTTAAACTGGTCCATCGCTCTCTCTCCACGCTGTTCTAAACTGGTCCGCCACTCTCTCTCCACGCTGTTTTAAACTGGTCCGCCACTCTCTCTCCACATTGTTTTAAACTGGTCCGCCAGTCTCTCTCGACGCTGTTTTCAACTGATCCATCGCTCTCTGTCCACGCTGTTTTAAACTGGTCCACCACTCTCCGCTCTCTTTTAAACTGGTCCGCCATTCTCCGCTCTCTTTTAAACTGGTCTGCCGCTCTCTCACGACGCTGTTTTAAAGTGGCCTGCCACTCTCTCTCCGCGCTGTTTTAACCTGGAACGCCGCTCTCTCCACGCTCTTTTAATCTGGTCCGACACTCTCTCGCCTCGCTAATTTAAACTGGTTCACCACTCTCTCTCCGCGATGTTTCAATTTGGTCCTCCACTCTCTTTCCGCACAACTTTAAATTGGTTCACCGCTCTCTCTCCCCGATGCTTCAATCTGGTCCGCCGCTCTCTCTCTGCACTGTTTTAAACTGTTCCACCACTCTCTCTCCACGCTGTTTTAAACTGGTCCGCCACTCTCTCTCCACGCTGTTTTAACCTGGTCCACCACTCTCTCTCCACGCTGTTTTAAACTGGTCCGCCGCTCTCTCCATGCTGTTTTAAACTGGTCCGCCACTCTCCGCTCTCTTTTAAACTGGTCCGCCGCTCTCTCCACGGTGTGTTAAACTGGTCTGCCACTCTCTCTCCACGCTGTTTTAAACTGATCCATCGCTCTCTCTCTCCGCGCTGTTTTAAACTGATCCATCGCTCTCTCTCCATGCTGTTTTAAACTGATCCGCCATTCTCTCTCCACGCTGTTTTAAACTGGTCCATTGCTCTCTCTCCATGCTGTTTTAAACTGGTCCGTCTCTCTCTCTCCACGCTGTTTTAAACTGGTCCGCCGCTCTCTCTCCACGCTGTTTTAAACTGGTCCGTCTCTCTCTCTCCACGCTGTTTTAAACTGGTCCGTCTCTCTCTCTCCACGCTGTTTTAAACTGGTCCTCCACTCTCTCACCACGCTGTTTTAAACTGGTCCTCCACTCTCTCTTTGCAGTATTTTAAACTGGTTCACCGCTCTCTCTCCGCGATGTTTCAATCTGGTCTTCCACTCTCTTTCCGCACAATTTTAAACTGGTTCACCGCTCTCTCTCCCCGAAGCTTCAATCTGGTCCGCCGCTCTCTCTCTGCACTATTTTAAACTGCTCCGCCACTCTTCCCTCCACGCTGTTTTAAACTGGTCCACTACTCTCCGCTCTCTTTTAAACTGGTCCACCACTCTATCTCTGCGCTGTTTTAACCTGGTCCGCCACTCTCTCTCCAACGCTGTTTTAAACTGGTCCGCCACTCTCTCTCCACGCTGTTTTAAACTTGTCCGCTGCTCTCTCTCCACGCTGTTTTCAACTGATCCATCGCTCTCTCTCCAGGCTGTTTTAAACTGGTCCACCACTCTCCGCTCTCTTTTAAACTGGTCCGCCATTCTCCGCTCTCTTTTAAACTGGTCTGCCGCTCTCTCATGACGCTGTTTTAAAGTGGCCTGCCACTCTCTCTCCGCGCTGTTTTAACCTGACCGCCGCTCTCTCCATGCTCTTTTAATCTGGTCCGACACTCTCTCGCCGCGCTATTTTAAACTGGTTCACCGCTCTCTCTCCCCGATGCTTCAATCTAGTCCGCCGCTCTCTCTCTGCACTGTTTTAAACTGCTCCGCCACTCTCTCTCCATGCTGTTTTAAACTTGTCCGCTGCTTTCTCTCCACGCTGTTTTAAACTGATTCATCGCTCTCTCTCCGCGCTGTTTTAAACTGATCCATCACTCTCTCTTCGCGCTGTTTTAAACTGAACCATCGCTCTCTCTCCGCGCTGTTTTAAACTGAACCATCGCTCTCTCTCCGCGCTGTTTTAAACTGATTCATCGCTCTCTCTTCGCGCTGTTTTAAACTGGTCCGCCATTCTCTCTCCATGCTGTTTTAAACTGGTCCGCCGCTCTGTCTCCACGATGTTTTAAACTGATCCATCGCTCTCTCTCCACGCTGTTTTAAACTGCTCCGCCACTCTCCGCTCTCTTTTAAAGTGGTCCGCCACTCCCGGTTCTCTTTTAAACTGGTCCGCCATTCTCCGCTCACTTTTACACTGGTCTGTCACTCTCTCACGACGCTGTTTAAAAGTGTCCTGCCATTCTCTCTCCGCGCTGTTTTAACCTGGTCCGCCGCTCTCTCCACGCTCTTTTAATTTGGTCCGAAACTCTCTCGCCGCGCTATTTTAAACTGGATCAACGCTCTCTCTCTGCGATGTTTCAATCTGGTCCTCCACTCTCTTTCCGCACTATTTAAAGTGGTTCACCGCTCTCTCTCCGCGCTGTTTTAAACTGGTCCGCCACTCTCTCTGCACGTTGTTTTAAACTGGTCCACCACTCTCTGCTCTCTTTTAAACTGGTCCACCACTCTCTCTCCACGCTGTTTTTATTGGTCCGCCGCTCTCTCCACGCTGTTTTAAACTGGCCTGCCACTCTCTCTCTCCACGCTGTTTTAAACTGGTCCACCGCTCTCTCCACGCTGTTTTAAACTGGACCCCGGCTCTGTCCACGCTGTTTTAAACTGGTCTCCCGCACTCTCTCCGCGCTGTTTTAAACTGATCCATCGCTCTCTCTCCACACTGTTTTAAACGGGCCCCCCGCTCTCTCTCCACGCTGTTTTAAACTGATCCATCGCTCTCTCTCCGTGCTGTTTTAAACTGGTCCATTGCTCTCTCTCCACGCTGTTTTAAACTGGTCCTCCACTCTCTCACAACGCTGTTTTAAACTGATCCGCCACTCTCTCTCCGCGCTGTTTTAAACTGATCCTTCACTCTCTCTCCACGCTGTTTTAAACTGGACCCCGTCTCTCTCCACGCTGTTTTAAACTGGTCTGCAGCTCTCTCTCTGAACGCTGTTTTAAACTGGTCCGTCTCTCTATCTCCACGCTGTTTTAAACTGATCCGCCGCTCTCTCTCCACGCTGTTTTAAACTGGTCCGTCTCTCTCTCTCCACGCTGTTTTAAACTGGTCCGTCTCTCTCTCTCCACGCTGTTTTAAACTGGTCCTCCACTCTCTCACCACGCTGTTTTAAACTGGTCCTCCACTCTCTCTTTGCACTATTTTAAACTGGTTCACCGCTCTCTCTCCGCGATGTTTCAATCTGGTCTTCCACTCTCTTTCCGCACAATTTTAAACTGGTTCACCGCTCTCTCTCCCCGAAGCTTCAATCTGGTCCGCCGCTCTCTCTCTGCACTATTTTAAACTGCTCCGCCACTCTTCCCTCCACGCTGTTTTAAACTGGTCCACTACTCTCCGCTCTCTTTTAAACTGGTCCACCACTCTATCTCTGCGCTGTTTTAACCTGGTCCGCCACTCTCTCTCCAACGCTGTTTTAAACTGGTCCGCCACTCTCTCTCCACGCTGTTTTAAACTTGTCCGCTGCTCTCTCTCCACGCTGTTTTCAACTTGTCCGCCACTCTCTCTCGACGCTGTTTTCAACTGATCCATCGCTCTCTCTCCAGGCTGTTTTAAACTGGTCCACCACTCTCCGCTCTCTTTTAAACTGGTCCGCCATTCTCCGCTCTCTTTTAAACTGGTCTGCCACTCTCTCATGACGCTGTTTTAAAGTGGCCTGCCACTCTCTCTCCGCGCTGTTTTAACCTGACCGCCGCTCTCTCCATGCTCTTTTAATCTGGTCCGACACTCTCTCGCCGCGCTATTTTAAACTGGTTCACCGCTCTCTCTCCCCGATGCTTCAATCTAGTCCGCCGCTCTCTCTCTGCACTGTTTTAAACTGCTCCGCCACTCTCTCTCCATGCTGTTTTAAACTTGTCCGCTGCTTTCTCTCCACGCTGTTTTAAACTGATTCATCGCTCTCTCTCCGCGCTGTTTTAAACTGATCCATCACTCTCACTTCGCGCTGTTTTAAACTGAACCATCGCTCTCTCTCCGCGCTGTTTTAAACTGAACCATCGCTCTCTCTCCGCGCTGTTTTAAACTGATTCATCGCTCTCTCTTCGCGCTGTTTTAAACTGGTCCGCCATTCTCTCTCCATGCTGTTTTAAACTGATCCGCCGCTCTGTCTCCACGATGTTTTAAACTGATCCATCGTTCTCTCTCCACGCTGTTTTAAACTGCTCCGCCACTCTCCGCTCTCTTTTAAAGTGGTCCGCCACTCCCGGCTCTCTTTTAAACTGGTCCGCCATTCTCCGCTCACTTTTACACTGGTCTGTCACTCTCTCACGACGCTGTTTAAAAGTGTCCTGCCATTCTCTCTCCACGCTGTTTTAACCTGGTCCGCCGCTCTCTCCACGCTCTTTTAATTTGGTCCGAAACTCTCTCGCCGCGCTATTTTAAACTGGATCAACGCTCTCTCTCTGCGATGTTTCAATCTGGTCCTCCACTCTCTTTCCACACTATTTAAAGTGGTTCACCGCTCTCTCTCCGCGCTGTTTTAAACTGGTCCGCCACTCTCTCTGCACGTTGTTTTAAACTGGTCCACCACTCTCTGCTCTCTTTTAAACTGGTCCACCACTCTCTCTCCACACTGTTTTAATTGGTCCTCCGCTCTCTCCACGCTGTTTTAAACTGGCCTGCCACTCTCTCTCTCCACGCTGTTTTAAACTGGTCCACCGCTCTCTCCACGCTGTTTTAAACTGGACCCCGGCTCTGTCCACGCTGTTTTAAACTGGTCTCCCGCACTCTCTCCGCGCTGTTTTAAACTGATCCATCGCTCTCTCTCCGCGCTGTTTTAAACTGATCCATCGCTCTCTCTCCACGCTGTTTTAAACGGGCCCCCCGCTCTCTCTCCACGCTGTTTTAAACTGGTCCATTGCTCTCTCTCCACGCTGTTTTAAACTGGTCCTCCACTCTCTCACAACGCTGTTTTAAACTGATCCGCCACTCTCTCTCCGCGCTGTTTTAAACTGGTCCTTCACTCTCTCTCCGCGCTGTTTTAAACTGGTCCTTCACTCTCTCTCCACGCTGTTTTAAACTGGACCCCGTCTCTCTCCACGCTGTTTTAAACTGGTCTGCAGCTCTCTCTCTGAACGCTGTTTTAAACTGATCCGCCACTCTCTCTCCGCGCTGTTTTAAACTGGTCCTCCACTCTCTCTTTGCACTATTTTAAACTGGTTCACCGCTCTTTCATTACGCTGTTTTAAAGTGCTTGCCACTCTCTCTCCGCGATGTTTTAACCTGCTGCGCCACTCTCTCCACGCTCTTTTAATCTGGTCCGACACTCTCTCGCCACGCTAATTTAAACTGGTTCACCGCTCTCTCTCCGCGATGTTTCAATCTGGTCCTCCACTCTCTTTCCGCACTATTTTAAACTGGTTCATCGCTCTCTCTCCCTGATGCTTCAATCTTGTCCGCCGCTCTCTCTCTGCACTATGTTAAACTGCTCCGCCACTCTCTCTCCACGCTGTTTTAAATTGGTCCGCCACTCTCTCTCCACGTTGTTTTAAACTGGTCCACCACTCTCCGCTCTCTTTTAAACCGGTCCACCACACCATCTCTGCGCTGTTTTAACCTCGTCCGCCACTCTCTCTCCACACTGCTTTAAACTGGTCTGCCACTCTCTCTCCACGCTGTTTTAAACTTGTCCGCTGCTCTCTCTCCACGCTGTTTTAAACTGGTCTCCCGCACTCTCTCCGCGCTGTTTTAAACTGATCCATCGCTCTCTCTCCACGCTGTTTTAAACTGATCCATCACTCTCTCTTTGCGCTGTTTTAATCTGGTCCACCATTCTCTCTCCGTGCTGTTTTAAACAGGTCCATTGCTCTCTCTCCATGCTGTTTTAAACTGATCCGCCGTTCTCCCTCCACGCTGTTTTAAACTGGTCCGTCTCTCTCTCTCCACGCTGTTTTAAACTGATCCGTTGCTCTCTCTCCACGCTGTTTTAAACTGGTCCACCACTCTCCGCTCTTTTTTAAAGTGGTCCGCCATTCTCCGCTCACTTTTACACTGGTCTGCCACTCTCTCACGACGCTGTTTAAAAGTGTCCTGCCACTCTCTCTCCGCGCTGTTTTAACCTGGTCCGCCGCTCTCTCCACGCTCTTTTAATTTGGTCCAAAACTCTCTCGCCGCGCTATTTTAAACTGGTTCAACGCTCTCTCTGCGATGTTTCAATCTGGTCCTCCAGTCTCTTTCCGCACTATTTTAAAGTGGTTCACCGCTCTCTCTCCGTGATGTTTCAATCTGGTCCGCCTCTCTCTCTCCGCACTATTTTAAACTGCTCCTCCACTCTCTCTCCACACTGTTTGAAACTGCTCCACCACTCTCTCTGCACGTTGTTTTAAACTGGTCCACCACTCTCTGCTCTCTTTTAAACTGATCCACCACTCTCTCTCCACACTGTTTTTATTGGTCCACCGCTCTCTCCACGCTGTTTTAAACTGGCCTGCCACTCTCTCTCTCCACTCTGTTTTAAACTGGTCCACCGCTCTCTCCGCGCTGTTTTAAACTGATCCATCGCTCTCTCTCCACGCTGTTTTAAACTGGTCCATTGCTCTCTCTCCATGCTGTTTTAAACTGAACCGCCGCTCTCTCTCCACGCTGTTTTAAACTGGTCCAACTCTCTCTCTCCACGTTGTTTTAAATTGGTCCACCACACCATCTCTGCGCTGTTTTAACCTGGTCCGCCACTCTCTCTCCACGCTGTTTTAAACTTGTCCGCTGCTCTCTCTCCACGCTGTTTTAAACTTGTCCGCTGCTCTCTCTCCACGCTGTTTTAAACTGGTCTCCCGCTCTCTCTCTGCGCTGTTTTAAACTGATCCATCGCTCTCTCTCCGCGCTGTTTTAAACTGATCCATCGCTCTCTCTCCACGCTGTTTTAAACTGGTCCGCTGCTCTCTCTCCACATTGTTTTAAACTGGTCCACCACTCTCTCTCCACACTGTTTTAAACTGGTCTGCCACTCTCTCTCTGAACGCTGTTTTAAATTGGTCCACCGCTCTCTCTCCACGCTGTTTTAAAGTGGTCCATCGCTCTCTCTCCACGCTGTTTTAAACTGCTCCGCCACTCTCCGCTCTCTTTTAAAGTAGTCCGCCATTCTCCGCTCACTTTTACACTGGTCTGCCACTCTCTCACGACGCTGTTTAAAAGTGGCCTGCCACTCTCTCTCCGCATTGTTTTAACCTGGTCCGCCGCTCTCCCCATGCTCTTTTAATTTGGTCCGAAACTCTCTCGCCGCGCTATTTTAAACTGGTTCAACGCTCTCTCTCCGCGATGTTTCAATCTGGTCCTCCAGTCTCTTTCCGCACTATTTTAAAGTGGTTCATCGCTCTCTCTCCGTGATGTTTCAATCTGGTCCGCCGCTTACTCTCTGCATTATTTTAAACTGCTCCTCCACTCTCTCTCCACGCTGTTTTAAACTGGTCCGCCACTCTCTCTGCACATTGTTTTAAACTGGTCCGCCACTCTCTCTGCACATTGTTTTAAACTGGTCCGCCACTCTCTCTCCACGCTGTTTGAAACTGGTCCGCCACTCTCTCTGCACATTGTTTTAAACTGCTCCTCCACTCTCTCTGCACGTTGTTTTAAACTGGTCCACCACTCTCTGCTCTCTTTTAAACTGGCCCACCACTCTCTCTCCACGCTGTTTTAATTGGTCCGCCGCTCTCTCCACGCTGTTTTAAACTGGCCTGCCACTCTCTCTCTCCACGCTGTTTTAAACTGGACCCCGGCTCTGTCCACGCTGTTTTAAACTGGTCTGCAGCTCTCCCTCTGAACGCTGTTTTAAACTTGTCCGCTGCTCACTCTCCACGCTGTTCTAAACTGATCCATCGCTCTCTCTCCACGCTGTTTAAAACTGATCCATCGCTCTCTCTCCGCGCTGTTTTAAACTGGTCCGCCACTCTCTCTCCACGCTGTTTTAAACTGGTCCACCGCTCTCTCTCCGCGCTGTTTTAAACTGGTCCATCGCTCTCTCACCGCGCTGTTTTAAACAGATCATTCGCTCTCTCTCCACGCTGTTTTAAACTGATCCGCCGCTCTCTCTCCACGCTGTTTTAGACTGGTCCACCGCTCTCTCTCTGCGCTGTTTTAAACTGATCCGCCGCTCTCTCTTCACGCTTTTTTAAACTGGTCCGCCACTCTCTCTCCACGCTGTTTTAAACTGGTCCGCCACTCTCTCTCCACGTTGTTTTAAACTGGTCCACCACTCTCCGCTCTCTTTTAAACAGGTCCACCACTCTCTCTCCACGCTGTTTTAACCTGGTCCGCCACTCTCTCTCCACGCTGTTTTAAACTTGTCCGCTGCTCTCTCTCCATGCTGTTTTAAACTGATCCATCGCTCTCTCTCCGCGTTGTTTTAAACTGGTCCGCCATTCTCTCTCCATGCTGTTTTAAACTTTTCCATCGCTCTCTCTCCACGCTGTTTTAAAGTGATCCATCGCTCTCTCTCCACGCTGTTTTAAACTGATCCATCGCTCATTCTCCACGCTGTTTTAAACTGATCCATCGCTCTCTCTCCACGCTGTTTTAAACTGATCCATCGCTCTCTATCCGCAGTGTTATAAACTGATCCATCGCTCTCTCTCCATGCTGGTTTAAACTGGTCCGCCACTCTCCGCTCTCTTTTAAACTGGTCCGCCATTCTCCGCTCTTTTAAATTGGTCTGCTGCTCTCTCATGACGCTGTTTTCAAGTGGCTTGCCACTCTCTCTCCGCGCTGTTTTAACCTGGTGCGCCGCTCTCTCCACGCTCTTTTAATCTGGTCCGACACTCTCTCGCCGTGCTATTTTAAACTGGTTCACCGCTCTCTCTCCACGATGTTTCAATCTGGTCCTCCACTCTCTTTCCACACTATTTTAAACTGGTTCACCGCTCTCTCTCCCCAATGCTTCAATCTGGTCCGCCGCTCTCTCTCTGCACTATTTAAAACTGGTCTGCCACTCTCTCTCCGCGCTGTTTTAAACTGGTCCTCCACTCTCCGCTCTCTTTTAAAGTAGTCCGCCATTCTCCGCTCACTTTTACACTGGTCTGCCACTCTCTCACGACGCTGTTTAAAAGTGGCCTGCCACTCTCTCTCCGCATTGTTTTAACCTGGTCCGCCGCTCTCCCCATGCTCTTTTAATTTGGTCCGAAACTCTCTTGCCGCGCTATTTTAAACTGGTTCAACGCTCTCTCTCCGCGATGTTTCAATCTGGTCCTCCAGTCTCTTTCCGCGCTATTTTAAAGTGGTTCACCGCTCTCTCTCCGTGATGTTTCAATCTGGTCCGCCGCTTACTCTCTGCATTATTTTAAACTGCTCCTCCACTCTCTCTCCACGCTGTTTTAAACTGGTCCGCCACTCTCTCTGCACATTGTTTTAAACTGGTCCGCCACTCTCTCTCCACGCTGTTTTAAACTGGTCCGCCACTCTCTCTGCACGTTGTTTTAAACTGGTCCGTCTCTCTCTCTCCATGCTGTTTTAAACTGATCCACCACTCTCTCTCCACGCTGTTTTAATTGGTCCGCCGCTCTCTCCACGCTGTTTTAAACTGGCCTGCCACTCTCTCTCTCCACGCTGTTTTAAACTGGACCCCGGCTCTGTCCATGCTGTTTTAAACTGGTCTGCAGCTCTCCCTCTGAACGCTGTTTTAAACTTGTCCGCTGCTCACTCTCCACGCTCTGATCCATCGCTCTCTCTCCACGCTGTTTAAAACTGATCCATCGCTCTCTCTCCGCGCTGCTTTAAACTGGTCCGCCACTCTCTCTCCACGCTGTTTTAAACTGGTCCACCGCTCTCTCTCCACGCTGTTTTAAACTGGTCCATCGCTCTCTCACCGCGCTGTTTTAAACAGATCATTCGCTCTCTCTCCACGCTGTTTTAAACTGATCCGCCGCTCTCTCTCCACGCTGTTTTAGACTGGTCCACCGCTCTCTCTCTGCGCTGTTTTAAACTGATCCGCCGCTCTCTCTTCACGCTTTTTTAAACTGGTCCGCCACTCTCTCTCCACGCTGTTTTAAACTGGTCCGCCACTCTCTCTCCACGTTGTTTTAAACTGGTCCACCACTCTCCGCTCTCTTTTAAACAGGTCCACCACTCTCTCTCCACGCTGTTTTAACCTGGTCCGCCACTCTCTCTCCACGCTGTTTTAAACTTGTCCGCTGCTCTCTCTCCATGCTGTTTTAAACTGATCCATCGCTCTCTCTCCGCGTTGTTTTAAACTGGTCCGCCATTCTCTCTCCGTGCTGTTTTAAACTTTTCCATCGCTCTCTCTCCACGCTGTTTTAAAGTGATCCATCGCTCTCTCTCCACGCTGTTTTAAACTGATCCATCGCTCATTCTCCACGCTGTTTTAAACTGATCCATCGCTCTCTCTCCACGCTGTTTTAAACTGATCCATCGCTCTCTATCCGCAGTGTTATAAACTGATCCATCGCTCTCTCTCCATGCTGGTTTAAACTGGTCCGCCACTCTCCGCTCTCTTTTAAACTGGTCCGCCATTCTCCGCTCTCTTTTAAATTGGTCTGCTGCTCTCTCATGACGCTGTTTTCAAGTGGCTTGCCACTCTCTCTCCGCGCTGTTTTAACCTGGTGCGCCGCTCTCTCCACGCTCTTTTAATCTGGTCCGACACTCTCTCGCCGCGCTATTTTAAACTGGTTCACCGCTCTCTCTCCACGATGTTTCAATCTGGTCCTCCACTCTCTTTCCGCACTATTTTAAACTGGTTCACCGCTCTCTCTCCCCAATGCTTCAATCTGGTCCGCCGCTCTCTCTCTGCACTATTTAAAACTGGTCTGCCACTCTCTCTCCACGCTGTTTTAAACTTGTCCGCTGCTCTCTCTCCACGCTGTTTCAAACTGATCCATCGCTCTCTCTCCATGCTGCTTTAAACTTGTCCGCTGCTCTCACTCCACATTGTTTTGAACTTGTCTGCCACTCTCTCTCCACGCTGTTTTAAACTGGTCCGCCACTCTCTCTCCGCGCTGTTTTAAACTGATCCATCGCTCTCTCCCCACGCTGTTTTAAACTGTTCCGCCACTTGCCGCTCACTTTTAAACTGGTCCGCCATTCTCCGCTCTCTTTTAAACTGGTCTGCCGCCCTCTCACAACGCTGTTTTAAAGTGGCCTGCCACTCTCTCTCTGCACTCTTTTAACCTGGTCCGCAACTAACCCTTCACGCTGTTTTAAACTGATCTGCCGGCCTCTCTCTGCATTGTTTTTAAACTGGTCCTTCACTGTCTTCACGCTGTTTTAAACTGGTCCGCCAATCTCTCTCGACACTATTTTAAACTGGGCCAGCACTTTCTCTCCGCGCTGTTTTAACCTGCTCCGTCACTCTCTCTCCACACTGTTTGAAACTGGTCCACCACACTCTGCTCTCTTTTAAACTGGTCCACCACTCTCTCTCCACGCTGTTTCTATTGGTCCGCCGCTCTCTCCACGCTGTTTTAAACTGGCCTGCCACTCTCTCCACGCTGTTTTAAACTGGACCCCGGCTCTCTCCACGCTGTTTTAAACTGGTCTGCAGCTCTCTCTCTGAACGCTGTTTTAAACTTGTCCGCTGCTCTCTCTCCACGCTGTTCTAAAGTGATCCATCGCTCTCTCTCCACACTGTTTTAAACTGATCCATCGCTCTCTCTCCGCGCTGTTTTAAACTGGTCCATTGCTCTCTCTCCACGCTGTTTTAAACTGAACCGCCGCTCTCTCTCCACGCTGTTTTAAACTGGTCCGACTCTCTCTCTCTCCACGCTGTTTTAAACTGGTCCGTCTCTCTCTCTCCATGCTGTTTTAAACTGATCCGCCACTCTCTCTCCGCGCTGTTTTAAACTGGTCCTCCACTCTCTCTCCACGCTGTTTTAAACTGGTCTTCCACTCTCTCTTTGCACTATTTTAAACTGGTTCACCGCTCTCTCTCCGCGCTGTTTCAATCTGGTCTTCCACTCTCTTTCCGCACTATTTTAAACTGGTTCACCGCTCTCTCTTCGCGATGTTTCAATCTGGTCCGCCGCTCTCTCTCTGCACTATTTTAAACTGCTCCGCCACTCTCTCCACGCTGTTTTAAATTGGTCCGCCACTCTCTCTCCACGTTGTTTTAAACTGGTCCACCACACCATCTCTGCGCTGTTTTAACCTTGTCCGCCACTCTCTCTCCACGCTGCTTTAAACTGGTCTGCCACTCTCTCTCCACGCTGTTTTAAACTTGTCCGCTGCTCTCTCTCCACGCTGTTTTAAACTGGTCACCCGCTCTCTCACCGCGCTGTTTTAAACTGATCCATCGCTCTCTCTCTGCGCTGTTTTAAACTGATCCATCGCTCTCTCTCCACACTGTTTTAAACTGGTCCGCTGCTCTCTCTCCACATTGTTTTAAACTGGTCCACCACTCTCTCTCCACACTGTTTTAAACTGGTCTGCCACTCTCTCTCTGAACGCTGTTTTAAACTTGTCCGCTGCTCTCTCTCCACGCTGTTTTAAAGTGATTCATCGCACTCTCTCCGCGGTGTTATAAACTGGTCCACCGCTCTCTCTCCACGCTGTTTTAAAGTGGTCCATCGCTCTCTCTCCACGCTGTTTTAAACTGCTCCGCCACTCTCCGCTCTCTTTTAAAGTAGTCCACCATTCTCCGCTCACTTTTACACTGGTCTGCCACTCTCTCACGACGCTGTTTAAAAGTGGCCTGCCACTCTCTCTCCGCGCTGTTTTAACCTGGTCCGCCGCTCTCTCCACGCTCTTTTAATTTGGTCCGAAACTCTCTTGCCGCGCTATTTTAAACTGGTTCAACGCTCTCTCTCCGCGATGTTTCAATCTGGTCCTCCAGTCTCTTTCCGCACTATTTTAAAGTGGTTCACCGCTCTCTCTCCGTGATGTTTCAATCTGGTCCGCCGCTTACTCTCTGCACTATTTTAAACTGCTCCTCCACTCTCTCTCCGCGCTGTTTTAAACTGGTCCGCCACTCTCTCTGCACGTTGTTTTAAACTGGTCCACCACTCTCTGCTCTCTTTTAAACTGATCCACCACTCTCTCTCCACGCTGTTTTAATTGGTCCGCCGCTCTCTCCACGCTGTTTTAAACTGGCCTGCCACTCTCTCTCTCCACGCTGTTTTAAACTGGTCCACCGCTCTCTCCACGCTGTTTTAAACTGGACCCCGGCTCTGTCCACGCTGTTTTAAACTGGTCTGCAGCTCTCCCTCTGAACGCTGTTTTAAACTTGTCCGCTGCTCACTCTCCACGCTGTTCTAAACTGATCCTTCGCTCTCTCTCCACGCTGTTTAAAACTGATCCATCGCTCTCTCTCCACGCTGTTTAAAACTGATCCATCGCTCTCTCTCCACGCTGTTTTAAACTGTTCCGCCACTCTCTCTCCACGCAGTTTTAAACTGATCCGCCACTCTCTCTCCACGCAGTTTTAAACTGATCCGCCTCTCTCTCTCCGCGCTGTTTTAAACTGATCTGCCACTCTCTCTCCACGCTGTTTTAAACTTGTCCACTGCTCTCTCTCCACATTGCTTTAAACCTGTCCGCCACTCTCTCTCCACATTGTTTTAAACTGGTCCGCCACTCTCTCTCGATGCTGTTTTCAACTGATCCATCGCTCTCTCTCCACGCTGTTTTAAACTGTTCCGCCACTCTCCACTCTCTTTTAAACTGGTCCGCCATTCTCCGCTCTCTTTTAAACTGGTCTGCCGCTCTCTCACGACGCTGTTTTCAAGTGGCTTGCCACTCTCTCTCCGCGCTGTTTTAACCTGGTCCGACACTCTCTCCACGCTCTTTTAATCTGGTCCGACACTCTCTCGCCGCGCTATTTTAAACTGGTTCACCGCTCTCTCTCCCCGATGCTTCAATCTGGTCCGCCGCTCTCTCTCTGCTCTATTTAAAACTGGTCCGCCACTCTCTCTCCACGCTGTTTTAAACTGGTCCGCCACTCTCTCTGCACATTGTTTTAAACTGGTCCACCACTCTCTCTCCACGCTGTTTTAATTGGTCCGCCGCTCTCTCCACGCTGTTTTAAACTGGACCCCGGCTCTGTCCACGCTGTTTTAAACTGGTCTGCAGCTCTCTCTCTGAACGCTGTTTTAAACTTGTCCGCTGCTCACTCTCCACGCTGTTCTAAACTGATCCATCGCTCTCTCTCCACGCTGTTTAAAACTGATCCATCGCTCTCTCTCCGCGCTGTTTTAAACTGGTCCACCACTCTCTCTCCACGCTGTTTTAAACTGTTCCGCCACTCTCTCTCCGCGCTGTTTTAAACTGATTCGCCGCTCTCTGTCCACACTGTTTAAAATTGGTCCATCGTTCTCTCTCCGCGCTGTTTTAAACTGATCCGCCGCTCTCTCTCCACGCTGTTTTAAACTGGTCCACCACTCTCTCTCCACGCTGTTTTTATTGGTCCGCCGCTCTCTCCACGCTGTTTTAAACTGGACCCCGGCTCTGTCCACGCTGTTTTAAACTGGACCCCGGCTCTGTCCACGCTGTTTTAAACTGGTCTGCAGCTCTCTCTCTGAACGCTGTTTTAAACTTGTCCGCTGCTCACTCTCCACGCTGTTCTAAACTGATCCATCGCTCTCTCTCCACGCTGTTTAAAACTGATCCATCGCTCTCTCTCCGCGCTGTTTTAAACTGGTCCACCACTCTCTCTCCACGCTGTTTTAAACTGTTCCGCCACTCTCTCTCCGCGCTGTTTTAAACTGTTCCGCCACTCTCTCTCCGCGCTGTTTTAAACTGGTCCACTGCTCTCTCTCCGCGCTGTTTTAAACTGATCCATCGCTCTCTCACCGCGCTGTTTTAAACAGATCATTCGCTCTCTCTCTGCGCTGTTTTAAACTGATCCGTTGCTCTCTCTCCACGCTGTTTTAGACTGGTCCACCGCTCTCTCTCTGCGCTGTTTTAAACTGATCCGCCGCTCTCTCTTCACGCTTTTTTAAACTGGTCCGCCACTCTCTCTCCACGCTGTTTTAAACTTGTCCGCTTCTCTCTCTCCACGTTGTTTTAAACTGGTCCACCACTCTCCGCTCTCTTTTAAACAGGTCCACCACTCTATCTCTGCGCTGTTTTAACCTGGTCCGCCACTCTCTCTCCACGCTGTTTTAAACTTGTCCGCTGCTCTCTCTCCACACTGTTTTAAAGTGATCCATCGCTCTCTATCCGCGCTGTTTTAAACTTTTCCATCGCTCTCTCTCCACGCTGTTTTAAACTGATCCATCGCTCTCTCTCCACGCTGTTTTAAACTGATCCATCGCTCTCTATCCGCAGTGTTATAAACTGATCCATCACTCTCTCTCCGCGCTGTTTTAAACTTGTCCGCTGCTCTCTCTCCACATTGTTTTGAACTTGTCTGCCACTCTCTCTCCACGCTGTTTTAAACTGGTCCGCCACTCTCTCTCCGCGCTGTTTTAAACTGATCCATCGCTCTCTCTCCACGCTATTTTAAACTTGTCCGCTGCTCTCTCTCCACATTGCTTTAAACCTGTCCGCCGTTCTCTATCCACATTGTTTTAAACTGGTCCGCCACTCTCTCTCGACGCTGTTTTCAACTGATCCATCGCTCTCTCTCCATGCTGGTTTAAACTGTTTCGCCACTCTCCGCTCTCTTTTAAACTGGTCCGCGATTCTCCGCTCTCTTTTAAATTGGTCTGCTGCTCTCTCATGACGCTGTTTTCAAGTGGCTTGCCACTCTCTCTCCGCGCTGTTTTAACCTGGTGCGCCGCTCTCTCCACGCTCTTTTAATCTGGTCCGACACTCTCTCGCCGCGCTATTTTAAACTGGTTCACCGCTCTCTCTCCACGATGTTTCAATCTGGTCCTCCACTCTCTTTCCGCACTATTTTAAACTGGTTCACCGCTCTCTCTCCCCGATGCTTCAATCTGGTCTGCCGCTCTCTCTCTGCACTATTTAAAACTGGTCCGCCACTCTCACTCCACGCTGTTTTAAACTTGTCCGCTGCTCTCTCTCCACGCTGTTTCAAACTGATCCATCGCTCTCTCTCCATGCTGCTTTAAACTTGTCCGCTGCTCTCACTCCACATGGTTTTGAACTTGTCTGCCACTCTCTCTCCACATTGTTTTAAACTGGTCCGCCACTCTCTCTCCGCGCTGTTTTAAACTGATCCATCGCTCTCTCTCCACGCTGTTTTAAACTGTTCCGCCACTTGCCGCTCTCTTTTAAAGTGGTCCGCCATTCTCCGCTCTCTTTTAAACTGGTCTGCCGCCCTCTCACAACGCTGTTTTAAAGTGGCCTGCCACTCACTCTCTGCGCTCTTTTAACCTGGTCCGCAACTATGCCTTCACGCTGTTTTAAACTGATCTGCCGGCCTCTCTCTGCATTGTTTTTAAACTGGTCCGTCACTGTCTCCACGCTGTTTTAAACTGGTCCGCCAATCTCTCTCGACACTATTTTAAACTGGGCCAGCACTTTCTCTCCGCGCTGTTTTAACCTGCTCCTCCACTCTCTCTCCACGCTGTTTGAAACTGGTCCGCCACTCTCTCTGCACGTTGTTTTAAACTGATCCACCACTCTCTGCTCTCTTTTAAACTGGCCCACCACTCTCTCTCCACGCTGTTTTAATTGGTCCGCCGCTCTCTCCACGCTGTTTTAAACTGGCCTGCCACTCTCTCTCCACGCTGTTTTAAACTGGTCCACCGCTCTCTCCGCGCTGTTTTAAACTGATCCATGGCTCTCTCTCCACACTGTTTTAAACGGGTCCCCCGCTCTCTCTCCACGCTGTTTTAAACTGGTCCATTGCTCTCTCTCCATGCTGTTTTAAACTGAACCGCCGCTCTCTCTCCACGCTGTTTTAAACTGGTCCGTCTCTCTCTCTCCACGCTGTTTTAAACTGGTCCTCCACTCTCTCTTTGCACTATTTTAAACTGGTTCACCGCTCTCTCTTCGCGATGTTTCAATCTGGTCCGCCGCTCTCTCTCTGCACTATTTTAAACTGCTCCGCCACTCTCTCCACGCTGTTTTAAGTTGGTCCGCCACTCTCTCTCCACGTTGTTTTAAACTGGTCCACCACACCATCTCTGCGCTGTTTTAACCTGGTCCGCCACTCTCTCTCCACGCTGCTTTAAACTGGTCTGCCACTCTCTCTCCACGCTGTTTTAAACTTCTCCGCTGCTCTCTCTCCACGCTGTTTTAAACTGGTCTCCCGCTCTCTCTCCGCGCTGTTTTAAACTGATCCATCGCTCTCTCTCCGCGCTGTTTTAAACTGATCCATCGCTCTCTCTCCACACTGTTTTAAACTGGTCAGCTGCTCTCTCTCCACATTGTTTTAAACTGGTCCACCACTCTCTCTCCACACTGTTTTAAACTGGTCTGCCACTCTCTCTCTGAACGCTGTTTTAAACTTGTCCGCTGCTCTCTCTCCACGCTGTTTTAAAGTGATTCATCGCTCTCTCTCCGCGGTGTTATAAACTGGTCCACCGCTCTCTCTCCACGCTGTTTTAAACTGCTCCGCCACTCTCCGCTCTCTTTTAAAGTAGTCCGCCATTCTCCGCTCACTTTTACACTGGTCTGCCACTCTCTCACGACGCTGTTTAAAAGTGGCCTGCCACTCTCTCTCCGCGCTGTTTTAACCTGGTCCGCCGCTCTCTCCACGCTCTTTTAATTTGGTCCGAAACTCTCTTGCCGCGCTATTTTAAACTGGTTCAACGCTCTCTCTCCGCGATGTTTCAATCTGGTCCTCCAGTCTCTTTCCGCACTATTTTAAAGTGGTTCACCGCTCTCTCTCCCCGATGCTTCAATCTGGCCCGCCGCTCTCTCTCTGCACTATTTTAAACTGCTCCTCCACTCTCTCTGCACGTTGTTTTAAACTGGTCCACCACTCTCTGCTCTCTTTTAAACTGATCCACCACTCTCTCTCCACGCTGTTTTAATTGGTCCGCCGCTCTCTCCACGCTGTTTTAAACTGGCCTGCCACTCTCTCTCTCCACGCTGTTTTAAACTGGTCCACCGCTCTCTCCACGCTGTTTTAAACTGGACCCCGGCTCTGTCCACGCTGTTTTAAACTGGTCTGCAGCTCTCCCTCTGAACGCTGTTTTAAACTTGTCCGCTGCTCACTCTCCACGCTGTTCTAAACTGATCCATCGCACTCTCTCCACGCTGTTTAAAACTGATCCATCGCTCTCTCTCCGCGCTGTTTTAAACTGGTCCATCGCTCTCTCTCCGCGTTGTTTTAGACTGGTCCACCGCTCTCTCTCTGCGCTGTTTTAAACTGATCCATCGCTCTCTGTCCACGCTGTTTTAGACTGGTCCGCCACTCTCTCTCCACGCTGTTTTAAACTGGTCCGCCACTCTCTCTCCACGCTGTTTTAAACTTGTCCACTGCTCTCTCTCCACATTGCTTTAAACCTGTCCGCCACTCTCTCTCCACATTGTTTTAAACTGGTCCGCCACTCTCTCTCCACGCTGTTTTAAACTGGTCTGCCAGTCTCTCTCCACGCTGTTTTAAACTGGTCTGCCACTCTCCACTCTCTTTTAAACTGGTCCGCCATTCTCCGCTCTTTTAAACTGGTCTGCCGCTCTCTCACGACGCTGTTTTCAAGTGGCTTGCCACTCTCTCTCCGCGCTGTTTTAACCTGGTGCGCCGGTCTCTCCACGCTCTTTTAATCTGGTCCGACACTCTCTCGCCGCGCTATTTTAAACTGGTTCACCGCTCTCTCTCCGTGATATTTCAATCTGGTCCTCCACTCTCTTTCCGCACTATTTTAAACTGGTTCACCGCTCTCTCTCCCCGATGCTTCAATCTGGTCCGCCGCTCTCTCTCTGCTCTATTTAAAACTGGTCTGCCACTCTCTCTCCACGCTGTTTTAAACTGGTCCGCCACTCTCCGCTCTCTTTTAAACAGGTCCACCACTCTCTCTCCACGCTGTTTTAACCTGGTCCGCCACTCTGTCTCCACGCTGTTTTAAACTTTTCCATCGCTCTCTCTCCACGCTGTTTTAAACTGATCCATCGCTCTCTCTCCATGCTGTTTTAAACTTGTCCGCTGCTCTCTCTCCACATTGTTTTGAACTTGTCCGCCACTCTCTCTCCGCGCTGTTTTAAACTGATCCATCGCTCTCTCTCCACACTGTTTTAAACTGTTCCGCCACTTGCCGCTCACTTTTAAACTGGTCCGCCATTCTCCGCTCTCTTTTAAACTGGTCTGCCGCCCTCTCACAACGCTGTTTTAAAGTGGCCTGCCACTCTCTCTCTGCGCTCTTTTAACCTGGTCCGCAACTAACCCTTCACGCTGTTTTAAACTGATCTGCCGGCCTCTCTCCGCGTTGTTTTTAAACTGGTCTGTCACTGTCTCCACGCTGTTTTAAACTGGTCCGCCAATCTCTCTCCACACTTTTTTAAACTGGGCCAGCACTTTCTCTCCGCGCTGTTTTAACCTGCTCCGCCACTCTCTCTCCACACTGTTTGAAACATGTCCGGCGCTATCTCTCCACGCTGTTTAAACTGATCCGCCACTTTCTCTCAACGTTATTTAAAACTGGTCCACCACTCTCTCTCCGCGCTGTTTTAAACTGGTCCGCCACTCTCTCTCCGCGCTGTTTTAAACTGATTCGCCGCTCTCTGTCCACACTGTTTAAAATTGGTCCATCGTTCTCTCTCCGCGCTGTTTTAAACTGATCCGCCACTCTCTCTCCACGCTGTTTTAAACTGGTCCGCCACTCTCTCTCTGCGCTGTTTTAAACTGGTCCGCCACTCTCTCTCCACACTGTTTTAAACTTGTCCGCTGCTCTCTCTCCACATTGTTTTAAACTGGTCCGCCACTCTATCTCGACTCTGTTTTCAACTGATCCATCGCTCTCTCTCCGCGCTGTTTTAAACTGGTCCGCCACTCTCCGCTCTCTTTTAAACTGGTCTGCCGCTCTCTCACGACGCTGTTTTAAAGTGGCTAGCCACTATCTCTCCGCGCTGTTAAAACGTGGTGCGCCGCTCTCTCCACGCTCTTTAAATCTTGTCCGACACTCTTGCCGCGCTATTTTAAACTGGTTCACCGCTCTCTCTCCGCGATGTTTCAATCTGGTCCTCCATTCTCTTTCCGCACTATTTTAAACTGGTTCACCGCTCTCTCTCCCCGATGCTTCAATCTGGTCCACCGCTCTCTCTCTGCACTATTTTAAACTGCTCCGCCACTCTCTCTCCACGCTGTTTTAAACTGGCCGCCACTCTCTCTCCACGTTGTTTTAAACTTGTCCACCACTCTCCGCTCTATTTTAAACAGGTCCACCACTCTATCTCTGTGCTGTTTTAACCTGGTCCGCCACTCTCTCTCCACATTGTTTTAACCTGGTCCGCCACTCTCTCTCCATGCTGTTTTAAACTTGTCTGCTGCTCTCTCTCCACGCTGTTTTAAACTGATCCATCGCTCTCTCTCCGCGCTGTTTTAAACTGGTCCACCACTCTCTCTCCGCGCTGTTTTAAACTGATCCATCGCTCTCTCTCCACGCTGTTTTAAACTGATTCATCGCTCTCTATCCGCAGTGTTATAAACTGATCCATCGCTCTCTCTCCACGCTGTTTTAAACTGATCCATCGCTCTCTCTCCACGCTGTTTTAAATTGATCCATCGCTCTCTCTCCATGCTGTTTTAAACTTGTCCGCTGCTCTCTCTCCACATTGTTTTGAACTTGTCTGCTTCTCTCTCTCCACATTGTTTTAAACTGGTCCGCCACTCTCTCTCCGCGCTGTTTTAAACTGATCCTTCGCTCTCTCTCAACGCTGTTTTAAACTGGTTCGCCACTTGCCACTCTCTTTTAAAGTGGTCTGCCGCCCTCTCACAACGCTGTTTTAAAGTGGCCTGCCACTCTCTCTCTGCGCTCTTTTAACCTGGTCCGCAACTAACTCTTCACGCTGTTTTAAATTGATCTGCCGGCCTCTCTCCGCGTTGTTTTTAAACTGGTCCGCCACTGTCTCCACGCTGTTTTAAACTGGTCCGCCAATCTCTCTCCACAATTTTTTAAACTGGGCCAGCACTTTCTCTCCGCGCTGTTTTAACCTGCTCCGCCACTCTCTCTCCACACTGTTTGAAACATGTCCACCGCTCTTTCTCCACGCTGTTTAAACTGATCCGCCACTTTCTCTCAACGTTATTTAAAACTGGTCCACCACTCTCTCTCCACGCTGTTTTAAACTGGTCCGCCACTCACTCTCCACATTGTTTTAAACTGGTCTGCCACTCTGTCTCGACGCTGTTTTCAACTGATCCATCGCTCTCTCTCCACGCTGTTTTAAACTTGTCCGCTGCTCTCTCTCCACATTGTTTTAAACTGGTCAGCTACGCTCTCTCGACACTGCTTTCAACTGATCCATTGCTCTCTCTCCATGCTGTTTTAAACTGGTCCGCCACTCTCCGCTCTCTTTTAAACTGGTCCGCCATTCTCCGCTCTCTTTTAAACTGGTCTGCTGTTCTCTCACGACGCTGTTTTCAAGTGGCTTGCCACTCTCTCTCCGCGCTGTTTTAACCTGGTGCGCCGCTCTCTCCACGCTCTTTTAATCTGGTCCGACACTCTCTCGCCGCGCTATTTTAAACTGGTTCACCGCTCTCTCTCCGCGATGTTTCAATCTGGTCCTCCACTCTCTTTCCGCACTATTTTAAACTGGTTCACCGCTCTCTCTCCCTGATGCTTCAATCTGGTCCGCCGCTCTCTCTCTGCACTATTTAAAACTGGTCCGCCACTCTCTCTCCACGCTGTTTTAAACTGGTCCGCCACTCTCTCTCCACGTTGTTTTAAACTGGTCCACCACTCTCCGCTCTCTTTTAAACAGGTCCACCACTCTAGCTCTGCGCTGTTTTAACCTGGTCCGCCACTCTCTCTCCACGCTGTTTTAAACTTGTCCGCTGCTCTCTCTCCATGCTGTTTTAAACTGATCCAGCGCTCTCTCTCCACGCTGTTTTAAACTGATTCATCGCTCTCTATCCGCAGTGTTATAAACTGATCCATCGCTCTCTATCCGCGCTGTTTTAAACTGATTCATCGCTCTCTATCCGCAGTGTTTTAAACTGATCCATCGCTCTCTCTCCACGCTGTTTAAACTGATCCGCCACTTTCTCTCAACGTTATTTAAAACTGGTCCACCACTCTCTCTCCGCGCTGTTTTAAACTGGTCCGCCACTCTCTCTCCACGCTGTTTTAAACTGGTCCACCACTCTCTCTCCACGCTGTTTTAAACTGATCCATTGCTCTCTCTCCGCGCTGTTTTAAACTGATTCGCCGCTCTCTGTCTACACTGTTTAAAATTGGTCCATCGCTCTCTCTCCACGCTGTTTTAAACTTTTCCATTGCTCTCTCTCCACGCTGTTTTAAAGTGATCCATCGCTCTCTCTCCACGCTGTTTTAAACTGATTCATCGCTCTCTATCCGCGCTGTTTTAAACTGATCCATTACTCTCTCTCCATGCTGTTTTAAATTGATCCATCGCTCTCTCTCCATGCTGTTTTAAACTTGTCCGCTGCTTTCTCTCCACATTGTTTTGAACTTGTCTGCCACTCTCTCTCCACATTGTTTTAAACTGGTCCTCCACTCTCTCTCCGCGCTGTTTTAAACTGATCCATCGCTCTCTCTCCACGCTGTTTTAAACTGTTCCGCCACTTGCCGCTCTCTTTTAAAGTGGTCTGCCATTCTCCGCTCTCTTTTAAACTGGTCTGCCGCCCTCTCACAACGCTGTTTTAAAGTGGCCTGCCACTCTCTCTCCGCGCTCTTTTAACCTGGTCCGCAACTAACCCTTCACGCTGTTTTAAACTGATCTGCCACCCTCTCTCCGCGTTGTTTTTAAACTGGTCCGCCACTGTCTCCACGCTGTTTTAAACTGGTCCGCCAATCTCTCTCCACACTATTTTAAACTGGGCCACCACTTTCTCTCCGCGCTGTTTTAACCTGCTCCGTCACTCTCTCTCCACGCTGTATGAAACATGTCCGCCGCTCTCTCTCCACGCTGTTTAAACTGATCCGCCACTTTCTCTCAACGTTATTTAAAATTGGTCCATCGCTCTCTCTCCACGCTGTTTTAAACTGATCCGCCGCTCTCTCTCCACGCTGTTTTAGACAGGTCCACCGCTCTCTCTCTGCGCTGTTTTAAACTGATCCGCCGCTCTCTGTCCACGCTGTTTTAAACTGGTCCGCCACTCACTCTCCACATTGTTTTAAACTTGTCCGCCATTCTCTCTCCACGCTGTTTTAAACTGGTCCGCCACTCACTCTCCACATTGTTTTAAACTTGTCCGCCGTTCTCTCTCCACATTGTTTTAAACTGGTCTGCCACTCTATCTCCACGCTGTTTTCAACTGATCCATCGTTCTCTCTCCACACTGTTTTAAACTTGTCCGCTGCTCTCTCTCCACGCTGTTTCAAACTGATCCATCGCTCTCTCCGCGTTGTTTTAAACTGGTCCGCCATTCTCTCTCCACGCTGTTTTAAATTGATCCATCGCGCTCTCTCCACGCTGTTTTAAACTTGTCCACTGCTCTCTCTCCACGCTGTTTTAAACTTGTCCGCCACTCTCTCTCCACATTGTTTTAAACTGGTCAGCCACGCTCTCACGACACTGCTTTCAACTGATCCATCGCTCTCTCTCCACGCTGTTTTAAACTGGTCCGCCACTCTCTCTCCGCGCTGTTTTAACGTGGTCCGCCGCTCTCTCCACGCTCTTTTAATCTGGTCCTCCACTCTCTTTCTGCACTATTTTAAACTGGTTCACCGCTCTCTCTCCGCGATGTTTCAATCTGGTCCTCCATGCTCTTTCCGCACTATTTTAAACGGGTTCACCGCTCTCTCTCCCCGATGCTTCAATCTGGTCCGCCGCTCTCTCTCTGCACTATTTTAAACTGCTCCTCCACTCTCTCTCCACGCTGTTTTAAACTGGTCCGCCACTCTCTCTCCACATTGTTTTAAACTGGTCCACCACTCTCCGCTCTCTTTTAAACAGGTCCACCACTCTATCCCTGCGCTGTTTTAAACTGGTCTGCCACTCTCTCTCCACACTGTTTTAAACTTGTTCGCTGCTCTCTCTCCACGCTGTTTTAAACTGATCCATCGCTCTCTCTCCGTGCTGTTTTAAACTGGTCCGCCGCCCTCTCTCCACGCTGTTTAAAACTGGTCCATCGCTCTCTCTCCACGCTGTTTTAAACTGATTCATCGCTCTCTATCCGCAGTGTTATAAACTGATCCATCGCTCTCTACCCGCGCTGTTTGAAACTGATCCATCACTCTCTCTCCATGCTGTTTTAAACTTGTCCGCTGCTCTCTCTCCACATTGTTTTAAACTGGTCCGCCACTCTCTCTCCGCGCTGTTTTAAACTGATCCGCCGCTCTCTCTCCAGGCTGTTTTAAACTGGTCCGCCACTCTCCGCTCTCTTTTAAACTGGTCCGCCATTCTCCGCTCTCTTTTAAACTGGTCTGCCGCCCTCTCACAACGCTGTTTTAAAGTGGCCTGCCACTCTCTCTCCACGCTCTTTTAACCTGGTCCGCAACTAACCCTTCACGCTGTTTTAAACTGATCTGCCGGCCTCTCTCCGCGTTGTTTTTAAACTGGTCCGTCACTGTCTCCACACTGTTTTAAACTGGTCCGCCAATCGCTCTCCACACTTTTTTAACCTGGGCCACCACTTTCTCTCCGCGCTGTTTTAACCTGCTCCTCCACTCTCTCTCCACGCTGTATGAAACATGTCCGCCGCTCTCTCTCCATGCTGTTTAAACTGATCCGCCACTTTCTCTCAACGTTATTTAAAACTGGTCCACCACTCTCTCTCCGCGCTGTTTTAAACTGGTCCGCCACTCTCTCTCCGCGCTGTTTTAAACTGGTCCGCCATTCTCTCTCCATGTTGTTTTAAACTGGTCCGCCACTCTCTCTCCACATTGTTTTAAACTGGTCCACCACTCTCCGCTCTCTTTTAAACAGGTCCACCACTCTATCCCTGCGCTGTTTTAAACTGGTCTGCCACTCTCTCTCCACACTGTTTTAAACTTGTTCGCTGCTCTCTCTCCACGCTGTTTTAAACTGATCCATCGCTCTCTCTCCGTGCTGTTTTAAACTGGTCCGCCGCCCTCTCTCCGCGCTGTTTAAAACTGGTCCATCGCTCTCTCTCCACGCTGTTTTAAACTGATTCATCGCTCTCTATCCGCAGTGTTATAAACTGATCCATCGCTCTCTACCCGCGCTGTTTGAAACTGATCCATCACTCTCTCTCCATGCTGTTTTAAACTTGTCCGCTGCTCTCTCTCCACATTGTTTTAAACTGGTCCGCCACTCTCTCTCCGCGCTGTTTTAAACTGATCCGCCGCTCTCTCTCCAGGCTGTTTTAAACTGGTCCGCCACTCTCCGCTCTCTTTTAAACTGGTCCGCCATTCTCCGCTCTCTTTTAAACTGGTCTGCCGCCCTCTCACAACGCTGTTTTAAAGTGGCCTGCCACTCTCTCTCCACGCTCTTTTAACCTGGTCCGCAACTAACCCTTCACGCTGTTTTAAACTGATCTGCCGGCCTCTCTCCGCGTTGTTTTTAAACTGGTCCGTCACTGTCTCCACGCTGTTTTAAACTGGTCCGCCAATCGCTCTCCACACTTTTTTAACCTGGGCCACCACTTTCTCTCCACGCTGTTTTAACCTGCTCCTCCACTCTCTCTCCACGCTGTATGAAACATGTCCGCCGCTCTCTCTCCATGCTGTTTAAACTGATCCGCCACTTTCTCTCAACGTTATTTAAAACTGGTCCACCACTCTCTCTCCGCGCTGTTTTAAACTGGTCCACCACTCTCTCTCCGCGCTGTTTTAAACTGGTCCGCCATTCTCTCTCCATGTTGTTTTAAACTGGTCCATAGCTCTCTCTCCGCGCTGTTTTAAACTGATCCATCGCTCTCTCTCCACGCTGTTTTAAAGTGATCCATCGCTCTCTCTCCACGCTGTTTTAAATTGATCCATCGCTCTCTCTCCATGCTGTTTTAAACTTGTCCGCTGCTCTCTCTCCACATTGTTTTGAACTTGTCTGCCACTCTCTCTCCACGCTGTTTTAAGCTGTTCCGCCACTTGCCGCTCTCTTTTAAAGTGGTCCGCCACTCTCCGCTCTCTTTTAAACTGGTCCGCCATTCTCCGCTCTCTTTTAAACTGGTCTGCCGCCCTCTCACAACGCTGTTTTCAAGTGGCCTGCCACTCTCTCTCTGCGCTCTTTTAACCTGGTCCGCAACTAAATCTTCACGCTGTTTTAAACTGATCTGCCACCCTCTCTCCGCGTTGTTTTTAAACTGGTCCGCCACTGTCTCCACGCTGTTTTAAACTGGTCCGCCAATCTCTCTCCACACTTTTTTAAACTGGGCCACCACTTTCTCTCCGCGCTGTTTTAACCTGCTCCGTCACTCTCTCTCCACACTGTTTGAAACATGTCCGCCGCTCTCTCTCCACGCTGTTTAAACTGATCCGCCACTTTCTCTCAACGTTATTTAAAACTGGTCCACCACTCTCTCTCTGCGCTGTTTTAAACTGGTCCGCCACTCTCTCTCCGCGCTGTTTTAAACTGATTCGCCGCTCTCTGTCCACACTGTTTAAAACTGGTCCACCGCTCTCTCTCCGCGCTGTTTTAAACTGGTCCGACACTCTCTCGCCGCGCTATTTTAAACTGGTTCACCGCTCTCTCTCCACGCTCTTTTAAACTGGTCCGACACGCTCTCGCCGCGCTATTTTAAACTGGTTCACCGCTCTCTCTCCGCGATGTTTCAATCTGGTCCTCCACTCTCTTTCCGCACTATTTTAAACTGGTCCACCGCTCTCTCTCCCCGATGCTTCAATCTGGTCCGCCGCTCTCTCTCTGCACTATTTTAAACTGCTCCGCCACTCTCTCTCCACGTTGTTTTAAACTGGTCCACCACTCTCCGCTCTCTTTTAAACTGGTCCACCACTCTCTCTCCACGCTCTTTTAAATTGGTCCTCCGCTCTCTCTCTGCACTATTTTAAACTGCTCCGCCACTCTCTCTCCACGTTGTTTTAAACTTGTCCACCACTCTCCGCTCTCTTTTAAAGTGGTCCACCACTCTCTCTCCACGCTGTTTTAAACTTGTTCGCTGCTCTCTCTCCACGCTGTTTTAAACTGGTCCACCACTCTCCGCTCTCTTTTAAACAGGTCCACCACTCTATCTCTGCGCTGTTTTAACCTGGTCCGCCACTCTCTCTCCACGCTGTTTTAAACTGGTCTGCCACTCTCTCTCCACACTGTTTTAAACTTGTTCGCTGCTCTCTCTCCACGCTGTTTTAAACTGATCCATCGCTCTCTCTCCGCGCTGTTTTAAACTGGTCCGCCGCCCTCTCTCCGCGCTATTTAAAACTGGTCCATCGCTCTCTCTCCACGCTGTTTTAAACTGATTCATCGCTCTCTATCCGCAGTGTTATAAACTGATCCATCGCTCTCTATCCGCACTGTTTGAAACTGATCCATCACTCTCTCTCCATGCTGTTTTAAACTTGTCCGCTGCTCTCTCTCCACATTGTTTTAAACTGGTCCGCCACTCTCCGCTCTCTTTTAAACTGGTCCGCCATTCTCCGCTCTCTTTTAAACTGGTCTGCCGCCCTCTCACAACGCAGTTTTAAAGTGGCCTGCCACTCTCTCTCCGCGCTCTTTTAACCTGGTCCGCAACTAACTCTTCACGCTGTTTTAAACTGATCTGCCGGCCTCTCTCCGCGTTGTTTTTAAACTGGTCCGTCACTGTCTCCACGCTGTTTTAAACTGGTCCGCCAATCGCTCTCCACACTTTTTTAACCTGGGCCACCACTTTCTCTCCGCGCTGTTTTAACCTGCTCCTCCACTCTCTCTCCACGCTGTATGAAACATGTCCGGCGCTATCTCTCCACGCTGTTTAAACTGATCCGCCACTTTCTCTCAACGTTATTTAAAACTGGTCCACCACTCTCTCTCCGCGCTGTTTTAAACTGGTCCACCACTCTCTCTCCGCGCTGTTTTAAACTGATCCATCGCTCTCTCTCCGCGCTGTTTTAAACTGATCCATCGCTCTCTCTCCACGCTGTTTTAAACTGATCCATCGCTCTCTCTCCACGCTGTTTTAAATTGATCCATCGCTCTCTCTCCATGCTGTTTTAAACTTGTCCACTGCTCTCTCTCCACATTGTTTTGAACTTGTCTGCCACTCTCTCTCCACATTGTTTTAAACTGGTCCGCCACTCTCTCTCCGCGCTGTTTTAAACTGATCCATCTCTGTCTCTCCACGCTGTTTTAAACTGTTCCGCCACTTGCCGCTCTCTTTTAAAGTTGTCCGCCATTCTCCGCTCTCTTTTAAACTGGTCTGCCGCCCTCTCACAACACTGTTTTCAAGTGGCCTGCCACTCTCTCTCTGCGCTCTTTTAACCTGGTCCGCAACTAAATCTTCACGCTGTTTTAAACTGATCTGCCACCCTCTCTCCACACTGTTTTAAACTTGTTCGCTGCTCTCTCTCCACGCTGTTTTAAACTGGTCCGCCAATCTCTCTCCACACTTTTTTAAACTGGGCCACCACTTTCTCTCCGCGCTGTTTTAACCTGCTCCGTCACTCTCTCTCCACACTGTTTGAAACATGTCCGCCGCTCTCTCTCCACGCTGTTTAAACTGATCCGCCACTTTCTCTCAACGTTATTTAAAACTGGTCCACCACTCTCTCTCCGCGCTGTTTTAAACTGGTCCGCCACTCTCTCTCCGCGCTGTTTTAAACTGATTCGCCGCTCTCTGTCCACACTGTTTAAAACTGGTCCACCGCTCTCTCTCCGCGCTGTTTTAAACTGGTCCGACACTCTCTCGCCGCGCTGTTTTAAACTGGTTCACCGCTCTCTCTCCGCGATGTTTCAATCTGGTCCTCCACTCTCTTTCCGCACTATTTTAAACTGGTCCACCGCTCTCTCTCCCCGATGCTTCAATCTGGTCCGCCGCTCTCTCTCTGCACTATTTTAAACTGCTCCGCCACTCTCTCTCCACGTTGTTTTAAACTGGTCCACCACTCTCCGCTCTCTTTTAAACTGGTCCACCACTCTCTCTCCACGCTCTTTTAAACTGGTCCGCCGCTCTCTCTCTGCACTATTTTAAACTGCTCCGCCACTCTCTCTCCACGCTGTTTTAAACTGGTCCGCCACTCTCTCTACACGTTGTTTTAAACTTGTCCACCACTCTCCGCTCTCTTTTAAACAGGTCCACCACTCTCTCTCCACGCTGTTTTAAACTTGTTCGCTGCTCTCTCTCCACGCTGTTTTAAACTGGTCCACCACTCTCCGCTCTCTTTTAAACAGGTCCACCACTCTATCTCTGCGCTGTATTAACCTGGTCCGCCACTCTCTCTCCACGCTGTTTTAAACTGGTCTGCCACTCTCTCTCCACACTGTTTTAAACTTGTTCGCTGCTCTCTCTCCACGCTGTTTTAAACTGATCCATCGCTCTCTCTCCGTGCTGTTTTAAACTGGTCCGCCGCCCTCTCTCCGCGCTGTTTAAAACTGGTCCATCGCTCTCTCTCCACGCTGTTTTAAACGGATTCATCGCTCTCTATCCGCAGTGTTATAAACTGATCCATCGCTCTCTATCCGCGCTGTTTGAAACTGATCCATCACTCTCTCTCCATGCTGTTTTAAACTTGTCCGCTGCTCTCTCTCCACATTGTTTTAAACTGGTCGGCCTCTCTCTCTCCGCGCTGTTTTAAACTGATCCGCCGCTCTCTCTCCAGGCTATTTTAAACTGGTCCGCCACTCTCCGCTCTCTTTTAAACTGGTCCGCCATTCTCCGCTCTCTTTTAAACTGGTCTGCCGCCCTCTCACAACGCTGTTTTAAAGTGGCCTGCCACTCTCTCTCCGCGCTCTTTTAACCTGGTCCGCAACTAACTCTTCACGCTGTTTTAAACTGATCTGCCGGCCTCTCTCCGCGTTGTTTTTCAACTGGTCCGTCACTGTCTCCACGCTGTTTTAAACTGGTCCGCCAATCGCTCTCCACACTTTTTTAACCTGGGCCACCACTTTCTCTCCACGCTGTTTTAACCTGCTCCTCCACTCTCTCTCCACGCTGTATGAAACATGTCCGGCGCTATCTCTCCACGCTGTTTAAACTGATCCGCCACTTTGTCTCAACGTTATTTAAAACTGGTCCACCACTCTCTCTCCGCGCTGTTTTAAACTGGTCCACCACTCTCTCTTCACGCTGTTTTAAACTGGTCCGCCACTGTCTCTCCGCGCTGTTTTAAACTGGTCCGCCACTCTCTCTCCATGTTGTTTTAAACTGGTCCATCACTCTCTCTCCGCGCTGTTTTAAACTGATCCATCGCTCTCTCTCCACGCTGTTTTAAAGTGATCCATCGCTCTCTCTCCACGCTGTTTTAAATTGATCCATCGCTCTCTCTCCATGCTGTTTTAAACTTGTCCACTGCTCTCTCTCCACATTGTTTTGAACTTGTCTGCCACTCTCTCTCCACATTGTTTTAAACTGGTCCGCCACTCTCTCTCCGCGCTGTTTTAAACTGATCCATCTCTGTCTCTCCACGCTGTTTTAAACTGTTCCGCCACTTGCCGCTCTCTTTTAAAGTTGTCCGCCATTCTCCGCTCTCTTTTAAACTGGTCTGCCGCCCTCTCACAACGCTGTTTTAAAGTGGCCTGCCACTCTCTCTCTGTGCTCTTTTAACCTGGTCCGCAACTAAATCTTCACGCTGTTTTAAACTGATCTGCCACCCTCTCTCCGCGTTGTTTTTAAACCGGTCCGCCACTGTCTCCACGCTGTTTTAAACTGGTCCGCCAATCTCTCTCCACACTTTTTTAAACTGGGCCACCACTTTCTCTCCGCGCTGTTTTAACCTGCTCCGTCACTCTCTCTCCACACTGTTTGAAACATGTCCGCCGCTCTCTCTCCACGCTGTTTAAGCTGATCCGCCACTTTCTCTCAACGTTATTTAAAACTGGTCCACCACTCTCTCTCCGCGCTGTTTTAAACTGGTCCGCCACTCTCTCGCCGCGCTGTTTTAAACTGATTCGCCGCTCTCTGTCCACACTGTTTAAAACTGGTCCACCACTCTCTCTCCACGCTCTTTTAAACTGGTCCGACGCTCTCTCGCCGCGCTGTTTTAAACTGGTTCACCGCTCTCTCTCCCCGATGCTTCAATCTGGTCCGCCGCTCTCTCTCTGCACTATTTTAAACTGCTCCGCCACTCTCTCTCCACGCTGTTTTAAACTGGTCCGCCACTCTCTCTTCACGTTGTTTTAAACTGGTCCACCACTCTCCGCTCTCTTTTAAACTGGTCCACCACTCTCTCTCCACGCTCTTTTAAACTGGTCCGACACTCTCTCGCCGCGCTATTTTAAACTGGTTCACCGCTCTCTCTCCGCGATGTTTCAATCTGGTCCTCCACTCTCTTTCCGCACTATTTTAAACTGGTTCACCGCTCTCTCTCCCCGATGCTTCAATCTGGTCCGCCGCTCTCTCTCTGCACTATTTTAAACTGCTCCGCCACTCTCTCTCCACGCTGTTTTAAACTGGTCCGCCACTCTCTCTTCACGTTGTTTTAAACTGGTCCACCACTCTCCGCTCTCTTTTAAACTGGTCCACCACTCTATCTCTGCACTGTTTTAACCTGGTCCGCCACTCTCTCTCCACGCTGTTTTAAACTGGTCTGCCACTCTATCTCCACACTGTTTTAAACCTGTTCGCTGCTCTCTCTCCACGCTGTTTTAAACTGATCCATCGCTCTCTCTCCGCGCTGTTTTAAACTGGTCCGCCGCCCTCTCTCCACGCTGTTTTAAACTGGTCCATTGCTCTCTCTCCATGTTGTTTTAAACTGATCCATCGCTCTCTCTCCGCGCTGTTTTAAACTGTTCCGCCACTTGCCGCTCTCTTTTAAAGTGGTCTGCCATTCTCCGCTCTCTTTTAAACTGGTCTGCCGCCCTCTCACAACGCTGTTTTAAAGTGGCCTGCCACTCTCTCTCTGCGCTCTTTTAACCTGGTCCGCAACTAACTCTTCACGCTGTTTTAAACTGATCTGCCACCCTCTCTCCGCGTTGTTTTTAAACTGGTCCGCCACTGTCTCCACGCTGTTTTAAACTGGTCCGCCAATCTCTCTCCACACTTTTTTAAACTGGGCCACCACTTTCTCTCCACGCTGTTTTAACCTGCTCCTCCACTCTCTCTCCACGCTGTATGAAACATGTCCGCCGCTCTCTCTCCATGCTGTTTAAACTGATCCGCCACTTTCTCTCAACGTTATTTAAAACTGGTCCACCACTCTCTCTCCGCGCTGTTTTAAACTGGTCCACCACTCTCTCTCCGCGCTGTTTTAAACTGGTCCGCCATTCTCTCTCCATGTTGTTTTAAACTGGTCCATTGCTCTCTCTCCGCGCTGTTTTAAACTGATCCATCGCTCTCTCTCCACGCTGTTTTAAAGTGATCCATCGCTCTCTCTCCACGCTGTTTTAAATTGATCCATCGCTCTCTCTCCATGCTGTTTTAAACTTGTCCGCTGCTCTCTCTCCACATTGTTTTGAACTTGTCTGCCACTCTCTCTCCACGCTGTTTTAAGCTGTTCCGCCACTTGCCGCTCTCTTTTAAAGTGGTCCGCCACTCTCCGCTCTCTTTTAAACTGGTCCGCCATTCTCCGCTCTCTTTTAAACTGGTCTGCCGCCCTCTCACAACGCTGTTTTCAAGTGGCCTGCCACTCTCTCTCTGCGCTCTTTTAACCTGGTCCGCAACTAAATCTTCACGCTGTTTTAAACTGATCTGCCACCCTCTCTCCGCGTTGTTTTTAAACTGGTCCGCCACTGTCTCCACGCTGTTTTAAACTGGTCCGCCAATCTCTCTCCACACTTTTTTAAACTGGGCCACCACTTTCTCTCCGCGCTGTTTTAACCTGCTCCGTCACTCTCTCTCCACACTGTTTGAAACATGTCCGCCGCTCTCTCTCCACGCTGTTTAAACTGATCCGCCACTTTCTCTCAACGTTATTTAAAACTGGTCCACCACTCTCTCTCTGCGCTGTTTTAAACTGGTCCGCCACTCTCTCTCCGCGCTGTTTTAAACTGATTCGCCGCTCTCTGTCCACACTGTTTAAAACTGGTCCACCGCTCTCTCTCCGCGCTGTTTTAAACTGGTCCGACACTCTCTCGCCGCGCTATTTTAAACTGGTTCACCGCTCTCTCTCCACGCTCTTTTAAACTGGTCCGACACTCTCTCGCCGCGCTATTTTAAACTGGTTCACCGCTCTCTCTCCGCGATGTTTCAATCTGGTCCTCCACTCTCTTTCCGCACTATTTTAAACTGGTCCACCGCTCTCTCTCCCCGATGCTTCAATCTGGTCCGCCGCTCTCTCTCTGCACTATTTTAAACTGCTCCGCCACTCTCTCTCCACGTTGTTTTAAACTGGTCCACCACTCTCCGCTCTCTTTTAAACTGGTCCACCACTCTCTCTCCACGCTCTTTTAAATTGGTCCTCCGCTCTCTCTCTGCACTATTTTAAACTGCTCCGCCACTCTCTCTCCACGTTGTTTTAAACTTGTCCACCACTCTCCGCTCTCTTTTAAAGTGGTCCACCACTCTCTCTCCACGCTGTTTTAAACTTGTTCGCTGCTCTCTCTCCACGCTGTTTTAAACTGGTCCACCACTCTCCGCTCTCTTTTAAACAGGTCCACCACTCTATCTCTGCGCTGTTTTAACCTGGTCCACCACTCTCTCTCTGCGCTGTTTTAAACTGGTCCGCCACTCTCTCTCCGCGCTGTTTTAAACTGATTCGCCGCTCTCTGTCCACACTGTTTAAAACTGGTCCACCGCTCTCTCTCCGCGCTGTTTTAAACTGGTCCGACACTCTCTCGCCGCGCTATTTTAAACTGGTTCACCGCTCTCTCTCCACGCTCTTTTAAACTGGTCCGACACTCTCTCGCCGCGCTATTTTAAACTGGTTCACCGCTCTCTCTCCGCGATGTTTCAATCTGGTCCTCCACTCTCTTTCCGCACTATTTTAAACTGGTCCACCGCTCTCTCTCCCCGATGCTTCAATCTGGTCCGCCGCTCTCTCTCTGCACTATTTTAAACTGCTCCGCCACTCTCTCTCCACGTTGTTTTAAACTGGTCCACCACTCTCCGCTCTCTTTTAAACTGGTCCACCACTCTCTCTCCACGCTCTTTTAAATTGGTCCTCCGCTCTCTCTCTGCACTATTTTAAACTGCTCCGCCACTCTCTCTCCACGTTGTTTTAAACTTGTCCACCACTCTCCGCTCTCTTTTAAAGTGGTCCACCACTCTCTCTCCACGCTGTTTTAAACTTGTTCGCTGCTCTCTCTCCACGCTGTTTTAAACTGGTCCACCACTCTCCGCTCTCTTTTAAACAGGTCCACCACTCTATCTCTGCGCTGTTTTAACCTGGTCCGCCACTCTCTCTCCACGCTGTTTTAAACTGGTCTGCCACTCTCTCTCCACACTGTTTTAAACTTGTTCGCTGCTCTCTCTCCACGCTGTTTTAAACTGATCCATCGCTCTCTCTCCGCGCTGTTTTAAACTGGTCCGCCGCCCTCTCTCCGCGCTATTTAAAACTGGTCCATCGCTCTCTCTCCACGCTGTTTTAAACTGATTCATCGCTCTCTATCCGCAGTGTTATAAACTGATCCATCGCTCTCTATCCGCACTGTTTGAAACTGATCCATCACTCTCTCTCCATGCTGTTTTAAACTTGTCCGCTGCTCTCTCTCCACATTGTTTTAAACTGGTCCGCCACTCTCCGCTCTCTTTTAAACTGGTCCGCCATTCTCCGCTCTCTTTTAAACTGGTCTGCCGCCCTCTCACAACGCAGTTTTAAAGTGGCCTGCCACTCTCTCTCCGCGCTCTTTTAACCTGGTCCGCAACTAACTCTTCACGCTGTTTTAAACTGATCTGCCGGCCTCTCTCCGCGTTGTTTTTAAACTGGTCCGTCACTGTCTCCACGCTGTTTTAAACTGGTCCGCCAATCGCTCTCCACACTTTTTTAACCTGGGCCACCACTTTCTCTCCGCGCTGTTTTAACCTGCTCCTCCACTCTCTCTCCACGCTGTATGAAACATGTCCGGCGCTATCTCTCCACGCTGTTTAAACTGATCCACCACTTTCTCTCAACGTTATTTAAAACTGGTCCACCACTCTCTCTCCGCGCTGTTTTAAACTGGTCCACCACTCTCTCTCCGCGCTGTTTTAAACTGGTCCGCCACTGTCTCTCCGCGCTGTTTTAAACTGGTCCGCCACTCTCTCTCCATGTTGTTTTAAACTGGTCCATCGCTCTCTCTCCGCGCTGTTTTAAACTGATCCATCGCTCTCTCTCCGCGCTGTTTTAAACTGATCCATCGCTCTCTCTCCACGCTGTTTTAAACTGATCCATCGCTCTCTCTCCACGCTGTTTTAAATTGATCCATCGCTCTCTCTCCATGCTGTTTTAAACTTGTCCACTGCTCTCTCTCCACATTGTTTTCAACTTGTCTGCCACTCTCTCTCCTCATTGTTTTAAACTGGTCCGCCACTCTCTCTCCGCGCTGTTTTAAACTGATCCATCTCTGTCTCTCCACGCTGTTTTAAACTGTTCCGCCACTTGCCGCTCTCTTTTAAAGTTGTCCGCCATTCTCCGCTCTCTTTTAAACTGGTCTGCCGCCCTCTCACAACGCTGTTTTCAAGTGGCCTGCCACTCTCTCTCTGCGCTCTTTTAACCTGGTCCGCAACTAAATCTTCACGCTGTTTTAAACTGATCTGCCACCCTCTCTCCACACTGTTTTAAACTTGTTCGCTGCTCTCTCTCCACGCTGTTTTAAACTGGTCCGCCAATCTCTCTCCACACTTTTTTAAACTGGGCCACCACTTTCTCTCCGCGCTGTTTTAACCTGCTCCGTCACTCTCTCTCCACACTGTTTGAAACATGTCCGCCGCTCTCTCTCCACGCTGTTTAAACTGATCCGCCACTTTCTCTCAACGTTATTTAAAACTGGTCCACCACTCTCTCTCCGCGCTGTTTTAAACTGGTCCGCCACTCTCTCTCCGCGCTGTTTTAAACTGATTCGCCGCTCTCTGTCCACACTGTTTAAAACTGGTCCACCGCTCTCTCTCCGCGCTGTTTTAAACTGGTCCGACACTCTCTCGCCGCGCTGTTTTAAACTGGTTCACCGCTCTCTCTCCACGCTCTTTTAAACTGGTCCGACACTCTCTCGCCGCGCTATTTTAAACTGGTTCACCGCTCTCTCTCCGCGATGTTTCAATCTGGTCCTCCACTCTCTTTCCGCACTATTTTAAACTGGTCCACCGCTCTCTCTCCCCGATGCTTCAATCTGGTCCGCCGCTCTCTCTCTGCACTATTTTAAACTGCTCCGCCACTCTCTCTCCACGTTGTTTTAAACTGGTCCACCACTCTCCGCTCTCTTTTAAACTGGTCCACCACTCTCTCTCCACGCTCTTTTAAACTGGTCCGCCGCTCTCTCTCTGCACTATTTTAAACTGCTCCGCCACTCTCTCTCCACGCTGTTTTAAACTGGTCCGCCACTCTCTCTACACGTTGTTTTAAACTTGTCCACCACTCTCCGCTCTCTTTTAAACAGGTCCACCACTCTCTCTCCACGCTGTTTTAAACTTGTTCGCTGCTCTCTCTCCACGCTGTTTTAAACTGGTCCACCACTCTCCGCTCTCTTTTAAACAGGTCCACCACTCTATCTCTGCGCTGTATTAACCTGGTCCGCCACTCTCTCTCCACGCTGTTTTAAACTGGTCTGCCACTCTCTCTCCACACTGTTTTAAACTTGTTCGCTGCTCTCTCTCCACGCTGTTTTAAACTGATCCATCGCTCTCTCTCCGTGCTGTTTTAAACTGGTCCGCCGCCCTCTCTCCGCGCTGTTTAAAACTGGTCCATCGCTCTCTCTCCACGCTGTTTTAAACGGATTCATCGCTCTCTATCCGCAGTGTTATAAACTGATCCATCGCTCTCTATCCGCGCTGTTTGAAACTGATCCATCACTCTCTCTCCATGCTGTTTTAAACTTGTCCGCTGCTCTCTCTCCACATTGTTTTAAACTGGTCGGCCTCTCTCTCTCCGCGCTGTTTTAAACTGATCCGCCGCTCTCTCTCCAGGCTATTTTAAACTGGTCCGCCACTCTCCGCTCTCTTTTAAACTGGTCCGCCATTCTCCGCTCTCTTTTAAACTGGTCTGCCGCCCTCTCACAACGCTGTTTTAAAGTGGCCTGCCACTCTCTCTCCGCGCTCTTTTAACCTGGTCCGCAACTAACTCTTCACGCTGTTTTAAACTGATCTGCCGGCCTCTCTCCGCGTTGTTTTTCAACTGGTCCGTCACTGTCTCCACGCTGTTTTAAACTGGTCCGCCAATCGCTCTCCACACTTTTTTAACCTGGGCCACCACTTTCTCTCCACGCTGTTTTAACCTGCTCCTCCACTCTCTCTCCACGCTGTATGAAACATGTCCGGCGCTATCTCTCCACGCTGTTTAAACTGATCCGCCACTTTGTCTCAACGTTATTTAAAACTGGTCCACCACTCTCTCTCCGCGCTGTTTTAAACTGGTCCACCACTCTCTCTTCACGCTGTTTTAAACTGGTCCGCCACTGTCTCTCCGCGCTGTTTTAAACTGGTCTGCCACTCTCTCTCCATGTTGTTTTAAACTGGTCCATCACTCTCTCTCCGCGCTGTTTTAAACTGATCCATCGCTCTCTCTCCACGCTGTTTTAAAGTGATCCATCGCTCTCTCTCCACGCTGTTTTAAATTGATCCATCGCTCTCTCTCCATGCTGTTTTAAACTTGTCCACTGCTCTCTCTCCACATTGTTTTGAACTTGTCTGCCACTCTCTCTCCACATTGTTTTAAACTGGTCCGCCACTCTCTCTCCGCGCTGTTTTAAACTGATCCATCTCTGTCTCTCCACGCTGTTTTAAACTGTTCCGCCACTTGCCGATCTCTTTTAAAGTTGTCCGCCATTCTCCGCTCTCTTTTAAACTGGTCTGCCGCCCTCTCACAACGCTGTTTTAAAGTGGCCTGCCACTCTCTCTCTGTGCTCTTTTAACCTGGTCCGCAACTAAATCTTCACGCTGTTTTAAACTGATCTGCCACCCTCTCTCCGCGTTGTTTTTAAACCGGTCCGCCACTGTCTCCACGCTGTTTTAAACTGGTCCGCCAATCTCTCTCCACACTTTTTTAAACTGGGCCACCACTTTCTCTCCGCGCTGTTTTAACCTGCTCCGTCACTCTCTCTCCACACTGTTTGAAACATGTCCGCCGCTCTCTCTCCACGCTGTTTAAACTGATCCGCCACTTTCTCTCAACGTTATTTAAAACTGGTCCACCACTCTCTCTCCGCGCTGTTTTAAACTGGTCCGCCACTCTCTCGCTGCGCTGTTTTAAACTGATTCGCCGCTCTCTGTCCACACTGTTTAAAACTGGTCCACCACTCTCTCTCCACGCTCTTTTAAACTGGTCCGACGCTCTCTCGCCGCGCTGTTTTAAACTGGTTCACCGCTCTCTCTCCCCGATGCTTCAATCTGGTCCGCCGCTCTCTCTCTGCACTATTTTAAACTGCTCCGCCACTCTCTCTCCACGCTGTTTTAAACTGGTCCGCCACTCTCTCTTCACGTTGTTTTAAACTGGTCCACCACTCTCCGCTCTCTTTTAAACTGGTCCACCACTCTCTCTCCACGCTCTTTTAAACTGGTCCGACACTCTCTCGCCGCGCTATTTTAAACTGGTTCACCGCTCTCTCTCCGCGATCTTTCAATCTGGTCCTCCACTCTCTTTCCGCACTGTTTTAAACTGGTTCACCGCTCTCTCTCCCCGATGCTTCAATCTGGTCCGCCGCTCTCTCTCTGCACTATTTTAAACTGCTCCGCCACTCTCTCTCCACGCTGTTTTAAACTGGTCCGCCACTCTCTCTTCACGTTGTTTTAAACTGGTCCACCACTCTCCGCTCTCTTTTAAACTGGTCCACCACTCTATCTCTGCACTGTTTTAACCTGGTCCGCCACTCTCTCTCCACGCTGTTTTAAACTGGTCTGCCACTCTATCTCCACACTGTTTTAAACCTGTTCGCTGCTCTCTCTCCACGCTGTTTTAAACTGATCCATCGCTCTCTCTCCGCGCTGTTTTAAACTGGTCCGCCGCCCTCTCTCCACGCTGTTTTAAACTGGTCCATTGCTCTCTCTCCATGTTGTTTTAAACTGATCCATCGCTCTCTCTCCGCGCTGTTTTAAACTGTTCCGCCACTTGCCGCTCTCTTTTAAAGTGGTCTGCCATTCTCCGCTCTCTTTTAAACTGGTCTGCCGCCCTCTCACAACGCTGTTTTAAAGTGGCCTGCCACTCTCTCTCTGCGCTCTTTTAACCTGGTCCGCAACTAACTCTTCACGCTGTTTTAAACTGATCTGCCACCCTCTCTCCGCGTTGTTTTTAAACTGGTCCGCCACTGTCTCCACGCTGTTTTAAACTGGTCCGCCAATCTCTCTCCACACTTTTTTAAACTGGGCCACCACTTTCTCTCCGCGCTGTTTTAACCTGCTCTGTCACTCTCTCTCCACGCTGTTTGAAACATGTCCGCCGCTCTCTCTCCACGCTGTTTAAACTGATCCGCCACTTTCTCTCAACGTTATTTAAAACTGGTCCACCACTCTCTCTCCGCGCTGTTTTAAACTGGTCCGCCACTCTCTCTCCACGCTGTTTTAAACTGATTCGCTGCTCTCTGTCCACACTGTTTAAAACTGGTCCACCGCTCTCTCTGCGCTGTTTTAAACTGATCCGCCACTCTCTCTCCGCGCTGTTTTAAACTGATCCATCGCTCTCTCTCCACGCTGTTTTAAACTGGTCCACCACTCTCCGCTCTCTTTTAAACTGGTCCGCCATTCTCCGCTCTCTTTTAAACTGGTCTGCCGCCCTCTCACAATGCTGTTTTAAAGTGGCCTGCCACTCTCTCTCCGCGCTCTTTTAACCTGGTCCGCAACTAACCCTTCACGCTGTTTTAAACTGATCTGCCGGCCTCTCTCCGCGTTGTTTTTAAACTGGTCCGTCACTGTCTCCACGCTGTTTTAAACTGGTCCGCCAATCTCTCTCCACACTTTTTTAACCTGGGCCACCACTTTCTATCCGCGCTGTTTTAACCTGCTCCTCCACTCTCTCTCCACGCTGTATGAAACATGTCCGGCGCTATCTCTCCACGCTGTTTAAACTGATCCGCCACTTTCTCTCAACGTTATTTAGAACTGGTCCTCCACTCTCTCTCCGCGCTGTTTTAAACTGGTCCGACACTCTCTCTCCACGCTGTTTTAAACTGGTCCACCACTCTCTCTCCGCGCTGTTTTAAACTGGTCCGCCACTCTCTCTCCACGCTGTTTTAAACTGGTCCATCGCTCTCTCTCCGCGCTGTTTTAAACTGATTCGCCGCTCTCTGTCTACACTGTTTAAAATTGGTCCATCGCTCTCTCTCCGCGCTGTTTTAAACTTTTCCATTGCTCTCTCTCCGCGCTGTTTTAGACTGGTCCATCGCTCTCCACGCTGTTTTAAAGTGATCCATCGCTCTCTCTCCACGCTGTTTTAAACTGATTCATCGCTCTCTATCCGCAGTGTTATAAACTGATCCATCGCTCTCTATCCGCGCTGTTTTAAACTGATCCATCGCTCTCTCTCCACGCTGTTTTAAATTGATCCATCGCTCTCTCTCCACGCTGTTTTAAACTGTTCCGCCACTTGCCGCTCTCTTTTAAAGTGGTCTGCCATTCTCCGCTCTCTTTTAAACTGGTCTGCCGCCCTCTCACAACGCTGTTTTAAAGTGGCCTGCCACTCTCTCTCTGCGCTCTTTTAACCTGGTCCGCAACTAACTCTTCACGCTGTTTTAAACTGATCTGCCGGCCTCTCTCCGCGTTGTTTTTAAACTGGTCCGCCACTGTCTCCACACTGTTTTAAACTGGTCCGCCAATCTCTCTCCACACTTTTTTAAACTGGGCCACCACTTTCTCTCCGCGCTGTTTTAACCTGCTCCGCCACTCTCTTTGAAACTTGTCCGCTGTTCTCTCTCCACGCTGTTTAAACTGATCCGCCACTTTCTCTCAACGTTATTTAAAACTGGTCCAGCACTCTCTCTCTGCGCTGTTTTAAACTGGTCCGCCACTCTCTCTCCGCGCTGTTTTAAACTGATTCGCCGCTCTCTGTCCACACTGTTTTAGACTGGTCCACCGCTCTCTCTCCACGCTGTTTTAAACTGGTCCGCCACTCACTCTCCACATTGTTTTAAACTTGTCCGCCGTTCTCTCTCCACATTGTTTTAAACTGGTCTGCCACGCTCTCACGACACTGCTTTCAACTGATCCATCGCTCTCTCTCCACACTGTTTTAAACTGGTCCGCCACTCTCCGCTCTCTTTTAAACTGGTCCGCCATTCTCCGCTCTCTTTTAAACTGGTCTGCCGCTCTCTCACGACGCTGTTTTAAAGTGGCTTGCCACTCTCTCTCCGCGCTGTTTTAACCTGGTGCGCCTCTCTCTCCACCCTCTTTTAAACTGGTCCTCCACTCTCTCGCCGCGCTATTTTAAACTGGTTCACCGCTCTCTCTCCGCAATGTTTCAATCTGGTCCTCCACTCTCTTTCCGCACTATTTTAAACTGGTTCACCGCTCTCTCTCCCCGATGCTTCAATCTGGTCCGCCGCTCTCTCTCTGCACTATTTTAAACTGCTCCGCCACTCTCTCTCCACGCTGTTTTAAACTGGTCCGCCACTCTCTCTTCACGTTGTTTTAAACTGGTCCACCACTCTCCGCTCTCTTTTAAACTGGTCCACCACTCTATCTCTGCACTGTTTTAACCTGGTCCGCCACTCTCTCTCCACGCTGTTTTAAACTGGTCTGCCACTCTATCTCCACACTGTTTTAAACCTGTTCGCTGCTCTCTCTCCACGCTGTTTTAAACTGATCCATCGCTCTCTCTCCGCGCTGTTTTAAACTGGTCCGCCGCCCTCTCTCCACGCTGTTTTAAACTGGTCCATTGCTCTCTCTCCATGTTGTTTTAAACTGATCCATCGCTCTCTCTCCGCGCTGTTTTAAACTGTTCCGCCACTTGCCGCTCTCTTTTAAAGTGGTCTGCCATTCTCCGCTCTCTTTTAAACTGGTCTGCCGCCCTCTCACAACGCTGTTTTAAAGTGGCCTGCCACTCTCTCTCTGCGCTCTTTTAACCTGGTCCGCAACTAACTCTTCACGCTGTTTTAAACTGATCTGCCACCCTCTCTCCGCGTTGTTTTTAAACTGGTCCGCCACTGTCTCCACGCTGTTTTAAACTGGTCCGCCAATCTCTCTCCACACTTTTTTAAACTGGGCCACCACTTTCTCTCCGCGCTGTTTTAACCTGCTCCGCCGCTCTCTCTCCACGCTGTTTAAACTGATCCGCCACTTTCTCTCAACGTTATTTAAAATTGGTCCACCACTCTCTCTCCGCGCTGTTTTAAACTGGTCCACCACTCTCTCTCCACGCTGTTTTAAACTGATTCGCCGCTCTCTTTCCATACTGTTTAAAATTGGTCCATCGCTCTCTCTCCGCGCTGTTTTAAACTGATCCGCCGCTCTCTCTGCACGCTGTTTTAGACTGGTCCACCGCTCTCTCTCTGCGCTGTTTTAAACTGATCCGTCACTCTCTCTCCGCGCTGTTTTAAACTGATCCGCCGCTCTCTCTCCAGGCTGTTTTAAACTGGTCTGCCGCCCTCTCACAACGCTGTTTTAAAGTGGCCTGCCACTCTCTCTCTGCGCTCTTTTAACCTGGTCCGCAACTAACCCTTCACGCTGTTTTAAACTGATCTGCCGGCCTCTCTACGCGTTGTTTTTAAACTGGTCCGCCAATCTCTCTCCACACTTTTTTAACCTGGGCCACCACTTTCTCTCCGCGCTGTTTTAACCTGCTCCGCCACTCTCTCTCCACGCTGTATGAAACATGACCGGCGCTATCTCTCCCCGCTGTTTAAACTGATTCGCCGCTCTCTCTCCACGCTGTTTAAACTGATCCGCCACTTTCTCTCAACGTTATTTAGAACTGGTCCACCACTCTCTCTCCGCGCTGTTTTAAACTGGTCCGCTGCTCTCTCTCCACACTGTTTTAAACTGGTCCGCCGCTCTCTCTCCACACTGTTTTAAACTGATCCATCGCCCTCTCTCCACGCTGTTTTAAACTGATCCATCGCTCTCTCTCTACGCTGTTTTAAACTGATCCATTGGTCTCTCTCCACGCTGTTTTAAACTGATCCATCACTCTCTCTCCATGCTTTTTTAAACTGATCCATCGCTCTCTCTCCATGCTTTTTTAAACTGATCCATCGCTCTCTATCCGCAGTGTTTCAAACTGATCCATAGCTCTCTCTCCGCGTTGTTTTAAACTGGTCCGCCATTCTCTCTCCGCGCTGTTTTAAACTTTTCCATCGCTCTCTCTCCACGCTGTTTTAAACTGATCCATCGCTCTCTCTCCGCGCTGTTTTAAACTTGTCCGCTGCTCTCTCTCCACGCTGTTTTAAACTGGTCCGCCAATCTCTCTCCAAACTTTTTTAAACTGGGCCACCACTTTCTCTCCGCGCTGTTTTAACCTGCTCAGTCACTCTCTCTCCACACTGTTTAAACTGATCCGTCGCTCTCTCTCCACGCTGTTTTAAACTTGTCCGCCGCTCTCTCTCCACGCTGTTTAAACTGATCCGCCACTTTCTCTCAACGTTATTTAAAACTGGTCCGCCACTCTCTCTCCACGCTGTTTTAAACTGATTCGCCGCACTCTCTCCACACTGTTTAAAATTGGTCCGCCACTCTCTTTCCACGGTGTTTTAAACTGGTCTGCCACTCTCTCTCCGCGCTGTTTTGAACTTGTCCACTGCTCTCTCTCCACATTGTTTTAAACTGGTCCCCCGCTCTCTCTCCACATTGTTTTAAACTGGTCCGCCACTCTATCTCGACGCTGTTTTCAACTGATCCATCGCTCTCTCTCCACGCTGTTTTAAACTCGTCCGCCACTCTCCGCTCTCTTTTAAACTGGTCCGCCACTCTCTCTCCACGCTGTTTTAAACTGGTGTGCCACTCTCTCCACGCTCTTTTAATCTGGTCTGACACTCTCTCGCCGCGCTATTTTAAACTGGTTCACCGCACTCTCTCCCCGATGCTTCAATCTGGTACGCCGCTCTCTCTCTGCACTATTTTAAACTGCTCCGCCACTCTCTGCACGCTGTTTTAAACTGGTCCGCCACTCTCTCTCCACGCTGTCTTAAACTGGTCTGCCACTCTCTCTCCACGCTGTTTTAAACTTGTCCGCTGCTCTCTCTCCACGCTGTTTTAAACTGATCCATCGCTCTCTCTCCATGCTGCTTTAAACTTGTCCACTGCTCTCTCTCCACATTGTTTTGAACTTGTCTGCCACTCTCTCTCCACATTGTTTTAAACTGGTCCGCCAATCTCTCTCCGCGCTGTTTTAAACTGATCCGTCGCTCTCTCTCCACACTGTTTTAAATTGGTCCATCGCTCTCTCTCCACGCTGTTTTAAACTGGTCCGCCACTTTCCGCTCTCTTTTAAACTGGTCCGCCATTCTCCGCTCTCTTTTAAACTGATCTGCCACACTCTCACAACGCTGTTTTAAAGTGGCCTGCCACTCTATCTCCACGCTCTTTTAACCTGGTCCGCAACTAACTCTTCACGCTGTTTTAAACTGATCTGCCGCCTTCTCTCCGCGTTGTTTTTAAACTGGTCCGCCGCTGTCTCCACGCTGTTTAAACTGGTCCGCCAATCTCTCTCCACACTTTTTTAAACTGGGCCACCACTTTCTCTCTGCGCTGTTTTTCCCTCTCCGTCACTCTCTCTCCACGCTGTATGAAACTTGTCCGCCACTCTCTCTCCACGCTGTTTTAACCTGGTCCGCCGCTCTCTCCACGCTCTTTTAATCTGGTCCGACACTCTCTCGCCGCGCTATTTTAAATTGGTTCACCGCTCTCTCTCCGCAATGTTTCAATCTGGTCCTCCACTCTTTCCCGCACTATTTTAAACTGGTTCACCGCTCTCTCCGCGCGGTTTTAAACTGATCCATCACTCTCTCTCCGCACTGTTTTAAACTGGTCAGCCACTCTCTCTCCACGCTGTTTTAAATTTGTCCACTGCTCTCTCTCCACATTGTTTTAAACTTGTCCGCAACTCTCTCTCCATATTGTTTTAAACTGGTCCGCCACTCACTCTCCGCGTTGTTTTAGACTGATCCATCTCTCTTTCTCCACGCTGTTTTAAACTGGTCCGCCATTCTCCGCTCTCTTTTAAACTGATCTGCCACTCTCTCACAACGCTGTTTTAAAGTGGCCTGCCACTCTATCTCCACGCTCTTTTAACCTGGTCCGCAACTAACTCTTCACGCTGTTTTAAACTGATCTGCCGCCTTCTCTCCGCGTTGTTTTTAAACTGGTCCGCCGCTGTCTCCACGCTGTTTAAACTGGTCCGCCAATCTCTCTCCACACTTTTTTAAACTGGGCCACCACTTTCTCTCTGCGCTGTTTTAAACTGGTCCGCCACTCTCTCTCCGCGCTGTTTTAAACTGGTCCGCCACTCTCTCTCCGCGCTGTTTTAAACTGATTCGCCTCTCTCTCTCCACGCTGTTTTAGACTGGTCCACCGTTCTCTCTCTGCGCTGTTTTAAACTGATCCGCCGCTCTCTCTCCATGCTGTTTTAGACTGGTCCACCGCTCTCTCTCTGCGCTGTTTTAAACTGGTCCACCACTCTCTCTCCACGCTCTTTTAAACTGGTCCGCCGCTCTCTCTCCACGCTGTTTTAAACTGGTCCGCCACTCTCTCTCCACGCTGTTTTAAACTGGTCTGCCACTCTCTCTCCACGCTGTTTTAAACTTGTCCACCACTCACTCTCGAAATTGTTTTCACCTGGTCTGCCACTCTATCTCGACGCTGTTTTCAACTGATCCATCTCTCTCTCTCCACGCTGTTTTAAACTGGTCCGCCACTCTCCGCTCTCTTTTAAAATGATCCGCCATTCTCCGCTCTCTTTTAAACAGGTCCGCCGCTCTCTCACGACGCTGTTTTAAAGTGGCCTGCCACTCTCTCTCCGCGCTGTTTTAACCTGGTGTGCCGCTCTCTCCATGCTCTTTTAATCTGGTCCGACACTCTCTTGGCGGAATTTTTTAAACTGGTTAACCGCTCTCTCTCCCCGATGCTTCAATCTGGTCCGCCGCTCTCTCTCTGCACTACTTTAAACTGCTCCGCCACTCTCTCTGCACGCTGTTTTAAACTGGTCCGCCACTCTCTCTCGACGGTCTTTTAAACTGCTCCGCCACTCTCTCTGCACGGTGTTTTAAACTGGTCTGCCACTCTATCTCCACGCTGTTTTGAACTGATCCATCACTCTCTCTCCACGCTGTTTTAAACTGGTCCGCCACTCTCTCTCCACGCTGTTTTGAACTGATCCATCACTCTCTCTCCACGCTGTTTTAAACTGGTCCGCCACTCTCTCTCCGCGCTGTTTTGAACTGATCCATCACTCTCTCTCCACGCTGTTTTAAACTGGTCCGCCACTCTCTCTCCACGCTGTTTTAAACTGATCCATCACTCTCTCTCCACGCTGTTTTAAACTGGTCCGCCACCCTCTCTCCGCGCTGTTTAAAACTAGTCCACCACTCTCTCTCCGCACTGTTTAAAACTGGTCCATCGCTCTCTCCACGCTGTTTTAAACTGATCCATCGCTCTCTCTCCACGCTGTTTTAAACTGGTCCGCCACTCTCTCTCCACGCTGTTTTAAACTGATCCATCACTCTCTCTCCACGCTGTTTTAAACTGGTCCGCCACCCTCTCTCCGCGCTGTTTAAAACTGGTCCATCGTTCTCTCTCCGCGCTGTTTTAAACTGATCATTCGCTCTCTCTCCACACTGTTTTAAACATGTCCAGCGCTCTCTCTCCGCGCTGTTTTAAATTGGTCCATCGCTCTCTCTCCACGCTGTTTTAAACTGGTCCGCCACTCTCTCTCCACGCTGTTTAAAACTGATTCATCGCTCTCTCTCCGCGCTGTTTAATTCTGATCCACCACTCTCTCTACGCTGTTTTAAACTGATCCATCACTCTCTCTCCACGCTGTTTTAAACTGGTCCGCCACCCTCTCTCCGCGCTGTTTAAAACTGGTCCATCGTTCTCTCTCCGCGCTGTTTTAAACTGATCATTCGCTCTCTCTCCGCGCTGTTTTAAACTGATCATTCGCTCTCTCTCCACGCTGTTTTAAACATGTCCAGCGCTCTGTCTCCGCGCTGTTTTAAATTGGTCCATCGCTCTCTCTCCATGCTGTTTTAAACTGGTCCACCACTCTCTCTCCGCGCTGTTTTAAACTGATCCACCGCTCTCTCTCCGTGCTGTTTTAAACTTGTCCACCGCTCTCTCTCCGCTCTGATTTGAACTGGTTTTCCACTCACTCTCCACGCTGTTTTAAACTGGTCCACCACGCTCTCTCCGCGCTGTTTTAAACTTGTCCGCCGCTATCTCTCCGCTCTGATTTAACCTGGTCCGCCGCTCACTCCACGCTCTTTTAATCTGCTATGACACTCTCTTGCCGCGCTATTTTAAACTGGTTTACCACTCTCTCTCCGCGATGTTTCAATCTGGTCCTCCACTCTCTTTCCGCAATATTTTAAATTGGCTCACCGCACTCTCTCTGCGATGTTTCAATCTGGTCCGCCGGTCTCTCGCTGCACTATTTTAAACTTCTCCGCCACTCTCTCTCCACGCTGTTTAAAACTGGTCCGCCACTCTCTCTCCACGCTGTTTTAAACTGGTCCGCCGCGCTCTCCACGCTGTCTTAAACTGGTCTGCCACTCTCTCTCCACACTGTTTTAAACTTGACCGCTGCTCTCTCTCCACGCTGTTTTTAACTGATCAAATGCTCTTTCTCCACGCTTTTTTAAACTGGTCCGCTGCTCTCTCTCCACGCTGTTTTAAACTGGTCCGCTGCTCTCTCTCCACGCTGTTTTAAACTGATCCACCGCTCTCTCTCCGTGCTGTTTTAAACTTGTCCACCGCTCTCTCTCCGCTCTGATTTGAACTGGTTTTCCATTCACTCTCCACGCTGTTTTAAACTGGTCCACCACGCTCTCTCCGCGCTGTTTTAAACTTGTCCGCCGCTATCTCTCCGCTCTGATTTAACCTGGTCCGCCGCTCACTCCACGCTCTTTTAATCTGCTATGACACTCTCTTGCCGCGCTATTTTAAACTGGTTCACCACTCTCTCTCCGCGATGTTTCAATCTGGTCCTCCACTCTCTTTCCGCAATATTTTAAATTGGCTCACCGCACTCTCTCTGCGATGTTTCAATCTGGTCTGCCGGTCTCTCGCTGCACTATTTTAAACTTCTCCGCCACTCTCTCGCCACGCTGTTTAAAACTGGTCCGCCACTCTCTCTCCACGCTGTTTTAAACTGGTCCGCCGCGCTCTCCACGCTGTCTTAAACTGGTCTGCCACTCTCTCTCCACACTGTTTTAAACTTGACCGCTGCTCTCTCTCCACGCTGTTTTTAACTGATCAAATGCTCTTTCTCCACGCTTTTTTAAACTGGTCCGCTGCTCTCTCTCCACGCTGTTTTAAACTGGTCCGCTGCTCTCTCTCCACGCTGTTTTAAACTGGTCCCCCGCTCTCTCTCTGCGCTGTTTTAAACTGATCCGCCCCTCTCTCTCCACGCTGTTTTAAACTGGTCCGCCACTCTCTCTCCAGGCTGTTTTAGACTGGTCCACCGCTCTCTCTCTGCGCTGTTTTAAACTGATCCGCCACTCTCTCTCCACGCTGTTTTAAACTGGTGCGCCACTCTCTCTCCACACTTTTTTAAACTGATCCGCCACTTTCTCTCCGCGCTATTTTAAACTGATCCTCCACTCTCTCTCCACGCTGTTTTAAACTGATCCACCACTCTCTCTCCACGCTGTTTTAACCTGGTCTGCCGTTCTCTCCACGCTCTTTTAATCTGGTCCGCCGCTCTCTCTCTGCACTATTTTAAACTGGTCCGCCACTCTCTCTCCACGCTGTTTAAACCTGGTCCGCCGCTCTCTCCACGCTCTTTTAATCTGGTCCGCCGCTCTCTCTCTGCACTATTTTAAACTGATCCGCCACTCTTTCTCCACGCTGTTTAAACCTGGTCCGCCGCTCTCTCCACGCTCTTTTAATCTGGTCCGACACTCTCTCGCCGCGCTATTTTAAACTGTGTCACCGTTCTCTCTCCGCGATGTTTCAATCTGGTCCGACACTCTCTCGCCGCGCTATTTTAAATTGGTTCACCGCTCTCTCTCCGCAATGTTTCAATCTGGTCCTCCACTCTTTCCCGCACTATTTTAAACTGGTTCACCGCTCTCTCCGCGCGGTTTTAAACTGATCCATCACTCTCTCTCCGCACTGTTTTAAACTGGTCAGCCACTCTCTCTCCACGCTGTTTTAAATTTGTCCACTGCTCTCTCTCCACATTGTTTTAAACTTGTCCGCAACTCTCTCTCCATATTGTTTTAAACTGGTCCGCCACTCACTCTCCGCGTTGTTTTAGACTGATCCATCTCTCTTTCTCCACGCTGTTTTAAACTGGTCCGCCATTCTCCGCTCTCTTTTAAACTGATCTGCCACTCTCTCACAACGCTGTTTTAAAGTGGCCTGCCACTCTATCTCCACGCTCTTTTAACCTGGTCCGCAACTAACTCTTCACGCTGTTTTAAACTGATCTGCCGCCTTCTCTCCGCGTTGTTTTTAAACTGGTCCGCCGCTGTCTCCACGCTGTTTAAACTGGTCCGCCAATCTCTCTCCACACTTTTTTAAACTGGTCCGCCACTCTCTCTCCGCGCTGTTTTAAACTGATCCGCCACTCTCTCTCCGCGCTGTTTTAAACTGGTCCGCCACTCTCTCTCCACGCTTTTTGAAACTTGTCCGCCACTCTCTCTCCACGCTGTTTAAACTGATCCGCTCCTTTCTCTCAACGTTTTTTAAAACTGGTCCACCACTCTCTCTCCATGCTGTTTTAAACTGGTCCGCCACTCTCTCTCCGCGCTGTTTTAAACTGGTCCGCCACTCTCTCTCCACGCTTTTTGAAACTTGTCCGCCACTCTCTCTCCACGCTGTTTAAACTGATCCGCCCCTTTCTCTCAACGTTTTTTAAAACTGGTCCACCACTCTCTCTCCATGCTGTTTTAAACTGGTCCGCCACTCTCTCTCCGCGCTGTTTTAAACTGGTCCGCCACTCTCTCTCCGCGCTGTTTTAAACTGATTCGCCTCTCTCTCTCCACGCTGTTTTAGACTGGTCCACCGTTCTCTCTCTGCGCCGTTTTAAACTGATCCGCCGCTCTCTCTCCATGCTGTTTTAGACTGGTCCACCGCTCTCTCTCTGCGCTGTTTTAAACTGGTCCACCACTCTCTCTCCACGCTCTTTTAAACTGGTCCGCTGCTCTCTCTCCACGCTGTTTTAAACTGGTCCGCCACTCTCTCTCCACGCTGTTTTAAACTGGTCCGCCAGTCTCTCTCCACGCTGTTTTAAACTTGTCCGCCACTCACTCTCCAAATTGTTTTCACCTGGTCTGCCACTCTATCTCGACGCTGTTTTCAACTGATCCATCTCTCTCTCTCCACGCTGTTTTAAACTGGTCCGCCACTCTCCGCTCTCTTTTAAAATGATCCGCCATTCTCCGCTCTCTTTTAAACAGGTCCGCCGCTCTCTCACGACGCTGTTTTAAAGTGGCCTGCCACTCTCTCTCCGCGCTGTTTTAACCTGGTGTGCCGCTCTCTCCACGCTCTTTTAATCTGGTCCGACACTCTCTCGCCGTGCTATTTTAAACTGGTTAACCGCTCTCTCTCCCCGATGCTTCAATCTGGTCCGCCGCTCTCTCTCTGCACTACTTTAAACTGCTCCGCCACTCTCTCTGCACGCTGTTTTAATCTGGTCCTCCACTCTCTTACCGCAATATTTTAAATTGGTTCACCGCACTCTCTCTGTGATGTTTCAATCTGGTCCGCCGCTCTCTCGCTGCACTATTTTAAACTTCTCCGCCACTCTCTCGCCACGCTGTTTAAACCTGGTCCGCCACTCTCTCTCCACGCTGTTTTAAACTGGTCCGCCGCTCCCTCCACGCTGTTTTAAATTGGTCTGCCACTGTCTCTCCACGCTGTTTTAAACTGATCCATTGCTCTCTCTCCACGCTGTTTTAAACTGGTCCCCCGCTCTCTCTCTGCGCTGTTTTAAACTGGTCCGCCTCTCTCTCTCCGTGCTGTTTTAAACTTGTCCACCACTCTCTCTCCGCTCTGATTTGAACTGGTTTTCCACTCACTCTCCACGCTGTTTTAACCTGGTCCGCCGCTCACTCCATGCTCTTTTAATCTGGTCCGACACTCTCTCGCCACATTGTTTTAAACTTGTCCGCCACTCTCTCTCCACATTGTTTTAAACTTGTCCGCCACTCTCTCTCCGCGTTGTTTTAAACTGGTCCGCCACTCTCCACTCTCTTCTAAACTGGTCCGCTATTCCCCGCTTTCTTTTAAACTGGTCTGCCGCCCTCTCACAACGCTGTTTTAAAGTGGCTTGCCACTCTCTCTCCGCGTTGCTTTTAAACTGGTCCGCCGCAGTCTCCACGCTGTTTTAAACTGGTCCGCCAATCTCTCTCCACACTTTTTTAAACTGGGCCACCACTTTCTCTCCGCGCTGTTTTAACCTGCTCCGCCACTCTCTTTGAAACTTGTCCGCCGTTCTCTCCCCACGCTGTTTAAACTGATCCGCCGCTTTCTCTCAAGGTTATTTAAAACTGGTCCAGCACTCTCTCTCTGCGCTGTTTTAAACTGGTCCGCCACTGTCTCTCAACACTGTTTTAAACTGATTCGCCGCACTCTCTCCACACTGTTTCAATCTGGTCCACCGCTCTCTCTCCGCGCTGTTTTAAACTGATTCGCCGCTCTCTCTCCACGCTGTTTAAGACTGGTCCACCGCTCTCTCTCCGCGCTGTTTTAAACTGGTCCGCCAATCTCTCTCCACGCTGTTTTAAACTGGTCCGCTTCTCTCTCCACGCTGTTTTAAACTGGTCCGCCACTCTCCCTCCACGCTTTTTTAAACTGGTCCGCCAATCTCATTCCACACTATTTTAAACTGGTCCGCCACTCTCCTTCCACGCGGTTTTAAACTAGTCCGCCACTCTCTCTCCGCGCTGTTTTAAACTGATCCGCCACTCTCTCTCCGCACTGTTTTAAACTGTTCCTCCACTCTCTCTCCGCACTATTTTAAACTCGTTCACCGCTCTCTCTCCGCGCTGTTTCAATCTAGTCCACCGCTCTCTCCATGCACTATTTTAAACTGCTCCGCCACTCTCTCTCCACACTGTTTTAAACTGATCTGCCGCCCTCTCTCCACGTTGCTTTTAAACTGGTCCGCTGCAGTCTCCACGCTGTTTTAAACTGGTCCGCCAATCTCTCTCCACACTTTTTTAAACTGGTCCACCACTCTCTCTCCACGCTGTTTTAAACTGATCCATCGCTCTCTCTCCACGCTGTTTTAAACTGATCGATCGCTCTCTCTCCACGCTGTTTTAAACTGATCCGCCACTCTCCGCTCTCTTTTAAACTGATCCGCCATTCTCTGCTTTCTTTTAAACTGGTCTGCCACTCACTCTCCACACTGTTTTAAACTTGTCCACCACTCTCTCTCCGCTCTGATTTAACCTGGTCCGCCGCTCACTCCACGCTCTTTTAATCTGGTCCGACACTCTCTCGCCGCGCTATTTTAAACTGGTTCACCTCTCTCTCTCCGCGATGTTTCAATCTGGTCCTCCACTCTCTTTCCGCAATATTTTAAACTGGTTCACTGCACTCTCTCTGTGATGCTTCTATCCGGTCCGCCACTCTCTCGCTGCACTATTTTAAACTGCTCCGCAACTCTCTCACAACGCTGTTTAAAACTGCTCCGCCACTCTCTCTCTGCGCTGTTCTAACCTGGTCCGCCACTCTCTCTCCGCGCTGTTTTAAACTGGTCCCCCGCTCTCTCTCCACGCTGTTTTAAACTGATCCACCACTCTCTCTCTGCGCTGTTTTAAACTGGTCCGTCACTCTCTCTCCACGCTGTTTTAAACTGATCCATCACACTCTCTCCGCGTTGTTCAAAACTGATCCACCGCTCTCTCTCCACGCTGTTTTAAACTGGTCTGCCACTCTCTCTCCACGCTGTTTTAAACTTGACCGCTGCTCTCTCTCCACGCTGTTTTAAACTGATCCATTGCTCTCTCTCCACGCTGTTTTAAATTGGTCCCCCGCTCTCTCTCTGCGCTGTTTTAAACTGATCCATCGCTCTCTCTCCAGGCTGTTTTAAACTGGTCCATCGCTCTCTCTCCGCGTTGTTTTAAACTGGTCCTCCGCTCTCTCTCCACGCTGTTTTAAACTGGTCCGCCACTCTCTCTCCACGCTGTTTTAAACTGATCCATCGCTCTCTCTCCGCGCTGTTTAAAACTGATCCACCGCTCTCTCTCCACGCTGTTTTAAACTGGTCTGCCACTCTCTCTCCACGCTGTTTTAAATTTGACTGCTGCTCTCTCTCCACGCTGTTTTAAACTGATCCATTGCTCTCTCTCCACGTTGTTTTAAACTGGTCCCCCGCTCTCTCTCTGCGCTGTTTTAAACTGATCCATCGCTCTCTCTCCAGGCTGTTTTAAACTGGTCCATCGCTCTCTCTCCGCGCTGTTTTAAACTCGTCCTCCGCTCTCTCTCCACGCTGTTTTAAACTGATCCATCGCTCTCTCTCCACGCTGTTTTAAACTAATCCATCGCTCTCTCTCCACGCTGTTTAAAACTGGTCCACCACTCTCTCTCCACGCTGTTTTAAACTGATTCATCGCTCTCTCTCTGCGCTGTTTAATTCTGATCCACCGCTCTCTCTCCGCGTTGTTTTAAACTGATCCACCGCTCTCTCTCCGTGCTGTTTTAAACTTGTCCACCGCTCTCTCTCCGCTCTGATTTGAACTGGTTTTCCACTCACTCTCTACGCTGTTTTAAACTGGTCAGCCACGCTCTCTCCGCGCTGTTTTAAACTTATCCACCGCTCTCTCTCCGCTCTGATTTAACCTGGTCCGCCACACACTCCACGCTCTTTTAATCTACTACGACACTCTCTCGCCGCGCTATTTTAAACTGGTTCACCGCGCGCTCTCCGCGATGTTTTAATCTGGTCCTCCACTCTCTTACCGCAATATTTTAAATTGGTTCACCTCACTCTCTCTGCGATGTTTCAATCTGGTCCGCCGCTCTCTCGCTGCACTATTTTAAACTTCTCCGCCACTCTCTCGCCACGCTGTTTAAACCTGGTCCGCCACTCTCTCTCCACGCTGTTTTAAACTGGTCCGCCGCTCCCTCCACGCTGTTTTAAATTGGTCTGCCACTGTCTCTCCACGCTGTTTTAAACTTGACCGCTGCTCTCTCTCCACGCTGTTTTAAACTGATCCATTGCTCTCTCTCCACGCTGTTTTAAACTGGTCCCCTGCTCTCTCTCTGCGCTGTTTTAAACTGGTCCGCCTCTCTCTCTCCGTGCTGTTTTAAACTTGTCCACCGCTCTCTCTCCGCTCTGATTTGAACTGGTTTTCCACTCACTCTCCACACTGTTTTAACCTGGTCCGCCGCTCACTCCACGCTCTTTTAATCTGGTCCGACACTCTCCCGCCGCGCTATTTTAAACTGTTTCACCGCTCTCTCTCCGCGATGTTTCAATCTGGTCCTCCACTCTCTTTCCGCAATATTTTAAACTGGTTCATTGCACTCTCTCTGCGATGTTTCAATCTGGTCTGCCTCTCTCTCTCGCTGCACTATTTTAAACTTCTCCGCCACTCTCTCACCACGCTGTTTTAAACTGGTCCGCCACTCTCTCTCCACGCTGTTTTAAACTGGCCCGCCACTCTCTCTCCACGTTGTTTTAAACTGGTCCACCACTCACCGCTCTCTTTTAAACTGGTCCACCACTCTATCTCTGTGCTTTTTTAAACTCGTCGGCCACTCTCTCTCCGCGCTGTTTTAAACTGTTTCGCCGCACTCTCTCCACACTGTTTAAAATTGGTCCACCGCTCTCTCTCCGCGCTGTTTTAAACTGATCCGCCGCTCTCTCTCCATGCTGTTTTAGACTGGTCCACCGCTCTCTCTCTGAGCTGTTTTAAACTGATCCGCCGCATTCTCTCCACGCTGTTTTAAACTGTTCCGCCACTCTCTCTCCACGCTGTTTTAAACTGGTCCACTTCTCTTTCTCCACGCTGTTTAAACTGGTCCGGCACTCTCCCTCCCTGCTTTTTTAAACTGGTCAGCCAATCTCTCTCCGCACTATTTTAAACTGTTCCGCCACTCTCTCTCCGCGCTGTTTTAAACTGGTCCGCCACTCTCTCTCTGCACTATTTTAAACTCGTTCACCGCTATCTCTCCGCGCTGTTTCAATCTAGTCCACCGCTCTCTCTATGCAGTATTTAAAACTGCTCCGCCACTCTCTCTCCACGCTGTTTTAAGCTGGTCCACCACTCTCCGCTCTCTTTTAAACTGGTCCACCACTGTCTCTCCGCGATGTTTCAATCTGGTCCTCCACTCTCTTTCCGCAATATTTTAAACTGGTTCATTGCACTCTCTCTGCGATGTTTCAATCTGGTCTGCCACTCTCTCTCTGCACTATTTTAAACTTCTCCGCCACTCTCTCGCCACGCTGTTTAAAACTGGCCCGCCACTCTCTCTCCACGTTGTTTTAAACTGGTCCACCACTCTCCGCTCTCTTATAAACTGGTCCACCACTCTATCTCTGTGCTTTTTTAAACTCGTCAGCCACTCTCTCTCCATGCTGTTTTAAAGAGGTCCACCACTCTCTCTCCGCGCTGTTTTAACCTGGTCCGCCACTCTCTCTCCGCGCTGTTTTAAACTGATCCCCCGCTCTCTCTCTGCGCTGTTTTAAACTGGTCCGTCACTCTCTCTCCATGCTGTTTTAAACTGATCCATCGCTCTCTCTCCACGCTGTTTTAAACTAATCCATCACACTCTCTCCACGTTGTTTAAAACTGATCCACCGCTCTCTCTCCACGCTGTTTTAAACTGGTCTGTCACTCTCTCTCCACGCTGTTTTAAACTTGACCGCTGCTCTCTCTCCACGCTGTTTTAAACTGATCCATTGCTCTCTCTCCACGCTGTTTTAAACTGGTCCCCCGCTCTCTCTCTGCGCTGTTTTAAACTGATCCATCGCTCTCTCTCCAGGCTGTTTTAAACTGGTCCATCGCTCTCTCTCCGCGTTGTTTTAAACTGGTCCTCCGCTCTCTCTCCACGCTGTTTTAAACTGGTCCGCCACTCTCTCTCCACAGTTTTAAACTGATCCATCGCTGTCTCTCCGCGCTGTTTAAAACTGATCCACCGCTCTCTCTCCACGCTGTTTTAAACTGGTCTGCCACTCTCTCTCCACGCTGTTTTAAATTTGACCGCTGCTCTCTCTCCACGCTGTTTTAAACTGATCCATTGCTCTCTCTCCACGTTGTTTTAAACTGGACCCCGCTCTCTCTCTGCGCTGTTTTAAACTGATCCATCGCTCTCTCTCCAGGCTGTTTTAACCTGGTCCGCCACTCTCTCTCCGCGCTGTTTTAAACTGGTCCCCCGCTCTCTCTCTGCGCTGTTTTAAACTGGTCCGTCACTCTCTCTCCATGCTGTTTTAAACTGATCCATCGCTCTCTCTCCACGCTGTTTTAAACTAATCCATCACACTCTCTCCACGTTGTTTAAAACTGATCCACCGCTCTCTCTCCACGCTGTTTTAAACTGGTCTGCCACTCTCTCTCCACGCTGTTTTAAACTTGACCGCTGCTCTCTCTCCACGCTGTTTTAAACTGATCCATTGCTCTCTCTCCACGCTGTTTTAAACTGGTCCCCCGCTCTCTCTCTGCGCTGTTTTAAACTGATCCATCGCTCTCTCTCCAGGCTGTTTTAAACTGGTCCATCGCTCTCTCTCCGCGTTGTTTTAAACTGGTCCTCCACTCTCTCTCCACGCTGTTTTAAACTGGTCCGCCACTCTCTCTCCACGCTGTTTTAAACTGATCCATCGCTCTCTCTCCGCGCTGTTTAAAACTGATCCACCGCTCTCTCTCCACGCTGTTTTAAACTGGTCTGCCACTCTCTCTCCACGCTGTTTTAAATTTGACCGCTGCTCTCTCTCCACGCTGTTTTAAACTGATCCATTGCTCTCTCTCCACGTTGTTTTAAACTGGTCCCCCGCTCTCTCTCTGCGCTGTTTTAAACTGATCCATCGCTCTCTCTCCAGGCTGTTTTAAACTGGTCCATCGCTCTCTCTCCACGCTGTTTTAAACTGATCCACCGCTCTCTCTCCGCGCTGTTTTAAACTGATCCACCGCTCTCTCTCCGTGCTGTTTTAAACTTGTCCACCGCTCTCTCTCCGCTCTGATTTAACCTGGTCCGCCGCTCACTCCACGCTCTTTTATTCTGCTACGACACTCTCTCGCCGCGCTATTTTAAACTGGTTCACCACGCGCTCTCCGCGATGTTTTAATCTGGTCCTCCACTCTCTTACCGCAATATTTTAAATTGGTTCACCTCACTCTCTCTGCGATGTTTCAATCTGGTCCGCCGCTCTCTCGCTGCACTATTTTAAACTTCTCCGCCACTCTCTCGCCACGCTGTTTAAACCTGGTCCGCCACTCTCTCTCCGCGCTGTTTTAAACTGGTCCCCCGCTCTCTCTCTGCGCTGTTTTAAACTGGTCCACCGCTCTCTCTCCGCTCTGATTTGAACTGGTTTTCCACTCACTCTCCACGCTGTTTTAACCTGGTCCGCCGCTCACTCCACGCTCTTTTAATCTGGTCCAACACTCTCTCGCCGCGCTATTTTAAACTGGTTCACCACTCTCTCTCCGCGATGTTTCAATCTGGTCCTCCACTCTCTTTCCGCAATATTTTAAACTGGTTCATTGCACTCTCTCTGCGATGTTTCAATCTGGTCTGCCTCTCTCTCTCTGCACTATTTTAAACTTCTCCGCCACTCTCTCGCCACGCTGTTTAAAACTGGTCCGCCACTCTCTCTCCACGCTGTTTTAAACTGGTCCGCCACTCTCCACTCTCTTCTAAACTGGTCCGCCATTCCCCGCTTTCTTTTAAACTGGTCGGCCGCTCTCTCGCAACGCTGTTTTAAAGTGGCCTGCCGCTCTCTCTCCGCGTTGCTTTTAAACTGGTCCGCCGCAGTCTCCACGCTGTTTTAAACTGGTCCGCCAATCTCTCTCCACACTTTTTTAAACTGGGCCACCACTTTCTCTCCGCACTGTTTTAACCTGCTCCGCCACTCTCTTTGAAACTTGTCCGCCGTTCTCTCTCCACGCTGTTTAAACTGATCCGCCGCTTTCTCTCAAGGTTATTTAAAACTGGTCCAGCACTCTCTCTCTGCGCTGTTTTAAACTGGTCCGCCACTGTCTCTCAACACTGTTTTAAACTGATCCGCCACTCTCTCTCCACACTGTTTTAAACTGGTCCGCCAATCTCTCTCCACGCTGTTTTAAACTGGTCCGCTTCTCTCTCTCCACGTTGTTTTAAACTGGTCCGCCACTCTCCCTCCACGCTTTTTTAAACTGGTCCGCCAATCTCTCTCCACGCGGTTTTGAACTAGTCCGCCACTCTCTCTCCGCGCTGTTTTAAACTGATCCGCCACTCTCTCTCCGCACTGTTTTAAACTGTTCCTCCACTCTCTCTCCGCACTATTTTAAACTCGTTCACCGCTCTCTCTCCGCGCTGTTTCAATCTAGTCCACCGGTCTCTCTGTGCACTATTTTAAACTGCTCCGCCACTCTCTCGCCACACTGTTTTAAACTGATCTGCCGCCCTCTCTCCGCGTTGCTTTTAAACTGGTCCGCCGCAGTCTCCACGCTGTTTTAAACTGGTCCGCCAATCTCTCTCCACACTTTTTTAAACAGGGCCACCACTTTCTCTCCGCGCTGTTTTAACCTGCTCCGTCACTCTCTCTCCACGCTGTTTTAAACTGGTCCACCACTCTCTCTCCACGCTGTTTTAAACTGATCCATCGCTCTCTCTCCATGCTGTTTTAAACTGATCCATCGCTCTCTCTCCACGCTGTTTTAAACTGGTCCACCACTCTCTCTCCACGCTGTTTTAAACTGATCCATCGCTCTCTCTCTGCGCTGTTTTAAACTGGTCCACCACTCTCTCTCCACGCTGTTTTAAACTGATCCACCACTCTCTCGCCGCGCTATTTTAAACTGGTTCACCACTCTCTCTCCGCGATGTTTCAATCTGGTCCACCACTCTCTTTCCGCAATATTTTAAACTGGTTCATTGCACTCTCTCTGCGATGTTTCAATCTGGTCTGCCTCTCTCTCTCTGCACTATTTTAAACTTCTCCGCCACTCTCTCGCCACGCTATTTAAAACTGGTCCGCCACTCTCTCGCCACGCTATTTAAAACTGGCCCGCCACTCTCTCTCCACGTTGTTTTAAACTGGTCCACCACTCTCCGCTCTCTTTTAAACTGGTCCACCACTCTATTTCTGCGCTGTTTTAACCTGGTCCGCCACTCTCTCTCCACGCTGTTTTAAACTTGTCCGCTGCTCTCTCTCCACGCTGTTTTAAACTGGTCCGCCACTTTCCACTCTCTTCTAAACTGGTCCGCCATTCCCCGCTTTCTTTTAAACTGGTCTGCCGCTCTCTCGCAACGCTGTTTTAAAGTGGCCTGCCGCCCTCTCTCCGCGTTGCTTTTAAACTGGTCCACCGCAGTCTCCACGCTGTTTTAAACTGGTCCGCCAATCTCTCTCCACACTTTTTTAAACTGGGCCACCACTTTCTCTCCGCGCTGTTTTAACCTGCTCCGCCACTCTCTTTGAAACATGTCCGCCGCTCACTCCACGCTCTTTTAATCTGGTCCGACACTCTCTCGCCGCGCTATTTTAAACTGGTTCACCTCTCTCTCTCTGCGATGTTTCAATCTGGTCCTCCACTCTCTTTCCGCAATATTTTAAACTGGTTCACTGCACTCTCACTGCGATGTTTCAATCTGGTCCGCCGCTCTCTCGCTGCACTATTTTAAATTGCTCCGCAACTCTCTCGCCACGCTGTTTAAAACTGGTCCGCCACTCTCTCTCCACGTTGTTTTAAACTGGTCCACCACTCTCCGCTCTCTATTAAACTGGTCTACCACTCTATCTGTGCGCTGTTTTAACCTGGTCCGCCACTCTCTCTCCACGCTGTTTTAAACTTGTCCATTGCTCTCTCTCCACATTGTTTTAAACTGGGCCGCCACTTTCTCTCCACGCTGTTTTAAACTTGTCCGCTGCTCTCTCTCCACATTGTTTTAAACTGGGCCGCCACTCTCTCTCCACGCTGTTTTAAACTTGTCCGCTGCTCTCTCTCCACGCTGTTTTAAACTTGTCCGCTGCTCTCTCTCCACGCTGTTTTAAACTGGGCCGCCACTCTCTCTCCACATTGTTTTAAACTTGTCCGCCACTCTCTCTCCACATTGTTTTAAACTTGTCCGCCACTCTCTCTCCGCGTTGTTTTAAACTGGTCCGCCACTCTCCACTCTCTTCTAAACTGGTCCGCTATTCCCCGCTTTCTTTTAAACTGGTCTGCCGCCCTCTCTCCACGCTGTTTTAAACTGATCCATCGCTCTCTCTCCGCGCTGTTTAAAACTGATCCACCGCTCTCTCTCCACGCTGTTTTAAACTGGTCTGCCACTCTCTCTCCACGCTGTTTTAAATTTGACTGCTGCTCTCTCTCCACGCTGTTTTAAACTGATCCATTGCTCTCTCTCCACGTTGTTTTAAACTGGTCCCCCGCTCTCTCTCTGCGCTGTTTTAAACTGATCCATCGCTCTCTCTCCAGGCTGTTTTAAACTGGTCCATCGCTCTCTCTCCGCGCTGTTTTAAACTCGTCCTCCGCTCTCTCTCCACGCTGTTTTAAACTGATCCATCGCTCTCTCTCCACGCTGTTTTAAACTAATCCATCGCTCTCTCTCCACGCTGTTTAAAACTGGTCCACCACTCTCTCTCCACGCTGTTTTAAACTGATTCTCCACTCTCTTTCCGCAATATTTTAAACTGGTTCATTGCACTCTCTCTGCGATGTTTCAATCTGGTCTGCCTCTCTCTCTCGCTGCACTATTTTAAACTTCTCCGCCACTCTCTCACCACGCTGTTTTAAACTGGTCCGCCACTCTCTCTCCACGCTGTTTTAAACTGGCCCGCCACTCTCTCTCCACGTTGTTTTAAACTGGTCCACCACTCTCCGCTCTCTTTTAAACTGGTCCACCACTCTATCTCTGTGCTTTTTTAAACTCGTCGGCCACTCTCTCTCCGCGCTGTTTTAAACTGTTTCGCCGCACTCTCTCCACACTGTTTAAAATTGGTCCACCGCTCTCTCTCCGCGCTGTTTTAAACTGATCCGCCGCTCTCTCTCCATGCTGTTTTAGACTGGTCCACCGCTCTCTCTCTGAGCTGTTTTAAACTGATCCGCCGCATTCTCTCCACGCTGTTTTAAACTGTTCCGCCACTCTCTCTCCACGCTGTTTTAAACTGGTCCACTTCTCTTTCTCCACGCTGTTTAAACTGGTCCGGCACTCTCCCTCCCTGCTTTTTTAAACTGGTCAGCCAATCTCTCTCCGCACTATTTTAAACTGTTCCGCCACTCTCTCTCCGCGCTGTTTTAAACTGGTCCGCCACTCTCTCTCTGCACTATTTTAAACTCGTTCACCGCTATCTCTCCGCGCTGTTTCAATCTAGTCCACCGCTCTCTCTATGCAGTATTTAAAACTGCTCCGCCACTCTCTCTCCACGCTGTTTTAAGCTGGTCCACCACTCTCCGCTCTCTTTTAAACTGGTCCACCACTGTCTCTCCGCGATGTTTCAATCTGGTCCTCCACTCTCTTTCCGCAATATTTTAAACTGGTTCATTGCACTCTCTCTGCGATGTTTCAATCTGGTCTGCCACTCTCTCTCTGCACTATTTTAAACTTCTCCGCCACTCTCTCGCCACGCTGTTTAAAACTGGCCCGCCACTCTCTCTCCACGTTGTTTTAAACTGGTCCACCACTCTCCGCTCTCTTATAAACTGGTCCACCACTCTATCTCTGTGCTTTTTTAAACTCGTCAGCCACTCTCTCTCCATGCTGTTTTAAAGAGGTCCACCACTCTCTCTCCGCGCTGTTTTAACCTGGTCCGCCACTCTCTCTCCGCGCTGTTTTAAACTGGTCCCCCGCTCTCTCTCTGCGCTGTTTTAAACTGGTCCGTCACTCTCTCTCCATGCTGTTTTAAACTGATCCATCGCTCTCTCTCCACGCTGTTTTAAACTAATCCATCACACTCTCTCCACGTTGTTTAAAACTGATCCACCGCTCTCTCTCCACGCTGTTTTAAACTGGTCTGCCACTCTCTCTCCACGCTGTTTTAAACTTGACCGCTGCTCTCTCTCCACGCTGTTTTAAACTGATCCATTGCTCTCTCTCCACGCTGTTTTAAACTGGTCCCCCGCTCTCTCTCTGCGCTGTTTTAAACTGATCCATCGCTCTCTCTCCAGGCTGTTTTAAACTGGTCCATCGCTCTCTCTCCGCGTTGTTTTAAACTGGTCCTCCACTCTCTCTCCACGCTGTTTTAAACTGGTCCGCCACTCTCTCTCCACAGTTTTAAACTGATCCATCGCTGTCTCTCCGCGCTGTTTAAAACTGATCCACCGCTCTCTCTCCACGCTGTTTTAAACTGGTCTGCCACTCTCTCTCCACGCTGTTTTAAATTTGACCGCTGCTCTCTCTCCACGCTGTTTTAAACTGATCCATTGCTCTCTCTCCACGTTGTTTTAAACTGGACCCCGCTCTCTCTCTGCGCTGTTTTAAACTGATCCATCGCTCTCTCTCCAGGCTGTTTTAACCTGGTCCGCCACTCTCTCTCCGCGCTGTTTTAAACTGGTCCCCCGCTCTCTCTCTGCGCTGTTTTAAACTGGTCCGTCACTCTCTCTCCATGCTGTTTTAAACTGATCCATCGCTCTCTCTCCACGCTGTTTTAAACTAATCCATCACACTCTCTCCACGTTGTTTAAAACTGATCCACCGCTCTCTCTCCACGCTGTTTTAAACTGGTCTGCCACTCTCTCTCCACGCTGTTTTAAACTTGACCGCTGCTCTCTCTCCACGCTGTTTTAAACTGATCCATTGCTCTCTCTCCACGCTGTTTTAAACTGGTCCCCCGCTCTCTCTCTGCGCTGTTTTAAACTGATCCATCGCTCTCTCTCCAGGCTGTTTTAAACTGGTCCATCGCTCTCTCTCCGCGTTGTTTTAAACTGGTCCTCCACTCTCTCTCCACGCTGTTTTAAACTGGTCCGCCACTCTCTCTCCACGCTGTTTTAAACTGATCCATCGCTCTCTCTCCGCGCTGTTTAAAACTGATCCACCGCTCTCTCTCCACGCTGTTTTAAACTGGTCTGCCACTCTCTCTCCACGCTGTTTTAAATTTGACCGCTGCTCTCTCTCCACGCTGTTTTAAACTGATCCATTGCTCTCTCTCCACGTTGTTTTAAACTGGTCCCCCGCTCTCTCTCTGCGCTGTTTTAAACTGATCCATCGCTCTCTCTCCAGGCTGTTTTAAACTGGTCCATCGCTCTCTCTCCACGCTGTTTTAAACTGATCCACCGCTCTCTCTCCGCGCTGTTTTAAACTGATCCACCGCTCTCTCTCCGTGCTGTTTTAAACTTGTCCACCGCTCTCTCTCCGCTCTGATTTAACCTGGTCCGCCGCTCACTCCACGCTCTTTTATTCTGCTACGACACTCTCTCGCCGCGCTATTTTAAACTGGTTCACCACGCGCTCTCCGCGATGTTTTAATCTGGTCCTCCACTCTCTTACCGCAATATTTTAAATTGGTTCACCTCACTCTCTCTGCGATGTTTCAATCTGGTCCGCCGCTCTCTCGCTGCACTATTTTAAACTTCTCCGCCACTCTCTCGCCACGCTGTTTAAACCTGGTCCGCCACTCTCTCTCCGCGCTGTTTTAAACTGGTCCCCCGCTCTCTCTCTGCGCTGTTTTAAACTGGTCCACCGCTCTCTCTCCGCTCTGATTTGAACTGGTTTTCCACTCACTCTCCACGCTGTTTTAACCTGGTCCGCCGCTCACTCCACGCTCTTTTAATCTGGTCCAACACTCTCTCGCCGCGCTATTTTAAACTGGTTCACCACTCTCTCTCCGCGATGTTTCAATCTGGTCCTCCACTCTCTTTCCGCAATATTTTAAACTGGTTCATTGCACTCTCTCTGCGATGTTTCAATCTGGTCTGCCTCTCTCTCTCTGCACTATTTTAAACTTCTCCGCCACTCTCTCGCCACGCTGTTTAAAACTGGTCCGCCACTCTCTCTCCACGCTGTTTTAAACTGGTCCGCCACTCTCCACTCTCTTCTAAACTGGTCCGCCATTCCCCGCTTTCTTTTAAACTGGTCGGCCGCTCTCTCGCAACGCTGTTTTAAAGTGGCCTGCCGCTCTCTCTCCGCGTTGCTTTTAAACTGGTCCGCCGCAGTCTCCACGCTGTTTTAAACTGGTCCGCCAATCTCTCTCCACACTTTTTTAAACTGGGCCACCACTTTCTCTCCGCACTGTTTTAACCTGCTCCGCCACTCTCTTTGAAACTTGTCCGCCGTTCTCTCTCCACGCTGTTTAAACTGATCCGCCGCTTTCTCTCAAGGTTATTTAAAACTGGTCCAGCACTCTCTCTCTGCGCTGTTTTAAACTGGTCCGCCACTGTCTCTCAACACTGTTTTAAACTGATCCGCCACTCTCTCTCCACACTGTTTTAAACTGGTCCGCCAATCTCTCTCCACGCTGTTTTAAACTGGTCCGCTTCTCTCTCTCCACGTTGTTTTAAACTGGTCCGCCACTCTCCCTCCACGCTTTTTTAAACTGGTCCGCCAATCTCTCTCCACGCGGTTTTGAACTAGTCCGCCACTCTCTCTCCGCGCTGTTTTAAACTGATCCGCCACTCTCTCTCCGCACTGTTTTAAACTGTTCCTCCACTCTCTCTCCGCACTATTTTAAACTCGTTCACCGCTCTCTCTCCGCGCTGTTTCAATCTAGTCCACCGGTCTCTCTGTGCACTATTTTAAACTGCTCCGCCACTCTCTCGCCACACTGTTTTAAACTGATCTGCCGCCCTCTCTCCGCGTTGCTTTTAAACTGGTCCGCCGCAGTCTCCACGCTGTTTTAAACTGGTCCGCCAATCTCTCTCCACACTTTTTTAAACAGGGCCACCACTTTCTCTCCGCGCTGTTTTAACCTGCTCCGTCACTCTCTCTCCACGCTGTTTTAAACTGGTCCACCACTCTCTCTCCACGCTGTTTTAAACTGATCCATCGCTCTCTCTCCATGCTGTTTTAAACTGATCCATCGCTCTCTCTCCACGCTGTTTTAAACTGGTCCACCACTCTCTCTCCACGCTGTTTTAAACTGATCCATCGCTCTCTCTCTGCGCTGTTTTAAACTGGTCCACCACTCTCTCTCCACGCTGTTTTAAACTGATCCACCACTCTCTCGCCGCGCTATTTTAAACTGGTTCACCACTCTCTCTCCGCGATGTTTCAATCTGGTCCACCACTCTCTTTCCGCAATATTTTAAACTGGTTCATTGCACTCTCTCTGCGATGTTTCAATCTGGTCTGCCTCTCTCTCTCTGCACTATTTTAAACTTCTCCGCCACTCTCTCGCCACGCTATTTAAAACTGGTCCGCCACTCTCTCGCCACGCTATTTAAAACTGGCCCGCCACTCTCTCTCCACGTTGTTTTAAACTGGTCCACCACTCTCCGCTCTCTTTTAAACTGGTCCACCACTCTATTTCTGCGCTGTTTTAACCTGGTCCGCCACTCTCTCTCCACGCTGTTTTAAACTTGTCCGCTGCTCTCTCTCCACGCTGTTTTAAACTGGTCCGCCACTTTCCACTCTCTTCTAAACTGGTCCGCCATTCCCCGCTTTCTTTTAAACTGGTCTGCCGCTCTCTCGCAACGCTGTTTTAAAGTGGCCTGCCGCCCTCTCTCCGCGTTGCTTTTAAACTGGTCCACCGCAGTCTCCACGCTGTTTTAAACTGGTCCGCCAATCTCTCTCCACACTTTTTTAAACTGGGCCACCACTTTCTCTCCGCGCTGTTTTAACCTGCTCCGCCACTCTCTTTGAAACATGTCCGCCGCTCACTCCACGCTCTTTTAATCTGGTCCGACACTCTCTCGCCGCGCTATTTTAAACTGGTTCACCTCTCTCTCTCTGCGATGTTTCAATCTGGTCCTCCACTCTCTTTCCGCAATATTTTAAACTGGTTCACTGCACTCTCACTGCGATGTTTCAATCTGGTCCGCCGCTCTCTCGCTGCACTATTTTAAATTGCTCCGCAACTCTCTCGCCACGCTGTTTAAAACTGGTCCGCCACTCTCTCTCCACGTTGTTTTAAACTGGTCCACCACTCTCCGCTCTCTATTAAACTGGTCTACCACTCTATCTGTGCGCTGTTTTAACCTGGTCCGCCACTCTCTCTCCACGCTGTTTTAAACTTGTCCATTGCTCTCTCTCCACATTGTTTTAAACTGGGCCGCCACTTTCTCTCCACGCTGTTTTAAACTTGTCCGCTGCTCTCTCTCCACATTGTTTTAAACTGGGCCGCCACTCTCTCTCCACGCTGTTTTAAACTTGTCCGCTGCTCTCTCTCCACGCTGTTTTAAACTTGTCCGCTGCTCTCTCTCCACGCTGTTTTAAACTGGGCCGCCACTCTCTCTCCACATTGTTTTAAACTTGTCCGCCACTCTCTCTCCACATTGTTTTAAACTTGTCCGCCACTCTCTCTCCGCGTTGTTTTAAACTGGTCCGCCACTCTCCACTCTCTTCTAAACTGGTCCGCTATTCCCCGCTTTCTTTTAAACTGGTCTGCCGCCCTCTCACAACGCTGTTTTAAAGTGGCTTGCCACTCTCTCTCCGCGTTGCTTTTAAACTGGTCCGCCGCAGTCTCCACGCTGTTTTAAACTGGTCCGCCAATCTCTCTCCACACTTTTTTAAACTGGGCCACCACTTTCTCTCCGCGCTGTTTTAACCTGCTCCGCCACTCTCTTTGAAACTTGTCCGCCGTTCTCTCCCCACGCTGTTTAAACTGATCCGCCGCTTTCTCTCAAGGTTATTTAAAACTGGTCCAGCACTCTCTCTCTGCGCTGTTTTAAACTGGTCCGCCACTGTCTCTCAACACTGTTTTAAACTGATTCGCCGCACTCTCTCCACACTGTTTCAATCTGGTCCACCGCTCTCTCTCCGCGCTGTTTTAAACTGATTCGCCGCTCTCTCTCCACGCTGTTTAAGACTGGTCCACCGCTCTCTCTCCGCGCTGTTTTAAACTGGTCCGCCAATCTCTCTCCACGCTGTTTTAAACTGGTCCGCTTCTCTCTCCACGCTGTTTTAAACTGGTCCGCCACTCTCCCTCCACGCTTTTTTAAACTGGTCCGCCAATCTCATTCCACACTATTTTAAACTGGTCCGCCACTCTCCTTCCACGCGGTTTTAAACTAGTCCGCCACTCTCTCTCCGCGCTGTTTTAAACTGATCCGCCACTCTCTCTCCGCACTGTTTTAAACTGTTCCTCCACTCTCTCTCCGCACTATTTTAAACTCGTTCACCGCTCTCTCTCCGCGCTGTTTCAATCTAGTCCACCGCTCTCTCCATGCACTATTTTAAACTGCTCCGCCACTCTCTCTCCACACTGTTTTAAACTGATCTGCCGCCCTCTCTCCACGTTGCTTTTAAACTGGTCCGCTGCAGTCTCCACGCTGTTTTAAACTGGTCCGCCAATCTCTCTCCACACTTTTTTAAACTGGTCCACCACTCTCTCTCCACGCTGTTTTAAACTGATCCATCGCTCTCTCTCCACGCTGTTTTAAACTGATCGATCGCTCTCTCTCCACGCTGTTTTAAACTGATCCGCCACTCTCCGCTCTCTTTTAAACTGATCCGCCATTCTCTGCTTTCTTTTAAACTGGTCTGCCACTCACTCTCCACACTGTTTTAAACTTGTCCACCACTCTCTCTCCGCTCTGATTTAACCTGGTCCGCCGCTCACTCCACGCTCTTTTAATCTGGTCCGACACTCTCTCGCCGCGCTATTTTAAACTGGTTCACCTCTCTCTCTCCGCGATGTTTCAATCTGGTCCTCCACTCTCTTTCCGCAATATTTTAAACTGGTTCACTGCACTCTCTCTGTGATGCTTCTATCCGGTCCGCCACTCTCTCGCTGCACTATTTTAAACTGCTCCGCAACTCTCTCACAACGCTGTTTAAAACTGCTCCGCCACTCTCTCTCTGCGCTGTTCTAACCTGGTCCGCCACTCTCTCTCCGCGCTGTTTTAAACTGGTCCCCCGCTCTCTCTCCACGCTGTTTTAAACTGATCCACCACTCTCTCTCTGCGCTGTTTTAAACTGGTCCGTCACTCTCTCTCCACGCTGTTTTAAACTGATCCATCACACTCTCTCCGCGTTGTTCAAAACTGATCCACCGCTCTCTCTCCACGCTGTTTTAAACTGGTCTGCCACTCTCTCTCCACGCTGTTTTAAACTTGACCGCTGCTCTCTCTCCACGCTGTTTTAAACTGATCCATTGCTCTCTCTCCACGCTGTTTTAAATTGGTCCCCCGCTCTCTCTCTGCGCTGTTTTAAACTGATCCATCGCTCTCTCTCCAGGCTGTTTTAAACTGGTCCATCGCTCTCTCTCCGCGTTGTTTTAAACTGGTCCTCCGCTCTCTCTCCACGCTGTTTTAAACTGGTCCGCCACTCTCTCTCCACGCTGTTTTAAACTGATCCATCGCTCTCTCTCCGCGCTGTTTAAAACTGATCCACCGCTCTCTCTCCACGCTGTTTTAAACTGGTCTGCCACTCTCTCTCCACGCTGTTTTAAATTTGACTGCTGCTCTCTCTCCACGCTGTTTTAAACTGATCCATTGCTCTCTCTCCACGTTGTTTTAAACTGGTCCCCCGCTCTCTCTCTGCGCTGTTTTAAACTGATCCATCGCTCTCTCTCCAGGCTGTTTTAAACTGGTCCATCGCTCTCTCTCCGCGCTGTTTTAAACTCGTCCTCCGCTCTCTCTCCACGCTGTTTTAAACTGATCCATCGCTCTCTCTCCACGCTGTTTTAAACTAATCCATCGCTCTCTCTCCACGCTGTTTAAAACTGGTCCACCACTCTCTCTCCACGCTGTTTTAAACTGATTCTCCACTCTCTTTCCGCAATATTTTAAACTGGTTCATTGCACTCTCTCTGCGATGTTTCAATCTGGTCTGCCTCTCTCTCTCGCTGCACTATTTTAAACTTCTCCGCCACTCTCTCACCACGCTGTTTTAAACTGGTCCGCCACTCTCTCTCCACGCTGTTTTAAACTGGCCCGCCACTCTCTCTCCACGTTGTTTTAAACTGGTCCACCACTCTCCGCTCTCTTTTAAACTGGTCCACCACTCTATCTCTGTGCTTTTTTAAACTCGTCGGCCACTCTCTCTCCGCGCTGTTTTAAACTGTTTCGCCGCACTCTCTCCACACTGTTTAAAATTGGTCCACCGCTCTCTCTCCGCGCTGTTTTAAACTGATCCGCCGCTCTCTCTCCATGCTGTTTTAGACTGGTCCACCGCTCTCTCTCTGAGCTGTTTTAAACTGATCCGCCGCATTCTCTCCACGCTGTTTTAAACTGTTCCGCCACTCTCTCTCCACGCTGTTTTAAACTGGTCCACTTCTCTTTCTCCACGCTGTTTAAACTGGTCCGGCACTCTCCCTCCCTGCTTTTTTAAACTGGTCAGCCAATCTCTCTCCGCACTATTTTAAACTGTTCCGCCACTCTCTCTCCGCGCTGTTTTAAACTGGTCCGCCACTCTCTCTCTGCACTATTTTAAACTCGTTCACCGCTATCTCTCCGCGCTGTTTCAATCTAGTCCACCGCTCTCTCTATGCAGTATTTAAAACTGCTCCGCCACTCTCTCTCCACGCTGTTTTAAGCTGGTCCACCACTCTCCGCTCTCTTTTAAACTGGTCCACCACTGTCTCTCCGCGATGTTTCAATCTGGTCCTCCACTCTCTTTCCGCAATATTTTAAACTGGTTCATTGCACTCTCTCTGCGATGTTTCAATCTGGTCTGCCACTCTCTCTCTGCACTATTTTAAACTTCTCCGCCACTCTCTCGCCACGCTGTTTAAAACTGGCCCGCCACTCTCTCTCCACGTTGTTTTAAACTGGTCCACCACTCTCCGCTCTCTTATAAACTGGTCCACCACTCTATCTCTGTGCTTTTTTAAACTCGTCAGCCACTCTCTCTCCATGCTGTTTTAAAGAGGTCCACCACTCTCTCTCCGCGCTGTTTTAACCTGGTCCGCCACTCTCTCTCCGCGCTGTTTTAAACTGGTCCCCCGCTCTCTCTCTGCGCTGTTTTAAACTGGTCCGTCACTCTCTCTCCATGCTGTTTTAAACTGATCCATCGCTCTCTCTCCACGCTGTTTTAAACTAATCCATCACACTCTCTCCACGTTGTTTAAAACTGATCCACCGCTCTCTCTCCACGCTGTTTTAAACTGGTCTGCCACTCTCTCTCCACGCTGTTTTAAACTTGACCGCTGCTCTCTCTCCACGCTGTTTTAAACTGATCCATTGCTCTCTCTCCACGCTGTTTTAAACTGGTCCCCCGCTCTCTCTCTGCGCTGTTTTAAACTGATCCATCGCTCTCTCTCCAGGCTGTTTTAAACTGGTCCATCGCTCTCTCTCCGCGTTGTTTTAAACTGGTCCTCCGCTCTCTCTCCACGCTGTTTTAAACTGGTCCGCCACTCTCTCTCCACAGTTTTAAACTGATCCATCGCTGTCTCTCCGCGCTGTTTAAAACTGATCCACCGCTCTCTCTCCACGCTGTTTTAAACTGGTCTGCCACTCTCTCTCCACGCTGTTTTAAATTTGACCGCTGCTCTCTCTCCACGCTGTTTTAAACTGATCCATTGCTCTCTCTCCACGTTGTTTTAAACTGGACCCCGCTCTCTCTCTGCGCTGTTTTAAACTGATCCATCGCTCTCTCTCCAGGCTGTTTTAACCTGGTCCGCCACTCTCTCTCCGCGCTGTTTTAAACTGGTCCCCCGCTCTCTCTCTGCGCTGTTTTAAACTGGTCCGTCACTCTCTCTCCATGCTGTTTTAAACTGATCCATCGCTCTCTCTCCACGCTGTTTTAAACTAATCCATCACACTCTCTCCACGTTGTTTAAAACTGATCCACCGCTCTCTCTCCACGCTGTTTTAAACTGGTCTGCCACTCTCTCTCCACGCTGTTTTAAACTTGACCGCTGCTCTCTCTCCACGCTGTTTTAAACTGATCCATTGCTCTCTCTCCACGCTGTTTTAAACTGGTCCCCCGCTCTCTCTCTGCGCTGTTTTAAACTGATCCATCGCTCTCTCTCCAGGCTGTTTTAAACTGGTCCATCGCTCTCTCTCCGCGTTGTTTTAAACTGGTCCTCCACTCTCTCTCCACGCTGTTTTAAACTGGTCCGCCACTCTCTCTCCACGCTGTTTTAAACTGATCCATCGCTCTCTCTCCGCGCTGTTTAAAACTGATCCACCGCTCTCTCTCCACGCTGTTTTAAACTGGTCTGCCACTCTCTCTCCACGCTGTTTTAAATTTGACCGCTGCTCTCTCTCCACGCTGTTTTAAACTGATCCATTGCTCTCTCTCCACGTTGTTTTAAACTGGTCCCCCGCTCTCTCTCTGCGCTGTTTTAAACTGATCCATCGCTCTCTCTCCAGGCTGTTTTAAACTGGTCCATCGCTCTCTCTCCACGCTGTTTTAAACTGATCCACCGCTCTCTCTCCGCGCTGTTTTAAACTGATCCACCGCTCTCTCTCCGTGCTGTTTTAAACTTGTCCACCGCTCTCTCTCCGCTCTGATTTAACCTGGTCCGCCGCTCACTCCACGCTCTTTTATTCTGCTACGACACTCTCTCGCCGCGCTATTTTAAACTGGTTCACCACGCGCTCTCCGCGATGTTTTAATCTGGTCCTCCACTCTCTTACCGCAATATTTTAAATTGGTTCACCTCACTCTCTCTGCGATGTTTCAATCTGGTCCGCCGCTCTCTCGCTGCACTATTTTAAACTTCTCCGCCACTCTCTCGCCACGCTGTTTAAACCTGGTCCGCCACTCTCTCTCCGCGCTGTTTTAAACTGGTCCCCCGCTCTCTCTCTGCGCTGTTTTAAACTGGTCCACCGCTCTCTCTCCGCTCTGATTTGAACTGGTCCACCACTCTCTCTCCACGCTGTTTTAAACTGATCCATCGCTCTCTCTCTGCGCTGTTTTAAACTGGTCCACCACTCTCTCTCCACGCTGTTTTAAACTGATCCACCACTCTCTCGCCGCGCTATTTTAAACTGGTTCACCACTCTCTCTCCGCGATGTTTCAATCTGGTCCTCCACTCTCTTTCCGCAATATTTTAAACTGGTTCATTGCACTCTCTCTGCGATGTTTCAATCTGGTCTGCCTCTCTCTCTCTGCACTATTTTAAACTTCTCCGCCACTCTCTCGCCACGCTATTTAAAACTGGTCCGCCACTCTCTCGCCACGCTATTTAAAACTGGCCCGCCACTCTCTCTCCACGTTGTTTTAAACTGTTCCACCACTCTCCGCTCTCTTTTAAACTGGTCCACCACTCTATTTCTGCGCTGTTTTAACCTGGTCCGCCACTCTCTCTCCACGCTGTTTTAAACTTGTCCGCTGCTCTCTCTCCACGCTGTTTTAAACTGGTCCGCCACTTTCCACTCTCTTCTAAACTGGTCCGCCATTCCCCGCTTTCTTTTAAACTGGTCTGCCGCTCTCTCGCAACGCTGTTTTAAAGTGGCCTGCCGCCCTCTCTCCGCGTTGCTTTTAAACTGGTCCACCGCAGTCTCCACGCTGTTTTAAACTGGTCCGCCAATCTCTCTCCACACTTTTTTAAACTGGGCCACCACTTTCTCTCCGCGCTGTTTTAACCTGCTCCGCCACTCTCTTTGAAACATGTCCGCCGCTCTTTCTCCACGCTGTTTAAACTGATCCGCCGCTTTCTCTCAACGTTATTTAAAACTGGTCCAGCACTCTCTCTCTGCGCTGTTTTAAACTGGTCCGCCACTGTCTCTCCACACTGTTTTAAACTGATTCGCCGCACTCTCCACACTGTTTAAATCTGGTCCATCGCTCTCTCTCCGCGCTGTTTTAAACTGATTCGCCGCTCTCTCTCCACGCTGTTTAAGACTGGTCCACCGCTCTCTCTCCGCGCTGTTTTAAACTGATCCGCCGCTCTCTCTCCACACTGTTTTAAACTGGTCCGCCTATCTCTCTCCACGCTGTTTTAAACTGGTCCGCTTCTCTCTCTCCACGCTGATTTAAACTGGTCCGCCACTCTCCCTGCACGCTTTTTTAAACTGGTCCGCCAATCTCTCTCCACACTATTTTAAGCTGGTCCGCCACTCTCTCTCCACGCAGTTTTAAACTATTCCGCCACTCTCTCTCCACGTTGTTTTAAACTGATCCGCCACTCTCTCTCCGCACTGTTTTAAACTGTTCCTCCACTCTCTCTCCGCACTATTTTAAACTCGTTCACCGCTCTCTCTCCGCGCTGTTTCAATCTAGTCCACCGCTCTCTCTATGCACTATTTTAAACTGCTCCGCCACTCTCTCTCCACACTGTTTTAAACTGTTCCTCCACTCTCTCTCCACACTGTTTTAAACTGATCTGCCGCCCTCTCTCCGCGTTGCTTTTAAACTGGTCCGCTGCAGTCTCCACGCTGTTTTAAACTGGTCCGCCAATCTCTCTCCACACTTTTTTAAACTGGGCCACCACTTTCTCTCCGCGCTGTTTTAACCTGCTCCGCCACTCAAAACTTGTCCGCCGTTCTCTCTCCACGCTGTTTAAACTGATCTGCCGCTTTCTCTCAACGTTATTTAAAACTGGTCCACCACTCTCTCTCTGCGCTGTTTTAAACTGGTCCGCCACTCTCTCTCCATGCTGTTTTAAACTGATTCGCCGCACTCTCTCCACACTGTTTAAAACTGGTCCACCGCTCTCTCTCTGCGCTATTTTAAACTGATTCGCCGCTTTCTCTCCACGCTGTTTTAGACTGGTCCACCGCTCTCTCACTGCGCTGTTTTAAACTGATCCGCCGCTCTCTCTCCACACTGTTTTAAACTGGTCCGCCACTCTCTCTCCACGCTGTTTTAAACTGGTCCTCCACTCTCTCTCCGCACTATTTTAAACTCGTTCACCGCTCTCTCTCTGCGCCGTTTCAATCTAGTCCACCGCTCTCTCTATTCACTATTTTAAACTGCTCCGCCACTCTCTCTCCACGCTGTTTAAAACTGGTCCGCCACTCTCTCTCCCCGTTGTTTTAAGCTGGTCCACCACTCTCCGCTCTCTTTTAAACCGGTCCACCACACCATCTCTGCGCTGTTTTAACCTGGTCCGCCACTCTCTCTCCACGCTGTTTTAAACTGATCCGCAGCTCTCTCTCCAGGCTGTTTTAGACTGGTCCACCGCTCTTTCTCTGCGCTGTTTTAAACTGCTCCGCCATTCTCTCTCCACGCTGTTTTAAACTGGTCCGCCACTCTCTCTCCACGCTGTTTTAAACTGGTCCCCCGCTCTCTCTCTGCGCTGTTTGGAACTTGTCCGCCGCTCTCTCTCCACGCTGTTTAAACTGATCTGCCGCTTTCTCTCAACGTTATTTAAAACTGGTCCACCACTCTCTCTCTGCGCTGTTTTAAACTGGTCCGCCACTCTCTCTCCGCGCTGTTTTAAACTGTTTCGCCGCACTCTCTCCACACTGTTTAAAACTGGTCCACCGCTCTCTCTCCACGCTGTTTTAGACTGGTCAACCGCTCTCTCTCTGCGCTGTTTTAAACTGATCCGCCGCTCTCTCTCCACACTGTTTTAAACTGGTCTGCCACTCTCTCTCCGCACTGTTTTAAACTGGTCTGCCACTCTCTCTCCACGCTTCTTTAAACTGGTCCGCCAATCTCTCTCCGCACTATTTTAAACTGCTCCACCACTCTCTCTCCACGCTGTATTGAACTGATCCGCCAGTCTGCTCCGCGCTGTTTTAATATGATCCGCCACTCTCTCTCCGCACTGTTTTAATCTGGTCCTCCACTCTCTCTCCGCACTATTTTAAACTGGTTCACCGCTCTCTCTCCGCGCTGTTTCAATCTAGTCCACCGCTCTCTCTCTGCACTATTTTAAACTGCTCCACCACTCTCTCTCCACGCTGTTTTAAACTGGTCCGCCACTCTCACTCCATGCTGTTTTAAACTGGTCCACCGCTCTCTCCACGCTGTTTTAAACTGATCCATCGCTCTCTCTCCGCGCTGTTTTAATATGATCCATCGCTCTCTATCCGCGCTGTTTTAAACTGATCCATCGCTCTCTCTCCACGCTGTTTAAAACTGGTCCATCGCTCTCTCTCTACGCTGTTTTAAACTGATCCATCGCTCTCTCTCCACGCTGTTTTAAACTTGTCCGCTGCTCTGTCTCCACATTGTTTTGAACTTGACCGCCATTCTCTCTCCACATTGTTTTAAACTGGTCCACCGCTCTCTCTCTGCGCTGTTTTAAACTGATCCGCCGCATTCTCTCCACGCTGTTTTAAACTGGTCCGCCACTCTCTCTCCACGCTGTTTTAAACTGGTCCGCCACTCTCTCTCCACACTGTTTAAAACTGGTCCGCCGCTCTTTCTCTGCGCTGTTTTAAACTGATTCAATGCTCTCTCTCCACACTGTTTAAAACTGGTCCACCGCTCTCTCTCCGTGCTGTTTTAAACTGATCTGCCGCTCTCTCTCCACGCTGTTTTAGACTGGTCAACCGCTCTCTCTCTGCGCTGTTTTAAACTGATCCGCCGCTCTCTCTCCACGCTGTTTTAAACTGGTCTGCCACTCTCCGCGCTGTTTTAAACTGGTATGCCACTCTCTCTCCACGCTTCTTTAAACTGGTCCGCCATTCTCTCTCCGCACTATTTTAAACTGGTCCGCCACTCTCTCTCCACGCTGTATTGAACTGATCAGCCACTCTCTCTCCACGCTGTTTTAAACTAGTCCGCCACTCTCTCTCCGCGCTGTTTTAAACTGATCCGCCAGTCTGCTCCGCGCTGTTTTAATATGATCCGCCACTCTCTCTCCGCACTGTTTTAATCTGGTCCTCCACTCTCTCTCCGCACTATTTTAAACTGGTTCACCGCTCTCTCTCCGCGCTGTTTCAATCTAGTCCACCGCTCTCTCTCTGCACTATTTTAAACTGCTCCGCCACACTCTCTCCACGCTGTTTTGACCTGGTCCGCCGCTCTCTCCACGCTTTTAATCTGGTCCGACAGTTTCTCGCCGCGCTATTTTAAACTGATTCACCACTCTCTCTCCGCGATGTTTCAATGTGGTCCTCCACTTTCTGCACTATTTGAAATAGGTTAACCGCTCTCTCTCCGCGATGTTTCAATCAGGTCCGCCGTTCTCTCTCTGCACTGTTTTAAACAGGCCTGTGGCTCTCTCACGACATTGTTTTAAAGTGGCCTGCCACTCTCTCTCCGCGCTGTTTTAACCTGGTCTGCCGCTGTCTCTCCACGTTGTTTTAAACTAGTCTGCCATTCTCTCTCTGCGCTGTTTTAAACTGTTCTGCCACTGTCTCTCCACACTGTTTTTAACTGGTCTGCCGCTCTCTCTTCTCGCTGTTTTAAACTGATCTGCCGCTCTCTCTCCACGCTGTTTTCAACTTGTCCGCCACTCTCTCTCTGCTCTGATTTAAACTGGTCCACCACTCTCTCTCTCCTCGCTGTTTTAAACTGGTCCACCAATCTTTCTCCGCTCTGTTTTAAACTGATCCATTGCTCACTCTCCACGCTGTTTTAAACTGATCCATCGCTCTCTCTCCACGCTGTTTTAAACTGATCCATCGCTCTCTATCCGCGCTGTTTTAAACTGATCCATCGCTCTCTATCCGCGCTGTTTTAAACTGATCCATCGCTCTCTATCCGCGCTGTTTAAACTGATCCATCGCTATCTCTCCACGCTGTTTTAAACTTGTCCGCTGCTCTGTCTCCACATTGTTTTGAACTTGACCGCCACTCTCTCTCCACATTGTTTTAAACTGGTCCGCCGCTCTCTCTCCATGCTGATTAAAACTGATCCATTGCTCTCTCTCCACGCTGTTTTAAACGGGTCCGCCACTCTCTCTCCATGCTGTTTTAAACTGATCCATCGCTCTCTCTCAATGTTATTTAAAACTGGTCCACCGCTCTCTCTCCGCGCTGTTTGAAACTGGTCCACCACTCTCTCTCCGCACTATTTTAAGCTGGTCCACCCCTCTCTCTGTGCGATGTTTCAATCCCGTCTGCCGCTCTCTCTCTGTACTATTTTAAACTGGTCCGCCATTCTCTCTCCGCGGTGTTTTTAACTGGTCTGCCGCTCTTTCTTCTCGCTGTTTTAAACTGATCTGCCGCTCTCTCTCCACGCTGTTTTCAACTTGTCCGCCACTCTCTCTCTGCTCTGATTTAAACTGGTCCACCACTCTCTCTCCGCGCTGTTTTAAACTGGTCTGCCACTCTCTCTCTGCTCTGATTTAAACTGGTCCACCACTCTCTCTCCGCGCTGTTTTAAACTGGTCCGCCGCTCTCTCTCCACGCTGTTTAAACTGATCCGCCACTCTCTCTCCACGCTGTTTTAAACTGGTCCACCAATCTTTCTCCGCTCTGTTTTAAACTGGTCCGCCACTTTCGCTCAACGTTATTTTAAACTGGTCCGCCACTCTCTCTCTACTCGATGTTTTAAACTGTTCCGCCACCCTCTCTCCGCGCTGTTTAAACTGATCCGCCGCTTTCGCTCAACGTTATTTTAAACTGATCCGCCGCTCTCTCTCCGCATTGTTTTCAACTTGGCCGCCGCTCTCTCTCCGCTCTGTTTTAAACTGGTCTGTCACTCTCTCACCACTTTGTTTTAAACTTGGCCTCCATTCTCCGCTCTCTTTTAAACTGCTCCTCCACTCTCTCTCCGTGCTGGTTTAAACTGGTCTGCCACTCTCTCACGACGCTGCTTTAAAGTGGCCTGCCACTCTCTCTCCGCGCAGTTTTAACATGGTCCGCCACCCTCTCTCCGCGCTTTTTTAAATTGATCCACCACTCTCTCTCCACGCTCTTGTAAACTGATCCTCTGCTCTCTCTCCGCGCTGTTTTAAACTGGTCCGCCGCTCTCTCCACGCTTTTTTAAACTGGACCGCCACTTTCTCTCCGCAAGGTTTTAAACTGGTTCGCCACTCTCTCTCCGTGAAGTTTTAAAAATGTCCACCGTTCTCTCTGCGTGCAGTTGTAAACTGATCAGCCGCTTTCTCTCAATGTTATTTAAAACTTGTCCGCCACTCTCTCTCCCCGCTTTTTGAAACTGGTCTGCCACTCTCCGCGCTGTTTCAAACTGATCCGCCGCTCTCTCTCTGCACTATTTTAAACTGCTCCACCACTCTCTCTCCACGCTGTTTTAAACTGGTCTGCCACTCTCTCTCCACGTTGTTTTAAACTGATCCAACGCTCTCTCTCCGCGCTGTTTTAAACTGGTCCCCCGCTCTCTCTCCGCGCTGTTTTAAACTGGTCCGCCACTCTCACTCCGCACTGTTTTAAACTGATCCAACGCTCTCTCTCCGCGCTGTTTTAAACTGGTCCACCACTGTCCGCTCTCTTTTAAACTGGTCCGCCATTCTCCGCTCTCTTTTAAACTGGTCTGCCGCTCTCTCACGACGCTGTTTTAACCTGGTCCGCAACTAACACTTCACGCTGCTTTAAACTGATCTGCCGCCCTCTCTCCGCGTTGTTTTTAAACTGGTCCGTCAATCTCTCTCCACACTTTTTTAAACTGGGGCCACCACTTTCTCTCCACGCTGTTTTGACGTGGTCCGCCACTCTCTCTCCACACTGTTTTAAACTTGTCCACTGCTCTCTCTCCACGCTGTTTAAACTGATCCGCCACTTTCTCTCAATGTTATTTAAAACTGGTCCACCACTTTCTCTCCGCGCTGTTTTAAACTGGTCCGCCACTCTCTTTCTGCGCTGTTTTAAACTGGTCCGCCACTCTCTCTCCACGCTGTTTTAAGCTGATTCGCCGCTCTCTCTCCACACTGTTTAAAACTGGTCCACCGCTCTCTCTCCACGCTGTTTTAAACTGATCCACCGCTCTCTCTCAACGCTGTTTTAGACTGGTCCACCACTCTCTCTCTGCGCTGTTTTAATCTGGTCCGCCGCTCTCTCTCCACGCTGCTTTAAACTGGTCCACCTCTCTCTCTCCACGCTGTTTTAAACTAGTCCGTCACTCTCTGCGCTGTTAAACTGATCCGCCACTCTCTCTCCGCACTGTTTTAAACTGATCCGCCACTCTCCACGCTGTTTTAAACTGATCCGCCACTCTCTCTCCACGTTGTTTTAAACTGGTCCACCACTCTCCGCTCTCTATTAAACTGCTCCACCAGTCTATCTCTGCGCTGTTTCAACTTGGTCCGCCACTCTCTCTCCAAGGTGTTTTTAACTGGTCCGCCGCTCTCTCCACGCTGTTTTAAACTGGTCTGCCACTCTCTCTCCACGCTGTTTTAAACTGGTCCGCCACTCTCTTTCCACGCTGTTTTAAACTTGTCCGCTGCTTTCTCTCCACGCTGTTTTAAACTGATCCATCGCTCTCTCTCCACTTTTTTTTAGACTGGTCCGCCACTTTCTCTCCATGCTGTTTTAAACTGGTCCCCCGCTCTCTCTCCATGCTGATTAAAACTGATCCATTGCTCTCTCTCCACGCTGTTTTAAACGGGTCCGCCACTCTCTCTCCACGCTGTTTTAAACTGATCCATCGCTCTCTCTCAATGTTATTTAAAACTGGTCCACCGCTCTCTCTCCGCGCTGTTTGAAACTGGTCCACCATTCTCTCTCCGTGCTGTTTTAAACTGGTCCACCACTCTCTCTCCGCACTATTTTAAGCTGGTCCACCCCTCTCTCTGTGCGATGTTTCAATCCCGTCTGCCGCTCTCTCTCTGTACTATTTTAAACTGGTCCGCCATTCTATCTCCGCGGTGTTTGAACTGGTCCGCCGCTCTCCGCACTCTTTTAAACGGGTCAGCCACTCTCCGCTCTCTTTTAAACTGGTCCACCACTCTATCTCTGCGCTGTTTTAAACTTGTCCACCCCTCTCTCTCAACGCTGTTTTAAACTGTTCCGCCACTCTCTCTCCACGCTGTTTTAAACTAGTCCGCCGCTCTCTCTCAACGCTGCTTTAAACTGGTCTGCTGCTCTCTCTCAACGCTGTTTTAAACTGGTCCGCCGCTCTCTCTCTGCACTGTTTTAAACAGGCCTGTGGCTCTCTCACGACATTGTTGTAAAGTGGCCTGCCACTCTCTCTCCGCGCTGTTTTAACCTGGTCTGCCACTCTCTCTCCACGCTGTTTTCAACTTGTCCGCCACTCTCTCTCTGCTCTGATTTAAACTGGTCCACCACTCTCTCTCCGCGCTGTTTTAAACTGGTCCGCCACTCTCTCTCCACGCTGTTTTAAACTGGTCCACCAATCTTTCTCCGCTCTGTTTTAAACTGGTCCGCCACTTTCGCTCAACGTTATTTTAAACTGATCCGCCGCTCTCTCTCCGCTCTGTTTTAAACTGGTCTGTCACTCTCTCACCACTTTGTTTTAAACTTGGCCTCCATTCTCCGCTCTCTTTTAAACTGCTCCTCCACTCTCTCTCCGTGCTGGTTTAAACTGGTCTGCCACTCTCTCACGACGCTGCTTTAAAGTGGCCTGCCACTCTCTCTCCGCGCAGTTTTAACATGGTCCGCCACCCTCTCTCCGCGCTTTTTTAAATTGATCCACCACTTTCTCTCCATGCTCTTGTAAACTGATCCTCTGCTCTCTCTCCGCTTTCTTTTAAACTGGTCTGCCTCTCTCTCTCCCCGTTGTTTTAAACTGGTCCGCCACTCTCCGCTCTCTTTTAAACTGGTCTGCCGCTCTCTCATGATGCTGTTTTAAAGTGGCCTGCCACTCTCCCTTCATGCTGTTTTAAACTGATCCGCCGCTCTCTCTCCACGCTGTTTTAAACTGGTCTGCCACTCTCTCTCCACGCTGTTTTAAACTGGTCTGCCACTCTCTCTCCACACTGTTTTAAACTGGTCCATCGCTCTCTCTCCACGCTGTTTTAAACTGCTCCGCCACTCTCTCTCCACGCTGTTTTAAACTGATCCATCGCTCTCTCTCCACGCTGTTTTTAACTGATCTGCCGCTCTCTCTCCGTGCTGTTTTAACCTGGTCCGCCACTCTCTCTCCCTGCTGTTTTAAACTGGTCTGACGCTCTCTCTCCGCGCTGTTTTAAACTGGTCGGCTGCTCTCTCCACGCTGTTTTAAACTGGCCCACAATCTCTCTCCACGCTGTTTTAAACTGGTCCGCCACTCTCTCTCCACGCTGTTTTAAACTGATCTGCTGCTCTCTCTCCGCGCTGTTTTAAACTGGACCGCTACTCTCTCTCCGTGCAGTTTTAATCTGGTCCACCGCTCTCTCTCCACGCTGTTTAAACTGATCTGCCGCTCTCGCTTCGCGCTGTTTTTAACTGGTCTGCCGCTCTCTCTCTACGCTGTTTAATGCTGGTCTGCCACGCTCTCTCCACGCTGTTTTAATCTCCAGTACTTAGATCAGTGCTGGTTTCCAGGTTAAAGTTATGATATTATTGCATTGGCGAAGACATTAAAAACATAGCCAGAATGGTACTAGAACTGAGAGATTAAAGCAATCAGGAATGATTGAACAGTCTGGCTCTCTTTTCTGAGACAAGAGAAGACTGAGGGGCAACTTTATGGACGTCTTTATGAAATGATTATGAAATGATTTGAGAGATTGGAAAATATTAGAGAAAATATTGCCCCTTGCTGACAAGGCCAGAACCATTTAAAATATCAAATTGGCACCAATAATCCAATAGGGAATTCAAGAGAACCTTATTTACCCAACGATCAGTAAGATTGCCAACACAGGAAATAGTTGTGGTGAATTGCATAGATAAGCATGCAAGAGAGAAAGGAACAGGAGGATATATTACAGGGGTTTAATGAAGAAGGGTCGGACAAGGCTCATGTGGAGCATGAACACTGGAATAGATCTGTTCAGTTAAATGGTTTACTTCTGTGTTGTAATTTATATTGCAATACTTTGTAACATTTAGCCCTATGGTCTTTCACTCACTTTTTCTATAAATGTAATTATTCTCTTCTCTATTTCCCCCTGCCCATGAGCGTTCTTCTCAGCCTCTCTTTATGCCCAAGGATGCATCTCCGCTTAATTTCTTTCTGAATCTTTTCACTGAAAATCACCTTAACAGTTATTGATTATCACTTCAATCGGCAGGAAGCTGTCAACACAATAAACTAAATTCATAACACAAACTGCTGGAGCAAATCCATGTTGGACCATGAAACCTAATGTTGCAATCGCCATGAAGATCATTATCAGCATTGTAGTAGTTTGCTGGGTGCAGTTAAATGGTGCTTCCTAAGCAGTAGAAAATTGTTCAGTCTTGAAGATTGCACATTTTTAATGAGTTAAAAGTGGAACTGTGCAATTTCCTCAAGGCTATTAGAAGAAATTAGCTTTTGCAACAACTTTCATTTATATAGCACTTTTAGCATAGTAAGACATAGGGTGGTGAAGCCATGGGAGCACCTAGATGATAGCTGGTGATAACAGCAGAGAAAACAACAGAGAAAACATTGCATGTGTAAAATGGTCGCAGTACTGACCAATCTGTCAGTGGCCAGCCTGAGCCCAATTCAAGCAGATATTCTGACCACTGCCAAAGTACAGACATAAAAAGCAAGAAAATAGGTTTTTAAAAAGAGCCTTTATTTTATCTTGCTGTTCAGTACTGTAAGGTATTGACCTCAATAGTCCAATGGCACCAAATGTCTGTGCTGGAACCTTTGGAACGCCAGCATGCTCCATAATTATGCTATGTGCCTGTCCAACGCACAGTGTCAACCCAGACATCTCCATACAGCTGACAGACATTCACATCATCGTGCAGACTTGAACCTGAGTCTACAAAAGCTGGGAAATCATTCCTGACTGTGACATTGACAGTGGGGAGAAGGTGCCAGAGCTGTGGGGGCATACCACCAGAGTGAAATTTGGGTCTGAGACTTGTGTGGGGGGAAAGAGGGGTGCAAGGAGGCCCTGTTCACTGAGGAATCCTCAGGCCACGCACTTTGTTCACTCAGGCTTTGGTTCCTCCACAGGAGAGGGGCAGAAGAGAGTGAGAGAGCTGCAGAAACAGGCAGTGTGGCAGCAACAACCAGAGAGACAGCAGGAGTGCCAGCATCTTGGGGAGCACAGAGGGGCACAAACCAGCCTCCTGTGTGGAGAAAGAGCTACCCACCAGACAGGGTTTGGAATCCGCAGCTGAGCTACCTTTAGATGTTAGAGCAGCAGTGTCACCGAAGATTGCACTTCTCCAAGGAGGCAGTCACAGAGCTCTGTGCCGAGCTGGAGGATGACCTGAACTCCATGGGTAGTGATGGCCCACCCAATGCCAGTGGCACTGAAGGCCAGTGTGTCGCTGAACATCTACACCTCAGGATCATTCCAAAGATCCACTGGAGATATGTGTGGAATCTCCCAGTCTGTGCATCATCACTGCATGAAGATGGTCACCAATGCCATGCTCAAGAGGGCCAACCTTTAATACCGATCCAGAGGCCACAGGGAAGGCACCTTGTTATATGTTCAAGGGATGCTCAGGGCATGCTCATACAGGGACGGTTCACACAGTTCTTTCTGATAGAACCATGCAGTCCAGTAAAGCACTGCACCCTGCAGCCCTTGTGCTGCCTCATTCGTTTACCCCCTCCTGTTTAGAATGAGTGCTATGGCATAGAGAATGACTCAACCACAGGCAGTTTTCTCCCTCCCGTTAAACCTTTTGAGGGAGCCAGGGGATGCAGGGAAGACTCAGGCCTTGTCACAGCTGGTGGCATCACTAATATTTTCAAGGCTTCGTGAATTGAACAAAAGTAACCGATAAACCCTGATTGCAGCTAGGCATTCATCTTAACTCTCTTACCTGTGTTCCTACATAGTGTTCCTCCCTGTGTTTCACCTGACATGGAGGTAGGCTGCTGACTTTGCTGCTCCATGGTTTAAGGATCAAATTGGCCATTGTCCTCTGGCTACCTGAGGTCCAGAGAGCCTGGCACAGGCACAGGAGCCTCCTCTGTTGCGGCTGAGTGAGGCATTGGTGTCACTGATAGCTGAGGAGCCGCTGTCCACACCAGGAGTGGCCTGACAGGAGCCCCCAGATACATCAAGCAGCCTATTCTTCTCTCTTTCAAGGCCCACCTGTATCCCCCTGCTTACCTGAAGTGTCCAAGGATCTGACAGTGAGCCCAGGCTCCTAGCCCAACGCCCTCACCCAGCCTTTGCTGCACAAGGCTGATGGAGTTAGTGATGGCATACAGGACTGAGCACATCTCTGGCATCCACTCAGTGGTCTGCTGCAAATGGCTTTCTTTGAGGTTGGTTGATGGAGAAAGCCAAGCTAACACCCATTAGAGACATTTCATCACTCATGGCCTACATGGACTGCATCATCCACGAGTGGGTGTGCATTGCCTCTGGAATTTCCACCAAATGTTCCCTCAACTCATGCAGAAGCTCCAGCATCTGCCATCTTGCTGACGGCTCCAGAGGCATATCATCAGAGTGTTGCTGCACCCACCCACACTCCTCCAAGTGTCAGTGGCCTCGGCTGTCACAGCCTCTGTCAACCTGCGGCCTCCTCAGAGATGGGCCGCTGTCCCCTGGTCTCTGCAGCTGGGTGGGAGAGAAGAGTAATTAGAGCTTCACTGGCATCCCAGTTCATCCTTCATTCCACTCATTGTGTGGAGCTTCATCTGAGCAGTGGTGAACACATGAACATTATGCCTTGTGTTCAGCAGAGGCACTCTTTTGCCCACCCATTGGGCCACTCATTCTCTCATGTCTCCATTCCCATCTCACCATCTGCAATTGAGTGCCCCCCCCCATGCTGGCCCCCAAACTTCAGTGCCTCCTTCTCACTGGGAGTCAGAATTAGTAGGTACAGTGGACCAACACTAGTCTTGACCCCTTCAGTGGACATTGTGGGCTGTCTTTTCCTGCAAGCACAGAGATGACATTGTTAGCCACCAGACATAGACATGTATGACACCTTTACTGTTGGCCACCTGCCTGTTCAAGGATGGTTCCACAGGTATATCATCTGTATGCGGCCACTCAGAAGCAACAGTGCAGGAGTCAATTGTGACAGACTAGGACCATCAACTGATATGCTGCTATTCCTGCCACAGCCAATGCTGCTGCCTAGCCCCATGGCCAGGAACGGGGTTGGCATCCCGATTGTAACTAGCTGATCCTCATTCCTCATCAAATGTAAGCCTCTAAAGGAAGTACTTTGTGTGCACCTTCTTTGGGGATCTAATCAGGCCATCTACCCTCTTATGGCACTGCAACCAGATTCTAGGGGCAAACCCATGGCTACTGACTTCCTCTGCAATCTCCATCCAGGCTTGCTTGGTCTGCTGTGCCGGTTTCTTTCCAACCCCAGGGAAAGAGAACATCCCACCTTGTCCAAGCTTCCTGGAGGAGAACCTGCAGGAAGGCATCACTAAACCATGGGGCCACCTGGGACCTTGGCTCTGCCACTGATGCACTGGCCTGCTCTCTGCTGCTCTTCCGCCGAGCCTTCTTTGCTGCTGCAACAGTTCCAAAGAGTGCTGGTGGCAGTCCTTTAAAGATGGCATCAACACTCCCAGCAACGTGACCTTGTGATGCTTCCAGCATCCTATTGACACCTCCTCCACCTGCTGGCAGTCATTGACTGACTGCCACATAATCACACTTCACAGATCACCCCCAACCCCCGCCTCCCCACCATGCGACCGGTAGGGCCACTCACTTCTGGTCTTGGCGGCTGGAATGTGGGCAGTGCCTAAAAATTCAGCTTCAAGTCAACAACGTGTCTGGGCCATGGAGGGGTATCGGCTAGCATCCCATTTCTGCTCTTACCAGATCTCTGCACACAGCTGGGATGTAGCTGTGTTGTGCTTGTGTTACTAGACTCAAATCCATTTCTTTTAATTCTGGAAGAACTGGTCTCAGTAAAAGCAAACACAAAGCTGTCCGATTGTTGTAAAAATCCAACTGGTTCACTAATGTCCTTTGAGGAAGGAAACCTGCCGTCCTTCCCTTTGTCTGGGCTTATACGTGACTCCTGTCCCACACACCAATGTGGTTGACTTTTAACTGTTCTCTGAAGTGACCTAACAAATTACTCTGTTCTACCAAACCACTCAACATCACTGAGGAAGCACCACGTGGACTGCATCTCAAAGGCAATGAGACATGAACAATAAATGCCAACCTGCCAGCAACACTCGCATCCCCAGAACGAATTAAAGAAAACACATTCCAACCGGGGTCACGAAATTTCCTCTCAGGGATACTGAGGCTAATTGTGGTGCGCCAACACCATCCTACCTCAGAGTACAGACTGTCCTGATTTATAAGGTTCAGTTTTTGAAGGGAAGATGAATATAATGTTTAGTTTAAAGACTCTATATATTTTTGTTGCTGCTAATTATAGAAGCCTGCAGCAGCTTCCCACACAGTCTGGCTCGGAGCCTAATGCATTCAATGAGGCTAAGAGTCAGATACATCAGAGCTTCTCCTCCATCGGTGATTTCAAACTCTCAATGCAGTCTGTGGTTTTGGATCATTTCTGTTTCCTGCAAGAGATACCTTCTCAGATATCATTCTGCCCTTTTATACATTATTAATCAGAGAATGACTGTGTCTTATTGTGTTATAAGTAGATGGGTTAATGCACCTCACATTCCTGAGTAACTCAACTCTCAGAAATACAGTACTGCATCAGGTTCATGAGTGTTACAGTTCAAGGGCAGAGTTACTAAAAACACCCAATATCCTTCCCTATTAGTTTCTTTGTTTTCTTCCTTCATGGATGTGAACATCCCTGGCAAGGCCAGCATTTATTGCTCATCTCCAATTGCCCTTGAGAAGGTGGTGGCTTCTTTAACCACAGTGGGGTGGGGTGGGGTGGGGAGGAGTTCCAGGATTTTGACCAATTCTGAAGGTAAGACTGATATTCACTTTTCTCCTCCAACTCTGATCTTACAAATCCTGGGTAACGAATCTCTCTCACACCCTCTTGCCCTTTCTGTTCATTCCTGATAAGCATCAAATATTATCCTTCTCATGTCCTGCACGCTCTGGCCCCGTAGAGACTTTCATGATCTCAGGACATCTCAAGAGCCCAGAACAGCCAGGGAAGTACTTGTTTAAAGTGCAATCACCATTGTAATGTAGGATGCCTGTCAGCCAATTTATGCACAACAAGATCCCTCAAATAGTCAAGAGATAAATGATCAGGTCATCTATTTTAGTGATGCTGATTGATGGTTAATTACTGGCCAGGACAACAGGGAAAACTTCCCTGCTCTTTTTAAAGCATCATGGGCTCCTTTACAGTCACCTGAGAGGACAGACAGGGTCTTAGTTTAATGTCTCATTCATCAGTGCAACACTCCCTCAGTACTGCATTGGGAATATCAGCCTAGATTTTGTGCTTGTATCTCTAAAGTGGGATTTGAATCCACAAACTTCCAGCTCAGAGGTGAGAGTGCTACCCACTGAGCTTAAGATGACACATTAATATATTGCCATTGAGTAGTAGCCTGAGCTCAGTGAGCAGTATGTCACACTTCATTCAGTATAATATTAATCCTACAACTTGTCCAAGTGGTCATTCACTATATGCAAACTTAGGTGGTGGACATCACTGCATGAATTCATCCTGAGCCAAAAATGGGGGCTGAACAGTCCTAAACTCCAGGAGGATGAGCATGAACAGGAACTCTAGTTGATCGTCCTATCCCCTACCTCTACCCTGACTGAGATCAGCTAACTCTGCTCAGGTAAAGAGCTGAGTCTGTGATAGTGCAGTCTCTCCCAAGCATTGAACCATTCCAGACCAGCTCATGTATTAAATATAAATACTTGCCTTGAATCTGGTCTGTTATAAAATGATATTTTGGCAACATCAGGTAAGCCTAGAAAAGGATAAACAAACACAATCTCCATTAACACTGGTCCATCAGATCCGTTGCAAGGATCAGGATGTCTACTTGAGGTTGCAAAGTGGCACCTCTGTCTGAACTGCTCTCTTTATTTTCCTCAAAGCTCTCTATCTTGTCTCAAAAAATGTCTATTAAATGAAATTAGGAAGATTATAAAGAATGCTAGCAAAAGGATTGTGTCTGTTCTTTATGAGCTGAATTATGTTGCCTCATTACAAATGCAATATCATGAGATTTAATATTGGCGAGATTAAACCAGAATCTAACTTCAATTCCTCTAGGCTGACTCCAGTTAGTGCTTTCCAATCAGATTTGAAGTGGAATGGAATCCTGTTCTTTCAACTATTGGAATTTAGTGCCTGGTGGCGAAATATCCAATGAAATATTTAGTGAATGGGAAAGCAAGTAAATGAAATGTTCCCAGAGCCCTGCAGCAAAAAGTTCTTAACCCTTGCCCAACCAGACTCTGCAGGGATGAAAGGTACTTGGAAATTTGGAAATTACACAGTGCAATATCAATAATATAAGTGTCAATGCCTTCCTGTCACTCCTTATCCACCATGATTATAATCACAGCCTTAAGCTATTTAAATTGAATGGAGTTGAGGGGCTTCTTAATGCCATTGATAACCCAATGTTTCTCTGTTTTTACAGAGGAGACACACTAAGGGGCTGGATAATGTCTGGTTTGTTCCACAACTCAGCAGTGACAAAGCCATCATGGGTGAATAGAGTAAAGATTATTTGGTGCAATAGATTCGGCACCACTTGCCCTGCAAGCGCTGATGGAACAATGTGAAAGGAGCTTTACTTTGTACCTAATCCATGCTATATATGGCCTGAGAGTGTTTCATGGGACAATCCAGAGTGAGCTTTACTCTGTGTAATCCATGCTATACGTGCCTTGAGGGTTTTTGGTGGGACAAGGTAGAGGGAGTTTTACTCTGCATTTAATCAGTGCTGCACCTATCTGGGAGCATTTGATGGGACAGTCTAGAGGGGGTTTTACTTTGTATTTACTCTGGAGCTGCACTCTGACACATTCTGCACCTGCCCTTTGTATGTTTAGTGGGACACTGGAAAGGGAGCTTTACTCTGCATCTAACCCATGATGTATCTGTTCCTGCCAATGGGGTGATTGATGGAACAGTGTAAAGGGAGTTTTGCTCTGTATCTAACCATGCACTGACCCCAGACAATGAAAGTACCTTCAGCGATCCAGTTGGTGGTTGCTCTCCTGTTTTGTGGCCTATACGATTTTCCAATTACTTATTTCAAGGAGCAAAAACTCAAAACGTGGCCCAAAATAAATACACTGAAACCCATTGTTCATGTGATTCCACATGATGGGCTGGTTGTTCATTCTTTGTGTGTTGAATCCATTTTGATAGTTACTGCACATGACAGCACAGTGAGTGAGGATCTTCATTAAGCAACCTCAGAGGGCCAATTGACATAAATTCAATAATATTGGATTTCCTCTACAGAGCTGAGTTGAATAGTACAGACGCTGTCTGCACTCATAAGACATCAACCAGTTCAGGACCAACACTGCTTGAGCAATTGCAGAATATTAACTGACACTGAACTTGATGGTAGTTGGTGTGCACAGAACCTCTCAACCCTCCCGAATCAAACAAATCCCTGAAACCTAACATATCATACAGACCATCTGATAACCTCACAGACTGTACAGGTCCCCGAAAACTAACAGACCATATAAATGCGCGAAACCTAACAAACGATGTAGATTACAGACCCCCGAAACCTCACAGATCATACAGACCCCCTGAAACCCTTGCAATTCATATGGACTTCTGCAACCTCACAGACTATTCACACACTCCAAAATCTTCACAATTCTGCACTTGGTCATGGCTTTACGAGACTCTATGCCATTTCACTCAAACCATTGGCCCCAGGCAATCATCTTGCACTTGGTAGCTCTGAGTACTACCATCATAAACAAAGTAATATCTCACCTCTGGAGATTACACTGTCAGGAAGATATAATAATCCTCATAATGTTATTGGAATTTACTGTAAAATAGTGGTATCTGTGCCTGTGTGTGTGTGTGTGTGTGTGTGTGTATGTGTGTGTGATACTTAATTGGATTAAAGGCAGCTGGTCTGAAGGCTTTGAAGTAAACATGGTAAATATGGGGGAAGTTCAGAATGTAAGGTGTAAAAAGACATTTGCATTTTTAAATGAACCAGACTAGATTGTTTTCAAAGGAGGAGTGAAATGTGTCACCTAGCCAGGTGAAGTTTAAAAACAGTGTGTTTATTTTCCTCAAAGATTACTGGTAAAACTTAGTGCTATGTGAGATTTTTATTATCAGAAAGATAAAGTTCAAAGACACAGTGAAAATGGGTATTTGCATTCAAAAGGGAAAATATGTATAAAGAAGTGAAGGCTGTATGTAATGGTAGGCATTTTTAAGATCTAACAAGTGTGAAAAGCCTTCAGCGTCTATGCCTCAAGCTGCTGTTTTCACAGAACTGAAGTTAAGAAAATTTTGAATTTGGCTGGTTCAGGGTATTGTGTGTCACCTTGCCTGGGTCTTTTAAAATCTATGTGTCTTACTATTGCCTTAAGAAAAGTGTAACTGGGAGTCAGATTAAGTAGGGGATTTAGAAGTTATCATAGTAGTAATTTGTAGATCTATGTATGTGTTTAAAATCATTTATCTTATTAACAAATGTTTAATCTAGTTTTGTAAAAATCTATAAGACCAGAATTCAAGGCACACATCTCAAAATTTATACAAATTGTAAAACAAGTTGTAGCAGTTGTTTCAAGTTTCCCTTTGGGATTTGAACAACTCAGCATTTACTATCCGCTGTGCCATAGCAATGCTCAAAGTTGTTATCAGCATGGTTTACTGCATTAGTACTTTTCTGTTGCTAATTTTAAAGGACCTTCTTCCTTTGGCAGTTCCTGTTTTATGTAGCACTGAGAAATAGAGCCAAGTCTAACATTGCTGGGAGTGTGTCCCTGCCGTTCTAAACAATGTCATCTTTTGCCTGCAATGGATTGGGCTCAAGACATAGTCAAGACCAGGGGTTAGATTGTGGCTTCAGGCTAGGACTGTACCTCATCAATAAATATCTACAAGAGGCAAGTAAACGAAAAGAAAAAAAGTTGCAAAAAGGCCCCACACCATTAGTCGATTAAAGCAATCGATCCCAACCATATTGATCAATTCAGTCTCAGACCCAGATCCAGAGCCCAAACCAGAATTTGACCAGAAACACAAACAGTGGCTAGCCCAAACAAGACTCTGGTTTTCTGTAGTGAGTGACTCATATTCTGATTCCCCAAAGCCTGTTCGCCATAAAAAAGGTACAAGCCAGGAGTGTGACAAAATACTTCCCACTTGCCTGGGTGCATGCCATTCTTACAACACTCAAGAAGCTCAACACCATCCAGGACAAAAAAGTTCGCTTGATCAACATTAAACATTCATTCTCACCATCAACATTAAACATTCATTCTCACCACCACTGGTGCACAGTGGTAGCAGGGTGTATGTATAAACACAATGCACTGCAGCAACTCACTAAGGCTTGTTTAACAGCACCTTCCAAACACACAACCCCTACCATCTAGAAGTATAAGGGCAGCAGACACACGGAAACACTACCACTTTCAAGTTCCCCTTCTAGTCACATTCCATCTTGACTTGGAAAAGTATTACAGTCCCGTCTCTGTCAAGATCCAGAAAGTCCCTTTCTAAAGCACTGTGGACATACTTTCACTTCAGGTACTGCAGTGGATCAAGAAGGTGGCTCACCTTCACCTTCTTAAGGGCAAGTAAGAATGGGCAATAAATGCTGGCCTTACTAGCAATGCTCACATCTCATGAACAACCAAAAGAGAAAAGACCCAGACTCCACCACATCCCCCCCCACCCACCCCCCACCCAGCCTGTGTTTATGAGAGGAATGAGGTGCAGGGCAAACAGTCTTAGTTCACCTGAGACTGAGCAGTGGAGGGTAAATTTGAATGGCTGTATATCTGGCAGTCATGTAAAACTACACATTTTCCAGTCTGCGAAACAGCTTGAAATGATCCCAAAATCTCTAAAGTGAAATAGACAAAACATCTTTGCTCCATTCTGGAAGGTCTGTCTTTAACACACAATGCAGCAATTACTGTATTAATCTTTTAATAATGAACTCTGCGTCTTTTTAAGCACTTAACTCTAATCCATCCTACGTTCAACAATGCAGAAAACAATCTCTTGTCATCTTAAGTATTACCCATGTGCTGGGATCAAGGGCATCACTGAGAGCATTGCTCTGTCGGCAAAGTCCCATTAATGTCACTTTGGATTTTGCAGATAGAGGCAAACAGATTGACAATCTCTTCACAGGTCCTGCAGGATGCATGCAATGTTTGACAATGAAATCAATATTTGATTATTGTATGGGCCTGTGAATGTTGGTTTGTAAAGTAACTTCTATTTTGGGCTTTTAAGTCAAATTGCAGGAGTTCCGAGTCTGGGATCAGGTTCCTGGGGCTTTACGCAATTACAGTTTGTATATCAGAGCAGACTCATCGATCCAGTTTTGTGGTTACACCTGACAATTCGTGTCTGCTGATGGCCCCAAAATTGGCCTTAACTTCATAACATCAGCAACTGCCAGAATCCTAAAAGCCAAATATAAAAGGCTTCATAAAATGAGAGACAGTGATAAAGTAACTTATTTTCTAAGGGGCGAAGAAAGTTATGGGGGATAATATGGTGGGAGGGGAGGGGTGAAGGCAGGAAGGTAGCCCAGAATCCACTCCTACCAAGCTTCAGCCTTAATCTTTCAGGAGAAAGAGGGAAAAAAATTGTGAGCCCTTCATCTAATCCCTGACCCCCACATCAAGGAGGATTCCATTCTGGGAAACTTTTTTAAAATTTATTCATGGGATAGAGGCTTCACTGCCCATCACTGCCCTTGAAAACTGAGTGGCTTGCTAGGCCATTTCAGAGGGCTTTTAAGAGTCAAGCACATTGCTAAGGGTCTGGAGTCACATGAAGGCCAAATCAGGTAAGGATGGCAGATTTCCTCCCCTAAAGGGCATTAGTGAACCAGATGGGATTTTACAATGGTTTAATGTTCATCATCAGATTTCTAATTTCAGACTTTTTCTGACTGAATTCACATCTTACCTGCTGTGGTGGGATTCTAACCCAAGCCCCCAGAGCCTTACCCTGGGTCTCTGGGTCACTAGCCCTGTGATAATACCACTACGACACCACCTTCCCCATTCTACCCTTGTAAGATCCGAATTGAGATCCAGATCAGCAGAGAGTTGATGTTGAGACCCAATGAGACCCCTGACCTTAATTACCAGGACTGAGGTGATTGATCCTGGAGCTAATCGATAACCTTTAAATATTGAAGACTCATGTCTCCCTTGGAAGCTGTAGAAAACATAGGGCAGAATCTTCCCCCTGTTGGGGGGAAAGTTGAAGAGCGGGCGTGTGGAGGCGCGCCTCCAATCAGCACCCCCAATTGGGGGCAGCCGCCATTTTACGTGGGCGGACCAATTAAGACCCGCCCAACGTGACCTCCGCATGGAAGTGCTATGCGCTCCCTGTGCTTGTGGAGGGGGGGGGGGGGTGTGGAATCACTAAACCCGAGAGTGCGCTCTCTCGTGCATGCGCATGAAAGAGCACACTCATCTCCCTGAGGCTAAGTGCAGTCTCAGGGAAATCGGCTCCACTGTGAAAAATCTGAAAAATGGAAAAAAAAATTTCCCTGACATGCCCCCTCATGTGACACTGTCACATGAGTTGGGACATGTCCATAACTTTTAAAAACACTTTAATTAAATTTTTTAAACCCTACATGAAACCTCATCCTGCCCGTGGATGAGGTTTCATGCTTTTTCTAATGCCCACCAGGGCTCCCGGCCTGTCCACTAACCTTAAGGTTGGACGGCCAGGTCCATTAATTACTTAAATGACTCTGTCAATGGCCTCAATTGGCCATTGACAGGTCGGCGGGTGCACAGCTGATTCTGCTGAGCCCCCACCTACCTGAAAATTTAAACGAAGCGGGGTGATGTCGGGAGCTCCACCCAACGTCACCGCGCATCATTTTACGTATCAGCGAACGGGCCCCGCCCCCCTGCTCGCCGACAGGAAAATCCTGGCCATAACCTCCTTTCATTTACTCCAACACTAGACCAGAGTAAATGCTGTTGAATACTTGAGAAGGGAAAAAAAAACTAATGGGTAATACAGAAGCAGCAGGGAAATGAAACTAATTATATTGTTCTTTCAAAGAGCTGGCACCGGCAATGATGAGTCGAATGTCCTCCTCGGTGCTGTAAGATTCTATCATTTTTAATAGGCACACCTACATGACCTTCTACTCATTAAAATACTTGAGGGATTGAGAGGTACAATAATCACCATGCCTGCCAGCTCACAATCTCTGCACAGAGGCTATTACAGAAATGCAGAGAACCCATTTCTGGTGAGTTTTTCTCAGCTACTCTAATATGTAGTGATCAGTCATAACGTCTGATCTAGCCTCGGCTTTCGAAGGCAGCAAATTAGGATTGAACACCTTTGACACCTTCCATCAGAAAATGCAGCCAGTGAGAGATAAACTGTTGCCAGCAAATCTTTGAGATGCAATGTGCGATCATCATAGAGCCAAGACACATCAAGGCGCACTTTCTCCGAAGGATCTGGCCAAGGCATCTATAGCATCATTGGAAAGATGGCCCTATGGTGCAGTTTTCATTTTGCGTTACTAATTATGGAGAATAGTAGCAACATGGTTATATTACTGGACTGTAATTCTGAGGCCTTGACTGTTGATCCGGTAGGAAAGAGTTGCAATTGCACCACAGCAGCTCGAAAATTTAAATTCAGTTAATTAAATGAGTTTGGAATCAAAAGCTGGTATTAGTAATGAAACTACCAGGTTGTTATAGAAACCCATCTTACGGCCTTAAGGGAAGGAAATCTGCCATCTTTACTTGATTTGGTCTATATGTGATTCCAATCCCATGCCAATGTGGTTGATTTTTAACTGCCTTCTGAAATAGCTGTGCAAGCCTCTCAATTGCTTTCAGTGAGGTGGCTCACCACCTCGATGACATTAGGGATGGCATTGCCAGTGATGCGCACATCCTATGAATGAATAAATAAAGGTTGCTTTCCAATTGGGTGATTTTACTGCTGCTCTTGGTTGACAAAGAGTCAATCTCCAAGCTCATTGCACATGGGAAGTCACAACCAAGTATGGTGTCCGTGCTGAAGCAGGGCTAAAGGCTGGAGGATAATTGGGCCAGGGCACATAGAGGGTGGGACAAGGGTAACGACAGCATGACACCTTTACACAAGCAGATCCCATTATAAATGTGGACATAGGAATATATATTACAAAAGTTGACAGCAAGTGGACAGAGACAGTTTACAATTCTTCATAGATTGCCAGACCAGATGCTGAGCCCCTCTCTCTGTCAGTATCTCCTGCTCTGTTCTGTTTAGCGTAAACCATAAATAAGACAAAAGAGTGCAATGTTCAAATGAAGTAAGCTTACTTTACATTCATTGCTGCTAAATAAGTGTAAACCTATTAAAGTAAATCCTGTGGTTACATAATTTGCAGAAATACAGGGAAAAAGATTCCTGCTCACTAAATTGACACCAGATCACAAAATAAGCTCACTGCCCATTTCTGTAAACTAGACACGATTGGCTGGAAATCACCCAATGAATCAATTGGTAGGAAATCACCCAATGAATCAATTGGCTGGAAAGCTTTTGATGAATTGTTTGGCAGGACATCAGCCAATGAATTGGTTGGCAGGAAATAGTTGGGATTACCTGAGTTTGGATTCAAATAAGACCTCATGGGATGTGTTGAATGTCCGAGAAATGTCTAATTCCTCACACACATATGTTCCATTTCCTCCTCCTCATGAACTTGAAATAGCAACTCTGAACTCAGAAGTGATAACTCTGTAAATGGTCACATTCATTTCTAGTTTCTGATGTTTGAAAGCTGATTGCATTGACTTACAAAATATCCTGCTGTCCTATTTCTTTCAACAGAAATACTAAATTTATACTGAATAATAAGTTTTGGGAAAGGAAACAAATGTTTCTGGGCAGCCTGTCAGTGATGTGTGAGGAAGTTTCTGCAGTGCCAGTTTTATTGGCAATTTCACTCACCTTTGATGGAGAGTTGTGACATTTCAAATTTCGAATAGGTTTATTTCAGTGGACATGGGAGTGAACACCATACCTATAGCATCTCATATCAGGTAGGGAGTGAGTTTTCTAGCCAAGAAATTGTGCATCAATAGGTAAGGATATGAACACCATAGGTCACTGCTGGATAACTATCTTCTGGAGTGGATATTTTGTGTAGGAGTTGCAATAAGGGAACCTTAAACAGAAAAAACAAATTGACAAACATTCAGCCATGTAATTCATGATATGTACAAGCCCAGGAGCATTATGACAGCTCAGTGTCAAGTTGCAATTTTGTTGCTGTTTATTTAGAATAAAGCAGTCTTGGAGATTTAATTAACCCTTAAATCCCTCACAATGGTAGCAACAAGTGAACTTTACCTTTATTCTAACATTCACAAATATGAGTTTACCTGTAGCAAACATATCTGTCCACAATTATGTTGGTAGAAGTGACCAGTGCACTGTCCTTGTGAATATAAAGTTTTGTTTTCATGATGGGACACCTTCTTCGTACAGTATAGCACCACCACATTGTGTGTGATAAAGGACAAAGCAAGCAACCAATAATTGGGCATCCATGAGACTCCATGAACCAACAGCAGCAGCAGAATTACATACCAACACAATCCATAATCTCATGGTTTAATATATCCCTCCTCTATCACCATCAGGTCAGAAGACCAACTCTGATTCAATATGGAGGATCAAATGGTGTGTCGAGAGCAGTACTAGCTGCACCTTAAGATGAAGTATGAACCTACTGAAGCTACTACAAGTGGCTAACCGAAGCTCAATGCTAATAACAGCATGATGTAGACAGAGCTAAGCAATCCAGCAACTAATCAGTGCACAGCTCTCTATTCCGACAACACCCAATCAAGAATGGTGGTGGACAGCAAGAGGAGAAGGCTTCATGGTGCCTCCAAGCAAAACCACAAATGCAAAACACAAAGCTGAAATGTTTGTATCATCGGGAAGTAATCAAAAGTCAAAAGATGCCAGAGCATTAGGCACTATCCTGGCTGCGATCAGTGAGCTCAATACTAACTGGCAATCAACTGCTGGACCTTCCTGCCTCCTTCAGCTCAGCTCCAGCTTGGTTGATGCTTCAACCAACAGAACTTCTTGGAGGACTTTGAACTTATGTTATGATGTTCTTTCAATTACAAGTTGGATAAATTTTGTTCTGCTGCTAAACAGAGTGAGGCTTGCCACAGCTGTGAATCACTGCTGAGTTTTAACAGGCTTTGAGTTCCCTGGGACTCAGAGTGTCATCATGCTGTACAGGGTCAGACTATGGACACGGAATGTGGCCAAACTCCCAGGAGCCTTAATTCCCTTTGGATTTGTTATGGAGTCATATTACTGGAGTGGATCAGAGAAGTAATTAAACATCAAGCACCCATTAACTTGAATTTATGCTTAGACTGGAATTGTTTTTAATTAAAATTGATTCAGAACATTTCTTTCAACTGGAATGTATTTTTTGTCAGATCAACATCAGCCTTTCTCTTCAGCTGATGTCAAGCACAGTGCCATCAGTTTAGCCCTACAGAACTCAAACACACCGATCAGAATGTTTATTAAAATCTAAGAAAAAGGAGCATCTTACTTTTGTTTCCCAATTATTTCAACACTCTCCCTCATTCTCTCTTGTTCCATCACCATTGGCGCATTGAGATTCTGTCCAATGGGAGTAAATGGGAAGGGGTTTGGCCCATTGGGATTCTGAACAATGGGAGTGAACGGGAAGAGGTTTGGTCCATTCTGTACAATGAGAGTAAATGGGAAGGGGTTTGATCCATTGGGATTCTGTACAATGGGAGTAAATGGGAAGGGAATTAGTTGATTGACATTGAATGCTCAGGCTGGATAAAAATGGCTGGAGGTGATTAAATCCATTGTTCCATCCATCTGTAGAATGCAAATGTTTTCTGATCCATTAACACAAAGTCTGTATTAACTCTTGTTCAGATCAGCAAGAAAGAGCTGCAAACATTTCAATTTCTGCAACAAACCATAGTTGAATGAACTGTTGCTTAAATCCTTGCCCTGGTTCTTCAAAGCTGTGTAATGTTCTTATTTGTCATTAACTGTTCACTGATCACATTCTTATAAATATATGTGCTAGTAACTGAGATCCTATGGGGATGGCTTCCCTGGCCTTTCAATTGATTTCAGCCTGAAGGCGCTACACAAATAATCCCAGATAACCCCTCAGCTCTGTCACTTCCCGCCTTTTCAAGCCTTCAAATGCCACTTAAGGTCTCCCTGGTTGTGACCCCAATTTCTGTATTGGGATTTCATCATCTATTGTTAATAAAGCCATTGGAGCGCTTCACTCCATATCACAGGGAGAGGGGGATGGGAGCACAAACAAGACTGTGCAAACCCAGCTTCTTTTAATCAGCTGTTGTACAATGAATTTGGTATCCTTTCATCTCCTGCAAAGCATTCGGACTGAGATTATTAAATATGAAGACAGGAATGCTGAAGTACAGCAGGACATGAAGAACAAGAGACAATTGCATATAAAGAAGGGAAGAAGTGATGAGGCTGAATACAATGTTCTCAGTGAGGAATTAGGGGTTTAATGGGCATTGATGGTTTTTCCTCCTTTTCCAGCAGCTCCATCCTGGTTTGCCATTTTAGGGGCTGCTTCCCGAATTCATCCCCTGGGCAACATCATGGCCTGCTTGAAGTTTAATCACCCCCATGATTGTTTCTTGTGGTGGAAAAAATGCACCTCAATTCCTGACGCATCTTTCCTGAGGGTGAAACTCCCCAACATTATCCAATGGTACAACCTTGCAGGTTAGGTGCACTAATACTCATCCAACAACCAAACAGATGCTGCTGAAACACTCATTTTCCTTCAAAATATTACTAATAAAATACAAATAGCCGTTTGGTAGTAAAGAACTTGAATATTACTGAAAAATGAGACATGTCAAAGCTTTTTGTCTTATGCTCATCGGGAAAGATGCAAAAATACCAATTTCAAATAGAACAACAATTTATACTGCATGTGAATAGGGTGCTGATTGGTTGGCAAGTGGACTCTGATTTATTGAGTCATTGCCATGGAGAATGTACCAGCGAACAGTTATCCCCCAAGCTTTTGTTTAAATTCAAAAATGCAAGTTGACATTGACTGATTGAGGTGTTGCCATGGAGAATGCATCAGGGAACAGTTGTCCCCCATGTTTTTATTTAGTTGGAAAAGGTACAATGCCTGGACATGTTCTTCCTGCTGGCAAAGGACAATGCCTTGTGCATGAATTTATGTAACTTCTAGCAAGTGTAAATGAGCTACAATGTGAGCCCAAATGCTAATCTTAAATTGGTTGTTAGTGTAGTTCTTAGCACACTCGGGATTGTTCAGTAACTGTTGTCTAATTGCAGAGTCACATCTAATTTTGGACATTAAGGCCTGGATTTTCATCCTTGAGGTGGGTAGGGAGAGTCAGGAAAATTCCTGGCTCAGCCCATCTCCCTCAGGAGAAAGTAAGCACAAAAGTGGGATGTTCGTTGCTGGGGTGGTGGGTGTGGGCTGGAACCAAGCCAACTGACCCAGGAAGAAGTGTGGAGGCAGCCAATGGGGCTGCTGGGTGCAGAGGTGGCCTGTTTAAAAGGCTTTCTGATCTCTGCTGTCAATTTCACAATGTTCGTTTGCACAAGTATGTGATTTCAAGGGTTTGTGCTTTTTGTTATTAATACTTAAAGGGCTTGGATGATTACCATTTTAATAGCTTGTAGGGCAGACTTTTCTTTCAAATAAGGAGAAAGCTATCAATGATTTACTTTTTTTCAAAATTTTTCTTCAAAACAACCACTATACACTGATGTTCAATGGTTATAGTAAGTGTAGTGTGCTGATGGGCATATAGCTTGGCATAGGGGCATGAGGGGATATAGGGGTGGGTAGAAGAGCCTGGGGGAATGAGGCATCATAGGGATTGGGTAGAGGGGCATAGGGGGCATGAGGGGCCACAAGGGGTGGGTGGAAGGGTAATGCTTAGCATTGGGGGTATGAGTGTACATGGGGGTGTGTAAATGGGCATAGGGGGCATGAGGAAGACCTTTGGAACCTACTTTTTAAAAGGTCCCCTCATGCAGATTAGGTTTTGTGACTCCTCTTAGGGGCTGTGAACCATGACTCTTTAAAAACCTGGCCCAAAACCATGAAAATTGCATAGGAATAGGGCATGCCTATCTCTTCAATGGACCCAGCCAGTTCAGGAGGGCCAGATGTGGGCTTTTGACAAGAACCATCCTGCATCCTTTAAAGGCACTCCTAAATATCTGACAGCCTGGGAATTGGGTTGGCAATCCAGGAATCAAGGCGCACCGGCTATTTTTAAAGGGCTCCTGAGTCATCCCGCTTCGATGAAAATCCAGACCGATGTTCTGAGTTTTGTGAGCATGGACTGGTTGAGTATGGCCAGTACTCTGCCTGTGTGAACAGCCAAATGGGCATGTTGTTTGATACAATCCACCAGTACAGCCTACATACACTGGCACTGAAATTCATTGCTCATTTGTGTGGTAGGCAGAACATTTTTTTGACTTGACGGCAGTATCCTGTTAGTGGAGAATCCCACTTATGCTGTCACTGCATGGTAGCAGAGTGAAACAGTTAGCTTCACCTGTTGCTCAATTTTTAAGACATCTTAATTACCCTTCCAGGGTAATCTGTGGTAGATTGGGCACTTTTCAGGACAGAGAAGTGTTTGCAACAGTGTAAAAGTAAGCCCAGCAACTACAGGCCAATTAGTTTAACCTTGGTGGTGGGGAAGCTTCTAGAAAAAATAATTCAGGACAAAATTAATAGTCAATTGGGCAAATGTGGGTAAATTAAGGAAGCCAGAGCAGATTTATTCAGTTGTGTTCACCGAACTTGCTGAAGTATTTTAATGAGGTAACAGAGAGAGTTGATGAGGGTAATAGCATAGATGTGGTGTACATGGCGCAGGATCTTTGGTTTGTGGGGCGGGCACGGCCAGGGAAAGGTCCACAGCCCGCGATCGGCCCCCAACCACAAAATCACACTGGCTGGCCAATTAACAGCCAGCCAGCATGAAAAGCGCACTGAAACCCTCAGCGCTGCCGGGGTAGGGGGCGGGAGGAGGGCAAGCGCAGGAGTCTGTGCATGCGTGGGGGAGTGCACGCTGAAAGCTCCCCAAGGGCACAGAGCTGAAGAATTGTACAAAGGAAAATAAAGACTTTCGAGATGATATAAGCATGTCCTCACATGTGGCTCAGCCACATGAAGAGGGACATGTTTTAAATGAAGTTGAAAACTTTTTCCTGGTTATTATACTTACCGCCCGTGGATGAGGTTTCGTAAAAAATGCAAAGGCCACCTGGCTGATTCACCCGCCTGCCAACCGAACGGTTGAACGGGCAGCAAAAGATGCAAATTAATTAATGCTTAGGGGCCTTAATAGGCCTCTTAATTGTTGGCGAGCACACTGCTAACTCATGCACGCGCTCGCTGACTGAAAGATCACAAGAGTCTGCGATGACATAGGGACGCTCGCCCAACATCATCATGTGTGATTTTACGCCCAATCAGATAGGGCACGTGCCCGCCCACGGGATGTAAAATCCTGCCCATGGACTTCCAAAAGGCAATTGATAAAGTGCAACACACAAAACTTGTGAGCAAAGTTATAACTCATGAAATAAAAGGGACAGTAGTGACATGGATATGGAATTGACTGGGTGATAGGAAGCAGAGAGTGGGTGGTTAATGTATGTTTTTCAGACTGGAGAAAAGTTTGTGGAGTTCTGCAGGAGTTCGTGTTAGGACCCTTGTTCTTCCTGATATATAAATTAATGATGTAGACCTTGGTGTACAGGGCAAAATTTATGAATGATACAACACTTGGAAGCTTTGTGAACAGTGAGTAGGATAGTGTAGAGCTTCAAAAGGGCATAGACTGGTTGGTGGAATGGGCAGACAAGTGGCAGATAAAATTTAATGCAGATAAGTGTGAAGTGATTCATTTTGGCAGGAAGGACATAGAGAGACAATATAAAATAAAAGATACAATTCTAAAAGGGATGCAGGACCAGAGGGACCTGGGTGTTTATGTGCATAAGTCATTGAGGGTGGCAGGACAGGTTGAGAGAGCAATTAAAAAAGCATCCTGGGCTTTATCAATAGGGGCATAGGGTATAAAAGCAAGAAGTTATGTTAAAATTGTATAGAACACTAATTCAGCCTCAGTTGGAGTATTGTGCTCAGTCCTGGGTGCCACACTTAGGAAAGATGTGAAGGCATTAGACAGAGTGCAGAAAGGATTCACGAAAATGTTTTCAAGGATGAGGAACTTCAGTTACATAGATAGCTCAGAGAAGTTAGGACTGTTTTCTTTGGAGAAGAGAAGGTTGAGAGGAGATTTGATAGAGGTGTACAAAATCATGAGGGTCTGAACAGAATAGATAGGGAAAAACTGTTCCCATTAGTGGAAGGATCAAGAATGGGAGGGCACAGATTTAAGGTAATTGTCAAAAGAAGCCATGGAGACAATAGTAAAATCTTTTTAATGCAGCTAGTGATTGGGACCTGGCATGCACTGTCTGAGATTGAGGTGGAGGCAGGTTCAATCGAGGCATTTAAGCAAGAACTGGATTAATGTCCGAAAAGGAAGAATGTGGAGGGCTATGGGGAGAAGGCTGAGGAGTAGCATTAGGTAAATTGCTCCTTTGGAGAGCCTGTTCAGGCATGATGGGCTGAATGGCCTCCTTCTGTTTTGTAACCATTCCATGGCTCTGGGGAATCAGGAGGTGAGCTACTCACCAAATTGCAGCATTTCAAGAAGATAGTTCATCACCACCTTCTCAAGGGCAATTAGGGACGGACAATAAATGCTGGCCCAGCCAGCGATTCTCACATCCAAAAGACAAATTTTTTTTTTAAATACCCAGGCCAGAGTTTCCTGGCTGACGTGCAGATGGCTGGTGTCCTATTGGGCTCGAGGGCATCCTCTGGCCCATGGAGCCTGTGATGGCCCTGCCTGGGAGGGAGTGGCTAGTTCCAGAACAGGCACCTCCCCTGTTGTCGCAGCCTCAATGGAAGAAATGTTGACTGGCAGAGGGGCGGAGGAGCTGTTGCCCTCATCCGGAGCACCATAAGAGGAGATCGCAGCGACAACAAGCAGCTGCTGTGCCGAGGTGAGGTCCCTATCGACCTCCCTGCTCACCGCAGATGCATGGACATCAAGTGCCAACGCTTGGTGTCCACAACACCTCCCACATTGGGGAATGACCACCCGTGGTCAGTACCGCTGTGATGGCTTGCAGGTAAGAGCGTATCCCAATCATGAAATTTTCCATTCGATTGAAGCCCCTCTCCATGAGAGTCACCAATCTCTCATTGGAGGAAGCCTGAAGCCCAGCCCTGAGGGCCAAACCTTCACATGCACTCCGCCTGGACTCCTCTGTGCAGAGAGCAACTGAAGCATACCCTCATGCAACGCTGCCAGATGCAAACGCGCTTCCTGCTGCATGTCCTGCAGCTGCTGCATTGGGGACAACTCCAGGGGCACGTCATCAGTGCCCGACTCAGCACGTGCCTCGTCCCCTGCAGCTCTCCAGCTGCTGGTGCCATTGGCACTCTCTGCCCCTACCATCTCCTCCAGCGATCGTGATGTGCCCTCTCTACTGTGACCTGGGACACTAGCTGACGGTAAAGTACCCACCAAGGCATGTGTATCTGTGCTGGTGCCTGGTTGGCTGAAGTGATGTGCCACAAGTTGCACTTGTTGGCCCTCAGGTGTGGAGGGGGGGCCGTGGGGTTGAGGTGCGGGTCACTCTGGTGGTGATGCTGAAATTAACAACAAGGACAGTGCATCAGTTAGTTTTCATTCAGTTCAACCTTTCATCCCTTTCCCACGCCCCCAGCCTCATAAGTCGCTCACCCTTTAAGACTCTAAGGAGAAGGACATTGGTGAGCTGAAAAAGAGTCAAGACGAGCCCCAAACATTAAACGCACATGCAGACAGGCTGGTCAGATGGCCTCAGGAATGCCACATGGCTTGTTATGAACCATGGGAGTGTGGAGAGTGCAGAGGTTCCTGACCTGAATGCACTGTGGCCTGGATAGTTGCGGGACTGAGGAAACATCGCAAACATTTGCGACATTTGTCATCGATCACAGGAGATTGACAGGTCACATTATTGACCTTCATTCCGTAGGGTAGTGTATAGATGGCCAGAAGGCAACATTTCCCCTTGGCGCAGGGATGAGTAACATGGTGATATTCATTTAAGTGGAGTGCCATGAGGTTCACAGCTGAGGTGGCGAGGACCTTTTGGACAGAGTAATATGGGGCACACTGTCTGAAAGGGTGCTGGAGGTCCCAAACCCCCTCAGATGAAATAAGTCTTTGGCTGTGCAGCAGCAATCCAATGGCATGTTAGATCATGGGGATAGTGGTCACAAACGGGATAAGGTGACTCTGGAAGGTGGTGGAGATGCAATTCCTCAAGGGGACAAGGGTCCCTTCTGTATGACCCACACATCAGAATGTCTCTGTGAATGAGCAGTGTTTCAGCATTAACAATTGCAGCAACCAAGAGTGGTTTGGATGGTGGGCAGACAGAGTGGATGGGACTGTGGACCTCAAATATCTGGCCGCTGGACCCCAGCCTCACCGACATCTGCCATCTTGGACTCCTGATTCCTGCCCAACTCCATGGCCTACTCTTCAAAAGGTGTGAGGCACTGTGGGAGGGCGTGCCCACCTCCAGTCCTCTGGCACCCCGGGCATTGTGGTGAATTTTTGCCTGCAGAACAGAGAAGAGGATTTATTGAGGCTGCTCACTCATGTACTCTGCACGCGCATACTGCACCCCAACCACAGTGACCCCTCTGAGGCCTCCAGCGGCTCATGTCCACACTACTGGTGATCAGTCCCCAGAAGATAGTACGGCTAGTCCCAACCCCCTCCCCCAATGGCCACCTTGGACACATTAGGCGTCCATCACTTTGAATATCACAAGGTTCTTAGCGCCCATGGCAAGGGGGCACAACCAGGTGTGGTGCCAATGCCAGCAGATGGCACTTGCCCAAAACACCTTGAAGCATCCCTTGCACCATCTCATCACCATCAATAAGACATGTGTTGGAGTTCTGAGTATGTGTCTAGTGGCCTCCCCTGCAGGTTGCCCCGAGACTACTCAAATGCCACAAAGACCAACATATGCTGCGGGGAGAACCCTTTTTCTCCTCAACCACTAAGGTTAATGTAAGCATGGTCAGTACCCATTTGCCCACCCAGCATGTGACAGATGCTCTATGCAGTAATGACAGTGAGACATGGTGAGGAGGGTCAAAGGCTAAGGCTGCCTTCTGGGTCAAATGGTCAAGACGGACATGGTACTCACCCTTCCAGAGCGCAGCAAATCATTGAATCATTTCCTGCACTGTGTGCCAGTGTGCCGCACAATATCATGGGCACTTACAACATCACCCACCTCCTCCCACGCCTGGCTGGTGAGATGGGGGACCCTCCTCCTCCCACCCTCCAGATACAACACGTGCCAATGGATGCCTACCTCTTGCAGGAGGACAGTAAGGCAAGCATCAGAAAATTGGTGGGCACAGTGTCCCCCCGCTGGCCTCTCCTGCAGTCGGCACCCATCCTCCTGCTCATGCTGCTCTCCACTCGGACCTCCCTCCCTCTCTCCACAAGTGGCCATGGTGCACTGCCTCAAGCAGACTGCCAGGCCAATCTTTATACAGGTTGCTGGTTCCCCATTGGAACCAGCAGTCTGAGGCTGCCCACCCCTGCGACTATTTTGCCATTCTCCACGGGAGTCGCTTACCCGCCGGGCGGGCCTTAATTGGCCCACCCGTGGAAAATGGTGGCACAGCCTGTTTCTCCAGCGGCAATCGGCCACCCGCCCGACCGACGAATGTAAAATTCTGCCCCCAGTCTTTCACCTGCTCTTTTCACCATAGTTTTTAAGTGGCTAGTCCATTTAAGTTTCTGGTCAATGGTGAACCCAGAGGATTAAGCTGCCCCTTGTTGGAGATGGCCATTGCCTGACATTTGTGTGACATGAATGTTACTTGCCACTTATCAGCCTAAGATTGAATATTGTCCAGATTTTGCTGCATGTGACAATATCACACTTCTATGGATGGATATGACTGTCAATTGCCTTCCATTGCTATACTTGGCTACAAGTGCCAATTATCTTCTATTTCAATGCATGGGTAAATGATTAAATATTGTTGGAACTGGATATAAATTCCAATTATCTTACTATGGTTGAAAGGCTTGTCCAAGACTGAAGTAGGTGTTTGCCTAAATAGCTAAACACAGGAGCATTGTTCAGTCAAATGCATCCTATAACTTGCTAGAAATACAGACCAAATAAGCAGTAATGAAATATTTAAGTCTTTGTACAATAAAGACAGCCACCTTTACAGACAGCTGAGAATGATTAGTCACTATTTTCCACCTGCACATCCAAACTGACTAAATGAAAATACTATCTGCTTTTCCAACTTGAATGAGTTGAGTATTCACATCTCCCGCTCCACACCTGGCAGTTTATGCGTGGTCATGCGACCATTGTTTCTCTCAGTAACATGCTGTCTCAAACAATCACACACTTGTCTCTTACAGAAGAATACAACAGGTGTTATTGTGTCGGGATTGGTATGAAAAATTAAGCCCCTAATCCTAAGGGATCCTTATGAGTGGCACAGAAAGTTCTGGAAATAGTTAGTGTAAGCGGGGAGGTTTCTGTGTGTTGCCACAAAGGGCAGAGATGCCGGGTTCAATCCCAGGTCTGTGCTGAATAGCTGATTCCAGCCTTGGTTGAGCAAGTTGCATTGGGCTCAGCAGCTCATGTATGGATATGAGGTGAGGAAGTATTTGAATCCAGTACAAAAAATAAAAAATACCTGGAAAAACTCAGCAAATCTGGCAGCATCAGCGGAGAAGAGTACAGTTGACGTTTCAAGTCCTCATGACCCTTCAACAGAACTAAGTAAAAATAGGAGAGGGGTGAAATATAAGCTGGTTTAAGGTGGGGCGGGGGGTGGGGCGGGGGGGGGGGTGTGCGGAGTGGAGCGGGGGGGTGGTTGTAGGGACAAGCAAGCAGTGATAGGAGCAGATAACCAAAAGATGTCACAGACAAAGGAACAAAGAGGTGTTGAAGGTGGTGATATTATCTAAAAGAATGTGCTAATTAAGAATGGATAGCAGGACAAGCAAGGTACAGATAGCTCTAGTGGGGGTGGGGTGAAATAAGACTAAAAGGGCATAAAAGGTATAGATAAATGATCAGTGGAATACAATAAAAATAATGGAAATAGGTGGGAAAAGAAAAATCTATGTAAATTATTGGAAAAAAGCATGGAGGAGGGGGAAGAAACGGAAAGGGGGTGGGGATGGAGGAGGGAGTTCAAGATCTAAAATTGTTGAACTCAATATTCAGTCCGGAAGGCTGTAAAGTGCCTAGTCGAAAGATGAGGTGTTGTTCCTCCAGTTTGCGTTGAGCTTCACTGGAACAATGCAGCAAGCCAAGGACAGACATGTGAGCAAGAGAGCAGGGTGGAGTGTTAAAATGGCAAGTGACAGGAAGGTCTGGGTTATGCTTGCGGACAGACCGAAGGTGTTCTGCAAAGCGGTCACCCAGTGTGCGTTTGATCTCTCCAATGTAGAGGAAACCGCATTGGGAGCAACGAATGCAGAAGACTAAGTTGAAGGAAATGCAAGTGAAATGTTGCTTCACTTGAAAGGAGTGTTTGGGCCCTTAGACAGTGAGGAGAGAGGAAGTGAAGGGGCAGGTGTTCATATCTTGCATTCAATTTTAGATCTTAAACTCCCTCCTCCATCCCCACCCCCTTTCCATTTGTTCCCCCTCCTCCTTGTTTTTTTCCAATAATTTATATAGATTTTTCTTTTCCCACCTATTTCCATTATTTTTAAAGTATTCCACCGATCATTTATCTATAGCTTTTATGCACTTTTAGTCTTATTTCACCCCACCCCCACTAGAGCTATCTGTACCTCTTTCGAGTACAAGCCCATTTCCATCTGATTCAGATAAAGTTACATTATTTCATAGTTTGCCATTGTGAGATTTGAACTCTTGATCTTGGGGTTACAAACCCAGTACCATAACCACTTGGCTATTTAGGCCAAGCAAACAGTAACAGCTTTGTGCCTGAGTGGTCTCGAACCACCAACCTTTTAGTTAACAGCCAAACGCACTTATCAACTGCGCCACAGAGACATGGTTAGAGCTATCTGTACCTTGCTTGTCCTTCTATCCATTCTTAATTAGCACATTCTTTTAGATAATATCACCACCTTCAACACCTCTTTGTTCTTTTGTCTGTGACATCTTTTGGTTATCTCCTTCTATCACTGCTTGCTTGTCCCAACAACCACTCATCCCCCCCTTCTCTTCCCCCCCCCCCCACCCCCCTTAAAGCAGCTTATATTTCACCCCTCCTCTTTTTATTTAGTTCTGTTGAAAGGTCATGAGGACTTGAAACGTCAACTGTACTCTTCTCCAACGATGCTGCCAGATTTGCTGAGTTTTTCCAGGTATTTTTTATTTTTTGTTTTGGATTTCCAGCATCCGCAGTTTTTTTGTTTTTATATTTTTATTTGAATCCAGTGTCAGTTGTGGTTCAGTGGGTAGCATTTTCTCACCTAGGAGTCAGAATTACAAGTTATGAATTCAAGTCCTACTCCAAAAACTTAATCAAAAAACCTAGGTCAACACTCCCAGTGCAATCCAAAGGGAGTTCTGTACTGTAGGATGTGCTATCCTTCAGATGAGATATTAAACTGAGGTACTATCTGCTTTCTCAGCTGGATGCAAAAGATCCCGTGGCAATATTTCAAAGAAGGGCAGGGGAAGCTCTTTTGGTGTCCTGATCAATATTTATCCCTCAACTAACATCACAAAAACAGATGACCTTATCATGTGTCTCATTACTATTTGTGGGACCTTGCTGTACACAGAGTGGCTGCCTTCTTTCTGACATTATAACAGTGACTGGGCTACAGCAGGTACTTCATTGGCTGCAAAACACTTTGGAACATCCTGAGATTGTGAAAGGTGATATATAAATGTAAGTCTTTTTATCAGTGGGGAGAGATGATGGTGTGGTGGTAATGTTAGTGGATGACTAATCCAGAGGCTCAGGCTAATGTTCTAGTGATAGAGGTTCAAATTCCACCACAGTAGCTAGTGGGATATAAATTCAACTGATTAATTTTTAAAAGGTCCGGAATTCAAATTTAGCCTCAGTAAGCCATGAAACAATCATTGATTGTCGTAAAAGCCCATCTGGTTCATTAATGCCCTTTAGGGAAGAAGATCTGCCATCCTTACCTGGTCTGGCCTACATGTGATACCAGACCCCACAGCAATCTATTTGACTCTTAGTTGTCCTCTGAAATGGCCTAGCCAGCTATTCAGTTGTATCAAACCACTACAGGCAAGTCAAAAAAGAATTAAACCAGACCATCTGGTATCAACTTAGGCACCAGAAATTACAATGGCACATCCAGCCCTGTAAACCTTGTAAAGTCCTCCTTACTAACACCTGGGGGCTTGTGCCAAATTTAGGAGAATTGTCTCACAGTCTAGTCAGCATGACATAGTCATACTCACAGAATCATGCCTTACAGTGGATGTCCCAGACACTGCCATCACCATCCTTGGATATGTCCTGTCCCAACAGCAGGACAAACCCGCCAGAGGCAGCAGCACGATGGTATACAGTCAGGAGGGAGTTGCCCTGGGCATCCTCAACATTGACCCTGGACCCTATGAAGCCTCATAGCATAATGTCAAACATAGGCAAGGAAACGTCCTGCTGATTACCACCTACCACCCTCCTTAAACTAATGGATCAGTGGTCCTCCATGTTAAACACAACTTGGAGGAAGTGCTGAGGGTTGCAAGGGCACAAAATATACTCTGGGTGGAGGATTTCAAAGACCATCACCAAGAGTGGCTTGGTAGCACCACTACTGACTGAGCTGGTTGAGTCCTGAGGGACATATCTACTAAACTGTGTCTGCAGCAGTTGGTAAGGGAACCAACAAGAGGGGGAAACCTATTACGCCTTGTGCTCACCAATCGAGCACTCACAAATGCATCTCTCCATGGCAGTTTTGGTGGGTACAAAGTCCTGTCTTCACACTCAACATATTCTCTATCCGCTTCCTCTTCACCATGGACGTCCAATCCCTCTACACCTCCATCCCCCACCAGGATGGTCTGAGGGCCCTTAGCTTCTTCCTCGAACAGAGGCCCGAACAATCCCCATCCACCACTACTCTCCTCCGTCTGGCTGAACTTGTTCTCACGTTGAACAATTTCTCCTTCAACTCTTCTCACTTTCTCCAAATAAAAGGTGTGGCTATGGGTACCCGCATGGGCCCCAGCTATGCATGTCTCTTTATGGGGTATGTGGAACATTCCTTGTTGCAGTCCTACTCCGGCCCCCTTCCACAACTTTTTCTCCGGTACATCGATGATTACTTCGGAGCCGCTTCATGCTCTCGTCGGGACTTGGAAAAATTTATTAATTTTGCTTCCAATCTCCACCCCTCCATCATTTTCACGTGGTCCATCTCTGACACTTCCCTTCCCTTCCTTGACCTCTCTGTCTCAATCTCTGGGGATAGACTGTCCACCAATATCCATTACAAACCCACCGACTCCCCCAGCTACCTCGACTACAGCTCCTCACACCCCGCTTCCTGTAAGGACTCCATCCCATTCTCCCAGTTCCTTCGCCTTCGTCGCATCTGTTCCGATGATGCTACCTTCAAAAACGGTTCCTCTGACATGTCCTCCTTCTTCCTTAACCGAGGTTTTCCACCCACGGTCGTTGACAGGGCCCTCAACCGTGTCCGGCCCATCTCCCGCGCATCCGCCCTCACGCCTTCTCCTCCCTCCCAGAAACATGATAGGGTCCCCCTTGTCCTCACTTATCACCCCACCAGCCTCCGCATTCAAAGGATCATCCTCCGCCATTTCCGCCAACTCCAGCATGATGCCACCACCAAACACATCTTCCCTTCACCCCCCTTATCGGCATTCCGTAGGGATCGCTCCCTCCGGGACACCCTGGTCCACTCCTCCATCACCCCCTACTCCTCAACCCACTCCTATGGCACCACCCCATGCCCACGCAAAAGATGTAACACCTGCCCCTTCACTTCCTCTCTCCTCACCGTCCAAGGGCCCAAACATTCCTTTCAAGTGAAGCAGCATTTCACTTGCATTTCCCCCAACTTAGTCTACTGCATTCGTTGCTCCCAATGTGGTCTCCTCTACACTGGAGAGACCAAACGTAAACTGGGCGACCGCTTTGCAGAACACCTGCGGTCTGTCCGCAAGAATGATCCAAACCTCCCTGTCGCTTGCCATTTTAACACTCCACCCTGCTCTCTTGCCCACATGTCTGTCCTTGGCTTGCTGCATTGTTCCAGTGAAGCCCAACGCAAACTGGAGGAACAACACCTCATCTTCCGACTAGGCACCTTACAGCCTTCCGGTCTGAATATTGAGTTCAACAACTTTAGGTCGTGAGCTCCCTCCCCCATCCCCACCCCCTTTCTGTTTCCCCCTTTTTCCCCCTTTTTTTCCCTATAAATTATATAGATTTTTCTTTTCCCACCTATTTCCATTATTTTTAAATATTTTAAAATCTTTTATGCTCCCCCCACCCCCACTAGAGCTGTACCTTGAGTGCCCTACCATCCATTCTTAATTAGCACATTCGTTTAGATAATATCACCAACTTTAACTTTAACACCTATGTGTTCTTTTGTACCATTGTGACTGACATCTTTTGATGATTTGCTTCTATCACTGCTTGTTTGTCTACACAAGCACCTCTGTCTCTCTCTCTCTATCTCCCCCCCCCCCCCCCCACACCTTAAACCAGCTTATATTTCAACTCTTTCCTGGACTCGAAATCAAGTTCTGTCGAAGGGTCATGAGGACTCGAAACGTCAACTCTTTTCTTCTCCGCCGATGCTGCCAGACCTGCTGAGCTTTTCCAGGTAATTCTGTTTTTGTTTTGGATTTCCAGCATCCGCAGTTTTGTTTTGTCATATTCTCTATCATGTTATGTGGCAATACCACTGTGATAAATGGGATAGATTCACAACAAACCCAGAGGCTCTGAGATATCAAGAAATGGCTGAAGGCACTGGATACTGAAAAAGGCTATGGGCCCTGACAACATCCCGGCAATAGTAATGAAGGCTTGTGCTCCAGAACTAACCATGTCCCTAGCCAAGCTGTTCCAGTACAGTTACAACACTGGCATCTACCCAGCAATGTGGAAAATTGCCCAGGTATGTTCTGTACACAAAAACCAGGACAAACGCAATCTAGCCAATTAATGCCCCATCAGTCTACTCTCAATCATCAGCAAAGTGACCTCATTGCAGCCTTGATCCAAACATGAGCAAAAGAGCTGAACTCAAGAGATGAGGTGAGAGTGACTGTCCTTGACATCAAGGCAGTAGTTGACCAAATGTGGCATTAAGGGCCCTGACAAAATGGAGGTTAATGGGAATCAGGGGGAATGCTCTCCACTGATTGGAGTCATATCTAGCAAAAAGGAAGATTATTGTGGTTGTTGGAAGTCAATTATTTCAGCCCTGGGGCATTGCAGCAGGAGTTCCTCAGGGTAGTATCCTAGGCCCAACCATCTTCAGCTGCTTCATCAATGACCTTCCTTCCTTTTTTAAGGTCAAAAATTGGGATGTTCGCTGATGCTTGCACACAATGTTTGCATGATGTAATGCTCCATCATTGCAAAAATGGTGGAAGAGGCCAAAATCCAGACGACCCGCCCCTGAGCATGGCACCTACCATTTTCATGGGGACGTGAATGGGGCGGGTTGTATTTCACACATACATGTTTCATGGAGGAGTCTGCCCATATTAATCAGCAGTTGCCTCCACTCATGTCTGATTTTGGTGACCTAATTGTGTGAAACATGAAGTTCGCAGATTAGGCACCGTAGGAGCAGGTCTAAACATTGGAGAGCCCTTTGGAGGCATGGGGTACCCTTTTGGAGAGGTAAGGTATCCCTTTAGATATGGTCCTGGGAGACCTTTGGGAGAGGTCAGGTGTCTTTGAGAGAAGTAAGGTCACCTTTGGGATTGTTAAAAGTAGGCATGAGTGTGCACAAAAAGTGCATAACCTCATTGGAACTGTCAAGAAGAACTGTCAAAAGTGTCCAAAGCCATTTTCAAAAGCAACTGTCAAACTGTCAAGGCATTTAAAACTCTTCCCCTTTAAATCTTGGAGAAAACTGTATGGAATATTTTTTTAAAAATCATTGTTTGCTGTTTCACTGTTTGTTGACATAAGCCTGAGAGTTGTCATTACTGGATTTGTACTGATTTCATGAACTTCCATTATCACAGTGATGTACCTTCCATTTCACAGTTTGATTGACAGCTCCAATTGGTTCTAGACTCTTTGAAGTGGGACAATGAATTCTAATGCTTGTTTTTATAAGGGATTAAGCACTTGAATGAAATATTCTTAATAGGAATTATGTAGTTGAAGGAATGTAAATGTAGTGAATGGTTTTTATGAATGAGAAATTTTTTTAAATAATAAAATCTGTAATAGACACATTTTATTTAATATCAATTGGCTCCTGAGGTCTGCCCATGATGGATACTGGGTGAATTGGCATGGAGGGTCTAAGGGGAATGGGTGGTGGTTGGGAAGCAGTGTTGGCATGAATTAGCACTAAGTTGGCATTGGGGCTATAAATGATCATGAGGTGGGTGGAGGGAATAAGTTGGCATGGAGGATCTAAGGGGTTTTGGAGGTGGGTAGAGGGTGATAGTTCAGCATGGAGAGTATGAGGGGCCAGATGGTGGGTAGAGGGCATGAGGTGGCATGGGTTGGCATGGATGGGGCAAGGGAAGTGTGTGGGGAGCAAAAGTGTGCAATAAGTGAGGACTGCAGGACTGCTTTTTGTTCTAATGCTTTTAAAAAAACTCTTTGACAAAGTATTGGTATGCCAAGGCAGGCCTTTTCCCCAGGCCTCTGCACCCGGTACCCTCTGCACTTGTTCCAGGGTTGCCCGGGCCACATTCAAAAGAACCTCACCATTTCAGAATGAAAATCTGAACTTCAGGGCACTTTCTCCCAGATCGGGTTTGCAGAGCTGGGTAAAGTCCCAGCGGTGTGCTCCTAATCGCAGGAGAGAAAATTCAGGCCAACGTTTTGTACCATTCACAGCCCCTCAGGTACTGAAGCAATCCATGTCCATATGCAACAAGACCTGTACAACATAAGGGCTTATGCTGATAGCTGGCAAGTAATATTCACACCACAAAAGTGCCAAGAAATGACGATCTCTAACAAGAGAGAATCTAACCATTGCCCCTCAGCATTCAATGACCTTACCATTGTTGAATCTTCCCATCCCCGGGGTAAACTGAACTGGACCAGCCATATAAATACAGTGGATACAGCAGATCAGAGACTGAGAATTCGGAGATGAGTAACTCCCCTCCTGACTCCCCAAATCCTGTCCACAATCTACAATGCGCAAGTCAGGAACGTGAACTACTCTCCACTTGTCTGGATGAGTGCAGCTCCAACAACACTCAAGAAGCTTGATATCATCCAGGATAAAGCAGCCCACTGATCAGCTGATTCACCACCTTAAACATTCACTGCCTCCACCACCGATGCACTTTGGCAGCAGCGTGTACCATTTACAAGATGCACTGCAGCAACTCACCAAGGCGCCTTCAACAGCACCTTCCAAATCCATGACCTCCCACCTAGAAGGACAAGAGCAGCAAATGTTTGGGAACACCACCACCTGCAAATTCCCCTCCAAGCCACTCATCATCCTGACTTGGAAATATATCGCCGTTCCTTCACTGTTGCTGGGTCAAAATCCTGGAACTCCCTTCCTAACAGCACAGTGGGTGTGCCTAACCACATGGACTGCAGCAGCTCAAATAGGCAGCTCACCACCACCTTCTCAAGATCAATTAGGGATGGACAATAAATGCTGGCCCAGCAAGCGAAGCCTACATCCTGTGAAGTAATAAAAAAAACTTTTGGATAAGGATCATCATCTAGAAAGGAAAAATAAGCAGCAAAATCACCTCAAAACATTCCCCAGAATGAATGAATATGTATATGTTATTTTAAGGACAAACAAAGCTCCCTGGAGCAGAAGAAAGATATATGTCAAGCTCAGCTATTTTTGAAGGAGCATTGCTGGAGAGGTGGGTATCTTCCTGCTCTCCTTCGAATAGAAAACGCCAAAGAGGGTCTTTGGATTTTAACATCTCCCCTAAAGTACAGTATGTCATTACAGCGGTAGAACATCAGCTTAGATTGGAGCTCAAACATCTTCGTACAGCCCAAACTTTCCAACAATGGTAAGCAATCCATCAACAGAACCACAGCTCTGAGACCTTTATATTACTTATAAACTCCAGTACAAATTTCTTCAAGTCTACTTCTAACAAGCCTATTCTGAGTACAGCTCTTTTAAACACTGATTAAGGAGCTTAATGATGCATTTAATGACTGTTAGGTAAAGCATGGTTCGGCCCTTGTAATGAGTTAACACTTAGCTGCCTGGTTTCTGTCTGGGCACCCAGACTTCATCTGCATAAACATTGATCACTGATCCATGCCCTTGGCCATTAAGTCACACGGTCCGTGTATCATTTGTTGTTAATAATCAGCATCATTAATTTTAATGGCCTTTAGTTATTCAGCATGGCCACCTTGAATAGATATTTAATTTTACCCAAAGGTATCTTGAGAAAGCTGCTCCAATTGTATACATACCAGGGTCAGTTTATTAATGTTTATTAATCAGGGTGTGTTTTTTTGTCAAAGAGGTGTAGTACTGTGGAAGAGGGCTCAAAGTACATTGTTCCATTTAATGGTCTTGCCTCCTGTTTGCTATGAATGACTGTCAAAACTCAGCAAGTACAGAAACGCCAGAGAGCATCTGCTAAACTTATTGGAACAAACCTGGTGCGTCAGTGAGTGCAGACACAAAATATTACAGCGAGAGTGTCAGACAGGGATTATTAATTATAATGTGTGTGAACATGGTATGTTCAGTGATTGTGTCAGAATGAGTGTATTTCAGCGAGTGTGTCAGACACAGGCCAGGATTTTCCACCCCAGTTTGCAGAGGGCACATTCGGTGTTGAGATCGAAGAATCTCTTGAAGGCCATTGTTGCGTTTCCTGATGACGTAAATCCAGGACGTGATTGTCCCCTCCCTGCCCCCGTCAATGGAAGGCCGTGTTTCCTGCCATCAAACTTAATTGTTGGGAACTTAACTGTGAAAAATTAGCATCTAATTATTGCACCCACACTCCAGAATTGTCCTCCCACATCAAATTTAAATCCCACATCACGGTGATTTACACCCACATTTAAAGGGTGTGAACCTGCCAACCTCCACTTCAAAGGGAACTCAGAGGTGTGAGTGCACACAATTTGCAGCGTTCACAATTATTTCAGTGGCTCTGCAGAGTCAGGAGGGGTGGGCACAGGCAAATCTCCACAGCGGCTTCTTCATGGCTGGCTTGTGGTGTCAGGGCAAGGGCAACAGTGCAAAGAGGGGAAGGGGGAGAAGGCAACCTCGGGGCAAGGGCAACAGTGCCAGGGGGTCATGGCAGCACCAACTGAAGTTTGAGCACAAACACATGTGGGGACGGGGGGAAAGAAAACAGCCGGGCTAATGGCAAAACATCATAGATGCGCACTCCGTCACAGCTGAGAGTGTTTAGCTTGAGCACAGTTGACATACTTGGGTCAGCCTGATCAAGCAATTGTGCCCACTCAAGCAGCACTGACAGTGCCAATGATTACTCCTCCACTGTTAATCCCTTGTGTGCACACTTCAAACTTGAATGCGTGCTATGGTGCTGCAGAACCATTGCGTGACTGAGGAATCCTGAGGATCCTGATGGAAAAGGTGCCCATCGAACACTGACAGAGGGGTGCGCTCCTAGTCCCTTGCTTTATGTTTCAGTAACATTGAAAAGTCACCCACATGGTACAAGCAAAGCCTTGGTGTCCAGGATAGGAAAACCCTGTGCCTGAGATGAAGGTTCAGGAAGCAGTCGAGTGGCTGAAGCTGCCGCTACACGGTGATCTGATGTGGGCAGTACTGGGTGTGGACATGGTGAGCCACCATGTGCAGTAAACACTGGGCATCAATGTGGTGGCCTGGACTCTCTGACATGCATTAAGGGACTTTGAGAGGCAGCTGCAAGTGATGACTTGACCAAGAGTGGTCTTTGGGAGACAATTGCTGACCCTTGCATCTCTCTCTTTGATACTGCAGTGAGGAGAGCATCAGGAATATGGTGTCTGGTGATCTCGTTGCCTGCCTGATTGCTTATAGGCAAGAGAGAAGGAGGTAAAGAATGTGCCGGAGGTGTTAAACTTGCCAAAGGGAGGAGCAGAACCCTGAAGACCAAAGAGGAGCACAGACTCCTCCGCACGCAGAGGATGAACCTCATAGAGCCGTCATATCACTGGATCTAGTGTCTACAGGTGCATGTGCTACCTGCAGTTGAGTGAGAACCAGTGTTGCCAATGCCTGTGCATGTCAAGAGCCACTGGTCATGCAGATGCACCACCTTCTGCAGGATTTGGCACCATGAGGACTTGGAGGGCATCCACTGCCAGTGGCAAAGTTAATGCCACGTTCAATTTCTACAGCAGTGGCTCTTTCCAGGGCTCCACTGGGAACCTTTGTGGGATCGCACAAGCCTCCACCCACAAATATACCCAGGAAGTCATGGACACCCTTTGTGCCAAGGCACACAACTTTGTCAATTTCGACTGGGATCAGGCAAGCCAGGAATCAAGAGCACTGGGAGTTGCTGAGATTTCCGGATTACCACAGGTGTAAAGTGCCATTGACTGCACACATGTGGCTCTTAAATCTCCCTGGCAACAAGCGATTCAATATGTGAACAACAAAGGCTTCCACTCAATGTTCAGCTGGTCTGTGACCATAACAAATGGATCATGCAGGTGTGTGCACGATACTCCAGAAGTGTCCACAATTTGTACATCCTCAGCAAGTCTCAGATCCCTGAGATATTCCAGGGACCACACAGGAAGCAGGGTTGGGTCCTTGGGCACAAGGGCTACCCACAAAGGACAAGGCTGATGACACCCATGCAGCAGCCTCAGACTCCTGGTGAGGGAAGGTAAAATGAGGCTCAGGCCACAATCTGGAGTTTGGTTAACCACACAATTGACATCCTGAAAATGAGTTTCTGGTGCCTGGGCTGACCTGGTGCAGCACGGCATTACACACCCCCGAGGGTGTCGTGCATCATAGTGGCTTTCTGCGTGCTACACAACCTGGTGATGCAGAGGGGGGAGGACCTGAATGATGAGGAGAGGCAAGAGTTGCACATCTCCTCCGATGAGGAGGAAGTCGAAGGGGATGAGGGTGATGAGGTCATGGAAGGTGAGGCTACAGGTGATGAGGCCATTGCACTGGCCAGATGAGGCAGGTGTAATCGTGAGGCCCTCATTGCCTCAGGATTCCAGGAGGATGATGATGGGATCTTCACATTGCACCTGGGAACGTCTGACACCTGTCTGGCTGAGGGCAGCGCACCTACATTCTGTGAAGAGGCTCATATCATGGAGACGCTGCTGAGATACAGCAGGTACATGGACTTTAAGACAACTTGATCTTTTGGCAGGCTTCATCACCTCTTCCCTTCAGCACCACACCTTCACTTGTCAGGAATGGGGTCAAGATGGGGGGGGGCAGCCCTGCCTCGAAGGTGCTGAGAGCACAGAGAACATCATGGATCCCAGTGATGCTTGTGTATGAGATTCTTGCAGCAAATAAAACTCAAGTTGAGGTTCAGGCATCACTAATCTGGGCAGTGACTTTGAAACCGGACAATCACTTAGTTCAAACAGTTACACTCTACATAGGGAAGAGGCCCTGGACTGCGACAGTAACCTTCGTTTTGTGCAGGCAACAAGGTTTCACATCTGATTGACATTAGCACTGCTCAACACAACAAGGAGCCGTAGACAAGGAGGCATTCTTGGGAGTGTATTTACAATGACCAACATTAAGTACAAGTGATTAACACCCATGCTGATGTTGTACAATTAAATCTTCTTGACCTTTCTAACCCTGCCACTATATCTGGTGCTTCCCCAATGTCCACAACAGAGGTGGAGGCAGCCTCTCACTGCAACATCCTGTTGTCTGTGATGGCCTTGGTGTGCGTCCTCTGGAGGGTCAAGAACTGGAGGGCCCAAGCCTCCTTTTGAGGTCCCGCTGTGTGACAGTGGCACCCTCGTTGGCCTGTGGAGCTGGAGCTGCTGATGTCACAGGAAGAGGGGATTTGGATGTCTTGGAGTTACATGGGTGGATGGCCCCTGGGGTGTGCATCTGCTGATCCTCCCCACTATGGGTGCCCGAGGGTCCCTGGCTAGCTCCTTGAGAGGAAGGGGCAGCTGGAGTGAGCTCAAGATCATGTTGGCACTGAAAGATGTCTGCAAGTGCCTCAGTAATGGAGTGCAGTTCCTGCAGCAGTGCAGGACCAATGTCCTGGACCAGGGTAGCCATGGCAATTGCCATCCTACCAATGTTGACCTCGGTGCATTGGCATGCTGGCATTATCACCTCTGTCTGAAGGCAGATAGAATCCCCCATCATGCCTTGCAATCTGAGGAGTGCAACGGACATCCCTTCCTGATGTTCCCAAGCTTGCCTTTGCAGCTCCAGCAACTGAGGTATGACCAAGTCCAGCGGCTCCTCATCTGACTCAGACTCAGGAGATTTCTGGCCTCCAGCAGTCCTCTGAGTGCCAGAAAACTGGGAAGTCCCTGCCTCCACCTGCTGTGGATCAAAAAGTGTGATGAGCTCATCAGACTGTGACACCGAGGCTTCTCTAGAACCAGGTCCCAACAAGGTGTGTGTCCCTGCACTGGTGGGGTGTGGGTGAATGCTGTGAGAGTTCTTCAATTAGGGTGTTATCAGATTCCCCTTCCGACATGTCTTCGGGACTTGAGTTGAGGACCTGACTCGTGGACCCCTTCGGCTGCTTCCCAGGTGTGCCTGCAAAAGCAAGGAGAGATAATTATTGCATGGCAAGGGACTGTGGAACAGGGGAACTGACACACAGCATGGTTGTCTGATGGATGTTGCACTGCTGGATCCTCCCTTGGTTGAGAACCGCTGACCTCACTGTCAGCACAGGAATGGACCAGATCATCACTGGCCAGCTGGATGACTCTATTTGCAAAGTCTGTGAGTACCTTGATTTCAGGCATTCCTTCACCAGTCTGTGACCTCTCCTTTTTGCTGTGTGCCAGCTTGTCCTGCATGAATACAGATGGAAAGAGTGTAAGCTGGACGCCTGCCAGGCCAAATGACAAGGATGCCAGGCATGTGTGGGTGGTGAGTGGTGCCATCGATGGGATGAAGACTTGATTCACAGGGCAGACAAAGGTGAGCGTGCGAGAGAATGAATGGTGATGTCCCTTGAACTGGTAGTGAGTGAGATCCCTGTGGATGTGTGATGGGTTTGTGTGTGTGTGAGTTGAGAGTGATGAGGTGACTTACCCTGGCAGAATAAGGGGGGATCATTCATCCTTTATCGGCACTGGGTGGCTGCCCTTTTTTGCAGGGCATTGGCGCTGACCACCGCTGCCAGTGCTTCCCATGCAGGATTTGTCACTATCCTTGCTGGCCTTTGCCCAGTGCGGGGGTAAAGGACCTCACGACGGGCCTTGATTGTATCCAGTAGGTGCCCGAGGGAGGCGTCATATATTTTGGGTGCAGCATGTTTCCTGCTTTGGCAGCCATGACTTTCCAGTAGCTTTTGATTCCTTAGCAAGTGCCAGCTCTGCGCATGGGCACCCTTTAAAGATGGAGTCCAGACTACTGAAGTCCTGAGGTGACGGTGGGGCGGGCAGATTGGAGGATGTCGTGCCAACAATCTGACGTGAAACCAGTGCCTCTGCCTTTTTAAAACAAAGTGCAGATCGATACGATGGAAACAGACGCCATTGCCGTTGGGCCAAACGCTACATTCCCCAGCCGAAATCAGACTTTGCTGATTTTTGGGATGATTCCGCGCATAGTGTATTACATCGAGTGCGTTTGACATGGTATATTACAGAGCCTGTGTTGGACGTGGTGTATGACAGTGAGTGTGTTGGACATGGTGTATTACAGCCAATGTAATAGATGTGCTGTATTACAGTGAGTGTGTTTGACTTGGTACATTACAGTGTGTGTGTTGGACATGGTGTATTACAGAGCCTGTGTTGGACATGGTGTATTATAGCAGGTGCACTGGACGCAGTGTATTACAGCCAATGTAGTAGACGTGGTGCATTACAGCGAGTGTGTTGGACATGGTGTATTACAGCGAGTGTATTAAACATGGTGCATTACAGCAAATGTGTTGGACATGGTGTATTAAAGCGAGTGTATTAAACGTGGTGCATTACAGCGAATGTGTTGGACATGGTGCATTACAGCGAGTGTATTAAACATGGTGCATTACAGCAAATGTGTTGGACATGGTGTATTAAAGCGAGTGTATTAAATGTGGTGCATTACAGCGAATGTGTTGGACATGGTTTATTACAGCAAGTGCAGTAGACATGGGGCAGAATTTTCAGAGTGACATGCAGTGGGTGGGCCCCGCACGTCAGCGTGTAAAATGGCGTGCCGTGGCGTTGGGCGAGTGTCCCGATGTCACCGTGTGCCATCATGATATTTCATTGGACAGGCGCGCAATGAAGTGTGACATGTGCCCACCATTAATTAATAGGCTAGTTAAGGCCCTTAACTCGGCAATCGATGCCCAATCTTCAGCTCAATGCACAGGTGCAACGGGCAGGTGGATAAGCGACTTTTTAATAAAGCTCATCCCCGTGGGCAGGATAAGAGGGCTCAGTGGGGTTGTCAATCTGTTCTGTGAAGTATTCATTGCAGAAAGTTTTTTAAACTTGCCTGTGTGATTTGTAGCAGTTCAGAATGAATTCCAGCAGCTGTCTGTGTACATTTAACTTTCAGTTCAGCACTCTTCAGCCAGAAATCTTTATCGGTCCTGCAGCTTTCTGAGGTCTCCCTTTAGCCTGGGTCTGGGTTCTGACATGTCTACTACAGACAGCTCCTCTAAAGAGGAAGGGAGGGCTAGAATGAGGAGGAGGCCAGGAGTTCACAATCAGCCTCCGGGGGAGCCACCTTTGGGAGGACAGGCGCAGGCACAAGGGGCGCAGAGACAAGAGGTAGTCCAAGGTGGAAGGGGCCGCAGAAGAAGCCACTATCCTGCTGCCAGGGTATACAGGCGGCGAAGCAGCTACCTCAATATGACTGAGGTGCAGTGCCGAAGGAGGCTCCGACTGTCAAGGGAAACAGTCAACTATATCTGTCAGATGATTGGCCCTGAGATCTCTCCTAAATGTGTGGGTGGACACCCATGCCAGCAGCTCTGAAGGTCACAGCTGCCCTCAACCTCTATGCCTCTGGCTCTTTCCAGGCCTCGGTGGGTGATTGTCTCCCAATCTGCTGTCCACATTTGTGTCAAGCAGGTTACAGATGCTCTGTTCAGATAGCCATTGACCTTCATCCACTTCCGTTGCGACCAGGCCAGCCAGACACAGCGAGCCAGAAGCTTCCCGGCCATTACTGGCTTCCTCCATATCCAGGGCAGAATAGACTGTACACACGTGGCCATCAAGGTGCCAGAAGGTGAGCCCGGTGCCTTTGTCAACAGGAAGGGATTCCACTCCATGAACGTGCAGATAGTGTGTGATCACAGGATGCAGATTCTACAAGTTTGTGGAAAGTACCCTAGCAGCTCCCACAACGCCTACATCCTCAGATACTCCCAGGTGCCGGGGCTCTTCAGTGCTCCAGCCTAGCTGGTTGGATGGCTGCTGGGTGACAAGGGCTCTCCCCTCAGAAGGTGGCTCATGGCGCCTCTCTGCCATCCAAGAACAGAAGCTGAGCAGCGGTACAATAGGAGCCACACCTCCACAAGGGCTGTGGTAGAGAGAACCATTGGTCTTCTCAAGATGCGCTGCTGATGCCTGGACTGCTCAGGGAGTGCACTCCAGTGCCCCCCAGGTTGTGTCTCAGTGATAGTGATTGCATGCTGCGCTGTCCACAACCTTGCACTGGAAAGGGGGGAACGCCGTGGACGATGAAGACCTTGACACAGTAGATGCGGCTGCACGCGATGAGTCCAGCACTGATTCTCAGGAGGAGGAGGCACAGGGGAATGATGAGGGGTTGAACACTGACCCGGGACTACACCAAGGAAGCAGGGACACGCGAGACAATTTAATCCATCTTCAGCTAGCTCCACACAAACGGATCAGGAGGACCAGCCTTGCCTGGCGCTTCCATACTTGGCACTTTAAGTGCTATATCTGCCACTTCATCAGCTGCAATTATGGGTTTTGGACATAAACCTCAATGTCCACTCAAACACACTCATAACATGTATGTAAAACATACAAATGCAGAACATAGGAGCCAACCCCAGCCATGGTGGATTTAATTTCATCCATGAAATGGTGCAACAAAATGAAAGCAAAACATTTTTAAACAGCAATAAATAATTATTCCTTAATCTAGGACCAACACAACCAGTGAGAAACCTGTGCTGTGCCTAAGGTACCTTATGCTTCCGTTCCCGGGTGCTGCGTTTTGGTGCTGCCCCATTGCTCGATGTGGCATCTGAGACAGCCGCTGACTCTGCTGTCCTGTTGGTCTCGATGACCTTGGCGGTTGTCCTCTGGCCCATGGAGCCTGTGCTGGCCCTGCCTGGGAGGGAGCAGTCAGTTCCACATCTGGCATCTCCCCAGTCGTCATAGCCTCACCTGATGAAGCGGTCACTGGCAGAGGGGCAGAGCAGCTGTTGCCCTCACTCAGAGCGCTGAGAGAGGAGCCCGCAGATACGCCAGGGAACAGCTCCACTGACAGGAGGTCGTTCCGAACCTCCCTGCTCACTGTCATTGGATGGGCAATGAGCTGGGAAGCTTGGTGCCCAGACTACCTCCCACATTGGCACTGACCAGCAGTGGCCACTGGCGCTGTGAGGACTTGCAGGTCCGAGCGTATCCCCAGGAGAAGCTGCTTGTTCTCCTGAAAGCTACTCTCCGGGAGAGTCGCTACTCTCTCCATGGAGGAAGTATGATGCTCTGACATGAGGCTTATGGCATCAGTCATGCTCCGTGCAGACTCCTCCACCACAGACACCAAGCGAAGCATCGTCTCATGCAACACTCACAGATGCTCCCGCACACCCGGCCGCATTTCTTGCAGTTGCTCCGTCGCGGACAACTCCAGAGGCACATCATCACAGCCCAACTCAGCATGTGCCTGGTCCTCTGCAGTCGTCTGGGTGCTGGCGCCATCGGTACTCTCTGTCTGTGCCAGCTCCTCCAGCGATTGTGAAGTGCCCTCTCTGCTGTGCCCTGGGACAATCGCCAATGTTGCAATGCCCAGCAATGTGCTAGTATCTGCGCTGCTGCCTGCCTGACAGAAATGGTGTGGCGCAGGTGACAGTTCATGACCCTCAGGTGTGAGAGGGGGCATCTATAATGGAGCCTGGTCGCCAGCCTCTGATGATGCTGAAATTAACAACAAGGACAGTGGATTAGTTAGCGTGCACTCAGTGACACACTTCACCTCTTTCCCCCAGGCTCATTATGTGCTCAACCTTCCAGAACCTATGGAGATGAACATTGGTGGGGTGGAAAATAGTCAGGAGGAGACCCAAACATTACAGGCGGATACAGACGGGCTGGTCAGATGGCCTAAGGAATGCCAAATGGAATGTTGTGTGGATAAGTGTGAGGTGATGCACTTAGGCAGGACAAACAAGGTACAGGAATACATGAGGAATGTTAGGACCATGGAAAGTAAGGAAGATCAGAAGGACCTTGCTGGGCATGTCAACAGACCTCTTAAGGTAGCGGGACAGGTACAAAAGGCATTTAAGAAGATAAATGCCATACTTGCCTTTATTAGCCGAGGAATAGAATGTAGGGACAGGGAAGTCATGTTGCAAGTGCAGAAAACGCTGCCTAGGCCACAGCTATAGTTCTGCGTGCAGTTGTGATCAGCGCTTCATGGAGGGATGTGATTAGAGTGGAGAGAATGCAGAGGTCACTGATCAGGATGCATGCTGGGCTGGAGAATTGGAGTAATGATGAGGCATAGCATAGACTGGGGATATTTCCCCTGGAGCAGAGGAGGTTGAGGGGGGACATTATTGAGCTTTATAACATTATGAGGGGCATAGATAGGGTCAACAGAAAGGAACTTTTCCCCTTGGTGGAGGGATGAGTAACCTAGTGGCATTGATTTAAGGTAAGGGGCATGAGGTTGACAGGTGAGGTGATGAGGAACTTTTACACACAGTAATGTGGGATGCACTGCCTGAAAGGCTGGTGGACACAGAAACCCTCCTAACATGTAATAAATATTTGGATGTGCAGTTGTGATGCCATGGCTTACAAGGCCATGGGGATAGTGGTGGGAAATGGGATTAGGAGACTTTGGAAGGTGTTTGACATGCGCATCTTCGAAGGGCCGAGGGACCTTTGTCTATGAGCCACACGTCTGACTCTATCAGTCTGTGAATGAGCAATGTTGGAACAATAACAAATCAAACAATCATCAGTGCTATGGATGGTGGGAAGACAGAGCAGATGTGACTGTTGACCTCAAATACGTGGTTGCACCACCCCAGCCTCACCGACACCTGTGGACCTGGGCACATGGCGCCTCTCAAGCTCCAGGGCCTCCTGCTCAAAACGGCTCAATATCACCAACTGGGCCTGGCCACCTCCAGTGGGCAAACGCTTAAGCATTGTACGCATTTTTCTCCTGAAAAACAGAGACCATTCATTGCGGCTAATCGCACATGGACTCTGCACATGCATGCCGCACCCCAACCACAGTGGCCCATCTCAGGCCTCCAGTGCCTCCTCTCCGCACTACTGCTAATCAGTCACAAAAATACAGTTTGGCTGCTCCCAACTCCCGCCACCCAACAACCACCTTGGACACATTCTGCATCTGTCACTTTCAGAAACACATGGTCTTAGCCCCCATACAAGGAGACGATACTATGTGCAGCGCCGAGGGCACCAGATGGCTCTTGGCCACAAGACCTTGAGGCTTCCCTTCCATAATCTCATCACCCTGAATAGAACAAATGTTGGAGTCCTGAGAATGCTCCTAGTTGCTTCTCCTGCAGGTTGCCTCCAGACTACTCGTGTGCGACTAAGAACAACACATGGTGCGGGGGGGAACTCATCTCCTCATGAACCACTGAGGCTGATGTAAGCATGGGCACTTTCTACTTGCCCACCCAGCATACGACAAATGCCCAACATGAGTCAATGCAGTCACGACAGTAAGACTTGTGGGGGGGGCTCTCAAAGGCTAAGGCTACCTGATGGGCTAAATGCCCAACACCAACATGGTACTCGCCCTTCCAGGGTGCAATAAATCATTGAAGCCCTTACAGCACCGGATCCAGGAGTGCCTCACCACATCACGGGAGCTCAGCACCTCCACCACCTCCTCCCAGGCACGCTTTGTCATGTGGGGGGGGCCACCCCCTCCCATCCTGGGGAACCAGCACCTCCCGCCGTGCTGCCATGTCCTTGAGGAGGGCAACAAGGCAGTCATCAGAAAAGCGAGGGGCTCATTGGCCCCCCCACTGGCTTACCCTGAAGCCTGCCCTGCTCCTGTGGCAGATCCTGCAGCCTGCCCTCCTCCTCTGGTCTTCCCTCAACACTGGCCTGCTGTGCATACACCCTGCAGTATCAGCCTACAGGAGGCTGCCAGGCCTTTTTTTAAACAGACTGCCTGGTCACCATTGGACCCAGCGGTCTATGCACGCCTGCCGCAGCTCACACACTCCCACTATCCCACTATCCAAGGGAGTCGGAAATGCACAGGGCAGGCCTTAATTGTCCTGCCCGTACAAAATGGCGGCACAGCTGCAATCATGGGAGCTGATCGGGTCCACGTCCGCACAAGTCCGGTCCTGCTCCACCCGCCCACCGAATGGAAAATTTTGGCCATGGTGCATTGCAGCAAGTGTATTAGATGTGGTGTATTACAGTGAGTGTGTTGGACGTGGTGTATAACAGCGAGTGTGTTGGTCATGGTGTATTACAGTGCCTGTGTTGGACGTGGTGCATTACAGCGAGTGTGTTTGATGTGGTGTATTACAGCGAGTGTGTTGGAAGTGGTGTATTACAGTGAGTTTGTTGGACGTAGTGTATTACAGTGAGTGTGTTGGACATGGTGTATTACAGTGAGTGTGTTGGACGTGGTGTATTACAGTGAGTGTGTTGGACGTGGTGTATTACAGTGAATGTGTTGGACGTGGTGTATTACAGCGAGTGTGTTGGACGTGGTTTATTACAGTGAGTGTGTTGGACGTGGTGAATTACAGTGAGTGTGTTGGACGTGGTGTATTACAGTGAGTGTGTTGGACATAGTCTATTACAGTGAGTATGTTGGACGTGGTGTATTACAGTGAGTGTGTTGGACGTGGTGTATTACAGTGAGTGTGTTGGACGTGGTGTATTACAGTGAGTTTGTTGGACGTGGTGTATTACAGTGAGTGTGTTGGACGTGGTGTATTACAGTGAGTGTGTTGGACGTGGCGTATTACAGCGAGTGTGTTGGACGTGGTCTATTACAGTGAGTGTGTTGGACATGGTGAATTACAGGGAGTGTGTTGGACGTGGTGTATTACAGTGAGTTTGTTGGACGTGGTGTATTACAGGGAGTCTGTTGGACGTGGTGTATTACAGTGAGTTTGTTGGACGTGGTGTATTACAGTGAGTTTGTTGGACGTAGTGTATTATAGTGAGTTTGTTGGACGTGGTGTATTACAGTGAGTGTGTTGGACGTGGTGTATTACAGTGAGTTTGTTGGACGTGGTGTATTACAGCGAGTGTGTTGGACGTGGTGTATTACAGCGAGTGTGTTGGACGTGGTGTATTACAGTGAGTGTGTTGGACGTGGTGTATTACAGTGAGTGTGTTGGACGTGGTGTATTACATTGAGTTTGTTGGACGTGGTGTATTACAGTGAGTTTGTTGGACGTGGTGTATTACAGTGAGTTTGTTGGACGTAGTGTATTATAGTGAGTTTGTTGGACGTGGTGTATTACAGTGAGTGTGTTGGACGTGGTGTATTACAGTGAGTTTGTTGGACGTGGTGTATTACAGCGAGTGTGTTGGACGTGGTGTATTACAGCGAGTGTGTTGGACATGGTGTATTACAGTGAGTGTGTTGGACGTGTTGTATTACAGTGAGTGTGTTGGACGTGGTGTATTACATTGAGTTTGTTGGACGTAGTGTATTATAGTGAGTTTGTTGGACGTGGTGTATTACAGTGAGTGTGTTGGACGTGGTGTATTACAGTGAGTTTGTTGGACGTGGTGTATTACAGCGAGTGTGTTGGACGTGGTGTATTACAGCGAGTGTGTTGGACGTGGTGTATTACAGTGAGTGTGTTGGACGTGTTGTATTACAGTGAGTGTGTTGGACGTGGTGTATTACATTGAGTTTGTTGGACGTGGTGTATTACAGTGAGTGTGTTGGACGTGGTGTATTACAGCGAGTGTGTTGGACATGGTATATTACAGTGCCTGTGTTGGACATGGTGTATTCCAGCAAATGTGTTGGATGTGACATATTATAGCCGGGGTACTGCATGTGGCATCTTACAGCGAGTGTGTTTGACATGGTGTATTACATCAAATGATTTGGACATGGTGTCTTACAGAGCCTGTGTTTGACGTGGTGTATTACAGTGAATGTGTTGGACAAGGTGTATAATAGCGGGTGTACTCCACTTAATTTATTACAGTCAATGTAATAGACATGGTGCATTACAGCGAGTGTGCTGGATGTGGTGTCTTACAGTACCTGTGTTGCACATGGTGTATTACAGCGAGCATGTTGGACATTGTGTATTACAGCGAGTGTTTTGGACATGGTGTATTACAGCGAGTGTATTAGACATGGTGTATTATAGTGGGTGTACTGGACATGGTGTATTACAGGAGCGTGTTGGACATGGTGTATTACAGCGAGTGTGTTGGACATGGTGTATTATAGTGGGTATACTGGACATGGTGTATTACAGCCAATGAATAGACATGGTACATTACAGTGAGTGTGCTGGACATAGTGTCTTACAGCAAGTGTGTTGGATGTGGTGAATTACATGGCCTGTGTTGGATGTGGTGTATTACAGCCAATGTAATAGACATGGTGTGTTACAGCAAGTGTGTTGGACGAGGTGTATTGCAGCCAATGTAATAGACATGGTGTATTACTGTGAGTGAGTTAGACCTGGTTTGTTACAGCGAATGTATTGCACGTGGTGTGATGCAACGAGCAAGTTGGACGTGGTGTATTATAATGAGTGTGCTGGACGTGGTGTATTACAGCCAGTGTATTGGACGAGGTGTATTACAGCGAGTGTATTGGACGTGGTGTATAACAGTGCCTGTGTTGGACTTGGTGTATTTCAGCGAGTATGTTTGACAGTGTATTACAGCGAGTGTGTTTGACATGATGTATTACAGCAAGTATGTTAGACATGGCGTATTACAGAGCCTGTGTTGGACGTGGTGTATTATAGCGAGTGTTTTGGACATGGTGTATTATAGTGGGTGTCCTGGACGTAGTGTATTACAGCTGATGTAATAGACGTGGTGCATTACAGCGAATGTGCTGGACATGGTGTCTTACAGCAAGTGTGTTGGACATGGCATATTTCAGCCAACGTAATAGACATGGTGAATTACGTGAGTGTGCTGGATGTGGTGTCTTACAGTGTCTGTGTTACACATAGTGTATTACAGCGAGTGCGTTGGGTGTGGTGCATTACAGCCAATGTAATAGACGTGGTGCATTACAGCGAGGGTGCTGGATGTTGTATATGGTGTATTACAGCAAGTGTGTTGGATGTGGTGTATTACAGCCAATGTAATAGACGTTGTGTATTACAACAAGTGTGTTGGACGAGGTGTATTACAGCCAATGTAATAGACATGGTGTATTACTGCAAATGAGTTGGACCTGGTTTGTTACAGCGAGTGTATTGCACGTGGTGTGTTGTAACGAGCAAGTTGGACGTGGTGTATTATAATGAGTGTGCTGGACGTAGTGTATTACAGCCTGTGTATTGGACATGATCTATTACAGCGAGTGCATCGCATGTAGTGCGTTACAACGAGCAAGTCAGAGGTGGTGTATTACAGCCAATGTAATAGGTGTGGTGTATTACAGCGAGTGTGATGGATGTGGTGTATTACAGTGAGTGTGGTGGATGCATTGTGCTACAGATGGTGTATTATAACAAGTGTGTTTGACGTGGTGTATTACAACCAATGTACTAGGTGTGGTGTATTATCGCAAGTGTGTTGGATATGCTGTATTAGAGCTAATGTAATAGTTATGGTGTTTTACTAGGAGTATGTTGGACGTTTTGTATTATAGCGAATGTGTTGGAGTGTTGCGCTACAGCGAGTGTGTTGGACATGGTGTATTATAGCCAGCATGTTGGGCGTGGTATTTTATAGTGTGTTTGTTGGATGTGGTGATTTACAATACATGTGTTGGACGTGGTGTATTACAGCCAATGTAATGGACGTGGTGCATTACAGCAAGTGTGCAGGATGTTTACATGGTGTATTACAGCAAGTGTGTTGGACATGGTGTTTTACAGTGAGTGTGTTGGACGTGGTGCATTATAGCGAGTTTCTTGAATGTAGTGTATGACAGTGTGTGTGTTGGATGTGGTGTATTACAGCCAATGTAATAGATGTGGTACATTATAGTGAGAGTGTTGGATGTAGTGGATTACAATGAGTGTGCTGGACATGGTGTATTACAACCAATGTAATAGATGTGATGCATTACAGTGAGTGTGTTGAACATGGTGTATTACAGGCAGTGTAATTCGCCTGGTGCATTACAGCCTGTGTTTTGGACGTGGTGTATTACAGCGAGTGTATTGGGCACCACGTGTTACAGCGAGTGTGTTGGATGTGGTGCATTATAGTGAGAGTTTTGGACGTAGTGGATTACAATGAGCGTGCTGGACATGATGTATTACAACCAATGTAATAGATGTGGTGCATTACAGCGAGTGTGTTCAAAATGGTGTATTACAGCCAATGTAATAGACATGGTGTACTCCAGCGAGTGTGTTGGATGTGGTGCATTATAGTGAGTGTGTTGGAGTGTTGTGCTACAACAAGTGTGTTGGGCGTGGTGTATTACAGCAAATATAATAGATGTGGTGCATTATAGTGAGTGTTGGACGCAGTGCATTTCAGTGAGTATGCTGGACATGGTGTATTACAGCCAATGTTACACATGTAGTGCATTACAGTGAGTGCGTTGGATGTGGTGTAATACAGGCATTGTAATATGCCTAGTGCATTATAGCCTGTGTTTTGGACGTGGTGTATTACAGCGAGTGTATTGGGCACCACGTGTTACAGCGAGTGTGTTCAAAATGATGTATTACAGCCAATGTAATAGACATGGTGTACTCCAGCGAGTGTGTTGGATGTGGTGCATTATAGTGAGCGTGTTGGAATGTTGTGCGACAGCAAGTGTGTTGGGCGTGGTGTATTACAGCGAATGTAATAGATGTGGTGCATTATAGTGAGTGTTGGACGCAGTGCATTACAGTGAGTATGCTGGACGTGGTGTATTACAGCCAATGTAATACATGTGGTGCATTACAGTGAGTGTGCTGGATGTGGTGTATTGCAGTGAATGTATTGGATGTGGTGTATTACAGCGAGTGTGTTGGACGTGGTGCATTATAGCGGGTTTCTTGAATGTAGTGTATGACAATGTGTGTGTGTTGGATGTGGTGTATTACAGCCAATGTAATAGATGTGGTACATTATAGTGAGAGTTTTGGACGTAGTGGATTACAATGAGCGTGCTGGACATGATGTATTACAACCAATGTAATAGATGTGGTGCATTACAGCGAGTGTGTTGGACATGGTGTATTACAGGCATTGTAATATGCCTAGTGCATTATAGCCTGTGTTTTGGACATGGTGTATTACAGTGAGTGTATTGGGCACCACGTGTTACAGCGAGTGTGTTCAAAATGGTGTATTACAGCCAATGTAATAGACATGGTGTACTACAGCGAGTGTGTTGGATGTGGTGCATTATAGTGAGTGTGTTGGAGTGTTGTGCTACAACAAGTGTGTTGGGCGTGGTGTATTACAGCAAATATAATAGATGTGGTGCATTATAGTGAGTGTTGGACGCAGTGCATTTCAGTGAGTATGTTGGACATGGTGTATTACAGCCAATGTTACACATGTAGTGCATTACAGTGAGTGCGTTGGATGTGGTGTATTGCAGTGAGTGTATTGGATGTGTTGTATTACAGCCAATGTAATAGATGTGGTGCATTACAGCGAGTGCGTTGGACATGGTGTATTACAGGCATTGTAATACGCCTGGTGCATTACAGCCTGTGTTTTGGATGTGGTGTATTACAGCGAGTGTATTGGGCACCACGTGTTACAGCGAGTGTGTTCAAAATGGTGTATTACAGCCAATGTAATAGACATGATGTACTCCAGCGAGTGTGTTGGATGTGGTGCATTATAGTGAGTATGTTGGAATGTTGTGCGACAGCAAGTGTGTTGGGCGTGGTGTATTACAGCGAATGTAATAGATGTGGTGCATTATAGTGAGTGTTGGACGCAGTGCATTACAGTGAGTATGCTGGACATGGTTTATTACAACCAATGTAATACATGTGGTGCATTACAGTGAGTGTATTGGATGTGGTGTGGACGTGGTGAGTTGTAGCGAGTGTGTTGCACGTGGCATATTATACTGAGCATGTTGGACATGGTGTATTACAGCCAATGTTATAGACTTGGAGCATTACAGGGAGTGTGTTGGATGTGATGTATTACAGTCAGTGTATTGGAGTATTGGGCTACAGCAAGTTTGTTGGACGTGGTTTATTACAGCCGATGTAATAGATATGGCGCATTACAGCGAGTGTGTCGGACATGTTGTATTGTAGCAAGTGTGCAGGTGTAGTGTGTAAAAGCAAGTGTATTGGTGTGGTGTGTAATAGCAAGTGTGTTGGACGTGTTGTTTTACAGTGTGTGCAGCGAGTGTGGTGGACGTTGTGTAATACAAGTATTATAATACGCCTGATGTATTAAAGTGAGTGTATGGCACGTGGCATGTTACAGCGAGCTTGTTTGATTTGATGTATTATAGCGAGTGTGCTGGACATGGTGTATTACAGCGGGTGTGTTGGACATGGTGTATCACAGCGAGTCTATTGCACATGGTTTATTGCGAGTGTGTATTATCGAGAGTGTATTGGATGTGGTGCATTACAGCCAAAGTAATAGCCATGGTATATTACAGTGAGTTTATTGCACGTGGTGTATTATAGCGAGTGTGTTGGACGTGCTGTATTACAGCAAGTGTGTTGGACATGGTGTACTCCAGTGCTTGTGTTGGACGTGGTGTATTACACCCAATGTAATAGATGTGGTATATTACAGCGAGTGTGTTGGACATGATATATTACAGTCAGCCTGTTGGAGTATTGGGCTACAGCAAGTGTGTTGGACGTGGTATATTACAGCCAATGTATTAGATGTGGTGCATTACAATGAGTTTATTGCACGTGGTGTATTATAACGAGAATGTTGGACATGCTGTATTACAAAAAGTGTGTTGGATAAGGTGTACTCCAGTGCCTCTGTTGGATATGGTGTATTATACCCAGTGTAAAAGACGTGGTGTATTACAGAGAGAGTGTCGGTCGTCGTGTATTAAAGTGAGTGTGTTGGAGTGGTGTATTATAGTGAGTGTGTTGGGGTGGTGTATTATAGCGAGAGCATTGTCATGGTGTATTATAGCGAGAGCGTTGGTGTGGTGTTTTATAGCGAGAGCATTGTCATGGTGTATTATAGCGAGTACATTGTCGCGATGTATTATAACGAGTATATTGGTGTGGTGTGTTATAGCGAGTGTGTTGGTGTGGTGTATTATAGCGAGTACATTGTCGCTATGTATTATAACAAGTATATTGGTGTGGTGTGTTATAGCGAGTGTGTTGGTGTGGTGTATTTTAGCAACAGTGTTGATGTGGAGTGTTATAGAGAGTCTGATGGTGTGGTGTGTATTGGGCGAGTGTGCTGGTGTGGAGTATTATAATGAGTGCGTTGGTGTGGTGTATTATAGCGAATGTGTTGGTGTGGTGTATTATGGCAAGTGGGTTGGTGTGGTGTATTATAGTGATTGCGTTGGTGTGGTGTATTATAGCAGCAGTGTTGATGTGGTGTGTTATAGAGAGTCTGTTTGTGTGTTGTGTTATAGCGAGTGCATTGTTGTGGTCTATTATAATGAATGTGTTGGTGTGATGTTTTATAGTGAGTGTGTTGGTGTGATGTGTTAAAGCGAGTGTGTTGGTGTGGTGTATTATAGTAAGTGTGTTTGTGTGGTGTGTTATAGTGAGTGTGCTTTTGTGGTGTATTATAGTGATTGTGTAGGTGTGGCGCATTATAGTGAGTGTCTTGTGATGTATTACAGTGAGTGTGTTGGTGTGATGAGTTATAGTGAGCGTGTTGGTGTGATGTATTATAGCGAGTGTGTTGGTGTGGTGTATTATATTGAGTGTTTTGGTGTGGTGTATTATACTGTGTGCGTTGGTGTGTTGTATTATAGCGAGTGTGTTAGTGAGGTGTATTATAGCGAATCTGTTGGAAGTGGTGTATTATTGCGAGTGCGTTGGTGTGGGGTATTACAGCGAACATGTTGGTGCTGTGATATAGTGAGTGTGTTGTTGTTGTGTGTTATAGTGAGTGTGTTGGTGTGGTGTATTATAGTCAGTGTGTTGGTGTGGTGTATTATAGTGAGTAGGTTTGTGTGGTGTGTTATAGTGAGTGTGCTTTTGTGGTGTATTATAGCGAGTATATAGGTGTGGTGTATTATGTATAGTGAGTGTGTTGGAGTGGTGCATCAAAGTGAGTGTGTTGGTCTGGTGAGTTATAGCGAGTGTGTTGCTGCAGTGTATTATAGCGAGTGTGTTGGACATGGTGTATTATAGCGAGTGTATTTGTGTGGGATATAATAGCGAATGTCCTGGACATCATGTAATATAGCGAGCGTGTTGGTCTGGTCAGTTATAGCGAGTGTGTTGGTGTGGTGTATTATACTGAGTGTGTTGGTGTGGTGTATTATAGCAAGTGTGTTGGTGTGGTGTATTGTACTAAGTGTGTTGGTGTGGTATATTATAATGAGTGTGTTGGTGTGGTGTATTATAGCGAGTGTGTTAGACTTGTGTATTATAGCGAGTGTGATGGTGTGGTGTATTGTACTGAGTGTGTTGGAGTGGTGTATTATAGTGAGTGTGTTGGTGTGGTGTATTATACTGAGTGTGTTGGTGTGGTGTATTATAATGAGTGTGATGGTATGGTATATTATAGCGAGTGTGTTAGACGTGCGTATTATAGCGAGTGTGATGGTGTGGTATATAATAGCGAATGTCCTGGACATCGTGTAATATAGCGAATGTGTTGGTCTGGTCACTTATAGCAAGCGTGTTGGTGTGGTGTTTTATAGCGAGTCTGTTGGTGTGGTGTATAATAGCGAATGTACTGGACGTCATGTAATTTAGCGAGTGTGTTGGTGTGGTCAGTGATAGCGAGCGTGTTGGTGTGGTGTATTATACTGATTGTGTTGGTGTGGTGTATTATAGTGAATGTGTTGGACGTGGTGTATTATAGCGAGTGTGTTGGTGTGGGGTATTACAGCGAATGTGTTGGTGTGGTGTGTTGTAGTAAGTGTGTTGGTGTGATCTATTATAGTGAGTGTGTTGGTGTGGTGTATTATAGTGAATGTGTTAGTGTGGTGTCTTATAGTGAGTGTGTTGGTGTGGTGTTTTTTACTGAATGTGTTGGTGTGGTATATTATAGCGAGTGTGTTATTGTGGTGTATGAGAGCCAGTGTGTTGGACGTGGAGTGTTATAGTGAGTGTCTTGGTGTGATGTATTATAGCGAGTGTGTTCGATCTGGTGGTTTAAAACAAATGTGTTGGACGTGGTGTATTATAGTGAGTGTGTTGGTGTGGTGTATATTAGCGAATGTGCTGGGCGTAGTATAATATAGCCAGTGTGTTGGTGCGGTGTATTATAGTGAGTGTATTGGTGTGGTGCATTATAGCGAGGGTGTTGGTGTTGTGTATAGTAGCGAGAGTGCTGGTGTGGTGTATATTAGCGAGTGTGTTAGTGTGGTGCATTATAGCAAGTGTGTTGGTATGGTGTGTTATAGAGAGTGCGTTGTCATGGTGTATTAAAGCCAGAGTGTTGGTGTGGTGTATTATAACGAGTGGCTTGGCGGGGTGAATTATAGCGAGTGTGTTGCTGTGGTGTATTAAAGTCAGTGTGTTGGTGTGGTGTATTAAAGTAAGTGTGTTTGTGTGGTGTGTTATAGCGAGTGTGTAGGTGTGGTGTATTATAGTGAGTGTGTTGTTGTGGTGTGTTATAGTTAGTGTGTTGGTGTGGTGTGTTATAGTCAGTGTGTTGGTGTGGTGTCTTATAGTGAGTGTGCTTTTGTAGTGTATTTTAGCGAGTATGTAGGTGTATTTTAGCGAGTATGTAGGTGTGGTGTATTATACTGAGGGTGTTGGAGTGGTGTATTATAGTAAGGGAATAGTAGCAAGGGTTCTGGTGTGGTGTATTATAGCGAGTGAGTTAGTGTGGTGCATTATAGCAAGTGTGTTGGTATGGTGTGTTATAGAGAGTGAATTGTCATGGTGTATTAAAGCGAGTGTGTTGGTATGGTGTATTAAAGTCAGTGTGTTGGTGTGGTGTATTATAGTAAGTGTGTTTGTGTGGTGTGTTATAGTGAGTGTGCTTTTGTGGTCTATTATAGCGAGTGTGTAGGTGTGGTGCATTATAGTGAGTGTGTTGTTGTGGTGTGTTATAGTGAGTGTATTGGTGTTTGTGTGGTGTGTTGTAGTGAGCGTATTGGTGTGATGTATTATAGCAAGTATGTTGGTGTGGTGTGTTATAAAGAGTGTGTTGGTGTGGTGCATTATATTAAGTGTATTGGTGTGGGGTGTTATAGTAAGTGTGTTGGTCTGGTGTATTATAGCGAGTGTGTTAGACGTGGTGTATTATAGTAAGCGTGTTGATGTGGTGTATAATAGCGAATGTCCTGGGTGACGTGTAATATCGCGAGTGTGTTGGTGTGGTCAGTTTTAGTGAGCGTGTTGGTGTGGTGTATTATAGCGAGTGTTGGTGTGGTGTATTATAGCGATTGTGTTGGACGTGGTGTATTATAGCAAGTGTATTGGTGTGGGGTATTACAGCGAATGTGTTGGTGTGCTGTGATATAGTGAGTATGTTGTTGTGGTGTTAATAGCGAGTGTGTTGTTGTGGTGTGTTACAGTATGTGTGTTGGTGTGGTGTATTATAGTCAGTGTGTTGGTGTGGTGTATTATATTGTGTGTGTTAGTGTGGTGTGTTGTATCGAGTGTGTTGTTGTGATGTGTTATAGCGAGTGTGTTGGTGTGGTGTATTATAGCAACAGTGTTAATGTGGTGTGTTATAGAGGGTCTTTTGGTGTGGTGTGTTATAGCGATTAATTGGTGTGGTGTATTATAATGAGTGTGTTGGTGTGATGTTTTATAGTGAGTGTGTTGGTGTGATGTGTTAAAGCAAGGGTGTTAGTGTGGTGTATTAGAGTCAGTGTGTTGTTGTGGTGTATTATAGTAAGTGTGTTTGTGTGGTGTGTTATAGTCAGTGTGCTTTTGAGGTGTATTATTGCGAGTGTGTAGGTGTGGCGTATTATAGTGAGTGTCTTGTTGTGGTGTGTTATAGTGAGTGTGTTGGTGTGATGTATTATAGCGAGTGTGTTGGTGTGGTGTATTATATTGAGAGTGTTTATGTGGTGTACTATTCAGAGTGTGTTGGTGTGGTGAGTTGTATCGAGTGTGTTGGTGTGGTATATTATATTGAATGTGTTGGTGTGGTGTGTTGTATCAAGTGTGTGGTTGTGGTGTGTTATAGCGAGTGTGTTGTTGTCGTGTATTATAGCAACAGTGTTGGTGTGTGTTATGGAGAGTCTGCTGGTGTGGTGTATTATAGCGAGTGTGTTGGTGTGGTGTATTATAATGAGTGCGTTGGTGTGGTGTATTACAGCGAGTGTGTTAGTGTGGTGTATTATAGTGAGTGTGTTGGTGTTGTGTGTTAAAGTGAGTGTGTTGGTATGGTGTATTAAAGTAAGTGTGTTTGTGTGGTGTGTTATAGTGAGTGTGCTTTTGTGGTCTATTATAGCGAGTGTGTAGGTGTGGTGTATTATAGTGAGTGTGTTGTTGTGGTCTGTTATAGTGAGTGTGTGGTGTGGTATGTTATGGAGAGACTGCTGGTGTGGTGTGTTATAGCGAGTGTGTTGGTGTGGTGTATTAAAGTAAGTGTGTTTGTGTGGTGTGTTATAGTGAGTGTGCTTTTGTGGTCAATTATAGCGAGTGTGTAGGTGTGGTGCATTATATTGAGTGTGTTGTTGTGGTGTGTTATAGTGAGTGTGTTGGTGTGGTGTGTTGTAGTGAGCGTATTGGTGTGATGTATTATGGCAAGTATGTTGGTGTGGTGTGTTATAGAGAGTGTGTTGGTGTGGTGCATTATATTAAGTGTATTGGTGTGGGGTGTTATAGTAAGTGTGTTGGTCTGGTGTATTACAGCGAGTGTGTTAGACGTGGTGTATTATAGTAAGTGTGTTGATGTGGTGTATAATAGCGAATGTCCTGGATGACGTGTAATATCGCGAGTGTGTTGGTGTGGTCAGTTTTAGCGAGCTTGTTGGTGTGGTGTATTATAGCGAGTGTCTTGGTGTGGTGTATTATAGCGAGTGTGTTGGTGTGGTGTATTATAGCGATTGTGTTGGACGTGGTGTATTATAGCAAGTGTATTGGTGTGGGGTATTACAGCGAATGTGTTGGTGTGCTGTGATATAGTGAGTATGTTGTTGTGGTGTGTTGTATCGAGTGTGTTGTTGTGATGTGTTATAGCGAGTGTGTTGGTGTGGTGTATTATAGCGAGTGTGTTGGTGTGGTGTATTATAGCAGCAGTGTTAATGTGGTGTGTTATAGAGGGTCTTTTGGTGTGGTGTGTTATAGCGATTAATTGGTGTGGTGTATTATAATGAGTGTGTTGGTGTGATGTTTTATAGTGAGTGTGTTGGTGTGATGTGTTAAAGCGAGGGTGTTAGTGTGGTGTATTAGGGTCAGTGTGTTGTGGTGTATTATAGTAAGTGTGTTTGTGTGGTGTGTTATAGTGAGTGTGCGTTTGAGATGTATTATTGCGAGTGTGTAGGTCTGGCGTATTATAGTGAGTGTGTTGGTGTCGTGTATCATAGCAACAGTGTTGGTGTGGTGTGTTATGGAGAGTCTCCTGGTGTGGTGTGTTATAGCGAGTGTGTAGGTATGGTTTATTATAACGAGTGTGTTGGTGTGGTGTATTATAATGAGTGTGTTGTTGTGGTGTGTTATAGTGAGTGTGTTGGTGTGGTGAGTTACAGTGAGCGTGTTGGTGTGGTGTATTATAGTGAGTGTGTTGGTGTGGTGTGTTATATTGAGAGTGTTGGTGTGGTGTACTATTCAGAGTATGTTGGTGTGGTGAGTTGTATCGAGTGTGTTGGTATGGTGTGTCGTATCGAGTGGGTGGTTGTGGTGTGTTACAGCGAGTGTGTTGGTGTCGTGTATTATAGCAACAGTGTTGGTGTGGTGTGTTATGGATAGTCTGCTGGTGTGGTGTGTTACAGCGAGTGTGTTGGTGTGGTGTATTATAATGAGTGCGTTGGTGTGGTATATTATAGCGAGTGTGCTTTTGTGGTGTATTATAACGAGTGTGTAGGTGTGGTGTATTAAAGTAAGTGTGTTTGTGTGGTGTGTTATAGTGAGTGTGCTTTTGTGGTCTATTATAGCGAGTGTGTAGGTGTGGTGTATTATAGTGAGTGTGTTGTTGTGGTCTGTTATAGTGAGTGTGTGGTGTGGTATGTTATGGAGAGACTGCTGGTGTGGTGTGTTATAGCGAGTGTGTTGGTGTGGTGTATTAAAGTAAGTGTGTTTGTGTGGTGTGTTATAGTGAGTGTGCTTTTGTGGTCAATTATAGCGAGTGTGTAGGTGTGGTGCATTATATTGAGTGTGTTGTTGTGGTGTGTTATAGTGAGTGTGTTGGTGTGGTGTGTTGTAGTGAGCGTATTGGTGTGATGTATTATGGCAAGTATGTTGGTGTGGTGTGTTATAGAGAGTGTGTTGGTGTGGTGCATTATATTAAGTGTATTGGTGTGGGGTGTTATAGTAAGTGTGTTGGTCTGGTGTATTACAGCGAGTGTGTTAGACGTGGTGTATTATAGTAAGTGTGTTGATGTGGTGTATAATAGCGAATGTCCTGGATGACGTGTAATATCGCGAGTGTGTTGGTGTGGTCAGTTTTAGCGAGCTTGTTGGTGTGGTGTATTATAGCGAGTGTCTTGGTGTGGTGTATTATAGCGAGTGTGTTGGTGTGGTGTATTATAGCGATTGTGTTGGACGTGGTGTATTATAGCAAGTGTATTGGTGTGGGGTATTACAGCGAATGTGTTGGTGTGCTGTGATATAGTGAGTATGTTGTTGTGGTGTGTTGTATCGAGTGTGTTGTTGTGATGTGTTATAGCGAGTGTGTTGGTGTGGTGTATTATAGCGAGTGTGTTGGTGTGGTGTATTATAGCAGCAGTGTTAATGTGGTGTGTTATAGAGGGTCTTTTGGTGTGGTGTGTTATAGCGATTAATTGGTGTGGTGTATTATAATGAGTGTGTTGGTGTGATGTTTTATAGTGAGTGTGTTGGTGTGATGTGTTAAAGCGAGGGTGTTAGTGTGGTGTATTAGGGTCAGTGTGTTGTGGTGTATTATAGTAAGTGTGTTTGTGTGGTGTGTTATAGTGAGTGTGCGTTTGAGATGTATTATTGCGAGTGTGTAGGTCTGGCGTATTATAGTGAGTGTGTTGGTGTCGTGTATCATAGCAACAGTGTTGGTGTGGTGTGTTATGGAGAGTCTCCTGGTGTGGTGTGTTATAGCGAGTGTGTAGGTATGGTTTATTATAACGAGTGTGTTGGTGTGGTGTATTATAATGAGTGTGTTGTTGTGGTGTGTTATAGTGAGTGTGTTGGTGTGGTGAGTTACAGTGAGCGTGTTGGTGTGGTGTATTATAGTGAGTGTGTTGGTGTGGTGTGTTATATTGAGAGTGTTGGTGTGGTGTACTATTCAGAGTATGTTGGTGTGGTGAGTTGTATCGAGTGTGTTGGTATGGTGTGTCGTATCGAGTGGGTGGTTGTGGTGTGTTACAGCGAGTGTGTTGGTGTCGTGTATTATAGCAACAGTGTTGGTGTGGTGTGTTATGGATAGTCTGCTGGTGTGGTGTGTTACAGCGAGTGTGTTGGTGTGGTGTATTATAATGAGTGCGTTGGTGTGGTATATTATAGCGAGTGTGCTTTTGTGGTGTATTATAACGAGTGTGTAGGTGTGGTGTATTATAGTGAGTGTGTTGGTGTGGTGTGTTTTAGTGAGCGTATTGGTGTGATGTATTATAGCGAGTCCGTTGGTGTTGGTGTATTTAGTGAGTGTGTTGGTGTGGTGAATTACAGTCAGTGTGTTGGTGTGGTGTATTAAAGTAAGTGTGTTTTTGTGGTTTGTTATAATGAGTGTGCTTTTGTGGGGTATTATAACGAGTGTGTTGGTGTGGTGTGTTTTATCGAATGGGTTGGTGTGGTATATTATATTGAGTGTGTTGGTGTGGTGTGTTGAATCGAGTGTGTTGGTGTGGTATATTATAGCGAGTGTGTTGGTGTGGTGTGTTTTATCGAAGTGTGTTTTTGTGGTGTGTTATAGCGAGTGTGTTGATGTTGCTTATTATAGCAACAGTGTTTGTGAGGTGTGTTATGGAGAGTCTGCTGGTGTGGTGTGTTATAGCGAGTGTGTTTGTGTCGTTTATTATTCTGAGTGCATTCTAGTGGTGTATTATAGTGTGTGTTGGTGTGGTGTGTTAAAGTGAGTGTGTTGGTATGGTGTATTAAAGTCAGTGTGTTGGTGTAGTTTATTAAAGTAAGTGTGTTTGTGTGGTGTGTTATAGTGAGAATGCTTTTGTGGTCTATTATAGCGAGTGTGTAGGTGTGGTGTATTATAGTGAGTGTGTTGTTGTGGTGTGTTATAGTGAGTGTGTTGGTGTTGATGTGGTGTGTTATAGTGAGCGTATTGGTGTGATGTATTATAGCAAGTATGTTGGTGTGGTGTGTTATAGAGAGTGTGTTGGTGTGGTGTATTATAGTGAATCTGTTGGTGTGGTGAATTATATTGAATGTGTTGGTGTGGTGAATTATATTGAGTGTGTTGGTGTGGTGAATTACAGTCAGTGTGTTGGTGTGGTGTATTAAAGTAAGTGAGTTTGTGTGGTGTGTTATAGTGAGTGTGCTTTTGTGGTGTATTATAACGAGTGTGTAGGTGTGGTGTATTAAAGTGAGTGTGTTGGTGTGGTGTGTTTTAGTGAGTGTATTGGTGTGATGTATTATAGCAAATATGTGGGTGTGGTGTGTTATAGTAAGTGTGTTGCTGTGGTGTATTATAGTGAGTGTGTTGGTGTGGTGAATTATATTGAGTGTGTTGGTGTGGTGTGTTATAGCGAGTCCGTTGGTGTGGTGTGTTATAGTGAGTATGTTGGATGCGGTGTATTATAGCGAGTGTGTTGGTGTGTTGTGTAATAGCGAAAGTCCTGGACGTCGTGTAATATAGCGAGCGTGTTGTCAGTTATAGTGATTGTGTTGGTGTTGTGTATTATACTGAGTGTGTTGGTGTGGTATATTATAGCGAGTGTGTTGGTGTGCTGTATTATAGCGAATCTGTTGGACGTGGTGGATTATAGCGAGTGTGTTGATGTGGGGTATTACTGCGAATGTGTTGGTGTTGTGATATAGTGAGTGTGTTGCTGTTGTGTATTATAGTGAGTGATTTGGTCTGGTGTATTATAGTCAGTGTGTTGGTGTGTTGTATTAGAGTCAGTGTGTTGGTGTTGTGTATTATAGTAAGTATGTTTGTGTGGTGTATTATAGTGAGTGTTCTTTGGTGGTGTATTATAGCGAGTGTCTAGGTGTGGTTTATTATAGTGAGTGTGTAGTTGTGTGTTATAGTGAGTGTGCTGGTATGGTGTGTTACAGTAAGTGTGTTGGTGTGGTATGTTATTCAGAGTGTGTTGGTGTGGTGTGTTGTATCGAGTGTGTTGGTTTGGTATATTATATTGAGTGTGTTGGTGTGGTGTGTTGAATCGAGTGTGTTGGTGTGGTATATTATATTGAGTGTGTTGGTGTGGTGTGTTTTATCGAGTGTGTTTTTGTGGTGTGTTATAGCGAGTGTGTTGGTGTTGTGTATTATAGCAACAGTGTTTGTGAGGTGTGTTATGGAGAGTCTGCTTCTGTGGTGTGTTATAGCGAGTCTGTTTGTGTCGTGTATTATAATGAGTGCATTCTTGTGGTGTATTATAGTGAGTGTGTTGGTGTGGTGCGTTAAAGCGAATGTGTTGGTATGGTGTATTAAAGTCAGTGTGTTTGTGTGGTGTATTAAAGTAAGGGTGTTTGTGTGGTGTGTTATAGTGAGTGTGCTTTTGTGGTCTATTATAGCGAGTGTGTAGGTGTGGTGTATTACAGTGAGTGTGTTGTTGTGGTGTCTTATAGTGAGTGTGTTGGTGTCGTGTATCATAGCAACAGTGTTGGTGTGGTGTGTTATGGAGAGTCTCCTGGTGTGGTGTGTTATAGCGAGTGTGTAGGTATGGTTTATTATAATGAGTGTGTTGGTGTGGTGTATTATAATGAGTGTGTTGGTGTGGTGTGTTATAGTGAGTGTGTTGGTGTGATGCATTAAAGCGAGTTTGTTGGTGTGGTGTATTAGAGTCAGTGTTTTGGTGTGGTGTATTATATTAAGTATGTTTGTGTGGTCTGTTATAGTGAGTGTGCTTTTGTGGTGTATTATAGCGAGTGTGTAGGTGTGGTGTATTATAGTGAGTGTGTTGTTGTGGTGTGTCTTTGTGAGCGTGTTGGTGTGGTGTATTATAGCAAGTGTGTTGGTGTCGTGTATTATAGCAAAAGTGTTGGTGTGGTGTGTTATGGAGAGTCTGCTGGTGTGGTGTGTTATAGCGAGTGTGTTGGTGTGGTATATTATAATGAGTGCGTTGGTGTGGTGTATTATAACGAGTGTGTTGGTGTGGTGTGTTATAGTGAGTGTGTTGGTGTGGTGTGTTTTAGTGAGCATATTGGTGTGATGTATTATAGCGAGTATGTTGGTGTGGTGTGTTATAGTAAGTGTGTTAGTGTGGTGTGTTATAGTGAGTATGTTGGACGCGGTGTATTATAGCGAGTGTGTTGGTGTGTTGTGTAATAGCGAATGTCCTGGGCGCCGTGTAATATAGCGAGCGTGTTGTCAGTTATAGTGATTATGTTGGTGTTGTGTATTATACTAAGTGTGTTGGTGTAGTGTATTATAGCGAGTGTGTTGGTGTGCTCTATTATACCGAATCTGTTGGACGTGGTGGATTATAGCGAGTGCATTGGTGTGGGGTATTACTGCGAATGTGTTGGTGCTGTGATATATTGAGTGTGTTGTTGTTGTGTGTTATAGTGACTGTGTTGTCTGGTGTCTTATAGTCAATGTGTTGGTGTGTTGTATTAGAGTCAGTGTGTTTGTGTGGTGTATTATAGTGAGTGTTCTTTGGTGGTGTATTATAGCGAGTGTGTAGGTGTGGTTTATTATAGTGAGTGTGTTGTTGTGGTGTGTTATAGTGAGTGTGCTGGTATGGTGTGTTACAGTAAGTGTGTTGGTGTGGTGTGTTATTCAGAATGTGTTGGTGTGGTGTGTTGTATCGAGTGTGTTGATTTGGTATATTGTATTGAGTGTGTTGGTGTGGTGTGTTGTATCGAATGTGTTGGTGTGGTATATTATAGCGAGTGTGCTGGTGTGGTGTGTTTTATCGAGTGTGTTGTTGTGGTGTGTTATAGCGAGTATGTTGATGTTGCTTATTATAGCAACAGTGTTTGTGAGGTGTGTTATGGAGAGTCTGCTGGTGTGGTGTGTTATAGCGAGTGTGTTTGTGTCGTTTATTATTCTGAGTGCATTCTAGTGGTGTATTATAGTGAGTGTGTTGGTGTGGTGTGTTAAAGTGAGTGTGTTGGTATGGTGTATTAAAGTCAGTGTGTTGGTGTGGTTTATTAAAGTAAGTGTGTTTGTGTGGTGTGTTATAGTGAGTGTGCTTTTGTGGTCTATTATAGCGAGTGTGTAGGTGCGGTGTATTATAGTGAGTGTGTTGTTGTGGTGTGTTATAGTGAGCGTATTGGTGTGATGTATTATAGCAAGTATGTTGGTGTGGTGTGTTATATTGAGTGTGTTGGTGTGGTGTATTATAGTGAATTTGTTGGTGTGGTGAATTATATTGAGTGTGTTGGTGTGGTGAATTATATTGAGTGTGTTGGTGTGGTGAATTACAGTCAGTGTGTTGGTGTGGTGTATTAAAGTAAGTGAGTTTGTGTGGTGTGTTATAGTGAGTGTGCTTTTGTGGTGTATTATAACGAGTGTGTAGGTGTGGTGTATTAAAGTGAGTGTGTTGGTGTGGTGTGTTTTAGTGAGTGTATTGGTGTGATGTACTATAGCAAATATGTGGGTGTGGTGTGTTATAGTAAGTGTGTTGCTGTGGTGTATTATAGTGAGTGTGTTGGTGTGGTGAATTGTATTGAGTGTGTTGGTGTGGTGTGTTATAGCGAGTCTGTTGGTGTGGTGTGTTATAGTGAGTATGTTGGACGCGGTGTATTATAGCGAGTGTGTTGGTGTGTTGTGTAATAGCGAATGTCCTGGACGTCATATAATATAGCGAGCGTGTTGTCAGTTATAGTGATTGTGTTGGTGTTGTGTATTATACTGAGTGTGTTGGTGTGGTATATTATAGCAAGTGTGTTGGTGTGCTGTATTATAGCGAATCTGTTGGACGTGGTGGATTATAGCGAGTGTGTTGATGTGGGGTATTACTGCGAATGTGTTGGTGTTGTGATATAGTGAGTGTGTTGTTGTTGTGTGTTATAGTGAGTGATTTGGTCTGGTGTATTATAGTCAGTGTGTTGGTGTGTTGTATTAGGGTCAGTGTGTTGGTGTTGTGTATTATAGTAAGTGTTTGTGTGGTGTGTTATAGTGAGTGTTCTTTGGTGGTGTATTATAGCGAGTGTGTAGGTGTGGTTTATTATAGTGATTGTGTTGTTGTGGTGTGTTATAGTGGGTGAGCTGGTGTGGTGTGTTATAGTAAGTGTGTTGGTGTGGTGTATTATAGCGAGTGTGTTGGGGTGGTATGTTATAACAAGTATGTTGGATGTGGTGTGTTATAGCGAGTGTGTTGCTGTGGTGTATTATAGCGAGTGTGTTGGTGTGATGTATTATAGCAAGTGTGTTGTGTGTTATAGCGAGTGCGTTGTTGTGGTGTGTATAGCAAGTGTGTTGGTCTGGCTTATTATAGCGTGTCTGATGGTTTTGTGTATTATAGTGAGCGTGTTGGTGTGGTGTATTATAGCGAGTGTGTTGGTGTGGTGTGTTATAGCGAGTGTGTTGGTGTCGTGTGTTATAGCGAGTGTGTTGGTGTGGTGTGTTATAGCGAGTGTGTTGGTGTGGTGTGTTATAGCAAGTGTGTTGGTGTGGTGTGTTATAGCGAGTGTGTTGGTGTGGTGTGTTATAGCGAGTGTGTTGGTGTGGTGTGTTATAGCAAGTGTGTTGGATGTGATGTATTACAGCGAGTGTGTTGGATGTGGTGTATTACAGCGAGTTTGTTGGATGTGATGTATTACAGCGTGTGTATCAGTTGTAGTGTATCACAGCCTAATGTAATATTCGTGGTGCATTACAGCAAGTGTGTTAGATGTGGTGTATTGCAGCAACTGCACTAGATGTGGCATGTTAGAGCGAGTGTGTTGGATGTGGTGTGATACAACAAGTGTTCTGGACGTGATGTATTACATTGACTGTATTAGACATGGTTCATTACAGCGATAGTGTTGGATGTGGTGTATTGCAGTGAGTGTATTAGATGTTGTATATTATAGCGAGTGTGCTGGATGTGGTGTATTACAGCGATTGCCCTAGAAGTGGTGTATTACAGCAAGTGTATTAGACATGATGTATTACCAACAGTGTGTTGAACATTTTGTCTTGGAGCGAATGTATTAGACATTTTGTATTATAGCAAGCATCTTGGGCGTGGTTTATTACAGTGAGTGAGTTAGGCATGGTGTATTACAGCAAGTGCGTTGGGTGTGGTGTATTACAGTGAGTGTATTTGATGTGGTGTATCACAGCCATGGAATAGATGTGATACATTACAGCAAATGTATTAGATGTGGCGTATTACAGCGAGTGTGTTGGATGCGGTGTATTACAGTGCCTGTGTTGGACATGGTGTATTCTAGCAAGTGTATTCGACGTGGTGTATTACAATGTGTGTTGGACATGGTTTATTACAGCGAATGTATTAGACGTGGTTTATTACAGCGAGTGTATTAGACGTCGTTTATTACAGCGGGATTGCTGGACGTGGTGTATTATAACGAGTGTATTAGACATGGGTTATCGCAGCAAGTGTAATCGTCGTAGTGTATTACAGAGAGTGTAATACAGTGAGTGTGTTGGTCGTGGTGTGTTACAACGAAACAAAGGGAGGATTAAAACAGGAACAGCTGTTCAGTCGAGAGAGAAAGATGAACAATGAGTTAAAGCTTTCATTTCTGTAAATCCAACCTAAACAACTCACCATTGTGTTCTGTTTGGAAGGGTTTTTAACTACACAGTATCTTTAACTGGAATCAAATTCCTCATGTTTTTTGGAAGTATCGGGGAGTACCCAGCAGCTTGAACTGTGGGCAGCTGTGGTAAATACACTGGATTTACGATGTAACTGACATAATCTGACATTTTCAAATATATTCCCATGAAAAATAATGGGCAAGAAAGAATTAGACTAACGCTGTTACTGAAATTGGTTTTGGGGGTGAAGTGATCAGAATTCATGCTTCTTGCCGTACAATAATGAGGCCCCCATCGTTCTAATTTCCTCATTGTGAGAGTATTGGCCATGAGCTTGAAGCAAATCGTCTGTTGTCATTACAACCAATGGTCTGTAGCAACCAATTTCACAGACAAGTAACTTCAGCCCCAACCAGGGTCACTGAGAGACATAAGTCAGGATTTACACCTCCAGCAGAAAGCAGATTTGCAAAATTACTAAGGAGTATTAAATTAATAAATGAGATTAAACCCACAAAATGCCAACTCATTCACAAATGCTTGATGCTTAAAAATTCTGGCAAGATATGGCTGACAAGACTATTTTATATCAATAATGTGCTCACAGACAAATTATTTGACAAGACGATAGATTAATAGATAATTTGCTATCAGCCCATTTTCCATCTCTGCCTCATTTAACTGGAATATTTTGTATAATTCTTGGTGGTAATTGTGAATTTTCTTTCATGTGAATGTTCTAGTTGCATATAAATGAGGATACTCTTCTGTTATTGAAATATTACAAACTGTAATGAAAAAGACTTGCATTTATACAACACCTTTCATGACCTCAGATTGTCTCAAAGCATTTTACAGCCAATGAAGTACTTCTGAAGTGGGTCCCTTTTGTAATATCGGAAACACTGCAACTGATTTGGGAACAACAAACTTCCACAAACATCAAAGAAATAAATGATAAGATAATCCAATTCCGTGTGTTGTTTGAGGGGTAAATATTAGTCAGGGCTGTGGACAGAGCTCCTCTGGTTATCTTTGAACAATGGCCATGGGATTTTTTACGTTCACCTGAGCGGACCTTAATTTAACATCCAAATGATGGCAACTCCAATGGTACAATACTCCCTTAGTAATGTCCCTCCAACAATGCAGCACTCCATCTGCATTGCCCCCCCAACAGTGCAGCATTTCCTCAGTACTGTCCTGCCAACAGTGCAGCACTTCCTCAGTACTGCCCCCTCCAACAGTGCAGCACTTCCTCAGTCCTGCCCCTCCAACAATGCAGTGTTCCTTCTGCCTTGCCCCTCTGATGGTGCAGCAATTCCTCAGTATTGTCCCTCTGTTAATGCAGCACTTTCACAGTATTACACCTCCAATAGTGCAGCACTCCCTCAGTATTGCCCTTCTGATGGTGCAGCGTTCCCTCAGTACTGCGCCTCAACAGTGCAGTGCTCCCTCAGCACTGCCCCTCTGACAGCGAAGCACTCCCTCAGCACTGCCCCTCCAAAAGTACCGTGCTTTCTGGTACTATTGGAACAATTTCGAAGGGTGAAATGGAAACAGAAAATGCTGGAAAGACTCAGCAGGTTTGGCAGCATCTGTGGAGAGAGAAACAGAGTTAACACTTCGAGTCCGAGTGACTCTTCTGCTGTGACAAGGAGACTTTGTGGAGAAAAATGACAGACACAGTGCAGTTTGTGGAACACGGAGTTAGCAGTGCACCTACTCAAAAACAGCAAAAGAATGAAGAGGGCATGCTAGCTGCCATTACTCAGTGTTCTTGCTGTGTCAGGAAAAGGCTGCACCAGTGCAAAGAACACACTGCAAAAAAATGTGGAGTGTCATTCCTGCAAGAGGGGAGGACACTTTAAATCTATCAGCTGCAGCAAAAAGCTCCTAACACAAAAATTAAAGGAGAAATCATTTAAATCATGCAGTATCCAATAAGTTGAAAATGAAAAAGACAATTAAGTGCCATTATTGGGAGAAATTACAGGATCTCATGGGAACTATTGGAGTGCAGACATTATAGTCAATGGACATAAAACAAACTTCAGACTAAACACTGGAACAAGAGTTTCAGTTCTTTTAGACACAGAACAGTGGCTAAAGCAAGACCTCCTCCAACCATTGACCATAGGACTCCACAGTCCAAGATGCATTCAGCTGAAGGCCAAGGGACAGTTGACTGCTACATTTCAGTACAAAGGAAGAGAAATCACAGAAACTTTGCACATAATCCAAAACCAAGAGTGTTCACTGTTAAGCTGAAAAGCTTGCACAGTTCTGCCACTCATCTATAAAGTAGACAAATTGGGAAGCCAAGACAAGCTGAAAGAATTCAGGACAGAATTTCCAAAATTATTTAGAGACCTGGGAAAACTGAAAACAGCCTATCACATTACACTGAGAACAGATGCCAAACCAGTGTGCTTGCTCATCCCAAGGAAGATTCCACAGCCACTTTAACAGAAGGTGAAACAAGAAATTGAGTCAATGCTGCATCAGGGAGTCATCTCACCTGTAACCAAACCTACAAGTTGGTGTTCAGGCAAATTTCCTGTGCCTAAACCAAATAGCTCATATGAATCAATGTTAACTTCACACAGTTAAACAACACAGTGGAAAGGGGGACCACCAATGGCATCTGTGGATGAGAGCCTGGCCAAGCTAGCAAAAAGCATAATTTTTAGAAAATTGGACGCACATCGCAGTTTCATGCAACTATCTTTGGAAGAGGAATCCAAACCACTGACTACACTCATGACACCATTTGGGAGACATTGTTTCATTTGACTACGCTTTGGAATTACAAGTCGCAACTGAAAACTCTGGACTCTTGGTGGTACCTTTGCTAGTTCTTTAGCATTTAATAAGGTAACCAATAGCTTGTAGTCTGTCTCAATGGTACACATTAAGCCTATGACATAGTTGGCCAGAGATTTTTCAGAGGATGAGGATGGGCATTTTAGAAGGATTAGAAGGGGTCAATTGTCATGTTGATGACATCCTGATCCATGGGTTCACTGTGCTCTAACATGATGTAAGAGTGAGAGAAGTGTTGGAATGCTTGCAAGAAGCAGGACTGAATAATATATGCGAGTTCTCACAGCCAACTATTACATTTCTGGGACGCATTGTTCAGGCAGTAGGCACCAGGACTGATCCCCAAAAGACCCAGGCAATCAAAGATTTTCCACCACCTCACAATGTTACAGAGCTTCAGCGCTTCATGGGAATGGTCAGTCAAGTAGGGAAGTTCCTACTCAATCTGGCATGTGTAAATGAACCACCGCAACAATTGCTTAGGCAAGACCAAGCATGGTGTTGGGGAGAACATCAACAAAAAGATGAAAGAGATGTTCATTTCACCAGGCATATTGGCACATTATGACCCAGAACTGCTTACAATAGTTGCTGTGGTTGCATCAAGAACTGGACTAGGAGCAGTACTCTTTCAAATCCAGAAAGATGGAACATGCAGACCAGTATATTATGCATCTCAATTATAGACTGAAACGGAGCAAAGATATGCTGTAATCGTAAAAGAAGCATTAACAGCCACATTGGCTTGCAGGGAGTTTGCCAACTATGTCATAGGCTTAATGTGTACCATTGAGACAGACTACAAGCTATTGGTTACCTTATTGAATGCTTAAGAACTAGCAAAGATACCACCAAGAGTCCAGAGTTTTCAGCTGTGACTCATGAAGTTTGATGCCACAACCAAATATGTCCAAAGAAAATAACAAACAAGAGCAGAGGCCTTGCCAGGCAATCCTGTTGAAAACCTGAACTAGAAGACAATTTTATTGATGTAGAGTCCTATACTTCGTTGATCACCTGTAATTTCTTTGTGAATCTGCTCCTCTTTCTCCTTCCTAATATTTGGTGGCCTAATAAATGCACCAAGAAGCGTAATAGCTCCTCTACTGTTTCATTTGATTGATAGTTTGTTACCAAACAGAGGAATAAAAGGGCCTTTTTGGGTTTTCAGGCTGTAACTACTGTGGTACCACAAGGATCGATGCTTGGGCCTCAGTCTATATCAATAATTTGGATGAAAGGACCATATATAATGCAACAAAGTTTGCTGGCAGTACAGAGGTCGGTGGGAAAGTAAACTGAGGAGGCAGCAAAGAGCATGCAAAAGGATATGGACAGTTTAAGTGGCCAACTTTTAAATATGGTGGAAATGTGAAATTATCCACCTTGGAAGGAAAAATAATAAAATGTAGAATTTTGTTTAAATGGTGAGAGACTGGGAAATGTGGATATTCAGAGGATTTGGCTTTCCTTGTATATGAATTACAGAAAGTTAACATGCAGGTACAGTAGATGATTAGGAAAGCAAATGCCATGTTTACCTTTATTACAAAAGGATTGTAGTATAAGAGTAAAGAAGTCTTACTGCAATTGCACTGCACTGTAGTGAGACGACACATGGAGCACTGTGTATTGTTTTGGTCTCCTTACCTAGGAAAGGATTTACATACCTCAGAGAGACTGTAACAAAGGTTCAGTAGACTGAATCCTGGGATGAGGGGATTGACCTATGAGGAGATATTGAGTGCAGTAGGCCTATATTTCCTAGGGCAGAATTTTACATGTCCCCACCGTTAAGTTAGCAGGCGACAGGGGGTGCAGTTGGCCTGTAAAATCACTCGGGTGGCTTTCCCTCCACCCGCTCACTCGCCCCCAACCTGTCTGCAATTTCACAGGGGGCAGGCAAGGCTTGGAGCGACCCACCCACCCTCATCGCAAGTGAGGCCTTAAGGGCCACTTCCCACACCACCCTCAATTTTGAGGCCATCAGACAGAGTTCAGGAACTGGGAAGAAGATTACCCTGCTCGGCCTCAGGCAGGAAAGGGGGGAGTGCCACCATCATTGACCCTCTTTTCCAATCAGGCACCCTGCCAAGGTCTGCCCCCCTCCGGGTGTTCTCTTCCTGCCTGACCTTGCCATCAGGACCCCTTCCCCCACTCTTCCTCCCCCAGGGTCCCCTCTGCACTGCAAGACCCTGCACTTACCAGGTCTTGTGGAGGCAGTAAGCGAGAGGGCTGTAAAACTCACGCTTGTGCTGAGATGACCACAGTCATGAGGCTTTGAAGAGAAATTGTAGGATCGCTTAGCCAAAAGCTAACAGAAGGATCCCCATGAAATGCCATGCCTCAGAGTATAGCTGGAACACAGGAGAAATCAAAGTGAATTTCAGAGAGCTGTGGCATACCTTTTGGTTGCTCTCAGGAAAAATGAATGAACCTCCAGCAGCCTAATAAGTAGTCAAAGACTTCCTGGGTTGGAAGCCATAATGAAAAAGAGAGATTCAGTTGAGAATATTAGCCTCAAATATATGTGACTGTGTTTTATTATGCTTTTCAATGTAAGTATAAGTATTCACCTAGGACAGTGTTTATTTAATAGTGTTTGCTTTACTTGCTTCTTGTATTGTAAAATTCATTTGTTTTAAACCATAGAATTTTTGGCATAATTTCTTTCAGTTAATCACTGGGGGGAGAATTTTCTCCCTGTCAGGGGGGGGCTGGGCGGAAGCAGGCGCATGTGCGTGAGCAGTCGATCACCGCCCGCAATCGGCTGCGTGCCGCCATTTTACTTGAGCAGGCCAATTAAGTCCCACCCAGTGGGACGCGCACCCGGAAGTGCTGAGCACTCCCTTGTGCAGGCAGGGGGAGTTGACTGAGTTGCCTCAGGGAGATTAGTTTTGATTTTTTTAAATTTAAATAAAGAAAGAAAAACATTTTTAAGACATGCCCCCTCATATGACAATGTCACATGAGCTGGGACATGTCTATGAATTTTATTTAAAATTTTTATTGAAGTTTAAAAACCTTCATGAAACCTCATCCCAGCCGTGGATGAGGTTTCATGTTAAATGCAAAGGCCGCCTGGGCTCTTCGCCTGCTCACCAAACTTACCGTTGGATGGGCAGCTCCGTTCATTATTTAAATTGCTATTTAAATGGCCTTAATAGGCCTTTGACAGTTCGGCAGGTGCGCGGCCGACTCTAGTGCGCGCCTGCCGAACTGAAGATCTGAATGACGTGCGGTGACATCAGGACACACGCCCGATGCTACTGCGCATCATTTTACACATCAGCAAGTGGGGCCCGCCCCTGCACACCAACTCGGAGATTCTGGCTTGGGTGTTCAAATTTCTCTTTAAATGTTAATGATCTCTAACAGTATCATAACACTGTTTTCAAATGATGTCTCCAAGGCATATAGTGTGTAGATGAGAAACAGGATGGGGCAAGGATAGATACTTGGGGGACACAAGAGGTAACTGTGCTGGAGCAGGAAAAGAAGCCATTTAGGTGATTCCCTAAAGGGTGGTTAAGAAGAAAACCAGGTGAGAGCAGTCCCACCCAGCTGGATGACATCATGAGCCAATAAGGAGGATCAACAATGTCAAAGGCTGCAGACAGGTTGAGATTTAGCAATGAGATGATGAGAAGTTTATTCACTCAACAAGTTGTGAATCTTTGGAGGACTGTGGATACTCAGCCATTGAGTATATAAACATCAGAAATCATTAGATTTTTGAAAACTTTGGGAATCATAGAGCATGGAAATAGTGTGGGAAGGTGTAACTGCTGCAGAAGATCAACCATGATGTTATTGTGCGGCAGACCAGGGTTGAAGAGCCAAATGGTCTAATCCTGCTCCTATTTCTTATGTTCATTTGTTTTTGGCCTGAATCTTCTGGTCGGCATGCAGGGGCATTCAGTTTTCAGTTTTCAATGCAAGTCCAATAAAAGAATCATTCATAAGATTTAAAGGCCCTGGTCACCGACGCGTAAAGTGACATGTTGTGATGTTGGGCGTGCATTCCAACATCACCATGTGTCATTCAGATCTTCAGTTTGGCAGGCGCACACCGAAGTCAGTTGCACACCCGCCAAACTGTCAAAGGCCTATTAAGACCATTAATGAACTAATTGAGGCACATGTAAGGGCTGCCCGTCCAACCTTAATGTTGGCAGGCAGGGGAAGAGCCCAGGCGGCCTTCGCATTTTTCATGGAACCTCATCCACGGGCAGGATGAGGTTTTCTGAAGGCTTTATAACTTTGATAAAATTTTTAAATAAAATACATAGACATGTCCCTGCTCATGTGACACTGTCACATGAGGGGACTTGCCTGAATATTTTATTTTATTCTTTATCTCAAGGTGACACAATCAAATTAATCTCCCTCAGACACAGTGGTGCCTCAGGGAAATTTCTGTGATCTTTCAGAGCGCAGGTCCCAACTCTCCCTCCTCCCCCCACCCTTACAGGGAGCACTCAGCGCTTCTGGGTGTGTGTCACGCTGGGCGGCCCTTAATTGGCCAGCCCACGTAAAATGGCAGCGCACAGCTAATCGCAGGTGGCAATCGCACCAGCTCCTGCCCAGCCCACACGATGGGGAGAAAACTCCCCCCCTTATGTTAGTCTGTTTTTTTTAAATACAACCATTTAGATTCTGACTTTGATCCCATGAGGATATTTTCACCTGTAACTAAATAATTGTCGAAACAAAATAATCATATTTCATTTTATTCATGGGACATGTACGAATTTTTCTTTTTATTCCTCTTTTTTAAATAACTACAAGCAAAATTTTGCAACCATATCCTAACTATTCCTTTCTAACCCTGTTAGGTGGTTAATATGCAAATACATGGAAATATTTTTCAAAAAACTACAAGTCTCAAAAATTCTCCCTAACATTGTAATTTTTCTAACTCAGCCTGGAAACAGTGAATGAAAACAATTATTGTTACAAAATAAGTTAACAGGAATTCAGTCAATACCAGTGAGCTGTGCTCTGATTCAAGTTAAATACATATTTTGTGTTTTTAATGCATGTCAGTATTCAAAGCTTTGCTCTGGCCCGGACCCAAACCCTTCTGGTGCTGTTAAAGGTTACATTTAATAATCACTGTGTCTAACTGGGAGAAATGTATCAAATTATTACTGTGATAGATAGCAAGGGCACAAGCTAATGGAAGCCACCAGGCTAAGGCTGATAAGAAAAATATAATATAGCCATTGATTTCACTGCTCCTTTGAGTGGTGATAGAAACATTTTACTTTCCTGAGAGCTTGTTGAGTCTATTTTACACTTACCTCTTGCAACTGTCACATCAAAAACCAATTGCTTCCCTCCCAGGACTGTCCTCTTTCTAGTGTGTGCTCTGAGCATTCTATTTCTACAACATATTGTTAATATAGTTTAAAGTTAGTTCTGTTTATTAACACTTGTCTAAACTCAATCTTTTATTTGTCACCTAACATACATCATGGATCCAACTCACGTTATGTCTGGTTTTGAACTTGATCCAAACTTGACAACCTCCATCCCATGTCCCGCCATTGCTCATTGCTGTGGTGTTGACCTCTGACCATAGCCTTTCTGTGAGCTCTCCCTTATGACTGGGTGGGCTGAGGGGGAAGCTATTGGGCAAGCTGGGTTGGAGATGTGAGAAGGCGAAGATTGGACAGGCAGGAGTCTGAGGAACCAGGATTGGCAGAAACCTGGGGTGAGGCAGCGAGGAGTTGGGTGTTGTGAGCATGTGGTGGGGAGATGGGTGGGAGGGAGCCGGAAGTAGGAGTTGTGAGGAGGGCTGCTGGGGTCGGCGGCAGGAAGAGGGCAGGCGATGATGTCACCATGGATGAGCTCTGAGAGAGAGCTCCCTGAAGGCAGGCAGCTACCTCAGGGAGCTGCGGACCCAAGAATGCTAAAATAAAGGTTTAAAAAGCAGGACAAAATGTCCATGCAGCACAATCAATCACCTGAAAATATAGCTGATAAAAATGCTGCCCACAGATGTTTTTTTTATTTCATAACGGAAACCCCAGCCCACCCTTGGATGAGGTTTGATGAAAAATGCAAAGTTGGCCTGGGCTGCTTCCCCCGTCCGCCAACCGTAAGATGGGATGGGCCATGAAAAATTGGAGACAACTGCATCGTTGTGTGAGATCATCAATCGGAGCTTTATAACTGAGGCAGTGCTTGGATTGAAAACAGACGTGGGAAATCTGAAAGAAAGAAAGAACTTCCATTTCTATAGCGCCTTTCACAACCTCTGGACATCATAAAGTGCTTTATAGCCAATAAGTACTTTTGATGTACTGTCACTATTGTAATATAGGAAACTAGACAGCCAATTTGTGCACAGCAAGCTCCCATAAACAGCAGTAATAGTAATACTGACTAGATAAACTATTTTAGTGATGCCAGTCATGGGATAAATATAGGCCAGGACACTGGGAAAGCTCTACTGCTATTCTTCATATAATGCTGTTGAATTCTTTGCACAACCTGAGAAGGCAGACAGAGCCTTGTTTTAACATCTCATCTGAAAGTTAACAGTGCTACCTCAGTACAGACCCACTGACAATGCAGCACCCCCTTGGTATTATTCCTCTGACAATGCAGCATTTCCATTGCATTCTCCCTCCAACAAGGCAGCAAGTCCTCATTACTGCCTTCCCAACAGTGCAGAATTCCCTCAGTACTGTTCCTCGACAGTGCAGCACTCTCTCAATACTGCCCCTCCGACAGTACTGCACTCACCCAGTACTGACTCTCTGATGATGCAGCCCTCCCACAGTACTGCATTGGGAGCATCTGTCTAGCTTATGCACTCAGGTTTCTGGACTGGATCTTGAACCCACGACCTACTGACTCAAAGGAGAGTGCTTCCAACATGGTTGGCACAATAGCTCACCTAAATAGCAGTATTTCAAGTATGAACCCAGACTCTTTGAATGCAGAAGCAGCACAGTTGAACTTGACCCTAGCTTCACCAATAGCATACACATAGAGAGATGCACACGTGTGTACTTTCCACTGGATTGTGATCAGAAATTGCTCCCTAGACACTGAGCCACTGAATTCTTGGTTATCTCTCTAGATAACACAGCAGAGAGCAGCATTCAAATGTGAGGCCTCACTGATCTGTGCAACTTTCTACCAGGACACACTAGATTCAATCTGCTCCTAGTGAGGCCAGTTCCACAGCTTCTTGTCCCTAGAACTTATTCCAGAATTATAAAGGGACCAGAAGAGGGAGTGTTACCTCTCATTATTTTCCTCCGTCGTCTCCTTGGGCAATTCAGCAGATTGAAAAACAGACATAGCCCTGCTCTCTGGCCTCCCTTGCTCTGAACTAGCCACTCTGTAATAAAAAGGAAAAAAAGAAAAAATTGCATTTATTTAGCACTTTTTAAGACCACTGCACATCTCAAGGTGCTTTACAGCCAATGACGTACTTATTGAAGGGTAGTCACTGTTGCAATGTAGAAATCACAGCAGCCAATTTACTCACAACAAACTCCCACAAACAGCAATGTGATAATGACCAGATAATCTGTACTTGTGATGTTGGTTGAGGGACAAATATTAAGCAGGATACCAGGGCTACCAACTGAACCACAGCTGACACATAAGATAACCTGGAATCCTTTTGCGATGGCTCTCCCAATAGAGTAAAGGACTAGCTTCCAGCTGTTGGAAGAATCAGGTTGAGTTGTGGTCAGTGTACTGATACTCTGATGTAAGTTCATGTGTCAAGTCTGCAAAGAGAGCAGATTGTGTCCAAATTTACCCTCATCGGCTCTCCCTGACATGCAGCTCAACGACCTGAAAAATTCACACATTCTGGGCTCCACAAACCTGGGCTACAAAAACAACTTGTATTTATACAGCTCCTTTAAAATAATAAGCCATTCCAAGGTGATTAGAGGAGGGTCATGAAGCAAAATTTAATATTGGGCCACATAAGGCGATATTAGGGCAGATGATCAAAAGCTTAGGCAAGGAGGTAGGCTTTAGGGAGGAGAGAGTGGCGGAAAGACAGAAAGGTTTAGGGAGGGAATTCCAGAACCCAAGGTCCAAGCAGCTGAAAGTTATGTTCATCAATGGTGGACAAATTGAAATTGGAGATATGCAAGATACCAGAATTGGAGGAGCACAGAGATCTCAGGGGGTTGTAAGGCTGGAGGAGGTTACATAGACACATAGAAACTAGGAGCAGGGATAGGCCATTTGACCCTTCAAGCCTGCTCTACTATTCAATATGTTCTTGGCTGATTCTCTATCTCTAAGCCATATTCATGCTTTCTCTCCAAACCCCTTGATGCCCCTAATATGCAAAAATTTATTGGTTTCTTTCTTGAATATACTCAGTTACCCGGCCTCCACAGCCTTCTGTGGTAGAGAATTCCACATGTTGACATCCTCTGAGTGAAAACATTTTTCCTCATCTCAGACCTAAATGGCCTGAGGTAGTGGGCAGTGAAGCCATGGATGAATTTGCACATGAGGATCCAAATTTTAACTTCACAGTGCCCTCCCCTTATGTTACATTTCTGTCAGCCAGCCAGATGCTTATTAGACTATCTCCAGGTGAGGTGGAGCCAGGGCTCCCATAGAGACGTGGAATGCATTCAGCTGGCAGAGTGTCAAAAAAGAACTTAAAAAAAGATGGCAAATATCTCCAAAATTATAAATGCATTATTTTAGAACACATTAACAGCTTCAAAAAAACACAGCACCCAGAGAATCATCCCACTCTGTTTAATGTGTGTACTCCTGTCAGAGCACAGTCAGTAAATCAATCCTGCTGCCCTCTCTCTACAATATTATAACTGCTGTGATTATAATCCTGTGATTTTTGATGTACAACAGAGGTGTGTAGCAGCTGGAGTGGCATGCCTCTGTGACACAATATTAACATTGATTAATCAATTACAAATGATAAATGGCTAAGGAATAATTGTCTCAGATTTGTAAAAAAAAGATATTGACCGATTCCTAAGTGCTGCAATAATCTGTTAGTGCCGTGTGTTAATGTTTATTCCATAATCACTTGTCAGCTTGTTCTTAATGAATGCCCATCAATGAACTGGATGGTGCCTGACCCCTGACCTCCAACCCCAGGGCCACTTGCTCCAACACACACTTCTCTGGGCCAGGGTTTTACTAAACTGCTGAAAGTGAAATGTTTCACTCTGAACTGATGAATAAAGATCAGCAACTTATTAAAGCGGGACTTTAATATGTTAATAGGAATCCGTCTTTGGGCCTCTCTAAAACTATTATGCAGGACCAGAGAAAGGGCATTCTACACCTTAAACTTGTTACGCAGAAGCACAGAAGAAGGTTATTCAAGCCCTCAGACCAGTTATACTGGAACAGGAGGAGACCGTTCAGCCCTCTTCAGCCTGTTACATAGGAACATGACTAAATTATTCAGTACCTGGAGCTTACTCGGCCATTCAGTCATAACTTGGCTTACCTGTACCTCAACTCCATTTATCGTTTTTGCTCCACATATTTTGATACTCTTAATAACAAACGTTTATTTATCTCAGCCCATATCAACCCCAAGCACCAAGTAAAATTTAATTGCAACCTTGCCCTTTGGGCCCTTTCTCTTCTCTAAATTCCAGCACTATTTTGATTTAATTCGCTTGCTGTGGCAGGCTCCTTCATGATGACGCTGGGGGTTTTGGCAGGATGTACCCTCCATATTATCAACCCCTGATCCAGGTAAAAGGGTAGGTTTACTGCAGCATCACTGTGAAGGGTGGTGGCTTACAACTGCCCACCAAGAAAGGAAAGTGCAAAGTAGCATTTCTGGACTCAGCTCTGGGATCCAGTCTTCTCTGTGCCTACCCTATCAAACCCCTACCTAATTTTCAAGATGTCTATCAGTCACGCCTCAGCCTTCTCTTTTTTAATTGCACAGTCTGAAAGCCATTTTATCGCTGAAATTACTTGCTCCGTGTCACTGTGATGTGGCAGTTTGACTGATTATATTTTCCCAGTTTACTTCTTTCAAAATAATAATCCTTTCTTTGATAGAAAATCTCTTTAATCTTTCAGGAGTGAGTTTCTGGCTGGATCAGTGTTGCTTCCCAGTTTAATACATCTGAGACCAGTCTGCTGGCATCGAGCACTGAATACTCATATTCCACCTTCAGATAAGCTTTGTATTCATGTTAGAAAGAACTTGCATTTGTATCATGCCTTTCACCACCTCCAGATGCCCAAAGGAGTTTTTAAAATGTTGTAATATAGGAAGCAGCCAATTTGCACATAGAAGGTTCATGACCAGATAATCTGCTTTAGTTATTTTTATTGAGGGATACATTTTAGATTGAAGATATTTCCCATTCCAGAGAACTTGAGCCCACAATCCATGCTGAAACAGCAGTGCAATACTGCGGGAGTACTGCACTGTCAGAGGTGCCATCTTTCAGATGCGACGTTAAACCAAGCCGACTTGGGTGGAGGTAAAAGATCCATTGACACTATTTTGAATAAGTGCAGTGTAATTCTCCCTGGTGTTCTGTGAAATATTTATCACTCAACCAAAACCATCTGATCATTTATTTAATTACTGTTTGTAGGATGTTGCTGTGTGCAAATTGGCTGCCACATTTCCAACCTTACAACAGAGACCATACTTTGGGCTGTAAAGCGATTTGGGACATACTGAGGTTGTGGAAGTCACTGTATAAATCCAAGTTCTTTCTTTCTATTTAATGATCAGGCGTGTCAACCCTGGCTGATTTGCTCTTCCCTTATGCAGAAGGCAACTTAACCAGCCCTAGCCATCCACTGCTGAGAAATCAACCTTGAATAGAAGCTAGAGTGTTTAGGCCTCTGTATGATTCAGTATCACTCTGAGAGAGACATTGAAACAGTAGAAGAACACAGAACCTGATCTGCAGAATGAAAGAATTCAACTGTAGCTACAGCAATAACAGTTTACAGTGTGTGTAACAGTTTGTGTAAAATTAATGAGTTCAAGTTCAAAGCCAACTGCCACTTTTAACAGCTTGTCTTCAAAGTTCTGGCACTGTAACATGTCGTATGTAACACAGCAAATTCAGAGACTGAATACGCTCAATGTTTCCTAACATGATTTCAGGAATCAGACTCAGATTGTACAGGAGGGCAATTGGAGCCGTTGCTATGAAATAACTGGAAATAAAACATTATTGAATATTTGAAAGTATTCTAAGCCTGCTCGTAGCATTGCAAGCATAAAGTTAGTGTCTTAAATCTTGCAATAGGCCAGATAAGCCACTCCTTGCTCATTGGCTTCCATATAATTCATTAACAAATCCCCAAAGGTTTTGCTTCACTGCAACCTCATCCTATTCTAGCACTCAGCACTATCCATCCTCTGACCCTTTTCACTGTGCAACCAACCCTCCCTCAGTCTCTCCCTTCCTCGCACCCTCATTCCTCCCTCTTTCCCTCAGTCTTTCCCACATCTCTCTCTCTCCCCTCCCTCCTCCTTTACCCTGCCATTACCCTTCCACAGTTGAAGACAGAACTCTGGGATTCTCCCGTTCCGTGCTACATCATTCCCCACCTTCAAAAAAGCTGCTCAAAGTTGAACTTTCATCTGAGTTCTGATTCTTGGTCTTAACGTGAAACATCAACTGTATTTCTCTCTCCACTCATGTTACGTGACCTGCTGAATATTTCCAGCATTTTCGGTTTTTATTCTAGATTGCCAACATGTGATATTCCAGTATTTCCCTTTTGCTCAAATTTGATCTTGCCTCCTTTCAACTTCTTAACTCTTCTCCCTATATCTGCCTGTAGTCTGGTTAACCTGCCCCAACACTGTACATGACAGTATCACATAAAGTGGTTATGTTGCTGGATTAATAATCCAGGAGACATGATATATGACAGTTTGAGATATTGAATTTAGTTTAATAAATCTGAAAATAAACAGCAAACATCAATAAAAGTGACTATGAAGATATCAGATTGTCATAAAATTCCAGCTGGTTCACTAATGTTTTTAGAGAACATTGCTGTCCTTATTCGTTCTGGGCTTGTACTTGACTTCAGTCTCACACCAATGTGATTGACTCTTAACTGCCCTCTATTACCTAGCAGGACTCTCAGAGTCAAAACAACCCAAGGGCAACTAGGGACAGGCAATAAATGCCAGCCTTGCTAGTGACAGCAACATACCGAAAATGTATCATAAAACCTTGTGAAGTGCTGAAGTACGTACCTCGGTGGGAATGCATGAGTCGGCTCAAAGGGATCCACACACAGTGGTGTGAGCGCATCACAGTCACCAGACCAGCTGTCAGAGACTGAGATAGTGCAGGCCTTTGCATTAGGAGGAGTGTTGGAGACAGCCTAGATGCTGAGCCTGGATGTGGTGGAGATACCAGCGGGGGTGGGTGCACTGGCACGGAGAGTGGAGGAGCCCATCCAGACCATGGGCGCTGCAATTACCGACTCTTCAGAACACATGGCTTGCTCCATTGAGGGACAGGCGACTGTCAGGGAGGGCCAAAACCAGGAGCTCACTGATGGGATACTGGGAAGCATTCTGAATTGCATTCCATCACTTGACATCTGATCTCAGGAGCCCAGAGCCAAAGTGAGAGGGATTGAGGAGCCAGGAGTCGGAGCCAGTTCCTGGTTCCTCTCAGCAAAGGAGGGAGGGCCAAATGGACCTCATTGCAGCAGATGAGCAGGTGCTGTAGACATCAGAGGTGACCCTCTCAGGGTGTTTCTGATGGAGACAGCCCACCACCCCCCCCCCACTTCCCCCCTCCACCCCACTGCCATTGATCAATACCTCCAAGTGCCATGGCAACAGATGAGATTCCTGCCACTGTGCTGGAGACCCCACCATGCTGGGGCCCTCACAGCTTCAGGTGAACAGACAACAGAGACCAAGATCCTCCCAGGAAGAGGGGCATGGGTCAGCAGCCTGTCTCGAGTACAGCTAGTGGTGAGGGAGGAGCACCACACCCTAGCATCTGAATACCCTCTGTTGTGCTGTGTGGCATTACCACCGTCCTAAATGGACTAGATTTTGAATTGATCTAGCAACTCAAGACTGGGCATCTATGAGGCACTGTGGGCCATCAGCAGCAGCAGAACAGTACTCAAACTGTAACCTCATGGCCCGGCATATCCCCCATTCTACCATAACCATCAAGCCAGGGGATCAACCCCAGTTCAATGAAGAGTGCAGGAGGGCATGCCAGGAGCAGCACCAGGCATACCTAAAAATGAGGTGTCAACCTGGTGAAGCTATAACACAGGACTATTTGCATACCAAACAGCATAAGCAGCAAATGATAGACAGAACTAAATGATTCCACAATCAACAAATCAGATCTAAGCTCTGCAGTCCTGCCACGTTCAGTCGTGAATGGTGGTGGATAATTGAACAACTCACTGGAGGAGGAAGCTCCACAAATATCCCCATCCTCAATGATGGAGGAGCCCAGCACATCAGTGCAAAAGATAAGGCTGAATGATTCGCAACAATTTTCAGCCGGAAGTGCCAAGTGGATGATCCATCTTGGCCTCCTCTGAAGGTCTTCAGCCAATTCAATTCACTCATCGTGATATCAAGAAACGGCTGAAGGCACTGGATACTACAAAGGCTATGGGCCCTGACAATATTCCAGCAATAGTACTGAAGACCTGTACTCCAGAATTTGCCACACCCCTAGCCAAGTTGTTCCAGAATAGCTACAATATTAGCATCTACCTGGCAATGTGAAAAATTGTCCAGGTATGTCCTCTACACAAAAAGCAAGACAAATCCAACCCGGCCAGTTACCGCCCCATCAGTTCACTCTTGATCATCAGTAAAGTATTGGAAGGGGTCATCAACAGTGCTATCAAGCAGCACTTGCTTAGCAATAACCTGCTCACTGACACTCAGTTTGGGTTCTGCCAGGGCCACTCAGTCCCTGGCCTCATTACAGCCTTGGTTCAAACATGGATAAAAGAGCTGAACTCGAGAGGTGAGGTAAGAGTTACTGCCCTTGACATCAAGGCAGCATTTGACTGAGTGTGGCATCAAGGAGCCCTAGCAAAACTGGGAGTCATTTGAGAATCATCGGGAGAGCTCTCTACTGGTTGGAGCCATATCAAGCACAAAGGATGGTTCTGATCATTGAAGGTCAATCATCACAGCTCCAGGATATCACTGCAGGAGTTCCACAGGCTAGTGTCCTCGGCCCAACCATTTTCAGCTGCTTCATCAATGATCTTCCTTTCATCATAATGTTAGAAGCGCAGTTGTTTGCTGATGATTGCATAATGTTCAGCACCATTCAAGGCTCTTCAGATGCTGAAGCAGTCCTTGTCCAAATACAGCCAGACCAGGGCTGACAAGTGGCAAATAACATTTGAGCCACACAAATGCCAGGCAATGAACATCTATAGCAAGAGCGAATCTAACCATTGCCCCTTGACATTGAATGGCATTACCATCGCTGAATCCCCCACTATCAACATCCTAGGGGTTACCATTGACCAGAAACTGAACTGGAGTGGTCATATGAATACAGTGGCTACAAGAGCAGGTCAGAGGCTAGGAATCCTGCAGCGAGTAACTCACCTCCTGACTCCCCAAAGCCTATCCACCATCTACAAGGAACAAGTCAGGAGTGTGATGGAAAACTCCCCACTTAACTGGATGAGTGCAGCTCCCACAACACTCAAGGAGCTTGACACCGTCCAGGACAAAGCAGCTTGCTTGATTGACACCCCTTCCACAAACATTCACTCCCTTCACCACCGATAAACAGTGACAGCAGTGTGTACCATCTACAAGATACACTGCAGAAACTTACCAAGGCTCTTAAGGCAGCACCTTCCATACCCACGACCACTATCATCTAGAAGGACAAAAGCAGCAGATAGATGGGAACATCACCACCTGGAAGTTCCCCTCCAAGCCACTCACCATCCTGACTTGGAAATATATCGCCGTTCCTTCACTGTCGCTGGGTCAAAATCCTGGAACTCCCTTCCTAACGGCACTGTGGATGTACCTACACCACATGGACTGCAGTGGTTCAAGAAAGCAGCTCACGACCACCTTCTCAAGGGCAACTAAGGATGGGTAATAAATACTGGCCCAGCCTGCAATGCCCACATCACAAGAGTGAATAACAAAAGCGTTCACATATGGGTTCACAAGGGTGATTTCTTAGTTTTGTTAGGTTTGAAAATTCTTGATTTATTTTGTCAGTACATAATTTTCTTTGCACTTGTGGCTTTGGCTGCACCAGTGTTTCATGTTTGTGATGTGCTAGTTTTGATTTGGATTGACTGCATGCTCTTATGAGAGTTTGTGCTCATGTGGGCCCCTCTGATCAGCCTCATTTGGTACCTCTACGTTGGCACATGCACAGGCAGCCCTGCTGTTGATGAGTGGGAGATACCAAGAGAGGGTGATGGTGACCAAGATGGTCCTCGTAGATCAAATTACAGATTACTAGTTAAAACTTTGCATACTTGGTGAATCTTGCATTTCCCTGGCATCCAACACATCCTCTGTACCGGCTTGCACAGCTGCTTGTCGTGTCTCATCCTCGTCATCATCAGACTCCTCATCGGAGGATGAGGTTCACTCTATTAAATCCTCCTCTGCCAGGACTTCCACTCTCTGAAGTGCTAGGTTGTGCAAGTCAAAGCAGACCGTGACCGTGAGTGAGATTCAAGCAGCAGAATATTGTAGAGTGCCACCTGACTGGTCCAAATTTTGAAATCTCATTTTGAGCAGCCCTGTTGGAAGCATGGCACTCATTATACCTCCTCTCCTGCTCAGTGTGTGGATTTTGGACTGGGGTTAAGAGCCACCTCTTCAGCTGGTATCTCTTGAAACCCAGAAGCCAGCCATCCAAGGGTTCCAGTCCACAGAACATCCCTGGAACCTGGGAGTATCTGATGATATACGCATCATGACTGCTGCCAGGATAGTGTGCACACACCTGCATTATCCTTTGCCTGTTGTCACATACTAGCTGCACATTGATAGAATGGAAGCGTTTTCTGTTAACAAATGTCCCTGGCTGTCTCAATGGTGCTTTAATTGTCACCTATGTGCAATCTGTTACCCCTTGCACTTTTGGAAATCCTGCAATGACCAGATAATTTGGTTTTGTGATGTTGATTGAGAGACAAATATTAGCCCGGACACCAAGGATAACTACCTTGCTCTTCTTACAAATAGTGCCATGGGATCTTCTACATTCAACTGAGAGAGAAGGCAGGGCCTGAGTTCCATGTCTTATCTGAAAGACAGCATCTTTGACAGTGCAGCACTCCCTCAGTGCTGCACTGGGGTGTCAGCCTAGATTGTTGTGCTCAAGGTCTGGAGTAAGCCTGTGAATCCACAACCTTCTGACTCAGAGGCAAGAGTGCTAACAACTGAATCACAGCTGACACACAACAAATATTGCACACTAAATAAAGCACTCTTGTGATATTCTATAGCACACCCTTAATCCATTACAACAGAATCTATAACAATTGATCTAATGTGATAGTTAGCTAAGTAACACCATGCAGTTCAAGAGTTTAAGGGAAGGTCTTTCCAGGTTTCACCAAACATGAGTAAAGCTCCCTCTGCACTGCCTAATCAAGCACTCCCAGGACAGATACAGTGTTCTCTCTGAACTGTCCCACCATCACTCTAATTACACAAATAGCCCTAATTATATTGTGGTCACTGCATTTCCTGCTTGATCTTCTTCACTATCCAGAGCCAAGATTAGTACTGTTGCCATTCTGGAGTAAAAGTAGGGTTGCTAGATTTTACTTTGCACTCCTGTACAATAATCTGGAAGAATAGGTCTTTGGCCCTTTGTAAACCCTGGCCCATTTTTATTCTAATAAACTTTGTTTGTTGGGTCTTTCTTTCTAAACCCATGCTGTTTTTTCTTCAATCAATTATCAGAGTCCAGGAACTCTCCCATATCATTCGGAAGAATAGGTTCCATTACTTCACCGGGTCTTGGCATCATCAGTCACCGAATGCAGCGACTGTACCATCACTGAGCTATTGGAGAGGAAATAGTGAGCAACTGGACTAAAAAATAAACAACGCAAAATAAAACAATGATTTGAGCGACAACCCTTATATTGGCTTCAATTCTGGAGACCAAGAACCCTTTGCTGTTCCGTAAATATCTGCTATCCATTTCAATCACAGCAATTCATCTCCTGCACTAGCAGGGATGAAATCCAGGCAGATAATCTCCTGTCACTTAATCCTAAGTATCACATGGAATCCTACAGAAAAATATTGGAAACATTTGCATCTCACTGACAGAGGCTTGACACTAAGAAAGATTATCAGTCCAACAGGCTGCATCAGACAACAAACCCCATTAATAAGTAAATAATACTCATTTTTACGCAAAAGAAAGTAGAATTTTTATTTAATTGTGAAGTAGAGGGTTCTGTGCAGCCAGCCCCTGCTATGTTATGTTCTGAAGCACAGTGTGCAATTCTGGCCACCGAATGAAGGGACGTTGTTTTTGCTCTTGAAAAAGAAGACGCCTGGTATCAAGAATCTAAGTAAAATAAAATTGAATCAAGTTGGGCCTGTTTTCTTGGAAAAGAAGAGAATCAGGGGTAACATGATGCAGCATTATGAAGGAATATGACTAGATTGACAGGTAAATTGTTCCCAGGGGAGAAAGGTTCAAACTCCAGTGGAAACAAATAAACATCTGACTAGAAGTAATAAGGGAACTCTGTGGAAACACATTCACCCAAAAGGGGATAGAGTAGAGAAATACTATATCGGAAGCAGAAAGAATAAATGGGCGTGAGAAGCAATCAGATGGGTTTTCATAGCGAAAAGAGGGAGAAGAAGATGAGGAGGAGGTGAGCAGCTGAGACTGAGGGAGATGGGGAAAATATGTGAATGAGAGACATGGGCAGTAGTTGGATATGTGGAGGCGGGTCATATCCTATAATAACAGCAGTGACTATACTTCCAAAGTATTTAATTAACTGAAGAACTCATAAAAATCTTCTAAGGTTGTAAAAGGTGCCATTTTTAATCCAAACCTTTCTTTTAACTCCTGTTTGTACTGTTGCTTCTGAGACTGTCAATGCTTCATGCTGACATTACAGTGGTAATCCTGGTGCAGGTGTTAATTATAAAGACAAGGAATTCAGGAATATGTTTTTCTTGGTCCCAAAGGCAAGTTTAGTCATGTGTTACATTTAATATTGTTCTGTCATTTGCTTCTGAATGGTTTTCAGGTCCTTCAACAACAGAGTCTCTGATGTTCAAAGGTTTGAACAGAGTCCAGGACTCCCTATATCCTCACATATATCCTGGGGGGCTATAACTTATGTTAACTCCCATGTTTATGTTATCATCCCCACTGTAAAGGATGAGCTGAGGTCAACAGGTTGATGGTTTTTGGAATATAACAGGCTTGGTGCATCTTGCAATCCTCTACCGTACTCCCCAGCTGGGGTTAAAGGGAAGGAGTTGAGGGTGCGGAGAGGCATCACTGAAGGTGGCAATGGGTGCAGTGAAGGGAGGTGGAATCAAGGAGTGATCCAGTGATGTAGGGTATAGGGTCCATGCTGGGACAAACAGCTAGAGAGTTTGCTGAGGTAGGACAAGCAACCTTACACTGGTCCCTGCCTATATCTCCAATCTTGCCACAAAACAGACTGATCAACACATTTGTGAAGGCAAGGCACATTCTAAACTACAAACTGCTGCATTTTTGAAAAGTCTTGCATTTCTTTAGTACCTTTCACAACTGGTATAATGTAAAAAATGCGGCAGAGTCTGGGATCTCACACAATATAAGTCCCATAGTTAATCATGGAAGTCATAGTCGAAGAATAGGAGATACAGAAGAGGTTTGATCCCCTACAATTGATTCTGTTGTAAAAAGTGACAGAGAAGGAGAAGCCCTTGCCCAAGGAAGTAGGCAACAAATCTATGACAAAATTCATCTAAACTCACAAGAGAAGTCAGCTTCTGAGCCTGTTACACTCAATGGAAGAGGAAGCTTCTTGAGAATTGGAACATGGGGCAGAATTTTGAGCTTGTCAGGAGGGCTCAGCAGGGTGAATGAGAGCAATTGGGAAGCTGACCACTGCCTGCGATCATGTGGCGACTGCGATTTCACACTGGGCAGGTCAATTAAGGCCCAGCGTGAATGCCGGCTGCAGAACGTTCGAGAAGGGGCAGGCGGGGGTGGGGGCCAATTGGCCACCCGGTCAAATGGCAACTCAGCGGCTGGTTCAAAAACAGTGCAAGCAGCCCCTGGGAGGCTGCCCACATCGGAGTGGCAGCAGTGACATGGCTGCAAATGAAAATGTAGACACCAGGCGGGAGGTGATGTCAGCTGGGCACTCGGCGCTCTGTTTTTCCGATGAGTGCCTCGCCATCCTCCTGGAGGAGATGGCTGCCATAAGGGACACCCTTATCCCCAGAGATAGGAGGAGGAGGAGGTCACTGCACCTCACCAAGAGGGCATGGGAGGAGGTGGCAGCCTGGGTGAGCAGTGTTGATCTGGTGTGGCACTCCTGGGTGCAGTGCCGGAAGTGCTTCAATGACCTGTTGCGCTCAGGCAATGTGAGTATCGTGTCGGCAAGGGTCAGTGTGCTGAATTGTTTTGGGCTCAGAGATATTAGAGTCTGAGTGTCTACTGTCATTGCACCAGGGCTGGCCCAGACCCATCTGCTCCTGCACCCCCTTAAGAATTGTACCTCCTATATTATAATGTCTCTACATGTTCTTCCTACCAAAATGCATAACCTCACATTTCTCTGCATTGAACTTCATGTGCCTCCTATCTGTCCACTCCACCAACTTGTCTATGTCCTTTTGAAGTTCTGCACTGTCCTCCTCACAGTTTACAATGCTTCCCAATTTTGTATCATCCGCAAACTTTGAAATTGTCCCCTGCACACCAAGATCTAGATCATTAATATATATCAGGAAAAGCAAGGGTCCCCATACTGGCCCATGGGGAACTCCAATATAAATCTTACTTCAGCTGGAAAATATCCATTGACCATTACCCTCTGTTTCCTATTACTCAGCCAATTTTGTATCGACGTTGCTACTGTCCCTTTTATTCTATGACTGAAGGAGTTCCTCAAGGTAGTGTCCTAGGCCCCTTCAGCTGCTTCCCTCCATCATAAGGTCAGAAGTGGAGATGTTTGCTGATGATTGCACAATGTTCAGCAATGTTAAGATCATATGACATAGCAGCAGAAGTAGGCCTTTCAGCTCATCAAGTCTGCTCCACCATTCAATGAGATCATGGCTGATCTGATAATCCTCGACTCCACTTTCCTGCCTTTTCCCCATAACCTTTGATTCCCTTACTGATCTGTTTATCTCAGCCTTGAAAATACTTAACCACCCAGTCTCTACAGCCCTCTGTGGTAAAGAATTCCACAGATTAGCTACTCACTGAAAGAAGAAATTCCTCCTTATCTCTGTCTTAAATGGGTGACCCCTTACTCTGAGATTATGCCCTCTGTGTCCTAGATTTTCCCACAAGGGGAAACAACTTCTCAGCCTCTACCCTGCTAAGCCCACCAAGAATCTTATATATTTCAGTAAGATCCCCTCTCATTCTTCTAAACTCCAACGAGTACAGGCCCAACCTGCTCAACCACTCCTCTTAAGAAAATCCCTCCATATCCTGGATCAACCTAGTGAACCTTCTCTGGACTTCAACGCCAGTACACCTTTCCTTACATAAGGAGACCAAACTGTTCACGGTATTCTAGGTGTGGTCTAATTAATGCCTTGTATAGTTTTAGCAAGACATCCCTATTTTTATACTCCATTCCCTTTAAAATAAAGGCCAACATTCCATTTGCCTTCCCTATTACCTGCTGAACTTGTATGTTAACTTTTTAGGATTCATGCATGGGGACCCCCAAATCCCTCTGTGCTGCAGCCTTCTGCAATCTTTCTCCATTTAAATAATGTTCAGCTCCTCTATTCCTCCTGCCGAAGTGCATAACCTCACATTTTTCCACATTATATTCCATCTGCCAAGTTTTTATCCACTCACTGAACCTGACTATATCCCTCTGCAGACTATTTGTGTCATCCTCACCATTTGCCTTCCCACCAATTTTGTGTCATTCACAATCTTGGTGATACTACATTTATTTCCCTCTTCTAAATCATCACTGACCCCTGTGGCACCTAACTAGTTTCATGTTGCCATCCTAAAAATGCCCCCTTTATCCCAACTCTCTGTCTTCTATTAGTTAGCCAATCTTCTATCCATGCTAATATACTACCCCCAACACCATGGGCTCTTATCTTATTAAGTAGCCTTATGTGCAATATCTTATCGAATGCCTTTTGGAAATCCAAATATATTACATCTATTGGTTTCCCTTTATATATCTTGCTTATTACCTCCTCAAAGAATTCTAATAAAATTGTCAGGCATGATTTCCTCTCCATGAAGCCATGCTGACTCTGCTTGGTTATATTATGCATCTCTAAATGCTCTGCTATTACGTCCTTTATAATGGACTCTAACATTTTCCCAATGATGGATGTTAAGCTAACTGGCCTATAGTTACCTGTTTTTTGTCTCCCTCCTTTTTTGAACAAGGGTGTTACATTGACAGTTTTCCAATCCTCTGGGACTTTTCCAGAATCTAAGAATTCTTGGAAGATTACTATTGGTGCATCAACTATCTCTGCAGCTACTTCCTTTAATATCCTAGGATGTAACAAATCAGGTGCAGGGGACTTATTGGTCTTTAGCCCCATTAGTTTCCCTAGTACTTTTTCTCCAGTGATAGTTATTGTATTTATTTCCTCTCCCTCTTTTGCCCCTTGATTATTTAGTATTTTTGGAATGCTATTAGTGTCTTCTACCTAAAGACTGATGCAAAGTATTTATTCAACTCATCTGCCATTTCCTGGTTCCCCATTATTATTTCCCCAGCCTCATTCTCTTAGGGGCCTATGTTCACTTTGGCCCCTCTTTTCCTTTTTATATATTTAGAGAAGCTCTTACTGTCTGTTTTTATATTACTTGCTAGTTTATCCTCAAAGTTTATTTTCTCCCTTTTTTATTAGCCATTCGTGACTCCTCAGATAGTGAAGCAATCCATGTCCATATGCAGCAAGACCTGGACAACACTCAGGTTTGGACCGATAAGTGGCAAGTCACATTTTCACCGCACAAGTGCCAGGCAATGACCATCTCCAACAAGAGAGAATCCAACCATCCCCCCTTGACATTCAATGGCATTACCACTGAATTCCCCCACTATTAATGTCCTGGGAGTTACCATTGACCAGCAACTGAACTGGACCAACCATGTAAATACAGTGGCTACAAGAGCAGACCAGAGACTGGGAATTCTTCAGAGATTAACTCACCTCCTGACTCCCCAAAACCTGTCCACCATCTACAAGGCACGAATAAGGAATGTGATGGAATTCTCTCCACTTGCCTGGATGAGTGCAGCTCCAACAACACTCAGAAAACTTGACATCATCCAGAACAAAGCAATCCACTTGATTGGCACCACATCCGCTACCTTCAACTTTCACTCTGTCGACCGCTGATGCACAGTAGCAGCAGTGTGTACAATCTACAAGATTCACTGCAGCAACTTACCAAGGCTCCTTAGACAGCACCTTCCAGCCCACAGCCACTACAACCAAGAAGGACAAGGGCAGCAGGTGCATGGGAACAACCACCTGCAAGTTCCTTTCCAAACCACACACTATCCTGCCTTGGAAATATATTACCGTTCCTTCACTGTCGCTGGGTCAAAATCCTGGAAGTCCCTCCCTAACAGCGCTGTGGGTGTAGATACACCACATGGATTGCAGTGGTTCAAGAAGTCGGCTCACCACCCCCTTCTCAAGTGCAATTGGATATGGGCAGTAAATGCTAGCTTAGCCAGAGATACTCACATTCACGTGAAAAAATAAGTTAAAAAAAGATTTTCAGAAGTAAGATGGCTAGAACCTGGTTATTAGCCAATCTCAGAAAGAGTGATCATGATTAAGATCATAGGAAAGCCTTTTGATCTGCTTGCCGTACAGGTTTATGCCCCGATGCAAGATCACAGTGAGTAGGACATCGAGACATTTTATGGTGATATCCTGAAATGTTATGGTCAGCTGAAATCAACTGATTTGGTCATTTTAATGGGTGACTTAAATGCCAAAGCCAGTGAAGGAACAGCAAGAATGTTTGCGATCAATGTGGCCTTGGATCAAGAAACAAAAGAGGAAAGAAACTGATACAATTTTGTCAAGAAAGTGATCTGATGGTATCAAACACAGTTTTTAAATAATCAGGTAGAAGATTGTACAATTGGAGAAGCCCAGGTGAAGTGTATAGAAATCAAATAGATTATGTGATGGCGAAATATTTTAGAAACTGTATAAAGAAGGATCAGACCTATCCCAATGGATATAAATTCAGGTCATTGTCTCCTTGTGGCAAAAATTAAGATGAAACTGAAATTAACCAAAAAAGAAAAAGATGCATAATCATTTAAAGCCTTGACATGTTGCAGGATGAGAATATCAGAGAGACATTCACTATTAAAGTAAATAACAAGTATGAATGTCTCAGAATTGAGGAAACAGAACAGAGGTTTCAGAACAAGAAATATAAACCAAATGGAAAAACATGAAAGTAAATATACAACATGCTGCAAAGGAAATATTACCAAAATGGAAAAGATAAAGAGACAAAGAGTGGATGACAGATGAGATACTAGCAATGATGACAGAAAGATGAAAGAAAAGGAACTCACCGAGTATGATTAGATTGAAAAGAAAATAAAGAATGCTTGTGGGCAGGTTAATGAGAAATGGTATAATGAGATGTGTGATGAAGTATTAGAGCTGGAAAGAAATCACAGAAGGTGAAAGCTTTGTTAGAAAGAAAGGAGTAACAACAAATAGTGGGTGCATAAAAGACAAGGATGGTAAAATATTGTTTGAAAGGGTTACAGTAACAAAAAGATGGACAGAACATATTAGTGAATTGTATGATGATCCAAAATGAGAAAATCCTCAAGACTTAGAGGCAAATGAAGGAATAAACATTTTGATATCAGAGGTAAAGAATGCTATGGAATTGTTGAGTATCTGTACAGGAAAAACTCCAGGTATTGATGAAGTAGCAACAGAACATCTGAAACCTCTTGGAAAAACAGAACTAAAAGTGATAACAGAAATCTGTGATCAAATATAGACCAAAGGATACATTCCAAATGACTTGAGACATTCATTATTCAGTAAGTTACATAAGAAACCTAAAACAATGGAGTGCAATCATTTTAGAACTATAAGCTTAATGAGTCATCTCATTAAAGTGATATTGAAAATCATAATAGAAGGAAATACTGTAACACATTTAAAACAGAAGTTGGTGAAATGCTGTCTGGATTTGTACCAGGAATAGGAACAAGAAAGGGAATGTTCAACCTAATAACAATCTTCAAAAAATATCAAGAAGTAAACAAGAACATTCACGTATGCTTCATATGCTATGAAAAGATGTTCAATCATGTTTATCATCAATAATTAATAAACATGTTGCTGAAATGTGACATTGACAGTAAAGATGTGAGATTTATCCAGCGCCTATAATGGGACCAAATAGGCTAGAGGATGGACAAGCAGATATTTCAAGTGAAGAGAGGTGTACAACAAGGCTGTGACTAGTGGGATACTGCAAGGATCAGTGTTTGGGCCCCAGCTATTTGCAATCTACATCAATGGTTTGGAAGAGGGGGTCAAATGTAATGTTTCTAAGCTTGCTGATGACACAAAACTTGATGGGAGTTGTGAGGAGGATACAAAGAGGCTTCAAGGGGATTTAGGCAGGTTAAGTGAGTGGGCAAGAACATGGCAAATGGAATATAATGTGGAAAAATGTGAAGTTATCCACTTCAGTAGGAAAAACAGAAATGCAGAATATTTCTCAAATGGTGAAAGATTAGGAAATGTTGATGTCCGAAGGGACCTGGGTGCCCTTGTTCAAAACTCACTGAAAGTTAACATGCAGGTGCAACAGTTAGACAGGCAAATAGCCTTTATCCCAGACGGATTTGAATACAGGAGTAAAGAAGTGTTGCTGTAGTTGCATAGAGCCTTTGTGAGATCACACCTGGAGTATTGTGTGCAATTTTGGTTCCCTTATGTGAGGAAGGGTATACATGCCATAGAGGGAGTGCAACAAACGTTCATCCTGATCCCTGGGTTGCCAGGATTGTCCAGTGAGGAGAGATTGAGTAGACTAGGCCTGTATTCTCTAGAGTTTAGAAGAATGAGAGGTGACATCATTGAGACATACAAAATTCTTACAAGGGTTAACAGGCTAGATGCAGGAAGGATATTGCCCCTGGCTGGCGCGGGGGTCTAGAACCAGGGAACACAGTCTCAGAATTAGAGGTAGGTCATTCAGGACTGAGATGAGGAGGAATTTCTTCACTCAGAGGGTAGTGAATCTTTGGCAATCTCTACCCGAGAGGGCTGTGGAGGCTCAGACATTGAATATATTCAAGACAGAGATGGATAGATTTTTAGTTATTAAAGATATCAAGGGGCATGGGGATAATGCAGGAAAATGGCATTGAGGTAGAAGATTAGCCATGATCTGGTTGAATGGCAGAGCAGGCTCAAGGGGCCGAATAGCCTACCCCTGCTCCTATTTCCTATGTTTCTGTGTGCACTGTCACCAAAATTATTCAATCTGCACACAGAATAAATATTCAGAGAATTTGATGTACTCCCTGGGATAAAAATTGGAGGCAAGAACCTAGCAAACTTGCAGTACACTGACAACACAGTGCGACTTGCAGAATCAGAAGCGGCCCAACGAAATATCATAGATCAAGTAAAATCTAGAAGTTTAGTGCAATGACTCAACAGAGCGTACAGGGTTCAAGAAGAAACAGATGGACCTGAATCTTCTGATTTGCGTGCAGGGGCAGGCCCCACTCACTCACGTGTAAAATGACGCATGGTGGCATCGGGCATACGTCCCGATGTCACCCCGCATCATTCCAATCCTCAGTTCGGCGGGCGCACAGCAGAGTCAGTTGCGTGCCCGCCAAACTGTCAAAGGCCTATTAAGGCCAATAATTAACTAATTAAATGGATTCTCAGGGCTGCCCATCCAACCTTAAGGTTGGCGGGCAGGCGAAGAGCCCAGGCGGCCTTCGCATTTATCATGAAGCCTCATTCACAGGCGGGATGAGATTTCATGAGGTGTTTATTAATTAAATAAAACGTGTTCTGAAAATTCATAAACATGTCCTAGTTCATGTGACAATGTCACATGAGGAGACATGTCTGAGTAATTTTTTTTTATTTTTAGCGATGTTTTATTTTTGAATTAATCTCCCTGAGGCAGCTCCGTGCCCGCCCGCACAGGGAACACTAAGTGCTTCCAGGTGCGCCTCATGCTGGGCAGGTCTTAATTGACCAGCCCACCCAAAATGGCGGCACGCAGCCAATCAGGCAACAATCAGCCATGCTCCCACCCGCGTCCACTCCCGAACCACCCGCCCAACAGGGAGAAAATTCTCCCCATAAACTTTATTACAGAGAGCTTTTCAAGTACTACATGATCGATCAGAACTCTTGTCAGGGAGCCCCAACCCCTGGATTGCCCGCGCTTCGGCCTGGTTGGTTGGAGCCTCCCAGAACATCAAGTGACCCCTGATAGACAGCAGGAGAAGCTATACCTTCAGTTACCACATTTCCTCCCTCTAGTTTTTTTACAATTTCTATTTACAGGAAAACATTTGAGTATCGAACAACATATACATATATACTTCAGGTGATTAAAAATCAAGTCTCTGAGGTGCTCTCCACATAAGGCCAGAGCGGCGTAGCTCTACCATTTGAGGTTCCTTTACAGGATCGACCGGATCTGGAACTGCAGTATGAGACACATCATTAGAAAGTGGCAATGCTGGGTTTGGCAACTCTACAGGGGCATGAGGCATGTCTATCCTAGGTCGATCTGTCACCTCAGGGATTGACATTTCAACGTTAATCATAGACAAACTTGTTGGTTGTTGGAATGTCTCTCTAGCACAAATATGATCTACGTGCTTACGAGCGATTCCATTTTCTACTTGTACTTGGAAAGATAATGGAGCAGGCCCTGAGACAATGGTTCCAGGAACCCAACAAGGTCCACTTCCAAAGTTTAGCATGAATACCATGTCACCTACACTGAATGTGTGAGCTTTGCTGTGTATATTGTGGTTCAATTTTTGATTGCTCTGATTCCACTCCACCTTCCCCTCTAAATTTGGAAACACCAGGCTTAACTGTGTACATAGGTGGCATTTCATCAATAATTCAGACAGTGTTGAACCCGTAGTCGAACGTGGCATTGTATGATAACTGAAAGTCGAGATTCTAGAGTATCTTCTGGTAACCTTTTCATATTCGGTGAGGGATAGTAAGGGGCTGTATTAATATGTCTGATTCCATTAAGATTCATGAATTTCTGAAACTCTGTGTTGGTGAAGACTGCGCTGTAATCAGAAATGCTAATTTTCAGGTAGGCCATGTATGCTAAAACAGTGACACAGCTTCTCAATAGTTACGCTCGATGTTGGCAATTTGACTTTGTATACATCCATCCACTTCATGTGCATCTACAAGCAGCAAAAACATGGTACCAAAGAATGGTCCTACGTAATCGATATGAACCCAGAGTCAACCAGGCCACTCCCACGTATACAGGGGAGCTGTTACAGGCAACTTCTTTTATTCCTGACAATGGAGACAGTGCTTGACCATTCTTTCAATGTCACTGTCAATACCTGGCCACCAGACATAGCTTCATGGAAGCATTTTCATCTTTGATATGCCTGGATGCGCACTGTGAAGCTCTGTCAAGAGTGGTTCTCTATCTCGTGATGGGACGACAACTCTTGATCTCCACAACAAAATTCTATCTTGACAGTTTAACTCTATGTTTTTGGCATAGAATGGTCTCAAATCTTCGGATACAGGCAAATTTGACCATCTTACAAACAAAGCCTCTGGCTTTCGGCAATATTGGATCTCTGTTCATCCAATTCCTAATTTACTTCACATACACAGGTGAAGAACCCAAGAATTTCAGTAATAGCACAACTTCTTGTGGAACAGGAACATGTACAATGCTATCTGGTAATGGGAGTTAAATGAGTGCATTTGTATTTGCGATGTGTAATCCAGGACGGTACATAAAAGTATAATATCAGAGCCCAATGTTGTATTTTTGCTGATGCTATTGGCAGAATGGCCTTACCCTCACTGGATAAACCCATTAAAGCTTTATGATCCGACACAATGGTGAAATGTCATCCATGTAGGTACTGGTGGAATTTCTTCACTCCGAATACCACTGATGAACTTTCCTTTTCTCACTGGGAATAACCCTTCTCGGGTGTGGGTTCTCGAGACAAACGGCAGGATTTTCCACACCTGCTCGCCGCAGCGATCTTCCAGTCCTGCTGCAAGTCAATGGACTTCTGGCTGAGGCGCCGCTTCACCTGCAGTGGGTCCTGCCCATGACTGGGCCAGAAAATCCCAGCCTTTCTGATCCATTTTCCATTCTATGTGATAACACGACTCCTACACCAGAAGGACAGGCATCATATGTTAATACCAACTCTTTCGATGGGCCATAGTGCACCAATAAACACAACAAATGCAACAATTTCTTTACTTTTACAAAGGCTTCTTCCTGTTGTGAATTCCACGACCAACGGTGATTCTTTTTTAATAACAAGTGTAATGGTGCAAACACAGTTGATAAGTTAGGCAAGAAGCGGCTATAGTAGTTGATCATACCCAGGAAGTACTTGAGTTCGGTTACATTGGATGATGAGGGTGCATTTTTCATTGCCCAAATTTCTCTTCTACCAGATGCAAACCCATGGCTTCCACCCTGTGACCCAGTTAAGTAACTTCTAGTGCTTGAAATGTGCATTTTTCCTTCTTTAACCCTATGCTGGCTTCCAAGAACGTTCTTAGCACCTCCTCCAGGTTAGCCAAGTGTTCAGCCTCGGTTGACCCTGTGATTAGAACATCATCTAGATATACGAACACTCGGGAAGCCCTTGCAAAAGATTCTCCACTATCCTCTGGAAGATAGCACCTACAGACGATACTCCAAAGGGTAGGTGAGTGTACTGATAAAGACCTTTGTGTGTGCTAATAGTCATGTATTCTCTCAACGTGCTATCCAGTTCTAATTGTTGGTAGGCATGATTCATATCCAATTTTTTATAGGATTTGCCTCCAGCCAGCTTTGCATATGTCATCTTTCCTTGGAATGGGATACTTGTCTAGTTTTGCTACCTTATTTACGGTCAATTTAGAGTTCCCACAAATGCATCTGGTTTGGTCAGGCTTAACCACTGGAACTATGGGTGCTGCCCATTTTGAGAATTGGACAGGTTGGATGATACCCAGCTTTTCTAACCAGCACAGTTCTGCATCCACCTTCTCCTTCAATACATGAGGTACCAGTCTGGACTGAAGGAAATATGGCGTCACCTGAGGATCCACTTATATCTTGGCCTGCAGGCTTTTAACTTCCCTAATTCATCCCGAAAAACCCCGTCATATTTCCTTAGCAGTTCAGGAACTTCTCCTGTTTTCAGGTGAAATATCTCAGACCAGTCAAGCTTGATCTTCTGTAACCAGTCTCGCTCTAAAAGACTGGGTCCTTCTCCTTTCACTATTATCACAGGCAGCTGGGCTGTCTGTTGCCTATATGAGACAGGTACTGTGGCGATGCCCTTCACCTGAATAGGTTCTCCAGTGTATGCCTTTAATTTAGTGGTTGTCCACTCCAGGTTTATTGGCTATCTACCTTCATTAAGGTATTTGAAGGTGTGATCTCCCACCACTGTAGTTGAGGCACCCATGTCCACCTCCATTATTAGTGGCTTCTCATTAACTTGGACTGTGACAGTGATAGGTTCGGTTTTCACAGTGGTTACGTTATACAGGGAATAAATGACGGTGTCGGCAGCTTCAGGTTCTGCTGTATTCTTTAACTTAATCATGTTGATTTGCTGCTTTACGGGCTGTTCCGAATTTGCCCTGCATCGCCTTACTGTGTGACCTTTTTTATGGCAGTAATAGCATTCTGCCTCCTTGGATTTACAGGTGTCTGGTCCATGATCACCCCCCCATCTATAACAACTTAACCTCAGAGTTGTTGCTGAAGTTTTTCTACTAGGCCTTGTGTTTCTAACAGCGGACATTGCATCTCACTTCGATGCTGTGTCTCTGGTTGTCACGCCAAGCTGGGTAGTAGGTTCCCGCCCCATATGAAGAACGTGCTATGTTGTATCTGTTGCAAAGCCTGCGAGTCACTTACAGCACTTTCCATGGCGAGGGAGATTTCTAGGGTGTGCTGGAAATCGATGTTGACCTCGGTGAGTAAACGGCACTGAAGTCCCGCAGCAAATCATTTACTGTGTCCCCGAAGTCGCAGTGTTCTGCCAACTGCTTAAGGTTGCGATGGACTCTCCCGGGCCCCCAACTCTGAAATTAAATTTAAAACGCTGCATTATTACAAATGGCTTCAGCTGGAACTGCATTTTCACAAGGCCCACTAATTCATTATAGGACTTAGCATTGGGCATGCTCGAGACTGTCAGGATACAAATGAGATTGTATGTCTTACTGCCACATACACTCAAAAGGATGGCTTTCTGCTTTTCCTCCAGGGTAATTGCGTTCGCTATGAAATAAAATCTGAGGCACTCTACATACTGGCTCCAGTCTTCCATAGTCACATCATAAGGATCGATTCTGCCGTAGAGTGACCTGGCTGGTGAGTAGTCTTTTCTTTTTCTTAAGATTCAATGTGCTCACGGTAACAAGGCAAGATGCAGCATCGGAGTTATTTTGCCCTCGTCGCCAAAGATAATGGCTTGACAAAGCGGACAGGTTCCAACAAGAAACAGATAAACTTTATTACAAGGAGCTTTTCAGGTACAACATGCTCGATCAGGACTCTCCACAGGAAGCCCCATCCCCTGGATTGCCAGTGTTTAGGGCTCAATGGTTGGAGCCTCCCAGAACATCACATGACCCCTGATAGATAGCAGGAGAGGCATCTACCTTCAGTTGCTACATTTAGAATATGAAATGAGTATGAACACAGAAAAGGCAAAAACAATGCCACATTGTCATATGGATTCAAAACATTAACTCTGTCTTTCTCTCCACAGATGCTGTCAGACCTGCTGAGATTTTCCAGCAATTTTTGTTTCTGTTTCAGTTTTCCAGCACCCGCAGTATTTTGCTTTTATCTTAAGGCAAAAACAATGATAGTTAGAGGGAATACATTAGGAGAAACTAGAGTGAAGGTTGAAGTGAATGGTGTCACATTGAAACAAATAGGTAAGTTTGTCTATTTAGGACAAATGATAACTGATGGTAAATGTAAACGATGGTAGATGTGATGCTGAAATTAGAAGAAGGAGCGAGATATCCAAAAGTAATTTTGTGGAGATTAAGGATGTATTAACAACAAGAAAACTTAACTTGTAACAATGAAAAACTCATTAGATGCTACATTCTAACCACTTTCCTGTACGCCTCAGAAACCTGGGCAATAAGATCTGAGGGAGAAAATAGAGGCCTTTGGAATGTGAATGCTAAGACGTATGCTTAAAATTCCATAGGCAGACCGTAAGATAAATGAAGAGTTACTTGAAATTGCAAGAGCAAAAAGAACTCTTATAAAGTGTCATCCAGAAAAGAAAATGTCAGCATTTCAGCCATTTGATCAGAGCTGAAAAGCTTCAGCGATCTCTTCTAGAGGGCAAAGTGGAGGGCAGCAGAAAGAGGGGTTGACATAGGCGTAGTTGGATGACAATGTCACAGAGTGGTTGCAGACGACTTACAGTGGATGTTTGAGGATAGTGCAAGACAGTTGAGTATGTCATACCGTGATAGCAAATCACCCGGTAGGAGTAGGTACAAGCAGCAGCAGAGGATAGTTTGACCATTCTAATCGTCCATTGCTGATCAATAAGACCATGATGGTGGGGGGTGGAGAGAGTGGCAGTTGGGGTGGTGTTGGGGGCAGGGAGGTTGAAGCTGAAGCATTTGCCTGTCTGGATGAATCAGCATCATTTTGGGAGATAAATATGCTGAGGCATTTGAGGAGCAGGAAGCCATGTTTGTCACTTTATAATATAAATTAACCTAAAAAAAAATCTTGGCTTAAGTCATTCTGAACACCAGGGCCCTTGTACAGCTCAGCTCCATCCACAACACCAAGGTCACTGAACCAAATAAATTTCTCTGAGGGAGGATGAAACTAAGCAGCCTAAAGAGTAAACGTCTCATTGCAAATGACCCAGTAGTGAATGGGCAAATAGGTAATAAACATAAAACTATTACCCTGCATTACAAAGAAAGATATCTTCAAGGAAACAGACAACTACAGATTTGAAGCAGCACACTAAACCAATCCATTCCCTATTACTACCCCACAGAATTAATTGGGTTGGCTCCATTATCTAAATGATGCAGATCAGCCTCTCATTTTGTCATAAATTTGAAACACACATCTATTTATTATTCTGAATAATGAATTGCTTGCTTTCTAAGAATACAAGTGTTGCTTTTAATGAGACAGCTCTCCAGAAAAGCCTTTCTGGAAGGCCACAATTTTCTACAATGAAGAATCACACAATAAGTATTGAAGTTTTAATATACAGCTCCTTGGCAGTTTCAGCCATATTTTCAAAGTTGTTGATTAGAATGAAAGACATGCTTTTCTGTGGCATCTTATTACATCAATCAAAAACATCGCAGAGTGTTTCACAGCTAATGGGCTGAATTGCTTTGAAGCTCAGTGACTACTTGTCAAGGCAAATATAGCAGTCATTTTACAAACAGCACGATCCCACAAAGAGCACTGGGATAAATGACCAATTATAGTACTGAGGAGGGAAAGTTGACCAGGGCAGGGAGGATGCCCGGGTTTTCTAATAGTAGCCGAGGATCTCGAGCTGTCACCTAGACAGTTGAATATATTGCATTCTCTGAAGGCATCCCACGGCAAAGCATTGAAACCTCAATGTAGATCATCAGCAAATCCACTAAGACAAGTTTGAGTTAATCTCACCACTGTTTAATTAGACGTTGTCACTATCCAGTCTACTCTGTATCTAACCCCATACTGGAGCTTTCGTGGGAATGTTTGATTGGGAGATACAGAGGGAACTGTACTCTTTATCTGTCCTGTGTTATATTTGTTCAGGGAGTCTTTGCTGGGACAGTGCAGAGGGAGTTTTACTCTCTATCTGTCCTGTGCCTGCCCTGTGAATGTCTGCTGACATTGTGAATTATGGAAACATTTGATTCCCGGCACTAGCGTCCGTCACTTTGATGAACTGAATGCTTCACAGTCACACCGGTGAGGTGTTTCTGAGCACAGAGCATGATCTGTGGCTCCAGGCTGTAAAGTGATTAACTTCGGTTGTCTAGTTCAATTACAATTCAATAATGTGTTCATTTACATTAAATAAACTTATATTATGATTAAATAGAAGGAAGTAAATTAGCTGAGAACATTAATCTACTACAAATGGTCGGTGATAAACAGGGGCCATTGTTATTGTTGTTATCTAGCATTGCAAGCTGTTTCATTCTGTGATATCAGAGGCTGGTCTGCCTTCACCAGCATTTATCTGGGCTATAAATTTTAAATCTGAGCAGCTGACAATGTTTGTGCGTTTGGGGAAGAACTCTGGTCATATCTGTGTGCTTGAGAAAATTGGGATCTTATGTCCAAGGGCTGTGTTTTTCAACAATAACAACAGTGTGCATTTATATAGCACTTTTAACTTATTAAAACATCCAAAGGCACTTCAAATAAAATTTGGCAGCAAACCACATGAGGAGACATTAGGGCAGGCGACCAAAAGCTTGATCAAAAAGGAGTGTCTTAAAGAAGGAGAGTGAGGTGGCAGCATTTACAGATCAAATGAATTCCAAATCCTTGAGCTTTGGCAGCTGATGTCACAGTCACCAATGGAACAGTGATTAAAATCAGGGAAGAGCAAGAGGCCAGAATTGGAGGAGCACAGGGGTCTTGGGTGTTATAGGGCTGGACAAGATCAGAGATGGGGAAGAAGAGGACACAGGGGGATTTGCAAACAGCAAGGGTGAGGATTTTAAAATCGAAATGTTGCTCAAGAGGGATCCAATGTAGATCAGCACTCTAGGTACAGATGTCAGTTACACAGGAACAGGCACACACTGTGGGCATAGCGGTCAGTTATACTGGAACTGGCACACACTGTGGCATAGCAGTCAGTTACACTGGAGCTGGCACACACTATGGGCATAGCGGTCAGTTACACAGGAACAGGCACACACTATGGGCATAGCGGTCAGTTACACTGGAGCTGGCACACACTGTGGGCAAAGCGGTCAGTTACACTGGAACTGGCACACGCTATGGCATAGCGGTCAGTTACATAGGAACTGGCACACACTGGGCATAGTGGTCAGTTACATAGGAACTGGCACACACTGGGCATAGTGGTCAGTTACACTGGAGCTGGCACACACAATGGCATAGCGGTCAGTTACACTGGAACTGGCACACACTATGGGTGTAGCGGTCAGTTTCACGGGAGGTGGCACATACTGTGGGCATAGCGGTCAGTTACACTGGAGCTGACACACACTGAGGGCATAACGGTCAGTTACACTGGAGCTGGCACACACTGTGGGCATAGCGGTCAATTACATAGGAACTGGCGCACACTGTGGGCATAACGGTCAGTTACACTGGAGCTGGCGCACACTGTGGGCATAGCGGTCAGTTACACTGGAGCTGGCGCACACTGTGGGCATAACGGTCAGTTACAGTGGAGCTGGCACACATTGAGGCCATAGCGGTCAATTACACTGGAGCTAGCGCACACTGTGGGCATAGCGGTCAGTTACACTGGAACTGGCGCACACTGTGGGCATAGCGGTCAGTTACACTGGAGCTGGCACAAACTGTGGGCATAGTGGTCAGTTACAATGGAGCGGGCACACACTATGGGTGTAGCGGTCAGTTTCACGGGAGGTGGCACATACTGTGGGCATAGCGGTCAGTTACACTGGAGCTGACACACACTGAGGGCATAACGGTCAGTTACACTGGAGCTGGCACACACTGTGGGCATAGCGGTCAATTACATAGGAACTGGCGCACACTGTGGGCATAACGGTCAGTTACACTGGAGCTGGCGCACACTGTGGGCATAGCGGTCAGTTACACTGGAGCTGGCGCACACTGTGGGCATAACGGTCAGTTACAGTGGAGCTGGCACACATTGAGGCCATAGCGGTCAATTACACTGGAGCTAGCGCACACTGTGGGCATAGCGGTCAGTTACACTGGAACTGGCGCACACTGTGGGCATAGCGGTCAGTTACACTGGAGCTGGCACAAACTGTGGGCATAGTGGTCAGTTACACTGGAGCTGGCACACACTGTGGGCATAGCAGTCAGTTACACTGGAGCTGGCGCACACTGTGGGCATAACGGTCAGTTACACTGGAGCTGGCACACACTGTGGGCATAGCAGTCAGTTACACTGGAGCTGGCGCACACTGTGGGCATAACGGTCAGTTACACTGGAGCTGGCACACACTGTGGGCATAGCAGTCAGTTACACTGGAGCTGGCACACACTGTGGGCATAGCGGTCAGTTACACTGGAGCTGGCGCACACTGTGGGCATAGCAGTCAGTTACACTGGAGCTAGCGCATACTGAGGGCACAGCAGTCAGTTACACTGTAACTGGCACACACTGCAAGGATATTGATCAGTTACACTGAAACACACACACTGTGGAGACAAGGGTCAGTTGCTCTAGAATTAACACACACACTGAGGACAGTAGCCAGTTGCATTGAGACATGCAGTGAGAACAGTCGTCAGCTACATTGAGACACACTGTGAACAGTGGTCAGTTGCATTGAAACATACACACACACACACACACACTGTGAGGAAAGTGGTCAGTTACACTGAAACACACGCTCACACACTATGAGGATAGTGGTCAGTTACATTGAAACACACACACAGACTCACACACTGTGAGGAAAATGGTCAGTTACACTGAAACACACATACACACACACACACACACACACACACACTCTGTGAGGACAGTGGTCAGTTACATAGGAACTCACACACACAAACTGTGAGGACAGTGGTTAGTTACACTGAGACACTCAATGAGGAGATTGATCAGTTACATTGAAACACACACACACCATTTTCAGTGTAACCATCTTCAGCTGCTTCATCAATGACCTTCCTTCCATCATAAAGTCAGAAGTGGGGATGTTTGCTGATTGCAAAATGTTGAGCACCATTCACAACTCCTCAGATACTGAAGCAGTTCGTGTCCAAATGCAGCAAGACCTGGACAATATCCAGGCTTGGGCTGACAAGTGGCAAGTAACATTCACGCCACACAAGTGCCAGGCAATGACCATCTCCAATAAGAGAGAATCCAACCATTGATGTTCAGTGGCATTACCATCACTGAATCCCCCACTATCAACATCCTGGGGGTTACCATTGACCAGAAATTGAACTGCACTAGCCGTATAAATACTGTGGCTACAAGAGCAGATCAAAGACCAGGAATCCTGTGATGAGTAACTCACCTCCTGACTCCCCAAAGCCTGTCCACCATCTACAAGGCAAAAGTCAGGAATGTGATGGAATACTCCCCACTTGCCTGGATAAGTGCAGCTCCCACAACACTGAAGACGCTGGACAGCATCCAGGACAAGGCAGCCCGCTTGATTGGCACCACGTCCACAAACATTGACTCCCTCCACCACCGACGAACAGAAGTAGCAGTGTGTACCATCTACAAGATGTGCTGCAGGAATTCACCAAGGCAGCACCTTCCAAACCAATGACCGCTACCACCTAAAAGGACAAAGGCAGCAGACAGATGGGAACACCACCACCTGGTGGTTCCCCTCCAAGTCACTCACCATCCTGACTTGGTAATATATCGCCAAACCATCTTTGTTGCTGGGTCAAAACCCTGGAACTCCCTTCCTAACAACATTGTGGGTGTACCTACACCAAATGGACTGCAGATTCAAGAAGACAGCTCACCACCACCTTCTCAAGAGTAACTAGGGATGGGCAATAAATGCTGGCCCAGCCAGCGACGCCCAACATCCTGTAAATGAATTTTTTTTAAAAGTACACTGTGAGCTCAGTAGTCAGTTACACTGAAACATACACTGTGATGACAGTGGTCAGTTACACTGAGACATATACTGTGAGGACAGTGGTCAGTTGCACTGAAACACACACTGTGAAGACAGCGGTCAGTTACACCAAGACACACACGTGCTGTGAGGATAGTAATCAGTTACACCAAAACACACACACACTGTGAGGACAGTGGTCAGTTACAGTGAAACACACACACACACAGTGAACACAGTAGCGAGTTACACTGAAACGCACACACACTGTGAGGACAGTGATCAGTTACACTGAGGCACGCACATACACTGTGCGGACTGTGATCAGTTACATTGAGACACACAATGTGAGGACAGTGGTCAGTTAAACTAAGGCACATACTGTGAGGACAGTGGTCAGCTACACTGAGATACACACTGTGAGGACAGTGGTCAGTTACACTGAGACACACAATGTGAGGACAGTGGTCAGTTACACTGAGACACACTGAGTGCAGTGGTCAGTTACACTGAAACACACAAACTGAGGACAGTGGTCAGTTACAATGAGACACACACACTGTGAGGGCAATGGCCAGTTACACTGAGACACACACAGTGAGGACAGTGGCCAGTTAACTGGAACACATGCTGTGAGGACAGTGGTCAATTACACTGAGACACACACACGCTGTGAGGACAATGGTCAGTTACACTGAATCACACACACACAGTGCACACAGTAGCAAGTTACACTGAGACACACACACACTGTAAGGACAATTATCAGTTACACTGAGACACACACTGTGAGGACAGTCGTCAGTTACACTGAGACACACACTGTGAGGACAGTCGTCAGTTACACTGAGACACACAATGTGAGGACAGTGGTCGTTACACTCAGGCACATACTGTGAGGACAGTGGTCAGTTACACTGAAACATACACACTGTAAGGGCAGTGGTCAGTTACACTGAGACACACACAGTGAGGACAGTAGCCAGTTAACTGAAACACATGATGCGAGGACAGTAGTCAGTTACACTGAGACACATACACACTGTGAGGACAATGGTCAGTTACACTGAGACACAGACACACTGTGAGGACAGTGGTCAGATACACTGAGACACACACTATGAGGACAGTGGTCAGTTACACTGAGACACACACACACTGTGAGGACAGTGGTCAGTTACATTGAAACACACACACTGTGATGACAGTGGTCAGATACCACAACCCGCCAAAGAATCAAGTAAGGCAGAAGAGTTCCTTCAATCTCCTCTCTCTCCTCCCTGAAGGAAAGCATATTGAGAGAATTGGAAGAGAAAATTACTACTTGATCACTCTGTCAGCTACCCTGTGCAGGAATGGGGCCAGAGGAAGAATGTGTGGCAATGGGTGTGAGAATCAGGCCTTAGTGCTGAGGTCAGGGGGATAGGTTGCGTCACGGCCATTGACTGTCGGCTTACCATGTCCTATTGCCCTTGTGCTGTCTGTCAGTGTGACGACACTGTGATCTTAAACAGTTCAAGCAGGCTGAATGTTAGGGGTGAATTTTACATTTGAAAATGGGGACTGCTGGCCCCCGCACTTACATAAAATCCGGCACGATGACATTGAGTCACTAACCCAATGTCATCACACCGATCTCCGATGCAATGGAATGCAATTCATAACGCTTCCAAGTATCCCATCAGTGAGCTGCTGGGTTTGGCCCTCCCTGACAGTTGCCAGTCCCTCGATGGAGCAAGCCATGTGTTCTGAAGGTGATCGCAGCGCCCATGGTCTTGATGGGCTCCTCCACCCTCCGTGCCAGCGCGCCCAGCCCCTCTGGTATCTCTGCCACATCTTTATGTACCTCGCGCTGGACATTCAACACCTGCCACCTGATGGATGACTCCAGAGGCTCATCCTCAGTCTGAGGCTCAGCATCTAGGTTGTCTCCAACACTCCTCCTAGTGCAAAGGCCTGCACTATTTCAGTCTCTGACAGCTGGTCTGGTGATTGTGATGCACTCACACCACTGTGTGTGGATCCCTTTGAGCCGACTCGTGCATTCCCACTGAGGTACGTATATCTGCGCTGGTGCTAGGTGTGGAGCAAGGATGTGACCCTGAACCCTCTGAGGCTCCACCCTCCTCCTCAGAAGGTAACATTGGTCCATTGGGGATGGTCAGTGCAGCTGTCGATGTTTCACCTGTGGGAGAAGCAAACAAGGAGTGTGAAGAGCACCATCATGATTTGAGATGACTTCACAGAGATATGCTTCCCAAAAACACACATTGGCACCATTGAGAGATGGGAACCAGGGTTTAAACCTCAGCCCCTTCAGCACTGAGACACACATTGCTTCCCAAATCCTGCAAGCTTCCAAAGTTCAAACTCATCAATGTGACCTCCCACCACCTTCCCCTCCCCAGCCCCTTCAGCACTATCCTTGCCAGAGAGATCTATGCAGACTTTGAATCTCACCACCCCAGGGCCATCCTCCAACCTCACCTTACCCAATGCTGTGATCCACTGGCTCAGTGCCAGCTTCAGAACTTCATCCTCTAAGGGGGTGAAATGGGCAGGTTTGGTTAAACACCTCCAGTCCTGGCCCTCTCTCCGGCATGGTGTGCCCTTTTCTCCTGCAAATGAAAAGGGACATTGTAATGAATCTACTGTGGAAAAATCATTCTTTCAATTGTGTGCCCGACCTATACTCCATCAACAGTCAACAACTCTCAGTGATCCTTGTTAACTAACAGTTGTTGCAGTGCATTAGCCACACCCTACTCTACCCCACCCCACAATCCCCCTGTGCCATGCAGAGTGGCATATCTACTTCATGCCACCTTGTGCACTTGGCCAAGACATTGGGCAATCCCACACTCGACCCACACCACACCCTCACACCCATCCAAATAGGTCCATCTGCAAAATGGGTTACATGCTCACCCTCTAAGAGGTCAGTGAGCCTTTTGTGGCACTGCAGCAATGATCTGTGGATGGCCCCACAGCTGCTCATTAACACTGTGACCTCCATCCAGGCTACTTTGGTCTGGCTGGGAGATCTCCTCTTCCTATCAGCTGGAATGAGGGCCTCCCACCGATCTTCCACAGCCTGGAAGAGGACTCATGAAGAGTCATCCTCAAGCCATGGGGCCGTCCTTGGCCTGGACCCCTCAACAACCGGTCCCTCCATTCTCTTTGCCGTATGGTAGCCCTAGAGCCTCCTTGGAGAGATCAAGAGAGTTAAAGGATAGAATTTGAGTCTTTTCCTAAACACTTGATATTCATAAGGGGAAGGGGGCAGGTGTGCCCAAATGTTCTTCCCTTCCTGGCATGGGTCCTGTATGCTGCAGTCCTCACTGCTGGCATAATAGTCACCAAACTTTAAAAACAAGCTCTTACCTGCTGCTGCTCCAATAGTTCAATGGATTTACAAGTCTTGGTGCAAACTTCTGCCTCCAGACCAGTAACTGTTATGCAGTTTACACCAGCCCTTGTCAGGGTGCCTTTAAATGGGTGACCATGACCAAAGTGTAGTTCATGGCCTGACCCTTCTCCTTAGACATCCCACCCTGGAGCCCCGATTGGGTGCGCTGCCCACCCTTCTTGTGGGCTGTTGGCTGCTAATAAGCCGATAAATGCTTTATTCAGCACCTTTAAAAGGCGGTGTGGGAGTCAGTAAATCACAAACGTCTGGGCCGGACTCACGCCCCCTGCCCACCAAAAGGCGTAAAATTCATCCCGTGTCCAGCTCACCACTGTTCCTGGCTTTCTCAATCTCAACACCCATTAAACAAACTCATTCATCTCTTTTTAATTCAGGGAATTGTTATTGTTGTTATTGTAATAGAAGACAGCAACTTATTTTTAACATAGAAAATATTCCTAAGGGGTTTCACAGGGGAAAATGCCATGAAAGGAACTAGTCAAGCACCTTTTACAACCTCGAGACCTCCCAAAGCACTTTTCAGCCAATGTAGTTATTTTTTTAAGTGTAGTCACTATCGTATTGTAGGAAACATGGCAGCTAATTTGTACATGGCAAGATCCCACAAACAGCAACTGAATAAATGAACAGATGGTGTTGGTTGAGTGATGAATAATGTCCATGGGGAACCAGGAAGAATGCCTGTGCCCTTCTGGAATTGTGGGTGTTTACATCAACCTGAGGGGATTCACAGGGCCTCAGTTTAGCATTTCATCCAAAAGGCTTCGCCTCTGACAGTGTAGGACATTGCCAATTCTGTACTGGAGTGGTAGATGGAATATGTGTTTGTGTCTTTAGAGTAACACAAAAAAACACAATCTTTTGACTCAAAGGTGAGAGTGCTACACACTGAGCGACTTGGTCAGCAACTTGGGTGAGATGGTCAAAGAATTGTATTTTGGTAACGATTTTAAAGATGTGCAGGAAGCAAAAAGGGAAGAAGTATTTGTGACTAGATCCCATATTCCTGAAGGTTTGAGCCCCTACAGAAAGACATCCTGCAAAAAATGAAGTCTGCAAATGACAAGTGATAGTACCACTGCCAGGTGACAATAGAAGATGGGAGAGCTGCTGCATAAAGGGAAGCTTTCTCTCAAGGCCCGAGTGAAAAAGGCCTCAATCAATTCTCTTCCCAGTTCCCAGTGTATTTCCCTGTCAGTTCCACCCAGAGAACCATTGAGAGGGGACAGACACATGGGCAAGAGAAAACTTCCCAATAGGAGGGGAGAATCTGTATTAAATTTCTTCTGAAGTGAGCAGAGCCAACTCTAATTAATCTGAGTTGGTGGGTGTTACTGCCAACAGGCAGATCAGTTTAACCAGATATTTATAGATTATAGAATCATAAACTAAGTCATCCACTTGGGAAGATTAATGCCATTCCAATGTGCTTCTGATTTATTTTCTAATGTGATGCGAAGATCTCAAGATCATAACAGAGGCTGTATCTAACCCATGTTGTACCTGCCCTGGGAGTGTTTGATGGGACAGTGTAGAGAGAACTCTACTTATTACCCATGTTGTACCTGCCCTGGGAGTGTTTGATGGGAGAGTATAGAGAGAACTCCACTCTGAATCTCATTGGTCCTGTACCTTCTCTCAGAGTGTATAGGGAATTGGGGGTGTTTAAAATGCAATTACAATGAACTCTATCCCTAATCATCACATCCCTTATCTTTATGAGTGCAAAGATATGAAGAGAAAGGTTGCTAAATTCAAAAAGGCTAAACTGCAGCATTCATCCCTATTAAATCTGTTGGTATAGTTTGAGGGGTCAGTTATTACGTAAGAAAAATAAAGCAGCATAGAGTGAACTTGCTTCCAAAATACTTCTTATATTCCTGCTGTCAAAGTATAGCAAAGAATGACAGATTAACTTCAGCAGCAATGTGGACACAAATAGCAGAAAGATACATTGTGCCATCACCAACATCATTTACTACATATAAATCTCCCAGTGGGATATTGATGATTACCTTGTGCTCCACAAATACTGCTCTCCACAAAATCTTCCTCCATTCTTTTCACATGGGAGTTTTTATTGTGTCACTTCAGTTCACTGCTCTCCCCCCTTCATGTGTACAGTATTACGCACACAGAACAGTGTGCAAGGGTTGGGGTGTCACTGCCACTGAACTCATACTCCTCAGTAGGAGAATTGACCCTAACAGGATTCCAGCTCCTGACTGCCCTCAAAATACCCTCCAGGGAAATGTACACAAATTCCTACTTGAGTGAGAATGGCGGGCAAACACTGAACTGAGTCAGGTCAAGAGCCAATGCCTTAAGAAGATGCAAGAAACTGGGCCAAAACGAACCTACAATGGTTTCAGTGCATTGGTGATGTAATAGAGGAGGCACCTGCATTTGTGAATGAGAGGTGCCAGTGAATATAACTTAAGATTTCCACATGAGCTTTTGAAGAATATTGAGACTGGGATAACCACTGGCAAATGATTTATGGATTTGCCAGGTGAACAACGGTGGGAGTGTGAGGGCTGAGCAGTGGGAAACAGGAAGTCATGTCATAAAACTTCCCAGAAAATGTTCGGCCAGATTTGACAACCCAATATTCCCCCAAACGAAAGGGAGGTGTTGGAGACAGTACCAGTTATCACCATCCCATCCCATCCCACCCACACAACCCCCCCCACCCCCCCACCCACCCCTCTTGCCCCCTCACCTGCCCCTCCCAACACATTTTCCAGCAGTCAAGTGTGCTAATGATAGAAGAGCTGGGAACAGTCACACAACCCACCCTAGTGCCTGAAATGAGATGTGAGATCTCAGGATGGAATGCCAAGAAGGGAGAAAAATAGAAGCTAGTTGACAGAATAAATAACTAATGAAGGGTGCACTGTCGTGCCACCTTGTAAAAGAATTGTTACTTAAAGCGACGTGACAGGCACAACGTTTCTTTATTTGAACAAGTTCCACTTTTTTTTGTTGCCCATGGCAACAAGATCCTACACGACTAAAGCCTCGACCATTCTTGGTCCCTCACAACACGGAAAGTTAAAATAAGATTGAAACAAGGCATCTGCCATGTATAACTCACACCAAGCCAAGAAATTCTATTCCAACATGTCATTAACACCAACAGTTGCTTTGGCATCTACCCATCAACATTCGCTGGCCTCCTTGCTTATCTGTTCAATATTCAAATAGATTAAAGATCCTCACGCACAGGCCTGAGGTGCTGTAATGAATTGCAGGCATTGAGCGAACATAAAGAATATGCCCATGGGAGCAGATCAAAAATTCCACAGCAGAATATGTGTTTTTCAACATTATTCAGTCTCTGCCACTGCTGGGAGATACTTGAGCATTATACTGGAGTCCAATAGACATTGGTGAGTAGACACTCACCCATATAATATCCTAATTCCAAATACAATGCTCACAATCTTCCACTTGAGCCCCAAATCCCTGCCCAACACACTCTTAATTCTCATTCCATCCTTGTAGTGTTGAAACAAAGACTTATCAAAACATCTTCTACTCTAACACATTTTCCCCAACCCCACATCCACAATGTCGTTCCTGCTGCTGACCTCTTCTTCTTCAGTTCTCTGCCTGAAGGCAGGTCTGACCCATAGCACCACAATCTCTATCATGCTAGGGCAATGAAGCAGGTCCCCAATCCATCCCAGCCAGAACAAGGATCGTTGGCACCAATCTGATCCATACCGGCCACCCAGGCAACTAAGCCATCCGGCCCCCCGCAAGGAGTGCAAGTTACTGTGTCAACAGGCACTTTTACATGCATGCGTTGTAGCCTGGAGCTGTGAATAGAGATGGCAGAGGCTCCAATTTTCTTTCCATCACATGGATAATCAGGAACCTCTCCTGCTCTTACTGCCTGCCATTGGCATATGTTGGAAGGATTTACAGGTTGACATTCAATCTGTTTGTCCGCATTATGAACACGCTTTCCTTGGCCATCAAGTTCTGGAGTGTGTCTCACACCCGGAGCTTCTGGCTCAGAGGCAGGGATGCTACCCTCTGCACAACAAGATCTCCTCTACAGACTAAAAGATTCTTAATGATATAAGCTCAGTCATAAATATCCACAGCTTTACAATTTACCCACCTTCTACATACAAACATATGAATTAGGAGCAAATGTAGGCCATTTGGCTCCCCCCAGTCTGCTCCACTATTCAATAAGATCATAGCTGATCTGATTGTGACTTCAACACCATGTTCCCACCTACCCCCAATACTCTTTGTCTCCCTTGTTAGTCAAGAAACTGTCACTCTCTGTCTTAAAATTATTCACTGACTCTGCCACTACTGTCCTCTGGAGAAGAGAGTTTCACAGATTCATGACCCTCTGAGAGAAAAAATTTCTCTTCGTCTCCATCTTAAATGGGAGACCTCTTATTTTTAAACTGTGTCCCCTAGTTCTACTCTCTCCCACAAGGGAAAACTCATTCTTCTAACCTCCACTGGATACAGGCCCAACTTGTCCTCCTTTCCTCAAAAAATAAACCCCTCATCCCAGGAATAAGGCAAGTGAGCCTTCTCTGAATTGCTTTGAATGCAAATATGACCTTTCTTAGGAAAGGGAACCAAAACTCTACACGATACTCAAATGCAGTCTCACCAATGCCCTGTACAACTGTAGCAAAACATCCGTACTTTATATTCCATTCCCTTTGTAATAAACAACAGCATTTCATTAGCCTTGTAATCACTTGCTGTACCTGCATTCTAACTTTTTGTGATTCATGTACCAGGACACCCAGACCCCTCTGTACTGCAGAGTTCTGAAATGTCTCTCCTTTTAGACAATATGCTGCTTTTCCATTCTCCCTGCCAAAGTGAACAAGTTCACATTTTCCCACCTTATACTCCATCTGCCAAATTTTTGGCCACTTATTTAACCTATCCATATTCCTCTGCAGACTCCTTATGTCCTCTTCACAACTTAGTTTCCTATCTATCTTTGTGTCATTAGCAAATTTAGCAATTATACATTTGGTCCCTTCAACCAAATCATTGATATAGACTGTAAATAGCTGAGGCCCCAGCACTGAGCCTTGCGGCACACCACTCATTACACTTGCTAACCCAAAAATGACCCATCTGTGCCTATTCTCTGTTTCCTTTTAGCAGACCAATTTTCTATCCATACTAATATATACACCAACACCATGAGCTGTATAGTAACCTAGTAACTTAGTAACCAAGTGGCACCTTGTCAAATACCTTCTGGAAATCCAAGTACACCACCACATCCATAGGTTTTCCCTTATCTTGTCTCTCCTGTTAATTCAACTGGTTCGTAACTAAAGAAGTAAATAGGTTGGATATGAGTCAATGGATATCATTACAGTAAAAGAGTGTTCCAGTGAACTAAAACAAAAATAGCTCGAAAAACTCGGCAGGTCTGACAGCATCTGCAGAGAAGAATACAGTTAACTTTTCGTGTCCATATGACTCTTCATCAGAAAAATAGAAAAATAGAAATGAGGTGAACTATAAGCTGTTTGAGGGGGGTGGGACAGGTAGAGCTGGATAGAGGGCCACAGGTAGGTGGAGGCAAAGAAGAGATTGCCAAAGATGTCATCGACCAAAGGACAAAGGGGTATTGACGATGGTGATATTAGTTAAAGGGTGTGCTAATGGTGACATTAAGGGTAGTAAACAAGATGAGCAAGTGACAGATAGCCTTAGTGGGGGTGGGGTAGGGGCAAGGGATCGAAATAGGTTAATAGATGGAGATAAAACAATGGATGGGAACAAATTTAAGAATAATAATAGAAGTAGGTGGGAAAAGAAAAATATATTTTAAAATATATAAATTATTAGAAAAAAGGGGAATCGGAAAGGGGGTGGGGATGGAGGAGAGAGTTCATGATCTGAAGTTGTTGAACTCAAAGTTAAGCCTGGAAGACTGTAAAGTGTCTAGTTGGAAGATGAGGTAAAAACAAAAAACAAAAAACTGCGGATGCTGGAAATCCAAAACAAAAACAGAATTACCTGGAAAAACTCAGCAGGTCTGGCAGCATCGGTGGAGAAGAAAAGAGTTGACGTTTCGAGTCCTCATGACCCTTCAACAGAACTAGGTGAATCCCAGGAAGGGGTGAAATATAAGCTGGTTTAAGGTGGTGGGGGGGTGGGGGGGGGGGGGGAGGTGGGGGGGAGAGAAGTGGAGGGGGGTAGTGTGGTTGTAGGCAAAAGCAGTGATAGAAGCAGATCATCAAAAGATGTCACAGACAGCAGAACAAAAGAACACATAGGTGTCGAAGTTGATGATATTATCTAAACGAATGTACTATTTAAGAATGGATGGTAGGGCACTCAAGGTATAGCTCTAGTGGGGGTGGGGGGAGCATAAAAGATTTAAAAATATTTAAAAATAATGGAAATAGGTGGGAAAAAGAAAAATCTATATAATTTATTGGAAAAAAACAAAAGGAAGAGGGAAGAAACAGAAAGGGGGTGGGGATGGAGGAGGGAGCTCACGACCTAAAGTTGTTGAATTCAATATTCAGTCCAGAAGGCTGTAAAGTGCCTAGTCGGAAGATGAGGTGTTGTTCCTCCAGTTTGCGTTGGGCTTCACTGGAACAATGCAGCAAGCCAAGGACAGACATGTGGGCAAGAGAGCAGGGTGGAGTGTTAAAATGGCAAGCGACAGGGAGGTTTGGGTCATTCTTGCGGACAGACCGCAGGTGTTCTGCAAAGCGGTCGCCTAGTTTACGTTTGGTCTCTCCAATGTAGAGGAGACCACATTGGGAGCAACGAATGCTCCCTCCTCCATCCCCACCCCCTTTCTGTTTCTTCCCCCTTCCTTTTGTTTTTTTCCAATAAACTATATAGATTTTTCTTTTTCCCACATATTTCCATTATTTTAAAATATTTTTAAATCTTTTATGCTCCCCATCCCCACTAGAGCTGTACCTTGAGTGCCCTACCATCCATTCTTAATTAGTACATTCGTTTAGATAATATCGCCAACTTCGACACCTATGTGTTCTTTTGTTCTGCTGTCTGTGACATCTTTTGATGATCTGCTTCTATCACTGCTTTTGCCTACAACCACACCACCCCCCTCCACTTCTCTCCCCCCACCCAGCCACCCCCCCACCGCGACCCCCCCAACCCCCCACCACCTTATATTTCATCCCTTATATTTCACCCCTTTCATATATCACCAGCTTATATTTCACCCCTTCCTGGGATTCACCTAGTTCTGTCGAAGGGTCATGAGGACTCGAAACGTCAACTCTTTTCTTCTCCGCCGATGCTGCCAGACCTGCTGAGTTTTTCCAGGTAATTCTGTTTTTGTTTTGGAAGATGAGGTGCTGTTCCTCCAGTTTGCGTTGAGCTTCACTGGAACATTGCAGCAGGCCAAGGATGGACATGTGGGCATGAGAGCAGGGTGGTGTGTTGAAATGGCAAGCGACAGGGAGGCCTGAGTCATGCTTGCGGACAGACTGAAGGTGTTCTGCAAAACGGTCACCCAGTCTGCGTTTGGTCTCTCCAATGTAGAAACCAAATCTTCCGATTAGGCACTTAAAAGCCTTCTGAACTTAACATTGAGTTCAACAACTTCAGATCATGAACGCTCTCCTCCTTCCCCACCCCCTTTCCGATCCCCCTTTTTTCTCATAATTTATATATTTTTTATGTATTTTTCTTTTCGTACCCATTTCTAGTATTTTTAAATTTATTTCCATCCATTGTTTTATCTCCACCTTTTAGCCTATTTCGATCCTTTCCTCCCACCCCACCCCCACTAGGGCTATCTGTACCTTGCTCGTCCTGCTTTCTACCCTTAATGTCACCATTAGCACATTTCTTAGCTAATATCACCACCGTCAACACCCCTTTGTCCTTTTGTCTATGACATCTTTGGCAATCTCTTCTTTGCCTCCACTGCCCATCTATCCAGCTCTACCTGTCCCACCCCCCTCAAACAGCTTATATTTCACCTCATTTCTATTTTTCTTTAGTTCTGAAGAAGAGTCAAAAGGACTCAAAAGGTTAACTGTCGTCCTCTCCACAGATGCTGTCAGACCTGCTGAGTTTTTCCAGCTATTTTTGTTTCTGTTTCAGACTTCCAGTATCCGCAGTATTTTGCTTTTATCTTAGTGTTACAATGAAGGTGTGTTATCGCTAGAGTGTTAGATTGAGGGTGTATTATACAGAAGTTCACAGTGAAGGAATGTTAAGCAGAGAACGTTAGAGTGAGAGTGTTGCACTGAGAATATTACAATGAGGGAGTATAGCACAGGAAGTGATACAGGGGGTATGCTTTACAGAAAATTACACTGGGAGTGTAAGAGAAAGTCTGGAACTAGGTTTGGGAGCTGAGGAGCAAGTCAGGAGCTGGGGAAAGAGTTGAGAGCTGGGGAGAAGGTGGGGTGGGTGAGGCCTTTGGAAGAGGTTAGATGTGCTTTGGGAGAGATAAGGTGCCCTTTGAGACTGGTCAGGTGCCCTTTGGGGTTATTAAAAGTAGACACATATGTGTGTAAAAAGTGCATAAATTCATTGGAACTGTCATGCTCATTGGAACTGTCATGAGAGCTGACAAAAGGACTGTCAAGAGAACTGTGAAAAGGATCTGTCGAAGTGAGCTGTCAAGATCTCAAGGAATTTAAATTTCCTGTCCTTTAAACATTTGAGAAAAAAAACTGTCTGCAGTGTTAAAAAAAATCAGTACTTGCAATTTTACTGTTTGTTAACATATGCCTGAGTGTTACCACTATAGGATTAATGCTGCATGACTGATTTCACAACCTACCATTATCACACAGTGTCGTGCCTGTCAGTTCAGGTTGACTGACAATTTTAAAGAACAAAGAAAGAACAAAGAAAAGTACAGCACAGGAACAGGCCCTTCGGCCCTCCAAGCTTGTGCCGATCATATTGCCCGTCAACTAAAACATTTTGCACTTCCGGGGTCCGTATCCCTCTATTCCCATCCTATTCATGTATTTGTCTTAAACACCACTATCGTACCTGCTTCCACCACCTCCTTTGGCAGCGAATTCCAGACACTCACTAACTTCTGCGTAAAAAACTTGCCCCGCACATCTCCTCTATAGTTTTCTCCTCTCACCTTAAGTCCATGTCCCCTAGTAATTGACTCTTCCGCCCTGGGAAAAAGCTTCTGACTATCTACTCTGTCCATGCCACTCATAATTTTGTAAACTTCTATCAAGTCGCCCCTCAATCTCCGTTGCTCTAGTGAGAACAATCCGAGTTTCTCCAACCTCTCCTCATAGCTAATAACCTCCAGACCAGGCAGCATCCTGGTAAACCTCCTCTGCACCCTCTCCAATCCCTCCATATCCTTCTGGTAATGTGGCGACCAGAATTGCACGCAATATTCCAAGTGTGGCCTAACCAAGGTTCTATACAGCTGCAGCATGACTTCCCAGCTTTTATACTCAACACCCCTGCCAATGAAGGCAAGCATGCCATATGCCTTCCTGACAACCTTATCCACCTGCGTTGCGACTTTCAGTGACCTGTGGACCTGTACACCCAGATCCCTCTGTCCGTCAATGCACTTAAGGGTTCTGCCATTTACTGTATAATTCCTGCCTGTATTAGACCTTCCAAAATGCATTACCTCGCATTTGTCCAGATTAAACTCCATCTGCCATTTCTCCGCCCAAGTCTCCAACTGATCTTTATCCATTGTATCCTTTGACAATCCTCTTCACTATCTGCAACTCCTCCAACCTTAGCGTCGTCTGCAAACTTACTAATTAGCCCAGTTACGTTTTCCTCCAAATCATTTATGTATACTACAAACAGCAAAGGTCCCAGCACTGATCCCGGTGGAACATCACTAGTCACAGCTCTCCATTCAGAAAAGCACCCTTCCACTGCTACCCTCTGTCTTCTATGACCAAGCCAATTCTGTATCCATCCTGCCAGCTCACCTCTGATCCCGTGCGACTTTACCTTCTGTACCAGTCTGCCATGAGGGACCTTATCAAAGGCCTTACTGAAATCCATGTATATAACAACCACTGCCCTTCGATCATCAATCATCTTTGTCACTGCCTCGAAAAACTCGATCAAGTTAGTGAGACACGACCTCCCCTTCACAAAACCATGCTGCTTCTCACTAATACGCCCATTTGCTTCCAAATGGTAGTAAATTCTGTCACGAAGAATCTTCTCCAATAATTTCCCTACCACTGACGTAAGGCTCACCGGCCTGTAATTTCCTGGACTATCCCTGCTACCCTTCTTAAACAATGGAACAACATTGGCCATTCTCCAGTCCTCTGGGACCTCACCCGTAGCCAGTGAGGATACAAAGATTTCTGTCAAGGCCCCAGCAATCTCCTCCCTTGCCTCCCTCAGTTCTCTGGGGTAGATCCCATCTAGCCCTGGGGACTTATCCACCTTAATATTCTTCAAGACACCTGACAGCTCCCCTTTTTTGATCTCAACATGATCCAGGCTATCTACACACTCTTCTCTAGACAAATCGACCGCAAAGTCCTTCTCTTTGGTGAATACTGATGAGAAGTATTCATTTAGTATCTCTCCCATTTCTTCTGGCTCCACACACAGATTCCCACCTCTGTCCCTGAGTGGGCCTACCCTTTCCCTGGCTACCCTCTTGCTTTTTACATATGTATAAAAGGCTTTGGGATTTTCCTTAATCCTGGTTGCCAGTGACTTTTCATGACCCCTTTTAGGCCTCCTGACTCCTTGCTTAAGTTTCTTCCTACTTTCTTTATATTCTCCACGGGCTTCATCTGTTCCCAGCCTTCTAGCCCTTACGAATGCTTCCCTTTTCTTTTTGACTAATCTCACAATATCCTTCATTATCCAAAGTTCCTGAAACTTGCCATGCTTATCCTTTATCCTAGCAGGAACATGCTGGTCCTGAATTCTTATCAACTGACGTTTGAAAGCCCCCCACATCAGTTGTTGATTTGCCCTCAAACATCCACCTCCAGTCTAGATTCCTCAGTTCCTGTCCAATATTGTTATAATTAGCCTTCCCCCAATTAAGCACCTTAACCTGTGGACTCCTGTTTTCCTTATCCACCAGTACCTTGAAACTTACTGAATTATGGTCACTTTTCCCAAAATGTTCCCCTACAGAAACTTCGATCACCTGGCCGGGTTCATTCCCTAATACCAGGTCCAGTATTGCCCCTTCCCTAGTTGGACTATCTACATATTGTCTCAGGAAGCCCTCCTGGATGCACCTTTCAAATTCTGCACCATCCAAACCCCTAGCACTAAGTGATTCCCAGTCAATATAGGGAAAGTTAAAATCACCCACAACAACAATCCTATTGCTTTTACATCTTTCCAAAATCTGCCTACATAACTGTTCCTCAATCTCCCGCAGGCAATTGGGAGGCCTATAGTAAATCCCCAACATTATGACTGCGCCCTTCCTATTCCAGAGCTCTACCCATATTGCCTCGCTGCATGAGTCCAACGAGGTGTCCTCCTGTCGTACAGCTGTGATATTCCCCTTAACCAGTGGTGCAACTCCCCCACCTCTTCTACATTCCTCTCTATCCTGCCTGAAACATCTAAATCCTGGAACGTTTATCTGCCAAGCCTGCCCATCCTTCAACCAAGTCTCTGTTATAGCAATAACATCATAGTCCCAAGTACTAATCCAAGCTCTAAGTCATCTGCTTTGCCTGTTATACTTCTCGCATTGAAACAAATGCATTTCGGACCCCCAGTCCCAGTGTTCAGTAATTTCTCCCTGCCTGCCCTTCCTCTTAGTCCTCCTGGCCATAATCACTGGTTCCCAGTCCTTTATTTCACCTGCTGACCTATTGCTCTGGTTCCCACCCCCCTGCCATACTAGTTTAAACCCTCCCGAGTGACACTAGCAAACCTCGCAGCCAGGATATTGGTGCCCCTCCAGTTTAGATGCAACGCATCCTTCTTGTACAGGTCCCACCTGCCCCGGAAGAGATCCCAATGATCCAGATATCGGAAACCCTCTCTCCTACACCATCTGTTCAGCCATGTGTTCAGCTGCACTATCTTCCTATTTCTAGCCTCACTGGCACATGGCACAGGGAGTAATCCTGAGATGACAACCCTAGAGGTCCTGTTTTTTAACTTTCTGCCTAACTCCCTGAATTTCCGCTACAGGACCTCGTCACTCTTCCTGCCTATGTCGTTAGTACCAATGTATACCACGACCTCTGGCTGTTCTCCCTCCCCCTTCAGAATGTCCCATACCCGATCAGAGACATCCTGTGCTTCAAGTGCTTATAAAGTCTTTGAAGTAAGTTTATAAGTACAAATGCTTGCTTTTATAATAGATTAAAGGAAGTTAAATGTGATGAAAGTGTTTTTATCAATGAGAGTGTTTTTTGAAATAGCAAATTCATCAATAGACCCTTTAGAACTTTATTTAAACTCAGCATGGGTCCTGAAGTCTTCCCATGGTGAATACTGGGTCAGTTGGCATGGGGGTGTAAGGTCAAAGCATTGTGGGTAGGACATGGTTGGCATAGGCGTTATAAAGGGCTATGGGGATGTGGAAGTGCATGGGTTGGCATGGAGTTTATGAGGGGCCCTGGAGGGTGGATGTGGGGCTTGAAGTGGCATGGGTTGGCATGGATGGAACATGGGGACTGTGTGGGTGGTGAGTGGGTGGTGAGGGCTGGAGGGCTTTTTGTTGTATTATTCCTTATTTCCATAGCTTCGACAAAGTGCCAGAGCATCAAGGCCGGACTTTCACCCAGCTCACGTCCACACCCGGCAGCCTCCAAACTTTCTCTGGGGGCAATAGCCATGATTCACACTTTCACCAACAACCCCTTTTCTGGAACGAGAATTTAAACTTTTAAGGCACATTCTCCCGATTCAGGTGTGCAGAGCTGGAGATTGTCCCGACTCTGTGCTCCCAACCCTGGAGCGAAAAATAAGGCCTTCATATTTGTCTTCACGGTGGGATACACAAAAAACATTCTGGAAATACTAGTGAATACAATGCTAGTTCTAGTGCAAATGAGGAACTTTAAGAAATCAGTGTAACTAAAGAAATAGTACTGGAGAAATTATTAGGCCTAAGTAGCCACAAGTTTCCTGGACCTGGTGACCTGCATTCTAGGGTTTTATAAAAGATAGCTGCAGAGATAGTGAATGCCTTAGCTTCCAGAAATCCTTACATTCTGGAACAGTTCCTAAGATAGCAAACATAACACCTCTATTTAAGGAAGGAGAAAGAAAGGAAAAAGGAAGATGATAGGCCATTTAGCCTAACATCAGTCGTAGACAAAATGTTAGAATCTCTAATTAAGGAATTGGTAATAGGACATTTCACAAATCCTAATGTGATTAAGCAGAGTCAACATGAATTTATGAAAGAGAAATCATGTTTGACAAGTTTGTTTTTTGAGGATTTAACCAGTAAGATGGATAAGGGGAAACCAGTAGATGTAGTGTATATGGATTCAATAAAGTGCCACACAAAAGGTTATTACACAAAATTAGGACTCATAGGATTGGGCTAATAAAACATAAGAACATAAGAAATAGGAACAGGAGTAGACCATACAGTCTCCTGGGCCTAGTTCACCATTCAATATGATCATGATTGATCTTCTGCCTCAACTCCACTTTCCCACCTGCTCCCTGTATTCCTCACTTCCCTGACAGAACAAAAAAATCTGTCTATCTCAACTTTAAATATGTTCAACAATGGACCATCTACACCCGTCTTGGGTAGACAATTACAAAGATTCACAATCCTCTGGGTGATGAAAAATTCACCCCATATATTAGCATGGATTGATGAGTGGTTAATGGACAGAAAATAGAGAGTAGGCTGTTGACAAGATATGACTAGAGGGGCACCACAAGGATCAGCCCTTGGGCCTCAGTTATTTACAATCTATATTAATGGCAGAGATGAAGGGACTGAGTGTAAACATATCCATATTTGCTGATGATTACAAAGTTAAGTGGGAAACTATGAGGAAAATGCAGAGATTGCAGAGGAATATGGACAGTGGGCAAGAACAGGGTCGATGCAATATAATGTTTCAAAATATGAAGTTACCGCTTTGGTAGGAAATAAAAAACAATAAATTTTGAATAGTGAGAGAATGGGAAGTGTTTGCAGTCGGAGGCACCTGGGTGTCCTTGTACAGAAATCACAGAAAGCTAGCATGCAGGAACAGCATGCAATTAGGAAGGCAAATGGTTTGCTGGTTTTTGTTACAAAAAGATTGGAGAATAAGCATAAAGAGGTCTTACTACATTTATAGACTAAGCCTGTAAGCCATAGAGTTAGAACAACAAGAGGTGATCTAATTGAAACTTATAGGCCTGAATTCTTCGTTCATCGGGCGTTTGCGATTGGCAGGCCGAGAATGAAGATGAGAAATGAGCCTCCGGCCACGATCAGCCCCCTACCGGGATTTTGCACTGGGTGGCTAACCATCGGCAAGCCAGCATGAAGCATGCGCTGAGAAATGCTCAGCACTGCCAGGGTGGGGGCAGGAAGAGGGCGGGCACCAGCCTAACTGAGGCTACGGGTGAGTGCTCCTCGTTGAGCTCCCGTGAGGCAGGGAGGTGCAGGCCTCCGCAGGATAAAGGAGATGACAAAATTGCTACAAAATATGTCCATGCAGCACAATCAAGCATCTGAAAGCAGGCCTCATTAAAAAAAACTGTCCCCAAATATGTCTCTTTATTTTCTTTCCCTGCGGAGATTTCATCCTGCCTCGGATCGAGGTTTGAGCAAAAATGTGAAAGTTGCCTGAAAGTCCGCCAACTGTGAATGTGGTCGGGCCGCGTAAAATTGCTGTCAATTGTATCATTAGTGGACCTGATTGTGCGCTGAATTGTCAGCCGGCGCACTTCCAACTGCCATGCCCACCTGCCGAGCGTGAGTGAGCAATGATGTCGGGACGCTCGCCCGGCGCCATCTCTCGCTATTTCACGTACGTTCGGGTCAGGCATGTCCCCGCAGGACATAAAATTCTGGCCATAAATTCTAAAGGGGATTGCCAGGGTAAATGATGAGAAACTGTTTCCCCTGTCGGAGGAATCTACAACACGGGGTCAGCCATTACCACCCGAGATGAGGAGAAATTTCTTCTCTCACAGAGTTGTGAATCTTTAGGATTTTCTTTCCCAGAGAGTTATTACTCAGTTGGTGAATATATTCATGACAGAGGTCAAAAGGTTTTTGAGTGCAAAGGGAATTAATGCAGATGCGTATAGTGCAGGAAGGTGGAGTTCATCTAGAAAATCAACCACGACAAAGTGTTACAGTGAGGCTGTGTTATACAGAGAGTGTTACAGAGAGGGTGTGTTACACAGAGAGAGTTACAGCGAGGGTGTGTTATACAGAGAGAGTTACACTAAGGGTGTGTTATACAGAGTGACAGAGAGGCTGTGTTATAGAGAGAGTGTTACAGTGAGGATGTGTTATACAGAGAGAGTTACAGTGAGGGTATGGTATACAGAGAGAGTTACAGTGAGGGAGTGTTATACAGAGAGTGTTACAGTGAGGGTGTGTTATACAGAGAGAGCAACAGTGAGGGTATGGTATACAGAGAGAGTTACAGTGAGGTTGTGTTATACAGAGAGTGTTACAGTGAGGGTGTGTTATACAGGGAGTGTTACAGTGAGGGTGTTTTATACAGGGAGTGTTATATTGAGAGCGTATTATACAGAGCGAGTTACAGTGAGAGTGTATTATACAGAGAGTGAGACAGTGAGGGTGTTTTATACGGGGAGTGTTACAGTGAGGGTGTTTCATACACAGAGAGTTACAGTGAGGGTGTTTATATCGAGAGTGTTACAGCGAGGGCGTGTTATACAGAGAGAGGTACAGTGAGGGTGTGTTATACAGTGAGAGTTACAGCGAGGGTGTGTTACACAGAGAGAGAAACAGTGAGGGTGTGTTATACAGAGAGAGTTACAGCAAGGCTGTGTTATACAGAGAGAGTTACAGAGAGGGTGTGCTCTACAGATAGAGTTACAGTGAGGGTGTAATATACAGATAGTTTTACAGTGATGGTGTGTTATACAGAGAGTTTTACTGTGAGAGCGTATTATACAGAGCGAGTTACAGTGAGAGTGTATTAAACAGAGAGTGACACAGTGAGGGTCTGTTTATACGGTAAGTGTAGCAGTGAGGGAGTTTTAGACAGGGAGTGTTACAGTGAGGGTGTTTTATACAGGTAGTGTTACAGTGAGGGTGTTTTATACAGGGAGTGTTACAGTGAGTGTGTATTGTACAGAGAGAGTTACAGTGAGGGTGTGTTATACAGAGAGAGTTACAGCGAGGGTGTGTTAGACAGAGAGAGTTACAGTGAGGGTGTGTTATACAGAGAGAGTTACAGCGAGGCTGTGATATACAGAGAGAGCTACAGTGAGGGTCTTTATACAGAGAGAGTTACAAAGAGGGTGTGTTATAAAGAGAGAGTTACAGTGAGGGTTTGTCATACAGTGACAGTTACTGTGACTGTATGTTATACAGTGAGAGTTACAGTGAGGGTATTTATACCGTTAGTGTTACAGTGAAAGGTGTTTTATACAGGGAGTGTTACAGTGAGAGTGTATTATACAGAGCGAGTTACATGTAGAATGTATTATACAGAGAGTGTTACAGTGAGGGTGTGTTATACAGGGAGTGTTGCAGTGAGGGTGTTTTATACAGGTTGTGTTACAGTGAGGGTGTTTTATAGAGGGAGTGTTACAGTGAGTGTGCGTTATACAGAGAATGCTACAGTGAGGGTGTGTTATACAGATAGTGTTACAGTGAGGGTGTGTTATACAGAGAGAATTACAGTGAGGGTGTGTTATACAGAGAGTGTTACAGTGAGGGTGTTTTATACAGAGAGAGTTACAGTGAGTGTGTTATACAGAGAGAGTTACAGCGAGGGTGTGTTATACAGTGAGAGATACAGCGAGGTTGTGTTATGCAGAGAGTGTTACAGTGAGGGTGTGTTATACAGAGAGTGTTTCAGTGAGGCTGTGTTATACAGATAGGGTTACAGTGAGGGTGTATTGCACAGAGAGTGTTTCAGTGAGGGTGTATTATAAAGAGAGAGTTACAGTGATGGTGTCTTATACAGAGAGTTTTACAGCGAATGTGTGTTATACAGAGAGAGTTACAGTGAGGGTGTGTTATACAGGGAGTGTTAATGTGAGGGTGTTTTATACAGGGAAACTTACAGTGAGGGTGTTTTATATTGGGAGTGTTATAGTGAGAGTATATTATACAATGCGAGTTACAGTGAGTGTGTGTTATACAGAGAGAGTTACAGTGAGAGTGTATTATACAGAGAGTGTTAGAGTAAGGGTGTGTTATACAGAGAGAGTTACAGTGAGGGTGTTTTATACAGAGAGAGATACAGCGAGGGTGTGTTATACAGAGAGTGTTACAGTGAGGGTGTGTTATACAGAGAGAGTTACAGCGAGGGGGTGATATACCGAGAGAATTACAGTGAGGGTGTGTTATACAGAAAGTGTTACAGTGAGGGTGTGTTATACAGAAGGAGATACAGTGAGGGTGTGTTATACAGAGAGTGTTACAGTGAGGGTGCGTTATACAGGGAGTGTATCAGTGAGGGTGTGTTATACAGAGAGAGTTACAGTGAGGGTGTATTATACAGACAGAGTTACAGTGAAATTGTGTTATACAGAGATTGTTACAGTGATGGTGTGTTATACAGAGAGAGTTACAGCGAGGGGGTCTTATACAGGTAGTGTAACAGTGAGGGTGTTATATACAGGTAGTGTTACAGTGAGGGTGTTTTATACAGGGAGTGTTACAGTGAGTGTGTATTATACAGAGAGAGTTTTACATTGACGGTGTGTTATACAGAGAGAGTTACAGCGAGGGTATGGTATATAAAGAGAGTTACAGTGAGGGAGTGTTATACAGAGAGTGTTACAGTGAGGGTGTGTTATACAGAGAGAGCAACAGTGAGGGTATGGTATACAGAGAGAGTTACAGTGAGGTTGTGTTATACAGAGAGTGTTACAGTGAGGGTGTGTTATACAGGGAGTGTTACAGTGAGGGTGTTTTATACAGGGAGTGTTATATTGAGAGCGTATTATACAGAGCGAGTTACAGTGAGAGTGTATTATACAGAGAGTGAGACAGTGAGGGTGTTTTATACGGGGAGTGTTACAGTGAGGGTGTTTTATACACAGAGAGTTACAGTGAGGGTGTTTATATCGAGAGTGTTACAGCGAGGGCGTGTTATACAGAGAGAGGTACAGTGAGGGTGTGTTATACAGTGAGAGTTACAGCGAGGGTGTGTTACACAGAGAGAGAAACAGTGAGGGTGTGTTATACAGAGAGAGTTACAGCAAGGCTGTGTTATACAGAGAGAGTTACAGAGAGGGTGTGCTCTACAGATAGAGTTACAGTGAGGGTGTAATATACAGATAGTTTTACAGTGATGGTGTGTTATACAGAGAGTTTTACTGTGAGAGCGTATTATACAGAGCGAGTTACAGTGAGAGTGTATTAAACAGAGAGTGACACAGTGAGGGTCTGTTTATACGGTAAGTGTAGCAGTGAGGGAGTTTTAGACAGGGAGTGTTACAGTGAGGGTGTTTTATACAGGTAGTGTTACAGTGAGGGTGTTTTATACAGGGAGTGTTACAGTGAGTGTGTATTGTACAGAGAGAGTTACAGTGAGGGTGTGTTATACAGAGAGAGTTACAGCGAGGGTGTGTTAGACAGAGAGAGTTACAGTGAGGGTGTGTTATACAGAGAGAGTTACAGCGAGGCTGTGATATACAGAGAGAGCTACAGTGAGGGTCTTTATACAGAGAGAGTTACAGAGAGGGTGTGTTATAAAGAGAGAGTTACAGTGAGGGTTTGTCATACAGTGACAGTTACTGTGACTGTATGTTATACAGTGAGAGTTACAGTGAGGGTATTTATACCGTTAGTGTTACAGTGAAAGGTGTTTTATACAGGGAGTGTTACAGTGAGAGTGTATTATACAGAGCGAGTTACATGTAGAATGTATTATACAGAGAGTGTTACAGTGAGGGTGTGTTATACAGGGAGTGTTGCAGTGAGGGTGTTTTATACAGGTTGTGTTACAGTGAGGGTGTTTTATAGAGGGAGTGTTACAGTGAGTGTGCGTTATACAGAGAATGCTACAGTGAGGGTGTGTTATACAGATAGTGTTACAGTGAGGGTGTGTTATACAGAGAGAATTACAGTGAGGGTGTGTTATACAGAGAGTGTTACAGTGAGGGTGTTTTATACAGAGAGAGTTACAGTGAGTGTGTTATACAGAGAGAGTTACAGCGAGGGTGTGTTATACAGTGAGAGATACAGCGAGGTTGTGTTATGCAGAGAGTGTTACAGTGAGGGTGTGTTATACAGAGAGTGTTTCAGTGAGGCTGTGTTATACAGATAGGGTTACAGTGAGGGTGTATTGCACAGAGAGTGTTTCAGTGAGGGTGTATTATAAAGAGAGAGTTACAGTGATGGTGTCTTATACAGAGAGTGTTACAGCGAATGTGTGTTATACAGAGAGAGTTACAGTGAGGGTGTGTTATACAGGGAGTGTTAATGTGAGGGTGTTTTATACAGGGAAACTTACAGTGAGGGTGTTTTATATTGGGAGTGTTATAGTGAGAGTATATTATACAATGCGAGTTACAGTGAGTGTGTGTTATACAGAGAGAGTTACAGTGAGAGTGTATTATACAGAGAGTGTTAGAGTAAGGGTGTGTTATACAGAGAGAGTTACAGTGAGGGTGTTTTATACAGAGAGAGATACAGTGAGGGTGTGTTATACAGAGAGTGTTACAGTGAGGGTGTGTTATACAGAGAGAGTTACAGCGAGGGGGTGATATACCGAGAGAATTACAGTCAGGGTGTGTTATACAGAAAGTGTTACAGTGAGGGTGTGTTATACAGAAGGAGATACAGTGAGGGTGTGTTATACAGAGAGTGTTACAGTGAGGGTGCGTTATACAGGGAGTGTATCAGTGAGGGTGTGTTATACAGAGAGAGTTACAGTGAGGGTGTTTATACAGAGAGAGTTACAGTGAGGGTGTGTTATACAGAGAGAGTTACAGTGAGGGTGTATTATACAGACAGAGTTACAGTGAAATTGTGTTATACAGAGATTGTTACAGTGATGGTGTGTTATACAGAGAGAGTTACAGCGAGGGGGTCTTATACAGGTAGTGTAACAGTGAGGGTGTTATATACAGGTAGTGTTACAGTGAGGGTGTTTTATACAGGGAGTGTTACAGTGAGTGTGTATTATACAGAGAGAGTTTTACATTGACGGTGTGTTATACAGAGAGAGTTACAGCGAGGGTATGGTATATAAAGAGAGTTACAGTGAGGGAGTGTTATACAGAGAGAGTTACAGTGAGGGTGCGATATACAGAGAGTGCTACAGTGAGGGTGTGTTGTACAGAGAGAGTTACAGCGAGGGTCTTTATACAGATAGAGTTACAGTGAGGGTGTGTTATACAGAGAGATTTAAAGTGAGGATGTGTTATACAGGGAGTGTTACAGTGAGTGTGTATTATACAGAGAGAGTTACAGTGAGGGTGTGTTATACAGAGAGTGTGACATTGAGTGTGTGTTATACACAGAGAGTTACAGTGAGGGTGTATTATACAGAGAGTGCTACAGTGACGGAGCGTTATACAGAGAGATTTACAGTGAGGGTGATTATTCAGGGAGAGTTACAGTGAGGGTGTGTTATACAGAGAGTGTTACAGTGAGGGTGTATTATGCAGAGAGAGTTACAGTGAGGGTGTGTTATACAGAGAGAGTTACAGTGATGGTGTGTTATACAGAAAGTGTTACAGTGAGGTTGTGTTATACAGAGAGAGTTACAGTGAGGTTGTTTTATACAGATAGAGTTACAGTGAGAGGGTGTTATAGAGAGAGTGTTACAGTGTGGTTCTGTTATACAGAGAGAGTTACAGTGAGGTTGTTTTATACAGATAGAGTTTCAGTGAGGGTGTGTTATACAGAGAGAGTTACAGTGAGGGTGTGTTATACAGGGAGCGTTAATGTGAGGGTGTTTTATACAGGGAAACTTACAATGAGGGTGTTTTATATTGGGAGTGTTATAGTGAGAGTATATTATACAATGCGAGTTACAGTGAGCGTGTGTTATACAGAGAGAGTTACAGTGAGAGTGTATTATACAGAGAGTGTTAGAGTAAGGGTGTGTTATACAGAGAGAGTTACAGTGAGGGTGTTTTATACAGAGAGAGATACAGTGAGGGTGTGTTATACAGAGAGTGTTACAGTGAGGGTGTGTTATACAGAGAGTGTTACAGTGAGGGTGTGTTATACAGAGAGAGTTACAGCGAGGGGGTGATATACCGAGAGAATTACAGTGAGGGTGTGTTATACAGAAAGTGTTACAGTGAGGGTGTGTTATACAGAAGGAGATACAGTGAGGGTGTGTTATACAGGGAGTGTTACAGTGAGGGTGCGTTATACAGACAGAGTTACAGTGAAATTGTGTTATACAGAGATTGTTACAGTGATGGTGTGTTATACAGAGAGAGTTACAGTGAGGGGGTCTTATACAGGTAGTGTAACAATGAGGGTGTTATATACAGGTAGTGTTACAGTGAGGGTGTTTTATACAGGGAGTGTTACAGTGAGTGTGTATTATACAGAGAGAGTTTTACATTGACGGTGTGTTATACAGAGAGAGTTACAGCGAGGGTATGGTATATAAAGAGAGTTACAGTGAAGGAGTGTTATACAGAGAGTGCTACAGTGAGGGTGTGTTGTACAGAGAGAGTTACAGTGAGGGTCTTTATAAAGATAGAGTTACAGTGAGGGTGTGTTATACAGAGAGATTTACAGTGAGGGTGTGTTATACAGGGAGTGTTACAGTGAGTGTGTATTATACAGAGAGAGTTACAGTGAGGGTGTGTTATTCAGAGAGTGTGACATTAAGTGTGTGTTATACACAGAGAGTTACAGTGAGGGTGCATTATACAGAGAGTGCTACAGTGACGGAGCGTTATACAGAGAGAGTTACAGTGAGGGTGTGTTATACAGAGAGAGTTACAGTGAGGGTGCGTTATACAGAGAGTGTTACAGTGAGGGTGTGTTATACAGAGAGTGTTACAGTGAGGGTGTGTTATACAGAGAGTTACAGTGAGGGTATGGTATACATAGTGAGTTACAGTGAGGGAGTGTTATACAGAGAGAGTTACAGTGAGGGTGCGCTATACAGAGTGTGCTACAGTGAGGGTGTGTTATAAAGAGAGTGTTAAAGCGAGGATGTGTTATACAGAGAGAGTTACAGAGAGGGTGTGTGATACAGAGAGAGTTACAGTGAGGTTGTTTTATACAGATAAAGTTACAGTGAGGGTGTGTTATACAGAGAGAGTTACAGTGAGGGTGTGTTATACAGAGAGAGTTACAGCGAGGGTGTGTTATACAGAGAGAGTTACAGTGAGGGTGTGTTATACAGAGAGAGTTACAGCGAGGCTGTGATATACAGAGAGAGCTACAGTGAGGGTCTTTATACAGAGAGAGTTACAGAGAGGGTGTGTTATAAAGAGAGAGTTACAGTGAGGTTGTTTTATACAGATAGAGTTACAGTGAGGGTGTGTTATACAGAGAGTGTTACAGTGAGCATGTGTTAAATAGGGAGTGTTACAGTCAGGGTGTTTTATACAGCGAGTATTACAGTGAGGGTGTTTTATACAGGGATTATTACAGTGAGGGTGTGTTATACAGATAGAGTTACAGCGAGGCTGTGTTATACAGAAAGAGTTACAGTGAGGGTGTTTATACAGAGACAGATACACAGAGGGTGTTTCTACAGAGAGAGTTACAGAGAGGTTGTTTTATACAGATAGAATTACAGTGAAGGTGTGTTATACAGAGAGAGTTACAGTGTGGGTGTGTTATGCAGAGAGTGTTACAGTGAGGGTGTGTTATACAGAGAGAGTAACAGTGAGGGTACGGTATACAGAGAGAGTTACAGTGAGGGCGTGTTATACAGAGAGAGTTACAGTGAGGGTATGTTATACAGAGAGTGTTACGGTGAGGGTGTGTTATACAGGGAGTGTTACAGTGAGGGTGTTTTATACAGGTAGTGTTACAGTGAGGGTGTGTTATACAGTGAGAGTTACAACGAGAGTGTGTTATACAGAGAGAGTTACAGTGAGGGTGTGTTATACAGAGAGAGTTACAGTGAGGGTGTTTATACAGAGAGAGTTACAGTGAGGGTGTGTTATACAGAGAGAGTTACAGTGAGGGTGTATTATACAGACAGAGTTACAGTGAAATTGTGTTATACAGAGATTGTTACAGTGATGGTGTGTTATACAGAGAGAGTTACAGTGAGGGGGTCTTATACAGGTAGTGTAACAGTGAGGGTGTTATATACAGGTAGTGTTACAGTGAGGGTGTTTTATACAGGGAGTGTTACAGTGAGTGTGTTTTATACAGAGAGAGTTTTACATTGAGGGTGTGTTATACAGAGAGAGTTACAGTGAGGGGGTCTTATACAGGTAGTGTAACAGTGAGGGTGTTATATACAGGTAGTGTTACAGTGAGGGTGCATTATACAGAGAGTGCTACAGTGACGGAGCGTTATACAGAGAGAGTTACAGTGAGGGTGTGTTATACAGAGAGAGTTACAGTGAGGGTGCGTTATACAGAGAGTGTTACAGTGAGGGTGTGTTATGCAGAGAGTGTTACAGTGAGGGTGTGTTATACAGAGAGTTACAGTGAGGGTATGGTATACAAAGTGAGTTACAGTGAGGGAGTGTTATACAGAGAGAGTTACAGTGAGTGTGCGCTATGCAGAGTGTGCGACAGTGAGGGTGTGTTATAAAGAGAGTGTTAAAGCGAGGATGTGTTATACAGAGAGAGTTACAGTGAGGTTGTTTTATACAGATAAATTACAGTGAGGGTGTGTTATACAGAGAGAGTTAAAGTGAGGGTGTGTTATACAGAGAATGTTGCAGTGAGGGTGTTTATACAGAGAGAGTTACAGTGAGGGTGTGTTATAAAGAGAGTGTTACAGTGAGGGTGTGTTATACAGTGAGTGTTACAGTGAGGGTGTGTTATACAGCGAGTATTACAGTGAGGGTGTTTTATGCAGGGAGTATTACAGTGAGTGTGTTTTATACAGGGAGTGTTACAGTGAGGGTGTGTTATAAAGAGCGTGTTACAGTCAAAGGTGTGTTATACAGGGAGTGTTACAGTGAGAGTGTATTATACAGAGAGTGTTACAGTGAGGGTGTGTTATAAAGGGAATTTTACAGTGTGGGTGTTTTATACAGGGATTGTTACAGTGTGGGTGTTTTATACAGGTAGTGTTACAGTGAGGGTGTTTTATACAGGGAGTTGTTACAGTGCGTGTGTATTATACAGAGAGAGTTACAGTGAGAGTGTGTTATAGAGAGAGAGTTACAGTGAGGGTGTGTTATACAGAGAGAGTGACAGTGAGGGTGTGCTATACAGCGACTGTTACATCGAGGGTGTGTTATACAGGGAGTTGTTACAGTGAGTGTGTATTATACAGAGCGAGTTACAGTGAAAGTGTATTATGCAGAGAGTGTTACAGTGAGGGTGTGTTATTCGGGGAGTGTTACAGTGAGGGTGTTTTATACAGGGGGTGTTACATTGTGGGTGTTTTATACAGGTAGTGTTACAGTGAGGGTGTTTTATACAGGGAGTGTTACAGTGAGGGTGTTTTATACAGAGAGTGTTACAGTGAGAGTGTATTATACAGAGCGAGTTACAGTGAGAGCGCATTATACAGAGAGTGTTACAGTGAGGTTGTGTTATACGGGGAGTGTTACAGTGAGGGTGTTTTATACAGGGAGTGTTGCAGTTAGGGTGTTTTATACAGGTAGTGTTACAGTGAGGGTGTTTCATACAGGGAGTGTTACAGTGAGGGTGTATTATACAGAGAGATTTACAGTGAGGGTGTGTTATACAGAGAGAGTTACAGTGTGGGTGCGTTATACAGAGAGTGCTACAGTGAGGGTGTATTATACAGAGGGTATTACAGTGAGAGTGTGTTATACAGAGAGAGTTACAGTGAGGGTATGGTATACAAAGAGAGTTACAGTGAGGGAGTGTTATACAGAGAGAATTACAGTGAGGGTGCGTTATACAGAGAGTGCATCAGTGAGGGTGTTTTATACAGAGAGTGTTACAGCGTGGGTGTGTTATACAGAGAGAGTTACAGCGAGGGTGTGTTATACAGAGAGAGTTACAGTGAGGGTGTATTATACAGAAAGAGTTCCAGTGAGGGTGTGTGATACAGTGAGATTTACAGTAAGGGTGTTTATACAGAGAGAGATACAGAGAGGGTGTGTAATACAGAGAGAGCTACAATGAGTGTGTATTATACAGAGAGTGTTACAGTGAGGGTGTGTTATACAGGGAGTGTTGCAGTGAGGATGTTTTATACAGGTTGTGTTACAGTGAGGGTGTTTTATACAGGGAGTTTTACAGAGAGTGTGCATTATACAGAGAATGCTACAGTGAGGGTATGTTATACAGAGATTGTTACAGTGAGAGTGTGTTATACAGAGAGTTACAGTGAGGGTATGATATACAAAGAGAGTTATAGTGAGGGAGTATTACACAGAGAGAGTTACAGTGAGGGTGTATTATGCAGAGAGAGTTCCAGCGAGGGTGTGTTATACAGTGAGATTTACAGTCAGGGTCTTCATACAGAGAGAGATACAGAGAGGGTGTGTAATACAGAGAGATTTACAGTGAGGGTGCGTTATACAGAGAGTGCAACAGTGAGGGTGTGTTATACAGAGAGTGTTACAGCGAGGGTGTGTTATACAGAGAGTGTTAAAGTGAGGGTGTGTTTTACAGAGAGAGTTACAGTGAGTGTGTTATACAGAGAGAGTTACAGTGAGGTTGCGCTATACAGAGAGTGCTACAGTGAGGGTGTGTTTTACAGAGATTGTTACAGCGAGGGTGTGTTATACAGAGAGACTTACAGCGAGTGTGTGTTATACAGTGAGAGATACAGCGACGGTGTGTTATACAGAGAGTGTTACAGTGAGGGTGTGTTATATAGAGAGAGTTACAGTGAGGGTGCGTTATACAGAGAGTGTTACAGTGAGGGTGTGTTATACAGAGAGTTACAGTAAGGGTATGGTATACAAAGTGAGTTACAGTGAGGGAGTGTTATACAGAGAGAGTTACAGTGAGGGTGCGCTATACAGAGTGTGCTACAGTGAGGGTGTGTTATAAAGAGTGTGTTAAAGCGAGGATGTGTTATACAGAGAGAGTTACAGAGAGGGTGTGTGATACAGAGAGAGTTACAGTGAGGTTGTTTTATACAGATAAAGTTACAGTGAGGGTCTGTTATACAGAGAGAGTTACAGTGAGCATGTGTTATACAAAGTGAGTTACAGTGAGGGTGTATTATACAGACAGTGTTACAGTGAGGGTGTGTTATACAGAGTGTGTTACAGTGAGGGTGTGTTATACAGAGAGAGTTACATTGAGGTTGTATTATACAGAGCGAGTTACAGTGAGGTTGTTTTATACAGATAGAGTTACAGCGAGGGTGTGTTATATAGGGAGAGTTACAGTGAGGGTGTGTTATAAAGAGAGTGTTACAGTGAGGGTGTGTTATACAGTGAGTGTTACAGTGAGGGTGTGTTATACAGCAAGTATTACAGTGAGGGTGTTTTATACAGGGAGTTTTACATTGTGGGTGTTTTTTACAGGTAGTGTTACATTGAGGGTGTTTTATACAGGGAGTGTTACAGTGAGGGTGTTTTATACAGTGAGTGTTACAGTGAGGGTGTGTTATACAGCAAGTATTACAGTGAGGGTGTTTTATACAGGGAGTTTTACATTGTGGGTGTTTTTTACAGGTAGTGTTACATTGAGGGTGTTTTATACAGGGAGTGTTACAGTGAGAGTGTATTATACAGAGCGAGTTACAGTGAGAGCGTATTATACAGAGAGTGTTACAGTGGGGTTGTGTTATACGGGGAGTGTTACAAGGAGGGTGTTTTATACAGGGAGTGTGACAGTGAGGGTGTTTTATACAAGGAGTGTTACAGTGAGAGTGTATTATACAGAGCGAGTTACAGTGAGAGCATATTATACAGAGAGTGTAACATTGAGGTTTTGTTATACGGGGAGTATTACAATGATGGTGTTTTTTCCAGGGAGTGTTGCATTTAGGGTGTTTTATACAGGTAGCGTTACAGTGAGAGTGTGTTATACAGAGAGAGTTACAGTGAGGGTATGGTATACAAAGAGAGTTACAGTGAGGGAGTGTTATACAGAGAGAATTACAGTGAGGGTGTGTTATACAGAGAGTGCAACAGTGAGGGTGTGTTATACAGAGAGGGTTACAGCGTGGGTGTGATACAGAGAGAGTTACAGCGAGGGTGTGTGATACAGTGAGATTTACATTAAGGGTGTTTATACAGAGAGAGATACAGAGAGGGTGTGTAATACAGAGAGAGCTACAGTGAGTGTGTATTAAACAGAGACTGTTACAGTGAGGGTGAGTTATACAGAGAGAGTTACAGTTAGGGTGTGTTATACAGCGAGAGTTACAGTGAGCGTTTGTCATATAGAGAGAGTTACTGTGAGTGTATGTTATACAGTGAGAGTTACAGTGAGGGTGTTTATACAGTTAGTGTTACAGTGAAAGGTGTTTTATACAGGGAGCGTTACAGTGTGAGTGTATTATACAGAGCGAGTTACATGTAGAATGTATTATACAGAGAGTGTTACAGTGAGGGTGTGTTATACAGGGAGTGTTGCCGTGAGGATGTTTTATACAGGTTGTGTTACAGTGAGGGTGTTTTATACAGAGAGTGTTACAGTGAGTGTGCGTTACACAGAGAATGCTACAGTGACGGTGTGTTATAAAGATAGTGTTACAGTGAGGGTTTGTTATACAGAGAGAATTACAGTGAGGGTGTGTTATACAGAGAGAGTTACAGTGATGTGTGTTATACGGAGAGAGTTACAGCGAGGGTGTGTTATACAGTGAGAGATACAGCGAGCTTGTGTTATACAGAGAGTGCTACAGCGAGGGTGTGTTATAGAGACTGTTACAGTGAGGGTGTGTTATACAGAGAGAGTTACAGTGAGGCTGTATTACACAGAGATTGTATCAGTGAGGGTGTATTATACAGAGAGATTTACAGTGATGGTGTATTATACAGAGAGTGTTACAGCGAGTGTGTGTTATACGGAGAGAGTTACAGCAAGGGTGTGTTATACAGTGAGAGATACAGCGAGGTTGTGTTATACAGAGATTTTTACAGTGAGGGTGTGTTATACAGAGAGAGATACAGTGAGGCTGTATTATACAGAGAGAGTTTCAGTGACGGTGTGTTAAACAGAGAGTGTTACAATGAGGGTGTGTTATACAGAGAGAGTTACAGTGAGGCTGTATTATACAGATAGTGTTTCAGTGAGGGTGTATAATACAGAGAGTGTTACAGTGATGGTGTATTATACAGAGAGAGTTACAGTGAGGGTGTGTTATATAGAGAGTGTTACAGTGAGGGTGATTTATACAAAAAGTGTTACAGTGAGGATGCATTATACAGAGAGTGCTACAGTGAGGGTGTTTATACAGAGATTGTTACAGCGAGGGTGTGTTATATAGAGAGAGTTACAGAGAGTGTGTGTAATACAGTGAGAGATACAGCGACGGTGTGTTATACAGAGAGTGTTACAGTGAGGGTGTATTATACAGAGAGAGTTACAGTGATGGTGTATTATACAGAGAGAGTTACAGTGAGGGTGTGTTATACAGAGAGTGCTACAGTGAGGGTGTGTTATACAGAGATTGTTGCAGCAAGGGTGTGTTATATAGAAAGAGTTACAGCGAGTGTGTGTTATACAGTGAGAGATACAGCGACGGTGTATTATACAGAGAGTGTTACAGTGAGGGTGTGTTATACAGAGAGAATTACAGTGAGGGTGCGTTATACAGAGAGTGTTACAGTGAGGGTGTATTATACAGAGAGTGTTACAGTGAGGGTGTGTTATACAGAGAGTTACAGTGAGGGTATGGTATACAAATTGAGTTACAGTGAGGGAGTGTTATACAGAGAGTGTTACAGTGAGGGTGTTTTATACAGAGAGAATTACAGTGAGGGTGTGTTATACAGAGAGTGTTACAGTGAGGGTGTTTTATACAGAGAGAGTTACAGTGAGTGTGTTATACAGAGAGAGTTACAGCGAGGGTGTGTTATACAGTGAGAGATACAGCGAGGTTGTGTTATGCAGAGAGTGTTACAGTGAGGGTGTGTTATACAGAGAGTGTTTCAGTGAGGCTGTGTTATACAGATAGGGTTACAGTGAGGGTGTATTGCACAGAGAGTGTTTCAGTGAGGGTGTATTATAAAGAGAGAGTTACAGTGATGGTGTCTTATACAGAGAGTTTTACAGCGAATGTGTGTTATACAGAGAGAGTTACAGTGAGGGTGTGTTATACAGGGAGTGTTAATGTGAGGGTGTTTTATACAGGGAAACTTACAGTGAGGGTGTTTTATATTGGGAGTGTTATAGTGAGAGTATATTATACAATGCGAGTTACAGTGAGTGTGTGTTATACAGAGAGAGTTACAGTGAGAGTGTATTATACAGAGAGTGTTAGAGTAAGGGTGTGTTATACAGAGAGAGTTACAGTGAGGGTGTTTTATACAGAGAGAGATACAGTGAGGGTGTGTTATACAGAGAGTGTTACAGTGAGGGTGTGTTATACAGAGAGAGTTACAGCGAGGGGGTGATATACCGAGAGAATTACAGTGAGGGTGTGTTATACAGAAAGTGTTACAGTGAGGGTGTGTTATACAGAAGGAGATACAGTGAGGGTGTGTTATACAGAGAGTGTTACAGTGAGGGTGCGTTATACAGGGAGTGTATCAGTGAGGGTGTGTTATACAGAGAGAGTTACAGTGAGGGTGTTTATACAGAGAGAGTTAGAGTGAGGGTGTGTTATACAGAGAGAGTTACAGTGAGGGTGTATTATACAGACAGAGTTACAGTGAAATTGTGTTATACAGAGATTGTTACAGTGATGGTGTGTTATACAGAGAGAGTTACAGCGAGGGGGTCTTATACAGGTAGTGTAACAGTGAGGGTGTTATATACAGGTAGTGTTACAGTGAGGGTGTTTTATACAGGGAGTGTTACAGTGAGTGTGTATTATACAGAGAGAGTTTTACATTGACGGTGTGTTATACAGAGAGAGTTACAGCGAGGGTATGGTATATAAAGAGAGTTACAGTGAGGGAGTGTTATACAGAGAGTGTTACAGTGAGGGTGTGTTATACAGAGAGAGCAACAGTGAGGGTATGGTATACAGAGAGAGTTACAGTGAGGTTGTGTTATACAGAGAGTGTTACAGTGAGGGTGTGTTATACAGGGAGTGTTACAGTGAGGGTGTTTTATACAGGGAGTGTTATATTGAGAGCGTATTATACAGAGCGAGTTACAGTGAGAGTGTATTATACAGAGAGTGAGACAGTGAGGGTGTTTTATACGGGGAGTGTTACAGTGAGGGTGTTTTATACACAGAGAGTTACAGTGAGGGTGTTTATATCGAGAGTGTTACAGCGAGGGCGTGTTATACAGAGAGAGGTACAGTGAGGGTGTGTTATACAGTGAGAGTTACAGCGAGGGTGTGTTACACAGAGAGAGAAACAGTGAGGGTGTGTTATACAGAGAGAGTTACAGCAAGGCTGTGTTATACAGAGAGAGTTACAGAGAGGGTGTGCTCTACAGATAGAGTTACAGTGAGGGTGTAATATACAGATAGTTTTACAGTGATGGTGTGTTATACAGAGAGTTTTACTGTGAGAGCGTATTATACAGAGCGAGTTACAGTGAGAGTGTATTAAACAGAGAGTGACACAGTGAGGGTCTGTTTATACGGTAAGTGTAGCAGTGAGGGAGTTTTAGACAGGGAGTGTTACAGTGAGGGTGTTTTATACAGGTAGTGTTACAGTGAGGGTGTTTTATACAGGGAGTGTTACAGTGAGTGTGTATTGTACAGAGAGAGTTACAGTGAGGGTGTGTTATACAGAGAGAGTTACAGCGAGGGTGTGTTAGACAGAGAGAGTTACAGTGAGGGTGTGTTATACAGAGAGAGTTACAGCGAGGCTGTGATATACAGAGAGAGCTACAGTGAGGGTCTTTATACAGAGAGAGTTACAGAGAGGGTGTGTTATAAAGAGAGAGTTACAGTGAGGGTTTGTCGTACAGTGACAGTTACTGTGACTGTATGTTATACAGTGAGAGTTACAGTGAGGGTATTTATACCGTTAGTGTTACAGTGAAAGGTGTTTTATACAGGGAGTGTTACAGTGAGAGTGTATTATACAGAGCGAGTTACATGTAGAATGTATTATACAGAGAGTGTTACAGTGAGGATGTGTTATACAGGGAGTGTTGCAGTGAGGGTGTTTTATACAGGTTGTGTTACAGTGAGGGTGTTTTATAGAGGGAGTGTTACAGTGAGTGTGCGTTATACAGAGAATGCTACAGTGAGGGTGTGTTATACAGATAGTGTTACAGTGAGGGTGTGTTATACAGAGAGAATTACAGTGAGGGTGTGTTATACAGAGAGTGTTACAGTGAGGGTGTTTTATACAGAGAGAGTTACAGTGAGTGTGTTATACAGAGAGAGTTACAGCGAGGGTGTGTTATACAGTGAGAGATACAGCGAGGTTGTGTTATGCAGAGAGTGTTACAGTGAGGGTGTGTTATACAGAGAGTGTTTCAGTGAGGCTGTGTTATACAGATAGGGTTACAGTGAGGGTGTATTGCACAGAGAGTGTTTCAGTGAGGGTGTATTATAAAGAGAGAGTTACAGTGATGGTGTCTTATACAGAGAGTGTTACAGCGAATGTGTGTTATACAGAGAGAGTTACAGTGAGGGTGTGTTATACAGGGAGTGTTAATGTGAGGGTGTTTTATACAGGGAAACTTACAGTGAGGGTGTTTTATATTGGGAGTGTTATAGTGAGAGTATATTATACAATGCGAGTTACAGTGAGTGTGTGTTATACAGAGAGAGTTACAGTGAGAGTGTATTATACAGAGAGTGTTAGAGTAAGGGTGTGTTATACAGAGAGAGTTACAGTGAGGGTGTTTTATACAGAGAGAGATACAGTGAGGGTGTGTTATACAGAGAGTGTTACAGTGAGGGTGTGTTATACAGAGAGAGTTACAGCGAGGGGGTGATATACCGAGAGAATTACAGTGAGGGTGTGTTATACAGAAAGTGTTACAGTGAGGGTGTGTTATACAGAAGGAGATACAGTGAGGGTGTGTTATACAGAGAGTGTTACAGTGAGGGTGCGTTATACAGGGAGTGTATCAGTGAGGGTGTGTTATACAGAGAGAGTTACAGTGAGGGTGTTTATACAGAGAGAGTTACAGTGAGGGTGTGTTATACAGAGAGAGTTACAGTGAGGGTGTATTATACAGACAGAGTTACAGTGAAATTGTGTTATACAGAGATTGTTACAGTGATGGTGTGTTATACAGAGAGAGTTACAGCGAGGGGGTCTTATACAGGTAGTGTAACAGTGAGGGTATTATATACAGGGAGTGTTACAGTGAGTGTGTATTATACAGAGAGAGTTTTACATTGACGGTGTGTTATACAGAGAGAGTTACAGCGAGGGTATGGTATATAAAGAGAGTTACAGTGAGGGAGTGTTATACAGAGAGAGTTACAGTGAGGGTGCGATATACAGAGAGTGCTACAGTGAGGGTGTGTTGTACAGAGAGAGTTACAGCGAGGGTCTTTATACAGATAGAGTTACAGTGAGGGTGTGTTATACAGAGAGATTTAAAGTGAGGATGTGTTATACAGGGAGTGTTACAGTGAGTGTGTATTATACAGAGAGAGTTACAGTGAGGGTGTGTTATACAGAGAGTGTGACATTGAGTGTGTGTTATACACAGAGAGTTACAGTGAGGGTGTATTATACAGAGAGTGCTACAGTGACGGAGCGTTATACAGAGAGATTTACAGTGAGGGTGATTATTCAGGGAGAGTTACAGTGAGGGTGTGTTATACAGAGAGTGTTACAGTGAGGGTGTATTATGCAGAGAGAGTTACAGTGAGGGTGTGTTATACAGAGAGAGTTACAGTGATGGTGTGTTATACAGAAAGTGTTACAGTGAGGTTGTGTTATACAGAGAGAGTTACAGTGAGGTTGTTTTATACAGATAGAGTTTCAGTGAGGGTGTGTTATACAGAGAGAGTTTCAGTGAGGGTGTGTTATACAGGGAGCGTTAATGTGAGGGTGTTTTATACAGGGAAACTTACAATGAGGGTGTTTTATATTGGGAGTGTTATAGTGAGAGTATATTATACAATGCGAGTTACAGTGAGCGTGTGTTATACAGAGAGAGTTACAGTGAGAGTGTATTATACAGAGAGTGTTAGAGTAAGGGTGTGTTATACAGAGAGAGTTACAGTGAGGGTGTTTTATACAGAGAGAGATACAGTGAGGGTGTGTTATACAGAGAGTGTTACAGTGAGGGTGTGTTATACAGAGAGTGTTACAGTGAGGGTGTGTTATACAGAGAGAGTTACAGCGAGGGGGTGATATACCGAGAGAATTACAGTGAGGGTGTGTTATACAGAAAGTGTTACAGTGAGGGTGTGTTATACAGAAGGAGATACAGTGAGGGTGTGTTATACAGGGAGTGTTACAGTGAGGGTGCGTTATACAGACAGAGTTACAGTGAAATTGTGTTATACAGAGATTGTTACAGTGATGGTGTGTTATACAGAGAGAGTTACAGTGAGGGGGTCTTATACAGGTAGTGTAACAATGAGGGTGTTATATACAGGTAGTGTTACAGTGAGGGTGTTTTATACAGGGAGTGTTACAGTGAGTGTGTATTATACAGAGAGAGTTTTACATTGACGGTGTGTTATACAGAGAGAGTTACAGCGAGGGTATGGTATATAAAGAGAGTTACAGTGAAGGAGTGTTATACAGAGAGTGCTACAGTGAGGGTGTGTTGTACAGAGAGAGTTACAGTGAGGGTCTTTATAAAGATAGAGTTACAGTGAGGGTGTGTTATACAGAGAGATTTACAGTGAGGGTGTGTTATACAGGGAGTGTTACAGTGAGTGTGTATTATACAGAGAGAGTTACAGTGAGGGTGTGTTATTCAGAGAGTGTGACATTAAGTGTGTGTTATACACAGAGAGTTACAGTGAGGGTGCATTATACAGAGAGTGCTACAGTGACGGAGCGTTATACAGAGAGAGTTACAGTGAGGGTGTGTTATACAGAGAGAGTTACAGTGAGGGTGCGTTATACAGAGAGTGTTACAGTGAGGGTGTGTTATACAGAGAGTGTTACAGTGAGGGTGTGTTATACAGAGAGTTACAGTGAGGGTATGGTATACAAAGTGAGTTACAGTGAGGGAGTGTTATACAGAGAGAGTTACAGTGAGGGTGCGCTATACAGAGTGTGCTACAGTGAGGGTGTGTTATAAAGAGAGTGTTAAAGCGAGGATGTGTTATACAGAGAGAGTTACAGAGAGGGTGTGTGATACAGAGAGAGTTACAGTGAGGTTGTTTTATACAGATAAAGTTACAGTGAGGGTGTGTTATACAGAGAGATTTACAGTGAGGGTGTGTTATACAGAGAGAGTTACAGCGAGGGTGTGTTATACAGAGAGAGTTACAGTGAGGGTGTGTTATACAGAGAGAGTTACAGCGAGGCTGTGATATACAGAGAGAGCTACAGTGAGGGTCTTTATACAGAGAGAGTTACAGAGAGGGTGTGTTATAAAGAGAGAGTTACAGTGAGGTTGTTTTATACAGATAGAGTTACAGTGAGGGTGTGTTATACAGAGAGTGTTACAGTGAGGGTGTTTTATACAGGGATTATTACAGTGAGGGTGTGTTATACAGATAGAGTTACAGCGAGGCTGTGTTATACAGAAAGAGTTACAGTGAGGGTGTTTATACAGAGACAGATACACAGATGGTGTTTCTACAGAGAGAGTTACAGAGAGGTTGTTTTATACAGATAGAATTACAGTGAAGGTGTGTTATACAGAATGAGTTACAGTGTGGGTGTGTTATGCAGAGAGTGTTACAGTGAGGGTGTGTTATACAGAGAGAGTAACAGTGAGGGTACGGTATACAGAGAGAGTTACAGTGAGGGCGTGTTATACAGAGAGAGTTACAGTGAGGGTATGTTATACAGAGAGTGTTACGGTGAGGGTGTGTTATACAGGGAGTGTTACAGTGAGGGTGTTTTATACAGGTAGTGTTACAGTGAGGGTGTGTTATACAGTGAGAGTTACAACGAGAGTGTGTTATACAGAGAGAGTTACAGTGAGGGTGTGTTATACAGAGAGAGTTACAGTGAGGGTGTTTATACAGAGAGAGTTACAGTGAGGGTGTGTTATACAGAGAGAGTTACAGTGAGGGTGTATTATACAGACAGAGTTACAGTGAAATTGTGTTATACAGAGATTGTTACAGTGATGGTGTGTTATACAGAGAGAGTTACAGTGAGGGGGTCTTATACAGGTAGTGTAACAGTGAGGGTGTTATATACAGGTAGTGTTACAGTGAGGGTGTTTTATACAGGGAGTGTTACAGTGAGTGTGTATTATACAGAGAGAGTTTTACATTGAGGGTGTGTTATACAGAGAGAGTTACAGTGAGGGGGTCTTATACAGGTAGTGTAACAGTGAGGGTGTTATATACAGGTAGTGTTACAGTGAGGGTGCATTATACAGAGAGTGCTACAGTGACGGAGCGTTATACAGAGAGAGTTACAGTGAGGGTGTGTTATACAGAGAGAGTTACAGTGAGGGTGCGTTATACAGAGAGTGTTACAGTGAGGGTGTGTTATGCAGAGAGTGTTACAGTGAGGGTGTGTTATACAGAGAGTTACAGTGAGGGTATGGTATACAAAGTGAGTTACAGTGAGGGAGTGTTATACAGAGAGAGTTACAGTGAGGGTGCGCTATACAGAGTGTGCGACAGTGAGGGTGTGTTATAAAGAGAGTGTTAAAGCGAGGATGTGTTATACAGAGAGAGTTACAGTGAGGTTGTTTTATACAGATAAATTACAGTGAGGGTGTGTTATACAGAGAGAGTTAAAGTGAGGGTGTGTTATACAGAGAATGTTGCAGTGAGGGTGTTTATACAGAGAGAGTTACAGTGAGGGTGTGTTATAAAGAGAGTGTTACAGTGAGGGTGTGTTATACAGTGAGTGTTACAGTGAGGGTGTGTTATACAGCGAGTATTACAGTGAGGGTGTTTTATACAGGGAGTATTACAGTGAGTGTGTTTTATACAGGGAGTGTTACAGTGAGGGTGTGTTATAAAGAGCGTGTTACAGTCAAAGGTGTGTTATACAGGGAGTGTTACAGTGAGAGTGTATTATACAGAGAGTGTTACAGTGAGGGTGTGTTATAAAGGGAATTTTACAGTGTGGGTGTTTTATACAGGGATTGTTACAGTGTGGGTGTTTTATACAGGTAGTGTTACAGTGAGGGTGTTTTATACAGGGAGTTGTTACAGTGCGTGTGTATTATACAGAGAGAGTTACAGTGAGAGTGTGTTATAGAGAGAGAGTTACAGTGAGGGTGTGTTATACAGAGAGAGTGACAGTGAGGGTGTGCTATACAGCGACTGTTACATCGAGGGTGTGTTATACAGGGAGTTGTTACAGTGAGTGTGTATTATACAGAGCGAGTTACAGTGAAAGTGTATTATGCAGAGAGTGTTACAGTGAGGGTGTGTTATTCGGGGAGTGTTACAGTGAGGGTGTTTTATACAGGGGGTGTTACATTGTGGGTGTTTTATACAGGTAGTGTTACAGTGAGGGTGTTTTATACAGGGAGTGTTACAGTGAGGGTGTTTTATACAGAGAGTGTTACAGTGAGAGTGTATTATACAGAGCGAGTTACAGTGAGAGCGCATTATACAGAGAGTGTTACAGTGAGGTTGTGTTATACGGGGAGTGTTACAGTGAGGGTGTTTTATACAGGGAGTGTTGCAGTTAGGGTGTTTTATACAGGTAGTGTTACAGTGAGGGTGTTTCATACAGGGAGTGTTACAGTGAGGGTGTATTATACAGAGAGATTTACAGTGAGGGTGTGTTATACAGAGAGAGTTACAGTGTGGGTGCGTTATACAGAGAGTGCTACAGTGAGGGTGTATTATACAGAGGGTATTACAGTGAGAGTGTGTTATACAGAGAGAGTTACAGTGAGGGTATGATATACAAAGAGAGTTACAGTGAGGGAGTATTACACAGAGAGAGTTACAGTGAGGGTGTATTATGCAGAGAGAGTTCCAGCGAGGGTGTGTTATACAGTGAGATTTACAGTCAGGGTCTTCATACAGAGAGAGATACAGAGAGGGTGTGTAATACAGAGAGATTTACAGTGAGGGTGCGTTATACAGAGAGTGCAACAGTGAGGGTGTGTTATACAGAGAGTGTTACAGCGAGGGTGTGTTATACAGAGAGTGTTAAAGTGAGGGTGTGTTTTACAGAGAGAGTTACAGTGAGTGTGTTATACAGAGAGAGTTACAGTGAGGTTGCGCTATACAGAGAGTGCTACAGTGAGGGTGTGTTTTACAGAGATTGTTACAGCGAGGGTGTGTTATACAGAGAGACTTACAGCGAGTGTGTGTTATACAGTGAGAGATACAGCGACGGTGTGTTATACAGAGAGTGTTACAGTGAGGGTGTGTTATATAGAGAGAGTTACAGTGAGGGTGCGTTATACAGAGAGTGTTACAGTGAGGGTGTGTTATACAGAGAGTTACAGTAAGGGTATGGTATACAAAGTGAGTTACAGTGAGGGAGTGTTATACAGAGAGAGTTACAGTGAGGGTGCGCTATACAGAGTGTGCTACAGTGAGGGTGTGTTATAAAGAGTGTGTTAAAGCGAGGATGTGTTATACAGAGAGAGTTACAGAGAGGGTGTGTGATACAGAGAGAGTTACAGTGAGGGTGTTTTATACAGATAAAGTTACAGTGAGGGTCTGTTATACAGAGAGAGTTACAGTGAGCATGTGTTATACAAAGTGAGTTACAGTGAGGGTGTATTATACAGACAGTGTTACAGTGAGGGTGTGTTATACAGAGTGTGTTACAGTGAGGGTGTGTTATACAGAGAGAGTTACATTGAGGTTGTATTATACAGAGCGAGTTACAGTGAGGTTGTTTTATACAGATAGAGTTACAGCGAGGGTGTGTTATATAGGGAGAGTTACAGTGAGGGTGTGTTATAAAGAGAGTGTTACAGTGAGGGTGTGTTATACAGTGAGTGTTACAGTGAGGGTGTGTTATACAGCAAGTATTACAGTGAGGGTGTTTTATACAGGGAGTTTTACATTGTGGGTGTTTTTTACAGGTAGTGTTACATTGAGGGTGTTTTATACAGGGAGTGTTACAGTGAGGGTGTTTTATACAGTGAGTGTTACAGTGAGGGTGTGTTATACAGCAAGTATTACAGTGAGGGTGTTTTATACAGGGAGTTTTACATTGTGGGTGTTTTTTACAGGTAGTGTTACATTGAGGGTGTTTTATACAGGCAGTGTTACAGTGAGAGTGTATTATACAGAGCGAGTTACAGTGAGAGCGTATTATACAGAGAGTGTTACAGTGGGGTTGTGTTATACGGGGAGTGTTACAAGGAGGGTGTTTTATACAGGGAGTGTGACAGTGAGGGTGTTTTATACAAGGAGTGTTACAGTGAGAGTGTATTATACAGAGCGAGTTACAGTGAGAGCATATTATACAGAGAGTGTAACATTGAGGTTTTGTTATACGGGGAGTATTACAATGATGGTGTTTTTTCCAGGGAGTGTTGCATTTAGGGTGTTTTATACAGGTAGCGTTACAGTGAGAGTGTGTTATACAGAGAGAGTTACAGTGAGGGTATGGTATACAAAGAGAGTTACAGTGAGGGAGTGTTATACAGAGAGAATTACAGTGAGGGTGTGTTATACAGAGAGTGCAACAGTGAGGGTGTGTTATACAGAGAGGGTTACAGCGTGGGTGTGATACAGAGAGTTACAGCGAGGGTGTGTGATACAGTGAGATTTACATTAAGGGTGTTTATACAGAGAGAGATACAGAGAGGGTGTGTAATACAGAGAGAGCTACAGTGAGTGTGTATTAAACAGAGACTGTTACAGTGAGGGTGAGTTATACAGAGAGAGTTACAGTTAGGGTGTGTTATACAGCGAGAGTTACAGTGAGCGTTTGTCATATAGAGAGAGTTACTGTGAGTGTATGTTATACAGTGAGAGTTACAGTGAGGGTGTTTATACAGTTAGTGTTACAGTGAAAGGTGTTTTATACAGGGAGCGTTACAGTGTGAGTGTATTATACAGAGCGAGTTACATGTAGAATGTATTATACAGAGAGTGTTACAGTGAGGGTGTGTTATACAGGGAGTGTTGCCGTGAGGGTGTTTTATACAGGTTGTGTTACAGTGAGGGTGTTTTATACAGAGAGTGTTACAGTGAGTGTGCGTTATACAGAGAATGCTACAGTGACGGTGTGTTATAAAGATAGTGTTACAGTGAGGGTTTGTTATACAGAGAGAATTACAGCGAGGGTGTGTTATACAGTGAGAGATACAGCGAGCTTGTGTTATACAGAGAGTGCTACAGCGAGGGTGTGTTATAGAGACTGTTACAGTGAGGGTGTGTTATACAGAGAGAGTTACAGTGAGGCTGTATTACACAGAGATTGTATCAGTGAGGGTGTATTATACAGAGAGATTTACAGTGATGGTGTATTATACAGAGAGTGTTACAGCGAGTGTGTGTTATACGGAGAGAGTTACAGCAAGGGTGTGTTATACAGTGAGAGATACAGCGAGGTTGTGTTATACAGAGATTTTTACAGTGAGGGTGTGTTATACAGAGAGAGATACAGTGAGGCTGTATTATACAGAGAGAGTTTCAGTGACGGTGTGTTAAACAGAGAGTGTTACAATGAGGGTGTGTTATACAGAGAGAGTTACAGTGAGGCTGTATTATACAGATAGTGTTTCAGTGAGGGTGTATAATACAGAGAGTGTTACAGTGATGGTGTATTATACAGAGAGAGTTACAGTGAGGGTGTGTTATATAGAGAGTGTTACAGTGAGGGTGATTTATACAAAAAGTGTTACAGTGAGGATGCATTATACAGAGAGTGCTACAGTGAGGGTGTTTATACAGAGATTGTTACAGCGAGGGTGTGTTATATAGAGAGAGTTACAGAGAGTGTGTGTAATACAGTGAGAGATACAGCGACGGTGTGTTATACAGAGAGTGTTACAGTGAGGGTGTATTATACAGAGAGAGTTACAGTGATGGTGTATTATACAGAGAGAGTTACAGTGAGGGTGTGTTATACAGAGAGTGCTACAGTGAGGGTGTGTTATACAGAGATTGTTACAGCAAGGGTGTGTTATATAGAAAGAGTTACAGCGAGTGTGTGTTATACAGTGAGAGATACAGCGACGGTGTATTATACAGAGAGTGTTACAGTGAGGGTGTGTTATACAGAGAGAATTACAGTGAGGGTGCGTTATACAGAGAGTGTTACAGTGAGGGTGTATTATACAGAGAGTGTTACAGTGAGGGTGTGTTATACAGAGAGTTACAGTGAGGGTATGGTATACAAATTGAGTTACAGTGAGGGAGTGTTATACAGAGAGAGTTACAGTGAGGGTGCACTATACAGAGAGTGTTACAGCGTGGGTGTGTTATACAGAGAGAGTTACAGCGAGGGTGTGTATACAGAGAGTGTTACAGTGAGGGTGTGTTATACAGAGAGAGTTACAGTGAGTGTGTTATACAGAGAGAGTTACAGTGAGGTTGCGTTATACAGAGAGTGCTACAGTGAGGGTGTGTTTTACAGAGATTGTTACAGCGAGGGTGTGTTATACAGAGAGACTTACAGCGAGTGTGTGTTATACAGTGAGAGATACAGCGACGGTGTGTTATACAGAGAGTGTTACAGTGAGGGTGTGTTATACAGAGAGTTACAGTGAGGGTATGGTATACAAAGTGAGTTACAGTGAGGGAGTGTTATACAGAGAGAGTTACAGTGAGAGTGCACTATACAGAGTGTGGTACAGTGAGGGTGTGTTATAAAGAGAGTGTTAAAGCGAGGGTGTGTTATACAGAGAGTATTACAGAGAGTGTGTGTGATACAGAGATAGTTACTTTGAGGTTGTTTTATACAGAGAGAGTTAAAGTGAGGGTCTGTTATACAGAGAATGTTACAGTGAGGGTGTTTATACAGAGATTTACAGTGAGCGTGAGTTATACAGAGTGAGTTACAGTGAGGGTGTATTATACAGACAGTGTTACAGTGAGCGTGTGTTATACAGACTGTGTTACAGTGAAGGTGTGTTATACAAAGAGAGTTACATTGAGGGTGTGTTATACAGAGCGAGTTACAGTGTGTTTGTTTTATACAGATAGAGTTACAGTGAGGGTGTGTTATACAGAGAGAGTTACAGTGATGGTGTGTTATAAAGAGAATGTTACAGTGAGGGTGTGTTATACAGTGAGTGTTACAGTGAGGGTGTGTTATACAGCGAGTATTACAGTGAGGGTGTTTTATACAGAGAGTATTACAGTGAGTGTGTTTTATACAGGGAGTGTTACAGTGAGGGTGTTTTATACAGTTAATGTTACAGTGAGGTAGTGTTATGCAGAGCGTGTTACAGTCAAATGTGTGTTATACAGGGAGTGTTACAGTGAGGGTGTGTTAAAAAGGGAATTTTACACTGTGGGTGTTTTATACAGGGATTGTTACAGTGTGAGTGTTTTATACAGGTAGTGTTACAGTGAGGGTGTTTTATACAGGGAGTGTGACAGCGAGTGTGTATTATACAGAGAGAGTTAAAGTGGGAGTGTGTTATACAGAGAGAGTGACAGTGAGGGTGTGTTATACAGCGACTGTTACAGCGAGGGTGTGTTATACAGGGAGTTGTTACAGTGAGTGTGTATTATACAGAGCGAGTTACAGTGAAAGTGTATTATGCAGAGAGTGTTACAGTGAGGGTGCCTTATTCGGGGAGTGTTACAGTGAGGGTGTTTTATACAGGGAGTGTTACATTGTGGGTGTTTTATACAGGAAGTGTTGCAGTGAGGGTGTTTTATACAGGGCGTGTTACAGTGAGGGTGCTTTATACAGGGAGTGTTACAGTGAGAGTGAATGATACAGAGCGAGTTACAGTGAGAGCTTATTATACAGAGAGTGTTACAGTGAGGTTGTGTTATACGGGGAGTGTTACAGTGAGGGTGATTTATACAGGGAGTGTTGCAGTTAGGGTGTTTTATACAGGTAGTGTTACAGTGAGGGTGTTTCATACAGGGAGTGTTACAGTGAGTGTGTATTATACAGAGAGAGTTACAGTGAGATTGTGTTATACAGAGGGAGTTACAGTGTGGGTGCGTTATACAGATAGTGCTACAGTGAGGGTGTATTATACAGAGAGTGTTACAGTGAGAGTGTGTTATACAGAGAGAGTTACAGTGAGGGTATGGTATACAAAGAGAGTTACAGTGAGGGAGTGCTATACAGAGAGAATTACAGTGAGGGTGCATTATACAGAGAGTGCAACAGTGAGGGTGTGTTGTTCAGAGAGTGTTACAGTGAGGGTGTGTTATACAGAGAGTGTTACAGCGAGTGTGTGTTATACAGAGAGAGTTACAGCGAGTGTGTGTTATACATTGAGAGATATAGCGAGGTTGAAGTTATAGAGAGAGTGTTACACTGAGGTTGTGTTATACAGAGAGAATTTCAGTGAGTGTGCGTTATACAGAGAATGCTACAGTGAGGGTATGTTATACAGAGAGTGTTACAGTGAGGGTGTGTTATACAGAGAGAGTTACAGTGAGGGTATGATATACCAAGAGAGTTACAGTGAGGGAGTATTACACAGAGAGAGTTACAGTGAGGGTGTATTATGCAGAGAGAGTTCCAGCGAGGTTGTGTTATACAGTGAGATTTACATCAGGGTCTTTATACAGAGAGAGATACAGAGAGGGTGTGTAATACAGAGAGATTTACAGTGAGGGTGTGTTATACAGAGAGTGTTAAAGTGAGGGTGTGTTATACAGAGAGAGTTACAGTGAGTGTGTTATACAGAGAGAGTTACAGTGAGGTTGCGTTATACAGAGAGTGCAACAGTGAGGGTGTGTTATACAGAGAGTGTTACAGCGAGTGTGTGTTATACAGAGAGAGTTACAGCGAGGGTGTGTTATACAGAGAGTGTTAAAGTGAGGGTGTGTTATACAGAGAGAGTTACAGTGAGTGTGTTATACAGAGAGAGTTACAGTGAGGTTGCGTTATACAGAGAGTGCTACAGTGAGGGTGTGTTTTACAGAGATTGTTACAGCGAGGGTGTGTTATACAGAGAGACTTACAGCGAGTGTGTGTTATACAGTGAGAGATACAGCGACGGTGTGTTATACAGAGAGTGTTACAGTGAGGGTGTGTTATACAGAGAGAATTACAGTGAGGGTGCGTTATACAGAGAGTGTTACAGGGAGGGTGTGTTATACAGAGAGTTACAGTGAGGGTATGGTATACAAAGTGAGTTACAGTGAGGGTGTGTTATACAGAGAGAGTTACAGTGAGGGTGCACTATACAGAGTGTGGTACAGTGAGGGTGTGTTATAAAGAGAGTGTTAAAGCGAGGATGTGTTATACAGAGAGTATTACAGAGAGTGTGTGTGATACAGAGATAGTTACTTTGAGGTTGTTTTATACAGAGAGAGTTAAAGTGAGGGTCTGTTATACAGAGAATGTTACAGTGAGGGTGTTTATACAGAGATTTACAGTGAGCGTGAGTTATACAGAGTGAGTTACAGTGAGGGTGTATTATACAGACAGTGTTACAGTGAGCGTGTGTTATACAGACTGTGTTACAGTGAAGGTGTGTTATACAGAGAGAGTTACATTGAGGGTGTGTTATACAGAGCGAGTTACAGTGTGTTTGTTTTATACAGATAGAGTTACAGTGAGGGTGTGTTATACAGAGAGAGTTACAGTGATGGTGTGTTATAAAGAGAATGTTACAGTGAGGGTGTGTTATACAGTGAGTGTTATTGTGAGGGTGTGTTATACAGCGAGTATTACAGTGAGGGTGTTTTATACAGAGAGTATTACAGTGAGTGTGTTTTATACAGGGAGTGTTACAGTGAGGGTGTGTTATACAGGGAGTGTTGCAGTGAGGATGTTTTATACAGGTTGTGTTACAGTGAGGGTGTTTTATACAGGGAGTTTTACAGTGAGTGTGCGTTATACAGAGAATGCTACAGTGAGGGTATGTTATACAGAGAGTGTTACAGTGAGGGTGTGTTATACAGAGAGAGTTACAGTGAGTGTGTTATACAGAGAGAGTTACAGTGAGGTTGCGTTATACAGAGTGTGCTATAGTGAGGGTGTGTTTTACAGAGATTGTTACAGTGAGGGTGTGTTATACAGAGAGACTTACAGCGAGTGTGTCTCATACAGTGAGAGATACAGCGACGGTGTGTTATACAGAGAGTGTTACAGTGAGGGTGTGTTATACAGAGAGAGTTACACTGAGGGTGCGCTATACAGAGTGTGCTACAGTGAGGGTGTGTTATAAAGAGTGTGTTAAAGCGAGGATGTGTTGGACAGAGAGAGTTACAGAGAGGGTGTGTGATACAGAGAGAGTTACAGTGAGGATGTTTTATACAGATAAAGTTACAGTGAGGGTCTGTTATACAGAGAGAGTTAAAGTGAGGGTCTGTTATACAGAGAATGTTACAGTGAGGGTGTTTATACAGAGATTTACAGTGAGCGTGAGTTATACAGAGTGAGTTACAGTGAGGGTGTATTATACAGACAGTGTTACAGTGAGCGTGTGTTATACAGACTGTGTTACAGTGAAGGTGTGTTATACAGAGAGAGTTACATTGAGGGTGTGTTATACAGAGCGAGTTACAGTGTGTTTGTTTTATACAGATAGAGTTACAGTGAGGGTGTGTTATACAGAGAGAGTTACAGTGATGGTGTGTTATAAAGAGAATGTTACAGTGAGGGTGTGTTATACAGTGAGTGTTACAGTAGGGTGTGTTATACAGCGAGTATTACAGTGAGGGTGTTTTATACAGAGAGTATTATAGTGAGTGTGTTTTATACAGGGAGTGTTACAGTGAGGGTGTTTTATACAGGTAATGTTACAGTGAGGGTGTGTTATGCAGAGCGTGTTACAGTCAAATGTGTGTTATACAGGGAGTGTTACAGTGAGGGTGTGTTAAAAAGGGAATTTTACACTGTGGGTGTTTTATACAGGGATTGTTACAGTGTGAGTGTTTTATACAGGTAGTGTTACAGTGAGGGTGTTTTATACAGGGAGTGTGACAGTGAGTGTGTATTATACAGAGAGAGTTAAAGTGGGAGTGTGTTATACAGAGAGAGTGACAGTGAGGGTGCTTTATACAGGGAGTGTTACAGTGAGAGTGAATGATACAGAGCGAGTTACAGTGAGAGCTTATTATACAGAGAGTGTTACAGTGAGGTTGTGTTATACGGGGAGTGTTACAGTGAGGGTGATTTATACAGGGAGTGTTGCAGTTAGGGTGTTTTATACAGGTAGTGTTACAGTGAGGGTGTTTCATACAGGGAGTGTTACAGTGAGTGTGTATTATACAGAGAGAGTTACAGTGAGATTGTGTTATACAGAGAGAGTTACAGTGTGGGTGCGTTATACAGAGAGTGCTACAGTGAGGGTGTATTATACAGAGAGTGTTACAGTGAGAGTGTGTTATACAGAGAGAGTTACAGCGAGTGTGTGTTATACATTGAGAGATACAACGAGGTTGAAGTCATAGAGAGAGTGGTACACTGAGGTTGTGTTATACAGAGAGAATTTCAGTGAGGTTGCGTTATACAGAGAATGTTACAGTGAGGGTGTGTTATACACAGAGTGTTACAGTGAGGGTGTTTTATACAGTGAGTGTTACAGCGAGGGTGTGTTATACAGAGAGTGTTACAGTGAGGGTGTGTTATACAGAGAGAGTTACAGTGTGGGTGCATTATACAGAGAGTGCTACAGTGAGGGTGCATTATACAGAGAGAGTTGAAGTCATAGAGAGAGTGTTACACTGAGGTTGTGTTATACAGAGAGAATTTCAGTGAGGTTGCGTTATACAGAGAGTGTTACAGTGAGGGTGTGTTATACACAGAGTGTTACAGTGAGGGTGTTTTATACAGTGAGTGTTACAGCGAGGGTGTGTTATACAGAGAGTGTTACAGTGAGGGTGCATTATACAGAGAGAGTTACAGTGAGGGTATGGTATACAAAGAGAGTTACAGTGAGGGAGTGTTTTACAGAGAGAATTACAGTGAGGGTGCGTTATACAGAGAGTGCAACAGTGAGGGTGTGTTATACAGAGAGTGTTACAGCGTGGGTGTGTTATACAGACAGAGTTACAGCGAGGGTGTGTTATACAGAGAGAGTTACAGTGAGGGTGTATTATACAGAGAGAGTTACAGCGTGGGTGTGTGATACAGTGAGATTTACAGTAAGGGTGTTTATACAGAGAGAGATACAGAGAGGGTGTGTAATACAGAGAGAGCTACAATGAGTGTGTATTATACAGAGAGTGTTACAGTGAGGGTGTGTTATACAGGGAGTGTTGCAGTGAGGATGTTTTATACAGGTTGTGTTACAGTGAGGGTGTTTGATACAGGGAGTTTTTTACAGTGAGTGTGCATTATACAGAGAATGCTACAGTGAGGGTATGTTATACAGAGAGTGTTACAGTGAGGGTGTGTTATACAGAGAGAGTTACAGTGAGGGTATGATATACCAAGAGAGTTACAGTGAGGGAGTATTACACAGAGAGAGTTACAGTGAGGGTGTATTATGCAGAGAGAGTTCCAGCGAGTGTGTGTTATACAGTGAGATTTACATCAGGGTCTTTATACAGAGAGAGATACAGAGAGGGTGTGTAATACAGAGAGATTTACAGTGAGGATGCGTTATACAGAGAGTGCAACAGTGAGGGTGTGTTATACAGAGAGTGTTACAGCGTGGGTGTGTTATACAGAGAGAGTTACAGTGAGGGTGTGTTATACAGAGAGTGTTACAGTGAGGGTGTGTTATACAGAGAGAGTTACAGTGAGTGTGTTATACAGAGAGAGTTACAGTGAGGTTGCGTTATACAGAGAGTGCTACAGTGAGGGTGTGTTTTACAGAGATTGTTACAGCGAGGGTGTGTTATACAGAGAGACTTACAGCGAGTGTGTGTTATACAGTGAGAGATACAGCGACGGTGTGTTATACAGAGAGTGTTACAGTGAGGGTGTGTTATACAGAGAGTTACAGTGAGGGTATGGTATACAAAGTGAGTTACAGTGAGGGAGTGTTATACAGAGAGAGTTACAGTGAGAGTGCACTATACAGAGTGTGGTACAGTGAGGGTGTGTTATAAAGAGAGTGTTAAAGCGAGGGTGTGTTATACAGAGAGTATTACAGAGAGTGTGTGTGATACAGAGATAGTTACTTTGAGGTTGTTTTATACAGAGAGAGTTAAAGTGAGGGTCTGTTATACAGAGAATGTTACAGTGAGGGTGTTTATACAGAGATTTACAGTGAGCGTGAGTTATACAGAGTGAGTTACAGTGAGGGTGTATTATACAGACAGTGTTACAGTGAGCGTGTGTTATACAGACTGTGTTACAGTGAAGGTGTGTTATACAGAGAGAGTTACATTGAGGGTGTGTTATACAGAGCGAGTTACAGTGTGTTTGTTTTATACAGATAGAGTTACAGTGAGGGTGTGTTATACAGAGAGAGTTACAGTGATGGTGTGTTATAAAGAGAATGTTACAGTGAGGGTGTGTTATACAGTGAGTGTTACAGTGAGGGTGTGTTATACAGCGAGTATTACAGTGAGGGTGTTTTATACAGAGAGTATTACAGTGAGTGTGTTTTATACAGGGAGTGTTACAGTGAGGGTGTTTTATACAGTTAATGTTACAGTGAGGTAGTGTTATGCAGAGCGTGTTACAGTCAAATGTGTGTTATACAGGGAGTGTTACAGTGAGGGTGTGTTAAAAAGGGAATTTTACACTGTGGGTGTTTTATACAGGGATTGTTACAGTGTGAGTGTTTTATACAGGTAGTGTTACAGTGAGGGTGTTTTATACAGGGAGTGTGACAGCGAGTGTGTATTATACAGAGAGAGTTAAAGTGGGAGTGTGTTATACAGAGAGAGTGACAGTGAGGGTGTGTTATACAGCGACTGTTACAGCGAGGGTGTGTTATACAGGGAGTTGTTACAGTGAGTGTGTATTATACAGAGCGAGTTACAGTGAAAGTGTATTATGCAGAGAGTGTTACAGTGAGGGTGCCTTATTCGGGGAGTGTTACAGTGAGGGTGTTTTATACAGGGAGTGTTACATTGTGGGTGTTTTATACAGGAAGTGTTGCAGTGAGGGTGTTTTATACAGGGCGTGTTACAGTGAGGGTGCTTTATACAGGGAGTGTTACAGTGAGAGTGAATGATACAGAGCGAGTTACAGTGAGAGCTTATTATACAGAGAGTGTTACAGTGAGGTTGTGTTATACGGGGAGTGTTACAGTGAGGGTGATTTATACAGGGAGTGTTGCAGTTAGGGTGTTTTATACAGGTAGTGTTACAGTGAGGGTGTTTCATACAGGGAGTGTTACAGTGAGTGTGTATTATACAGAGAGAGTTACAGTGAGATTGTGTTATACAGAGGGAGTTACAGTGTGGGTGCGTTATACAGATAGTGCTACAGTGAGGGTGTATTATACAGAGAGTGTTACAGTGAGAGTGTGTTATACAGAGAGAGTTACAGTGAGGGTATGGTATACAAAGAGAGTTACAGTGAGGGAGTGCTATACAGAGAGAATTACAGTGAGGGTGCATTATACAGAGAGTGCAACAGTGAGGGTGTGTTGTTCAGAGAGTGTTACAGTGAGGGTGTGTTATACAGAGAGTGTTACAGCGAGTGTGTGTTATACAGAGAGAGTTACAGCGAGTGTGTGTTATACATTGAGAGATATAGCGAGGTTGAAGTTATAGAGAGAGTGTTACACTGAGGTTGTGTTATACAGAGAGAATTTCAGTGAGTGTGCGTTATACAGAGAATGCTACAGTGAGGGTATGTTATACAGAGAGTGTTACAGTGAGGGTGTGTTATACAGAGAGAGTTACAGTGAGGGTATGATATACCAAGAGAGTTACAGTGAGGGAGTATTACACAGAGAGAGTTACAGTGAGGGTGTATTATGCAGAGAGAGTTCCAGCGAGGTTGTGTTATACAGTGAGATTTACATCAGGGTCTTTATACAGAGAGAGATACAGAGAGGGTGTGTAATACAGAGAGATTTACAGTGAGGGTGTGTTATACAGAGAGTGTTAAAGTGAGGGTGTGTTATACAGAGAGAGTTACAGTGAGTGTGTTATACAGAGAGAGTTACAGTGAGGTTGCGTTATACAGAGAGTGCAACAGTGAGGGTGTGTTATACAGAGAGTGTTACAGCGAGTGTGTGTTATACAGAGAGAGTTACAGCGAGGGTGTGTTATACAGAGAGTGTTAAAGTGAGGGTGTGTTATACAGAGAGAGTTACAGTGAGTGTGTTATACAGAGAGAGTTACAGTGAGGTTGCGTTATACAGAGAGTGCTACAGTGAGGGTGTGTTTTACAGAGATTGTTACAGCGAGGGTGTGTTATACAGAGAGACTTACAGCGAGTGTGTGTTATACAGTGAGAGATACAGCGACGGTGTGTTATACAGAGAGTGTTACAGTGAGGGTGTGTTATACAGAGAGAATTACAGTGAGGGTGCGTTATACAGAGAGTGTTACAGGGAGGGTGTGTTATACAGAGAGTTACAGTGAGGGTATGGTATACAAAGTGAGTTACAGTGAGGGTGTGTTATACAGAGAGAGTTACAGTGAGGGTGCACTATACAGAGTGTGGTACAGTGAGGGTGTGTTATAAAGAGAGTGTTAAAGCGAGGATGTGTTATACAGAGAGTATTACAGAGAGTGTGTGTGATACAGAGATAGTTACTTTGAGGTTGTTTTATACAGAGAGAGTTAAAGTGAGGGTCTGTTATACAGAGAATGTTACAGTGAGGGTGTTTATACAGAGATTTACAGTGAGCGTGAGTTATACAGAGTGAGTTACAGTGAGGGTGTATTATACAGACAGTGTTACAGTGAGCGTGTGTTATACAGACTGTGTTACAGTGAAGGTGTGTTATACAGAGAGAGTTACATTGAGGGTGTGTTATACAGAGCGAGTTACAGTGTGTTTGTTTTATACAGATAGAGTTACAGTGAGGGTGTGTTATACAGAGAGAGTTACAGTGATGGTGTGTTATAAAGAGAATGTTACAGTGAGGGTGTGTTATACAGTGAGTGTTATTGTGAGGGTGTGTTATACAGCGAGTATTACAGTGAGGGTGTTTTATACAGAGAGTATTACAGTGAGTGTGTTTTATACAGGGAGTGTTACAGTGAGGGTGTGTTATACAGGGAGTGTTGCAGTGAGGATGTTTTATACAGGTTGTGTTACAGTGAGGGTGTTTTATACAGGGAGTTTTACAGTGAGTGTGCGTTATACAGAGAATGCTACAGTGAGGGTATGTTATACAGAGAGTGTTACAGTGAGGGTGTGTTATACAGAGAGAGTTACAGTGAGTGTGTTATACAGAGAGAGTTACAGTGAGGTTGCGTTATACAGAGTGTGCTATAGTGAGGGTGTGTTTTACAGAGATTGTTACAGTGAGGGTGTGTTATACAGAGAGACTTACAGCGAGTGTGTCTCATACAGTGAGAGATACAGCGACGGTGTGTTATACAGAGAGTGTTACAGTGAGGGTGTGTTATACAGAGAGAGTTACACTGAGGGTGCGCTATACAGAGTGTGCTACAGTGAGGGTGTGTTATAAAGAGTGTGTTAAAGCGAGGATGTGTTGGACAGAGAGAGTTACAGAGAGGGTGTGTGATACAGAGAGAGTTACAGTGAGGATGTTTTATACAGATAAAGTTACAGTGAGGGTCTGTTATACAGAGAGAGTTAAAGTGAGGGTCTGTTATACAGAGAATGTTACAGTGAGGGTGTTTATACAGAGATTTACAGTGAGCGTGAGTTATACAGAGTGAGTTACAGTGAGGGTGTATTATACAGACAGTGTTACAGTGAGCGTGTGTTATACAGACTGTGTTACAGTGAAGGTGTGTTATACAGAGAGAGTTACATTGAGGGTGTGTTATACAGAGCGAGTTACAGTGTGTTTGTTTTATACAGATAGAGTTACAGTGAGGGTGTGTTATACAGAGAGAGTTACAGTGATGGTGTGTTATAAAGAGAATGTTACAGTGAGGGTGTGTTATACAGTGAGTGTTACAGTAGGGTGTGTTATACAGCGAGTATTACAGTGAGGGTGTTTTATACAGAGAGTATTATAGTGAGTGTGTTTTATACAGGGAGTGTTACAGTGAGGGTGTTTTATACAGGTAATGTTACAGTGAGGGTGTGTTATGCAGAGCGTGTTACAGTCAAATGTGTGTTATACAGGGAGTGTTACAGTGAGGGTGTGTTAAAAAGGGAATTTTACACTGTGGGTGTTTTATACAGGGATTGTTACAGTGTGAGTGTTTTATACAGGTAGTGTTACAGTGAGGGTGTTTTATACAGGGAGTGTGACAGTGAGTGTGTATTATACAGAGAGAGTTAAAGTGGGAGTGTGTTATACAGAGAGAGTGACAGTGAGGGTGCTTTATACAGGGAGTGTTACAGTGAGAGTGAATGATACAGAGCGAGTTACAGTGAGAGCTTATTATACAGAGAGTGTTACAGTGAGGTTGTGTTATACGGGGAGTGTTACAGTGAGGGTGATTTATACAGGGAGTGTTGCAGTTAGGGTGTTTTATACAGGTAGTGTTACAGTGAGGGTGTTTCATACAGGGAGTGTTACAGTGAGTGTGTATTATACAGAGAGAGTTACAGTGAGATTGTGTTATACAGAGAGAGTTACAGTGTGGGTGCGTTATACAGAGAGTGCTACAGTGAGGGTGTATTATACAGAGAGTGTTACAGTGAGAGTGTGTTATACAGAGAGAGTTACAGCGAGTGTGTGTTATACATTGAGAGATACAACGAGGTTGAAGTCATAGAGAGAGTGGTACACTGAGGTTGTGTTATACAGAGAGAATTTCAGTGAGGTTGCGTTATACAGAGAATGTTACAGTGAGGGTGTGTTATACACAGAGTGTTACAGTGAGGGTGTTTTATACAGTGAGTGTTACAGCGAGGGTGTGTTATACAGAGAGTGTTACAGTGAGGGTGTGTTATACAGAGAGAGTTACAGTGTGGGTGCATTATACAGAGAGTGCTACAGTGAGGGTGCATTATACAGAGAGAGTTGAAGTCATAGAGAGAGTGTTACACTGAGGTTGTGTTATACAGAGAGAATTTCAGTGAGGTTGCGTTATACAGAGAGTGTTACAGTGAGGGTGTGTTATACACAGAGTGTTACAGTGAGGGTGTTTTATACAGTGAGTGTTACAGCGAGGGTGTGTTATACAGAGAGTGTTACAGTGAGGGTGCATTATACAGAGAGAGTTACAGTGAGGGTATGGTATACAAAGAGAGTTACAGTGAGGGAGTGTTTTACAGAGAGAATTACAGTGAGGGTGCGTTATACAGAGAGTGCAACAGTGAGGGTGTGTTATACAGAGAGTGTTACAGCGTGGGTGTGTTATACAGACAGAGTTACAGCGAGGGTGTGTTATACAGAGAGAGTTACAGTGAGGGTGTATTATACAGAGAGAGTTACAGCGTGGGTGTGTGATACAGTGAGATTTACAGTAAGGGTGTTTATACAGAGAGAGATACAGAGAGGGTGTGTAATACAGAGAGAGCTACAATGAGTGTGTATTATACAGAGAGTGTTACAGTGAGGGTGTGTTATACAGGGAGTGTTGCAGTGAGGATGTTTTATACAGGTTGTGTTACAGTGAGGGTGTTTGATACAGGGAGTTTTTTACAGTGAGTGTGCATTATACAGAGAATGCTACAGTGAGGGTATGTTATACAGAGAGTGTTACAGTGAGGGTGTGTTATACAGAGAGAGTTACAGTGAGGGTATGATATACCAAGAGAGTTACAGTGAGGGAGTATTACACAGAGAGAGTTACAGTGAGGGTGTATTATGCAGAGAGAGTTCCAGCGAGTGTGTGTTATACAGTGAGATTTACATCAGGGTCTTTATACAGAGAGAGATACAGAGAGGGTGTGTAATACAGAGAGATTTACAGTGAGGATGCGTTATACAGAGAGTGCAACAGTGAGGGTGTGTTATACAGAGAGTGTTACAGCGTGGGTGTGTTATACAGAGAGAGTTACAGTGAGGGTGTGTTATACAGAGAGTGTTACAGTGAGGGTGTGTTATACAGAGAGAGTTACAGTGAGTGTGTTATACAGAGAGAGTTACAGTGAGGTTGCGTTATACAGAGAGTGCTACAGTGAGGGTGTGTTTTACAGAGATTGTTACAGCGAGGGTGTGTTATACAGAGAGACTTACAGCGAGTGTGTGTTATACAGTGAGAGATACAGCGACGGTGTGTTATACAGAGAGTGTTACAGTGAGGGTGTGTTATACAGAGAGTTACAGTGAGGGTATGGTATACAAAGTGAGTTACAGTGAGGGAGTGTTATACAGAGAGAGTTACAGTGAGAGTGCACTATACAGAGTGTGGTACAGTGAGGGTGTGTTATAAAGAGAGTGTTAAAGCGAGGGTGTGTTATACAGAGAGTATTACAGAGAGTGTGTGTGATACAGAGATAGTTACTTTGAGGTTGTTTTATACAGAGAGAGTTAAAGTGAGGGTCTGTTATACAGAGAATGTTACAGTGAGGGTGTTTATACAGAGATTTACAGTGAGCGTGAGTTATACAGAGTGAGTTACAGTGAGGGTGTATTATACAGACAGTGTTACAGTGAGCGTGTGTTATACAGACTGTGTTACAGTGAAGGTGTGTTATACAGAGAGAGTTACATTGAGGGTGTGTTATACAGAGCGAGTTACAGTGTGTTTGTTTTATACAGATAGAGTTACAGTGAGGGTGTGTTATACAGAGAGAGTTACAGTGATGGTGTGTTATAAAGAGAATGTTACAGTGAGGGTGTGTTATACAGTGAGTGTTACAGTGAGGGTGTGTTATACAGCGAGTATTACAGTGAGGGTGTTTTATACAGAGAGTATTACAGTGAGTGTGTTTTATACAGGGAGTGTTACAGTGAGGGTGTTTTATACAGTTAATGTTACAGTGAGGTAGTGTTATGCAGAGCGTGTTACAGTCAAATGTGTGTTATACAGGGAGTGTTACAGTGAGGGTGTGTTAAAAAGGGAATTTTACACTGTGGGTGTTTTATACAGGGATTGTTACAGTGTGAGTGTTTTATACAGGTAGTGTTACAGTGAGGGTGTTTTATACAGGGAGTGTGACAGCGAGTGTGTATTATACAGAGAGAGTTAAAGTGGGAGTGTGTTATACAGAGAGAGTGACAGTGAGGGTGTGTTATACAGCGACTGTTACAGCGAGGGTGTGTTATACAGGGAGTTGTTACAGTGAGTGTGTATTATACAGAGCGAGTTACAGTGAAAGTGTATTATGCAGAGAGTGTTACAGTGAGGGTGCCTTATTCGGGGAGTGTTACAGTGAGGGTGTTTTATACAGGGAGTGTTACATTGTGGGTGTTTTATACAGGAAGTGTTGCAGTGAGGGTGTTTTATACAGGGCGTGTTACAGTGAGGGTGCTTTATACAGGGAGTGTTACAGTGAGAGTGAATGATACAGAGCGAGTTACAGTGAGAGCTTATTATACACAGAGTGTTACAGTGAGGTTGTGTTATACGGGGAGTGTTACAGTGAGGGTGATTTATACAGGGAGTGTTGCAGTTAGGGTGTTTTATACAGGTAGTGTTACAGTGAGGGTGTTTCATACAGGGAGTGTTACAGTGAGTGTGTATTATACAGAGAGAGTTACAGTGAGATTGTGTTATACAGAGGGAGTTACAGTGTGGGTGCGTTATACAGATAGTGCTACAGTGAGGGTGTATTATACAGAGAGTGTTACAGTGAGAGTGTGTTATACAGAGAGAGTTACAGTGAGGGTATGGTATACAAAGAGAGTTACAGTGAGGGAGTGCTATACAGAGAGAATTACAGTGAGGGTGCATTATACAGAGAGTGCAACAGTGAGGGTGTGTTGTTCAGAGAGTGTTACAGTGAGGGTGTGTTATACAGAGAGTGTTACAGCGAGTGTGTGTTATACAGAGAGAGTTACAGCGAGTGTGTGTTATACATTGAGAGATATAGCGAGGTTGAAGTTATAGAGAGAGTGTTACACTGAGGTTGTGTTATACAGAGAGAATTTCAGTGAGTGTGCGTTATACAGAGAATGCTACAGTGAGGGTATGTTATACAGAGAGTGTTACAGTGAGGGTGTGTTATACAGAGAGAGTTACAGTGAGGGTATGATATACCAAGAGAGTTACAGTGAGGGAGTATTACACAGAGAGAGTTACAGTGAGGGTGTATTATGCAGAGAGAGTTCCAGCGAGGTTGTGTTATACAGTGAGATTTACATCAGGGTCTTTATACAGAGAGAGATACAGAGAGGGTGTGTAATACAGAGAGATTTACAGTGAGGGTGTGTTATACAGAGAGTGTTAAAGTGAGGGTGTGTTATACAGAGAGAGTTACAGTGAGTGTGTTATACAGAGAGAGTTACAGTGAGGTTGCGTTATACAGAGAGTGCAACAGTGAGGGTGTGTTATACAGAGAGTGTTACAGCGAGTGTGTGTTATACAGAGAGAGTTACAGCGAGGGTGTGTTATACAGAGAGTGTTAAAGTGAGGGTGTGTTATACAGAGAGAGTTACAGTGAGTGTGTTATACAGAGAGAGTTACAGTGAGGTTGCGTTATACAGAGAGTGCTACAGTGAGGGTGTGTTTTACAGAGATTGTTACAGCGAGGGTGTGTTATACAGAGAGACTTACAGCGAGTGTGTGTTATACAGTGAGAGATACAGCGACGGTGTGTTATACAGAGAGTGTTACAGTGAGGGTGTGTTATACAGAGAGAATTACAGTGAGGGTGCGTTATACAGAGAGTGTTACAGGGAGGGTGTGTTATACAGAGAGTTACAGTGAGGGTATGGTATACAAAGTGAGTTACAGTGAGGGTGTGTTATACAGAGAGAGTTACAGTGAGGGTGCACTATACAGAGTGTGGTACAGTGAGGGTGTGTTATAAAGAGAGTGTTAAAGCGAGGATGTGTTATACAGAGAGTATTACAGAGAGTGTGTGTGATACAGAGATAGTTACTTTGAGGTTGTTTTATACAGAGAGAGTTAAAGTGAGGGTCTGTTATACAGAGAATGTTACAGTGAGGGTGTTTATACAGAGATTTACAGTGAGCGTGAGTTATACAGAGTGAGTTACAGTGAGGGTGTATTATACAGACAGTGTTACAGTGAGCGTGTGTTATACAGACTGTGTTACAGTGAAGGTGTGTTATACAGAGAGAGTTACATTGAGGGTGTGTTATACAGAGCGAGTTACAGTGTGTTTGTTTTATACAGATAGAGTTACAGTGAGGGTGTGTTATACAGAGAGAGTTACAGTGATGGTGTGTTATAAAGAGAATGTTACAGTGAGGGTGTGTTATACAGTGAGTGTTATTGTGAGGGTGTGTTATACAGCGAGTATTACAGTGAGGGTGTTTTATACAGAGAGTATTACAGTGAGTGTGTTTTATACAGGGAGTGTTACAGTGAGGGTGTGTTATACAGGGAGTGTTGCAGTGACGATGTTTTATACAGGTTGTGTTACAGTGAGGGTGTTTTATACAGGGAGTTTTACAGTGAGTGTGCGTTATACAGAGAATGCTACAGTGAGGGTATGTTATACAGAGAGTGTTACAGTGAGGGTGTGTTATACAGAGAGAGTTACAGTGAGTGTGTTATACAGAGAGAGTTACAGTGAGGTTGCGTTATACAGAGTGTGCTATAGTGAGGGTGTGTTTTACAGAGATTGTTACAGTGAGGGTGTGTTATACAGAGAGACTTACAGCGAGTGTGTCTCATACAGTGAGAGATACAGCGACGGTGTGTTATACAGAGAGTGTTACAGTGAGGGTGTGTTATACAGAGAGAGTTACACTGAGGGTGCGCTATACAGAGTGTGCTACAGTGAGGGTGTGTTATAAAGAGTGTGTTAAAGCGAGGATGTGTTGGACAGAGAGAGTTACAGAGAGGGTGTGTGATACAGAGAGAGTTACAGTGAGGATGTTTTATACAGATAAAGTTACAGTGAGGGTCTGTTATACAGAGAGAGTTAAAGTGAGGGTCTGTTATACAGAGAATGTTACAGTGAGGGTGTTTATACAGAGATTTACAGTGAGCGTGAGTTATACAGAGTGAGTTACAGTGAGGGTGTATTATACAGACAGTGTTACAGTGAGCGTGTGTTATACAGACTGTGTTACAGTGAAGGTGTGTTATACAGAGAGAGTTACATTGAGGGTGTGTTATACAGAGCGAGTTACAGTGTGTTTGTTTTATACAGATAGAGTTACAGTGAGGGTGTGTTATACAGAGAGAGTTACAGTGATGGTGTGTTATAAAGAGAATGTTACAGTGAGGGTGTGTTATACAGTGAGTGTTACAGTAGGGTGTGTTATACAGCGAGTATTACAGTGAGGGTGTTTTATACAGAGAGTATTATAGTGAGTGTGTTTTATACAGGGAGTGTTACAGTGAGGGTGTTTTATACAGGTAATGTTACAGTGAGGGTGTGTTATGCAGAGCGTGTTACAGTCAAATGTGTGTTATACAGGGAGTGTTACAGTGAGGGTGTGTTAAAAAGGGAATTTTACACTGTGGGTGTTTTATACAGGGATTGTTACAGTGTGAGTGTTTTATACAGGTAGTGTTACAGTGAGGGTGTTTTATACAGGGAGTGTGACAGTGAGTGTGTATTATACAGAGAGAGTTAAAGTGGGAGTGTGTTATACAGAGAGAGTGACAGTGAGGGTGTGTTATACAGCGACTGTTACAGCGAGGGTGTGTTATACAGGGAGTTGTTACAGTGAGTGTGTATTATACAGAGCGAGTTACAGTGAAAGTGTATTATGCAGAGAGTGTTACAGTGAGGGTGTGTTATTCGGGGAGTGTTACAGTGAGGGTGTTTTATACAGGGAGTGTTACATTGTGGGTGTTTTATACAGGAAGTGTTACAGTGAGGGTGTTTTATACAGGGAGTGTTACAGTGAGGGTGCTTTATACAGGGAGTGTTACAGTGAGAGTGAATGATACAGAGCGAGTTACAGTGAGAGCTTATTATACAGAGAGTGTTACAGTGAGGTTGTGTTATACGGGGAGTGTTACAGTGAGGGTGATTTATACAGGGAGTGTTGCAGTTAGGGTGTTTTATACAGGTAGTGTTACAGTGAGGGTGTTTCATACAGGGAGTGTTACAGTGAGTGTGTATTATACAGAGAGAGTTACAGTGAGATTGTGTTATACAGAGAGAGTTACAGTGTGGGTGCGTTATACAGAGAGTGCTACAGTGAGGGTGTATTATACAGAGAGTGTTACAGTGAGAGTGTGTTATACAGAGAGAGTTACAGCGAGTGTGTGTTATACATTGAGAGATACAACGAGGTTGAAGTCATAGAGAGAGTGGTACACTGAGGTTGTGTTATACAGAGAGAATTTCAGTGAGGTTGCGTTATACAGAGAATGTTACAGTGAGGGTGTGTTATACACAGAGTGTTACAGTGAGGGTGTTTTATACAGTGAGTGTTACAGCGAGGGTGTGTTATACAGAGAGTGTTACAGTGAGGGTGTGTTATACAGAGAGAGTTACAGTGTGGGTGCATTATACAGAGAGTGCTACAGTGAGGGTGCATTATACAGAGAGAGTTGAAGTCATAGAGAGAGTGTTACACTGAGGTTGTGTTATACAGAGAGAATTTCAGTGAGGTTGCGTTATACAGAGAGTGTTACAGTGAGGGTGTGTTATACACAGAGTGTTACAGTGAGGGTGTTTTATACAGTGAGTGTTACAGCGAGGGTGTGTTATACAGAGAGTGTTACAGTGAGGGTGCATTATACAGAGAGAGTTACAGTGAGGGTATGGTATACAAAGAGAGTTACAGTGAGGGAGTGTTTTACAGAGAGAATTACAGTGAGGGTGCGTTATACAGAGAGTGCAACAGTGAGGGTGTGTTATACAGAGAGTGTTACAGCGTGGGTGTGTTATACAGACAGAGTTACAGCGAGGGTGTGTTATACAGAGAGAGTTACAGTGAGGGTGTATTATACAGAGAGAGTTACAGCGTGGGTGTGTGATACAGTGAGATTTACAGTAAGGGTGTTTATACAGAGAGAGATACAGAGAGGGTGTGTAATACAGAGAGAGCTACAATGAGTGTGTATTATACAGAGAGTGTTACAGTGAGGGTGTGTTATACAGGGAGTGTTGCAGTGAGGATGTTTTATACAGGTTGTGTTACAGTGAGGGTGTTTGATACAGGGAGTTTTTTACAGTGAGTGTGCATTATACAGAGAATGCTACAGTGAGGGTATGTTATACAGAGAGTGTTACAGTGAGGGTGTGTTATACAGAGAGAGTTACAGTGAGGGTATGATATACCAAGAGAGTTACAGTGAGGGAGTATTACACAGAGAGAGTTACAGTGAGGGTGTATTATGCAGAGAGAGTTCCAGCGAGTGTGTGTTATACAGTGAGATTTACATCAGGGTCTTTATACAGAGAGAGATACAGAGAGGGTGTGTAATACAGAGAGATTTACAGTGAGGATGCGTTATACAGAGAGTGCAACAGTGAGGGTGTGTTATACAGAGAGTGTTACAGCGTGGGTGTGTTATACAGAGAGAGTTACAGTGAGGGTGTGTTATACAGAGAGTGTTACAGTGAGGGTGTGTTATACAGAGTGAGTTACAGTGAGTGTGTTATACAGAGAGAGTTACAGTGAGGTTGCGTTATACAGAGAGTGCTACAGTGAGGGTGTGTTTTACAGAGATTGTTACAGCGAGGGTGTGTTATACAGAGAGACTTACAGCGAGTGTGTGTTATACAGTGAGAGATACAGCGACGGTGTGTTATACAGAGAGTGTTACAGTGAGGGTGTGTTATACAGAGAGTTACAGTGAGGGTATGGTATACAAAGTGAGTTACAGTGAGGGAGTGTTATACAGAGAGAGTTACAGTGAGGGTGCACTATACAGAGTGTGGTACAGTGAGGGTGTGTTATAAAGAGAGTGTTAAAGCGAAGGTGTGTTATACAGAGAGTATTACAGAGAGTGTGTGTGATACAGAGATAGTTACTTTGAGGTTGTTTTATACAGAGAGAGTTAAAGTGAGGGTCTGTTATACAGAGAATGTTACAGTGAGGGTGTTTATACAGAGATTTACAGTGAGCGTGAGTTATACAGAGTGAGTTACAGTGAGGGTGTATTATACAGACAGTGTTACAGTGAGCGTGTGTTATACAGACTGTGTTACAGTGAAGGTGTGTTATACAGAGAGAGTTACATTGAGGGTGTGTTATACAGAGCAAGTTACAGTGTGTTTGTTTTATACAGATAGAGTTACAGTGAGGGTGTGTTATACAGAGAGAGTTACAGTGATGGTGTGTTATAAAGAGAATGTTACAGTGAGGGTGTGTTATACAGTGAGTGTTACAGTGAGGGTGTGTTATACAGCGAGTATTACAGTGAGGGTGTTTTATACAGAGAGTATTACAGTGAGTGTGTTTTATACAGGGAGTGTTACAGTGAGGGTGTTTTATACAGGTAATGTTACAGTGAGGGTGTGTTATGCAGAGCGTGTTACAGTCAAATGTGTGTTATACAGGGAGTGTTACAGTGAGGATGTTTTATACAGGTTGTGTTACAGTGAGGGTGTTTTATACAGGGAGTTTTACAGTGAGTGTGCGTTATACAGAGAATGCTACAGTGAGGGTATGTTATACAGAGAGTGTTACAGTGAGGGTGTGTTATACAGAGAGAGTTACAGTGAGTGTGCTATACAGAGAGAGTTACAGTGAGGTTGCGTTATACAGAGAGTGCTATAGTGAGGGTGTGTTTTACAGAGATTGTTACAGTGAGGGTGTGTTATACAGAGAGACTTACAGCGAGTGTGTCTCATACAGTGAGAGATACAGCGACGGTGTGTTATACAGAGAGTGTTACAGTGAGGGTGTGTTATACAGAGAGAGTTACACTGAGGGTGCGCTATACAGAGTGTGCTACAGTGAGGGTGTGTTATAAAGAGTGTGTTAAAGCGAGGATGTGTTGGACAGAGAGAGTTACAGAGAGGGTGTGTGATACAGAGAGAGTTACAGTGAGGATGTTTTATACAGATAAAGTTACAGTGAGGGTCTGTTATACAGAGAGAGTTAAAGTGAGGGTCTGTTATACAGAGAATGTTACAGTGAGGGTGTTTATACAGAGATTTACAGTGAGCGTGAGTTATACAGAGTGAGTTACAGTGAGGGTGTATTATACAGACAGTGTTACAGTGAGCGTGTGTTATACAGACTGTGTTACAGTGAAGGTGTGTTATACAGAGAGAGTTACATTGAGGGTGTGTTATACAGAGCGAGTTACAGTGTGTTTGTTTTATACAGATAGAGTTACAGTGAGGGTGTGTTATACAGAGAGAGTTACAGTGATGGTGTGTTATAAAGAGAATGTTACAGTGAGGGTGTGTTATACAGTGAGTGTTACAGTGAGGGTGTGTTATACAGCGAGTATTACAGTGAGGGTGTTTTATACAGAGAGTATTATAGTGAGTGTGTTTTATACAGGGAGTGTTACAGTGAGGGTGTTTTATACAGGTAATGTTACAGTGAGGGTGTGTTATGCAGAGCGTGTTACAGTCAAATGTGTGTTATACAGGGAGTGTTACAGTGAGGGTGTGTTAAAAAGGGAATTTTACACTGTGGGTGTTTTATACAGGGATTGTTACAGTGTGAGTGTTTTATACAGGTAGTGTTACAGTGAGGGTGTTTTATACAGGGAGTGTGACAGTGAGTGTGTATTATACAGAGAGAGTTAAAGTGGGAGTGAGTTATACAGAGAGAGTGACAGTGAGGGTGTGTTATACAGCGACTGTTACAGCGAGGGTGTGTTATACAGGGAGTTGTTACAGTGAGTGTGTATTATACAGAGCGAGTTACAGTGAAAGTGTATTATGCAGAGAGTGTTACAGTGAGGGTGTGTTATTCGGGGAGTGTTACAGTGAGGGTGTTTTATACAGGGAGTGTTACATTGTGGGTGTTTTATACAGGAAGTGTTACAGTGAGGGTGTTTTATACAGGGAGTGTTACAGTGAGGGTGCTTTATACAGGGAGTGTTACAGTGAGAGTGAATGATACAGAGCGAGTTACAGTGAGAGCTTATTATACAGAGAGTGTTACAGTGAGGTTGTGTTATACGGGGAGTGTTACAGTGAGGGTGATTTATACAGGGAGTGTTGCAGTTAGGGTGTTTTATACAGGTAGTGTTACAGTGAGGGTGTTTCATACAGGGAGTGTTACAGTGAGTGTGTATTATACAGAGAGAGTTACAGTGAGATTGTGTTATACAGAGAGAGTTACAGTGTGGGTGCGTTATACAGAGAGTGCTACAGTGAGGGTGTATTATACAGAGAGTGTTACAGTGAGAGTGTGTTATACAGAGAGAGTTACAGCGAGTGTGTGTTATACATTGAGAGATACAACGAGGTTGAAGTCATAGAGAGAGTGTTACACTGAGGTTGTGTTATACAGAGAGAATTTCAGTGAGGTTGCGTTATACAGAGAGTGTTACAGTGAGGGTGTGTTATACACAGAGTGTTACAGTGAGGGTGTTTTATACAGTGAGTGTTACAGCGAGGGTGTGTTATACAGAGAGTGTTACAGTGAGGGTGTGTTATACAGAGAGAGTTACAGTGTGGGTGCATTATACAGAGAGTGCTACAGTGAGGGTGCATTATACAGAGAGAGTTGAAGTCATAGAGAGAGTGTTACACTGAGGTTGTGTTATACAGAGAGAATTTCAGTGAGGTTGCATTATACAGAGAGTGTTACAGTGAGGGTGTGTTATACACAGAGTGTTACAGTGAGGGTGTTTTATACAGTGAGTGTTACAGCGAGGGTGTGTTATACAGAGAGTGTTACAGTGAGGGTGCATTATACAGAGAGAGTTACAGTGAGGGTATGGTATACAAAGAGAGTTACAGTGAGGGAGTGTTTTACAGAGAGAATTACAGTGAGGGTGCGTTATACAGAGAGTGCAACAGTGAGGGTGTGTTATACAGAGAGTGTTACAGCGTGGGTGTGTTATACAGACAGAGTTACAGCGAGGGTGTGTTATACAGAGAGAGTTACAGTGAGGGTGTATTATACAGAGAGAGTTACAGCGTGGGTGTGTGATACAGTGAGATTTACAGTAAGGGTGTTTATACAGAGAGAGATACAGAGAGGGTGTGTAATACAGAGAGAGCTACAATGAGTGTGTATTATACAGAGAGTGTTACAGTGAGGGTGTGTTATACAGGGAGTGTTGCAGTGAGGATGTTTTATACTGGTTGTGTTACAGTGAGGGTGTTTTATACAGGGAGTTTTTACAGTGAGTGTGCATTATACAGAGAATGCTACAGTGAGGGTATGTTATACAGAGAGTGTTACAGTGAGGGTGTGTTATACAGAGAGAGTTACAGTGAGGGTATGATATACCAAGAGAGTTACAGTGAGGGAGTATTACACAGAGAGAGTTACAGTGAGGGTGTATTATGCAGAGAGAGTTCCAGCGAGTGTGTGTTATACAGTGAGATTTACATCAGGGTCTTTATACAGAGAGAGATACAGAGAGGGTGTGTAATACAGAGAGATTTACAGTGAGGATGCGTTATACAGAGCGTGCAACAGTGAGGGTTTGTTATACAGAGAGTGTTACAGCGTGGGTGTGTTATACAGAGAGAGTTACAGTGAGGGTGTGTTATACAGAGAGTGTTACAGTGAGGGTGTGTTATACAGAGAGAGTTACAGTGAGTGTGTTATACAGAGAGAGTTACAGTGAGGTTGCGTTATACAGAGAGTGCTACAGTGAGGGTGTGTTTTACAGAGATTGTTACAGCGAGGGTGTGTTATACAGAGAGACTTACAGCGAGTGTGTGTTATACAGTGAGAGATACAGCGACGGTGTGTTATACAGAGAGTGTTACAGTGAGGGTGTGTCATACAGAGAGTTATAGTGAGGGTTGGTATACAAAGTGAGTTACAGTGAGGGAGTGTTATACAGAGAGAGTTACAGTGAGGGTGCACTATACAGAGTGTGGTACAGTGAGGGTGTGTTATAAAGAGAGTGTTAAAGCGAAGGTGTGTTATACAGAGAGTATTACAGAGAGTGTGTGTGATACAGAGATAGTTACTTTGAGGTTGTTTTATACAGAGAGAGTTAAAGTGAGGGTCTGTTATACAGAGAATGTTACAGTGAGGGTGTTTATACAGAGATTTACAGTGAGCGTGAGTTATACAGAGTGAGTTACAGTGAGGGTGTATTATACAGACAGTGTTACAGTGAGCGTGTGTTATACAGACTGTGTTACAGTGAAGGTGTGTTATACAGAGAGAGTTACATTGAGGGTGTGTTATACAGAGCGAGTTACAGTGTGTTTGTTTTATACAGATAGAGTTACAGTGAGGGTGTGTTATACAGAGAGAGTTACAGTGATGGTGTGTTATAAAGAGAATGTTACAGTGAGGGTGTGTTATACAGTGAGTGTTACAGTGAGGGTGTGTTATACAGCGAGTATTACAGTGAGGGTGTTTTATACAGAGAGTATTACAGTGAGTGTGTTTTATACAGGGAGTGTTACAGTGAGGGTGTTTTATACAGGTAATGTTACAGTGAGGGTGTGTTATGCAGAGCGTGTTACAGTCAAATGTGTGTTATACAGGGAGTGTTACAGTGAGGGTGTGTTATACAGGGAGTGTTGCAGTGAGGATGTTTTATACAGGTTGTGTTACAGTGAGGGTGTTTTATACAGGGAGTTTTACAGTGAGTGTGCGTTATACAGAGAATGCTACAGTGAGGGTATGTTATACAGAGAGTGTTACAGTGAGGGTGTGTTATACAGAGAGAGTTACAGTGAGTGTGCTATACAGAGAGAGTTACAGTGAGGTTGCGTTATACAGAGAGTGCTATAGTGAGGGTGTGTTTTACAGAGATTGTTACAGTGAGGGTGTGTTATACAGAGAGACTTACAGCGAGTGTGTCTCATACAGTGAGAGATACAGCGACGGTGTGTTATACAGAGAGTGTTACAGTGAGGGTGTGTTATACAGAGAGAGTTACACTGAGGGTGCGCTATACAGAGTGTGCTACAGTGAGGGTGTGTTATAAAGAGTGTGTTAAAGCGAGGATGTGTTGGACAGAGAGAGTTACAGAGAGGGTGTGTGATACAGAGAGAGTTACAGTGAGGATGTTTTATACAGATAAAGTTACAGTGAGGGTCTGTTATACAGAGAGAGTTAAAGTGAGGGTCTGTTATACAGAGAATGTTACAGTGAGGGTGTTTATACAGAGATTTACAGTGAGCGTGAGTTATACAGAGTGAGTTACAGTGAGGGTGTATTATACAGACAGTGTTACAGTGAGCGTGTGTTATACAGACTGTGTTACAGTGAAGGTGTGTTATACAGAGAGAGTTACATTGAGGGTGTGTTATACAGAGCGAGTTACAGTGTGTTTGTTTTATACAGATAGAGTTACAGTGAGGGTGTGTTATACAGAGAGAGTTACAGTGATGGTGTGTTATAAAGAGAATGTTACAGTGAGGGTGTGTTATACAGTGAGTGTTACAGTGAGGGTGTGTTATACAGCGAGTATTACAGTGAGGGTGTTTTATACAGAGAGTATTATAGTGAGTGTGTTTTATACAGGGAGTGTTACAGTGAGGGTGTTTTATACAGGTAATGTTACAGTGAGGGTGTGTTATGCAGAGCGTGTTACAGTCAAATGTGTGTTATACAGGGAGTGTTACAGTGAGGGTGTGTTAAAAAGGGAATTTTACACTGTGGGTGTTTTATACAGGGATTGTTACAGTGTGAGTGTTTTATACAGGTAGTGTTACAGTGAGGGTGTTTTATACAGGGAGTGTGACAGTGAGTGTGTATTATACAGAGAGAGTTAAAGTGGGAGTGTGTTATACAGAGAGAGTGACAGTGAGGGTGTGTTATACAGCGACTGTTACAGCGAGGGTGTGTTATACAGGGAGTTGTTACAGTGAGTGTGTATTATACAGAGCGAGTTACAGTGAAAGTGTATTATGCAGAGAGTGTTACAGTGAGGGTGTGTTATTCGGGGAGTGTTACAGTGAGGGTGTTTTATACAGGGAGTGTTACATTGTGGGTGTTTTATACAGGAAGTGTTACAGTGAGGGTGTTTTATACAGGGAGTGTTACAGTGAGGGTGCTTCATACAGGGAGTGTTACAGTGAGAGTGAATGATACAGAGCGAGTTACAGTGAGAGCTTATTATACAGAGAGTGTTACAGTGAGGTTGTGTTATACGGGGAGTGTTACAGTGAGGGTGATTTATACAGGGAGTGTTGCAGTTAGGGTGTTTTATACAGGTAGTGTTACAGTGAGGGTGTTTCATACAGGGAGTGTTACAGTGAGTGTGTATTATACAGAGAGAGTTACAGTGAGATTGTGTTATACAGAGAGAGTTACAGTGTGGGTGCGTTATACAGAGAGTGCTACAGTGAGGGTGTATTATACAGAGAGTGTTACAGTGAGAGTGTGTTATACAGAGAGAGTTACAGCGAGTGTGTGTTATACATTGAGAGATACAACGAGGTTGAAGTCATAGAGAGAGTGTTACACTGAGGTTGTGTTATACAGAGAGAATTTCAGTGAGGTTGCGTTATACAGAGAGTGTTACAGTGAGGGTGTGTTATACACAGAGTGTTACAGTGAGGGTGTTTTATACAGTGAGTGTTACAGCGAGGGTGTGTTATACAGAGAGTGTTACAGTGAGGGTGTGTTATACAGAGAGAGTTACAGTGTGGGTGCATTATACAGAGAGTGCTACAGTGAGGGTGCATTATACAGAGAGAGTTACAGTGAGGGTATGGTATACAAAGAGAGTTACAGTGAGGGAGTGTTTTACAGAGAGAATTACAGTGAGGGTGCGTTATACAGAGAGTGCAACAGTGAGGGTGTGTTATACAGAGAGTGTTACAGCGTGGGTGTGTTATACAGACAGAGTTACAGCGAGCGTGTGTTATACAGAGAGAGTTACAGTGAGGGTGTATTATACAGAGAGAGTTACAGCGTGGGTGTGTGATACAGTGAGATTTACAGTAAGGGTGTTTATACAGAGAGAGATACAGAGAGGGTGTGTAATACAGAGAGAGCTACAATGAGTGTGTATTATACAGAGAGTGTTACAGTGAGGGTGTGTTATACAGGGAGTGTTGCAGTGAGGATGTTTTATACAGGTTGTGTTACAGTGAGGGTGTTTTATACAGGGAGTTTTTTACAGTGAGTGTGCATTATACAGAGAATGCTACAGTGAGGGTATGTTATACAGAGAGTGTTACAGTGAGGGTGTGTTATACAGAGAGAGTTACAGTGAGGGTATGATATACCAAGAGAGTTACAGTGAGGGAGTATTACACAGAGAGAGTTACAGTGAGGGTGTATTATGCAGAGAGAGTTCCAGCGAGTGAGTGTTATACAGTGAGATTTACATCAGGGTCTTTATACAGAGAGAGATACAGAGAGGGTGTGTAATACAGAGAGATTTACAGTGAGGATGCGTTATACAGAGAGTGCAACAGTGAGGGTGTGTTATACAGAGAGTGTTACAGCGTGGGTGTGTTATACAGAGAGAGTTACAGTGAGGGTGTGTTATACAGAGAGTGTTACAGTGAGGGTGTGATATACAGAGAGAGTTACAGTGAGTGTGTTATACAGAGAGAGTTACAGTGAGGTTGCGTTATACAGAGAGTGCTACAGTGAGGGTGTGTTTTACAGAGATTGTTACAGCGAGGGTGTGTTATACAGAGAGACTTACAGCGAGTGTGTGTTATACAGTGAGAGATACAGCGACGGTGTGTTATACAGAGAGTGTTACAGTGAGGGTGTGTTATACAGAGAGTTACAGTGAGGGTATGGTATACAAAGTGAGTTACAGTGAGGGAGTGTTATACAGAGAGAGTTACAGTGAGGGTGCACTATACAGAGTGTGGTACAGTGAGGGTGTGTTATAAAGAGAGTGTTAAAGCGAGGGTGTGTTATACAGAGAGTATTACAGAGAGTGTGTGTGATACAGAGATAGTTACTTTGAGGTTGTTTTATACAGAGAGAGTTAAAGTGAGGGTCTGTTATACAGAGAATGTTACAGTGAGGGTGTTTATACAGAGATTTACAGTGAGCGTGAGTTATACAGAGTGAGTTACAGTGAGGGTGTATTATACAGACAGTGTTACAGTGAGCGTGTGTTATACAGACTGTGTTACAGTGAAGGTGTGTTATACAGAGAGAGTTACATTGAGGGTGTGTTATACAGAGCGAGTTACAGTGTGTTTGTTTTATACAGATAGAGTTACAGTGAGGGTGTGTTATACAGAGAGAGTTACAGTGATGGTGTGTTATAAAGAGAATGTTACAGTGAGGGTGTGTTATACAGTGAGTGTTACAGTGAGGGTGTGTTATACAGCGAGTATTACAGTGAGGGTGTTTTATACAGAGAGTATTACAGTGAGTGTGTTTTATACAGGGAGTGTTACAGTGAGGGTGTTTTATACAGGTAATGTTACAGTGAGGGTGTGTTATGCAGAGCGTGTTACAGTCAAATGTGTGTTATACAGGGAGTGTTACAGTGAGGGTGTGTTATACAGGGAGTGTTGCAGTGAGGATGTTTTATACAGGTTGTGTTACAGTGAGGGTGTTTTATACAGGGAGTTTTACAGTGAGTGTGCGTTATACAGAGAATGCTACAGTGAGGGTATGTTATACAGAGAGTGTTACAGTGAGGGTGTGTTATACAGAGAGAGTTACAGTGAGTGTGCTATACAGAGAGAGTTACAGTGAGGTTGCGTTATACAGAGAGTGCTATAGTGAGGGTGTGTTTTACAGAGATTGTTACAGTGAGGGTGTGTTATACAGAGAGACTTACAGCGAGTGTGTCTCATACAGTGAGAGATACAGCGACGGTGTGTTATACAGAGAGTGTTACAGTGAGGGTGTGTTATACAGAGAGAGTTACACTGAGGGTGCGCTATACAGAGTGTGCTACAGTGAGGGTGTGTTATAAAGAGTGTGTTAAAGCGAGGATGTGTTGGACAGAGAGAGTTACAGAGAGGGTGTGTGATACAGAGAGAGTTACAGTGAGGATGTTTTATACAGATAAAGTTACAGTGAGGGTCTGTTATACAGAGAGAGTTAAAGTGAGGGTCTGTTATACAGAGAATGTTACAGTGAGGGTGTTTATACAGAGATTTACAGTGAGCGTGAGTTATACAGAGTGAGTTACAGTGAGGGTGTATTATACAGACAGTGTTACAGTGAGCGTGTGTTATACAGACTGTGTTACAGTGAAGGTGTGTTATACAGAGAGAGTTAAAGTGAGGGTCTGTTATACAGAGAATGTTACAGTGAGGGTGTTTATACAGAGATTTACATTGAGGGTGTGTTATACAGAGCGAGTTACAGTGTGTTTGTTTTATACAGATAGAGTTACAGTGAGGGTGTGTTATACAGAGAGAGTTACAGTGATGGTGTGTTATAAAGAGAATGTTACAGTGAGGGTGTGTTATACAGTGAGTGTTACAGTGAGGGTGTGTTATACAGCGAGTATTACAGTGAGGGTGTTTTATACAGAGAGTATTATAGTGAGTGTGTTTTATACAGGGAGTGTTACAGTGAGGGTGTTTTATACAGGTAATGTTACAGTGAGGGTGTGTTATGCAGAGCGTGTTACAGTCAAATGTGTGTTATACAGGGAGTGTTACAGTGAGGGTGTGTTAAAAAGGGAATTTTACACTGTGGGTGTTTTATACAGGGATTGTTACAGTGTGAGTGTTTTATACAGGTAGTGTTACAGTGAGGGTGTTTTATACAGGGAGTGTGACAGTGAGTGTGTATTATACAGAGAGAGTTAAAGTGGGAGTGTGTTATACAGAGAGAGTGACAGTGAGGGTGTGTTATACAGCGACTGTTACAGCGAGGGTGTGTTATACAGGGAGTTGTTACAGTGAGTGTGTATTATACAGAGCGAGTTACAGTGAAAGTGTATTATGCAGAGAGTGTTACAGTGAGGGTGTGTTATTCGGGGAGTGTTACAGTGAGGGTGTTTTATACAGGGAGTGTTACATTGTGGGTGTTTTATACAGGAAGTGTTACAGTGAGGGTGTTTTATACAGGGAGTGTTACAGTGAGGGTGCTTTATACAGGGAGTGTTACAGTGAGAGTGAATGATACAGAGCGAGTTACAGTGAGAGCTTATTATACAGAGAGTGTTACAGTGAGGTTGTGTTATACGGGGAGTGTTACAGTGAGGGTGATTTATACAGGGAGTGTTGCAGTTAGGGTGTTTTATACAGGTAGTGTTACAGTGAGGGTGTTTCATACAGGGAGTGTTACAGTGAGTGTGTATTATACAGAGAGAGTTACAGTGAGATTGTGTTATACAGAGAGAGTTACAGTGTGGGTGCGTTATACAGAGAGTGCTACAGTGAGGGTGTATTATACAGAGAGTGTTACAGTGAGAGTGTGTTATACAGAGAGAGTTACAGCGAGTGTGTGTTATACATTGAGAGATACAACGAGGTTGAAGTCATAGAGAGAGTGTTACACTGAGGTTGTGTTATACAGAGAGAATTTCAGTGAGGTTGCGTTATACAGAGAGTGTTACAGTGAGGGTGTGTTATACACAGAGTGTTACAGTGAGGGTGTTTTATACAGTGAGTGTTACAGCGAGGGTGTGTTATACAGAGAGTGTTACAGTGAGGGTGTGTTATACAGAGAGAGTTACAGTGTGGGTGCATTATACAGAGAGTGCTACAGTGAGGGTGCATTATACAGAGAGAGTTACAGTGAGGGTATGGTATACAAAGAGAGTTACAGTGAGGGAGTGTTTTACAGAGAGAATTAAAGTGAGGGTGCGTTATACAGAGAGTGCAACAGTGAGGGTGTGTTATACAGAGAGTGTTACAGCGTGGGTGTGTTATACAGACAGAGTTACAGCGAGCGTGTGTTATACAGAGAGAGTTACAGTGAGGGTGTATTATACAGAGAGAGTTACAGCGTGGGTGTGTGATACAGTGAGATTTACAGTAAGGGTGTTTATACAGAGAGAGATACAGAGAGGATGTGTAATACAGAGAGAGCTACAATGAGTGTGTATTATACAGAGAGTGTTACAGTGAGGGTGTGTTATACAGAGAGAATTACAGTGAGGGTGTGTTATACAGAGAGAGTTACAGTGAGGTTGCATTATACAGAGAGTGCTACAGTGAGGGTATGTTATACAGAGAGAATTACAGCGAGTGTGTGTTATACAGAGAGAGTTACAGCGAGTGTGTGTTATAAATTGAGAGATACAGCGAGGTTGAAGTTATAGAGAGAGTGTTACAGTGAGGTTGTGTTATACAGAGAGAGTTTCAGTGACAGTGCGTTATACAGAGAGTGTTATAGTGAGGGTGTGTTATACATAGAGTGTTACAGTGAGGGTGTTTTATACAGTGAGTGTTACAGCGAGGGTGTGTTATACAGAGAGTGTTACAATGAGGGTGTGTTATACAGAGAGAATTACAGTGAGGGAGTTTTACACAGAGAGTGTTACAGCGAGGGTGTGTTATACAGAGAGTGTTACATTGAGGGTGTGTTATACAGAAAGAGTTACAGTGAGGCTGTATTATGCAGAGAGAGTTACAGTGATGGTGTATTATACAGAGAGAGTTACAGTGAGGGTGTGTTATACAGAGAGAGTTACAGCGAGGTTGCGTTATACAGAGAGTGCTACAGTGAGTTTGTGTTATACAGAGAGTGTTACAGCGAGGGTGTGTTATACAGATAGAGTTACAGCGAGGGTGTGTTATACAGAGAGTGTTACAGCGAGGGTGTGTTATACAGAGAGTGTTACTTTGAGGGTGTGTTATACAGAAAGAGTTACAGTGAGGCTGTATTATGCAGAGAGAGTTACAGTGATGGTGTATTATACAGAGAGAGTTACAGTGAGGGTGTGTTATACAGAGAGTTTTACAGTGAGGGTGTGTTATACAGAGAGAGTTACAGCGAGGTTGCGTTATACAGAGAGTGCTACAGTGAGTTTGTGTTATACAGAGAGTGTTACAGCGAGGGTGTGTTATACAGAGAGAGTTACAGCGAGTGTGTGTTATACAGTGAGAGATACAGCGAGGGTGTGTTATACAGAGAGTGTTACAGTGAGGGTGTGTTATACAGAGAGAGTTACAGTGAGGGTGCATTATACAGAGAGTGTTACAGTGAGGGTGTGTTATACAGAGAGTGTTCCAGTGAGGGTGTGTTATACAGAGAGTTACAGTGAGGGTGTGGTATACAAAGTGAGTTACAGTGAGGTTGCGCTATACAGAGAGAGTTACAGAGAGGGTGTGTGATACAGAGAGAGTTACAGTGAGGTTGTTTTATACAGATAGAGTTACAGTGAGGGTGTGTTATACAGAGTGAGTTACAGTGAGGGTGTGTTATACAGAGAGAGTTACAGTGAGGGTTTGTCATACAGTGACAGTTACTGTGACTGTATGTTATACAGTGAGAGTTATAGTGAGGGTATTTATACCGTTAGTGTTACAGTGAAAGGTGTTTTATACAGGGAGTGTTACAGTGAGAGTGTATTATACAGAGCGAGTTACATGTAGAATGTATTATACAGAGAGTGTTACAGTGAGGGTGTGTTATACAGGGAGTGTTGCAGTGAGGGTGTTTTATTCAGGTTGTGTTACAGTGAGGGTGCTTTATAGAGGGAGTGTTACAGTGAGTGTGCGTTATACAGAGAATGCTACAGTGAGGGTGTGTTATACAGATAGTGTTACAGTGAGGGTGTGTTATACAGAGAGAATTACAGTGAGGGTGTGTTATACAGAGAGTGTTACAGTGAGGGTGTTTTATACAGAGAGAGTTACAGTGAGTCTGTTATACAGAGAGAGTTACAGCGAGGGTGTGTTATACAGTGAGAGATACAGCAAGGTTGTGTTATACAGAGAGTGTTACAGTGAGGGTGTGTTATACAGAGAGTGTTTCAGTGAGGGTGTGTTATACAGATAGGGTTACAGTGAGGCTGTATTGCACAGAGAGTGTTTCAGTGAGGGTGTATTATAAAGAGAGAGTTACAGTGATGGTGTCTTATACAGAGAGTGTTACAGCGAGTGTGTGTTATACAGAGAGAATTACAGCAAGGGTGTGTTATACAGTGAGAGATACAGCGAGGTTCTGTTATACAGAGAGTTTTACAGTGAGCGTGTGTTATACAGAGAGAATTACAGTGAGGGAGCTTTATACAGAGAGTGTACAGCAAGGGTGTATTATACAGAGAGTGTTTCAGTGAGGTTGCGTTATACAGAGAGTGCTACAGTGAGGGTGTGTTATACAGAGAGAGTTACAGCGAGGGTGTGTTATACAGAGAGAGTTACAGCGAGTGTGTTTTATACTGTGAGAGATACAGCGACGGTGTGTTATACAGAGAGTGTTACAGTGAGGGTGTGTTATACAGAGAGAGTTACAGTGAGGGTGCATTATACAGAGAGTGTTACAGTGAGGGTGTGTTATACAGAGAGTGTTACAGTGAGGGTGTGTTATACAGAGAGTGTTACAGTGAGGGTGTGTTATACAGAGAGTTACAGTGAGGGTATGGTATACAAAGTGAGTATCAGTGAGGGAGTGTTTTACAGAGAGAGTTACAGTGAGGGTGCACAATACAGAATGTGCTACAGTGAGGGTGTGTTATAAAGAGAGTGTTAAAGCGAGGGTGTGTTATACAGAGAGAGTTACAGAGAGGGTGTGTGATACAGAGAGAGTTACAGTGAGGTTGTTTTATACAGATAGAGTTACAGTGAGGGTTTGTTATACAGAGAGAGTTAAAGTGAGGTTGTGTTATACAGAGAATGTTACAGTGAGGGTGTTTATACAGAGAGAGTTACAGTGAGTGTGTGTTATACAGAGTGAGTTTCAGTGAGGGTGTATTATACAGAAAGTGTTACAGTGAACGTGTGTTATATAGAGTTTGTTACATTTAGGGTGTGTTATACAGAGAGAGTTACATTGAGGGTGTGTTATACAGAGCGAGTTACAGTGAGGTTGTTTTATACAGATAGAGTTACAGCGAGGGTGTGTTATACAGAGAGAGTTACAGTGAGGGTGTGTTATAAAGAGAGCGTTACAGTGATGGTGTGTTATACAGTGAGTGTTACAGTGAGGGTGTGTTATACAGCAAGTATTACAGTGAGGGTGTTTTATACAGGGAGTAGTACAGTGAGTGTTTTTTATACAGGGAGTGTTACAGTGAGGGTGTTTTATACAGATAGTGTTACAGTGAGGGTGTGTTATACAGAGAGAATGACAGTGAGGGTGTGTTATACAGAGAGTGTTACAGTGAGGGTGTTTTATACAGAGAGAGTTACAGTGAGTGTGTTATACAGAGAGAGTTACAGCGATGGTGTGTTATACAGAGAGAGTTACAGCGAGTGTGTTTTATACAGTGAGAGATACAGCGACGGTGTGTTATACAGAGAGTGTTACAGTGAGGGTGTGTTATACAGAGAGAGTTACAGTGAGGGTGCATTATACAGAGAGTGTTACAGTGAGGGTGTGTTATACAGAGAGTGTTACAGTAAGGGTGTGTTATACAGAGAGTTACAGTGAGGGTATGGTATACAAAGTGAGTAACAGTGAGGGAGTGTTATACAGAGAGAGTTACAGTGAGGGTGCACTATACAGAATGTGCTACAGTGAGGGTGTGTTATAAAGAGAGTGTTAAAGCGAGGGTGTGTTATACAGAGAGAGTTACAGAGAGGGTGTGTGATACAGAGAGAGTGACAGTGAGGTTGTTTTATACAGATAGAGTTACAGTGAGGGTGTGTTATATAGAGAGAGTTAAAGTGAGGGTGTGTTGTACAGAGAATGTTACAGTGAGGGTGTTTATACAGAGAGAGTTACAGTGAGTGTGTGTTATACAGAGTGAGTTTCAGTGAGGGTGTATTATACAGAAAGTGTTACATTGAACGTGTGTTATATAGAGTTTGTTACATTTAGGGTGTGTTATACAGAGAGAGTTACATTGAGGGTGTGTTATACAGAGCAAGTTACAGTGAGGTTGTTTTATACAGATAGAGTTACAGTGAGGGTGTGTTATACAGAGAGAGTTAAAGTGAGGTTGTGTTATACAGAGAATGTTACAGTGAGGGTGTTTATACAGAGAGAGTTACAGTGAGTGTGTGTTATACAGACTGAGTTTCAGTGAGGGTGTATTATACAGAAAGTGTTACAGTGAACGTGTGTTATATAGAGTTTGTTACATTTAGGGTGTGTTATACAGAGAGAGTTACATTGAGGGTGTGTTATACAGAGCGAGTTACAGTGAGGTTGTTTTATACAGATAGAGTTACAGCGAGGGTGTGTTATACAGAGAGAGTTACAGTGAGGGTGTGTTATAAAGAGAGCGTTACAGTAATGGTGTGTTATACAGTGAGTGTTACAGTGAGGGTGTGTTATACAGCAAATATTACAGTGAGGGTGTTTTATACAGGGAATAGTACAGTGAGTGTTTTTTATACAGGGAGTGTTACAGTGAGGGTGTTTTATACAGATAGAGTTACAGTGAGGGTGTGTTATACAGAGAGAATTACAGTGAGGGTATGTTATACAGAGAGTGTTACAGTGAGGGTGTTTTATACAGAGAGAGTTACAGTGAGTGTGTTATACAGAGAGAGTTACAGCGAGGGTGTGTTATACAGTGAGAGATACAGCGAGGTTGTGTTATACAGAGAGTGTTACAGTGAGGGTGTGTTATACAGAGAGATTTACAGCGAGAGTGTGTTATTCAGAGAGAATTACAGTGAGGGTGTGTTATACAGAGAGAATTACAGTGAGGGTGTGTTATACAGAGAGAGTTACAGTGAGGTTGCATTATACAGAGAGTGCTACAGTGAGGGTATGTTATACAGAGATTATTACAGCGAGTGTGTGTTCTACAGAGAGAGTTACAGCGAGTGTGTGTTATAAATTGAGAGATACAGCGAGGTTGAAGTTATAGAGAGAGTGTTACAGTGAGGTTGTGTTATACAGAGAGAGTTTCAGTGACAGTGCGTTATACAGAGAGTGTTACAGTGAGGGTGTGTTATACATAGAGTGTTACAGTGAGGGTGTTTTATACAGTGAGTGTTACAGCGAGGGTGTGTTATACAGAGAGTGTTACAATGAGGGTGTGTTATACAGAGAGGATTACAGTGAGGGAGTTTTACACAGAGAGTGTTACAGCGAGGGTGTGTTATACAGAGAGTGTTACATTGAGGGTGTGTTATACAGAAAGAGTTACAGTGAGGCTGTATTATGCAGAGAGAGTTACAGTGATGGTGTATTATACAGAGAGAGTTACAGTGAGGGTGTGTTATACAGAGAGTTTTACAGTGAGGGTGCGTTATACAGAGAGAGTTACAGCGAGGTTGCGTTATACAGAGAGTGCTACAGTGAGTTTGTGTTATACAGAGAGTGTTACAGCGAGGGTGTGTTATACAGATAGAGTTACAGCGAGGGTGTGTTATACAGAGAGTGTTACAGTGAGGGTGTGTTATAAAGAGAGTGTTACAGTGAGGGTGTGTTATACAGTGAGTGTTACAGTGAGGGTGTGTCATACAGTGAGTGTTACAGTGAGGGTGTGTTATACAGCAAGTATTACAGTGAGGGTGTTTTATACAGGGAGTACTACAGTGAGTGTTTTTTATACAGGGAGTGTTACAGTGATGGTGTGTTATACAGAGCGTATTACAGTCAAAGGTGTTTTATACAGGGAGTGTTCCAGTGAGGGTGTTTATACAGGTAGTGTTACAGTGAGGGTTTGTTATACAGAGCTTGTTACAGTCAAAGGTGTTTTACACAGGGAGTGTTACAGTGAGAGTGTATTATACAGAGCGAGTTACAGTGAGTGTGTATTATACAGAGAGTATTACAGTGAGGGTGTGTTATAAAGGGAATTTTACAGTGTGGTTGTTTTATACAGGGATTGTTAAAGTATGTGTGTTTTATACAGGTAGAGTTACAGTGAGGGTGTTTTATACAAGGAGTGTTACAGTGAGTGTGTATTATACAGAGAGAGTTACAGTGAGAGTGTGTTATACAGAGAGAGTTACGGTGAGGGTGTGTTATACAGCGACTGTTACAGAGAGGGTGTGTTATATAGAGAGTTGTTACAGTGAGTGTGTATTATGCAGAGCGAGTTACAGTGAAAATTTATTATGCAGAGAGTGTTACAGTGAGGGTGTGTTATTCGGGGAGTGTTACAGTGAGGGTGTTTTATACAGGGAATTTTACATTGTGGGTGTTTTATACAGGTAGTGTTACAGTGAGGGTGTTTTATACAGGGAGTGTTACAGTGAGGGTGTTTTATACAGGGAGTGTTACAGTGAGAGTGTATTATACAGAGCGAGTTACAATGAGAGCGTATTATACAGAGAGTGTTACAGTGAGGTTGTGTTATACTCAGAGTGTTACAGTGACGGTGTTTTACACAGGGAGTGTTACAGTGAGGGTGTTTTATACATGGAGTGTTACAGTGAGGGTGTATTATACAGAGCGAGTTACAGTGAGAGCGTATTATACAGAGAGTGTTACTGTGAGTTTGAGTTATACGTGGAGTGTTACAGTGAGGATGTTTTATACAGGGAGTGTTGCAGTTAGGGTGTTTTATACAGGTAGCGTTACAATGAGAGTGTGTTATACAGAGAGAGTTACAGTGAGGGTATGGTGTACAAAGAGATTTAAAGCGAGGGTGAGTTATACAGAGTGAGTTACAGTGAGGGTGTGTTATACAGAGAGAGTTACAGCGAGGGTGTGTGATACAGTGAGATTTACGGTAAGGATGTTTATACAGAGAGAGATACAGAGAGGGTGTGTAATACAGAGAGAGCTACAGTGAGTGTGTATTATACAGAGAGTGTTACAGTGAGGGTGAGTTACACAGAGAGAGTTACAGTGAGGGTGTGTTATGCAGTGAGAGATACGGTTAGGGTGTGTTATACAGAGTGTGTTACAGGCAGGGTGTGTTATACAGAGAGAGTTACAGTGAGGGTGTGTTATACAGCGAGAGTTACAGTGAGGGTTTGTCATACAGACAGTGTTACTGTGAGTGTATGTTATACAGTGAGAGTTACAGTGAGGGTGTTTATACAGTTAGTGTTACAGTGAAAGGTGTTTTATACAGGGAGTGTTACAGTGAGAGTGTATTATACAGAGCGAGTTACATGTAGAATGTATTATACAGAGAGTGTTACAGTGAGGGTGTGTTATACAGGGAGTGTTGCAGTGAGGGTGTTTTATACAGGGAGTGTTACAGTGAGTGTGCGTTATACAGAGAATGCTACAGTGAGGGTGTGTTATTCAGATAGTGTTACAGTGAGGGTGTGTTATACAGAGAGAATTACAGTGAGGGTGTGTTATACAGAGAGAGATACAGCGAGGTTGTGTTATACAGAGAGTGTTACAGTGAGGGTGTGTTATACAGAGAGTGTTACAGTGAGGGTGTGTTATACAGATAGGGTTACAGTGAGGCTGTATTGCACAGAGAGTGTTTCAGTGAGGGTGAATTATAAAGAGAGAGTTACAGTGATGGTGTCTTATACAGAGAGTGTTACAGCAAGTGTGTGTTATACAGAGAGAGTTACAGCAAGGGTGTGTTATACAGTGAGAGATACAGCGAGGTTGTGTTATACAGAGAGTTTTACAGTGAGGGTGTGTTATACAGAGAGAATTACAGTGAGGGAGTTTTATACAGAGAGTATAACAGCGAGGGTGTGTTATACAGAGAGTTTTACAGTGAGGGTGCATTATACAGAGAGTGTTTCAGTGAGGGTGTGTTATACAGAGAGAGTTACAGTGAGGCTGTATTATACAGAGAGTTTTTCAGTGAGGGTGTATTATACAGAGAGAGTTACAGTGAGGTTGCCTTATACAGAGAGTGCTACAGTGAGGGTGTGTTATACAGAGATTATTACAGCGAGGGTGTGTTATACAGAGAGAGTTACAGCGATTGTATTTTATACAGTGAGAGATAAAGCGACGGTGTGTTATACAGAGAGTGTTACAGTGAGGGTGTGTTATACAGAGAGTGTTACATTGAGGGTGCATTATACAGAGAGTGTTACAGTGAGGGTGTGTTATACAGAGAGTGTTACAGTGAGGGTGTGTTATACAGAGAGAATTACAGTGAGGGTGCTTTATACAGAGAGTGCAACAGTGAGGGTGTGTTATACAGAGAGTGTTACAGCGTGGGTGTTTTATACAGAGAGAGTTACAGCGAGGGTGTGTTATACAGAGTGAGTTACAGTGAGGGTGTGTTATACAGAGAGAGTTCCAGCGAGGGTGTGTGATACAGTGAGATTTACAGTAAGGGTGTTTATACAGAGAGAGATACAGTGAGTGTGTATTATACAGAGAGTGTTACAGTGAGGGTGAGTTACACAGAGAGAGTTACAGTGAGGGTGTGTTATGCAGAGAGAGATACGGTTAGGGTGTGTTATACAGAGTGTGTTACAGGCAGGGTGTGTTATACAGAGAGAGTTACAGTGAGGGTGTATTATACAGAGAGAGTTACAGTGAGGGTTTGTCATACAGACAGTGTTACTGTGAGTGTATGTTATACAGTGAGAGTTACAGTGAGGGTGTTTATACAGTTAGTGTTACAGTGAAAGGTGTTTTATACAGGGAGTGTTACAGTGAGAGTGTATTATACAGAGCGAGTTACATGTAGAATGTATTATACAGAGATTGTTACAGTGAGGGTGTTATACAGGGAGTGTTGCAGTGAGGGTGTTTTATACAGGGAGTGTTACAGTGAGTGTGCGTTATACAGAGAATGCTACAGTGAGGGTGTGTTATTCAGATAGTGTTACAGTGAGGGTGTGTTATACAGAGGGAATTACAGTGAGGGTGTGTTATACAGAGAGAGTTACAGTGAGGGTGTTATACAGAGAGAGTTACAGCGAGGGTATGGTATACAAAGTGAGTAACAGTGAGGGAGTGTTATACAGAGAGAGTTACAGTGAGGGTGCACTATACAGAATGTGCTACAGTGAGGGTGTGTTATAAAGAGAGTGTTAAAGCGAGGGTGTGTTATATAGAGAGAGTTACAGAGAGGGTGTGTGATACAGAGAGAGTTACAGTGAGGTTGTTTTATACAGAGAATGTTACAGTGAGGGTGTGTTCTACAGAGAGAGTTAAAGTGAGGTTGTGTTATACAGAGAATGTTACAGTGAGGGTGTTTATACAGCGAGAGAGTTACAGTGAGTGTGTGTTATACAGAGTGAGTTACAGTGAGGGTGTATTATACAGAAAGTGTTACAGTGAAGGTGTCTTATATAGAGTTTGTTACATTTAGGGTGTGTTATACAGAGAGAGTTACAGTGAGGTTGTTTTATACAGATAGAGTTACAGCGAGGGTGTGTTATACAGAGAGAGTTACAGTGAGGGTGTGTTATAAAGAGAGTGTTACAGTGAGGGTGTGTTATACAGTGAGTGTTACAGTGAGGGTGTGTTATACAGCAAGTATTACAGTGAGGGTGTTTTATACAGGGAGTACTACAGTGAGTGTTTTTTATACAGGGAGTGTTACAGTGAGGGTGTTTTATACAGGTAGCGTTACAGTGATGGTGTGTTATACTGAGCGTATTACAGTCAAAGGTGTTTTATACAGGGAGTGTTCCAGTGAGGGTGTTTATACAGGTAGTGTTACAGTGAGGGTTTGTTATACAGAGCTTGTTACAGTCAAAGGTGTTTTATTCAGGGAGTGTTACAGTGAGAGTGTATTATACAGAGCGAGTTACAGTGAGTGTGTATTATACAGAGAGTGTTACAGTGAGGGTGTGTTATAAAGGGAATTTTACAGTGTGGTTGTTTTATACAGGGATTTTTAAAGTATGTGTGTTTTATACAGGTAGTGTTACAGTGAGGCGGTTTTATACAAGGAGTGTTACAGTGAGTGTGTATTATACAGAGAGAGTTACAGTGAGAGTGTGTTATACAGAGAGAGTTACGGTGAGGGTGTGTTATACAGCGACTGTTACAGAGAGGGTGTGTTATACAGGGAGTTGTTACAGTGAGTGTGTATTATACAGAGCGAGTTACAGTGAAAGTTTATTATGCAGAGAGTGTTACAGTGAGGGTGTGTTATTCGGGAAGTGTTACAGTGAGGATGTTTTATACAGGGAATTTTACATTGTGGGTGTTTTATACAGGTAGTGTTACAGTGAGGGTGTTTTATACAGGGTGTGTTACAGTGAGAGTGTATTATACAGAGCGAGTTACAATGAGAGCGTATTATACAGAGAGTGTTACAGTGAGGTTGTGTTATACTCGGAGTGTTACAGTGACGGTGTTTTACACAGTGAGTGTTACAGCGAGGGTGTTTTATACATGGAGTGTTACAGTGAGGGTGTATTATACAGAGCGAGTTACAGTGAGACCGTATTATACAGAGATTGTTACTGTGAGTTTGAGTTATACGTGGAGTGTTACAGTGAGGGTGCTTTATACAGGGAGTGTTGCAGTTAGGGTGTTTTATACAGGTAGCGTTACAATGAGAATGTGTTATACAGAGAGAGTTACAGTGAGGGTATGGTATACAAAGAGAGTTACAGTGAGGGTGTGTTATACAGAGAGAATTACAGTGAGGGTGCTTTATACAGAGACTGCAACAGTGAGGGTGTGTTATACAGAGAGTGTTACAGCGTGGGTGTTTTATACAGAGAGAGTTACAGCGAGGGTGTGTTATACAGAGTGAGTTACAGTGAGGGTGTGTTATACAGAGAGAGTTCCAGCGAAGGTGTGTGATACAGTGAGATTTACAGTAAGGGTGTTTATACAGAGAGAGATACAGAGAGCTACAGTGAGTGTGTATTATACAGAGAGTGTTACAGTGAGGGTGAGTTACACAGAGAGAGTTACAGTGAGGGTGTGTTATGCAGAGAGAGATACCGTTAGGGTGTGTTATACAGAGTGTGTTACAGGCAGGGTGTGTTATACAGAGAGAGTTACAGTGAGGGTGTATTATACAGAGAGAGTTACAGTGAGGGTTTGTCATACAGACAGTGTTACTGTGAGTGTATGTTATACAGTGAGAGTTACAGTGAGGGTGTTTATACAGTTAGTGTTACAGTGAAAGGTGTTTTATACAGGGAGTGTTACAGTGAGAGTGTATTATACAGAGCGAATTACATGTAGAATGTATTATACAGAGATTGTTACAGTGAGGGTGTGTTATACAGGGAGTGTTGCAGTGAGGGTGTTTTATACAGGGAGTGTTACAGTGAGTGTGCGTTATACAGAGAATGCTACAGTGAGGGTGTGTTATTCAGATAGTGTTACAGTGAGGGTGTGTTATACAGAGAGAATTACAGTGAGGGTGTGTTATACAGAGAGAGTTACAGTGAGGGTGTTATACAGAGAGAGTTACAGCGAGGGTGTGTTATACAGTGAGAGATACAGCGAGGTTGTGTTATACAGAGAGTGTTACAGTGAGGGTGTGTTATACAGAGATTGTTACAGCGAGGGTGTGTTATACACAGAGAGTTACAGCGAGTGTGTGTATTACAGTGAGAGATACAGCGACGGTGTGTTATACAGAGAGTGTTACAGTTAGGGTGTGTTAAACAGAGAGAGTTACAGTGAGGGTGCGTTATACAGAGAATGTTACAGTGAGGGTGTGTTATACAGAGAGTGTTACAGTGAGGGTGTGTTATACAGAGATTTACAGTGAGGGTATGGTATACAAAGTGAGTTACAGTGAGGAGTGTTATACAGTGAGACTTACAGTGAGGGTGCACTATACAGAGTGTGCTACAGTGAGGGTGTGTTATAAAGAGTATGTTAAAGCGAGGGTGTGTTATACAGAGAGAGTTACAAAGAGGGTGTTTGATAAAGAGAGAGTTACAGTGAGGTTGTTTTATACAGATAGAGTTACGGTGAGGATGTGTTATACAGAGAGAGTTAAAGTGAGGGTGTGTTATACAGAGAATGTTACAGTGAGGGTGTTTATACAGAGAGTTACAGTGAGCGTGTGTTATACAGAGTGAGTTACAGTGAGGGTGTATTATACAGACAGTGTTACAGTGAGGGTGTGTTATACAGAGTGTGTTACAGTGAGGGTGTGTTATACAGAGAGAGTTACATTGAGGGTGTGTTATACAGAGCGAGTTACAGTGAAGTTGTTTTATACAGATAGAGTTACAGCAAGGGTGTGTTACACAGAGAGAGTTACAGTGAGGGTGTGTTATACAGTGAGTGTTACATTGAGGGTGTTTAATACAGCGAGTATTGCAGTGAGGATGTTTTATACAGGGAGTATTACCGTGAGTGTGTTTTATACAGGGAGTGTTACAGTGAGGGTGTTTTATACAGGTAGTGTTACAGTGAGGGTGTGTTATACAGAGCGTGTTACAGTCAAAGGTGTTTTATACAAGGAGTGTTACAGTGAGGGTGTTTTATACAGGTAGTGTTACAGTGAGTGTGTATTATACAGAGAGAGTTACAGTGAGAGTGTGTGAGACAGAGAGAGTTACGGTGAGGGTGTGTTATACAGCGACTGTTACAGAGAGGGTGTGTTATACAGGGAGTTGTTACAGTGAGTGTGTATTATACAGAGCGAGTAACAGTGAAAGTATATTATGCAGAGAGTGTTACAGTGAGGGTGTGTTATTCGGGGAGTGTTACAGTGAGGGTGTTTTATACAGGGAATTTTACATTGTGGGTGTTTTATACAGGTAGTGTTACAGTGAGGGTGTTTTATACAGGGAGTGTTACAGTGAGGGTGTTTTATACAGTGAGTGTTACAGTGAGAGTATTATACAGAGCGAGTTACAATGAGATCGTATTATACAGAGAGTGTTACAGTGAGGTTGTGTTATACTCGGAGTGTTACAGTGACGGTGTTTTACACAGGGAGTGTTACAGTGAGGGTGTTTTATACAGGGAGTGTTGCAGTTAGGGTGTTTTATACAGGTAGCGTTACAATGAGAGTGTGTTATACAGAGAGAGTTACAGTGAGGGTATGGTATACAAAGAGAGTTACAGTGAGGGTGTGTTATACAGAGAGAATTACAGTGAGGGTGCTTTATACAGTGAGGGTGCTTTTTACAGAGAGTGCAACAGTGAGGGTGTGTTGTACAGAGAGTGTTACAGCGTGGGTGTTTTATACAGAGAGAGTTACAGCGAGGGTGTGTTATACAGAGTGAGTTACAGTGAGGGTGTGTTATACAGAGAGAGTTCCAGCGAGGGTGTGTGATACAGTGAGATTTACAGTAAGGGTGTTTATACAGAGAGAGATACAGAGAGGGTGTGTAATACAGAGAGAGCTACAGTGAGTGTGTATTATACAGAGAGTGTTACAGTGAGGGTGAGTTACACAGAGAGAGTTACAGTGAGGGTGTGTTATGCAGAGAGAGATACGGTTAGGGTGTGTTATACAGAGTGTGTTACAGGCAAGGTGTGTTATACAGAGAGAGTTACAGTGAGGGTGTATTATACAGAGAGAGTTACAGTGAGGGTTTGTCATACAGACAGTGTTACTGTGAGTGTATGTTATACAGTGAGAGTTACAGTGAGGGTGTTTATACAGTTAGTGTTACAGTGAAAGGTGTTTTATACAGGGAGTGTTACAGTGAGAGTGTATTATACAGAGCGAGTTACATGTAGAATGTATTATACAGAGATTGTTACAGTGAGGGTGTTATACAGGGAGTGTTGCAGTGAGGGTGTTTTATACAGGGAGTGTTACAGTGAGTGTGCGTTATACAGAGAATGCTACAGTGAGGGTGTGTTATTCAGATAGTGTTACAGTGAGGGTGTGTTATACAGAGAGAATTACAGTGAGGGTGTGTTATACAGAGAGAGTTACAGTGAGGGTGTTATACAGAGAGAGTTACAGCGAGGGTGTGTTATACAGTGAGAGATACAGCGAGGTTGTGTTATACAGAGAGTGTTACAGTGAGGGTGTGTTATACAGAGATTGTTACAGTGAGGGTGTGTTATACACAGAGAGTTACAGCGAGTGTGTGTTATACAGCGAGAGATACAGCGACGGTGTGTTATACAGAGAGTGTTACAGTGAGGGAGCGTTATACAGAGAATGTTACAGTGAGGGTGTGTTATACAGAGATTTACAGTGAGGGTATGGTATACAAAGTGAGTTACAGTGAGGGAGTGTTATACAGTGAGACTTACAGTGAGGGTGCACTATACAGAGTGTGCTACAGTGAGGGTGTGTTATAAAGAGTATGTTAAAGCGAGGGTGTGTTATACAGAGAGAGTTACAAAGAGGGTGTGTGATAAAGAGAGAGTTACAGTGAGGTTGTTTTATACAGATAGAGTTACAGTGAGGGTGTGTTATACAGAGAGAGTTAAAGTGAGGGTGTGTTATACAGAGAATGTTACAGTGAGGGTGTTTATACAGAGAGTTACAGTGAGCGTGTGTTATACAGAGCGAGTTACAGTGAGGTTGTTTTATACAGATAGAGTTACAGCAAGGGTGTGTTACACAGAGAGAGTTACAGTGAGGGTGTGTTATACAGTGAGTGTTACATTGAGGGTGTGTTATACAGCGAGTATTGCAGTGAGGATGTTTTATACAGGGAGTATTACAGTGAGTGTGTTTTATACAGGGAGTGTTACAGTGAGGGTGTTTTATACAGGTAGTGTTACAGTGAGGGTGTGTTATACAGAGCGTGTTACAGTCAAAGTTGTTTTATACAAGGAGTGTTACAGTGAGGGTGTTTTATACAGGTAGTGTTACAGTGAGTGTGTATTATACAGAGAGAGTTACAGTGAGAGTGTGTTATACAGAGAGAGTTACGGTGAGGGTGTGTTATACAGCGACTGTTACAGAGAGGGTGTGTTATACAGGGAGTTGTTACAGTGAGTGTGTATTATACAGAGCGAGTTACAGTGAAAGTTTATTATGCAGAGAGTGTTACAGTGAGGGTGTGTTATTCGGGGAGTGTTACAGTGAGGGTGTTTTATACAGGGAATTTTACATTGTGGGTGTTTTATACAGGTAGTGTTACAGTGAGGGTGTTTTATACAGGGAGTGTTACAGTGAGGGTGTTTTATACTGGGAGTGTTACAGTGAGAGTATTACACAGAGCGAGTTACAATGAGAGCGTATTATACAGAGAGTGTTACAGTGAGGTTGTGTTATACTCGGAGTGTTACAGTGACGGTGTTTTACACAGGGAGTGTTACAGTGAGGGTGTTTTATACATGGAGTGTTACAGTGAGGGTGTATAATACAGAGCGAGTTACAGTGAGAGCGTATTATACAGAGAGTGTTACTGTGAGTTTGAGTTATACGTGGAGTGTTACAGTGAGGGTGTTTTATACAGGGAGTGTTGCAGTTAGGGTGTTTTATACAGGTAGAGTTACAATGAGAGTGTGTTATACAGAGAGAGTTACAGTGAGGGTATGGTATACATAGAGAGTTAAAGCGAGGGTGAGTTATACAGAGTGAGTTACAGTGAGGGTGTGTTATACAGAGAGAGTTCCAGAGAGGGTGTGTGATACAGTGAGATTTACAATAAGGATGTTTATACAGAGAGAGATACAGAGAGGGTGTGTAATACAGAGAGAGCTACAGTGAGTGTGTATTATACAGAGAGTGTTACAGTGAGGGTGAGTTACACAGAGAGAGTTACAGTGAGGGTGTGTTATGCAGAGAGAGATACGGTTAGGGTGTGTTATACAGTGTGTGTTACAGGCAGGGTGTGTTATACAGAGAGAGTTACAGTGAGGGTGTGTTATACAGCGAGAGTTACAGTGAGGGTTTGTCATACAGACAGTGTTACTGTGAGTGTATGTTATACAGTGAGAGTTACAGTGAGGGTGTGTTATACAGCGAGAGTTACAGTGAGGGATTGTCATACAGACAGTGTTACTGTGAGTGTATGTTATACAGTGAGAGTTACAGTGAGGGTGTTTATACAGTTAGTGTTACAGTGAAAGGTGTTTTATACAGGGAGTGTTACAGTGAGAGTGTATTATACAGAGCGAGTTACATGTAGAATGTATTATACAGAGAGTGTTACAGTGAGGGTGTGTTATACAGGGAGTGTTGCAGTGAGGGTGTTTTATACAGGGAGTGTTACAGTGAGTGTGCGTTATACAGAGAATGCTACAGTGAGGGTGTGTTATTCAGATAGTGTTACAGTGAGGGTGTGTTATACAGAGAGAATTACAGTGAGGGTGTGTTATACAGAGAGAGTTACAGTGAGGGTGTTATACAGAGAGAGTTACAATGAGGGTGTGTTATACAGTGAGAGATACAGCGAGGTTGTGTTATACAGAGAGTGTTACAGTGAGGGTGTGTTATACAGAGAGTGTTACAGTGAGGGTGTGTTATACAGATAGGGTTACAGTGAGGCTGTATTGCACAGAGAGTGTTTCAGTGAGGGTGAATTATAAAGAGAGAGTTACAGTGATGGTGTCTTATACAGAGAGTGTTACAGCAAGTGTGTGTTATACAGAGAGAGTTACAGCAAGGGTGTGTTATACAGTGAGAGATACAGCGAGGTTGTGTTATACAGAGAGTTTTACAGTGAGGGTGTGTTATACAGAGAGAATTACAGTGAAGGAGTTTTATACAGAGAGTGTTACAGCGAGGGTGTGTTATACAGAGAGTTTTACAGTGAGGGTGTGTTATACAGAGAGAGTTACAGTGAGGCTGTATTATACAGAGAGTGTTTCAGTGAGGGTGTATTATACAGAGAGAGTTACAGTGAGGTTGCCTTATACAGAGAGTGCTGCAGTGTGGGTGTGTTATACAGAGATTGTTACAGCGAGGGTGTGTTATACAGAGAGAGTTACAGCGAGTGTATTTTATACAGTGAGAGATACAGCGACGGTGTGTTATACAGAGAGTGTTACAGTGAGGGTGTGTTATACAGAGAGTGTTACAGTGAGGGTGTGTTATACAGAGAGTTACAGTGAGGGTATGGTATACAAAGTGAGTAACAGTGAGGGAGTGTTATACAGAGAGAGTTACAGTGAGGGTGCACTATACAGAATGTGCTACAGTGAGGGTGTGTTATAAAGAGAGTGTTAAAGCGAGGGTGTGTTATATAGAGAGAGTTACAGAGAGGGTGTGTGATACAGAGAGAGTTACAGTGAGGTTGTTTTATACAGAGAATGATACAGTGAGGGTGTTTATACAGCGAGAGAGTTACAGTGAGTGTGTGTTATACAGAGTGAGTTACAGTGAGGGTGTATTATACAGAAAGTGTTACAGTGAAGATGTGTTATATAGAGTTTGTTACATTTAGGGTGTGTTATACAGAGAGAGTTACATTGAGGGTGTGTTATACAGAGCGAGTTACAGTGAGGTTGTTTTATACAGATAGAGTTACAGCGAGGGTGTGTTATACAGAGAGAGTTACAGTGAGGGTGTGTTATAAAGAGAGTGTTACAGTGAGGGTGTGTTATACAGTGAGTGTTACAGTGAGGGTATGTTATACAGCAAGTATTACAGTGAGGGTGTTTTATACAGGGAGTACTACAGTGAGTGTTTTTTATACAGGGAGTGTTACAGTGAGGGTGTTTTATACAGGTAGCGTTACAGTGATGGTGTGTTATACTGAGCGTATTACAGTCAAAGGTGTTTTATACAGGGAGTGTTCCAGTGAGGGTGTTTATACAGGTAGTGTTACAGTGAGGGTTTGTTATACAGAGCTTGTTACAGTCAAAGGTGTTTTATACAGGGAGTGTTACAGTGAGAGTGTATTATACAGAGCGAGTTACAGTGAGTGTGTATTATACAGAGAGTGTTACAGTGAGGGTGTGTTATAAAAGGAATTTTACAGTGTGGTTGTTTTATACAGGGATTGTTAAAGTATGTGTGTTTTATACAGGTAGTGTTACAGTGAGGGGGTCTTATACAAGGAGTGTTACAGTGAGTGTGTATTATACAGAGAGAGTTACAGTGAGTGTGTGTTATACAGAGAGAGTTACGGTGAGGGTGTGTTATACAGCGACTGTTACAGAGAAGGTGTGTTATACAGGGAGTTGTTACAGTTAGTGTGTATTATACAGAGCGAGTTACAGTGAAAGTTTATTATGCAGAGAGTGTTACAGTGAGGGTGTGTTATTTGGGGAGTGTTACAGTGAGGGTGTTTTATACAGGGAATTTTACATTGTGGGTGTTTTATACAGGTAGTGTTACAGTGAGGGTGTTTTATACAGGGAGTGTTACAGTGAGGGTGTTTTATACAGGGAGTGTTACAGTGAGAGTGTATTATACAGAGCGAGTTACAATGAGAGCGTATTATACAAAGAGTGTTACAGTGAGGTTGTGTTATACTCGGAGTGTTACAGTGACGGTGTTTTACACAGTGAGTGTTACAGCGAGGGTGTTTTATACATGGAGTGTTACAGTGAGGGTGTATTATACAGAGCGAGTTACAGTGAGACCGTATTATACAGAGATTGTTACTGTGAGTTTGAGTTATACGTGGAGTGTTACAGTGAGGGTGTTTTATACAGGGAGTGTTGCAGTTAGGGTGTTTTATACAGGTAGCGTTACAATGAGAGTGTGTTATACAGAGAGAATTACAGTGAGGGTGCTTTATACAGAGACTGCAACAGTGAGGGTGTGTTATACAGAGAGTGTTACAGCGTGGGTGTTTTATACAGAGAGAGTTACAGCGAGGGTGTGTTATACAGAGTGAGTTACAGTGAGGGTGTGTTATACAGAGAGAGTTCCAGCGAGGGTGTGTGATACAGTGAGATTTACAGTAAGGGTGTTTATACAGAGAGAGATACAGAGAGGGTGTGTAATACAGAGAGAGCTACAGTGAGTGTGTATTATACAGAGAGTGTTACAGTGAGGGTGAGTTACACAGAGAGAGTTACAGTGAGGGTGTGTTATGCAGAGAGAGATACCGTTAGGGTGTGTTATACAGAGTGTGTTACAGGCAGGGTGTGTTATACAGAGAGAGTTACAGTGAGGGTGTATTATACAGCGAGAGTTACAGTGAGGGTTTGTCATACAGACAGTGTTACTGTGTGTGTATGTTATACAGTGAGAGTTACAGTGAGGGTGTTTATACAGTTAGTGTTACAGTGAAAGGTGTTTTATACAGGGAGTGTTACAGTGAGAGTGTATTATACAGAGCGAGTTACATGTAGAATGTATTATACAGAGATTGTTACAGTGAGGGTGTGTTATACAGGGAGTGTTGCAGTGAGGGTGTTTTATACAGGGAGTGTTACAGTGAGTGTGCGTTATACAGAGAATGCTACAGTGAGGGTGTGTTATTCAGATAGTGTTACAGTGAGGGTGTGTTATACAGAGAGAATTACAGTGAGGGTGTGTTATGCAGAGAGAGTTACAGTGAGGGTGTTATACAGAGAGAGTTACAGCGAGGGTGTGTTATACAGTGAGAGATACAGCGAGGTTGTGTTATACAGATTGTGTTACAGCGAGGGTGTGTTATACACAGAGAGTTACAGCGAGTGTGTGTTATACAGTGAGAGATACAGCGACGGTGTGTTATACAGAGAGTGTTACAGTTAGGGTGTGTTATACAGAGAGTGTTACAGTGAGGGTGCGTTATACAGAGAATGTTACAGTGAGGGTGTGTTATACAGAGAGTGTTACAGTGAGGGTGTGTTATACAGAGATTTACACTGAGGGTATGGTATACAAAGTGATTTACAGTGAGGGAGTGTTATACAGTGAGACTTACAGTGAGGGTGCACTATACAGAGTGTGCTACAGTGATGGTGTGTTATAAAGAGTATGTTAAAGCGAGGGTGTGTTATACAGAGAGAGTTACAAAGAGGGTGTGTGATAAAGAGAGAGTTACAGTGAGGTTGTTTTATACAGATAGAGTTACAGTGAGGGTGTGTTATACAGAGAGAGTTAAAGTGAGGGTGTGTTATACAGAGAATGTTACAGTGAGGGTGTTTATACAGAGAGTTACAGTGAGCGTGTGTTATACAGAGTGAGTTACAGTGAGGGTGTATTATACAGACAGTGTTACAGTGAGGGTGTGTTATACAGAGTGTGTTACAGTGAGGGTGTGTTATACAGAGAGAGTTACATTGAGGGTGTGTTATACAGAGCGAGTTACAGTGAGGTTGTTTTATACAGATAGAGTTACAGCAAGGGTGTGTTACACAGAGAGAGTTACAGTGAGGTTGTGTTATACAGTGAGTGTTACATTGAGGGTGTGTTATACAGCGAGTATTGCAGTGAGGATGTTTTATACAGGGAGTATTACAGTGAGTGTGTTTTATACAGGGAGTGTTACAGTGAGGGTGTTTTATACTGGTAGTGTTACAGTGAGGGTGTGTTATACAGAGCGTGTTACAGTCAAAGGTGTTTTATACAAGGAGTGTTACAGTGAGGGTGTTTTATACAGGTAGTGTTACAGTGAGGGTGTGTTATACAGAGCTTGTTACAGTAAAAGGTGTTTTATACAGGGAGTGTTACAGTGAGAGTGTATTATACAGAGCGAGTTACAGTGAGTGTGTATTTTACAGAGAGTGTTACAGTGAGGGTGTATTATAAAGGGAATTTTACAGTGTGGGTGTTTTATACAGGGATTGTTACAGTGTGGGTTTTTATACAGGTAGCGTTACAGTGAGTGTGTTTTATACAGGTAGTGTTACAGTGAGGGTGTGTTTTATAGAGAGAGTTACACTGAGAGTGTATTATACAGAGTGAGTTACAGTGAGAGCGTATTATACAAAGAGTGTTACAGTGAGGTTGTGTTATACGGGGAGTGTTACAGTGAGGGTGTTTTATACAGGGAGTGTTACAGTGAGAGTGTGTTATACAGAGACAGTTACCGTGAGGGTGTGTTATACAGAGAGAGTGACAGTGAGGGTGTGTTATACAGTGACTGTTACAGCGAGGGCGTGTTATACAGTGAGTTGTTACAGTGAGTGTTTATTATACAGAGCGAGTTACCGTGAAAGTGTATTATGCAGAGAGTGTTACAGTGAGGGTGTGTTATTCGGGGAGTGTTACAGTGAGGGTGTTTTATACAAGGAGTGTTACATTGTGGGTGTTTTATACAGGTAGTGTTACAGTGAGGGTGTTTTATACAGGGAGTGTTACAGTGAGGTTGTTTTATACAGGGAGTGTTGCAGTTAGGGTGTTCTGTACAGGTAGTGTTACAGTGAGGGTGTGTTATACAGGGAGTGTTACAGTGAGTGTGTATTATACAGAGAGAGTTACAGTGAGGGTGTGTTATACAGAGAGAGTTACAGTTTTGGTGCATTATACAGAGAGTGCTACAGTGTGGGTGTATTATACAGAGAGTGTTACAGTGAGAGTGTGTTTTACAGAGAGAGTTACAGTGTGGGTATGGTATACAAAGAGAGTTACTTTGAGGGAGTGTTATACAGAGAGAATTACAGTGAGGGTGCGTTATACAGAGAGTGCAACAATGAGGGTGTGTTATACAGAGAGTGTTACAGCGTAGGTGTGTTATACAGAGAGAATTACAGCGAGGGTGTGTTATACAGTGAGAGTTACAGTGAGGGTGTGTTATACAGGGAGAGTTACAGTGAGGGTGTATTATACAGAGAGAGTTCCAGCGAGGGTGTGTGATACAGTGAGATTTACAGTAATGGTGTTTATACAGAGAGAGATACAGAGAGGGTGTGTAACACAGAGAGAGCTACAGTGAGTGTGTATTATACAGAGAGTGTTACAGTGAGGGTGAGTTATACAGAGAGAGTTAGAGTGAGGGTGTGTTATGCAGAGAGAGTTACAGTGAGGGTTCGTCATACAGAGAGAGTTACTGTGAGTGTATGTTATACAGTGAGAGTTACAGTGAGGGTGTTTATACAGTTAGTGTTACAGTGAAAGGTGTTTTATACAGGGAGTGTTACAGTGAGAGTTTATTATACAGAGCGAGTTACTTGTAAAATGTATTATACAGAGAGTGTTTCAGTGAGGGTGTGTTATGCTGGGAGTGTTGCAGTGACGGTGTTTTATACAGGTTGTGTTACAGTGAGGGTGTTTTATACAGGGAGTGTTACAATGAGTGTGCGTTATACAGAGAATGCTACATTGACGGTGTGTTATACAGAGATTGTTACAGTGAGGGGGTGTTATACAGAGAGAGTTACAGTGAAGTATGATATACAAAGAGAGTTACAGTGAGGGAGTATTACACACAGAGAGTTACAGTGATGGTGTATTATACAGAGAGAGTTCCAGCGAGGGTCTGTTATACAGTGACATTTACAGTCAGGGTCTTTTTACAGAGAGGGATACAGAGAGGGTGTGTAATACAGAGAGATTTACAGTGAGGGTGCATTATACAGAGAGTGCAACAGTGAGGGTGTGTTATACAGAGATTGTTACAGCGTGGGTGTGTTATACAGAGAGAGTTACAGTGAGGGTTTGTTATACAGTGAGAGTTACAGTGAGGGTGTGTTGTACAGAGAGAGTTCCAGCGAGGGTGTGTGATACAGTGAGATTTACAGTAAGGGTGTTTATACAGAGAGAGATACAGAGAGGGTGTGTAATACAGAGAGAGCTACAGTGAGTGTGTATTATACAGAGAGTGTTACAGTGGGGGTGAGTTATACAGAAAGAGTTACAGTGAAGGTGTGTTTTGCAGAGAGAGATACGGTTAGGGTGTGTTATACAGAGTGTGTTACAGGCAGGGTGTGTTATACAGAGAGAGTTACAGTGAGGGTGTGTTATACAGCGAGTGTTACAGTGAGGGTTTGTCATACAGAGAGAGTTACTCTGAGTGTATGTTATAAAGTGAGAGTTACAATGAGGGTGTTTATACAGTTAGTGTTACAGTGAAAGGTGTTTTATACAGGGAGTGTTACAGTGAGAGTGCATTATACAGAGCGAGTTACATGTAGAATGTATTATACAGAGAGTGTTGCAGTGAGTGTGTTTTATACAGTGAGTGTTACAGTGAGGGAATGATATACAAAGAGTGTTACAGTGAGGGAGTATTACACAGAGAGAGTTACAGTGAGGGTGTATTATGCAGAGAGAGTTCCAGCGAGGGTGTGTTATACAGTGAGATTTACAGTCAGGGTCTTGAAACAGAGAGAGATATAGAGAGGGTGTGTAATACAGAGAGATTTACAGTGAGGGTTCGTTATACAGAGAGTGCAACAGTGAGGGTGTGTTACTCAGAGAGTGTTACAGCGTGGGTGTGTTATACAGAGAGAGCTACAGCGAGGGTGTGTTATACAGTGAGAGTTACAGTGAGGGTGTGTTATACAGAGAGAGTTACAGTGAGGGTGTATTATACAGAGAGAGTTCCAAGCGAGGGTTGTGATACGGTGAGATTTACAGTAAGGGTGTTTATACAGAGGGAGATACAGAGAGGGTGTGTAATACAGAGAGAGCTACAGTGAGTGTGTATTATACAGAGAGTGTTACAGTGAGGGTGAGTTATGCAGAGAGAGTTACAGTGAGTGTGTATTATACAGAGAGAGTTACAGTGACGGTGTGTTATACAGAGAGAGTTACAGTGTGGGTGCGTTATACAGAGAGTGCTACAGTGAGGGTGTATTATACAGAGAGTGTTACAGTGAGAGTGTGTTTTACAGAGAGATTGACAGTGAGGGTATGGTATACAAAGAGAGTTACAGTGAGGGAGTGTTATACAGAGAGAATTACAGTGAGGGTGCGTTATACAGAGAGTGCAACATCGTGGGTGTGTTATACAGAGAGAGTTACAGAGAGGGTGTGTTATACAGTGAGAGTTACAGTGAGAGTGTGTTATACAGAGAGAGTTACAGTGAGGGTGTATTATACAGAGAGAGTTCCAGCAAGGGTGTGTGATACAGTGAGATTTACAGTAATGGTGTTTAAACAGAGAGAGATACAGAGAGGGTGTGTAATACAGAGAGAGCTACAGTGAGTGTGTATTATACAGAGAGAGTTACAGTGAGGGTGAGTTATACAGAGAGAGTTACAGTGAGGGTGTGTTATGCAGAGAGAGATATGGTTAGGGTGTGTTATACAGAGAGATTTACAGTGAGGGTGTGTTATACGGCGAGAGTTGCAATGAGGGTTTGTCATACAGAGAGAGTTACTGTGAGTGTATGTTATACAGTGAGAGTTACAGTGAGGGTGTTTATACAGTTAGTGTTAGAGTGAAAGGTGTTTTATACAGGGAGTGTTACAGTGAGAGTTTATTATACAGAGCGAGTTACATGTAAAATGTATTATACAGAGAGAGTTACAGTGAGGGTGTGTTATACAGAGAGAGTTACAGTGAGGGTGCGTTATACAGAGAGTGCAACAATGAGGGTATGTTATACAGAGAGTGTTACAGCGTGGGTGTGTTATACAGAGAGAATTACAGCGAGGGTGTGTTATACAGTGAGAGTTACAGTGAGGGTGTGTTATACAGAGAGAGTTACAGTGAGGGTGTATTATACAGAGAGAGTTCCAGCGAGGGTGTGTGATACAGTGAGATTTACAGTAATGGTATTTATACAGAGAGAGATACAGAGAGGGTGTGTAACACAGAGAGAGCTACAGTGAGTGTGTATTATACAGAGAGTGTTACAGTGAGGGTGAGTTATACAGAGAGGGTTACAGAGAGGGTGTGTTATGCAGAGAGAGATACGGTTAGGGTGTGTTATACAGAGTGTGTTACAGTGAGGGTGTATTATACAGAGCGAGTTACAGTGAGTGTGTATTTTACAGAGAGTGTTACAGTGAGGGTGTGTTATAAAGGGAATTTTACAGTGTGGGTGTTTTATACAGGGATTGTTACAGTGTGGGTGTTTTATACAGGTAGCGTTACAGTGAGTGTGTTTTATACAGGTCGTGTTACAGTGAGAGTGTATTATACAGAGCGAGTTACAGTGAGAGCGTATTATACAAAGAGTGTTACAGTGAGGTTGTGTTATACGGGGAGTGTTACAGTGAGGGTGTTTTATACAGGGAGTGTTACAGTGAGAGTGTATTATACAGAGCGAGTTACATGTAGAATGTATTATACAAACAGTGTTGCAGTGAGGGTTTTTTATACAGGTTATGTTACAGTGAGGGTGTTTTATACAGTGAGTGTTACAGTGAGTGTGCGTTATACAGAGAATGCTACAGTGAGGGTGTGTCATACAGAGAGTGTTACAGTGAGGGTGTGTTATACAGAGAGATTTACAGTGAGGGAATGATATACAAAAAGAGTTACAGTGAGGGAGTATTACACAGAGAGAGTTACAGTGAGAGTGTATTATTTAGAGAGAGTTCCAGCGAGGGTGTGTTATACAGTGAGATTTACAGTCAGGGTCTTTATACGGAGAGAGATATAGAGAGGGTGTGTAATACAGAGAGATTTACAGTGAGGGTGCGTTATACAGAGAGTGCAACAGTGAGGGTGTGTTACTCAGAGAGTGTTACAGCGTGGGTGTGTTATACAGAGAGAGTTACAGCGAGGGTGTGTTATACAGTGAGAGTTACAGTGAGGGTGTGTTATACAGAGAGAGTTACAGTGAGGGTGTATTTTACAGAGAGAGTTCCAAGCGAGGGTGTGTGATACAGTGAGTTTTACAGTAAGGGTGTTTATACAGAGAGAGATACAGAGAGGGTGTGTAATACAGAGAGAGCTACAGTGAGTCTGTATTATACAGAGAGTGTTACAGTGAGGGTGATTTATACAGAGAGAGTTACAGTGAGTGTGTATTATACAGAGAGAGTTACAGTGACGGTGTGTTATACAGAGAGAGTTACAGTGTGGGTGCGTTATACAGAGAGTGCTACAGTGAGGGTGTATTATACAGAGAGTGTTACAGTGAGAGTGTGTTTTACAGAGAGATTGACAGTGAGGGTATGGTATACAAAGAGAGTTACAGTGAGGGAGTGTTATACAGAGAGAATTACAGTGAGGGTGCGTTATACAGAGAGTGCAACAATGAGGGTTTGTTATACAGAGAGTGTTACATCGTGGGTGTGTTATACAGAGAGAGTTACAGCGAGGGTGTGTTATACAGTGAGAGTTACAGTGAGGGTGTGTTATACAGAGAGAGTTACAGTGAGGGTGTATTATACAGAGAGAGTTCCAGCGAGGGTGTGTGATACAGTGAGATTTACAGTAATGTTGTTTAAACAGAGAGAGATTCAGAGAGGGTGTGTAATACAGAGTGAGCTACAGTGAGTGTGTATTATACAGAGAGAGTTACAGTGAGGGTGTGTTATACGGCGAGAGTTACAGTGAGGGTTTGTCATACAGAGAGAGTTACTGTGAGTGTATGTTATACAGTGAGAGTTACAGTGAGGGTGTTTATACAGTTAGTGTTACAGTGAAAGGTGTTTATATAGGGAGTGTTACAGTGAGAGTTTATTATACAGAGCGAGTTACATGTAAAATGTATTATACAGAGAGTGTTACAGTGAGGGTGTGTTATACGGGGAGTATTACAGTGAGGGTGTTTTATACAGGTAGTGTTACAGTGAGGGTGTGTTATACAGAGACTTTTACAGTCAAAGGTGTTTTACACAGGGAGTGTTACAGTGAGGGTGTTTTATACAGGTAATGTTACAGTGAGACTGTACTATACAGAGCGAGTTACAGTGAGAGTGTATTATACAGAGAGTGTAACAGTGAGGGTGTGTTATAAAGGGAATGTTACAGTGAGGGTTTTTTATACAGGGATTGTTACAGTGTGGGTGTTTTATACAGGTAGTGTTACAGTGAGGGTGTTTTATACAGGGAGTGTTACAGTGAGTGTGTATTATACAAGGAGAGTTACTGTGAGGGAGTGTTATACAGAGAGAGTTACATTGAGTGTGTTTATACAAAGAGAGTTATAGTGAGGGTGTTTATAAAGAGAGAGTTACAGTGAGGGTATGTTATACAGAGAGAGTAACATTGAGGGCTTGTCATACAGAGAGAGTTACTGTGAGTGTATGTTATACAGTGAATGTTACGGTGAGGGTGTTTTATACAGGGACTGTTACAGTGAGAGTGTATTTTACAGAGCGAGTTACAGTGAGAGTGTATTATACAGAGAGTGTTACAGTGAGGGTGTGTTATACAGGGAATGTTACAGTGAAAGTGTTTTATACAGGGATTGTTACAGTGAGGGTGTTTTATACAGGTAGTGTTACAGTGAGGGTGTTTTATACGGGGAGTTTTACAGTGAGTGTGTATTATACAGAGAGAGTTACAGTGATGGAGTGTTATACAGAGACTGTTACAGTGAGGGTCTTTTATACCGGGATTGTTACAGCGATTGTGTATTATACAGAGAGAGTTACAGTGAGCGTATGTTATACTTTGAGAGTTACAGCGAGGTTGTGTTATACAGAGAGTGTTACAGTGAGGGTGTGTTACACAGAGAGAGTTACAGCGAGGGTGTGTTATAAAAACAGAGTTACAGTGAGGTTGTTTATACAGATTGAGTTACAGTGAGAATGTGTTATACAGAGAGTTACAGTGAGGGTGTGTTATACAGCGACTGTTACAGCAAGGGTGTGTTATACAGGGAGTTGTTACAGTGAGAGTGTATTATACAGAGCGAGTTACATGTAGAATGTATTATACAAACAGTGTTGCAGTGAGGGTTTTTTATACAGGTTATGTTACAGTGAGGGTGTTTTATACAGTGAGTGTTACAGTGAGTGTGCGTTATACAGAGAATGCTACAGTGAGGGTGTGTCATACAGAGAGTGTTACAGTGAGGGTGTGTTATACAGAGAGAGTTACAGTGAGGGAATGATATACAAAAAGAGTTACAGTGAGGGAGTATTACACAGAGAGAGTTACAGTGAGAGTGTATTATTTAGAGAGAGTTCCAGCGAGGGTGTGTTATACAGTGAGATTTACAGTCAGGGTCTTTATACGGAGAGAGATATAGAGAGGGTGTGTAATACAGAGAGATTTACAGTGAGGGTGCGTTATACAGAGAGTGCAACAGTGAGGGTGTGTTACTCAGAGAGTGTTACAGCGTGGGTGTGTTATACAGAGAGAGTTACAGCGAGGGTGTGTTATACAGTGAGAGTTACAGTGAGGGTGTGTTATACAGAGAGAGTTACAGTGAGGGTGTATTTTACAGAGAGAGTTCCAAGCGAGGGTGTGTGATACAGTGAGTTTTACAGTAAGGGTGTTTATACAGAGAGAGATACAGAGAGGGTGTGTAATACAGAGAGAGCTACAGTGAGTCTGTATTATACAGAGAGTGTTACAGTGAGGGTGAGTTATACAGAGAGAGTTACAGTGAGTGTGTATTATACAGAGAGAGTTACAGTGACGGTGTGTTATACAGAGAGAGTTACAGTGTGGGTGCGTTATACAGAGAGTGCTACAATGAGGGTGTATTATACAGAGAGTGTTACAGTGAGAGTGTGTTTTACAGAGAGATTGACAGTGAGGGTATGGTATACAAAGAGAGTTACAGTGAGGGAGTGTTATACAGAGAGAATTACAGTGAGGGTGCGTTATACAGAGAGTGCAACAATGAGGGTTTGTTATACAGAGAGTGTTACATCGTGGGTGTGTTATACAGAGAGAGTTACAGCGAGGGTGTGTTATACAGTGAGAGTTACAGTGAGGGTGTGTTATACAGAGAGAGTTACAGTGAGGGTGTATTATACAGAGAGAGTTCCAGCGAGGGTGTGTGATACAGTGAGATTTACAGTAATGTTGTTTAAACAGAGAGAGATTCAGAGAGGGTGTGTAATACAGAGTGAGCTACAGTGAGTGTGTATTATACAGAGAGAGTTACAGTGAGGGTGTGTTATACGGCGAGAGTTACAGTGAGGGTTTGTCATACAGAGAGAGTTACTGTGAGTGTATGTTATACAGTGAGAGTTACAGTGAGGGTGTTTATACAGTTAGTGTTACAGTGAAAGGTGTTTTATATAGGGAGTGTTACAGTGAGAGTTTATTATACAGAGCGAGTTACATGTAAAATGTATTATACAGAGAGTGTTACAGTGAGGGTGTGTTATACGGGGAGTATTACAGTGAGGGTGTTTTATACAGGTAGTGTTACAGTGAGGGTGTGTTATACAGAGACTTTTACAGTCAAAGGTGTTTTACACAGGGAGTGTTACAGTGAGGGTGTTTTATACAGGTAATGTTACAGTGAGACTGTACTATACAGAGCGAGTTACAGTGAGAGTGTATTATACAGAGAGTGTAACAGTGAGGGTGTGTTATAAAGGGAATGTTACAGTGAGGGTTTTTTATACAGGGATTGTTACAGTGTGGGTGTTTTATACAGGTAGTGTTACAGTGAGGGTGTTTTATGCAGGGAGTGTTACAGTGAGTGTGTATTATACAAGGAGAGTTACTGTGAGGGAGTGTTATACAGAGAGAGTTACATTGAGTGTGTTTATACAAAGAGAGTTATAGTGAGGGTGTTTATAAAGAGAGAGTTACAGTGAGGGTATGTTATACAGAGAGAGTAACATTGAGGGCTTGTCATACAGAGAGAGTTACTGTGAGTGTATGTTATACAGTGAATGTTACGGTGAGGGTGTTTTATACAGGGACTGTTACAGTGAGAGTGTATTTTACAGAGCGAGTTACAGTGAGAGTGTATTATACAGAGAGTGTTACAGTGAGGGTGTGTTATACAGGGAATGTTACAGTGAAAGTGTTTTATACAGGGATTGTTACAGTGAGGGTGTTTTATACAGGTAGTGTTACAGTGAGGGTGTTTTATACGGGGAGTTTTACAGTGAGTGTGTATTATACAGAGAGAGTTACAGTGATGGAGTGTTATACAGAGACTGTTACAGTGAGGGTCTTTTATACCGGGATTGTTACAGCGATTGTGTATTATACAGAGAGAGTTACAGTGAGCGTATGTTATACTTTGAGAGTTACAGCGAGGTTGTGTTATACAGAGAGTGTTACAGTGAGGGTGTGTTACACAGAGAGAGTTACAGCGAGGGTGTGTTATAAAAACAGAGTTACAGTGAGGTTGTTTATACAGATTGAGTTACAGTGAGAATGTGTTATACAGAGAGTTACAGTGAGGGTGTGTTATACAGCGACTGTTACAGCGAGGGTGTGTTATACAGGGAGTTGTTACAGTGAGAGTGTATTATACAGAGCGAGTTACATGTAGAATGTATTATACAAACAGTGTTGCAGTGAGGGTTTTTTATACAGGTTATGTTACAGTGAGGGTGTTTTATACAGTGAGTGTTACAGTGAGTGTGCGTTATACAGAGAATGCTACAGTGAGGGTGTGTCATACAGAGAGTGTTACAGTGAGGGTGTGTTATACAGAGAGAGTTACAGTGAGGGAATGATATACAAAAAGAGTTACAGTGAGGGAGTATTACACAGAGAGAGTTACAGTGAGAGTGTATTATTTAGAGAGAGTTCCAGCGAGGGTGTGTTATACAGTGAGATTTACAGTCAGGGTCTTTATACGGAGAGAGATATAGAGAGGGTGTGTAATACAGAGAGATTTACAGTGAGGGTGCGTTATACAGAGAGTGCAACAGTGAGGGTGTGTTACTCAGAGAGTGTTACAGCGTGGGTGTGTTATACAGAGAGAGTTACAGCGAGGGTGTGTTATACAGTGAGAGTTACAGTGAGGGTGTGTTATACAGAGAGAGTTACAGTGAGGGTGTATTTTACAGAGAGAGTTCCAAGCGAGGGTGTGTGATACAGTGAGTTTTACAGTAAGGGTGTTTATACAGAGAGAGATACAGAGAGGGTGTGTAATACAGAGAGAGCTACAGTGAGTCTGTATTATACAGAGAGTGTTACAGTGAGGGTGAGTTATACAGAGAGAGTTACAGTGAGTGTGTATTATACAGAGAGAGTTACAGTGACGGTGTGTTATACAGAGAGAGTTACAGTGTGGGTGCGTTATACAGAGAGTGCTACAGTGAGGGTGTATTATACAGAGAGTGTTACAGTGAGAGTGTGTTTTACAGAGAGATTGACAGTGAGGGTATGGTATACAAAGAGAGTTACAGTGAGGGAGTGTTATACAGAGAGAATTACAGTGAGGGTGCGTTATACAGAGAGTGCAACAATGAGGGTTTGTTATACAGAGAGTGTTACATCGTGGGTGTGTTATACAGAGAGAGTTACAGCGAGGGTGTGTTATACAGTGAGAGTTACAGTGAGGGTGTGTTATACAGAGAGAGTTACAGTGAGGGTGTATTATACAGAGAGAGTTCCAGCGAGGGTGTGTGATACAGTGAGATTTACAGTAATGTTGTTTAAACAGAGAGAGATTCAGAGAGGGTGTGTAATACAGAGTGAGCTACAGTGAGTGTGTATTATACAGAGAGAGTTACAGTGAGGGTGTGTTATACGGCGAGAGTTACAGTGAGGGTTTGTCATACAGAGAGAGTTACTGTGAGTGTATGTTATACAGTGAGAGTTACAGTGAGGGTGTTTATACAGTTAGTGTTACAGTGAAAGGTGTTTTATATAGGGAGTGTTACAGTGAGAGTTTATTATACAGAGCGAGTTACATGTAAAATGTATTATACAGAGAGTGTTACAGTGAGGGTGTGTTATACAGGGAGTATTACAGTGAGGGTGTTTTATACAGGTAGTGTTACAGTGAGGGTGTGTTATACAGAGACTTTTACAGTCAAAGGTGTTTTACACAGGGAGTGTTACAGTGAGGGTGTTTTATACAGGTAATGTTACAGTGAGACTGTACTATACAGAGCGAGTTACAGTGAGAGTGTATTATACAGAGAGTGTAACAGTGAGGGTGTGTTATAAAGGGAATGTTACAGTGAGGGTTTTTTATACAGGGATTGTTACAGTGTGGGTGTTTTATACAGGTAGTGTTACAGTGAGGGTGTTTTATACAGGGAGTGTTACAGTGAGTGTGTATTATACAAGGAGAGTTACTGTGAGGGAGTGTTATACAGAGAGAGTTACATTGAGTGTGTTTATACAAAGAGAGTTATAGTGAGGGTGTTTATAAAGAGAGAGTTACAGTGAGGGTATGTTATACAGAGAGAGTAACATTGAGGGCTTGTCATACAGAGAGAGTTACTGTGAGTGTATGTTATACAGTGAATGTTACGGTGAGGGTGTTTTATACAGGGACTGTTACAGTGAGAGTGTATTTTACAGAGCGAGTTACAGTGAGAGTGTATTATACAGAGAGTGTTACAGTGAGGGTGTGTTATACAGGGAATGTTACAGTGAAAGTGTTTTATACAGGGATTGTTACAGTGAGGGTGTTTTATACAGGTAGTGTTACAGTGAGGGTGTTTTATACGGGGAGTTTTACAGTGAGTGTGTATTATACAGAGAGAGTTACAGTGATGGAGTGTTATACAGAGACTGTTACAGTGAGGGTCTTTTATACCGGGATTGTTACAGCGATTGTGTATTATACAGAGAGAGTTACAGTGAGCGTATGTTATACTTTGAGAGTTACAGCGAGGTTGTGTTATACAGAGAGTGTTACAGTGAGGGTGTGTTACACAGAGAGAGTTACAGCGAGGGTGTGTTATAAAAACAGAGTTACAGTGAGGTTGTTTATACAGATTGAGTTACAGTGAGAATGTGTTATACAGAGAGTTACAGTGAGGGTGTGTTATACAGCGACTGTTACAGCGAGGGTGTGTTATACAGGGAGTTGTTACAGTGAGAGTGTATTATACAGAGCGAGTTACATGTAGAATGTATTATACAAACAGTGTTGCAGTGAGGGTTTTTTATACAGGTTATGTTACAGTGAGGGTGTTTTATACAGTGAGTGTTACAGTGAGTGTGCGTTATACAGAGAATGCTACAGTGAGGGTGTGTCATACAGAGAGTGTTACAGTGAGGGTGTGTTATACAGAGAGAGTTACAGTGAGGGAATGATATACAAAAAGAGTTACAGTGAGGGAGTATTACACAGAGAGAGTTACAGTGAGAGTGTATTATTTAGAGAGAGTTCCAGCGAGGGTGTGTTATACAGTGAGATTTACAGTCAGGGTCTTTATACGGAGAGAGATATAGAGAGGGTGTGTAATACAGAGAGATTTACAGTGAGGGTGCGTTATACAGAGAGTGCAACAGTGAGGGTGTGTTACTCAGAGAGTGTTACAGCGTGGGTGTGTTATACAGAGAGAGTTACAGCGAGGGTGTGTTATACAGTGAGAGTTACAGTGAGGGTGTGTTATACAGAGAGAGTTACAGTGAGGGTGTATTTTACAGAGAGAGTTCCAAGCGAGGGTGTGTGATACAGTGAGTTTTACAGTAAGGGTGTTTATACAGAGAGAGATACAGAGAGGGTGTGTAATACAGAGAGAGCTACAGTGAGTCTGTATTATACAGAGAGTGTTACAGTGAGGGTGAGTTATACAGAGAGAGTTACAGTGAGTGTGTATTATACAGAGAGAGTTACAGTGACGGTGTGTTATACAGAGAGAGTTACAGTGTGGGTGCGTTATACAGAGAGTGCTACAGTGAGGGTGTATTATACAGAGAGTGTTACAGTGAGAGTGTGTTTTACAGAGAGATTGACAGTGAGGGTATGGTATACAAAGAGAGTTACAGTGAGGGAGTGTTATACAGAGAGAATTACAGTGAGGGTGCGTTATACAGAGAGTGCAACAATGAGGGTTTGTTATACAGAGAGTGTTACATCGTGGGTGTGTTATACAGAGAGAGTTACAGCGAGGGTGTGTTATACAGTGAGAGTTACAGTGAGGGTGTGTTATACAGAGAGAGTTACAGTGAGGGTGTATTATACAGAGAGAGTTCCAGCGAGGGTGTGTGATACAGTGAGATTTACAGTAATGTTGTTTAAACAGAGAGAGATTCAGAGAGGGTGTGTAATACAGAGTGAGCTACAGTGAGTGTGTATTATACAGAGAGAGTTACAGTGAGGGTGTGTTATACGGCGAGAGTTACAGTGAGGGTTTGTCATACAGAGAGAGTTACTGTGAGTGTATGTTATACAGTGAGAGTTACAGTGAGGGTGTTTATACAGTTAGTGTTACAGTGAAAGGTGTTTTATATAGGGAGTGTTACAGTGAGAGTTTATTATACAGAGCGAGTTACATGTAAAATGTATTATACAGAGAGTGTTACAGTGAGGGTGTGTTATACGGGGAGTATTACAGTGAGGGTGTTTTATACAGGTAGTGTTACAGTGAGGGTGTGTTATACAGAGACTTTTACAGTCAAAGGTGTTTTACACAGGGAGTGTTACAGTGAGGGTGTTTTATACAGGTAATGTTACAGTGAGACTGTACTATACAGAGCGAGTTACAGTGAGAGTGTATTATACAGAGAGTGTAACAGTGAGGGTGTGTTATAAAGGGAATGTTACAGTGAGGGTTTTTTATACAGGGATTGTTACAGTGTGGGTGTTTTATACAGGTAGTGTTACAGTGAGGGTGTTTTATACAGGGAGTGTTACAGTGAGTGTGTATTATACAAGGAGAGTTACTGTGAGGGAGTGTTATACAGAGAGAGTTACATTGAGTGTGTTTATACAAAGAGAGTTATAGTGAGGGTGTTTATAAAGAGAGAGTTACAGTGAGGGTATGTTATACAGAGAGAGTAACATTGAGGGCTTGTCATACAGAGAGAGTTACTGTGAGTGTATGTTATACAGTGAATGTTACGGTGAGGGTGTTTTATACAGGGACTGTTACAGTGAGAGTGTATTTTACAGAGCGAGTTACAGTGAGAGTGTATTATACAGAGAGTGTTACAGTGAGGGTGTGTTATACAGGGAATGTTACAGTGAAAGTGTTTTATACAGGGATTGTTACAGTGAGGGTGTTTTATACAGGTAGTGTTACAGTGAGGGTGTTTTATACGGGGAGTTTTACAGTGAGTGTGTATTATACAGAGAGAGTTACAGTGATGGAGTGTTATACAGAGACTGTTACAGTGAGGGTCTTTTATACCGGGATTGTTACAGCGATTGTGTATTATACAGAGAGAGTTACAGTGAGCGTATGTTATACTTTGAGAGTTACAGCGAGGTTGTGTTATACAGAGAGTGTTACAGTGAGGGTGTGTTACACAGAGAGAGTTACAGCGAGGGTGTGTTATAAAAACAGAGTTACAGTGAGGTTGTTTATACAGATTGAGTTACAGTGAGAATGTGTTATACAGAGAGTTACAGTGAGGGTGTGTTATACAGCGACTGTTACAGCGAGGGTGTGTTATACAGGGAGTTGTTACAGTGAGAGTGTACAGAGCGAATTACAGTGAAAGTGTATTAAAACAGAGAGTGTTACAGTGAGGGTGAGTTATTCGGGGAGTGTTACAGTGAGGATATTTTATACAGGGAGTGTTACACTGAGGGTGTTTTATACAGGTAGTGTTACAGTGAGGGTGTTTCATACAGGGAGTGTTACAGTGAGGGTGTTTTATACAGAGAGTGTTACAGTGAGAATGTATTATACAGGCAGTGTTACAGTGAGGGAGTGTTATACACGGCGTGTTACAGTGAGGGTGTTTTATACAGGTAGTGTTACAGTGAGGGTGTTTTATACAGGGAGTGTTACAGTGAGTGTGTATGATACAGTGAGAATTACAGTGAGGCTGTGTTATGCAGAGAGAGTTACAGTGAGGGTGCCTTTTACAGAGAGTGCTACAGTGAGGGTGTGTTATACAGAGAGTTTTACAGTGAGGGTGCGTTATACAGAGATTGCTACAGTGAGGGTTTGTTATACATGAGTGCTACAGTGAGGGTGTGTTATACAGAGAGTTTTACAGTGAGGGTGCGTTATACAGAGAGTGCAACAGTTAGGGTGTGTTATACAGACAGAGTTACAGTGAGGGTGTATTATACAGAGAGAGTTCCAGCGAGGGTCTGTGATACAGTGAGATTTACAGTGAGGGTGTTTATACAGAGAGAGATACAGAGAGGGTGTGTCATACAGAGAGAGCTACAGTGAGTGTGTATTATAAAGAGAGTGTTACAGTGAGGCTGTGTTATACAGAGAGAGTTACTGTGAGGGTGTGCTATACAGAGAGAGATACGGTGAGGGTGTGTTATACAAAGAGAGTTATAGTGAGGGTGTGTTATACAGAGAGAGTTACAGTGTGGTTGTTTTATACAGATAGAGATACAGCGAGGATGTGTTATACAGAGAGACTTACAGTGAGGGTGTGTTATACAGAAAGAGTTACAGCGAGGGTGTGTTATACAGAGAGAGTTACAGTGAGAATGTTTTTACAGAGAGAGTTACAGTGAGCGTGTGTTACACAGAGAGTTACAGTAAGGGTGGATTATACAGACTGTGTTACAGGAGGGTGGGTTATACAGAGAGTGTTACAGTGAGGGTGTATTCTACACAGAGTTACAGTGAGGGTGTGTAATACTGAGAGAGTTACAGTGAGGGTGTGTTATACAGAGAGTGTTACAGTGAGGATGTGTTACACAGGGAGTGTTAAAGTGAGAGTGTATTATGCAGAGCGAGTTACAGTGAGATCGTATTATACAGAGAGTGTTACAGTGAGGGTGTGTTATACAGGGAGAGTTACAGTGCGTGTGTGTTATATAGAGAGAGTAACAGTGAGTGTTTGTTATACAGAGAGTGCTACATTGAGGGTGTGTTATACAGAGAGTGTTACAGCGAGGGTGTATTTTACAGAGAGAGTTACAGCGAGGGTGTGTTTTGCAGGGAGGGTGTGTTATACAGAGAGACTTACAGTGAAGGTGTGTTATGCAGAGAGTGTTGCATCGAGGGTGTTTATACAGAGCGAGTTACAGTGAGGGTGTGTTATACAGAGAGAGTTACAGTGAGGGTGTATTATACAGACCGTGTTACAGTGAGGGTGTGTTATACAGGGAGTGTTACAATGTGGGTGTGTTATACACAGAGAGTTACAGTGAGGGTGTGTTATACAGTGAGTATTACAGTGTGGGTGTGTTATACAGGGAGTGTTTCAGTGAGGGTGTTTTATACAGGGAGTGTTAAAGTGAGAGTGCATTATACAGAGTGAGTTGCAGTGAGAGTTTTTTATACAGAGAGTATTACAGTGAGGGTGTGTTATACAGGGAGTGTCACAGTGAGGGTGTTTTATACAGGTAGTGTTACAATGAGGGTGTTTTATACAGAGAGAGTTACAGTGAGGGTGTATTATACAGAATGTTACAGTGTGGGTGTGTCATACAAAGAGTATTACAGTGAGGGTGTTTTATATAGGGAGTGTTACAGAGAAGGTGTTTTATACAGGTAGTGTTACAGTGAGGGTGTTTTATTAGGGGGTGTTACAGTGAGTGCGAATTATACAGAGAGAGTTACAGTGAGGGTGTGTTATACAGGGAGTATTACAGTGAAGGTGTTTTATACAGGTAGTGTTACAGTGAGGGTGTTTTATACAGGCAGTGTTACAGTGAGGGTCTTTTATACAGGGATAATTACAGTGATTGCGTATTATACAGAGACATTTACAGTGAGGGTGTGTTATACAGAGAGAGTTACAGTGAGGGTGTGTTATACATAGAGAGTTACAGTGAGGGTGTGTTATACAGATAGAGGTACAGTAAGTGTGCGTTATACAGAGAGTGCTACAGTGGGGCTGTGTTCTACAGAGAGTGTTACTGCCAGGGTGTGTTATACATAGAGAGTTACAACGAGGGTGTGTTATACAGTGAGAGTTACTGCGAGGGTGTGTTATACAGAGAGACTTACTGTGAGGGTGTGTTATACAGGGAGTGTTTCAGTGAGGGTGTTTATACAGTTAGTGTTACAATGAGGGTGTTTTATACAGAGAGGGTTACAGTGAGGGTGTATTATACAGAGAGTGTTACAATGTGGGTGTGTTATACAGGGAGTATTACAGTGAGGGTGTTTTATACAGGGAGTGTTACAGTTAGTGAGTATTATACAGAAGGATTTACAGTGAGAGTGTTTATATAGAGAGAGTTACAGTGAGGGAGTGTTATACAGAGAGAGTTACAGTAAGGGTGTTTATACAGAGAGAGTTACAGTGAGGGTGTGTTATACAGCGAGAGTTACTGTTAGTTTGTGTTATACAGAGCGAGTTACAGAGAGGGTGTGTTATACAGTGAGAGTTACAGCGAGTATGTGTTATACAGAGAGAGTTACAGTGAGGGTATGTCATACAGAGAGAGTTACTGTGAGTGTATGTTATACAGTGAGAGTTACTGTGAGGATGCTTATACAGAGAGAGTTACAGTGGGGGTGTGTTATACAGAGATTGTTACTGTTAGTTTGTGTTATATAGAGAGAGTTAGAGTGAGGGTGTTTTATACAGATAGAGTTACAATGAGGGTGTGTTATACAGTGAGTTTTACAGTGAGGGTGTTTTATACAGCGAGTGTTACAATGAGGGTGTGTTTTACAGGAAGTGTAATAGTGAGGGTGTTTTATACAGGGGGTGTTACAGTGAGGGTGTGTTATACAGGAAGTGTTACAGTGAGGGTGTAATATAGAGAGAGAGTTGCAGTGAGGGTATGTTATACAGAGAGAGTTACAATGAGGGTGTTAATACAGTGAGAGTTACAGTGAGATTGTATTATACACAGAGTGTTACAGTTTGGGTGTGTTATACAGGGAGTATTACAGTGAGGGTGTTTTATACAGCGAGTGTTACAGTGAAGGTGTTTTATACAGGTAGTGTTACAGTGAGGATGTTTTATACAGGGAGTGTTACAGTGAGTGTGTATTATACAGAGAGAGTTGCAGCGAGGGTGTGTTATACAGAGAGAGTAACAGTGAGGGTATGTCATACAGAGAGAGTTACTGTGAGTGTATGTTATACAGTGAGAGTTACTGTGAGGATGCTTATACAGAGAGAGTTACAGTGGGGGTGTGTTATACAGAGATTGTTACTGTTAGTTTGTGTTATATAGAGAGAGTTAGAGTGAGGGTGTTTTATACAGATAGAGTTACAATGAGGGTGTGTTATACAGTGAGTTTTACAGTGAGGGTGTTTTATACAGCGAGTGTTACAATGAGGGTGTGTTTTACAGGAAGTGTAATAGTGAGGGTGTTTTATACAGGGGGTGTTACAGTGAGGGTGTGTTATACAGGAAGTGTTACAGTGAGGGTGTAATATAGAGAGAGAGTTGCAGTGAGGGTATGTTATACAGAGAGAGTTACAATGAGGGTGTTAATACAGTGAGAGTTACAGTGAGATTGTATTATACACAGAGTGTTACAGTTTGGGTGTGTTATACAGGGAGTATTACAGTGAGGGTGTTTTATACAGCGAGTGTTACAGTGAAGGTGTTTTATACAGGTAGTGTTACAGTGAGGATGTTTTATACAGGGAGTGTTACAGTGAGTGTGTATTATACAGAGAGAGTTGCAGCGAGGGTGTGTTATACAGAGAGAGTAACAGTGAGGTTGATTTTACAAAGCAATTTACAGTGAGGGTGTTTATACAGAGAGAGTTTCAGTGAGGGTATGTTATATAGTGAGAGTTACTGCAGGGGTGTGTTATACAGAGAGAGTTACTGTGAGTGTATGTTATACAGAGTTACAGTGAGGGTGTGTTATACAGAGAGAGTAACAGTGAGGGTGCGTTATGCAGAGAGACTTACAGTGAGGTTGTGTTATACAGAAAGAGTTACAGTGAGGGTGTGATATACAGAGAGTGTTACAGCGACGGTGTGTTTTACAGTGAGAGTTACAGCGAGGGTGTGTTATACAGTGAGAGTTACAGCGAGGGTGTGTTATACAGAGAGACTTACAGTGAGGTTGTGTTATACAGAAAGAGTTACAGCGAGGGTGTGTTATACAGAGAGAGTTACAGTGAGAATGTTTTTACAGAGAGAGTTACAGTGAACGTGTGTTACACAGAGAGTTACAGTAAGGGTGGATTATACAGACTTTGTTACAGGAGGGTGGGTTATACAGAGAGTGTTACAGTGAGGGTGTATTCTACACAGAGTTACAGTGAGGGTGTGTAATACTGAGAGAGTTACAGTGAGGGTGTGTTATACAGAGAGTGTTACAGTGAGGATGTGTTACACAGGGAGTGTTAAAGTGAGAGTGTATTATGCAGAGCGAGTTACAGTGAGATCGTATTATACAGAGAGTGTTACAGTGAGGGTGTGTTATACAGGGAGAGTTACAGTGCGTGTGTGTTATATAGAGAGAGTAACAGTGAGTGTTCGTTATACAGAGAGTGCTACATTGAGGGTGTGTTATACAGAGAGTGTTACAGCGAGGGTGTATTTTACAGAGAGAGTTACAGCGAGGGTGTGTTTTGCAGGGAGGGTGTGTTATACAGAGAGAATTACAGTGAAGGTGTGTTATGCAGAGAGTGTTGCATCGAGGGTGTTTATACAGAGCGAGTTACAGTGAGGGTATGTTATACAGAGAGAGTTACAGTGAGGGTGTATTATACAGACCGTGTTACAGTGAGGGTGTGTTATACAGGGAGTGTTACAATGAGGGTGTGTTATACACAGAGAGTTACAGTGAGGGTGTGTTATACAGTGAGTGTTACAGTGTGGGTGTGTTATACAGGGAGTGTTTCAGTGAGGGTGTTTTATACAGGGAGTGTTAAAGTGAGAGTGCATTATACAGAGTGAGTTGCAGTGAGAGTTTTTTATACAGAGAGTATTACAGTGAGGGTGTGTTATACAGGGAGTGTCACAGTGAGGGTGTTTTATACAGGTAGTGTTACAATGAGGGTGTTTTATACAGAGAGAGTTACAGTGAGGGTGTATTATACAGAATGTTACAGTGTGGGTGTGTCATACAAAGAGTATTACAGTGAGGGTGTTTTATATAGGGAGTGTTACAGAGAAGGTGTTTTATACAGGTAGTGTTACAGTGAGGGTGTTTTATTAGGGGGTGTTACAGTGAGTGCGAATTATACAGAGAGAGTTACAGTGAGGGTGTGTTATACAGGGAGTATTACAGTGAAGGTGTTTTATACAGGTAGTGTTACAGTGAGGGTGTTTTATACAGGCAGTGTTACAGTGAGGGTCTTTTATACAGGGATTATTACAGTGATTGCGTATTATACAGAGACATTTACAGTGAGGGTGTGTTATACAGAGAGAGTTACAGTGAGGGTGTGTTATACATAGAGAGTTACAGTGAGGGTGTGTTATGCAGAGAGAGTTACAGCGAGCTGTGTTATACAGAGAGAGTAAGAGTGAAGTTGTGCTATACAGTGAGAGTTACAGTGAGGGTGTTTATACAGAGATTTACAGTGAGGGTGTGTTATACCGTGAGAGTTACTGTGAGTGTATGTTATACAGAGAGCGTTACAGTGAGGGTGTGTTATACAGATAGAGGTACAGTGAGTGTGCATTATACAGAGAGTGCTACAGTGGGGCTGTGTTCTACAGAGAGTGTTACTGCCAGGGTCTGTTATACATAGAAGTTACAACGAGGGTGTGTTATACAGTGAGAGTTACTGCGAGGGTGTGTTATACAGAGAGACTTACTGTGAGGGTGTGTTATACAGGGAGTGTTTCAGTGAGGGTGTTTATACAGTTAGTGTTACAATGAGGGTGTTTTATACAGAGAGGGTTACAGTGAGGGTGTATTATACAGAGAGTGTTACAATGTGGGTGTGTTATACAGGGAGTATTACAGTGAGGGTGTTTTAAACAGGGAGTGTTACAGTGAAGGTGTTTTATACAGGTCGTGTTAAAGTGAGGGTGTTTTATACAGGGAGTGTTACAGTGAGTGCGTATTATACAGAGAGAGTTACAGTGAGGGTGTGTTATACAGTGAGAGTTACAGCGAAGGTGTGTTATACACAGAGAGTTACAGCGAGGTTGTGTTATACAGAGAGAGTTACAGTGAGGCTGTTTATACAGAGAGAGTTACAGTGAGGGTGTGTTATACAGAGAGAGTTACAGTGAGGGTTTATTATACAGACAGTGTTACAGTGAGGGTGTGCTATACAGAGAGTGTTACAGTGAGGGTGTTTATACAGAGAATTACAGTGAGGGCGTGTTATACAGAGAGAGTTACTGTGAGTGTATGTTATACAGTGAGAATTACAGTGAGGGTGTTTATACAGAGAACTACAGTGAGGGTGTGTTATACAGAGAGAGTTACTGTGAGTGTATGTTATACAGAGTTACAGTGAGGATGTGTTATACAGAGATAGTTAGAGCGAGGGTGTGTTATACATAGAGTGTTACAGTTAGTTTGTGTTAGACAGGGAGTGTTACAGTGAGGGAGTGTTATACAGAGAGAGTTACAGTGAGCTGTGTTATACAGAGAGAGTTACAGCGAGGGGGTGTTATACAGAGAGAGTTACAGCGAGCTGTGTTATACAGAGAGAGTAACAGTGAAGTTGTGTTATACAGTGAGAGTTACAGTGAGGGTGTTTATACAGAGAGTTACATTGAGGGTGTGTTATACCGTGAGAGTTACTGTGAGTGTATGTTATACAGAGAGCGTTACAGTGAGGGTGTGTGAAACAGAGAGTGTTACAGCGAGCTGTGTTATACAGAGAGAGTAACAGTGAGGGAGTGTTATACAGTGAGAGTTACAGCGAGGGTGTGTTATACAGTGAGAGTTACAGCGAGAGTGTGTTATACAGAGAGACTTACAGTGAGGGTGTGTTATACAGAGAGAGTTACAGCGAGGTTGTGTTATACAGAGAGTGTTACAGTGAGGCTGTTTATACAGAGAGAGTTACAGTGAGGGTGTGTTATACAGAGAGAGTTACAGCGAGGGTTTATTATACAGACAGTGTTACAGTGAGGGTTTGTTATACAGAGAGTGTTACAGTGAGGGTGTGTTATACAGTGAATTACAGTGAGGGTTTGTTATACTGAGGGAGTTACTGTGAGTGTATGTTATACAGTGAGAGATACAGTGAGGGTGTTTATACAGAACCACAGTGAGGGTGTGTTATACTGAGAGAGTTACTGTGAGTTTTTGTTATACAGAGTTACAGTGAGGGTGTGTTATACAGAGAGAGTTAGAGCGAGGGTGTGTTATACATAGAGTGTTACAGTTAGGTTGTTCTAGACAGGGAGTGTTACAGTGAGGGTGTTTTATACAGGTAGTGTTACAGTGAGGATGTTTTATACAGGGAGTGTTACAGTGTAGGTGTGTTATACAGGAAGTGTTACAGTGAGGGTATGTTATACAGAGAGAGTTACAATGAGTATATATCATACAGAGAGAGTTACTGTGAATTTATGTTATACAGAGAGAGTTACAGTGAGGGTGTGTTATACCGATAGAGTTCCAGTGAGGGTGTGTTATACAGAGAGAGTTACAGTGAGGATGTGTTATACAGTAAGTGTTACAGTGAGAGTGTTTTTTACCGGGAGTATGACAGTGAGAGTGTAATTTACAGAGATTGTTACAGTGAGGTTGTGTTATACAGGGAGTGTTACAGTGAGGGTGTTTTATACACGGAGTGTTAAAGTGAGAGTGTATTATACTCAGCGAGTTACAGTGAGAGTGTATTATACAGAAAGAGTTACAGTGAGGGTGTGTTATACAGGGAGTGTTACAGTGAGGGTGTTTTATACAGGTAGTGTTACAGTTAGGGTGTGTTATATAGGAAGTGTTACAGTGAGGGTGTTTTAGACAGGGCGTGTTACAGTGAGTGTGTATTATACAGAGAGAGTTACCGTGAGGGTGTGTTATACAGAGAGAGTTACAATAAGGGTTTATTATACAGAGAGTGCTACAGTGAGGGTGTGTTATACAGGGAGTAATACAGTGAAGGTGTTTTATACAGGGAGTGTTATAGTGAGGTTGTTTTATACAGGGATTGTTACAGTGAGTACGTATTATACTGAGAGAGTTACAGTGAGGGTGTGTTATACAGAGAGAGTAACAGTGAGGGTGTTTATACTAAGAGATTTACAGTGAGGATGTTTATACCGACAGAGTTACAGTGAGGGTATGTTATACAGTGAGACTTACAGCGAGAATGTGTAATACGGAGAGAGTTACAGTGAGGGTATGTCATACTGAGAGAGTTACTGTGAGTGTATGTTATACAGTGAGAGTTACAGTGAGGGTGTTTATACAGAGAGTTACAGTGAGGGTGTGTTAAACAGAGAGAGTAACTGTGAGTGTATTTTATACAGAAAGAGTTACAGTGAGGGTGTGTTATACAGAGATAGTTACAGTGAGGGTGTGTTATACAGAGAGAGTTACAGTGATGGTGTTTTTACCGGGAGTGTTACAGTGAGAGTGTATTTTACAGAGATTGTTACAGTGAGGTTGTGTTATACAGGGAGTGTTACAGTGAGGGTGTTTTATACAGGGAGTGTTACAGTGAGGGTGTTTTATACAGGTAGTGTTACAGTGAGGGTGTTTTATACAGGGAGTTTTACAGTGAGTGTGTATTATATAGAGAGAGTTACAGTGAGTGTGTGTTATACAGAGAGAGTTACAATGAGGGTGTTTATACAGAGAGAGTTACAGTGAGGGTGTTAATACAGAGAGAGTTACACTGAGGGCATGTTATACAGAGAGAGTTACAGTGAGGGTATGTTATAGAGAGAGAGTTACAATGAGGGTATGTCACACAGAGAGAGTGACTCTGAGTTTATGTTATACAGAGAGAGTTACAGTGAGGGTGTGTTATACCGACAGAGTTCCAGTGAGGGTGTGTTATAAAGAGAGAGTTACATTGAGGGTGTGTTATACAAGAAGTGTTACAGTGAGGGTGTCTTATACAGGGAGTGTTACAGTGAGTGTGTATTATACAGAGAGAGTTGCAGTGACGGTGTGTTATACAGTGAGAGTTACAGCGAGTATGTGTTATACAGAGATAGTTACAGTGAGGGTATGTCATACAGAGAGAGTTACTGTGAGTGTATGTTATACAGTGAGAGTTACAGTGAGGGTGTTTATACAGATAGTGTTACAGTGAAAGGTGTTTTATACAGTGAGTGTTACAGTGAGGGTGTTTTATGCAGCTAGTGTTACAGTGAGGGTGTTTTATACAGGGAATGTTACAGTGAGTGTATTATACAGAGAGTGTTACAGTGAGGGAGTGTTATACAGAGAAAGTTACAGTGAGGGTGCATTATACAGAGAGTGCTACAGTGAGGGTGTGTTATACAGTCAGAGTTACAGTGAGGGTGTGTTTTACAGAGCGAGTTACAGTGAGGGTGTGTTATACAGAGAGAGTTACAGCAAGGTTTTGTTATACAGAGAGAGTTACAGTGAGGGTGTTTATACAGAGAGAGTTACAGTGAGGTTGTGTTATATAGAGATAGTTACAGCGAGGGTGTGTTATACAGAGAGAGTTACAGTGATTTTGTTTTATACAGAGAGTTATAGTGAGGGTGTTTTATACAGAGAGAGTTACAATGAGGGTGTATTAAACAGAGAGTGTTACAGTGAGGGTGTGTTATACAGGGAATATTACAGTGTGGGTGTTTTATACAGGGAGTGTTACAGTGAGGGTGTTTTATACAGGTAGTGTTACAGTGACGGTGTTTTATACAGCGCGTGTTACACTTAGTGCGTATTATACAGAAAGAGTTACAGTGAGGGTGTGTTATACAGAGAGTGTAACAGTGAGGGTGTTTGTACAGAGAGAGTTAGAGCGAGGGTGTGTTATACAGAGAGAGTTACAGTGAGGGTGTTTTATACAGATAGAGTTACAATGAGGGTGTGTTATACATAGAGTTTTGCAGTGAGAGTGTGTTATACAGAGAGTGTTACAGTGAGGATGTGTTTTACATGAAGTGTAACAGTGAAGGTGTTTTATACAGGGAGTGTTACAGTGAGGGTGTATTACACAGGAAGTGTTACAGTGTGGGTGTATTATAGAGAGAGAGTTGCAGTGAGGGTTTGTTATACAGAGAGAGTTACAGTGAGGGTGTTAATACAGTGAGAATGTAATACAGTGAGGGTGTATTATACAGAGACTGTTACAGTTTGGTTGTGTTATACAGGGAGTATTACAGTGAAGGTGTTTTATACAGGTAGTGTTACAGTGAGGATGTTTTATACAGGGAGTGTTACAGTGATTGCGTATTATACAGAGAGAGTTACAGTGAGGGTATGTTATACAGAGAGAGTAACAGTGAGGTTGATTATACAGAGCGATTTACAGTGAGGGTGTTTATACAGAGTGAGTTACTGTGAGGGTATGTTATCAAGTGAGAGTTACTGCAGGGGTGTGTTATACAGAGAGAGTTACAGTGAGTGTGTGTTATACAGTGAGAGTTACAGTGATGGTGTTTATACAGAGAATTACAGTGAGGGTGTGTTATACAGAGAGAGTTACTGTGAGTGTATGTTATACAGAGTTACAGTGAGGTTGTGTTATACAGAGAGAGTTAGAGCGAGGGTGTGTTATACAGAGAGAGTAACAGTGAGGGTGCGTTATACAGGGAGTGCTACAGTGAGGATGTGATATACAGAGAGTCTTACAGCGAGGGTGTGTTTTACAGTGAGAGTTACAACGAGGGTGTGTTATACAGTGAGAGTTACAGCGAGGGTGTGTTATACAGTGAGACTTACAGTGAGGGTGTGCTATACAGAAAGATTTACAGCGAGGGTGTGTTATACAGAGAGTGTTACAGTAAGGGTGTTTTTACAGAGAGAGTTACAGTGAGCGTGTGTTACACAGAGAGAGTTACAGTAAGGGTGGATTATACAGAAAGTGTTACAGTGAGGGTGTGTTATACAGTCAGAGTTACAGTGAGGGTGTGTTTTACAGAGCGAGTTACAGTGAGGGTGTGTTATACAGAGAGAGTTACAGTGAGGGTGTTTATGCAGAGAGAGTTACAGTGAGTGTTTGTTATACAGAGAGAGTTACAATGAGGGTATGTCACACAGAGAGAGTTACTGTGAGTTTATGTTATGCAGAGAGAGTTACAGTGAGGTTGTGTTATACCGATAGAGTTCCAGTGAGGGTGTGTTATAAAGAGAGAGTTACAGTGAGGGTGTGTTATACAGGAAGTGTTACAGTGAGGTTGTTTTATACAGGGGTTGTTACATTGAGGGTGTGTTATACAGGAAGTGTTACAGTGAGGGTGTCTTATACAGGGAGTGTTGCAGTGAGTGTGTATTATACAGAGAGAGTTACAGTGAGGGTGTTTATGCAGAGAGAGTTACAGCGAGTATGTGTTATACAGAGAGAGTTACAGTGAGGGTATGTCATACAGAGAGAGTTACAGTGAGGGTGTTTATAAAAATAGTGTTTCAGTGAAAGATGTTTTATACAGGGAGTGTTACAGTGAGAGTGTATTATACAGAGCAAGCTACAGTGAGTATGAATTATACAGGCAGTGTTACAGTGAGGGCATGTTATGCAGGGAATGTTACAGTTTGGGTGTTTTATACAGGGATTGTTACAGTGAGGGTGCTTTATACGGCTAGTGTTACAGTGAGGGTGTTTTATACAGGGAGTGTTACAGTGAGTGTATTATACAGAGAGTTACAGTGAGGGAGTGTTATACAGAGAGAGTTACAGTGAGGGTGCGTTATACAGAGAGTGCGACAGTGAGGGTGTGTTATACAGAGGGTGTTACAGCGAGGGTGTGTTATACAGTGAGAGTTACAGTGAGGGTGTGTTTTACAGAGAGAGTTACAGTGAGGGTGTGTTATACAGAGAGAGTTACAGCAAGGGTTTGTTATACAGAGAGAGTTACAGTGAGGGTGTGTTATAAAGAGAGAGTTACAGCGAGGGTGTGTTATGCAGAGAGAGTTACAGTGAGGTTGTTTTATACAGATAGAGTTACAGTGAGGGTGTATTATAGAGAGAGAGTTGCAGTGAGGGTGTGTATACAGAGAGAGTTACTGTGAGTGTATGCTTTACAGAGAGAGTTACTGTGAAGGTGTGTAATACAGAGAGAGTTACAGTGAGGGTGTGTTATACAGAGAGAGTAACAGTGAGTGTTCGTTAAACAGAGAGTGCCACAGTGACGGTGTGTTATACAGAGAGAGTTACAGCGAGGGTGTGTTTTACAAGGAGGGTTTTGTTATCCAGAGAGACTTACAGTGAAGTTGTGTTATACAGAGAGTGTTACAGCGAGGGTGTTTATACAGAGCGAGTTACAGTGAGGGTGTGTTATACAGGGAGTGTTACAGCGAGGGTGTATTTTACAGAGAGAGTTACAGCGAGGGTGTGTTTTACAGGGAGGGTTTTGTTATACAGAGAGACTTACAGTGAAGGTGTGTTATACAGACAGTGTTACAGTGAGAGTGCGTTATACAGAGAGTGTTACAGTGAGGGTGTGTTATACACAGAGAGTTACAGTGAGGGTGTGTTTAACAGAGAGTGTTACAGTGTGGGTGTGTTATACAGGGTATGTTACATTGAGGTTGTTTTATACAGATAGAGTTACAGTGAGGGTGTGTTAAACAGAGAGAGTTACAGTGAGGGTATGTTGTACAGTGAGAGTTACAGCGCGGGTGTTTGTACAGAGCGAGTTACAGTGAGGGTGTGTTATACAGAGAGAGTTACAGTGAGGGTGTATTATACAGACAGTGTTACAGTGAGAGTGCGTTATACAGAGATTGTTACAGTGAGGGTGTGTTATACACAGAGAGTTACAGTGAGGGTGTGTTTAACAGAGAGTGTTACAGTGTGGGTGTGTTATACAGGGTATGTTACATTGAGGTTGTTTTATACAGATAGAGTTACAGTGAGGGTGTGTTAAACAGAGAGAGTTACAGTGAGGGTATGTTATACAGTGAGAGTTACAGAGAGGGTGTGTTATACAGAGAGAGTTACAGCGAGCTGTGTTATACAGAGAGATTAACAGTGAGGGTGCGTTATAGAGTGAGGGTTACAGTGTGGGTGTTTATACAGAGAGTTACAGTGAGGGTGTATTATACCGAGAGAGTTACTGTGAGTGTATGTTATACAGATAGCGTTACAGTGAGGGTGTGTTATACAGAGAGTGTTACAGCGAGCTGTGTTATACAGAGAGAATAACAGTGAGGGTGCATTATTCTGTGAGAGTTACAGCGAGGATGTGTTATACAGAGAGACTTACAGTGATGGTGTGTTATACAGAGAGAGTTACAGCGAGGTTGTGTTATACAGAGAGAGTTACAGTGAGGCTGTTTATACAGAGAGATTTACAGTGAGGGTGTGTTATACAGAGAGAGTTACAGTGAGGGTTTATTATACAGACAGTGTTACAGTGAGGGTGTGTTATACAGAGAGTGTTACAGTGAGGGTGTTTATGCAGAGAATTACAGTGAGGGTGTGTTATACAGAGAGAGTTACTGTGAGAGTATGTTATACAGAGTTACAGTGAGGGTGTGTTATTCAGAGAGAGTTAGAGCGAGGGTGTGTTATACATAGAGAGTAACAGTGAGGGTGCGTTATACAGAGAGTGCTACCGTGAGAGTGTGATATACAGAGATTGTTACAGCGATGGTGTGTTTTACCGTGAGAGTTACAGCAAGGGTGTGTTATACAGTGAGAGTTACAGCGAGGGTGTGTTATACAGTGAGACTTACAGTGAGTGTGTGCAATACAGAGAGAGTTACAGTGAGGGTGTGTTATACAGAGAGAGTTACAGTGAGGATGTGTTATACAGGGAGTGTTAAAGTGAGAGTGTATTATGCAGAGCGAGTTACAGTGAGATTGTATTATACAGAGAGTGTTACAGTGAGGGTGTGTTATACAGGGAGTGTTACAATGAGGGTGTTTTATACAGGTAGTGTTACAGCGAGGGTGTTTTATACAGACAGTGTTACAGTGAAGGTGTGTTATATAGGAAGTGTTATAGTGAGGGTTTTTTATACAGCGAGTTTTACAGTGAGTGTCTATTATACAGAGAGAGTTACAGTGAGAGTGTGTTATACAGAGAGTATTACAATGAGGGTGTTTATACAGAGAGAGATACAGTGAGGGTTTGTTATACAGAGAGTGTTACAGTGAGGGTGTGTTATACAGGGAGTATTACAGTTAAGGTGTTTTATATAGGGAGTGTTACAGTGACGGTGTTTTATACAGGCAGTGTTACAGTGAGGGTCTTTTATACAGGGTTTGTTACAGTGATTGCGTATTATACAGAGAGAGTTACAGTGAGGGTGTATTATAGAGAGAGAGTAACAGTGAGGGTGTTTATACAGAGAGATTTACAGTGAGTGTGTTTATACAAAGAGAGTTAAAGTGAGGGTATGTTATACAGTGAGAGTTACAGCGAGGGTGTGTTATACAGAGAGAGTTACAGTGAGGGTATGTCATACAGAGAGAGTTACTGTGAGTGTATGTTATACAGTGAGAGTTACAGTGAGGTTGTTTATACAGAGAGTTACAGTGAGGGTGTGTTATACAGAGAGAGTAACTGTGAGTGTATATTTTACAGAGAGAGTTACTGTGAGGGTGTACAATACAGAGAGAGTTACAGTGAGGGTGTGTTATACAGAGTGTTACATCGAGCTGTGTTATACAGAGAGAATAACAGTGAGGGTGCGTTTTACAGTGAGAGTTACAGCGAGGGTGTGTTATACAGTGAGAGTTACAGCGAGAGTGTGTTGTACAGAGAGAGTTACAGCGAGGTTGTGTTATACAGAGAGAGTCACAGTGAGGCTGTTTTTACAGAGAGAGTTACAGTGAGGGTGTGTTATACAGAGAGAGTTACAGTGAGGGTTTATTATACAGACGATCTTACAGTGAGGATGTGTTATACAGAGAGTGTTGCAGTGAGGGTGTTTATACAGAGAATTACAGTGAGGGTGTGTTATACAGAGAGAGTTACTGTGAGTGTATGTTATACAGAGTTACAGTGAGGGTGTGTTATTCAGAGAGAGTTAGAGTGAGGGTGTGTTATACATAGAGAGTAACAGTGAGGGTGCTTTATACAGAGAGTGCTACAGTGAGGGTGTGATATACAGAGATTGTTACAGCGAGGGTGTGTTTTACGGTGAGAGTTACAGCGAGGGTGTGTTATACAGTGAGAGTTACAGCGAGGGTGTGTTATACAGTGAGACTTATAGTGAGGGTGTGTTATACAGAGAGAGTTACAGCGAGGGTGTATTATACAGAGAGAGTTACAGTGAGGGTGTTTATACAGAGAGCGTTACAGTGAGCGTGTGTTATACAGAGAGAGTTACAATAAGGGTGTATTATACAGACAGTGTTACAGTGAGGGTGTGTTATACAGAGTGTTACAGTGAGGGTGTGTTCTACACAGAGAGTTACAGTGAGGGTGTGTTATACAGAGTGTTACAGTGAGGGAGTGTTATACAGGGAGAGTAACAGTGAGGTGGTTTTATATAGATAGAGTTACAGTGAGGGTGTGTAATACAGAGAGTGTTACAGTGAGGATGTGTTACACAGGGAGTGTTCCAGTGAGGGAGTTTTACACCAGGAGTGTTAAAGTGAGAGTGTATTATACAGAGCGAGTTACAGTGAGATTTTATTATACAGAGTGTTACAGTGAGGTTGTGTTAGACAGGAAGTGTTACAGTGAGGGTGTTTTATACAGGTAGTGTTACAGTGAGGGTGTTTTATACAGGGAGTGTTACAGTGTAGGTGTGTTATACAGGAAGTGTTACAGTGTGGGTGTTTTATACAGAGAGAGATACAGTGAGGGTGTATTACACAGAGAGTGTTACAGTGAGGTTGTGTTATACAGGGAGTATTACAGTGAAGGTGTTTTAAACAGATAGTGTTACAGTGAGGGTGTTTTATACAGGCACTGTTACAGTGAGTGTCTTTTATACAGGGATTATTACAGTGATAGCGTATTATACAGAGAGAGTTACAGTGAGGGTATGTCATACAGAGAGAGTTACTGTGAGGGTGTGTTATACAGAGAGAGTTACAGTGAGGGTGTGTTATACAGATACAGTTACAGTGAGTGTGCGTTATACAGAGAGTGCTACAGTGGGGCTGTGTTCTACAGAGAGTGTTACTGCGAGCGTGTGTTATACAGAGAGAGTTACAGCGAGGGTTTGTTATACAGTGAGAGTTACAGTGAGGGTGTGTTATACAGAGAGAATTACATTGAGGGTTTGTTATACAGGGAGTGTTACAGTGAGGGTGTTTTATACAGGTAGTGTTACAATGAGGGTTTTTTATACAGGGAGTGTTACAGTGTAGGTGTGTTATACAGGAAGTGTTACAGCGAGGGTGTTTTATACAGGGAGTGTTATATTGAGTGTGTATCATACAGAGAGAGTTACACTGAGGGAGTTTTATACAGGGAGTGTTAAAGTGAGAGTGTATTATACAGAGCGAGTTACAGTGAGATTTTATTATACAGAGAGTGTTACAGTGAGGTTGTGTTAGACAGGGAGTGTTACAGTGAGGGTGTTTTATACAGGTAGTGTTACAGTGAGGGTGTTTTATACAGGGAGTGTTACAGTGTAGGTGTGTTATACAGGAAGTGTTACAGTGAGGGTGTTTTATACAGGGTGTGTAATAGTGAGTGTGTATTATACAGAGAGAGTTACAGTGAGGGTGTGTTATACAGAGAGAGTTACAATGAGGGTGTTTATACAGAGAGAGATACAGTGAGGGTGTATTATACAGACAGTGTTACAGTGAGGTTGTGTTATACAGGGAGTATTACAGTGAAGGTGTTTTATACAGGTAGTGTTACAGTGAGGGTGTTTTATACAGGCAGTGTTACAGTGAGGGTCTTTTATACAGGGATTGTTACAGTGATTGCGTATTATACAGAGAGAGTTACAGTGAGGGTATGTTATACAGTGAGAGTTACAGCGAGGGTGTGTTATACAGAGAGAGATACAGTGAGGGTATGTCATACAGAGAGAGTTAATGTGAGGGTGTGTTATACAGAGAGAGTTACAGTGTGGGTGTTTTATACAGATAGGGTTACAGTGAGTGTGCGTTATACAGAGAGTGCTACAGTGGGGCTGTGTTCTACAGAGAGTGTTACTGCGAGGGTGTGTTATACAGAGAGAGTTACAGCGAGGGTGTGTTATACAGTGAGATTTACAGCGAGGTTGTGTTATACAGAGAGACTTACAGTGAGTGTGTGTTATACAGGGAGTGTTACAGTGAGGGTGTTTTATACAGGTAGTGTTACAATGAGGGTTTTTTATACAGAGAGAGTTACAGTGAGGGTGTATTATACTGAGAGTGTTAGAGTGTGGGTGTGTTATTCAGGGAGTATTACAGTGAGGGGTTTTATACAGGGAGTGTTACAGTGAAGGTGTTTTATACATGTAGTGTTACAGTGAGGGTGTTTTATACAGTGAGTGTTACAGTGAGTGCGTATTATACAGAGAGAGTTACAGTGAGGGTGTGTTATACTGACAGAGTAACAGTGAGGGTGTTTATACAGAGAGATTTACAGTGAGGGTATTTATACAGAGAGATTTACAGTGAGGGTATGTTATACAGTGAGAGTTACAGCGAAGGTGTGTTATACAGAGAGAGTTACAGCGAGCTGTGTTTTACAGAGAGAGTAACAGTGAGGTTGCGTTATACAGAGAGATTTACAGTGAGGGTATTTATACCGAGAGAGTTACTGTGAGTGTATGTTATACAGAGAATGTTACAGTGAGGGTGTGTTATACAGAGAGTGTTACAGCGAGCTGTGTTATACAGATAGAGTAACAGTGAGGGAGCGTTATACAGTGAGAGTTACCGCGAGGGTGTGTTATACAGTGAGAGTTACAGCGAGAGTATGTTATACAGAGAGACTTACAGTGAGGGTGTGTTATACAGAGAGAGTTACAGCAAGGTTGTGTTATACAGAGAGAGTTACATTGAGGCTGTTTATACAGAGAGAATTACAGTGAGGGTGTGTTATACAGAGAGAGTTACAGTGAGGGTTTATTATACAGACAGTGTTACAGTGAGGGTGTGTTATACAGAGAGTGTTACAGTGAGGGTGCTTATACAGGGAATTACAGTGAGGGTGTGTTATACAGAGAGAGTTACTGTGAGTGTATGTTATACAGTGAGAGTTACAATGAGGGTGTTTAAACAGAGAACTACAGTGAGGATGTGTTATACAGAGAGAGTTACTGTGAGTGTATGTTATACAGAGTTACAGTGAGGGTGTGTTATACAGAGAGAGTTAGAGCGAGGGTGTGTTATACACAGAGTGTTACAGTGAGGTTGTGTTAGACAGGGAGTGTTACAGTGAGGGTGTTTTATACAGGTAGTGTTACAGTGAGGATGTTTTATACAGGGAGTGTTACAGTGTAGGTGTGTTATACAGAAAGTGTTACAGTGAGGGTGTTTATGCAAGAGAGTTACAGTGAGGGTATGTTATACAGAGAGAGTTACAATGAGGGTATTTCATACAGAGAGAGTTACTGTGAATTTATGTTATACAGAGAGAGTAACAGTTAGGGTGTGTTATACCGATAGATTTCCAGTGAGGGTGTGTTATACAGAGAGAGTTACAGTGAGGGTGTGTTATACAGTGAGTGATACAGTGAGGGAGTGTTATACAAGGAGTGTTACAGTGAGGGTCTTTTATACAGGTAGTGTTACATTGAGGGTGTTTTATACAGGGAGTGTTACAGTGAGGGTGTATTATACAGAGAGAGTTACAGTGAGGGTGTGTTATACAGGGAGTGTTACAGTGAGGGTGCTTTATACAGGTAGTGTTACAGTGAGGGTGTGTTATACAGGAAGTGTTATAGTGAGGGTGTTTTATACAGGGAATGTTACAGTGAGGGTGTATTATACAGAGAGAGTTACAGTGAGGGTGTGTTATACAGAGAGAGTTACAATGAGGGTTTATTATACAGAGAATGCTACAGTGAGGGTGTGTTATACAGGGAGTAATACAATGAAGGTGTTTTATACAGGGAGTGTTACAGTGAGGTTGTTATATACAGGGATCGTTACAGTGAGTACGTATTATACTGAGAGAGTTACAGTGAGGGTGTGTTATACAGAGAGAGTAACAGTGAGGGTGTTTATACAGACAGAGTTACAGTGAGGGTATGTTATACAGTGAGACTTACAGCGAGAGTGTATAATACGGAGAGAGTTACAGTGAGGGTATGTCATACAGAGAGAGTTACTGTGTGTGGATGTTATACAGTGAGAGTTACAGTGAGGGTGTTTATACAGAGTTACAGTGAGGGTGTGTTATACAGAGAGAGTAACAGTGAGGGTGTGTTATACAGGAAGTGTTACAGTGAGGGTGTTTTATACAGGGAGAGTTACAGTGAAGTTGTTTTTACCGGGAGTGTTACAGTGAGAGTGTATTTTACAGAGATTGTTACAGTGAGGTTGTGTTATACAGTGAGTGTTACAGTGAGAGTGTTTTATACAGGGAGTGTTACAATGAGGGTGTTTTATACAGGTAGTGTTACAGTGAGAGTGTTTTATACAGGGAGTGTTACAGTGAGTGTTATAGTATAGAGAGAGTTACAGTGAATGTGTGTTATACAGAGAGAGTTACAATGAGGGTGTTTATACAGAGAGAGCTACAGTGAGGGTGTTGATACAGAGAGAGTTAGTCTGAGAGCATGTTATACAGAGAGAGTTACAGTGAGGATGTTTATGCAGAGAGAGTTACAGTGAGGGTATGTTATACAGAGAGAGTTACAATGAGGGTATGTCACACAGAGAGAGTTACTGTGAGTTTATGTTATACAGAGAGAGTTAAAGTGAGGGTGTGTTATACCGATAGAATTCCAGTGAGGGTGTGTTATACAGAGAGAGTTACACTGAGGGTGTGTTATACAGGAAGTGTTACAGTGAGGTTGTTTTATACAGGGGTTGTTACATTGAGGGTGTGTTATACAGGAAGTGTTACAGTGAGGTTGTCTTATACAGGGAGTGTTACAGTGAGTGTGTATTATACAGAGAGAGTTGCAGTGACGGTGTGTTATACAGAGAGAGTTACAATGAGGTTGTTTACACAGAGAGAGATACAGTGAGGGTTTATTATTCAGCGATTGCTACATTGAGGGTGTGTTATACAGGGATTATACAGAGATAGTTACAGTGAGGGTATATCATACAGAGAGAGTTACTGTGAGGGTGTGTTATACAGAGAGAGTTACAGTGAGGGTGTGTTATACAGATTCAGTTACAGTGAGTGTGCGTTATACAGAGAGTGCTACAGTGGGGCTGTGTTCTACAGAGAGTGTTACTGCGAGCGTGTGTTATACAGAGAGAGTTACAGCGAGGGTTTGTTATACAGTGAGAGTTACAGTGAGGGTGTGTTATACAGAGAGAGTTACAGTGAGGGTGTGTTATACAGGGAGTGTTACAGTGAGGGTGTTTTATACAGGTAGTGTTACAATGAGGGTTTTTTATACAGGGAGTGTTACAGTGTAGGTGTGTTATACAGGAAGTGTTACAGTGAGGGAGTTTTATACAGGCAGTGTTAAAGTGAGAGTGTATTATACAGAGCGAGTTACAGTGAGATTTTATTATACAGAGAGTGTTACAGTGAGGATGTGTTATACAGGAAGTGCTACAGTGAGGGTGTTTTATACAGGGTGTGTAATAGTGACTGTGTATTATACAGAGAGAGTTACAGTGAGGGTGTGTTATACAGAGAGAGTTACAATGAGGGTGTTTATACAGAGAGAGATACAGTGAGGGTGTATTATACAGAGAGTGTTACAGTGAGGTTGTGTTATACAGGGAGTATTACAGTGAAGGTGTTTTATACAGGTAGTGTTACAGTGAGGGTGTTTTATACAGGCAGTGTTACAGTGTAGGTGTGTTATACAGGAAGTGTTACAGTGAGGGTGTTTTATACAGGGTTTGTAATAGTGAGTGTGTATTATACAGAGAGAGTTACAGTGAGGGTGTGTTATACAGGAAGTGTTAAAGTGAGGGTGTTTTTTACCGGGAGTGTTACAGTGAGAGTGTAATTTACAGAGATTTTTACAGTGAGGTTGTGTTATACAGTGAGTATTACAGTGAAGGTGTTTTATACAGGTAGTGTTACAGTGAGGGTGTTTTATACAGGGAGTGTTACAGTGTAGGTGTGTTATACAGGAAGTGTTACAGTGAGGGTGTTTTATACAGGGTGTGTAATAGTGAGTGTGTATTATACAGATAGAGTTACAGTGAGGGTGTGTTATACAGAGAGAGTTACAATGAAGGCGTTTATACAGAGAGAGATACAGTGAGGGTGTATTATACAGAGAGTGTTACAGTGAGGTTGTGTTATACAGGGAGTATTACAGTGAAGGTGTTTTATACAGGTAGTGTTACAGTCAGGGTGTTTTATACAGGCAGTGTTACAGTGAGGGTCTTTTATACAGGGATTGTTACAGTGATTGCGTATTATACAGAGAGAGTTACAGTGAGGGTATGTTATACAGTGAGAGTTACAGCGAGGGTGTGTTATACAGAGAGAGATACAGTGAGGGTATGTCATACAGAGAGAGTTAATGTGAGTGTGTGTTATACAGAGAGAGTTACAGTGTGGGTGTTTTATACAGATAGAGTTACAGTGAGTGTGCGTTATACAGAGAGTGCTACAGTGGGGCTGTGTTCTACAGAGACTGTTACTGCGAGGGTGTGTTATACAGGGAGTGTTACAGTGAGGATGTTTATACAGAGAATTACACTGAGGGTGTGTTTTACAGAGCGAGTTACTGTGAGGGTTTATTATACAGACAGTGTTACAGTGAGGGTGTGTTATACAGAGAGTGTTACAGTGAGGGTGCTTATACAGGGAATTACAGTGAGGGTGTGTTATACAGAGAGAGTTACTGTGAGTGTATGTTATACAGTGAGAGTTACAATGAGGGTGTTTAAACAGAGAACTACAGTGAGGATGTGTTATACAGAGAGAGTTACTGTGAGTGTATGTTATACAGAGTTACAGTGAGGGTGTGTTATACAGAGAGAGTTAGAGCGAGGGTGTGTTATACACAGAGTGTTACAGTGAGGTTGTGTTAGACAGGGAGTGTTACAGTGAGGGTGTTTTATACAGGTAGTGTTACAGTGAGGATGTTTTATACAGGGAGTGTTACAGTGTAGGTGTGTTATACAGAAAGTGTTACAGTGAGGGTGTTTATGCAAGAGAGTTACAGTGAGGGTATGTTATACAGAGAGAGTTACAATGAGGGTATTTCATACAGAGAGAGTTACTGTGAATTTATGTTATACAGAGAGAGTAACAGTTAGGGTGTGTTATACCGATAGATTTCCAGTGAGGGTGTGTTATACAGAGAGAGTTACAGTGAGGGTGTGTTATACAGTGAGTGATACAGTGAGGGAGTGTTATACAAGGAGTGTTACAGTGAGGGTCTTTTATACAGGTAGTGTTACATTGAGGGTGTTTTATACAGGGAGTGTTACAGTGAGGGTGTATTATACAGAGAGAGTTACAGTGAGGGTGTGTTATACAGGGAGTGTTACAGTGAGGGTGCTTTATACAGGTAGTGTTACAGTGAGGGTGTGTTATACAGGAAGTGTTATAGTGAGGGTGTTTTATACAGGGAATGTTACAGTGAGGGTGTATTATACAGAGAGAGTTACAGTGAGGGTGTGTTATACAGAGAGAGTTACAATGAGGGTTTATTATACAGAGAATGCTACAGTGAGGGTGTGTTATACAGGGAGTAATACAATGAAGGTGTTTTATACAGGGAGTGTTACAGTGAGGTTGTTATATACAGGGATCGTTACAGTGAGTACGTATTATACTGAGAGAGTTACAGTGAGGGTGTGTTATACAGAGAGAGTAACAGTGAGGGTGTTTATACAGACAGAGTTACAGTGAGGGTATGTTATACAGTGAGACTTACAGCGAGAGTGTATAATACGGAGAGAGTTACAGTGAGGGTATGTCATACAGAGAGAGTTACTGTGTGTGGATGTTATACAGTGAGAGTTACAGTGAGGGTGTTTATACAGAGTTACAGTGAGGGTGTGTTATACAGAGAGAGTAACAGTGAGGGTGTGTTATACAGGAAGTGTTACAGTGAGGGTGTTTTATACAGGGAGAGTTACAGTGAAGTTGTTTTTACCGGGAGTGTTACAGTGAGAGTGTATTTTACAGAGATTGTTACAGTGAGGTTGTGTTATACAGTGAGTGTTACAGTGAGAGTGTTTTATACAGGGAGTGTTACAATGAGGGTGTTTTATACAGGTAGTGTTACAGTGAGAGTGTTTTATACAGGGAGTGTTACAGTGAGTGTTATAGTATAGAGAGAGTTACAGTGAATGTGTGTTATACAGAGAGAGTTACAATGAGGGTGTTTATACAGAGAGAGCTACAGTGAGGGTGTTGATACAGAGAGAGTTAGTCTGAGAGCATGTTATACAGAGAGAGTTACAGTGAGGATGTTTATGCAGAGAGAGTTACAGTGAGGGTATGTTATACAGAGAGAGTTACAATGAGGGTATGTCACACAGAGAGAGTTACTGTGAGTTTATGTTATACAGAGAGAGTTAAAGTGAGGGTGTGTTATACCGATAGAATTCCAGTGAGGGTGTGTTATACAGAGAGAGTTACACTGAGGGTGTGTTATACAGGAAGTGTTACAGTGAGGTTGTTTTATACAGGGGTTGTTACATTGAGGGTGTGTTATACAGGAAGTGTTACAGTGAGGTTGTCTTATACAGGGAGTGTTACAGTGAGTGTGTATTATACAGAGAGAGTTGCAGTGACGGTGTGTTATACAGAGAGAGTTACAATGAGGTTGTTTACACAGAGAGAGATACAGTGAGGGTTTATTATTCAGCGATTGCTACATTGAGGGTGTGTTATACAGGGATTATACAGAGATAGTTACAGTGAGGGTATATCATACAGAGAGAGTTACTGTGAGGGTGTGTTATACAGAGAGAGTTACAGTGAGGGTGTGTTATACAGATTCAGTTACAGTGAGTGTGCGTTATACAGAGAGTGCTACAGTGGGGCTGTGTTCTACAGAGAGTGTTACTGCGAGCGTGTGTTATACAGAGAGAGTTACAGCGAGGGTTTGTTATACAGTGAGAGTTACAGTGAGGGTGTGTTATACAGAGAGAGTTACAGTGAGGGTGTGTTATACAGGGAGTGTTACAGTGAGGGTGTTTTATACAGGTAGTGTTACAATGAGGGTTTTTTATACAGGGAGTGTTACAGTGTAGGTGTGTTATACAGGAAGTGTTACAGTGAGGGAGTTTTATACAGGCAGTGTTAAAGTGAGAGTGTATTATACAGAGCGAGTTACAGTGAGATTTTATTATACAGAGAGTGTTACAGTGAGGATGTGTTATACAGGAAGTGCTACAGTGAGGGTGTTTTATACAGGGTGTGTAATAGTGACTGTGTATTATACAGAGAGAGTTACAGTGAGGGTGTGTTATACAGAGAGAGTTACAATGAGGGTGTTTATACAGAGAGAGATACAGTGAGGGTGTATTATACAGAGAGTGTTACAGTGAGGTTGTGTTATACAGGGAGTATTACAGTGAAGGTGTTTTATACAGGTAGTGTTACAGTGAGGGTGTTTTATACAGGCAGTGTTACAGTGTAGGTGTGTTATACAGGAAGTGTTACAGTGAGGGTGTTTTATACAGGGTTTGTAATAGTGAGTGTGTATTATACAGAGAGAGTTACAGTGAGGGTGTGTTATACAGGAAGTGTTAAAGTGAGGGTGTTTTTTACCGGGAGTGTTACAGTGAGAGTGTAATTTACAGAGATTTTTACAGTGAGGTTGTGTTATACAGTGAGTATTACAGTGAAGGTGTTTTATACAGGTAGTGTTACAGTGAGGGTGTTTTATACAGGGAGTGTTACAGTGTAGGTGTGTTATACAGGAAGTGTTACAGTGAGGGTGTTTTATACAGGGTGTGTAATAGTGAGTGTGTATTATACAGATAGAGTTACAGTGAGGGTGTGTTATACAGAGAGAGTTACAATGAAGGCGTTTATACAGAGAGAGATACAGTGAGGGTGTATTATACAGAGAGTGTTACAGTGAGGTTGTGTTATACAGGGAGTATTACAGTGAAGGTGTTTTATACAGGTAGTGTTACAGTCAGGGTGTTTTATACAGGCAGTGTTACAGTGAGGGTCTTTTATACAGGGATTGTTACAGTGATTGCGTATTATACAGAGAGAGTTACAGTGAGGGTATGTTATACAGTGAGAGTTACAGCGAGGGTGTGTTATACAGAGAGAGATACAGTGAGGGTATGTCATACAGAGAGAGTTAATGTGAGTGTGTGTTATACAGAGAGAGTTACAGTGTGGGTGTTTTATACAGATAGAGTTACAGTGAGTGTGCGTTATACAGAGAGTGCTACAGTGGGGCTGTGTTCTACAGAGACTGTTACTGCGAGGGTGTGTTATACAGGGAGTGTTACAGTGAGGATGTTTATACAGAGAATTACACTGAGGGTGTGTTTTACAGAGCGAGTTACTGTGAGTGTATGTTATACAGTGAGAGTTACAGTGAGGTTGTTGATACAGAGAACTACAGTGAGGGTGTGTTATACAGAGAGAGTTACTGTGAGTGTATGTTATAAAGAGTTACAGTGAGGGTGTTTTATACAGAGAGAGTTAGAGCGAGGGTGTGTTATACATAGAGCGTTACAGTGAGTTTGTGTTAGACAGGGAGTGTTACAATGAGGGTGTTTATACAGAGAGAGATACAGTGAGGGTGTATTATACAGAGAGTGTTACAGTGAGGTTGTGTTATACAGGGAGTATTACAGTGAAGGTGTTTTATACAGGTAGTGTTACAGTGAGGGTGTTTTATACAGGCAGTGTTACAGTGTAGGTGTGTTATACAGGAAGTGTTACAGTGAGGGTGTTTTATACAGGGTTTGTAATAGTGAGTGTGTATTATACCGCTAGAGTTCCAGTGAGAGTCTGTTATACAGAGATATTTACAGTGAGGGTGTGTTATACAGGAAGTGTTAAAGTGAGGGTGTTTTTTACCGGGAGTGTTACAGTGAGAGTGTAATTTACAGAGATTTTTACAGTGAGGTTGTGTTATACAGTGAGTGTTACAGTGAGGGTGTTTTATACAGGGAGTGTTACAGTGAGGGTGTGTTATACACAGAGAGTTGCAGTGAGGGTCTGTTATACAGAGAGTGTAACAGTGAGGGAGTGTAATACAGGGAGAGTTACAGTGAGGGTGTGTTATACAGGGAGTAATACAGTGAAAGTGTTTTATACAGAGAGAGTTACAGTGAGCGTGTGTATTACAGAGAGCATTACAGTGAGGAAGTGTTACACAGGGAGTGTTACAGTGAGGGTGTTTTATACACGGAGTGTTAAAGTGAGAGTGTATTATACAGGGCGAGTTACAGTGAGAGTGTATTATACAGGGAGAGTTACAGTGAGGGTGTGTTATACAGGGAGTGTTACAGTGAGGGTGTTTTATACAGAGAGAGTAACTGTGAGTGTATTTTATACACAGAGAGTTACAGTGAGGTTGTGTTATACAGAGAGAGTTAAAGTGAGGGTGTGTTATACAGGAAGTGTTACAGTGAGCGTATTTTATACAGGGAGTGTTACTGTGAGGGTGTGTTGTACACAGAGAGTTGCCGTGAGGGTGTGTTATACAGAGAGTGTAACAGTGAGGGAGTGTAATACAGGGAGAGTTACAATGAGGGTGTGTTATACAGGGAGTAATACATTGAAGGTGTGTTATACAGAGAGAGTTACAGTGAGCGTGTGTTATACACAGAGAGTTACAGTGAGGGTGTGTTATGCAAAGAGTGTTAAAGTGAGGGAGTGTTATACAGGGAGAGTAACAGAGAGGTTGTTTTATACAGATAGAGTTACAGTGAGGGTGTGTATTACAGAGAGAGTTACAGTAAGGATGTGTTACACAGGGAGTGTTACAGTGAGGGTGTTTTATACACAGAGTGTTAAAGTGAGAGTGTATTATACAGGGCGAGTTACAGTGAGAGTGTATTATACAGGGAGAGTTACAGTGAGGGTGTTTTATACAGAGAGAGTAACTGTGAGTGTATTTTATACACAGAGAGTTACAGTGAGGTTGTGTTATACAGAGAGAGTTAAAGTGAGGGTGTGTTATACAGGAATTGTTACAGTGAGCGTGTTTTATACACGGAGAGTTACAGTGATGGTGTTTTTACCGGGAGTGTTACAGTGAGAGTGTATTTTACAGAGATTGTTACAGTGCGGTTGTGTTATACATGGAGTGTTACAGTGAGGGTGTTTCATACAGGGAGTGTTACAGTGAGGGTGTTTTATACAGGTAGTGTTACAGTGAGGGTGTTTTATACAGGGAGTGTTACAGTGAGTGTGTATTATATTGAGAGAGTTACAGTGAGTGTGTGTTATACAGAGAGAGTTACAATGCGGGTGTTTATACAGAGAGAGTTACACTGAGGGCATGTTATACAGAGAGAGTTACAGTGAGGGTTTGTTATACAGAGAGAGTTACAATGAGGGTTTGTTCTACACAGAGAGTTATAGTGAGGGTGTGTTATACAGAGAGAGTTACAGTGAGGGTGTTTATACAGAGAGAGTTACAGTGAGTGTGTGTTATACAGAGTGAGTTACAGTGAGGGTGTATTATACAGACAGTGTTACAGTGAGGGTGTGCTATACAGAGAGAGTTACAGCGAGGGTGTGTTATACAGAGAGAGTTACAGTGAGGGTGTTTATACAGAGAGAGTTACAGTGAGTGTGTGTTATACAGAGTGAGTTACAGTGAGGGTGTATTATACAGACAGTGTTACAGTGAGGGTGTGTTATACAGAGAGTGTTACAGTGAGGGTGTGTTATACAAAGAGAGTTACAATGAGGGTGTGTTATACAGAGAGTGTTACAGTGAGGGTGTGTTATGCAGAGAGTGTTACAGTGAGGTTGTTTTAAACAGATAAAGTTACAGTAAGGGTGTGTAATACAGAGAGAGTTACATTGAGGGTGTGTTATACAGAGAGTGTTACAGTGAGGGTGTGTAAGACAGGGAGTGTTACAGTGAGGGTGTTTTATACAGGGAGTGTTACAGTGAAGGTGTGTTATACAGGAAGTGTTACAGTGAGGGTGTTTTATACAGGCGTTGTGTATTATACAGAGAGAGTTACAGTGAGGGTGGGTTATACAAAGAGAGTTACAATGAGGGTGTTTATAGAGAGACAGATACAGTGAGGGTGTATTATACAGAGTGTGTTACAGTGAGGGTGTGTTATACAGGGAGTATTACAGTGAAGGTGTTTTATACAGGGAGTGCTACAGTGAGGGTGTTTTATACCGGCAGTGTTACGGTGAGGGTCTTTTATACAGGGATTGTTACAGTGATTGTGTATTATACAGAGAGAGTTACAGTGAGGGTATGTTATACAGTGACAGTTACAGCGAGGGTGTGTTATACAGAGAGAGTTACAGTGAGGATGTGTTCCACTGGGAGTGTTACAGTGAGGGTGTTTTATACAGGAAGTGTTACAGTGAGGGTGTTTTATACAGGGAGTGTTACAGTGAAGGTTTGTTATACAGGAAGTGTTACAGTGAGGGTGTTTTATGCAGGGCGTGTGTATTATACAGAGAGAGTTACAGTGAGGGTGGGTTATACAAAGAGAGTTACAATGAGGGTGTTTATAGAGAGACAGATACAGTGAGGGTGTATTATACAGAGCGAGTTACAGTGAGAGTGTATTATACAGAGAGTTTTACAGTGAGGGTGTGTTATACAGGGAGTGTTTCAGTGGGGGTGTTTTATACAGGGAGTGTTACAGTGAGGGTGTGTTATACTGTAAGTGTTACAGTGAGGGTGTTTTATACTGGGAATGTTACAATGAGTGTGTATTATACAGAGAGAGTTACAGTGAGGTTGTGTTATACAGAGACTATTACAGTGAGGGTGTTTATACAGAGAGATATACAGTGAGGGTTTATTATACAGAGAGTGCTACAGTGAGGGTATGTAATACAGGGAGTATTACAGTGAAGGTGTTTTATACAGGGAGTGTTACAGTGAGGTTGTTTTATACAAGGATTGTTACAGTGAGTGCGTATAATACTGAGAGAGTTACAGTGAGGGTGTGTTATACAGAGAGAGTAACAGTGAGGTTGTTTATACTAAGAGATTTACAGTGAGGTTGTTTATACAGACAGAGTTACAGTGAGGGTATGTTATACAGTGAGACTTACAGCGAGGGTGTGTTATACAGAGAGAGTTACAGTGAGGGTATGTCCTTCAGAGAGAGTTACTGTGAATTAATGTTATACAATGAGAGATACAGTGAGGGTGTTTATACAGAGAGTTACAGTGAGGGTGTGTTATACATAGAGAGTAACTGTGAGTGTATTTTATACAGAGAGAGTTACAGTGAGGGTGTGTTACACAGAGAGAGTTACAGTGAGGGTGTGTTATACATGAAGTGTTATGGTGAGGGTGTTTTATACAATGAGTGTTACAGTCAGGGTGCTTTTTTCCTGGGAGTGTTAGAGTCAGGGTGTTTGTTACCGGGAGTGTTACAGTGAGAGTGTAATTTACAGAGATTGTTACAGCGAGGGTGTGTTAAACAGAGAGAGTTACAGTGAGGGTATGTTATACAGGAAGTGTTACAGTGAGGGTGTTCTATACATGGAGAGTTACAGTGATTGTGTTTTGTAACGGGAGTGTTACAGTGAGAGTGTATTTCACAGAGATTGTTACAGTGAGGTTGTGTTATACAGGGAGTGTTACAGTGAGGGTGTTTTATACAGGGAGTGTTACAGTGAGGGTGTTTTATACAGGCTGTGTTACAGTGAGTGTGTATTATACAGAGAGAGTTACAGTGAGGGTGTTTATACAGAGAGAGATACAGTGAGGGTTTATTATACAGAGAGAGTTACAGTGAGGGTGTTTATGCAGAGAGAGTTACAGTGAGGGTATGTTATACTGAGAGAGTTACAGTGAGGGTATGTCATACAGAGAGAGTTACTGTGAGTGTATGTTATACAATGAGAGTTACAGTGAGGGTGTTTATACAGAGAGTTACAGTGAAGGTGTGTTATACATAGAGAGTAACTGTGAATGTATTTTATATAGAGAGAGTTACAGTGAGGGTGTGTTATACAGAGAGAGTGACAGTGAGGGTGTGTTATACAGGGTGTGTTACAGTGAGTGTGTATTATACAGAGAGAGTTACAGTGAGGGTGTTTATACAGAGAGAGATACAGTGAGGGTTTATTATACAGAGAGAGTTACAGTGAGGGTGTTTATGCAGAGAGAGTTACAGTGAGGGTATGTTATACAGAGAGAGTTACAATGAGGGTATGTCATACAGAGGGAGTTACTGTGAGTTTATGTTATACAGAGAGAGTTACAGTGAGGGTGTTTATACAGAGAGATATACAGTGAGGGTTTATTATACAGAGAGTGCTACAGTGAGGGTGTGTAATACAGGGAGTATTACAGTGAAGGTGTTTTATACAGGGAGTGTTACAGTGTGGTTGTTTTATACAAGGATTGTTACAGTGAGTGCGTACAATACTGAGAGAGTTACAGTGAGGGTGTGTAATACAGAGAAAGTAACAGTGAAGTTGTTTATACTAAGAGATTTACAGTGAGGTTGTTTATACAGACAGAGTTACAGTGAGGGTATGTTATACAGTGAGACTTACAGCGAGGGTGTGTTATACAGAGAGAGTTACTGTGAGTGTATGTTATACAAAGAGAGTTACAGTGAGGGTGTTTATACAGAGAGAGTTACAGTGAGGGTGTGTTATACAGGAAGTGTTACAGTGAGGGTGTTTTATACAGGGAGTGTTACAGTCAGGGTGTTTGTTACCGGGAGTGTTACAGTGAGAGTGTAATTTACAGAGATTGTTACAGTGAGTTTCTGTTATACATTGAGTGTTACAGTGAGGGTGTTTTATACAGGGAGTGTTTCAGTGAGGGTGTTTTATACAGGTAGTGTTACAGTGAGGGTGTGTTATACACAGAGATTTACAGTGAGGGTGGGTTATACAGAGAGTGTAACAGTGAGGTAGTGTTATATAGGGAGCGTTACAGAGTGGTTGTTTTATACAGACAGAGTTACAGTGAGGGTATGTTATACAGTGAGACTTACAGCGAGGGTGTGTTATACTGAGAGAGTTACAGTGAGGGTATGTCATACAGAGAGAGTTACTGTGAGTGTATGTTATACAATGAGAGTTACAGTGAGGGTGTTTATACAGAGAGTTACAGTGAAGGTGTGTTATACATAGAGAGTAACTGTGAATGTATTTTATACAGAGAGAGTTACAGTGAGGGTGTGTTATACAGAGAGAGTTACAGTGAGGGTGTGTTATACAGGGTGTGTTACAGTGAGTGTGTATTATACAGAGAGAGTTACAGTGAGGGTGTTTATACAGAGAGAGATACAGTGAGGGTTTATTATACAGAGAGAGTTACAGTGAGGGTGTTTATGCAGAGAGAGTTACAGTGAGGGTATGTTATACAGAGAGAGTTACAATGAGGGTATGTCATACAGAGGGAGTTACTGTGAGTTTATGTTATACAGAGAGAGTTACAGTGAGGGTGTTTATACAGAGAGATATACAGTGAGGGTTTATTATACAGAGAGTGCTACAGTGAGGGTGTGTAATACAGGGAGTATTACAGTGAAGGTGTTTTATACAGGGAGTGTTACAGTGTGGTTGTTTTATACAAGGATTGTTACAGTGAGTGCGTACAATACTGAGAGAGTTACAGTGAGGGTGTGTAATACAGAGAAAGTAACAGTGAAGTTGTTTATACTAAGAGATTTACAGTGAGGTTGTTTATACAGACAGAGTTACAGTGAGGGTATGTTATACAGTGAGACTTACAGCGAGGGTGTGTTATACAGAGAGAGTTACTGTGAGTGTATGTTATACAAAGAGAGTTACAGTGAGGGTGTTTATACAGAGAGAGTTACAGTGAGGGTGTGTTATACAGGAAGTGTTACAGTGAGGGTGTTTTATACAGGGAGTGTTACAGTCAGGGTGTTTGTTACCGGGAGTGTTACAGTGAGAGTGTAATTTACAGAGATTGTTACAGTGAGTTTCTGTTATACATTGAGTGTTACAGTGAGGGTGTTTTATACAGGGAGTGTTTCAGTGAGGGTGTTTTATACAGGTAGTGTTACAGTGAGGGTGTGTTATACACAGAGATTTACAGTGAGGGTGGGTTATACAGAGAGTGTAACAGTGAGGTAGTGTTATATAGGGAGCGTTACAGAGTGGTTGTTTTATACAGACAGAGTTACAGTGAGGGTATGTTATACAGTGAGACTTACAGCGAAGGTGTGTTATACTGAGAGAGTTACAGTGAGGGTATGTCATACAGAGAGAGTTACTGTGAGTGTATGTTATACAATGAGAGTTACAGTGAGGGTGTTTATACAGAGAGTTACAGTGAAGGTGTGTTATACATAGAGAGTAACTGTGAATGTATTTTATACAGAGAGAGTTACAGTGAGGGTGTGTTATACAGAGAGAGTTACAGTGAGGGTGTGTTATACAGGGTGTGTTACAGTGAGTGTGTATTATACAGAGAGAGTTACAGTGAGGGTGTTTATACAGAGAGAGATACAGTGAGGGTGTATTACACAGAGAGTGTTACAGTGAGGGTGTGTTATACAGGAAGTGTTACAGTGAGGGTGTTTTATACAGGGAGTGTTACAGTCAGGCTGTTTTTAACCGGGAGTGTTACAGTGAGAGTGTAATTTACAGAGATTGTTACAGTGAGTTTTTGTTATACATTGAGTGTTACAGTGAGGGTGTTTTATACAGGGAGTGTATCAGTGAGGGTGTTTTATACAGATAGTGTTACAGTGAGGGTGTGTCATACAGAGAGAGTTACTGTGAGGATGTGTTACACAGGGAGTGTTACACTAAGGGTGTTTTATACTCGGAGTGTTAAAGTGAGCGTGTATTATACAGAGCGAGTTAAAGTGAGAGTGTATTATACACAGAGTGTTACAGTGAGGGTGTGTTATACAGTGAGTGTTACAGTGAGGGTGTTTTATACAGGTAGTGTTACAGTGAGGGTGTTTTATACAGGGAGTGTTACAGTGAGTGTGTACTATACAGAGAGAATTACAGTGAGGTTGTGTTATACAGAGACTATTACAGTGAGGGTGTTTATACAGAGAGATATACAGTGAGGGTTTATTATACAGAGAGTGCTACAGTGAGGGTGTGTAATACAGGGAGTATTACAGTGAAGGTGTTTTATACAGGGAGTGTTACAGTGAGGTTGTTTTATACAGGGATTGTTACAGTGATTGCGTATAATACTGAGAGAGTTACAGTGAGGGTGTGTTATACAGAGAGAGTAACAGTGAGGGTGTTCATACTAAGAGATTTACAGTGAGGGGGTTTATACCGACAGAGTTACAGTGAGGGTATGTTATACAGTGAGACTTAGAGCGAGAGTGTGTAATACGGAGAGAGTTACAGTGAGGGTATGTCATACAGAGAGAATTACTGTGAGTATATGTTATACAATGAGAGTTACAGTGAGGGTGTTTATACAGAGAGTTACAGTGAGGGTGTGTTATACATAGAGAGTAACTGTGAGTTTATTTTATACAGAGAGAGTTACAGTGAGGGTGTGTTATACAGGAAGTGTTACAGTGAGAGTGTTTTATACAGGGAGTGTTACAGTCAGGGTGTTTGTTACCGGGAGTGTTACAGTGAGAGTGTAATTTACAGAGATTGTTACAGTGAGTTTCTGTTATACATTGAGTGTTACAGTGAGGGTGTTTTATACAGGGAGTGTTTCAGTGAGGGTGTTTTATACAGGTAGTGTTACAGTGAGGGTGTGTTATACACAGAGATTTACAGTGAGGGTGGGTTATACAGAGAGTGTAACAGTGAGGTAGTGTTATATAGGGAGCGTTACAGAGTGGTTGTTTTATACAGACAGAGTTACAGTGAGGGTATGTTATACAGTGAGACTTACAGCGAGGGTGTGTTATACTGAGAGAGTTACAGTGAGGGTATGTCATACAGAGAGAGTTACTGTGAGTGTATGTTATACAATGAGAGTTACAGTGAGGGTGTTTATACAGAGAGTTACAGTGAAGGTGTGTTATACATAGAGAGTAACTGTGAATGTATTTTATACAGAGAGAGTTACAGTGAGGGTGTGTTATACAGAGAGAGTTACAGTGAGGGTGTGTTATACAGGGTGTGTTACAGTGAGTGTGTATTATACAGAGAGAGTTACAGTGAGGGTGTTTATACAGAGAGAGATACAGTGAGGGTGTATTACACAGAGAGTGTTACAGTGAGGGTGTGTTATACAGGAAGTGTTACAGTGAGGGTGTTTTATACAGGGAGTGTTACAGTCAGGCTGTTTTTAACCGGGAGTGTTACAGTGAGAGTGTAATTTACAGAGATTGTTACAGTGAGTTTTTGTTATACATTGAGTGTTACAGTGAGGGTGTTTTATACAGGGAGTGTATCAGTGAGGGTGTTTTATACAGATAGTGTTACAGTGAGGGTGTGTCATACAGAGAGAGTTACTGTGAGGATGTGTTACACAGGGAGTGTTACACTAAGGGTGTTTTATACTCGGAGTGTTAAAGTGAGCGTGTATTATACAGAGCGAGTTAAAGTGAGAGTGTATTATACACAGAGTGTTACAGTGAGGGTGTGTTATACAGTGAGTGTTACAGTGAGGGTGTTTTATACAGGTAGTGTTACAGTGAGGGTGTTTTATACAGGGAGTGTTACAGTGAGTGTGTACTATACAGAGAGAATTACAGTGAGGTTGTGTTATACAGAGACTATTACAGTGAGGGTGTTTATACAGAGAGATATACAGTGAGGGTTTATTATACAGAGAGTGCTACAGTGAGGGTGTGTAATACAGGGAGTATTACAGTGAAGGTGTTTTATACAGGGAGTGTTACAGTGAGGTTGTTTTATACAGGGATTGTTACAGTGATTGCGTATAATACTGAGAGAGTTACAGTGAGGGTGTGTTATACAGAGAGAGTAACAGTGAGGGTGTTCATACTAAGAGATTTACAGTGAGGGGGTTTATACCGACAGAGTTACAGTGAGGGTATGTTATACAGTGAGACTTAGAGCGAGAGTGTGTAATACGGAGAGAGTTACAGTGAGGGTATGTCATACAGAGAGAATTACTGTGAGTATATGTTATACAATGAGAGTTACAGTGAGGGTGTTTATACAGAGAGTTACAGTGAGGGTGTGTTATACATAGAGAGTAACTGTGAGTTTATTTTATACAGAGAGAGTTACAGTGAGGGTGTGTTATACAGGAAGTGTTACAGTGAGAGTGTTTTATACAGGGAGTGTTACAGTCAGGGTGTTTGTTACCGGGAGTGTTACAGTGAGAGTGTAATTTACAGAGATTGTTACAGTGAGTTTCTGTTATACATTGAGTGTTACAGTGAGGGTGTTTTATACAGGGAGTGTTTCAGTGAGGGTGTTTTATACAGGTAGTGTTACAGTGAGGGTGTGTTATACACAGAGATTTACAGTGAGGGTGGGTTATACAGAGAGTGTAACAGTGAGGTAGTGTTATATAGGGAGCGTTACAGAGTGGTTGTTTTATACAGACAGAGTTACAGTGAGGGTATGTTATACAGTGAGACTTACAGCGAGGGTGTGTTATACTGAGAGAGTTACAGTGAGGGTATGTCATACAGAGAGAGTTACTGTGAGTGTATGTTATACAATGAGAGTTACAGTGAGGGTGTTTATACAGAGAGTTACAGTGAAGGTGTGTTATACATAGAGAGTAACTGTGAATGTATTTTATACAGAGAGAGTTACAGTGAGGGTGTGTTATACAGAGAGAGTTACAGTGAGGGTGTGTTATACAGGGTGTGTTACAGTGAGTGTGTATTATACAGAGAGAGTTACAGTGAGGGTGTTTATACAGAGAGAGATACAGTGAGGGTTTATTATACAGAGAGAGTTACAGTGAGGGTGTTTATGCAGAGAGAGTTACAGTGAGGGTATGTTATACAGAGAGAGTTACAATGAGGGTATGTCATACAGAGGGAGTTACTGTGAGTTTATGTTATACAGAGAGAGTTACAGTGAGGGTGTTTATACAGAGAGATATACAGTGAGGGTTTATTATACAGAGAGTGCTACAGTGAGGGTGTGTAATACAGGGAGTATTACAGTGAAGGTGTTTTATACAGGGAGTGTTACAGTGTGGTTGTTTTATACAAGGATTGTTACAGTGAGTGCGTACAATACTGAGAGAGTTACAGTGAGGGTGTGTAATACAGAGAAAGTAACAGTGAAGTTGTTTATACTAAGAGATTTACAGTGAGGTTGTTTATACAGACAGAGTTACAGTGAGGGTATGTTATACAGTGAGACTTACAGCGAGGGTGTGTTATACAGAGAGAGTTACTGTGAGTGTATGTTATACAAAGAGAGTTACAGTGAGGGTGTTTATACAGAGAGAGTTACAGTGAGGGTGTGTTATACAGGAAGTGTTACAGTGAGGGTGTTTTATACAGGGAGTGTTACAGTCAGGGTGTTTGTTACCGGGAGTGTTACAGTGAGAGTGTAATTTACAGAGATTGTTACAGTGAGTTTCTGTTATACATTGAGTGTTACAGTGAGGGTGTTTTATACAGGGAGTGTTTCAGTGAGGGTGTTTTATACAGGTAGTGTTACAGTGAGGGTGTGTTATACACAGAGATTTACAGTGAGGGTGGGTTATACAGAGAGTGTAACAGTGAGGTAGTGTTATATAGGGAGCGTTACAGAGTGGTTGTTTTATACAGACAGAGTTACAGTGAGGGTATGTTATACAGTGAGACTTACAGCGAAGGTGTGTTATACTGAGAGAGTTACAGTGAGGGTATGTCATACAGAGAGAGTTACTGTGAGTGTATGTTATACAATGAGAGTTACAGTGAGGGTGTTTATACAGAGAGTTACAGTGAAGGTGTGTTATACATAGAGAGTAACTGTGAATGTATTTTATACAGAGAGAGTTACAGTGAGGGTGTGTTATACAGAGAGAGTTACAGTGAGGGTGTGTTATACAGGGTGTGTTACAGTGAGTGTGTATTATACAGAGAGAGTTACAGTGAGGGTGTTTATACAGAGAGAGATACAGTGAGGGTGTATTACACAGAGAGTGTTACAGTGAGGGTGTGTTATACAGGAAGTGTTACAGTGAGGGTGTTTTATACAGGGAGTGTTACAGTCAGGCTGTTTTTAACCGGGAGTGTTACAGTGAGAGTGTAATTTACAGAGATTGTTACAGTGAGTTTTTGTTATACATTGAGTGTTACAGTGAGGGTGTTTTATACAGGGAGTGTTTCAGTGAGGGTGTTTTATACAGATAGTGTTACAGTGAGGGTGTGTCATACAGAGAGAGTTACTGTGAGGATGTGTTACACAGGGAGTGTTACACTGAGGGTGTTTTATACTCGGAGTGTTAAAGTGAGTGTGTATTATACAGAGCGAGTTAAAGTGAGAGTGGATTATACACAGAGTGTTACAGTGAGGGTGTGTTATACAGTGAGTGTTACAGTGAGGGTGTTTTATACAGGTAGTGTTACAGTGAGGGTGTTTTATACAGGGAGTGTTACAGTGAGTGTGTATTATACAGAGAGAATTACAGTGAGGTTGTGTTATACAGAGACTATTACAGTGAGGGTGTTTATACAGAGAGATATACAGTGAGGGTTTATTATACAGAGAGTGCTACAGTGAGGGTGTGTAATACAGGGAGTATTACAGTGAAGGTGTTTTATACAGGGAGTGTTACAGTGAGGTTGTTTTATACAGGGATTGTTACAGTGATTGCGTATAATACTGAGAGAGTTACAGTGAGGGTGTGTTATACAGAGAGAGTAACAGTGAGGGTGTTCATACTAAGAGATTTACAGTGAGGGGGTTTATACCGACAGAGTTACAGTGAGGGTATGTTATACAGTGAGACTTAGAGCGAGAGTGTGTAATACGGAGAGAGTTACAGTGAGGGTATGTCATACAGAGAGAATTACTGTGAGTATATGTTATACAATGAGAGTTACAGTGAGGGTGTTTATACAGAGAGTTACAGTGAGGGTGTGTTATACATAGAGAGTAACTGTGAGTTTATTTTATACAGAGAGAGTTACAGTGAGGGTGTGTTATACAGGAAGTGTTACAGTGAGGGTGTTTTATACAGAGAGTGTTACAGTCAGGGTGTTTTTTACCGGGAGTGTTACAGTGAGAGTGTAATTTACAGAGATTGTTACAGTGAGTTTTTGTTATACAGGTAGTGTAACAGTGAGGGAGTGTTATACAGGGAGCGTTACAGAGTGGTTGTTTTATACAGAGTTACAGTGAGGGTGTGTCATACAGAGAGAGTTACAGTGAGGATGTGTTACACAGGGAGTGTTACAGTGAGGGTGTTTTATACTCGGAGTGATAAAGTGAGCGTGTATTATACAGAGCGAGTTACAGTGAGAGTGTATTATACAGAGAGTGTTACAGTGAGGGTGTGTTATACAGGGAGTGTTGCAGTGAGGGTGTTCTATACATGGAGAGTTACAGTGATGGTGTTTTTTAACGGGAGTGTTACAGTGAGAGTGTATTTTACAGAGATTGTTACAGAGAGGTTGTGTTATACAGGGAGTGTTACAGTGAGGGTGTTTTATACAGGGAGTGTTACAGTGAGGGTGTTTTATACAGGGTGTGTTACAGTGAGTGTGTATTATACAGAGAGAGTTACAGTGAGGGTGTTTATACAGAGAGAGATACAGTGAGGGTTTATTATACAGAGAGAGTTACAGTGAGGGTGTTTATGCAGAGAGAGTTACAGTGAAGGTATGTTATACAGAGAGTTACAATGAGGGTATGTCATACAGAGGGAGTTACTGTGAGTTTATGTTATACAGAGAGAGTTACAGTGAGGGTGTTTATACAGAGAGATATACAGTGAGGGTTTATTATACAGAGAGTGCTACAGTGAGGGTGTGTAATACAGGGAGTATTACAGTGAAGGTGTTTTATACAGGGAGTGTTACAGTGTGGTTGTTTTATACAAGGATTGTTACAGTGAGTGCGTACAATACTGAGAGAGTTACAGTGAGGGTGTGTAATACAGACAAAGTAACAGTGAGGTTGTTTATACTAAGAGATTTACAGTGAGGTTGTTTATACAGACAGAGTTACAGTGAGGGTATGTTATACAGTGAGACTTACAGCGAGGGTGTGTTTTACAGAGAGAGTTACAGTGAGGGTATGTCATACAGAGAGAGTTACTGTGAGTGTATGTTATACAATGAGAGTTACAGTGAGGGTGTTTATACAGAGAGTTACCGTGAGGGTGTGTTATACATAGAGAGTAACTGTGAGTGTATTTTACACAGAGAGAGTTACAGTGAGGGTATGTTATACAGAGTTACAGTGAGGATGTGTTATACAGGAAGTGTTACAGTGAGAGTGTTTTATACAGGGAGTGTTACAGTCAGGGTGTTTGTTACCGGGAGTGTTACAGTGAGAGTGTAATTTACAGAGATTGTTACAGTGAGTTTTTGTTATACATTGAGTATTACAGTGAGGGTGTTTTATACAGGGAGTGTTTCAGTGAGGGTGTTTTATACAGGTAGTGTTACAGTGAGGGTGTGTTATACACAGAGATTTACAGTGAGGGTGGGTTATACAGAGAGTGTAACAGTGAGGTAGTGTTATATAGGGAGCGTTACAGAGTGGTTGTTTTATACAGACAGAGTTACAGTGAGGGTATGTTATACAGTGAGACTTACAGCGAGGGTGTGTTATACTGAGAGAGTTACAGTGAGTGTATGTCATACAGAGAGAGTTACTGTGAGTGTATGTTATACAATGAGAGTTACAGTGAGGGCGTTTATACAGAGAGTTACAGTGAAGGTGTGTTATACATAGAGAGTAACTGTGAATGTATTTTATACAGAGAGAGTTACAGTGAGGGTGTGTTATACAGAGAGAGTTACAGTGAGGGTGTGTTATACAGGAAGTGTTACAGTGAGGGTGTTTTATACAGGGAGTGTTACAGTCAGGCTGTTTTTAACCGGGAGTGTTACAGTGAGAGTGTAATTTACAGAGATTGTTACAGTGAGTTTTTGTTATACATTGAGTGTTACAGTGAGGGTGTTTTATACAGGGAGTGTTTCAGTGAGGGTGTTTTATACAGGTAGTGTTACAGTGAGGGTGTGTCATACAGAGAGAGTTACTGTGAGGATGTGTTACACAGGGAGTGTTACAGTGAGGGTGTTTTATACTCGGAGTGTTAAAGTGAGAGTGTATTATACAGAGCGAGTTAAAGTGAGAGTGTATTATACACAGAGTGTTAAAGTGAGGGTGTGTTATACAGGGAGTGTTACAGTGAGGGTGTTTTATACAGGTAGTGTTACACTGAGGGTGTTTTATACAGGGAGTGTTACAGTGAGTGTGTATTATACAGAGAGAATTACAGTGAGGTTGTGTTATACAGAGACTATTACAGTGAGGGTGTTTATACAGAGAGATATACAGTGAGGGTGTTTATACAGAGAGAGTTACAGTGAGGGTGTGTTATACAGAGAGAGTTACAGTGAGGGTGTGTTATACAGGAAGTGTTACAGTGAGGGTGTTTTATACAGGGAGTGTTACAGTCAGTGTGTTTTTTACCGGGAGTGTTACAATGAGAGTGTAATTTACAGAGATTGTTACAGTGAGTTTTTGTTATACATTGAGTGCTACAGTGAGGGTGTTTTATACAGGGATTGTTTCAGAGAGGGAGTTTTATACAGGTAGTGTTACAGTGAGGGTGTGTTATACACAGAGATTTACAGTGAGGGTGGGTTATACAGAGAGTGTAACAGTGAGGGAGTGTTATACAGGGAGCGTTACAGAGTGGTTGTTTTATACAGACAGAGTTACAATGAGGGTGTGTCATACAGAGAGAGTTACAGTGAGGATGTGTTACACAGGGAGTGTTACAGTGAGGGTGTTTTATACAGGGAGTGTTACAGTCAGTGTGTTTTTTACCGGGAGTGTTACAGTGAGAGTGTAATTTACAGAGATTGTTACAGTGAGTTTTTGTTATACATTGAGTGTTACAGTGAGGGTGTTTTATACAGGGATTGTTTCAGTGAGGGTGTTTTATACAGGTAGTGTTACAGTGAGGGTGTGTTATACACAGAGATTTACAGTGAGGGTGGGTTATACAGAGAGTGTAACAGTGAGGGAGTGTTATACAGGGAGCGTTACAGTGAGGGTGTGTTATACAGGGAGTGTTACAGTGAGGGTGTTTTATACAGAGATTGTTACAGTGAGGGTGTGTTATACAGGGAGTATTACAGTGAAGATGTTTTATACAGGGAGTGTTACAGTGAGGTTGTTTTATACAGGGATTGTTACAGTGATTGCGTATAATACTGAGAGAGTTACAGTGAGGGTGTGTTATACAGAGAGAGTAACAGTGAGGATGTTTATACTAAGAGATTTACAGTGAGGTTGTTTATACAGACAGAGTTACAGTGAGCGTATGTTATACAGTGAGACTTACAGCGAGGTTGTGTTATACTGAGAGAGTTACAGTGAGGGTATTTCATACAGAGAGAGTTACTGTGAGTGTATGTTATACAATGAGAGTTACAGTGAGTGTGTTTATACAGAGAGTTACAGTGAGGGTGTGTTATACATAGAGAGTAACTGTGAGTGTATTTTATACAGAGAGAGTTACAGTGAGGGTGTGTTATACAGAGAGAGTTACAGTGAGGGTGTGTTATACAGAGAGAGTTACAGTGAGGGTGTGTTATACAGGGAGTGTTACAGTCAGGGTGTTTGTTACCGGGAGTGTTACAGTGAGAGTGTAATTTACAGAGATTTTTACAGTGAGTTTTTGTTATACATTGAGTGTTACAGTGAGGGTGTTTTATACAGGGAGTGTTTCCGTGAGGGTGTTTTATACAGGTAGTGTTACAGTGAGGGTGTGTTATACACAGAGATTTACAGTGAGGGTGGGTTATACAGAGAGTGTAACAGTGAGGGAGTGTTATACAGGGAGCGTTACAGAGTGGTTGTTTTATACAGACAGAGTTACAGTGAGGGTGTGTAACACAGAGAGATTCAGAGTGAGGGTGTGTTATACAGGGAGTGTTACAGTGAGGGTGTTTTATACAGGTAGTGTTACAGTGAGGGTGTTTTATACAGGGAGTGTTACAGTGAAGGTGTGTTACACAGGAAGTTTTACAGTGAGGGTGTTTTATATAGGGAGTGTTACAGTGAGTGTGTATTATACAGAGAGAGTTACAGTGAGGGTGTGTTATACAGAGAGAGTTACAATGAGGTTGTTTACACAGGGAGAGATACAGTGAGGGTTTATTATACAGCGATTGCTACAGTGAGGGTGTGTTATACAGGGAGTAATACAGTGAAGGTGTTTTATACAGAGAGTGTTACAGTGAGGTTGTTTTATACAGGGATTGTTACACTGAGTACGTATTATACTGAGAGAGTTAGAGTGAGGGTGTGTTATACAGAGAGAGTTACAGTGAGGGTGTGTTATACAGAGAGAGTTACAGTGAGGGTGTGTTATACAGGAAGTGTTACAGTGAGGGTGTTTTATACAGGGAGTGTTACAGTCAGTGTGTTTTTTACCGGGAGTGTTACAGTGAGAGTGTAATTTACAGAGATTGTTACAGTGAGTTTTTGTTATACATTGAGTGCTACAGTGAGGGTGTTTTATACAGGGATTGTTTCAGAGAGGGAGTTTTATACAGGTAGTGTTACAGTGAGGGTGTGTTATACACAGAGATTTACAGTGAGGGTGGGTTATACAGAGAGTGTAACAGTGAGGGAGTGTTATACAGGGAGCGTTACAGAGTGGTTGTTTTATACAGACAGAGTTACAATGAGGGTGTGTCATACAGAGAGAGTTACAGTGAGGATGTGTTACACAGGGAGTGTTACAGTGAGGGTGTTTTATACAGGGAGTGTTACAGTCAGTGTGTTTTTTACCGGGAGTGTTACAGTGAGAGTGTAATTTACAGAGATTGTTACAGTGAGTTTTTGTTATACATTGAGTGTTACAGTGAGGGTGTTTTATACAGGGATTGTTTCAGTGAGGGTGTTTTATACAGGTAGTGTTACAGTGAGGGTGTGTTATACACAGAGATTTACAGTGAGGGTGGGTTATACAGAGAGTGTAACAGTGAGGGAGTGTTATACAGGGAGCGTTACAGTGAGGGTGTGTTATACAGGGAGTGTTACAGTGAGGGTGTTTTATACAGAGATTGTTACAGTGAGGGTGTGTTATACAGGGAGTATTACAGTGAAGATGTTTTATACAGGGAGTGTTACAGTGAGGTTGTTTTATACAGGGATTGTTACAGTGATTGCGTATAATACTGAGAGAGTTACAGTGAGGGTGTGTTATACAGAGAGAGTAACAGTGAGGATGTTTATACTAAGAGATTTACAGTGAGGTTGTTTATACAGACAGAGTTACAGTGAGCGTATGTTATACAGTGAGACTTACAGCGAGGTTGTGTTATACTGAGAGAGTTACAGTGAGGGTATTTCATACAGAGAGAGTTACTGTGAGTGTATGTTATACAATGAGAGTTACAGTGAGTGTGTTTATACAGAGAGTTACAGTGAGGGTGTGTTATACATAGAGAGTAACTGTGAGTGTATTTTATACAGAGAGAGTTACAGTGAGGGTGTGTTATACAGAGAGAGTTACAGTGAGGGTGTGTTATACAGAGAGAGTTACAGTGAGGGTGTGTTATACAGGGAGTGTTACAGTCAGGGTGTTTGTTACCGGGAGTGTTACAGTGAGAGTGTAATTTACAGAGATTTTTACAGTGAGTTTTTGTTATACATTGAGTGTTACAGTGAGGGTGTTTTATACAGGGAGTGTTTCCGTGAGGGTGTTTTATACAGGTAGTGTTACAGTGAGGGTGTGTTATACACAGAGATTTACAGTGAGGGTGGGTTATACAGAGAGTGTAACAGTGAGGGAGTGTTATACAGGGAGCGTTACAGAGTGGTTGTTTTATACAGACAGAGTTACAGTGAGGGTGTGTAACACAGAGAGATTCAGAGTGAGGGTGTGTTATACAGGGAGTGTTACAGTGAGGGTGTTTTATACAGGTAGTGTTACAGTGAGGGTGTTTTATACAGGGAGTGTTACAGTGAAGGTGTGTTACACAGGAAGTTTTACAGTGAGGGTGTTTTATATAGGGAGTGTTACAGTGAGTGTGTATTATACAGAGAGAGTTACAGTGAGGGTGTGTTATACAGAGAGAGTTACAATGAGGTTGTTTACACAGGGAGAGATACAGTGAGGGTTTATTATACAGCGATTGCTACAGTGAGGGTGTGTTATACAGGGAGTAATACAGTGAAGGTGTTTTATACAGAGAGTGTTACAGTGAGGTTGTTTTATACAGGGATTGTTACACTGAGTACGTATTATACTGAGAGAGTTAGAGTGAGGGTGTGTTATACAGAGAGAGTAACAGTGAGGGTGTTTATACAGAGAAATATACAGTGAGGGTTTTTATACAGAGATAGTTACAGTGAAGTTGTGTTATACAGAGAGAGTTACAATGAGGGTGTGTTATGCAGGAAGTGTTACAGTGAGGGTGTTCTATACATGGAGAGTTACAGTGATGATGTTTTTTACCGGGAGTGTTACAGTGAGAGTGTATTTTACAGAGATTGTTACAGTGAGGTTGTGTTATACAGGGAGTGTTACAGTGAGGGTGTTTTATACAGGGAGTGTTACAGTGAGTGTGTATTATACAGAGAGTTACAGTGAGGGTTTATTATACAGAGAGAGTTACAGTGAGGGTGTTTATACAGAGAGAGTTACCCTGAGAGCATGTTATACAGAGAGAGTTACAGTGAGGGTGTTTATGCAGAGAGAGTTACAGTGAGGGTATGTTATACAGAGAGAGTTACAATGAGGGTATGTCATACAGAGGGAGTTACTGTGAGTTTATGTTATACAGAGAGAGTTACAGTGAGGGTGTGTTATACAGGGAATAATACAGTGAAGGTGTTTTATATAGGGAGTGTTACAGTGAGGTTGTTTTATACAGGGATTGTTACAGTGAGTACGTATTATACTGAGAGAGTTACGGTGAGGGTGTGTTATACAGAGAGAGTTACAATGAGGGTGTTGATACAGAGAGAGTTACAGTGAGGGTGTATTATACATATAGTGTTACAGTTTGGGTGTGTTATACAGGGAGTATTACAGTGAGAGTGTTTTATACAGCGAATGTTATCTTGAAGTTGTTTTATACAGGTAATGTTACTGTGAGGATGTTTTATACAGGGAGTGTTACTTTGTGTGGGTATTATACTGAGTGTGTTACAGCGAGGGTGTGTTATACAGAGAGAGTAACAGTGAGGTTGATTATACAGAGCGATTTACAGTGAGGGTGTGTTATACAGAGAGAGTTTCAGTGAGGGTATGTTATAAAGTGACAGTTGCAGCGAGGGTGTGTTATACAGAGAGTGTTACAGTGTGTGTTTGTCATACAGAGAGAGTTACTGTGAGTGTATGTTATACAGTGAGAGTTACAGTGAGGGTGTTTATACAGAGACCTACAGTGAGGGTGTGTTATACAAAGCGAGTTACTGTGAGTGTATGTTATACAGAGTTACAGTGATGATGTGTTATACAGAGAGAGTTACAGCGAGGGTGTGTTATACAGATAGGGTTACCGTGAGGGTGTGTAATACAGAGAGAGTTACAGTGAGGGTGTGTTAGACAGAGAGTGTTACAGTGAGGGTGTTTTATACAGGTAGTGTTACAGTGAGGGTGTTTTATACAGGGAGTGTTACAGTGAGGGTGTGTTATACAGGAAGTGTTACAGTGAGGGTGCTTTATACAGGGAGTGTTATAGTGAGTCTGTATTTTACAGAGAGAGATACAGTGAGGGTGTATTATACAGAGAGTGTTACAGTGAGGGTGTTTTATACAGGGAGTGTTACAGTGTAGGTGTGTTATACAGGAAGTGTTACAGTGAGGGTGTTTTATACAGGGTGTGTAATAGTGACTGTGTATTATACAGAGAGAGTTACAGAGAGGGTGTGTTATACAGAGAGAGTTACAATGAGGGTGTTCATACAGAGAGAGATACAGTGAGGGTGTATTATACAGAGAGTTTTACAGTGAGGTTGTGTTATACAGGGATAATTACAGTGAAGGTGTTTCATACAGGTAGTGTTACAGTGAGGGTGTTTTATACAGGCAGTGTTACAGTGAGGGTCTTTTATACAGGGATTGTTACAGTGATTGCGTATTATACAGAGAGAGTTACAGTGAGGGTATGTTATACAGTGAGAGTTATAGCGAGGGTGTGTTATACAGAGAGACTTACAGTGAGGTTATGTCATACACAGAGAGTTACTGTGAATGTTTGATATACAGTGAGAGTTACAGTGAGGGTGTTTATACAGAGATGTACAGTGAGGGTGTGTTATACAGAGAGAGTTACTGTGAGTGTATGTTATACAGAGAGAGTTACTGTGAGGGTGTGTTATACAGATAGAGTAACGGTGAGTGTGCGTTATACAGAGAGTGCTACAGCGAGGGTGTGTGATACAGAGAGTGTTCCAGCGAGGGTGTGTTATACAGAGATTTAAAGCGAGGGTGTGTTATACAGTGAGAGATACAGCGAGGGTCTGTTATACAGAGAGACTTACAGTGAGAGTGTGTTATACAGAGAGAGTTACAGCTAGGGTGTTTATACAGAGCGAGTTACAGTGAGGGTGTGTTATACAGAGTCAGTTACAGTCAGGGTGTATTATACACACAGTATTACAGTGAGGGTGTGTTATACAGAGAGTGTTACAGTGAGGGTGTGGTATACACAGAGAGTTACATTGAGGGTGTGTTATACAGAGAGTGTTACGGTGTGGGTGTGTTATACAGGGAGAGTTACAGTGATGTTGTTTTATACAGATAGAGTTACAGTGAGGATGTTTTATACAGAGAGTGTTACAGTGAGGGTGTTTTATACAGGTAGTGTTACAATGAGGTTGTTTATACGGAGAGAGTTACAGTGAGGATGTTTATACAGAGAGAGTTACAGTGAGGGTATGTTATACAGTGAGAGTTACAGCGAAAGTGTGTTATACAGAGAGAGTTACAGTGAGTGTATGTCATACAGAGAGAGTTACTGTGAGTGTATGTTATACAGTGAGAGTTACAGTGAGGTTGTTTATACAGAGAGTTACAGTGAGGGTGTGTTATACAAGGAGTGTTACAGTGAGGGTGTTTTATACAGGGAGTGTTACAGTGAGGGTGTTTTATACAGGTAGTGTTACAGTGAGGGTGTTTTATACAGGGAGTGTTATAGTGAGTGTGTATTATATAGAGAGAGTTACAGTGAGGGTGTGTTATACAGAGAGTTACAATATGGGTGTTTATACAGAGAGTTACAGTGAGGGTGTTTATACAGAGAGAGTTACACTGAGGGCATGTTATACAGAGAGAGTTACAGTGAGGGTGTTTATACAGAGAGAGCTACTGTGCGTGTATGTTATATAGAGAGAATTACAGTCAGGGTATTTTATACAGAGAGAGTTACAGTGAGGGTGTGTTATACAGAGAGTTACAGTGAGGGTGTTTATACAGAGAGAGTTACACTGAGGGCATGTTATACAGAGAGAGTTACAATGAGGGTGTTTATACAGAGACAGTTACTGTGCGTGTATGTTATATAGAGAGAATTACAGTGAGGGTATTTTATACAGAGAGAGTTACAGTGAGGGTGTGTTATACAGAGAGTGTTACAGTGAGGGTGTTTTATACAGAGAGAGTTAGAGTGAGGGTGTGTTATACAGAGAGAGTTACAGTGAGGGTGTGTTATACAGAGAGTTTTACAGTGAGTGTGTGTTATACAGGGAGTGTTACAGTGAGGGTCTGTTATACTGAGTGTGTTACAGTGAGTATGTGTTATACAGAGTGTGTTACAGTGAGTATGTGTTATACAGGGAGTGTTACAGTGAGGGTGTGTTATACAGAGAGTGTTACAGTGAGGGTGTGTTATGGTCAGAGCTATCCCTAGGTTACGACAAATCGGCGCAACTGCCCCTGGGCCCATGATTCGACCTCGCAGTGTCAGAACTAGTACTCTTCCGAACTAGTTAACTTCTTTAAAGCCAGCATACAGCACATAGTGTCCACCCTGCAGAATAAGTACCTCACTTATTGTGTTTATTTTCATTCCTGAGCAATTTAAACCCTCCACTTCTTATTTTATTTTTCTCCCAGTACACATTTGCAACTAACATTTGCTAAACATGGACAGTCTTTTTTTTAAGTCAAAGTATTTCCTTGCATCGCATTTGTAATTTTTTTTAAAAAGTTGAACGCAGTGAATGTCCTCACTCCAACATTTAGGCTGGAACCTTCCAGCGATCCCTTGGCGGGTTCCCCTGCAGCGAGCCGTTGAAATCTCCGTTCACATCGGCTGGACCAGAAAATCCCATTGGTGTGAGGGGCTGGAAAAGTCTGGCCTTAAATTTTTCTCCAGTCAGGGTGTGTTAGTAATAATGTTATAATGGAATCCCATAGAAATTATGGATTTCTCCTGAACTAAAGGAGAACCAACAATTACCATAGAGGCAGTGCAGCGAAGGTTCACTAGGCTGATACCCAGAAAGGTAGGACTGTCGTATGAAGAGAGATTGGTTCAGCTGGGCCTGTATTCACTAGAGTTTAGAAGAATGAGAGAGGATCTGATTTTAACGTATAAAATTCTAACAGTGCTAGACAGACTGGATGCAGGGAGGACATTTCCCCTGGTTGTGGAGTCTAGAACCAGGGGTCACAGCCTCAGGATACTGGGTAGGCCATGATGAGGAGATGAGGAAAAATGTCTTCACTCAGAGGGTGATGAACCTGTGGAATTCTCTCCTCTGAAGGCTGTGGAGGCCGCGTCACTGAGTATATTCAAGAAAGAAATTGATAATTTTTTGGATATTAGAGGCATCAAGGGGTACGGAAAACGGGAATGTGACATTGAGATAGAGGATCAGCCATGATCATAATGAATGGCGGAGCAGGCTCGAAGGGCTGAATGGCCTACTCCTGCTACTAGTTTCTATGTTTCTATGTTAATTGCATCCAGCCTTGGAAGCAAGGTGTAGCTTTACGTACGACACAGTTATCGCTGCCAGTAATGCAGTACATGCTTGTAACCGAGAGCTCAGTAGCTGGTGCTCCTTTTCACACACATGCTCAGGGGCCCAGCCATCAGAGGAAGTTTGTATAAAAATGTTACAAGGGGCCCACACAGTGTGATTTACCCTGGCCCCCCATCCCCCTAGTGGCAGCCCTGGTTATAGAGAGATTTTACAGTGAGCAGCTTTTAGACACAGTGAGAATGTGTTATACAGAGTGTTACAGTGATAATGTGCTGTAGAGAGATGTCACAGTGAGGGTCTGTTATAGTGTTACAGTGAATGTAATACAGAGAGTTACTGTCAGTTATACAGTGCATTACAGTGAGAGTCCATTATACAAAGTGTTACAGCGAGAGTCTGTTATACAGAGTTACAGTGAGACTGTATTATATAGAGTGCTATAGTGAGAGCCTGTTATACAAAGACTTACAATGAGAGTGTGTTATACAGAAAGTTACAGTGAGGGTATGTTATACACAGCATTACATTGAGGGTGTGTTATACACAGTGTTATAGTAAGGGTGTGTTATACAGTGTTACAATGAGGGGGTGTTATACAGAATGTTATAGTGAGAGTGTTTTATACAGTGTGATACAGTGAGGGTGTGTTATGCAGAGATTTACAGCGAGAGTGTGCTATACAGAGTGTTACAGTGAGAGTCTTTTATACAGAGAGTATTACAGTGAGGGCGTGGTACAGAGAGAGTGTGGTATAGAGAGTGTTACAGTGAGGGTGTGTTATATCGAGTGTTGTAGTGAGAGTGTGTTACACAGAGAGTGTTACAGTGAGGGTGTGGTATATAGAGTGTTACAGTGAGGGTGTGTTATACAGAGAGTGTTACAGTGAGGGTGTGTTATATTGATTGTTACAGTCAGGGTGTATTACACAGAGAGTGTTACAGTGAGGATGTGTTATACAGAAAGTATTAAGTGAGGGTTGGTTATAGAGTGTTACAGTGACGGTGTGTTACACAGAGACTGTTACAGTGAGTGGGTGTTATACAGAGAGTATTAAGTGAGTGTTTGTTATAGAGAGATTGTTACAGTGAGAATGGGCTGGATTGTCAATCCAGGGTCTGGAACCCGACAACCAGAATATTTCCAAGTCCCAGTACTTCGTCTTGCCTGCATCAGTGACATGATGCAATTTTTAAACGCAGAAGGCCTAATTGACTTGGGCGAGATTGGCACTCAATTAGCAGTGCCAGAAGTGGAGGACTTGGAAATCAAGGGCCCTTTGAAAAGGGAGTGCCAGGCATGACTGAGTTTGCTGTTCACTGATGAGATAATGCAGAGGTTCACAGAAGGCCAGCATTGGGAGGGGCAGGCATCCATGAGTGGATCCAATGCTCTCAGATGCCTCTTTTGAGGTGTAAACTAAGTCAGTTGTTGAGAGGCATGAGATATTTTCCCTGGCATCAGGTAGAAGAAATACACCCAGAGGTACCGAAAGAGCCTGGGTGGAAGTGGCGACAGAGGTCAGCAGTAGAGGAGTGACCAGGAGGATGTGGGTCCAATGTCGTAAAAGATTCAGTGGCCTGATAAGATCTAGAAAGGTCAGTGCAAGCGACACCTGAGTGAGAGAGCTCTAACTCTGCACACAGCAGCATGCACATGAGCTGAACAGACTGAATGCCCATCGTTCTCCTGAACATTGTCAGAGCAAGTGGTCAGTTGCATCACTGAGACGTCTGCCACCCTCTAGTATGGGTGCAATTGAGAAGTTGGCACTGAGGAGTGCAGCAGGTGATGTTAATGTCATGCTGGAATGGGTGAGGGAGACCCGGTGACTCATACATCATTCTCACCACTTCATGCAGGAAAAAAGAGCTCACAATAACCTAGGGATGTCTCAAACAGGTGTATGATCAATTTGACACCTAAGGAAGAGACAGCACTGGACATTTTAAGGGTGCCATGTTGGTAGGCCGTGGCGATGGTGAGATGGGGGCAGCGAAGAGCAGGGTCATTTAATTGCTCAATCCTCAGGTGAAGGACATGAAAGGAATTCCTGCCCGATGTGTGCTGCGGCTCTTTGACTGCTGTCATCTATTGGGTTGGTTGTGCTGAGGCACTGCTTAGTTATCCGAGTTCTCATCAACTCTTGTATTTCCCACAGGGCCTGTAGTGGAGGGGGAGCTGAGTGTCCTTGCATAGTCATCACTGGCCTCCTCAGTCAGGGGTGTCTATAGAGCTTGCACCATCACATCCTACCTCCACACCATCCACCAGCGCCAACACTCATCTCAGACCTGAATCAAGATTAGAAGGCAGAGCACTTGGTGAGCAGCAGATCACAGTTAAGCAGGAGGGGCAGGCTGAGGCAGAGTCACCTGTGGACAGATCTTTATGGAGGATGGAGAACTACACAGCAATGCTCCACTGAATGAAGATGCTGGACCTTGGTTGTCCTAGGCAAGGAGGGTTTTTCTGGAGCATCAAAGGCAGATGAGTTCCTGAATGTTGGAGATCTCTGAGAAATTGTAGAGCAATGGGCAGATAATGAAGGAGTCCGTGCTGTGTAGATGCTCCATTATGGCTCAAGGGATTTGAATGAGCTTCTCCATTGAGGGAATGGTCACCCTCTTGGAAAGCCATATGCAGCACCTCTCTGCGTGGGTGCAGGAACAGCATGTTAACATGCACAGAGAGAGTGAGACTCTCTGTAGTACGGACTACTCAGCGTTACTGATGGCTCAAAGATTCTTGGTGCAGATGCCAGCTATGTCTCAGCCAGTGGCCTCATCCAGCATCCCAGAGCCCCATGAAAGGGCTGAGGCAGTCAAAGAGGCTGAAGAGGGGGCCAACCCCTCAGGGAGGCACTGGTGTCATCCCTCAAATGCAAGGCCCTTCCCACTCAGGAAGCATCCCTGTCGCAAGGCCCTGTGACAGTAGCTGCTCATACAATGATATAGGTGCCACAGCCTGTGAAGGAGCCCACATGGTCACATCCAAGACAAGGACAGGAACCATGGGCATCTCAGCCAGGTGTAGGAACAATGGAGCAGGCTTCCTCTACCTTATTCTCAGCCACAGGGGAGGTAGGGTGTAGGAGTGGGTGTGAGCACAAGACACCATGCCATTAGTTACACTTAATGTGTCACCTGGGTGAAGTTCTCCATACTTGCTTGGTCATTCATTTCTCCTGTAGTAATTGCAATTGGTGAAATCAGTTAGACCATTGTGTTATTGAAGTTTGGTATCAAAATTGAGATGCAGGTTAAGTGGGGAGTGGGGACCAGGGGGTCGGGGTGGTGCCGGGGCTTGGTGTGATTCCACGTTCCATGATGCAGGGCAATGGTGGTGGTGGAGGCCACAGTCTCAATGTATTTGGGTGACGATGTGATTATTCAGATGTGTACTTGCTGGATAATTTCTTACTCTGATGGAAGGTAAGCCACAGAATTATCTGTCTTACAGTTGAGGGCACTCAAGTGAAACATTTCTGAATCAATATGGCCCTTATGGCCATGCAGCTAGCCAATCGCCAGAGGCCTGGGACAGTCAGCGGTCTTCCTCCGATGCCTGGACAAGCGCTGGTGGTTGGACTGGAGGGAGGAAAGACTGCACAGGCCTTGTCCTTTCATTAGCCACATGTGGACACCATCTCCACTGTGACTGCCACCCTTGGCACTCTACTCCTGCCTGCAGGAACCAGGCTCCACTCATCCGCTTCCCTCCATCTCTGTCCCTTCCCCCTCCCTGCTTACCTTCCTCCACTACCTTCTCCAATCCCTCTCTCTCCCTCTTTCTCTCCCTCTTCCCGCTCTCCCTTCCCTGATCCTCCTCCCACCTCCCCTTCTACCATCCCTTCCCCATTCCACCTCTCCTCACCCTTCTCTCTCTCCCCCAAATCTCCTCCTAACCCAGATCTCCCTTTACCCCATTGTCCAGTCCCCCCACACATAATCCTCCACTCCCCACCTCTATTCTACCACTGCCTTGCTCCCGCAACCTGCTCCCTAAACTCCCCTTCCTCCTCTCCTTTTGCTGCCTCCCTCTGCTAGCTCTTCTAGATTTCAGCGCTCTCTTTCCCCATCGCTGATCTCCTTTGCCTGCTTTTTGTGTGTGCAGGACATCTCAAGGTATTAAACTGCGGAATGACCAAGCCTTCTCTCGACACTGATACCGACAGCACAGCTGAACTCCTCTACACCAGCTCCCAAGCAGCCTTTATCACATTGTGCTGTTGTGTGATTTAATTCTGGCCTCAGTTAAACATCTGCTGTTCCAGTGCAGTGATTTCTGCCCTGAGCTGGAGGAGGAAGGGAAGAAGTGTGGAAGGATGAGGCATTAAACTGAAGCCTCACCTCCTTGTTTCTGTTTAATAAGATTTTAAACATTCCACAGCAGGAGCTCTTTCTTTCTCTCTGCGCTTACATTCATCCCTCAACCTACCATGTGACCTGTGCTGTACCCGACTGACCTGTGCTGTACCCGACTGACCTGTGCTGTACCTCACTGACCTGGGCTGTACCTGACTGACCTATGCTGTACCCAACTGACCTGGGCTGTACCTGACCTGTGCTGCACCCAACTGACCTGTGCTGTACCTGACTAACCTGTGCTGTACCCAACTGACCTGTGCTGTACCTGACTGACCTGTGCTGTACCTGACCTGTGCTGTACCCGACTGACATGTTCTGTACCCGACTGACGTGTGCTGTACCCGACTGACCTGTGCTGTACCTCACTGACCTGTGCTGTACCGACCTGTGCTGTACCCGATTGACCTGTGCTGTAACTGACTGACCTGTGCTGTACCCGACTGACCTGTGCTGTACTTGACCTGTGCTGTACCCGACTGACTGTACTGTACTCGACTGACCTGTGCTGTACCTGACTTGTGCTGTACCTGACTGACCTGTGCTGTACCTGACTGACCTGTGCTGTACCCAACTGACCTGTGCTGTACCCAACTGATGTCTGCTGTACCCAACTGACCTGTGCTGTACCTGACTGACCTGTGCTGTACCTGACTGGCCTGTGCTGTACCTGACCTATGCTGTACCCAACTGACCTGTGCTGTACCTGACCTATGCTATACCTGACTGACCTGTGCTGTACCTGACTAACCTGTGCTGTATCCGACTGACCTGTGCTGTACCTGACCTGTGATGTACCTGACTGACCTGTGCTTTACCCGACTGACCTGTGCTGTACCTGACCTGTGCTGTACCTGACCTGTGCTGTACCTGACCAATGTTATCACTGACCCATGCTGAACCTGGCCTGTACTGCACATAATCCATACTGTACCTGATCCATACTGCAATCAGAAAAGAAAATGCTGAAAACACTCAGTAGGTTAAGCAGCATCTGTGGAGAGAGAAAAGAAGTTAACATTTCAGGCTGTCGTCTTTCATTAGCATTGATGCTGCCTAGCCAGTTGAGTGTTTCCAGCACTTTCTGTTTTTATTTCAGATTTCCAGCATCTGCAGTATTCTACTTTTCTGGTCCATATTGTACCTGACTGCTGGACCTGTGCTGTACTTGGCTGAGCTGTACTGCAATCATTTGATCTGTATTATCTATACTTGACCTGTAATGACTGATAATGCTTCCAGTAGTGCAATGGAGGAGACTTGACAGATCGGATGCTAAGAGGATGTTTCCCCTTATGGGAGAGACTGCAACCAGGGGACACAGTTTAAAAATAAGGGGTCTCCCATTTAAGATGGAGGTGAGGAGAATTTTTTTTCTCCCAGAGAGTTGTTAGCCTGTGGAATTCTCTTCCCCAGAGAGCAGTGGAGGCTGGCTCATTGAATATCTTTAAGGCTGGGGTAGATATATTCTTGATTGACAAGGGAGTCAAAAGTTCTGTGGGGAGACAGGAAAGTAGAGTTGAGGCTACAATCAAATCAGCTATGATCTTATAAAATGGCGGAGCAGGCTCAAGGGGCCGAATGGCCTACTCCTAGTTCATATGTTCCTAGGTGGGGAGGGACAGGCACTATTGCAAAGTCAGAGGAATGGAGATTGTGATCAAGGGAAGCATTTCTCAAATTTCAGTAGAATGATACTGGGGCCGAAAGGGTTAAATGACAAAGTAAGGTTGCAAAGCTATACTTTGCATCCCCGAGAGTTTAGAAGGCTGAAGGGAGATTTAAATGAGTTATTTCAAATGTTAAAAGGGTTCAAGAGGGAAAATGCAGAGAAGCTATTTTCTCTGGTGGAGGAATCTAGAGCAAGGGGACACAATTTTAAAATTGGAGTCAGGCAATTCTGCAACGAAATAAGGAACATTTCTTCACACAAAATGCAGTGGAAATCTGGAACCCCCTCCCCCCTCCCCAACATCCACCCTCCACCAGGAAAGGCTGTGGATACTGGGGGTTTTCAAGGCTGAGTTTAATAGATTTTTGTCAGGTAACGATCAAGGGATATGGAGTAAAGGCAGATAAATGGAGTTAAGCTATAAAAACAAAAAAACTGCGGATGCTGGAAATCCAAAACAAAAACAGAATTACCTGGAAAAACTCAGCAGGTCTGGCAGCATCGGCAGAGAAGAAAAGAGTTGACGTTTCGAGTCCTCATGACCCTTTGACAGAACTTAAGTGAGTTAAGCCACTGATCTAGACACTGGGGCCAATGAATAGCAGAGCTGTCACAAGGGGCTGAATGGCCTCCTCCTGTTCTGATGTTGAGTTATTTTTGCAGTGATCCCATTCTGTCACCAGAGGGTGCATTATTAAGAATTAAAATCAACAGACAATCAAAACCTTTCTGACACACCAACAAAGTCAACGGGTTTCGTTTAACACAAATCCCATTAAGTGCTGAATTACTTCATACTTGCTGGATTTCTGCTCGTGTATGTTGACAATGACTACACTGTCAACATCCTATGTACCTGAATTCTAACAAAGGCTTGCATACATAAGAAATGTTTTGATTTATATTGCCCTGTGAGTACAAGAGCAGTGTCTAAATCTGATACTGCTGCATTTGTCAGATTTACAAGATAGTGAGATGGAGGGGAGAGAAGCAGTGAAGACACTGTGAACAGATGTGGAAATGGCTCTAGCAGTTACTACCTTGCAGTGCCCAAAGGTGCTGAGGGTACGATTGTGTCGTGAGTATTACACTGAACCACCATCTCAACAGCTAAGAGTTTAAATCGCACTATAGTACCCAGAAAAATTACCATGAAAACGGATTATCAGAAAAATCCAAGCTACTCATTCTCATCCTTTGAGGAAGGAAAACTGCTATCTATGTTTACTCTCCCTGGCTTATATGTGACTCCAGTCCCAGCCCATTGTGGTTGATTCCTAACTGCCCTATGAAGCGACCTGACAAGTCATTAGATTTCACCTATATCAGATTCTACAAAATATTGTTTCATTTTCTCATATAAAGGGGAATGTTTATTAGAAATTGTGGGATGACAAGATTAACATACAAAAAGGAGCATTTCTATTTGAAATTTCCCATTTTTTACCTCTCAGATTTGGTTTGAATTTGACTGGACTGGACTTTGAGATTCATCAAAAGCAAAATTTAAAAAACATGAAACCAGGAACTGCCAACCACAATCACAAGTCTCCCTCCCCAATTACTTTCTAAGGCACTCTGCAATCCCACCTCTCTACTCATATCGTATTCTCCCCAATCACTTTCACTCTCTCCAAAATGCTTTCTCTCTCTTACCCTGAAGCTTCCTTTCCCTCAATCTCATTCACTCTCCCTAACACTTTGTTCCCGCTCTCCCTTAACTAGGTAAACTAAAAATAAATCAAGAAGAACTAACTGGATTTTTTTGCAAACTGAAAAGTGGTGATGGAGAAATGAACAAGATTAAAGACAGACCAATCTCCAGAGTCTGTCGTTTCCATCCCGAGGCATTAATAGAAGTTGGTGATTAAATTATTGATGTGTTAGGCATGATCTTCCAAACCTGTCTCAATTCAGGAATTGTCTCCTTGGGTGGGAAAACTGTGAATGTTACTCCATTATTTAAGAAGTTCAGGAGAGATAAACCAAGAAATTGTAGGCCCATTTATCAAGCATCAGTTATGAGGAAGTTACTGTTATAAGGGGCTGAGTGACTGACAATTTGGACAAACAATGGCTGGTCAGTAAAAGCCAGTGGAAAATTGTAAAGCATAAGACATATCCATCAAACCAGGCTGAATTTTTTGGACGTGGTAACCAATGTAGTAAATAGGGGAGTGTATATAGGTGTTATTTACATGGACTTAGAGAAGACATTCACAAGGTTCCACAGCTGAGACAGTTAACAAAAATGAGCAGGCATTGAACTGGAGACAAGCTTTATTTTTATATATTCATTAATGGGATGTGGGTGTCGTTGGCTAGGCCATCATTTATTGCCTGGCCAAGTTGCTCTTGAGGTGGTGGTGTAGTGGTATTATCACTGGACTAGTAATCTAGAGGCCCAGGTTATTGCTCTGGGACCTGGGTTTGAATCCTGCCATAGCAGATGGTGGAATTTAAATTCAATAAAAATCTGGAATTAAAAAAAAGTAAATTAAAAAGTCTAATGATGATTATGAAACCATTGCTGATTTTTGTAAAAACCCATCTGGATCACTAATGTCCTTTAGGGAAGGAAATCTGCCATCCTTACCTAGTCTGGCCTACATGTGACTCCAGACCCATTGCATTGTGGTTGATTCTTAAATGCCCTCTAAACAAGGACAATTAGGGATGGGCAATGAAGCCCACATTTCATGAACGAATTTAAAAAATCCACTTATCAGGATGTGCTCCAGGGATCCATACTGGGATCTCAGTTTTTCACTTTGGGTGAAGCAATAGAGAGCTGTATAACTAAGTTTGTAGATGACATTAAGGTAAGTGTCATTATAAAATGGTGTGGGTGGCAGTAGAATGTTGTAAAGGTTTATAGATAGGTGAAGAGGGTGGGCAAAATTGTTCAATGTGGTAAGTGTGCGGCCACCTATTTTAAACCTAAGGTCAAATTTCCTTCTCTCCCAAAGATCCCCTTTTCTACCCAAATTTTTCTCTTCAACCCCAAACCTCTCCTCTCATGGCCCACATTCTCCTCGGATCTCACAATCTCCCTAACGCCCCAGCTCTTCATTTTCTCTCACTCATCAAGTATTTTTGTCTCCTAAAATCTCAGGCACTCGAAATCTCCCTCCCGCCAATAATGTTTATCTCTTCCAACCAATTACTCTCTCTCTCTCCTCCAGTTATCTCCCCTCGGCCTCTGTCCCTCTCTCTCTCTCTCCTCCAGTTATCTCCCCTCGGCCTCTGTCCCTCTCTGTCTCCCTCCCGCAGCCTCTCTCCCTGTACCGGTGTACTGACAGCTCTGTCTCGGCTGGTGGGGAGGGGGGGACAGTACTTGGGTCGGGGTCCCGGCAGCGCTTTATTTTTTTTATGAGATTAGAAGGCGTGTGGTGGGGCTGGGGGGAGAGGAACGCTGGGCGGCGAGCGTCGGGAGCGGAGGACGCCGCGTTTAAATATTCATATCTCAGCCTTTTCTGCATCGGCATTCCTGGACAACTTTGGAGTTAAATCCAGGAGGCAGGGAGACGGAGCCAGGGCTTCAGCCAGAGGAAAAAGAGCTCAGGTCGGCTGGTCGCTCCCTTGGTACCTGGAGATGTGTGTGTGTTTGTGTGCGGCAGGACAACCCAGTCAGTCCAGCTCCTTGGACACATCGCTGCCCGTCATCTGAACGGTTAGCAGGCACACAACATGCTTTCAAGGCTCTGAGAGGAAGGGAGGCTTTAGGAAGCTGTGAGCTTTCAGTGTGTGTGTGTGTGTGTGTGTAGATGGAGGTTGTGTCTCTCTTGCAATGTCAGGTTATTAATGTTTATAAGATGCACCGAGCTGGGAGCCATCAGGAACGTGGAGACTGAAACCGCGACTGCCCAACTAGAGTTGGACGGAGAGCTGTGATCCCAGGACTGACCTTGCTTCGTATCCCTGAGCTTTCCGATCTCAATATTTAGCCTCCCCGCCCTCCCTGTTGCCGAGAAACTCCTTGAAGGATTTCTTCATCTTCCTCCTCACTCTCTCAAATACAGATGTCCCAAGGCATAGTCCCCAGATCCTGGACTAAGATCATGTTCGCGCCCTTGTCAGGAGCTGCCCTGAAACATGGCATCTAGATTAGGGGTCAGAGTAGTGCCATCTTCATCCAGGGGGACTCGCAGGTTCTTCTTCATCTTCACCCTCTCGCTCTCCTTCACCTATCTGTGTTACAGCCTCATCTTCTGCGGCGATTCGATCATGCAGAAACCCCTCAGCTTCCCCGAAGATCGAGCCTGCTACTTGCTGCAGGCTGGGGCAGCCAAGAAACTCCTGCAGAGGTCCCAGTACTGTGCCAACGCCGAGCCCCGGGCTGCTCGCCACGGGGAGGAAGCCCGGGGGGAGCGAGTACGGGACACCCAGCTCCAGGCAGCTTCTCCCGGGCGGCGACCCGCCAACAGGACAGTCACCCCGAGGGCTCCGGCGCCCCTCCCCCAGGAGCGGCAAAGGGGCAGCAACGCGACCTCCAAGCTCGGCAGTAAGCGCCTGCCCCTGGCCATCATCGTCGGGGTGAAGAAAGGAGGGACCCGGGCGGTGCTGGAGTTCATCCGCGTCCACCCCGATGTCAGAGCGCTGGGCACCGAGCCGCACTTCTTCGACAGGCACTACGAGAAGGGGCTGGAATGGTACAGGTAAGGGTGGGATTGGCACAGTGTGGACATAGTGTGGGTATAGTATGGACACAATATAGACATGGTATTAGCACAATGGACATGGTACATGCATTATATGGATATGGACATAATATGGACATGATATGGACAGAGTATGCACATAAGTGTGGGAATTGTGTGGACATGGTATGGCCACAATATGGGCACCATATAGACTTGGTATGGGCATGGCACATGGGTATGGGCACAGGATGGGCATTGTGTATATATTGTGCAGGTACCATATGTGCATGGTATATGCACAATATGTGCATTGTATGGATATTTGGCATTGTATAGGCTTAGTATGGGCATGGACACACTGTGGGTATGATATGAATATAGTGTGGCACTTTATGAGCACACTAGTGACATAGTATGGATGGTCTGGGTATACATGCCAGCCTCAAGTCCTCATACTTCTTCTTACTGAGTTAACCTCATTGAACATCTTCCATGATCTTTATCTATCTGTATCTATCTATACAACCAATTTTCTATCTTTAAACTATTTTGAAAATCATTGGGAAGTTCTGCTTTTGTTAAAGATTTAAATGAAACTGCCGTGAAGAACTGTACCTGGTGCGTAAGATGTGTCCCAGCCCTCCAAATGTGTGATGTACACATCTCATGTACCCCTGTCCCCAGGTGTGACATGTACTCCTGTCTCCAGATGTGAGATGTACCCCTATCTCGACATGTGAGATGTACCCTTGTCTATAGATGTGAGGTATATCCTGATTCCAGATGTGAGATGTCGCTGGGCCTATCTTAAATTATTTTAACCTGACCACATTTCTTCAGTGTCCACTGTAGATTGGTGTCTTCTTTTTTAAACCATTCAGTCAGTGGCTGAATGATGCACTAAAGGGTTAACATGCTTATCTCAGTACATTCTGCATTGGGATGTGCTGATTTCAATGTAAGAATAGGGAGCCTGCCTTTAATGGTTTGGTTCCTTTCAGGCTGATCACTTACTCCCGGGATTGATGAGGAATGGAACTGAGGCAATCCTTAACTAGCCTGGGTGTTTGGGGTTGGGAAAAAAATATAATATTTTTAATTTTTAATTTGTATCATCTTGACAATTTCTGCTGTTGTGACTCAAGGACAGAGAAGCTTTTATCATCCCTAACCCTCTCATTAATACCCTGACATATTCACTCCTAAAGAGGCACTATCTTACAAAAACCTCTTTTTTAATTTGTGGAAGCATAAAGCCATGGCATTAGCAATTAGAAATTCACCATTATGTCACGATGTGACAGCATTGTGATGAAAGTGAAAAATGACTCGAGTTCATCCCTCCTTCCCTCTTTCCCCAAGCTTTTTCTTCCTCCCTCCTTCAATCGCTCCCTCCATCCTTCCCTCCCTGCCTCCCTCCAGCTCTCTCTCCCTTCCTCTCTCCCTCTCTGTCTCCATTCCTCCCTTCCACTCACTCTCTCTCTCCCTCTCTTTCTCTCCCTCTCTACTTTCCACCCTCTCTCCTGCTCTTTTCATCCCTTCTTTCCTCACTCACACCTCCTTCCCATTCTCTCTCCTTCCTGATCACTGGCTCTCTTCCACTCTCTCTCTCATGATTCCTCTTTCCCTTTTGACAGAATAAGGCTTGCCACATGGTGTTCATTTAAAAAAAAAGGTGTATGTTTATTGAAAGATAAATTACAAATCTCCCAATCGCTAATTGGGGAAATGGTCCTTGCAGTGGAGCAATGAGCTATATAGAGCAGGAAGATCCCAGACACCAGCGTTCCTCCTGTTGAGTGAGCTGGCCTCAGCTAGTATTAGCCATACTGACTGTCAACCAGGGAGGGGAAAATTCGCCCGTTCCCCCCATGGGGAAAGTGCACACAATCAGATGAGGACAGAATCAGGTTTGATTCTGATGCCCACCCCCCATTCTCATGTTCGAATGACCTGCTGACACTCATTTCCTGGGCCCAGATGTGAGAAATGGGCATTCAGTTGAGGTACTGTGCAGCATCCAGGTATCAATGGGAAATGTACTTCCCTGCAGGAAAATGGCAGCAAAGGTAAGGGGAATAAAGCAAACAACAGGATCAGGAAATGCTCCGAGTTTGTGTCTCAGCGTCTGCTCACATTCTGTGAAATAGGTCATTCTCTCCCAGTGCACACCTAATCCAGCTAGAGAGTAGTTTTTTAAAACATATTAAAACAACAATATTAAAAAAAACAGAGACCATGCAGAGCAGTTCAAATCAGAATGCAAAACCCCTTTCTGTTCCTGTGCTCGGTGTAACACCCCGTTGTTGCAGTTTGAATGGTGGGATTTCATTCTGCTGTCTGCACTCATAAAATAATGTACACCTGACATTACAAAAATAAAATGGTAATTTAAGTGTATGATTATTATAGATAAAGAATCTCTTTCAGGCAACAGTTTGGTTTGACAATGAACTACGGATAACTCCTTTGCAATTTCAGGATCGAGGTGAATTATTGGGCTGAAGACACCCATTCCCCCACTGACAGTCTCAGTAATAGATTCATTGATTTGCTTCCTTACCCCACCCCACATTAAGTGAAATTAATTAAATTGTTCTCACCTCTCAATCAGGAGAGCCACAAGCTGAGACTCAGGTCCACCCAACTCAACACTGGCACAAAATAAGAGCTTTATTTTTGAATATCAACTATTATCCAGAGTGTAAGTCACAAACTACGAGATAATAGAGTCTTGCTTTATTTTTCTATCACTCTCTCTTTCTAAGTCTATGCATGTGAACATTGAAAAAGGATGAAATTAGGTTCGACTTTGATGAGCTTGTTTGTTTTTATTGTATTTGTCCCTCATCAACCTGAGGGACAGGAACTGATGATTACTCTTTGCGTTAGTGTGAACATGAAGCACTCATCAATTAACAAGAATTGCTAAGGTTACCTCTATTGACAGCTGTAGCTTAATGAGCAACACTCTCATCTTGGAGTCAGCAAGTCCCATACCAGAGACTTGAGCACATAATCCAGGCTACGCAGTGCACTGATGGAGTGCTGCACTGACAGAGGTGCCGTCTTTCAGCTGGGATGATTCATTGAAGATAAAACAAAGAAAACTGCGGATGCTGGAAATCCAAAACAAAAACAGAATTACCTGGAAAAACTCAGCGGGTCTGGCAGCATCGGCGGAGAAGAAAAGAGTTGACGTTTCGAGTCTTCATGACCCTTTGACAGAACTTGATTTCGAGTCCAGGAAAGAGTTGAAATATAAGCTGGTTTAAGGTGTGTGTGGGGGGGGGGGGGGGGGGGGGCGGAGAGAGAGAGAGAGACAGAGGTGCTTGTGTAGACAAACAAGCTGTGATAGAAGCAGATCATCAAAAGATGTCAGTGACAATGGGACAAAAGAACACATAGGTGTTAAAGTTAAAGTTGGTGATATTATCTAAATGAATGTGCTAATTAAGAATGGATGGTAGGGCACTCAAGGTACAGCTCTAGTGGGGGTGGGGGGAGCATAAAAGATTTTAAAATATTTAAAAATAATGGAAATAGGTGGGAAAAGAAAAATCTATAAAATTTATAGGGAAAAAAAGGGGGAAAAAAAGGGGGAAACAGAAAGGGGGTGGGGATGGGGGAGGGAGCTCACGACCTAAAGTTATTGAATTCAATATTCAGACCGGAAGGCTGTAAGGTGCCTAGTCGGAAGATGAGGTGTTGTTCCTCCAGTTTGCGTTGGGCTTCACTGGAACAATGCAGTAAGCCAAGGACAGACATGTGGGCAAGAGAGCAGGGTGGAGTGTTAAAATGGCAAGCGACAGGGAGGTTTGGGTCATTCTTGCGGACAGACCGCAGGTGTTCTGCAAAGCAGTCGCCCAGTTTACGTTTGGTCTCTCCAATGTAGAGGAGACCACATTGGGAGCAACGAATGCAGTAGACTAAGTTGGGGGAAATGCAAGTGAAATGCTGCTTCACTTGAAAGGAGTGTTTGGGCCCTTGGACGGTGAGGAGAGAGGAAGTGAAGGGGCAGGTGTTACATCTTTTGCGTGGGCATGGGGTGGTGCCATAGGAGGGGGTTGAGGAGTAGGGGGTGATGGAGGAGTGGACCAGGGTGTCCCGGAGGGAGCGATCCCTACGGAATGCCGATAAGGGGGGTGAAGGGAAGATGTGTTTGGTGGTGTCATCATGCTGGAGTTGGCGGAAATGGCGGAGGATGATCCTTTGAATGCGGAGGCTGGTGGGGTGATAAGTGAGGACAAGGGGGACCCTATCATGTTTCTGGGAGGGAGGAGAAGGCGTGAGGGCGGATGCGTGGGAGATGGGCCGGACACGGTTGAGGGCCCTGTCAACGACCGTGGGTGGAAAACCTCGGTTAAGGAAGAAGGAGGACATGTCAGAGGAACCGTTTTTGAAGGTAGCATCATCGGAACAGATGCGACGAAGGCGAAGGAACTGGGAGAATGGGATGGAGTCCTTACAGGAAGCGGGGTGTGAGGAGCTGTAGTCGAGGTAGCTGTGGGAGTCGGTGGGTTTGTAATGGATATTAGTGGACAGTCTATCACCAGAGATTGAGACAGAGAGGTCAAGGAAGGGAAGGGAAGTGTCAGAGATGGACCACGTGAAAATGATGGAAGGGTGGAGATTGGAAGCAAAATTAATAAATTTTTCAAGTCCCGACGAGAGCATGAAGCGGCACCGAAGTAATCATCGATGTACCGGAGAAAAAGTTGTGGAAGGGGGCCGGGGTAGGACTGCAACAAGGAATGTTCCACATATCCCATAAAGAGACAGGCATAGCTGGGGCCCATGCGGGTACCCATAGCCACACCTTTTATTTGGAGAAAGTGAGAGGAGTTGAAGGAGAAATTGTTCAACGTGAGAACAAGTTCAGCCAGACGGAGGAGAGTAGTGGTGGATGGGGATTGTTCGGGCCTCTGTTCGAGGAAGAAGCTAAGGGCCCTCATTGAAGTCCTGTCTGCCCTCCCAGATGGACATAAAAGATCCCCTGGCATTATTTCAAAGAAGAGCAATGGAGTTCTCCCTTGTGTACTGGCCAGTATTTATCCCTCAACTAACATCACTAAAACAGATTATCTGGTTATTATCTAATCGCTGTTTGTGGGAGATTGCCATGTACAAATTAGCTGCTGCATTTCCTACTTTACAACAGTGATTACACTTTAAAAAATACTTCATTGAGTCGAAGGCACTTTGGGACATCCTGAGGTTGTAAAAGACATTGTATAAGTGCAAACTCTTTCTTTTCATAACTTTTGTCATCAAAGCCCTTCCCTTTCTTACAATCTTTTCTGACTATGGCTGCTAGCTAGACTGCCATATCTGTTCCTGTAAAGTTTCTAACTGGTTGGGGAATCTTTTAATAGTTCAATTCAATTATCAGATCAAGCCACTTTAAAACCCTTTCGCGTTTGCTGTGGCTTTTTCATAATTGTCAGTTGAATACTAAATAATTGGCTGCATTCATTCAGCCAAGCAAACTACATTACTTGTATTATTCAAAGTCACTTTGGCCCCTCAATTCTACCTCCCAATAAATAGATCAAAATAAGAATTGTGCAGGAATCTGTTCAGTGCTTGGGTCTTTTTAAACTGCTGGTGGGCTAGGTTTAAAGGGACACCACAAATTGACACCAAGCAAAAGTACATACTATTTAGATAGACTGTAAAACTCTCTCTACACTGTCCCAGAAAAACACTCACAGCACAGGTACTGCACAGGTCAGCTGCAGAGTAAATCTCCCTCCACACTGATCCATGGAATACTATCCTGTGTACAGTACAGAATAAGGAGTATATTACCTCTTTGCTCCAAATACGGTGTCTGATGTTGAATTTGTTCAGTGTAAATCAGCTTTGATTGATAGGTTCATTTAGTCATTCAGATCAATTGACATCAAGCTGTAGTTCTATGGCTGCTAACTGCTGGGATCAGTATTACAGGAGGATGTGGAGAGGCTGAGAGCTGTTAGAGCTGTACTTTTCCAGACAGACAATCTGAGCACACAGGCAAGATCTCCAGCCCAGTCTATCCTTGATCAGCCCCACGAACGAACAAAAATTTCATTTCCAATTGTAGCACTTTTCTCTAAATGTAGATCAAGAAAAAATTTTTGATGGGTAAAGGAGACTCTGCTCCTCAATATATCAAACAGCAAACCCCCAAAAATGAGAAGCGTGCGTATTGTAAACTGTGCGCTCCGGGGAAAGGCCCAGTCCCACAGTGCACCAGGGGAACAGCCCAATTTACAGGGCAGGGCACCAGGAAAATTTCCAGAGTAGACTAATCAGCAAGTAGTGCTTAGTTTAGCAAATATGCAGCGCGTCTCAAAGTAGGCACCACATGTTCTCACATTCCCTCATTGCTTTGGTATCAATTCTGTCAATCACTCTTTCCCTCTTCAAGCAGGGTAAGATTAGGGAAGAGATGCAGTGGTGGGATACTGTGTGGAAGGAGGGCAGGTGGATTTAAAAGACGGAGAAGATGGATGGATACAGTTGAGGGAAGGAGAAGGTGGGTAGGTGAGGTTGAGGAATGGAGGAGGTGGGTAGATGGAGTTGAGGGATGGAAGAGATGGGTAGATAGAGTTGAAGGATGGAGGAGGTGGGTAAGTGGAGTTGAGGGATGGTGGAGGTGGGTAGGTGGAGTTGAGAGATGAAGGAAGTGGGTAGGTGGAGTTGAGGGATGGAGGTGGAATTGAGGAATGCAGGAAATGAATATGTAGAATTGTCTACAAGAAAGGATGGGTTTGTAGAGTCTCATGGTCATTTCCTTTCCTAAAAGTTCTTGATCTAAAACATGACCTGGAGGCATAAGGATGGCGTGAGTGTCAGCAGGGGTCTGTGTTTAATATGTTGCATTGATATGGAGCAAGTGATTTGGTGAACACTCTGTCACCACAATCTATGGAAACATACTTGATGTCTCTTGCACTAGAATTCATTCAAGTCTGAAAAATGAAGAAGTGGATCATCTTTACAAATCTACAACTCACTGACTCTGCAAATCAGATTCAAACATTAAGCACTGACTTCCAACATGATAATTAACATTTAATAAAAGCAGCATTTTGGGGTATTGCTGATGTGTACAAGAGAACACATCCTTCCCCCTCTTCTCTCCCAAGGGTGCTGACTCTGGCTAGTGAACCGTTCCATGGATATTGGCTGCCCTGCTTTATTTCATCCAAGTGACCATTCCTCTCATGTCAGTGCAGTTACATTGTTGCCAGATCTATTCAACCAGGGATGCCTCACAATCTGGTCTGCACCACACATGCAGTTTCCAGCAGCCTTCACAGGTTAGAGAACGGGTGCTGGGGTACTGAGATCTCTGCTCAAGAAGCTAATAACTACACTGCCCTTGAAGAGACCAGGGACTGCAGTTCTGTCATTTCCTGCCAGGCCACAATCTGGATTAGGTGGGTCAGGTTGGGAGTGGCACAGGCAAAGGCCAAGAATTACAAAAATTAGTTAACTGGTGTGCCAGTTTCCTGGCTCCATCCCACTTCTGGGCCATTTATGAGGGAGCTGAGTTGGGGATGGCAGGCTAGCCAATCAGGCTTATTAATGGCTCAATTGAGGGCAAGTAAGGGACCCAACTGGAATATTCCAGTTAACCTCCAGGTTCCTGGAGCTGGCAGGAGCCAGTTTAGGTGCCCAGAGGTAGGCTAGAGGGACTCCCTGCCTGTCAGGCTGTAAGACCAGACACAGGCCATCCTGTAGAGACATTTCCTAAAGCCGCCTCCCCACAGTGGTGGCCTGGTTGCTGAATCTATTTTTTAATTAAAGATTTTAAAAAGTTTGTGAGAGGGAATCTCTGTGTTAAAGTGCCCTCCCTTTTACTTGCTTTCCAAAACAGGCTGTTGCTTCTTCCAAATTGGCCGTCATGCCTTCCCACCATTGTTCATTTGATGGAGAACCTCTATGCCAATTAAGGGGCCATCCCCAAAGAGTGACCATTGCCCCCAAGGGGTGATGTTCAGAACCCATAACAGCCCCAACCCCTATTACCCTCCTCTGGAGGGAAACTCCAGCTCCAGCTGTCTCAGCTCAGACCGAGGATCAAACACGGCCTATGTTTCTTGTTGATGGTGTTTCAAGGTAAGAGAGTATTTCAAATTCCTTAACAAAATACCATGAGATCTGGGTTACATAAATAGATTATAGCAGGATATCTATTCCACTTGTAAAACAGACCCATGTGACTTCAAATTTGTTGCTCGCAATTGATAAGATTCCTTCATGTGTGAATGAAACAATGCCTTCACTGCCTCCCACTCAGTGTGCGTTTTGTACTGAGTCTGATTTCAATCGTCCTCTTTGTCCTAATGCTATAATTGGCACCCTAAGGTGGCCAATTTACCTCAGCTTTCATGACACTTGATCCAGTTTGTTCTACTAATTGGGAGACATTTCACTGAACCATTTGGACCATTTAATCACTGAAATAATTTCCCTAACTCATTGATCCTCAAGAATATCTTATATGATATAGCGGTTATTTTGATTCAGTTTTTGTTTAATAAAGTTTACATAACCATCTCTGCCTGTTAAACCCTCTTTCAGCTTCCCGGCTGAAAGGTCAGTGAAGCCACTCCCAGGCCTCTGCACCCATTCCCACGCTTCTGCACACCTGTATGCACTCCTAAGCATCCATATCCACTTCTCAGCATCCCTAACCACTCCCAGGCCTCTGCACCCAATCCCAGGCCCCCATAGCCACTGCCAGAACTCTGTTTCCAGTTCAAAACCTCTGCTTTGATTCCTAAACCTCTGTACCTCTTCCAGGACTCTGGCATCTACTCCTAGGCCTTCATACTAATTATTTCAAAATATGGTATCAGAGCCCCAAAAACTCAATAGCTCAAATCCTAAATATAAATATAGACCCTTTGACCCATGACAACATGGATTTATACTGAAAATGCAGCCGGACACATGTCAGCGATACTGCTCACCCCACCCACCACCCACCTCCACTCCCACCCCCGACACTCCCCCCACCTCATACATTCCATCACTGTTACTGCACAAAGGTTCCAGTGTGGACAGCAACCCAGGTTGCAGATGTGTGGAATTTAGAAACGACTTAAGGTTGAGATTCATTTTTCCATAGATCGCATGCCCCACACCATCCCCCATCCTCCAGAACTAGATTTTTGAAACTACATCATGTATTTTCTTGCAAGGTTGTGTCTTGTTAATTTTGCTTTTCAGACTAAGAATTCTTTACCCTGGAAGGACACAGAGAATTGGATTATGAAATTACAAGGAGAGGCTTTAACTCAGTCCAGGTTGATGTCACAGGACTTCGTTTTTCAAATTATAAGGGGGCCTATCGCTTGAAACTGGTGGGCACTTTTCACACCTGAACTTGGGGCCATTTTAAAACAGCGCGATGTTATTAGGGTTAAAGTACAAACTCCATTTGTAGTCCTATACCCTCAGTCCCATTAAACCCCCACTCTGTTAACTCCTCCATCTTCTTACCTCCCAACCCCTCTAATCCCTAACCCTGTTAACTCTAAACTCATTATTATAGCCCCATCCCCATTAAAACACCCATCTCTTTAAACTCAGCTGCCCCTTTAAAGTCTCACTCCTGTTAACCCTCCACCTCATTAACTCTTCCACCCCTGTTCACCCCCATCCTCCCATTAACCCTGTGTCAACCCCTCCACCCCATTACCCTCTCCATCCTGTTATCCCCCATTTGCCGTTAACCTTGCCACTTCATTAAGCTCCACCTACTGTTAATCCCCATTCCCATTAACCCCTCCACTGCCATAAACGCCACACCTCATGACATCCCACACCTCATATTAACCTCTCCACCCCATTAACCTGACCTCCCATTAGCCTCCCCTCCCAATAACTGCCATCCCCATTATCCACTCTCTTCTGTTAAACCCCCCCCACTCCCGTTAACCCTCCAACTGGCTAACCCCCTGACACCCCAAATTAATCCCTCCACCCCCGCTTTTATGCCAATCCCTGTTAATCCCAGCTCGAGAAATTGAAAATCACCCAAACAGCCCTCAGACGGATGAAGAGTTATATCATTTAACAGGTTTTGTTAATGTGGATATTGTGGTAACTTAGTGGGTCAAACTATTTCCCACTTCCAGTGATTATGTACATTTCTGCAATGAATGAACACATTGGTTTGTGATTCCTTGAAGAATTCCTCCCACACAATTATAGATTTTTTCACACTTAGAACATAAAGACTACTACTGTGATAATTACAGTACTGCTTCTTGTAATGTGAAAATGATCAACAAGTGACAGTCTTACTCTGTGCAGTATTTGCTCAGTGCTGTATTCAGTCTGTAGTCAGAGGGAACCAGAGACATAACTGCTTCAGAACTGGCTCTGTTTTGATTGGTTTCCCTTTCTTTGCATATGGAACTGTCTCTGACCGTGGTTATTTTTCCATGTTACGTTCAATCAGAACCACGCCAAGGCATCACCATAGGTAGAAGCCCTAAAAGCTCTATTAGTCCAGTACAGTATGCACTATACGACCATACCATTTGATTCACTTCCATTATACAGAAGCCCAATGGATCAGATCCCTTGCCATTCATTCCCACTGTATAAAATCCCAATGGATCAAACCTCTTTCCATTCATTCTCATTGTATAGAATCCCAAAATAAAAAGAAAGATTTGCATTTACATAGGGCTTTTCACAATCACTAGGCATCTCAAAGTGCTTTCCAGTCAATGAAGTACTTTTTAAAGTGTAGTTACTGCTGTAATGTAGGAAACGTGGCAGCCAGCATGTGCACAGCAAACTCCCACAAACAGCAATCTGATAATGACCAGATAATCTGTTTTTGTGATGTTGATTGAGGAATTAGTATTGCCTAGCGCACCAGAGATGACTCCCCTGCTCTTCTTCAGTTTAGTGCCATGGGGCCTCGGTTTAAAATCTCATCTGAAAGATGGAACCTCCAATAATGTAGTGCTCCCTCATTACTCCACTGAGGTGTCAGCTTTGATTTTAGTGCTCAAGCCCTGGATTGGGACTTGAACCCAGAACTTTGTGATTCAAAGATGAAAATGCTGGACCAAATTCCTCCCTTTCAGTCCCTGGTACAGAAGCTCCTTTCCATTCATCCTATGTATTGAATCCCAAGTGATGAAGTGTGCCCAATGCTAACTTATATCCTAGAGCACACTTTGGTTTGCAATTTGACGCATGTTAGTTCCGTGGAGGCGTAGAATTCACAGGACATTTGCCCTAATACCACTGTGAGTGGGCACCATGTAGTTCACACACTACATAATTTTCAAAATAGAAATAATTAAATCAAAATTTGCTGATTAAATATTCTCTCTTATCAGGAGTGTGAGCTCTGTGCAATGAATATATTGAGCCTGTGGCCAGATTGCAGATAGTGCCAATTGATTCACAGCCCTTTATGCAAAATCTAAATGCTTTGCACTGTTTCTGTTTTATTCATTCCTTAAACTACCGAATTAACATTAGATAGACAGTGTGGGGCACTGATTGCCAAATTGGCTTGCTGGATCTGTCATCTAGAAATCTTTGATGCTGGTTCTGATCCTGATCCTATCTCAAGGTTTCCCAGAAAGCACTTGTTGTGATGTATCTGAATGTTGCTCAGATAAATCAGAGTGAAATCAGGTTGTCTGGATGAAACCATCTCCATAAGGTTTTACTATAGCAAGGGAGAAGAGAACATTCTCGCTGGACTAAAGCTGTCTCCAGAAATTCTCATTTTGAGTCACAGACATACAACAAATTCCCTTAGTGTTCCCTGTATCGCAAAGCTCAACACTAGCAAAGTCTCCAACCACTGTGATTCAACAATCTAGTGCACAGTGTAGGAAGCTTTATGATATATGGAATCTAAAATATTAAATAATGTGAGATATTGAATATATAATGCAATAAACAGTGTATGATATGGTATATATTATGCAGCATATACTGCTGTGAAAGATTTCCATGTACCTTTCACTTGAATTTGTAATTACACAAAATTTAAAAAGAATCAACAGTTGTAAGAGTTTGAGAAAGCTTCATTAGCTCTTGTGTGAGAGATGAACATCAGTTTTTAACCAGCGGTGTAAATAACATCAGCCAAGAAATTACCATTTGTGACAGCAGATAAATGTGTTTATTCAACATGATTCCTCCATCATCTCAACGTGCACACTAACTGAATGTGAGCATTAACCAACCAGGGGCATTAACCGAATGTGAACATTAACCAACCAGGGGCATTAACCGAATGTGAGCATTAACCAACCAGGGGCATTAACCGAATGTGAGCATTAACCAACCAGGGAATTAACCGAATGTGAGCATTAACCAACCAGGGGCATTAACCGAATGTGAGCATTAACCAACTAACGGCATTAACTGAATGTGAGCATTAACCAAATGTGAGCATTAACTGACCAGGGACAATAATGTGAGAATTAATTGATTTTCAGAATTAATCAAAGAGGGTCAATAACTAAATGTTGAGAATTAACTGAAAGGGAGCATTAACTATTTGAAATTATTATCTGAATTGGAGCATTTGCCAAATGGGAGCATTAACTGAGTAAGAGAATCAGCTGATGCAGAACATTAACTGAACAGGAGTATGAGCCAAAGGACAGCATTAACTGAACAGGGGCATAAACTGTAGAACAGCATTAACTAAAGGGAAAAATTAAATGATTGAGAATGTTAACTGGACAACAATGGGCTGAGTTTTACAGGGCAGCGTATTCCTTGCACCCTGTCCCCCATTAGAAAAAAGGCTACTCATAGCAATATTACGCTATGGGCGGCCTTAGCCAACGGAGCAGGACTTCCACCCCTCAGTGGAATGCACTCCCACCCTCGAGAGCTGCTGGCCAATCTGATTGGCTGGCAGCTTTTGCAGTCCTAGCAGTGCCAGAAGCAAGTAATTGGTGCTGCTGGGAGTGCAAGCGGTTCCCAGGAAGAAGACAATGTGGGTTACAGAGATAGGTAAGTCAGGCATTTTTGGGAGGGATTGGGTACACTAAGGAGGAGGGTAAGGGGGGGTGGGTTTTAGAGGCAAAGTGGGGAGGCACAAAGTATGGGGGGGCTACGACCTTAGGGGAGTTCCCTGATGCGCACAGGGCACTCCTGAAGGAAATACCCCACCCTTCCTTCCCACCCTTTCACCAACTTTGGTGAAAAATTGCACTTCCCATTCTCACCTGCCTTCCAATGCCCAGCATATAATGGCAGTGAAGGCAGATTAAGTGAGCCACTTACAGCTCAATAGGCCAAGGGGTGGACAGGCTAGTGGGTGCCTTATCCACCCCCCATATTATGGAGACCAGGTCGGGGGTGTGGGCAGGAAGGCAGTGGGTTACCCACCTGTCATGTTTTACATGCCTCACCCCCCATCACCCCGCCAACAACACGCTTTTCTGGCGGCCATAAATTCCATCCCAACATTAACAAACTGAGAGTACTAACAGGATAGGGACTTTAACCAAATTAGTGTATAAACTGAACTGGAGCATTAATTGAATGAGATTATTAACAGAAGGAGAACTTTAACTGAACAGGAGTATGACTGAGTGAGAGTATTCCCAGAAAGGGAGCATTAACTGAGCTAGAGCATTAATTGTATTGTAGTATTAACTAAATGGGAACATTAATTTGAACAAGTGCAGTAAAGAGAACAGAGGCTTTAATTTTGAACATTGACCATCAACCTGATGAAGGACAAAAACTGCAGTAAGAAAGTTCTTACAAAAGTGTTAAATGTTCATTGGCTAGTCTCACGAGCAGTAATCGCCTGGGCTACATGCAGTTTATGTAACGCCCAATTGATATACGGTACACTGAAAGAAGGGTTGAATGGATTCTATGCAGCCTGTTTCTGACTAATTACCTCCCTGATCAATGATAATATTTATGCTGAAAGAACAGGTGGAGGTTCATATCTTGTCTTGTAACCTTTATTAAATGTTGTCATATCAGTTTTTTTTAACAAGATAGTCTTCAAATAAATACGCACTTGGCAAAGGCATTAACATGGAAGATGAGTTTTAAATACTTCATGTGTTGACAGGAGCTATTACTCTCGGGCACCACACTGTCCTGACATGGGATCGCACTATTCTTCTCTTCACTAATTAAAAATAAATCACATTCCTCATGATTTTTCATTTTCCAAAGTTCTTCTCTTCTCTGGAGGCTGTGACTCCTCACTGGCAGATGTCAGCTGCTCAGTCTGTAGTACTCTTTCACCTCTTAGTCAGAAGGATGAGTTCAAGTCTCACTCCAGAGACTTCAGCACATAATCCAGACACTTCAGTACAGTGCTGCACTGTCAGAGTTACTGTTTCCAATGTGGTGTCTGCTGTCTCAGACGAATGTGAAAGATCCCATGGCACTATTTGAAGAAGAGCTGGGGGGGTTGTTCCTGGTGTCATGGTCAATGTTTATGCCTCAATCAACATCACTATCATTATCACATTGCTATTTGTGGGAGCTTGCTGTGTACAAATCAGCTGCTGTGTTTTGTACATTACAACAGTTCTTCAAAATGTACTTAATTGACTGTAAAGTGTTTTAGGGTGTCCTGAGGTGGTGAACATGCTAACATTTTTGAGGTCTTTCTTTTGAAGCACTGTCCCAGCAGTGCTGACTGGTACTTCCCCCAAGTGGTCGTTTTTGATTTAGTTACTGGAGGGCAATGAGGAGTAGCCCTGGTCAGGTAACACACCTGGCTCTCCTCCAGGACAGAGCAAGCAATGAGTACTGGCTGAGAGCAGCTCAATCAACACACACCAAGCATTGGCCTTGAGACTCTCCTACTCTGAATGGATTGCCACCTCACCAAATCCTTGTTAATTCATTCTGAAGCTAGATGGTGAAATAGGAAACCAGATGCCAATCTTTTTCTTAATTATTTTTGAATTCATTCACGGGATGTGGGCTTCGCTGGCTGGGCCAGCATTTATTGCCCATCCCTAGTTGCCCTTGTGAAGGTGGCAGTGAGCTACCTTCTTGAACCGCTACAGTCCATGTGGTGTAGGTACACCCACAGTGCGGTTAAGGAGGGAGTTCCAGGATTTTGACCCAGTGACACTGAAGGAACAGGCGATATATTTCCAAGTCACGATGATGAGTGACTTGGAGGGGAACTTCCAGGTGGTGGTGTTCCCATCTATCTGCTGCCCTTGTCCTCCTAGGTGGTAGTGGTCATGGGTTTGGAGGGTGCTGTCTAAAGATCCTTGGTAAATTCCTGCAATGCATCTTGATGCTGCTACTGTGCGTTGGTGGTGGAGGAATTGAATGTTTGTGGATGTGGTGCCAACCAAGCAGGCTGCCTTGTCCTGGACGGTGTCCAGCTTCTTCTATGCTGTGGGAGCTGCACTCACCCAGGTAAGTGGGGAGTATTCCATCACATTCCTGACTTGTGCCTTGTAGATGGTGGACAGGCTTTGGGAAGTCAGGAGGCGAGTTACTCATCACACAATTCCTAACCTCTGAGCTGCTCTTGTTGCCACCGTATTTATAAGGCTAGTGCAGTTCAGTTTCTGGTCAATGGTAACCTCCAGGATGTTGATGGTGGGCGATTCAGAAATGGTAATGCCATTGAACATCAAGGGGCAATGGTTGGATTGTCTCTTGTTGGAGATGGTCATTGCCTGACACTTGTGTGGCACGAATATTACTTGCCATTTGTCAGCCCAAGCCTGGATATTGTCCAGGTCTTGCTGCATTTGGACATGGACTGCTTCAGTATCTGAGGATTTGCGAATGGTGCTGAACATTGTGCAATCACCAGCGAACATCCCCACTTCTGACCTGATGATGGAAGGAAGGTCACTGATGAAGCAGCTGAAGATGGTTGGACGTAGGACACTACCCTGAGGAACTCCTGCAGTGATGTCCTGGAGCTGAGATGATTGACCTTCAACAACCACAACTATCTTCCTTTGTGCTAGGTATGACTCCAAACAGCGGTGAGTTTTCCCCCGATTCCCATTGACTCCAGTTTTGCTAGGGCTCCTTGATGCCACACTGGGTCAAATGCTGCCTTGATGTACCTCAGATTTATTTACAGAATGCAACATTACATATGTCTGCCTCCTCCCTAACCAACACCCTGGTTCCCAGAATTCCTTCTTTATATGTGCTCAAGGTACTTAATCAACCTGTGTATCTTTAACTTTGATACTGCAATTAACATACCACTAACAATCCTCTGTGGGTGTTAACCATGTGATCAGGATTGGACAAATTCCAGCTCACCTTTCCCAAAGCCCCAGCACCTGCCCAGAGTTCCAACACTTAGCCAGTCCCACTTCCTACTCAGCGCCCAGTGCCTCACTTCCTTCCCAGTGCACCACCTTCTCAGAGCCCCGCCTGCTGCCTGAGTCCTGCCGACTGCTAGTTTGGGTTCAACAGACGACAAGTGCGTTAACAACTTTCTTCTGTCTCGTGCCATTTATTTTGGAAATAAATGCAGGAGCCATGTTGCACCAGTACTGCCCCCCAACAGTACAGTTGTCCCTCAGTACTGCCCCCCAACTGTACAGTGGTTCCTCAGTACTGCCCCTTGATAGTACAATGGTCCCTCTGCACTGCCCTCTGACAGCACAGTGCTCCCTCAGTACTGCCCACTGACAGGACAATGTTCCCTCAGTGCTGCCCCCCAACAGTACAGTGCTCCCTCAGTACTGCCCCCCAACAGTACAGTGCTCCCTCAGTACTGCCTTTTGACAGCACAGTGCTCCTTCAGTACTGGCCCTGACAATACAATATTCTCCCAGTACTGCCATCCAATATTACAATGCTTCTTGAGTATTGACCCTCAACAGTGCAGTGCTCCCTCAGTACTGCCCACCGACAGTACAGTGCTTCCTGAGTATTGACCCTTCAACTGTACAGTGCTCCCTCAGTACTGCCCACCGACAGTGCAGTGATCCCTCAGTATTGCCCACCGACAGTGCCAGCCAAGGTTTTGTGCACAAGCCTCTTGACTGAGACTTCAAGCCCCCACCTTCTGACTCAAAGATAAGAGTGCTGCACACTGACCCAGAGCTGGTTTCTTCAGCAATCCTGATGGTGTTTATTCTTTTGAATGTGCAGAGTGTTTTGTGTAAATGCAGTGTTTTTGATCGAGCTGTAAGCATCATTGGAGCCTGGTCTTGTTTAACTGGAAACAGGAAGATTCCTTCAGCATTTCCTAGTCCTTATGTGTCTGGCTGATGTCTTGTTTCCAGGTGTCTGTGAGAGATACAAAAGAAATGCTGACGTCTCATTAGCTCAGTCAGAGACAGCTCTGTCACGCTGTCTGCCAAGCTCTCACCTGGAACGACTCACAGCCCCACACACACACACACACACACACACCACCCTGCATCACCATTCACTCAGCAGATAGCCCTTAATTATTGTAAAGCAAGGCGAGAGGGATATGAAGAGCTCAACAGCACAGAAACAGAAGCTGCAAGTGAGCAGAAACCTACAAGAGCTTCAGGACTTGCACATCAGGATCAGTGTCATCCTGCCCCATCCAGAGGCAGTCAGCTGTCCACAAAACATTCCATTGAGTGTGTCATTTCATCGTTACATACGCACACAGCTAGAGACACACACACCCACACCCACTGACACACGGTTATACACTAGCATCCACACCCAGTTACACACAGATATGCACACACACTTATAGACATATACACAGTTGTCCACACACACACACACACCCCCACACAGTCACACACATCTCAAACAGGACAGATGATTTATTTATGTGTCACTCTTCCATTTTTCCTCCATAGATTCCTCTTTGTTCTTTTGCTGATGTTTGGTGATGGGTTTTGTTTCTGATAGTTTGGGTTTCACTTTTGTCCTTGGTCTTGCTCTCTCTGCAGCATTTCCTGGTTGAATCTTTGTGCTTTCACTGAAGGTGCATTTATACCAAAAAACCATCAACGTTTTTCTTCCCCCCCAACTTCTTTTTCATCTGATTAGGTTTTACTATATTTATGGTCCATATAGCAGCACAGAATGTTTGCAGCACTGAAGAAAGCCATTTTGCCTGCCATGTCCATGCTTCTCTCTGCAAGAGTTAACCCAGCTGCTCCCATTCCCCTGTCCTTATGCCACAGGACTGCAATTGCTTTCTCCTCAGGTGCAATTCACAAATGAATCCACAGTCTCAGGCAGTGCTTTCCAGATCCTTACTATTCATTGCATTAAAAAAGTTGTAAAGGCTTTGCAGAGGGTACAGAAAAAATTTACTAGAATGGGTCAAGGAATGAGGGATTTCAGTTACATGGATAGACTGGGGTTGTCCCCCTTAGAGCAGGGAAGGTTGAGGAGATTCAATAGAGGTGATCAAAATCATGAAGTGTTTAGAATAGATGGAGTAGTTAAACAGAAATGGTTTCCAATGGCTGAACGGTTGATAACAAGAAAGCACAGGTTTAAGATCATTGGCAAAAGAACCAGAGGCAACGTAAGAAAAAAAATTCTTACTGCAACAAGTGGTTGTGATTTGGAATGCATTGCCAGGCAGAGTGGAGGACAGAAATTAAGTTGTAACTTTCAAAAGGGAATTGGGAAAAATACTTGAAGGAGAAAAATTGCAGGAACGTGGGGAAAGAGGAGTGGAATGGGACTACTTATGTTGCTCTTCAAAATTACTGTCCCAGACTTAATGGACTGAATGGCCTCCTTCTGTGCTGTAGTATTCTATGATTTTCTCATAGCCCAGTCAACTCGTTACTGAGCATCTCCAAAGAAGTGGGCAGGAGAGAGATGAGTTTGGCTGATGCTTGGTAATGGTTTCCACCAAATGACCTGTCAACTCTTCACAATTGGTGTAATTAGAATTTATGGTTGGATCTCGGGAATTTATGAAGCACAAATTTATGCAGGTGTTAGTGACAGAAAAACTGTAGATGAGAAGTGAAAAAATGAGCTGTTTTGTTGCTGCAAAATAATTTTACAAACGGGTTCTTTGATTGCCTTCTTCACATATGCATTTCTGTTTCTCTGTGTTTTCAAAATCAAAATACAGACGTATACCTGGGGCTGGGCTGACACACTGCAGATTGCGAGATTTGTACTTATTTGGTCCTTAACGCACTACACAGAGAAAGGCAAGGAGAAGGATGAACTGAGGGCTTGAGAGACGAGGAGCTGGGGCTAGAGACAGAGGAGGAGCCGGAGGCTAGAAAGAGAAAATGAGCAGGAGCAAGCGAGAGAGGTGAAGGGGCAGGTGGAGAGAGAGGAGTGGGGCCAGAGAGAGAGGTGAAGCGAGGGCTAGAGAGAGGGGAGGAGCGGGGGCTAGAGGGAGAGGGGAGGAGCAGGGGCCAGAGAGAGGGGAGAGCAGGGGTTAGAGGGAGATGAGGAGTGGGACTGGAGAGAGAGGAGGAGCAGGGGCTAGAGAGGGGGGTAGAGCGAGGGGAAGAGGAGCAGGGAGTAGAGAGAGGAGAAGGAGCTGGGGCTAGAGAGAGAGGAAAGTCGGGGCTAGAGAGAGGAGATGTGGCAGTGGCAGCTAGAGAGAGAGGGGAGGAGCAGGGGCTAGAGAGAGAGGAGGAGAAGGAGCGGGGTCTAGAGAAAGAGGAATGGGGGCTAGAGAGAGAGAGGAGGAGGAGTGGGGGCTAGAGAGAGGGGAGTAGCAGGGTCTGGGGGTGGAGCAGGGGCTAGAGAGTGGAGGGGGCTAGAGAGAGGAGAGGAGGAGCGGGGACTAGAGAGAGAGGAGGAGTGGGGACTAGAGAGAGAGGAGGAACTGGAGCTAGAGAGAGAGCAGGAGGAGCAGAGGCAAGAAAGAGGGGAGGAGTGGGGGCTAGAGAGAGGAGGTGTGGCAGCTAGAGGGAGAGGGGAGGAGTGGGGCTAGAAAGAGAGGAGGAGAAGGAGCAGAATGTAGAGAGAGAGAGGAGGATTGGGAGCTAGAGAAAGAGAGAGGAGGAGGAGTGGGGGCTAGAGAGTGAAGAGGATGAGCGGGGGCTAGAATGAGATGAGGAGGAGCAAGGGCTAGAGAGAGGGGAGGAGTGGGGGCTAAAGAAGGAGGAGGGGTAGAAGCTAGAGGGAGAGGAAGAAGAGCGAGGCCTAGAGAGAGCTGGAGGATGAGCTGAAAATTACAGGGAACTGGGAGCAGAGGGAAACAGAATGTGGGACTACAGAGGAGCAGGAGCTGAGTGTTACAGAGACAGGTGGAGGAAGAATAGGAGGAGCTGGGGACTACAGAGAGGAGTAGGAGGACCTGAGAATTACAAGAGATGGAAGGAGGGGGAAAGTGATTCAGGAAATATAGGGAGATGGGTAGGAAGAGAAGGTGTAGTTGGGGGCTAGAGAGAGAATAGGACTGACAAGTAAAGTTGTACGAAACTAAAGTGGTACACTCAAGTGTCAATGAGCTGTGAGATGTAGGTTTGATCCCACCATTTACTCCACTCAGCAAGTGCTTGAGAAGAAAGCAGGAATTTTCAAACCAGGCAAGGGAAACTCAGGAGAGCTGGGAACACTATTAACAGTGATGTTGGAGCTGACTGCCTAAGCACAGGTCAAAAATCATCTATCCTACCATGAATTCTACCCACCCACTGAATCTCCTTCTATACCCAGGTCCAATCTGTCCTATTATGGGTTCCGTCCATCCACTGAATCACTTGTCATCTCAACATTGACCTCAGAAGTTGCTGCTAACATTTCCCATCCTTCCCCCCCACCCCCATAAATAACAGTGGGATCTAAGCACAGCCACTATCCCAGAAATTTTCGCCTTGGAACCTTGGTGCTTTCCAGACATTGAAAGCCCTATAAATTCAACTGCTTAGACCCAGTAAATTCTGAAAAATGAATAAAAAGGAATATTGCACCGTCATCCAAAATCTCTGTGCTCTTCCTACTCTGGCCTCTTTCACATCCCCAATTTTCAACACAAAATCATTGATCACCATGCTTTTAGCTGTCTGGTCTCTAAACCCTGAAATTCCTTTCTGTCTGTCTGTCTGTCTCTCTCTCTCTCCTCCTTTAAGATGTGCCTTAAAACCTAATTCTTTGACGAAGATTTTAGTCACCTGCCCTAATGTCTCCTTATTTGACTTGCTGTCAAATTATTTTCTGATTGTGCTTCTATGCAGTGCCTTGGGACATTTTACTGTGTTAAAGGTGCTATTTAAATGCAAGTTGTTGTTGATGGAGATAAAAACAGTGTGGTTTCTATAACGAGGGGTCAATCACACGGCCAGTTTTACACTCACTGGAATGTGCCCCTCTACTCTCTTCCCTGTTTACTGCTGTGTGCCAGGTTGGTTGTTCTATAAGAGGGGACACCACAATGTTCAGTGGGGAATAGACATGATTAGAGAAGATAATGAGATGCTAATAAAAAACCTGTAGCAGTGGCAATGGGGTTTACTAATTCATCAGTCCCCTGCTTATGAGAGCAAAGGCTTCCTGTATCTGTTAGAATGGATCCTCAATCATCAGCGCATTTATACAGTTGGTTTCCAATTAAGACTTGCCAAACGAATATCGATTTGACTTTTTTAAATTATATTTCAGAAATCAGGTTATGTGAAGTAGCAATTTGATGGTTTGCAAGCAGCCCAGGGAATATTTGCAGTTATTGTCTATTTAGTCCCTCACTCTCTCCTTGGAATTAGGGAGGCTCCCCCCAAGCATCAACCCATTGCCTACTTTTCATGGGTGAGCCCAGACAGCAAATGTTACCAGGGTAAGCCACAATGGGATGCTTGACGACAGTCCTGAATCTGTCCTTAGTTAATGTTCACTAGCCAGGAGCAAAAGTCCTGTTTATATATTGGATCAGAAACATCGGGCAGAATTTAATGTCCTCCCCCAAGATAAGTTTGGAGGTGGGGAGACATTTAATTGGGTGAGAGGGTGCCAAGTAGGGACCCTGCCACCTTCCCACTTCTGCCCCAATTAAAGCTCTTGGACAGCCTTCTCGTCCTGCCGCCAATTGAAGCCCTTAAGTGGGTAATGAATGCCCACTTAAGACCTTCATTGAGTGGAGCAGTCACCACACAGGAAGCCTGAAAAGCAAACCCTGTTTGCCTGATTAGAGGACTCAGCATCGGGAAGGGCTGCACCTGGCATTGGGAAGGGGGGCCTGCAGAGTGCCACCTCCCTGCCTTTGCTGCCAACCCCCCTCCCTGATCTCCCATGACCCCTGCCTTGTGATTCCCCATCCTGCCCTCATTCTCCTGTGGCCTGGGGTCTCTCTCTGATCTTGGGTCTCTGGTTGCCAGCAGCTACCACTACTTCCCTGGTGGCGCTGCCTGAAATAGACAGCCGCTGGACTCTGATTGGCGGGATTTCTGCTCCCGGGGTCCTTGATCCCAGGGAAGGCCTGCCGCTGGCCACTTAAGTGCCTGACCGGAATTCAATACTGTGAGACTTCCCCAAAGTAGGTGTCATGGGACTCTTGAAGATTATCCAGCCATGGGCAAAACCCCATCACCTAGGTTAATTACTGCCCATCATGTCCTGATTTGTCCCCACATTATTCCTGCTGTTGGTTTTTCCCATCAATTATCCATATCAGAATTCTTCAATCTGTCAAAAAAGTCCCAAAGGAGGTTGAGTTTAAACAAGACTCTTTCATCACTTTGTCCCACCAATGTTTTCAAATATTGTTCACCTTCCATTTCTACAACTCCTAGATCGAAATTCGGCTTATAATTAACCCCTGAGTATCCAATCCTAAGCAACTGGAGGCCCCGGGTGGGTAAAGTTTATGATAGGGGAGTTTGCGCATGGGGTGTGGAAGGACATTTAATGGATGGGTAGCCTCCATCATGGAGTATAATTAAATGTGGGGAAAAGCAGGATAGAATCGCTGATGACCCTTTTTTATTCCTTCCTTTCTGGTGTCCTTTCCTGAGACCTTTTCTGTGCAAACTCTGCACTTGATTGACTTGTGATCCATGTATATACCAACAAGAGTCTGAGCAGATTCCTGGCCAGTGTTGACTTTGGTCCTGCATCTGTGAGCTGCTTCTTCAATGACACCAAATAAATAATGCAGTGTTTGTCGCAGCTTCTGGTAATTATGGTTCATATTTCCAACTAATTGAAAAATTAATTAGCCATTATAAATTGAAATGACAAATATTCTGGTAGCTGTAGTTAGGGTTCAGTGAACAGTTCTCAGTTCTCCATTCCTGTTACATCGGTTGATTTGATTTTTTTCATTAAGTTCTATTCTAAGGTGGAATCGTCTCAGCTTTGCACTGAGTGCGGTAGCGGGCGGGTAAAACGACGTTTTATCCGGTGGCTGTAATGGCCGCTTTTCACACAGTATCGTCCCAAACCCATTGCATTAATTGTGCATTCCTGGGAAACATACCGTTTCCATGGCGGGTGGGCTCTCATTCGCCCGCCATGCCATCACCTCACCTCTTCATCATGCCGGGTGCCATATTTAAAGTCCAGCTGCGCGCACACCTCTCAGTGCTTTCAGCCCATGACTGCTGCACAGAAGACATGGCCCTGAAAGGCAAAAAGACTGCAGCCCCCAGGTTCAATGAAACGTCCCTGAAGTGACTTTTGGTCGCAGTGGAGGCACGCCAGGATGTCCTCTGCCCCCGCTCTGGGCACAGGAAGTTCAGCAACCTCACTAATCCGGCTTGGGAGGCAGTGGTCAGCGCCAATGCCCTGCAAAACAGGACAGCCACCCAGTGCAGAAAGAGGATGAATGATCTCTTCCATTCCACAGCGCAAGTCACTCTTCTCATCACTCTCAACACACACGCTCACAAACCCATCACACATCCACAGGGCACTCACTCACTGCCAGTTCAAGGGACATCACCATTCACTCTCTCACACACATCTTCATTGTCCTCATCCCATCCATGAGACCACTCACCACCCACACATGCCAGGCATACTTATCATCTGACCTGGCAGGCATCCTGCTTGCACTTTCTCCATCTCTATCCATGCAGGACAAGCTGGCACACAACAAGAGAGAGAGCTCGCAGACTGGTGGCGGAATGCCTGAAATCATGGTCCTCACGGACTTTGAAAACAGAGCCATCCAGCTGGCCGGCGACGATCTGGACCATTCCTGTGCTGATGGTGAGGTCGGCGGTGCTCTACCAAGTGACAATTCAGCAGTGCAATACCCATCAGATAACCATGCTGTGAGTGATGTGTCCTGTTTCACAGGCCACTGCCATGCATTAATTATCTCTCCTTGCTTTCACAGGCACATCTGGGAAACAGCTGATGGAGTCCATGACCCAGGGCCTCCAATCAAGCCCTGAAGAAATCTCTGAAGAGGAATCTGGAGGCACCCTCCTTGAAGTCCCCTCACAACATTCACCCACACCTTCCAACAGCACAGAGACACACCCCTCAGTGGGATTTAGCTTTACAGTAGCCTTGGGGTCACAATCTGGTGAGCACATTGCACTATCTGATCTGAAGCAAGTGGCAGCAGGGACTTCCCAGGTTCCCAGCACTCGGAGGACTACTAGAGGCCAGAAACTTGCTGAGTCCGAGTTAAATGACAAGCCTCTGGATTCGGTCATGTCACAGTTGCTGGAGATGTAAAGGCAAGCTCAGTAACATCAGGAAGGCATGTCTGCTGCACTCCTCAGATTGTAAGGCGTGATTTAGGAGTGCATCCACCTTCAAGCTGAGGTAATAGCGCCAGCATGCCAACACACCAAGGTCAACACTGGTAGGATGGTGGACACCATGGAGACATTGGTCCAGGACACCAGTGCTGCACTGCTGCGCAGGCTTAACTCCATCGCTGATGCCATAGTTGGCCTCCAACATTGTGTACACGAGAGGGATGCAGGGCAGCTCAACCTCACTCCAGCTTCCCTATCTCCTCAAGGTGTCAGCCAGGGACCCTTGGGCATGCAAAGGGAGGAGAATCAGCAGGTGACTCTGGGAGTGTCCGGCCCATCCAAATCCCCTCTTCCTATGACCCCAGCAGCTCCAGCTCCACAGACCGAGGAGGGTGCCACAACCACACAGCAGGACCCCGAAAGCAGGCCGGGGCCCTCCAGGTCTTGGCCCTCCAGAAGATGCCCATCAAGGTCATTACAGACTTCATCACAGGGTCGTAGCAGTCAGCAGGCTGCTTCCAGCTCTGCTGTGGTTGTCCGGGGAGCACCAAGACATGGTGGCAGGTTTAGGAAGGTTAAGGAGATGTAACTCTTTTGAGTACAAACACGTTTCCATCTGTTTCAGATGAAGTTACATTGTTTCATAGTTTTGCCATTGTGAGATTTGAACTCTTGATAATCTTTTTAAATGAAACCAATTAAATCAACAAAATTGGGATAAATCAGGCACAGCCCCTAATTCAGGTCAGCTGTAAAACCAAGGACAAAATTTAAAGGAACCTTACAAACTTTAAATCAAAATGTGATTAAAGGGGTCAACAAAACACCCCAGTCCCCGCGGTACCCACCGAGCACAGAAGGCCTCGAGAGTTCCAGCAGACACCGCGTGCTCCCTCTCCAGGGACATCCGGCAGCGAACGTAGCCGCGGAAGAGGGACAAACAATCGGGTGGGACTCCCCCGTCGATTGCCCGCTGCCAGGACCTGTTAATGGCCAACTTGGCCGGGCCCAGGAGCAGGTTCACGAGGAGGTCCTCCTCCTTCCCGACCCCCTTCCGCACCGAGTGCCCATAGATCAGGAGCGTGGGGCTGAAGTGCAAACAAAACATCAATAAAAGGTTTTTCAAATAACTAAAAAGGGAGTGCAGCCTACAACAGCCTATGTATACATGGTCCACGGACTCCACAAGACCGCAAAAAGGGCACGTGTCCTGAGAGTCCGTGAACCTATGCATCCTCTTATTATAGGGGACTGCTACATGCAACACCCTCCAACCCAGGTCCCCGATAGAAAGGGGGAGGACGCCTCCGTAGAGGGCCTCCCATCGGGGGCCTCCGCCACCGGACGGCAACGAGGCACGCCAGGGCGTGTCCGGGCAGCGGACAAGGGCGAGAAAATGGAAGGTGTGCAGCAGCAGTCCGTACAAAAAGCCCCTCTTTGCCGTGCCAAAAGGCAGGGAGGGCATGTCCCCGAGGCGGCTCATATTGCGGGGCACCAGCACCCGAGGGAGGGTTCGGGGCTTGGGGCCAATGTGGAATTCTGTCCGAACAGGGGAACGTTCAGACGGAAGACCACCGCGCACCTGGGCCACCTCAAGACCCAAAATAATGTCGGGTCCGAGCACGACCGTTCTCAGGTCTTGGATGGCATCGGCTGCGACCTGGACACTCACAGACGCGCGACGCGCCAACTCCTGCAGGAGCATCCAGCCCAGTCCTCCGCCACCCAGCACGTCCCCGATCCTGGTCACCCCTGCGGTCACAGCCCTCCTCTCCGCCAACCATTGAAAAGGACAGAGGGGCAGATTCCTGAGCAGCGGCTCTCTGACGATAGCCGCTACTCCTGACAGGGGAGAGCTGCGTCGCGAGGCGACCACTTTCCAGACTTTGATCAGGTCCTGGTAAAAGACGGGCAACGCCTGCAAGGAGCCACCGAGGCCCAGCTGTTCTATAAACAGGAGCTGCACGTCATAATTCAGGCCGTGCACCTGACGGAAGAAATACGTCGTCAGGGCACACCATCTAGGAGGAGACTCGGCGTAGAGGTATCGCTGCAGGGTCTGAAGGCGGAAAGTCGCCACCTGTGTGCGTAGGCACACTAGCGCCTGACCGCCCTCCCTAAGCGGGAGACTCAGAACCTCGGCAGCGACCCAGTGCAATCTTTTGTCTCAGATGAAGTCGACTAACAATCTCTGGATTCTTGTGACAAAGTCCGGGGGAGGGGTCAAAGTGGCCAGCCGATACCACAACATGGCAGCGATCAGCTGGTTTATGACCAGAACTCGACCTCGGTAAGATAGCACTCGGAGCAGTCCTGTCCAGCACCGCAGGCGAGCGGTGACTTTCGTCTCCAGTTCCTGCCAGTTTGCCGGCCAGGATTCCTCAGCAGGGCAGAGATGGACCCCCAGGTAGAGGAGACTGGTCCTGCTCCAGATGAAAGGCCTGAGCTCCTCGGGTAGGGATCCATCTGCCACTGACTGACCAGGAGTCCAGAACATTTACCCCAGTTGATCCTGGCAGAAGAAGCGGCAGAGTAGACCTCCTGGCACTTGCGCATCCTCCGCAGGTCAGCCGGGTCACTAAACATAAGGAGCACGTCATCGGCGTAAGCCGAAAGGACCACGCCGATGCCCGGCCCGCACAGAACCAATCCCGACAACCTCCTCCGCAAGAGGCGCAGGAAAGGCTCCACGCAAATAGAATACAACTGGCCAGACAGGGGGCAGCCCTGACGTACCCCTCTCCCAAAGCGAAGGGGCGCCGTCAGGGACCCGTTAACCTTCACTCAACACTCCGTGGCGGTGTACAGAAGTCGGATCCAGGCGACAAAATGCGTCCCGAACCCGAACGCTCGCAGAGTTCCGAGTAAGTATCCGTGATCCACCCTGTCGAACGCCTTCTCCTGATCGAGAGACAGGAAGGCACTCGACAGACCAGCCCTCTGGGAATGGTGGATGATGTCCCGGACCAGATGGATGTTATCATAAATGGTTCGGTCCGGGACGGTGTAGGACTGGTCAGGGTGGATCATGTGGTCCAGCACGGTGCTGAGCCGAGAGGACATGGCTCGGGCGAAGATTTTGTAGTCCGTGCTGAGGAGCGAGACCGGGCGCCAGTTTTTAAGAAGGCGGAGATCCCCCTTCGGCAGCAGGGCAATCACGGCCCTGCGCCACGAAAGGGGCATCTCCCCGGTAGCAATGCTCTCCCCCAGGACCCCTGCGAAGTCGCTCCCCAAGACATCCCAGAACGCCCTGAAGAACTCCACGGTCAGCCCGTCTAGTCCCGGGGTTTTGCCCCTAGAAAGACCGTCGAGTGCGCCGGTCAGCTCCCCCAGACTTATAGGGGAGTCGAGCTTTCCGGCGCACTCCGGGCCGACCTGCGGCAGGTCCTCCCACAAAACTCTGCAAGCATCCTCGCTGGACGGATCCGGAGAGAACAGGGCAGTGTAGTAATCTCGGGCGATGGCCCTGATGCCCTCCGGATCCGAGACAAGGGATCCGTCGTCGGCCAGCAGCGTAAGGAGCTGCTTACGGACCCCGTGCCTTTTTTCCAGTGAGTAGAAGAAGGGGGAGCCGCAGTCCATCTCCTTAAGGAGACAGATCCACGACCTCACGAACGCGCCTCGAGACCCGACCAGTTGCAGGTCCCGCAGCGCGCCCTTCTTCTCATCGTACACTGACCGCAGGGCCGGGTCCGCATCGGGCTGACGGAGACGTGCCTCCAGGTCGAGCACCTCCTTCTCCAACTCCTCGACCCTGGATTTGCGTCTCTTTGTCGACCCCTTCGTGTACTCTTGACAGAAAACTTGGAGGTGAGTCTTGCCCACGTCCCACCATAGCCTCAAGGAGGGGAAGCCTCCCCGCTTGCTTCTCCAGCCGGCCCAGAAGCGACGGAACGAGTCCAGGAACCGCTGGTCTTCCAACAACAGGTTATTAAAATGCCAGTACGCGGACCCCGTCCGAGCGCAGAACGAAGTGAGCTCCGCCCACACCAGACAGTGGTCCGTGCACGGAACCTGCTGTATAGAAGCAGCCGGAACGCAGGACACGTACACCTTTGAAACGAGTCTGGACGCTCCGACTCCAGGTGACACAAAGTTGAACACGCTGGAGTCAGGATGGAGATTTCGCCAGATGTCCACTAAGTCGAAGGACCTGACCAGGTCCCGCAACTTACTCACACCTCGCATGCAGTGCGGGGTACCGTGATGGTCCCGGATCCCGAGGGTGCAATTGAAATCCCCCCCGAGGACGATGCACTCGCCAGCGTCGATGGAGTCGAGATGAGTGGACACTTCTTCAAAGAAGCTCGCTTGCTGCTGCGTGCCCAGGGGTGCGTATACATTCACAAAGTGAAGCACCGCCCCCCCCAGACGCACAGTCAGGTGCAGCAACCGGCCTGGCACCAGCTCCTTGACCCCCAAGATCTCCGGCTGAAAATGCGGGGCCAACAGGATAGCCACCCCGCCAGAATTGGAGGCTAGGTGACTCATGTAGACCCCCCCTCGCCACTCCAGGAGCCACGTGGCTTCGTCTCCTGGAACGGTATGGGTTTCTTGCAGGAGGCACAACGCATACTTCCCGTCCCTGAGGACCGAGAAGTTCTGGAACCTGCGCTGTGCGCCCCTGCTGCCGCGGATGTTGAGGCTGGCTATAGTCGTCTTCATTGTCAAAGGTACATCGAACATTCACCTTAAGTAAAAAAGAAGAAGAGGACTTTTTAGTCCTTCCTCTCCTTCAGGAGCCCAGCAAGAAATGTTTGGACCCTCCGCCGCACGTTCCTATCCAACTCAGGAAACTTGAGAGCCTCGCGAGTGGACCAGAACACCAGCGGAATAACCACTTGGCTATTTAGGCCAATGTAACTCTTTCAAGTACAAACCCGTTTCCATCTGTTCCTATTCAGATGAAGTTACATTGTTTCATAGTTTGCCATTGTGAGATTTGAACTCTTGATCTTGGGGTTACAAGCCCAGTACCATAACCACTTGGCTATTTAGGCCAAGCCAAATTGCACAGCCTGGGCAATGGTGTTAATCACCTGTACATACTGTTCACTATTGTCAATAAATTCCCAAGAATGTCTCCCTGCCTGTGGCTCCTTGTTCTGATGAGCAGTGTGAAACTTTTCTGCACAAGATAAGGGCAGGTGCCTCAGTCCAAGGCCTCTTCCTGCGCTTTGTGCAGCCTTCAGACCAAAGTGATGGTCTAGCCCCAAACTCCCTGGACATATTACTGATGCCTGCACCTTGGCAGTGCTTGTCATTGCTGCCAGAATATAGTGGGCAGGCGTCACACAGTTCCATCATTCTCTGTGTGCTCTCAGCACCTTTAACGTGGGGCTGGCCCCCATCACACCAGCATCTGTGACCAGTAACACTGTGCTCCTAAAGGGCTTAGGTGTTGAAGGCTAACAAAAGATCAGACACTTTTAAAGTTTCACGGCTGTGCTTCCATGCTGTGACCCTGATCACAGAGCGCAAGTGAGCTGCCCTCGGCCAACAGGAGTCACACGTTCTCAGAGGCCATGTGGAGATCTATGGAGTGTCCTCACTGCATGTCATCATCATGGTCCTGGAACTGAGTGACTATTAATACCTCTGCTGCATCTCCATGACAGGAGCATTATCACAGAGGGTATGTGCATTGCCATGAGCCAGACAGGAGTCAAACATTCATAGATGCAATGTGAGGATCTATGGTGTCTCCTCAATGCAAGTCATCATCATCGTCCACAAAGCTAGCAGCTATGATGGCCTCCTGTACGCGCTTGCCTCATCTGGCCAGTGCAAAGGCCTCATCTCTGTCATCGCCGCCTTCGAGAACCTCCTCGGCCTCATCCCCATTGATGTCCTCCTCATCAGAGGAGACGGGCAGCTCCTCCATCTCCTCCTCAGCCAGCTTCTCTCCCCATTACAGCACCAGGTTGTAAAGGGTGCCGCAGGCGATGATGATGCGTGACACCCTCTATGGACTATGCTGCAGGGCTCCGCAAGACCAGTCCAGACACCGGAACCTCATTTTCAGCATCCTGATTGTTTGCAACACCAAGTTGCGAGTTGCAGCATGAGCCTCATTATACCTTCACTCTGCTGCATTCTGAGGCTGCTGCACGGGTGTCATCAGCCACGGCCTCTGTGGGTAGCACTAGTTCCTGAGGAACCTTCCCTGCAGCTTCTGTGGACCCTGGAAGACTTCAGGGATCTGTGACCAACTGAGAACATAAGAATAATGTACACTCCCTGGAAACCGTGCACAGACCTGCAGGATGTGTTTGTGGTGGTTGCACACCAGCTGCACATTTAGTGAATGGAACCCCTTGCGATTGACATAGTTGACTGCGTGTTGTGATGGAGATCTGAGCAGTCGATGGCACCCTGCATCTGTGGAAAACCCGAGATCTGGGCAAATCCAGTTGCTCTTGCATTCTGGCTGTCCTGGTCCCGGGTAAAATGCACAAAGTTGTGTGCCCTCGCGAAGATGGCCTCTGTGACCTCATGGATGTATTTGTGGGTGGAAGCTTGTGATATCCCACAGAGGTCACCTGTGAAGCCCTGAAAGAAGCCACTGGCATAGAAATTGAGTGCCACTTTCACTTTCACAGCCACGGACAGTGGATGCCCTACATGTCCCTGTGGTGCCAAATCCTGCAGTAATTGGCAGATGTGACTGACCAGTCCTATGGACATGCACAGTCTTTGGTGACACTGGTTCCTGGTCATCTGCAGGAATGAAGGGTGGCGTCTATAGACCCTGGGTCTAGCTAGGCGCCGACCAGTGATGGCTCATTGTGGCTCTTCGGCAGTGTGTGCAGGAGCCACAGCCACCCCTTCTCCCAGAGGATGCTGCTTCTCCCTCTATGCACATGCCTCAGTCACTCTCTTCTCCCCTGTCTTCACTGTCTGTAAGCCACAAGACATACAGTTAGGTCACCAGGCTCCATGATCCTGATGTACTCTTCCTGCAGGATGAAAGAGAGAGATGCATGGTTTAGCGGGTGTAATAAGAACCTGCCTTGGTTAAGTCTAAAGGCCCCTAATGCAACCTGGACAGTGCAGGCCACCACTTGGGATGGCCAGAGTTTAGAATGCTGCATGGCTGCCCAAACCGCACCTCCCCCACAACCTCCAGCCACTCCACCTGACTGATTGGAAGCAGCTTTGCCCATTGGACTGCATGCTGTGCTCTCAGCGCAGGCACAGGCATTCTCCTATTCTGCGCTACAAGGCTGCACTGTTAGCTTGAACCATGGGGGAGACTGGTCCAAACCGGGATAATGACACTGCAAGGGGCTGTGAAAGCCTCCACCAGTGACTGCTCCATGGACAGCTTTAGCGAGGAGGTTGTACAATGTACCCAGTCGTCCAACTGTTCTGCAGTCCACTAAAATGCTCATTAATTTGCAGTCTGTGCCCAAGGGTGAAAAGCTCTGGAGCACTTGGTGGCACTTTGATGCCTCTGTGTTGCTTGAGTGGGCAGGTAAGCTAGAAGCTTGACTCCAATCATATCAGTGTGGCTGTGACTGAACTGCCTGCAGAGGAATATAAAAGTTTCCCTAATGCGTGGCTACTCCCCACCCACCCACCCCCAAAGCCCCCCAACTCACACGTGCTAATGCGCTACCTTCAACTGCAGGGCAGCCCTTCGCCCACCCCCAAGTCACCTCAACCACAGGGCAGCCTTTGCGCCCCCCGATGTGGGCGGACAATCCAGTGGGGGATGGTGGGGAATGATTCCAGCAGGCTGGCCTTATAATGATATGCAGATATGTTACAATGAGGTTCCCAACGTCCAATGACGGGAAACACGGCCCACCGTCAGCGGGCAGAGCGGACGGCCGCAACCTGGTTTCATGACGTTGTGAAACCAATTTTTGGCCTTCTCACCCACGTTCTGAGAATGATTTTTTTTTTAAGTTGACTTCTTTAAACCTCTCTCTCCTGGAAACTTACCAGTTCGACTAAGATGTTATTCATCACCCCATCCCCATATAATTTCTCTTTCTGTGGCTTGGTATCGATTTTTGCCTGATTATATTTTCCTATGTTAAAAGGCGCTATATAAATGCAAATGTTATTGCTGATCATGATTTGCTATATTGTTGTCCTAAGCTTTTTTCCCCCATTCCTGCTCTACTGTCCTGAATGTTACATATGGTAAAATCATGGACTGTGCACGTTCAAGTGTCAGGGCTCAGTGGGAGCTAACGTTGCATCCCAAGTCCAGAGCCATGTCCCTTGAAGTGTAGGATTGCCCTTTATATTCCAATTTCTATGTGAACAGACAGTTGCCCAGTGATTACACATTGAGAGTTGCTCTTTCAAAAGACAGTTGTAAGGAGCATTATTGAAACATTGGAGCTTCACTTAATTAACTCACTGACAACTTGCACCCAGTACGAACCAGAACCCAGATGCAGCATCTTTACTCCTATATATATATATAAGAGATGGGATCGGCAATAAGATGCATGTTCCGAGTTAATCTGCAACAGTCCAACATGTGTCAGGTTACCTGAATGCAGATTACGATAAGGTTAATAATTCACAGGAAGAGTCACTGAAGAATTACTGAAAAGCAGCTGGAAGGCTAACTCTGGCTTAATATCCTCCAAATGCCTTGCAGTCTGAGCCAGTGTATTGTTGGAGGGAATGGTATGGAGGAGGGACAGGGGTCAAAGGATAATGCATTTTCAGGAAATATAACATCCAGATCTGCAAGGATCCTTCCGCCTCCAAGATTCTCTGTGAAAGGATTTGGAATGAAAATATCTCTCCTGCTTCAGGCACTTTGTCATTCATTATCTTTGTTCTCCAATATTGGGGGCTGGTGGCTTTTCCTCAGATCTCTGCTGGCCCAGGATGACTCAATCTCTGATTGCTTTTTAAGGAATTTGCCTTCACTCAGTGTCTGCCACTGATGGCAACAAATGTGTTTGGATGGTCTCACCTTGAGAGCCTGTTTAAAACCCTGCTCCCTCAAACACAGCGATAGGCTGAGTAAATTTGCTTTGTCAACATTTTCCAGTAAAATTTAATGCTCAATTTTTAATCCAGACTTTAATTAGTTCACTGCCCATAACTGTGATTGTTTGAAAAGCAGATCAACTCCAGGCTGACACTCCCAGTGCAGTGCAGAGGGAGATGGTGCCATCTTTCCATTGTCCATGTTCAGCTGAGGCCCTGCTTTCCCTCTCAGGTGGATTTAAATGAGGAGAGGGGGAAGATTTTTTTATTCTTTCATGGGATGAGGGCGTCGCTGGCTAGGCCAGCATTTTTATTACCCATCCCTAATTGCCCTTGAGAAGGTGGTGGTGAGCCACCGCCTTGAACTACTGCAGTCCATGTGGTGCAGGTACATTGTTAGTGCTGGTAGGGAAGGAGTTCCAGGATTTTGACCGAGCAACAGTGAAGGAAGAGTGAAGGACGATATAGTTCCAAGTCAGGATGGTGAGTGGCTTGAAGGAGAACTTGCAGGTGGTGGTGTCCTGCTGTCCTTGTCCTTCTAGGTGATAGAGCATGGGTTTGGAGGGTGCCGTTGAAGGAGCCTTGGTAGCTGCTGCAGTGCATCTTATGGGTGACACACACTGCTGTCACTGTGTGTCGGTGATGGAGGGAGTAGATGTTAAAAGTGGTGGATGGGGTGCCAATCAAGCTGGCTTCTTTGTCCTGGATGGTGTCAAGCTTCTTGAATGTTGTTGGAACTGCACTCAACCAGGCAAGTGGAGAGTAATAAGAAGGTGTGGAGAAGTGATGGGGATGGCTAGGAGGAGGGGCAAAGGGAGCAGGGAGGATGTGGAAGGGGAGCAAGGGAGAAGAGAAATAGGAAGGTAGGAGAGGAGAAGAGAAAGGCAAGAATGTGTGAGGGGAGGGGGAGGAGGAGGAAGGGGAAGTTCAGGGCTAGTAGCAAATACCAGTATAAATTACTGGAATAGACTGCACACTAACCCCTTCTGCATGTTACTTGAGTTGTTACTAATTATTTATATGACTTCTAGTGGTCTCAACTACAACAACAATAACATATATTTGTGTTGCGCATTGGTAGTTGAGAATCTCATTTACTGAAATGTCCTGATTATATATCTGCATCATTTACTGAATCATCAGAAGCTTGTTTTACAGAGGGAACAGTTGCTACATGATAGGTGGATGAAGTACAAGAACTTACAATTGGTTAAGGACTACACAGACTTAAAAATGGGTAACGTGAACTTTATTGTTAGTCTGTCTCTAACTTGTTTTATTTTAATGCTGCCAGCTGACACTCTGACACTGACGCTGGAACTGCACATGTGCAGGTAGTGCTGCCCCTAGTGTTGTGGCACAAATAAACAGTCCACCTATAATGCAATAAAACATCCTCTGGCACTTTACAAAGTGAGTTATGCAGAAGAATAGACAAAACCATGATGTGAGAATTAAGCTTTGTAAATCAGTTAAGGCCAAGGTTAGTGTTATGAAGCTGTGTTATGTAGAATATAAATTATGATGTCTTTGGCTGGATTGATACTAGCTTATAATGTCATCGGCTGGATATACATATATAATATTTCAAACTTTTTGCAAAGAATTTTGCTAAGCAAATGACCCTGCTTACAACAACTGCTATGTTGCATTTGCGAAGGACACAAGCTGCTTTATGGAGACACAGAGTCTCTGGAGCTCTCAGAGACAGTGGTTAAGATAAACCTAGATTGAAACCAGAGAGTGGTCACATGACCCCACTCTTAGGTGTAAAATATACTGAATTTGAACTAACAGTCAGAGAGACTGCCACAGGGGCAACAGCATTACCAATCCCTCCCTTTTTCTCTGAAACCTCTCTCATCAAAGCTGAGCTGTTTGTGAACAGAAGACCTCATTGCTGCAAACCAAGAGTTTTTAAATGAGGATTCCAAACCAACATCACTGTCTCTGAGAAAAAACAGAATCAACTAATTGACTGCAGACTGATAGCTCTAGTGAGAAACCCAACTGTAAACTCAGCTGTAAACAAGCATTTGGACAATCAGTGAATAATTTTTTATTAAAAACAAAAACAGAATTACCTGGAAAAACTCAGCAGGTCTGGCAGCATCGGCGGAGAAGAAATAATTTTTTATTGCTGACTTTAATTTTTACTTGGCCAAGTTTTAAGATCTGATACTCTGCAGAGTTTTATTTCCTTTTATGTGTGCTTGGGGGGGTTGTTTTTACATTAGCGGGTAGTTGGACAAATTTGTACATTTTAAACCTTTTGTGAAGAATTTCTACATCTTTACCTGAGCGAGTTTTAGTGATAAAACTAATTCTTCACTTGTTAACTTAAGGAGCTTGGCTGGCGTATTTCTTACACCGAGCTATACAGTTAAGTACATATTGAATTAGCAATATCACATCTCTTTTTAAAATTCAATCTCTGTTATAACCAATAAAATAAAAGCAAAATACTATGAATGCTGGAGATCTGAAATGAATACAGAAACTACTGGAAAAACTCAACAGGTCTGGCAGCATCTGAGGAGAGAGGAACAGAGTTAACGTTTCGAGTCCAATATGACCATTCTTCAAATTCTGTTTTCATTTCTGTAATAACCAACCCAGGAGTGGGACAAGGAGAGGAGTCAGTTACAGCCTAACCTGGCCGTAACATTGGAAGACCCAGTTCAGCAGGCCTGATTATGTGAAAATCAAGGTTAGTAAGAGCAGAATATTCTGTTTCCACCATTCACAATTCCACAAGTGGCATTATCAGATCATTGCACGAATGAAGATCATGACTGTGCCCATTTAAGTCTTCAAAATCTCATTTTGCATTGATTTTAATTTTCCATAGCTCCCTAGATTGTGAGGGTGACACGAAAAGATTGGAAGATAGGATTTCATTCAGAGAAGAAGGAAGAGATGAACTGCAGGCCAGTGAGTTTAATGGTGTCCAAATTGCTGAACTGTTTCATCGGGGGCAGAGTAATTAGCACTTGGTGATTTATACTTCAATTAGGGAGAGTTAATATGGTTTTGCAAAAGATAACCTGTTTCTAACTAATCGAACAGAGTTCTTTAACTGGGTCAGTATCGCACATGAAAAGAGGAGGACCAGTGGAGGTGAGTGGATTTTCTGAAGGCATTTGGTTAGGTTTCACTCAAGAGACTACTGCCAGCTGAGGTGCACGGAACTTGAGAGCTTGGTGACTTGGATAGGAAACGGGTTGGGAAGTAGGTGATGGTTGGGATCAACAGAGCATTCTTTTAGTGACAAGTGCTGTGGGGACAATGTCCAGGTTTCCAGATGGTACTGAGCTTGGAAGCAGAGGAAACTGGTCCAAAAATTGCAAAACACTATTAACTAAGCCAGTGGGCAGATTGAAAGCAGATGCAGTTTAATGAAAATGAAATAGTTCAATATATGATTGAAAGAAAGATTTGCATTTAGAGAGCACATTTTACAACCTCAGAATGTCCCAAAGACCTTCACAGCCACTGAAGCGCTTTTGAAATGTAATTATTTTTGTAAAGTTTGAAACTTGGTAACCAACTTGAGCACAGCATTGTATCACAAACAGCAATGAGATAATAACCAAATAGTCTGTTTCAATGATGTTGGTTGACAACTAAAAATTGGCCAGGACACTGAGGAGCATCTCCCTACTCTTCTCCCATTAATACATGGGATCTTTTGCATCCATCTGAGAGGGCAGACAGGGCTTTGGTTTAACTTCTCACCTAAAAGATGGCATCTCCAACAATGCAGCATTCCCTCAGTGCTGCAGTGTTAAGTTTAAATTGTGTGCTCATGTCTCTGGATTGGTAATTAAACCCATTACTGTCTGATTTTGAGGTGGAGCCACTGACCATGGCTGACAAAATCGGTGAAACGTGAGGGCCAATTGTGCAAACCTCAACACATATCAAGGAAATAAACAGGGAGGCAAATCATATGGGGTGCGTCTGAATTTGCTAAATATATTTTGATGGGTAAAAGTCCTAGCAGTAATGCATATTGGGTGGTGGTGGTGAGTTCAGATCAATCAGCAGGCAACAGGTTGTTGAGTCTGGTTACATGTTCCTTTATCAATCAATTCTTGAATAGTACTGGGATATATCACCAGAGTACTGGGGAATGATTATGTAAAATTGGCATGTTTCCACTGGGAAAGAGAAGGTTCAAGGAGATAGGATTCTAAAGGGATGAGATAATGCTAAATATGACAGGCTTTTACATTTTGGGCAGAATTTTTCATGCCCGCTGGCATCAGGTCTGCTCGGTGGCATGAGCAGACAATATGGCAAGAAGGCCAGAAATCAGTTTCACAACATTGTGAAACCAGTTTGCAATTGTCTGCTCCGCCCATTTATGGCGGGCCGTGTTTCCCACCATCACACGTCAGGAACCTCATTGTAATACATCTGTACATCATTATAAGGCCAGCCTGCCAGAATCATCCCCCCGCCCCCGCTGGATCGTCCGCCCACATCGGCGGGAAAACACACACATGCAGAACACAGCTTGACAAGTATGACATGCTGGAGTTGGGACTTACCCACCAGGGCCTTGCTTACATCGCAGACATCTGAGGAGCCAGAAGGTGCTGGAGCCCGACAGCAATAGGACCTTGGAGGAATGCCCATTGCATGCTGGGTGAATTCTCATGGAATGGCTCTGCTGCGAAGCAGCTCATGGAAGTTGCAAAATCACAGTTGAGGGTCTGCTCACAAAGATGATGGTCGAGGGGGTGAAGAGGAAAGTCCAGCTGTGTTTGGGAGAGGAAGACGTACGCGGGGGTGGGAGAGGAAGGCCTAGGATTGACTGGGAGGGGAAGAGATGTCGGGGGTTGAGGTTGGGAGGCGGAGAACGAAGGTATTGGAGGGTGAGGTTGGAAGGTAGGGACGAAGGTGTCAGGGAAGAAGGTTGGGAGGGAGGGACTACAGGGGAGGAGGGAGTAATGGGGAGATGACAGCATCTGAGGAGGTATCTGTAAGGGGGGGTGGAGGTTGTAAGGGAAGGAGTTTGGAGGGGGGAAGGAGTGCAGAGAGGGGAGCGAGTCCAGGAGGAGGAAGGAGTGTGGAGAGGAGAGGGAGTAAGAATAGAGGAGGCAGTAAGGCTGGAGGAAGAAGTAAGGATGTCTGAAGGAGTGGGGAAGGAGAAAAGGAAGGGGAAAGGGAAGGGGTTCCGAGGGGGAAGGGGTTCGGAGGGGGGAATGTCCAAGTGAACATGCAAGGGAGGGCTCTGATGAGTCTATGACTGCCTCCTGGGGAATGAACTGAGGGTGGACATGGTACGAGAGAATGGTGAAAATGACCGAGGGCAGAGTGAGGCGGGAGGGTGGGAGGGTGAGGGTTTGATGGTATCAGTGGAAGGGGTGGCAAGGGTGTTTGGTGAGAAATCAGAGGCAGACACAGACCCTGGGGGTGGGAAGGAGGAGGTTGGGGAGGTTAATGTGGATGGGGGTGGGATTTTCAGGAAGGAAGGGATACACGTTCACCTGGATATTCCCGAAAGAAAAGGGCTGTAGCTGGTAGGTCACATTGGGGAGATGGAAGGTGATGCCAGAGGGGTCAACAGTGATGCGGGAAAGTAAATGGGTGACTGGGGTAGGGAAAAGGGTGGGGAAGCAAATGAAATACTGCATCACCACCATACTCTCTAAATCAAAAGTGAAATGAGAGTCATGATGGTGAGATCAGGTGCTGCATGGGAGTGTGATCAGTGGGTGGGTAGAGATGCGGGTCAGCTCAGATGGACAACTCAGATGCCCCAGCAGGCAGTATTGAAAATGCTTAGGACATTGAGATTATTCTGATATGGGAAGGGTCCACATGCGTGGGAGAATGCTTGCGCAAGGCTCCAAAAGGCCCTGCCACGCACACAATTCTCTCTCTAGAATAACTCGTTGGCCAGCTGCTCCCTCTGCAGTGACAGAGGATGAGATTGAGGAGCTCACAGGCAAAGGGGGCTCAGAGGGAAAGGAAGCTTCTCAGATTCCTGACTGGATGACCCAGGGGTGTCCAGCTGCAACGCCTCCTCCCTTCAGTGTCCAGACACCCTGGCCTGATTCTTTGAGGGGGACAAAGCACTTGGAGGGTCGTTGAGGTGCCTAGTTTCCCTCTCATATTGCCATTAAAGGAACTCACCCATGGCTCCCGCGATGGAGTGCAGGTATACACACATCTCCGTGTTCTACTGGACCAGCGTCTCAATGGTGTCCACCATCCTTCCAATGGACACCTCCATATATGCACATGTGGGCACTACTTCATCAGCGAACAGGTGGACGTACTCCTCCGACTTGCGGTTCACTATGTTGAGGGCTTCCAACAGCTGTGCATGATATTCCCCCGCTTTCTGCTGACTCTCCAGGATGAGTTGGAAGGCCAAATCCAGAGGTTCGTCATCTGACCCGGACCTCACAGATACCTCTTCCCCAGCAGTTCTTCAAGTGCCGGGCAGCTTGGCCGCACCTGCCTCCTCCTGCTGCGGACATCTGTCTGACCTCCAGAGTGTGAACCCAAGCCTACTCTCGATCTAGGTCCCACTGAGATGTGTGTCTCAGCGCTGGTGGAGGGTGTGGGTAAGCGCTGTGATGGCTCTTTCAAGCTGCTTATTTCCACCTCTTCAATGGAGGAGGCGTCCTCTTGGCTGGAGGTGAGGATGTGGATGGAGCTGAGGGACTGGGTAGTTGAGGGTGTCGGTCACTAGGCAGAGCTCCCTGTGAACCTAAGTAGAGGTAATAGTTCATGTCAGCAGAGTCAAAAGCAGTAGAGAGAGAACCCACAGTTACATTGAGGGAGGGATGATATGGTGCAGGATCTTCATGGGGGTGTTCACCGCCGACCTCACTGTCATTGCAGGCATGGTCCATGTCCTCACCAGTCAGCATGATGGCACACTCCTCAAAGTGAGTGAGGGGCCTAATGTGCGCCACTCCACCCTTGGTCTGGGACCTCTCCCTGCTGTTGTGAGCAGGCTTCTCCTGCATGAAAATAGTTAGAGAGAGTGTGAGCAGGACACATGACACTGCATGGAATGATTGTATGGTAAGCAGAGCCATGGATGGGCTGAAGACATGAGCTTGAGAGGATATAAGCCTGAGGAAGATGTGAAGGTGTGTGAGGGTTAGTAGTGTTGTCCCTTGAGGTGGGAGATCCCTGTGTGATGGGCTTGTGATTGTGTGAGTTGAGAGTGATAAGAGTGACTTACCCTGACAGAACGGATGAAAGCATTCATCCTGTTAGGACACTGGGTGGCTGTGCTCTTTTGCAGGGCATTGGACCTCCACTTCCACTGCCTCCCATGCTGGATTAGTGATGCTGCCACCCATCAGGGGGTAGGGGACATCATGGCGGGCCTCCATGGCACCCAAAAAGCACTCGAGGGACGTGTCACTAAACCAGGGAGGTTGCAGTTTTTTTGCCTTTTGGAGCCATCCTGTCTTCTGTCCAGTGGTCCTGGGCTGGGAACACTGAGAGGTATGCATGTAGCTGCACTTTAATTGTGGCACACGGCATGATGAAGCGGCAAGGTGATGACGAGGCAGGCGAAGGAGAACTTGCCCGCCTTCGAAAAGGTGTGATTCCCAGGAAGGTATAATTAATGTGGTGGGTTTGGGACGATAAGGTGTGAGAAGCCGCCATTGCAGCCAGCGGGTAAAACAGCGTTTTTCCCTGCCGCTGCTGCACTTTGTGCAAATCTGGGACGATTCCACCCTTTATCTAGAAAGTGAAGAGAACACAGACTACACTAAAAGGGGAATAAATTCAAAACTGATCTGCTGAAACTTTGGCCTTGAAAGGGACAAGACTGGCCCCAAGACTAGTATTTTGAACTTAAATAAGGGCATGCAAGCTGAGCTAGCTGAAGGGAACTGAGATACTAGGCTAGGAGATAGATCAATAGAGAAACAGTGTCAGATATTTAAGGGGATATTTCAGAATACTCAGAATAAGTATATTCCTACTATAAAAAAGAATTCTAAAGGGAGAACTCACCATCCGTGGTTAACTAAAGAAGTTAAGGAAAGCATAAGGAAGCTTAAGGAAAAAGTTTATAACTGTGCAAAGATGAGTGGCAGGTTAGATGATTGGTCAGAATATAAAAAATGGCAGAGAATGATTAAAAGGTTAATCAGGAATAAGAAATTAGTATGAGAGGAAGCTAGCTAGAAATGTAAAAACAGAGAGCGAGAGTTTCTACAGGTATTTAAAAAGAAAAAGAGGAGGTATGTTGTATGTTGGTCGTCAAGAGAGTGACAATGGGGAGCTAATAGTAGATAATAAGGAAATGGTGGATGAAATGAACAAATATGTTGCTTCTGTCTTCACTATAGAAGATACAAAAAACATTTCAGTCATAGCTGTAAATCAGGAAGTGGAGGGGAGAGGGGAACTTGGTGAAATTACATCACTAGGGAAGTGATACTGAGCAAACTGATGGAGCTGCAGGATGACCAGCCTCCGGGTCCCAATGGATTTCATCCTAAGGTCACAAAAGAGGTGGTTAATGAGGCCATAGATGCGTTGGTGTTAATTGACCAAAATTCCCTAGATTCTGGAATGATTCCATCAGACTGGAAAGTAGCAAAAATAACCCTTCTATTCAAAAAGTTATCTTGACCTCTGGCATGGGGAAGGTGTTAGAATTGATCATTAAAGAGGTTATAGCTGGGCACTTAGAAAAACTCAAGGTAATTGGGAAAAGTCAGCATGGTTATGTGAAAGGAAAATCATGTTTAACCAATTTATTGGAGTTCTTTGAAGGAGTAACATGCACTGTGGATAAAGAGGAGCCTGTTGACGTACTTTAAATACAGATGGAGCTCTAACAACATCATTGAAGCCAATTCTTCCATTTTAACCTAAACCTGAAGACAGGGGAGGGATTGAAATCCACCCGCTCAAGGCCAAACATGCTAGAAGCTGGAGCAAGAGCCACAAGTCAGAAGTTAGTCCTGACAAGGAAACTATGGGATAAAAACAAAAAACTGCGGATGCTGGAAATCCAAAACAAAAACAGAATTACCTGGAAAAACTCAGCAGGTCTGGCAGCATCAGCGGAGAAGAAAAGAGTTGATGTTTCGAGTCCTCATGACCCTTCAACAGAGGAGTCTATGGACCTCACTTGCTTCCATACTTCACCGCTCTCCGCTCTGACTAACTAACCCTCACTGTAACACGCGCTGTATAACACATCACACTGTGACACTCTTTATAACACATCCTCACTGTAACACTCTTTATAACACCTGTTCATTACCTGTCTGAACAGAGCTTCTGTCACCAGCTTGACATAACTGTGGACAGCTGATTGGGAGACTCCACAAAGATCCCCCACTGACCTCTGGAAAGAGCCAGAGGCAGAGAGGTTGAGGGCCACTGTGACCTCCAGAGCCACTGGCATGGGGTTTCCACCCACACAGTTGTATGTGATCTCAGGCCCAACCATATGACAAATGGAGGTCACAGTTCTCTGGAGAGGAGGAACCTCCTTCAGTATTGTGCCTCGGACTTATTGAAGTAGTTGCATCGTTGCCTGAAAACTCTGGCAGCAGAATAGTGGTGTCTTCTGCAGCCCCTCCTATCTTGGATTTCCTGCTGGCCCTGCACCTCTTGTACCTGCGCCTCTCCTCCCACAGGTTCCTCTCCTAGAAGCAGCATTGGGACACCTGGCCGCCTCTCCCTTCTGCCCCTCTCTTCCTCCTCAGAGGAGGTGCCTCCAGCAGAGACAACAGTCCCCATTACCAGGGTAACAGAAGGCTGTCTGATACCTGGAAGGGTCCACATGGTCAAAATCCTCTGCGGGCTTTGGAGACACAATGAGTCCTGAAGGCTAGAAATGCTAAGACTGTAGCTCAGAACTGAGATGAAGCTGTCAAGTTCAGATAAGCAACCAGCAGCAAACTATCTCATAAACCCCTCACTGCTCACACTGGCAACGCAGCTGACACTTTATCCTGCTCTCGGATGAGGTTTTGCAAAATATGGGTTGCCAGCCTGCCCGTTTTGCCCGTGCGATGAACGCATAATCGCATGGCAATGTAAAATAGGGATCAATAGGGGTTTTGATGGCCTTAAGCGGACGGTTAATTGATGGCAGGCGTGGCTCCGACACCTGCGCGCACCCGCTGCCCTGAAGATTATGCGAGGGCGGGGTGAAGTAAGGATACTCGTCTCACATCTTCTGGTGCAATTTAACAACTGATCGGGTCAGCGTGCACCCGCCCGTGAGGCATAAAATTCTGCCCAGTGTTACAGTGCGAGTGTTTAATGCAGGGAGTGTTAAAGTGAGGGTGTTTTATACAGGGAGTGTTACAGTGAGAGTGTTTTATACGTGGAGTGTGCCAGTAAGAGTGTTATATACCATGTGTATTACAGTGAGAGTGTTTTATACAGGGAATGCTACAGTGAGGGTGTTTTATACAGGGAGTGTTACAGTGAGAGTGTTTTATACAGGGAGTCTTACATTGAAAGTGTTTTATATGGGGAGTGTTCCAGTAAGAGTGTAATATACCAAGTGTATTACAGTGAGGGTGTTTTATACAGCGAGTGTTACAGAGAGGGTGTTTTATACAGGGAATGTTACAGTGAGGGTGATTTATGCAGGTAGTGTTAGAGTGAGGGTCTTTTTTACAGGGAGTGCTACAGTGAGGGTGTTTTATACAGGGAGTGTTACAGTGTGGGTGATTTATACAGGTAGTGTTACAGTGAGGGTGTTTTATACAGGGACTGGTACAGTAAGAGTGTTGTATACAAGGAGTGTTACAGTGAGAGTGTTTAATACACGGAATGTTACACTGAGGGTGTTTTATACAATGAGGGTTACAGTGAGAGTATTTTACACAGGGATTGTAACAGAGAGTGTGTATTATGCAGGGAGAGTTACAGTGAGAGTGTTTTATACAAGCAGTGTTACAGAGAATGTGTTTTACACAGGAGTGTAACAGAGAGGGTGCTTAACACAGGGAGTGTTACAGTCAGGGTGTTTTGTGCACGGAGTGCTACAGTGAGGGTGCTTTACACAGGGAGTGTTATAATGAGGGTGTTTTATACAGGGAGTGTTACAGTGAGGGTGTTTTATACAGGGAGTCTTACCGTGAGGGTGTTTTATACAGGGAGTATTACAGTGACAGTGTTTTATACAGGGATTGTTACCGTGAGAGTATTTTATACAGGAATTGTTACAGAGAGTGTGTTTTATGCAGGGTGTGTTACAGTGAGGCTGTTTTATACAGGGAGTGTTACAGTGAGGGTGTTTTACACAGGGAGTGTTACAATGAGGGTGTTTTATACAGGGAGTGTTACAGTGAGGGTGTTTTATACAGGGAGTCTTACAGTGAGGGTGTTTTATACAGGGAGTATTACAGTGACAGTGTTTTATACAGGGATTGTTACCGTGAGAGTATTTTATACACGGAGTGTTACAGTGAGAGTGTTTTATACAGAGAGTGTTACCGTGAGGGTATTTTATACAGGGATTGTTACAGAGTGTGTTTTATGCAGGGAGTGTTACAGTGAGGGTGTTTTATACAAAGAGTGTTACACTGAGAGTGTTTTATACAGGGATTGTTACAATGAGGGTGTTTTACACACGAAGTGTTACAGTGAGAGTGTTTTATACATGGAGTGTTACAGTGCGGGTGATTTATACATGTAGTGTTACAGTGAGCTTGTGTTATACAGAGAGTGTTACAGTGAGAGTGTTTTATGCAGGGAGTGTTACAGTGAGGGTGTTTTATACATGGAGTGTTACAGTGAGGGTGTGTTATACAGGGAGTGTTACAGTGAGGGAGTTTTATACACGGAGTGTTACAATGAAGGTGTTTTATACGGGGAGTGTTACAATGAGGGTGTTTTATAGAGGGAGTGTTACAGTGAGAGTGCTTTAAACAGGGAGTGTTACAGTGAGGGTGTTTTATACAGGGATTGTTACACAGAGTGTGCTTTATGCAGGGAATGTTACAGTGAGGGTGTTTTATACAAAGAGTGTTACACTGAGAGTGTTTTATACAAGCATTGTTACAATGAGGGTGTTTTATACAGGGATTGTTACAGTGAGAGTGTTTTATACAGCGAGTATTACAATGAGGGTGTTTTATACAGGGAGTGTTACAGTGAGAGTGGTTTATACAGGGACTGTTACCGTGAGGGCATTTTATACAAAGAGTGCTACACTGAGAGTGTTTTTTACAGGGAGTATTACAGTAAGAATGTTTTATTCAGGGACTGTTACAGTGAGGGTGTTTTATACAGAGAATGTAACAGTGAGGATGTTTTATGCAAAGAGTGTTACACTGAGAGTGTTTTATACAGGGATTGTTACAGAGAATGTGTTTTATAAAGGGAGTGATACAGTGAGCGTGTTTTATACATGGAGTGTTACAGAGAGTGTGTTTTATACAGGGAGTGTTACAGTAAAGGCGTTTTGTACAGAGGGTGTTACAGTGAGGGTGTTTTAAACAGAGGATGTTACAGTGAGGGTGTTTTATCCAGGGAGTTTTACAATGAGGGTGTTTTATACAGGCAGTGTTACAGTGAGAGTGCTCAATAAACGGACTATTACCGTGAGAGTGTTTTATACAGGGACTGTTACAGTGAGGGTGTTTTATACGGGGAGTGTTACAGAGAGTGTGTTTTATACAGGAAGTGTTACAGTGAAGGCGTTTTGTATAGAGGGTGTTACAGTGAGTGTTTTATACAAAGAGTGTTACAGTGAGGGTGTTTTATACAGGCAGTGTTACAGTGAGAGTGTGTTATACAAGGAGTGTTACAGTGAGGGTATTTTATACAGGGAGTGTTACAGCGAGAGTGTTTTATACAGGGAGTGTTACATTGAGAGTGTTTTATACGAGGAGTGTTACAGTGAGGGTGTGTTATACAGGGACTGTTACAGTGTGAGTGTTTTATACAGGGAGTGTTACAGTGAGGGTGTTTTATACAAAGAGTGTTACATTGAGAGTGTTTTATAGGGGCAGTGTTCCAGTAAGAGTGTTATATACCGAGTGTATTACAGTGAGGGTGTTTTATACAGCGAGTGTTACAGTGAGAGTGTTTTATACAGGGAGTGTTACACAGAGGGTGTTTTATACAGGGACTGTTACAGAGATTGTGTTTTATACAGAGGGTGTTACAGTGAGAGTGTTTTATACAGGGAGTGTTACACAGAGGGTGTTTTATACAGGGACTGTTACAGAGATTGTGTTTTGTACAGAGGGTGTTACAGTGAGGGTGTTTTTAACAGAGGATGTTACAGTGAGGGTGTTTTATCCAGGTAGTTTTCCAATGAGGGTGTTTTATACAGGGAGTGTTATAGTGAGAGTGTTCAATAAACGGTAGTCACCATGAGAGTTTTTCATATAGGGAGTGTTACAGTAAGAGTGTTTTATACAGGGAGTGTTACAGTGAGGGTGTTTTATACAGGGAGTGATACAATGAGGTTGTTTTATACAGGGAGTGTTACAATGAGGGTGTTTTATACGGGGAGTGTTACAATGAGGGTGTTTTATACATGGAGTGTTACAGAGAGTGTGTTTTATACAGGAAATGTTACAGTGAAGGCGTTTTGTTCAGAAGGTGTTACAGTGAGTGTTTTATACAAAGAGTGTTACAGTGAGGGTGTTTATACAGGGAGTGTTACAGTGAGAGTGTTTTATACGAGGGGTGTAACAGTGAGGGTGTTTTATACAGGGAATGCTACAGTGAGAGTGTTTTATACAAGCAGTGTTACAGTGACAGTGTTTTATACAAGGAGTGTTACAGTGAGGGTGTTTAATACACGGAATGTTACACTGAGGGTGTTTTATACAATGAGGGTTACAGTGAGAGTATTTTACACAGGGATTGTTACAGAGAGTGTGTATTATGCAGGGAGAGTTACAGTGAGAGTGTTTTATACAAGCAGTGTTACAGAGAATGTGTTTTACACAGGAGTGTAACAGAGAGGGTGCTTAATACAGGGAGTGTTACAGTGAGGGTGTTTTGTGCACGGAGTGTTACAGTGAGGGTGTTTTACACAGGGAGTGTTATAATGAGGATGTTTTATACAGGGAGTGTTACAGTGAGGGTGTTTTATACAGGGAGTCTTACCGTGAGGGTGTTTTATACAGGGAGTATTACAGTGACAGTGTTTTATACAGGGATTGTTACTGTGAGAGTATTTTATACAGGAATTGTTACAGAGAGTGTGTTTTATGCAGGGAGTGTTACAGTGAGGGTGTTTTATACAGGGAGTGTTACAGTGAGGGTGTTTTACACAGGGAGTGTTACAATGAGGGTGTTTTATACAGGGAGTGTTACAGTGAGGGTGTTTTATACAGGGAGTCTTACAGTGAGGGTGTTTTATACAGGGAGTATTACAGTGACAGTGTTTTATACAGGGATTGTTACCGTGAGAGTATTTTATACACGGAGTGTTACAGTGAGAGTGTTTCATACAGAGAGTGTTACCGTGAGGGTATTTTATACAGGGATTGTTACAGAGTGTGTTTTATGCAGGGAGTGTTACAGTGAGGGTGTTTTATACAAAGAGTGTTACACTGAGAGTGTTTTATTCAGGGATTGTTACAATGAGGGTGTTTTACACACGAAGTGTTACAGTGAGAGTGTTTTATACATGGAGTGTTACAGTGCGGGTGTTTTATACATGGAGTGTTACAGTGAGGGTGTGTTATACAGGGAGTGTTACAGTGAGGGAGTTTTATACACGGAGTGTTACAATGAAGGTGTTTTATACGGGGAGTGTTACTGTGAGAGTGTTTTATACAAGGAGTGTTACAGTGAGGGTGTTTTATACAGGGATTGTTACTGTGAGGGTCTTTTATACAGGGAGTGTTACAGTGAGAGTGCTTTAAACAGGGAGTGTTACAGTGAGGGTGTTTTATACAGGGAGTCTTACAGTGAGAGTGTTTTATACAGGGATTGTTACACAGAGTGTGCTTTATGCAGGGAATGTTACAGTGAGGGTGTTTTATACAAAGAGTGTTACACTGAGAGTGTTTTATACAGGCATTGTTACAATGAGGGTGTTTTATACAGGGATTGTTACAGTGAGAGTGTTTTATACAGCGAGTATTACAATGAGGGTGTTTTATACAGGGAGTGTTACAATGAGAGTGGTTTATACAGGGACTGTTACCGTGAGGGTATTTTATACAAAGAGTGTTACACTGAGAGTGTTTTTTACAGGGAGTATTACAGTAAGAATGTTTTATTCAGGGACTGTTACAGTGAGGGTGTTTTACACAGAGAATGTAACAGTGAGGGTGTTTTATGCAAAGAGTGTTACACTGAGAGTGTTTTATACAGGGATTGTTACAGAGAATGTGTTTTATAAAGGGAGTGATACAGTGAGCGTGTTTTATACATGGAGTGTTACAGAGAGTGTGTTTTATACAGGGAGTGTTACAGTAAAGGCGTTTTGTACAGAGGGTGTTACAGTGAGGGTGTTTTAAACAGAGGATGTTACAGTGAGGGTGTTTTATCCAGGGAGTTTTACAATGAGGGTGTTTTATACAGGCAGTCTTACAGTGAGCGTGCTCAATAAACGGACTATTACCGTGAGAGTGTTTTATACAGGGACTGTTACAGTGAGGGTGTTTTATACGGGGAGTGTTACAGAGAGTGTGTTTTATACAGGAAGTGTTACAGTGAAGCCGTTTTGTACAGAGGGTGATACAGTGAGTGTTTTATACAAAGAGTGTTACAGTGAGGGTGTTTTAAAAAAGGCAGTGTTACAGTGAGAGTGTTTTATACGAGGAGTGTTACAGTGAGGATATTTTATACAGGGAGTGTTACAGTGAGAGTGTTTTATACAAAGAGTGTTACAGTGAGGGTGTTTATACAGGGAGTGTTACAGTGAGAGTGTTTTATACGAGGGGTGTAACAGTGAGGGTGTTTTATACAGGGAGTGTTACAGTGAGCGTGTTTTATACAAGCAGTGTTACAGTGACAGTGTTTTATGTAAGGAGTGTTACAGTGAGGGTGTCTTATACAGGGAGTGTTACAGTGAGGTGTTTTATACAGGGAGTCTTAAGGTGAGTGTGTTTTATACAGGCAGTGTTACATTGAGAGTGGTTTATACGGGGAGTGTTCCAGGAAGAGTGTTATATACTGACTGTATTACAGTGAGGGTGTTTTATACAGCGAGTGTTACAGTGAGAGTGTTTTATACAGGGAGTGTTACAGAGAGTGTGTTTTATACAGGGAGTGTTACAATAAAGGCGTTTTGTACACAGGGTGTTACAGTGAGGGTGTTTTATCCAGGGAGTTTTACAATGAGGATGTTTTATACAGGCAGTGTTACAGTGAGAGTGTTCAATAAACGGACTGTTACCGTGAGAGTTTTTCATATAGGGAGTGTTACATTAAGAGTGTTTTATACAGGGAGTGTTTCAGTGAGGGTTTTTTATACAGGGAGTGTTACAGAGAGAGTGGTTTATACAGGAAGTGTTACAGTGAAGGCGTTTTGTACAGAGGGTGTTACAGTGAGTGTTTTATACAAAGAGTGTTACAGCGAGGGTGTATTATACAGGGAGTGTTACAGTGAGGGTGTTTTATGCAGTGAGTGTTACAATGAGTGTGATTTACACAGGGAGTGTTACAGTGAGAGTATTTTATACAAGGACGGTTACAATGAGTGTCTTTTATACAGGTATTGTTACAGTGAGGCTGTTTTATGCAGGGAGTATTACAATGAGGGTGTTTTATACAAGGAGTGATCCAGTGAGGGTGTTTTATACAGGGAGTTTTACAGTGAGAGTGTTTTATAGAAGGACTGTTACAGTGAGAGTGTTTTATACAGAGAGTGTTACAGTGAGAGTGGTTTATACAGAGAGTGTAACAGAGAGGGTGTTTTATTCAGGGAGTTTTACAGTGATGGTGGTTTATACAGGGAGTGTTACAATGAGGCTGTTTTATACAAGGAGTGTTAAAATGAGTGTGTTTTATATGGTGAGTGTTACAGTGAGAGTGTTTTATACAAGGAGTGTTACTGTGAGCGTCTTTTATACAGGGAGTGTTACAGTGAGAGTGTTCTATACAAGGAGTGTTACAGTGAGAGTGTTTTATACAAGGAGTGTTACAGTGAGGGTGGTTTATACAGGGAGTGTTACAGTGAGAGTGTTTTATACAAGAAGTGTTACAGTGAGAGTGTATCATACAAGGAGTGTAACAGTGAGGGTGTTTTATACAACGAGTGTTACAGTGAGAGTATTTTATACCGGGAGTTTTACAGTGAGATTGTTTTATGCAAGGAGTGTTACAGTGAGGGTGTTTTATACAGCGAGTGTACAATGTGAGTGTTTTATACGGGGAGTGTTACAATGAGGCTGTTTTATACAGGGAGTTTTACCGTGAGAGTGGTTTATACAGAGAGTGTTACTGTGAGGGTGTTTTATACAAGGAGTGTTACAGTGAGAGTGTTTTATATAAGGAATGTGACAGTGAGGATCTTTTGTGCAGGGAGTGTTACAGTAAGGGTGTTTTATACAAGGAGTGTTACAGCGAGGGTGTTTTATACAGGGAGTGTTTCAGTGAGGGTGTTTTATACAGGGAGTGATACAGTGAGGGTGTTTTATGCAGTGAGTGTTACAATGAGTGTGATTTACACAGGGAGTGTTACAGTGAGAGTATTTAATACAAGGGCGGTTACAATGAGAGTGTTTTATACAGGTATTGTTACAGTGAGGCTGTTTTATGCAGGGAGTATTTCAATGAGGGTGTTTTATACAAGGAGTGATCCAGTGAGGGTGTTTTATACAGGGAGTTTTACAGTGAGAGTGTTTTATAGAAGGAGTGTTACAGTGAAAGTGTTTTATACAGATAGTGTTACAGTGAGAGTGGTTTATACAGAGAGTGTAACAGAGAGGGTGTTTTATTCAGGGAGTTTTAAAGTGAGGGTGGTTTATACAGGGAGTGTTACAGTGAGAGTGTTTTATACAAGGAGTGTTACAGTAAGAGTGTTTTATACAAGGAGTGTTACAGTGAGAGTGTATTATACAAGGAGTGTAACAGTGAGGGTGTTTTATACAAGGAGTGTTACAGTGAGAGTGTATTATGCAAGGAGTCTAACAGTGAGGGTGTTTTATACAGGGAGTGTTACAGTGAGAGTGTTTTATACAAGGAGTGTTACAGTAAGAGTGTTTTATATCAGGAGTGTTACAGTGAGAGTGTTTTATGCAAGGAGTGTTACAGTGAGGGTGTTTTATATAGGGAGTGTACAATGTGAGTGTTTTATACGGGGAGTGTTACAATGAGGCTGTTTTATACAGGGAGTTTTACAGTGAGAGTGGTTTATACAGAGAGTGTTACTGTGAGGGTGTTTTATACAAGGAGTGTTACAGTGAGAGTGTTTTATACAAGGAGTGTTACAGTGAGGGTCTTTTGTGCAGGGAGTGTTACAGTAAGGGTGTTTTATTCAGGTAGTTTACAGTGAGGGTGGTTTATACAGGGAGTGTTATAGTGAGGGTGGCTTATACAGGGATTGTTACTGTGAGGGTCTTTTATACAGGGAGTGTTACAGTGAGAGTGTTCTATACAAGGAGTGTTACAGTGAGAGTGTTTTATACAAGCAGTGTTACAGTGAGGGTGGTTTATACAAGGAGTGTTACAGTGAGAGTGTTTTATACAACGAGTATTACAGTGAGAGTGTTTTATACAAGGAGTGTTGCAGTGAGGGTGTTTTATACAAGGAGTGTTACAGTGAGAGTGTATTATACAAGGAGTGTAACAGTGAGGGTGTTTTATACAGGGAGTGTTACAGTGAGAGTGTTTTATGCAAGGAGTGTTACAGTGAGGGTGTTTTATACAGGGAGTGTACAATGTGAGTGTTTTATACAGGGAGTGTTACAATGAGGCTGTTTTATACAGGGAGTTTTACAGTGAGAGTGGTTTATACAGAGAGTGTTACTGTGAGGGTGTTTTATACAAGGAGTGTTACAGTGAGAGTGTTTTATACAAGGAGTGTTACAGTGAGGGTCTTTTGTGCAGGGAGTGTTACAATAAGGATGTTTTATTCAGGGAGTTTACAGTGAGGGTGGTTTATACAGGGAGCGTTACAATGAGTGTGTTTTATATGGTGATTGTTACAATGAGACTGTTTTATACGGGGAGTGTTACAATGAGTGTGTTTTATATGGTGATTGTTACAGTGAGACTGTTTTATACGGGGAGTGTTACAATGAGTGTGTTTTATATGGTGATTGTTACAATGAGACTGTTTTATATGGGGAGTGTTACAATGAGATTGTTTTATACGGGGAGTGTTACAATGAGTGTGTTTTATATGGTGATTGTTACAATGAGACTGTTTTATATGGGGAGTGTTACAATGAGTGTGTCTTATATGGTGATTGTTACAATGAGACTATTTTATACGGGGAGTGTTACAATGAGGGTGTTTTATACAGGGAGTGTTACAGTGAGGGTGTTCTTTACAAATAGTGTTACAGTGAGGGTGTTTTATACAGGGATAGTTACTGTGAGGCTCTTTTATACAGGGAGTGCTACAGTGAGAGTGTTCTATACAAGGAGTGTTACAGTGACAGTTTTTTATACAAGGAGTGTTACAGTGAGGGTGGTTTATACAGGGAGTGTTACAGTGAGAGTGTTTTATACAAGGAGTGTTACAGTGAGGGTGTTTTATACAGGGATTGTTACTGTGAGGGTCTTTTATACAGGGAGTGTTACAGTGAGAGTGTTCTATACAAGGAGTGTTACAGTGAGAGTGTTTTATACAAGGAATGTTACAGTGAGGGTGGTTTATACAGGGAGTGTTACAGTGAGAGTGTTTTATACAAGGAGTGTTACAGTGAGGGTGTTTTATACAAGGAGTGTTACAGTGAGAGTGTATTATACAAGGAGTGTAACAGTGAGAGTATTTTATACAGGGAGTGTTACAGTGAGAGTCTTTTATACAAGGGCGGTTACAATGAGAGTGTTTTATACAGGTATTGTTACAGTGAGGCTATTTTATGCAGGGAGTATTACAATGAGGGTGTTTTATACAAGGAGTGATCCAGTGAGGGTGTTTTATACAGGGAGTTTTACAGTGAGAGTGTTTTATAGAAGGAGTGTTACAGTGAAAGTGTTTTATACAGATAGTGTTACAGTGAGAGTGGTTTATACAGAGAGTGTAACAGAGAGGGTGTTTTATTCAGGGAGTTTTAAAGTGAGGGTGGTTTATACAGGGAGTGTTACAATGAGGCTGTTTTATACGGGGAGTGTTACAGTGAGAGTGTTTTATACAAGGAGTGTTATAGTGAGGGTGTTTTATACAGGGATTGTTACTGTGAGGGTGTTTTATACAGGGAGTGTTACAGTGAGGGTGTTTTATACAAGGAGTGTTACAGTGAGAGTGTATTATGCACGGAGTGTAACAGTGAGGGTGTTTTATACAGGGAGTGTTACAGTGAGAGTGTTTTATACAAGGAGTGTTACAGTAAGAGTGTTTTATACAAGGAGTGTTACAGTGAGAGTGTATTATACAAGGAGTGTAACAGTGAGGGTGTTTTATACAAGGAGTGTTACAGTGAGAGTGTATTATGCAAGGAGTGTAACAGTGAGGGTGTTTTATACAGGGAGTGTTACAGTGAGAGTGTTTTATACAAGGAGTGTTACAGTAAGAGTGTTTTATATCAGGAGTGTTACAGTGAGAGTGTTTTATGCAAGGAGTGTTACAGTGAGGGTGTTTTATACAGGGAGTGTACAATGTGAGTGTTTTATACGGGGAGTGTTACAATGAGGCTGTTTTATACAGGGAGTTTTACAGTGAGAGTGGTTTATACAGAGAGTGTTACTGTGAGGGTGTTTTATACAAGGAGTGTTACAGTGAGGGTGGTTTATACAGGGAGTGTTACAGTGAGAGTGTTTTATACAAGGAGTGTTACAGTGAGGGTGTTTTATACAGGGATTGTTACTGTGAGGGTCTTTTATACAGGGAGTGTTACAGTGAGAGTGTTCTATACAAGGAGTGTTACAGTGAGAGTGTTTTATACAAGGAATGTTACAGTGAGGGTGGTTTATACAGGGAGTGTTACAGTGAGAGTGTTTTATACAAGGAGTGTTACAGTGAGGGTGTTTTATACAAGGAGTGTTACAGTGAGAGTGTATTATACAAGGAGTGTAACAGTGAGAGTATTTTATACAGGGAGTGTTACAGTGAGAGTCTTTTATACAAGGGCGGTTACAATGAGAGTGTTTTATACAGGTATTGTTACAGTGAGGCTATTTTATGCAGGGAGTATTACAATGAGGGTGTTTTATACAAGGAGTGATCCAGTGAGGGTGTTTTATACAGGGAGTTTTACAGTGAGAGTGTTTTATAGAAGGAGTGTTACAGTGAAAGTGTTTTATACAGATAGTGTTACAGTGAGAGTGGTTTATACAGAGAGTGTAACAGAGAGGGTGTTTTATTCAGGGAGTTTTAAAGTGAGGGTGGTTTATACAGGGAGTGTTACAATGAGGCTGTTTTATACGGGGAGTGTTACAGTGAGAGTGTTTTATACAAGGAGTGTTATAGTGAGGGTGTTTTATACAGGGATTGTTTCTGTGAGGGTGTTTTATACAGGGAGTGTTACAGTGAGGGTGTTTTATACAAGGAGTGTTACAGTGAGAGTGTATTATGCACGGAGTGTAACAGTGAGGGTGTTTTATACAGGGAGTGTTACAGTGAGAGTGTTTTATACAAGGAGTGTTACAGTAAGAGTGTTTTATACAAGGAGTGTTACAGTGAGAGTGTATTATACAAGGAGTGTAACAGTGAGGGTGTTTTATACAAGGAGTGTTACAGTGAGAGTGTATTATGTAAGGAGTGTAACAGTGAGGGTGTTTTATACAGGGAGTGTTACAGTGAGAGTGTTTTATACAAGGAGTGTTACAGTAAGAGTGTTTTATATCAGGAGTGTTACAGTGAGAGTGTTTTATGCAAGGAGTGTTACAGTGAGGGTGTTTTATACAGGGAGTGTACAATGTGAGTGTTTTATACGGGGAGTGTTACAATGAGGCTGTTTTATACAGGGAGTTTTACAGTGAGAGTGGTTTATACAGAGAGTGTTACTGTGAGGGTGTTTTATACAAGGAGTGTTACAGTGAGAGTGTTTTATACAAGGAGTGTTACAGTGAGAGTGTTTTATACAAGGAGTGTTATAGTGAGGGTGTTTTATACAGGGATTGTTACTGTGAGGGTCTTTTATACAGGGAGTGTTACAGTGAGAGTGTTTTATACAAGGAGTGTTACAGTGAGACAATTATGCAAGGAGTGTAACAGTGAGGGTGTTTTATACAGGGAGTGTTACAGTGAGAGTGTTTTATACAAGGAGTGTTACAGTAAGTGTGTTTTATACAAGGAGTGTTACAGTGAGAGTGTATTTTACAAGGAGTGTAACAGTGAGGGTGTTTTATACAAGGAGTGTTACAGTGAGAGTGTATTATGCAAGGAGTGTAACAGTGAGGGTGTTTTATACAGGGAGTGTTACAGTGAGAGTGTTTTATACAAGGAGTGTTACAGTAAGAGTGTTTTATATCAGGAGTGTTACAGTGAGAGTGTTTTATGCAAGGAGTGTTACAGTGAGGGTGTTTTATACAGGGAGTGTACAATGTGAGTGTTTTATACGGGGAGTGTTACAATGAGGCTGTTTTATACAGGGAGTTTTACAGTGAGAGTGTTTTATACAGAGAGTGTTACTGTGAGGGTGTTTTATACAAGGAGTGTTACAGTGAGAGTGTTTTATACAAGGAGTGTTACAGTGAGAGTGTTTTATACAAGGAGTGTTACAGTGAGGGTCTTTTGTGCAGGGAGTGTTACGGTAAGGGTGTTTTATTCAGGTAGTTTACAGTGAGGGTGGTTTATACAGGGAGTGTTATAGTGAGGGTGGTTTATACAGGGATTGTTACTGTGAGGGTCTTTTATACAGGGAGTGTTACAGTGAGAGTGTTCTATACAAGGAGTGTTACAGTGAGAGTGTTTTATACAAGGAGTGTTACAGTGAGGGTGGTTTATACAAGGAGTGTTACAGTGAGAGTGTTTTATACAACCAGTATTACAGTGAGAGTGTTTTATACAAGGGGTGTTGCAGTGAGAGTGTTTTATGCAAGGAGTGTTACAGTGAGGGTGTTTTATACAGGGAGTGTACAATGTGAGTGTTTTATACAGGGAGTGTTACAATGAGGCTGTTTTATACAGGGAGTTTTACAGTGAGAGTGGTTTATACAGAGAGTGTTACTGTGAGGGTGTTTTATACAAGGAGTGTTACAGTGAGAGTGTTTTATACAAGGAGTGTTACAGTGAGGGTCTTTTGTGCAGGGAGTGTTACAATAAGGATGTTTTATTCAGGGAGTTTACAGTGAGGGTGGTTTATACAGGGAGCGTTACAATGAGTGTGTTTTATATGGTGATTGTTACAATGAGACTGTTTTATACGGGGAGTGTTACAATGAGTGTGTTTTATATGGTGATTGTTACAGTGAGACTGTTTTATACGGGGAGTGTTACAATGAGTGTGTTTTATATGGTGATTGTTACAATGAGACTGTTTTATATGGGGAGTGTTACAATGAGATTGTTTTATACGGGGAGTGTTACAATGAGTGTGTTTTATATGGTGATTGTTACAATGAGACTGTTTTATATGGGGAGTGTTACAATGAGTGTGTCTTATATGGTGATTGTTACAATGAGACTGTTTTATACGGGGAGTGTTACAATGAGGGTGTTTTATACAGGGAGTGTTACAGTGAGGGTGTTCTTTACAAATAGTGTTACAGTGAGGGTGTTTTATACAGGGATAGTTACTGTGAGGCTCTTTTATACAGGGAGTGCTACAGTGAGAGTGTTCTATACAAGGAGTGTTACAGTGACAGTTTTTTATACAAGGAGTGTTACAGTGAGGGTGGTTTATACAGGGAGTGTTACAGTGAGAGTGTTTTATACAAGGAGTGTTACAGTGAGGGTGTTTTATACAGGGATTGTTACTGTGAGGGTCTTTTATACAGGGAGTGTTACAGTGAGAGTGTTCTATACAAGGAGTGTTACAGTGAGAGTGTTTTATACAAGGAATGTTACAGTGAGGGTGGTTTATACAGGGAGTGTTACAGTGAGAGTGTTTTATACAAGGAGTGTTACAGTGAGGGTGTTTTATACAAGGAGTGTTACAGTGAGAGTGTATTATACAAGGAGTGTAACAGTGAGAGTATTTTATACAGGGAGTGTTACAGTGAGAGTCTTTTATACAAGGGCGGTTACAATGAGAGTGTTTTATACAGGTATTGTTACAGTGAGGCTATTTTATGCAGGGAGTATTACAATGAGGGTGTTTTATACAAGGAGTGATCCAGTGAGGGTGTTTTATACAGGGAGTTTTACAGTGAGAGTGTTTTATGGAAGGAGTGTTACAGTGAAAGTGTTTTATACAGATAGTGTTACAGTGAGAGTGGTTTATACAGAGAGTGTAACAGAGAGGGTGTTTTATTCAGGGAGTTTTAAAGTGAGGGTGGTTTATACAGGGAGTGTTACAATGAGGCTGTTTTATACGGGGAGTGTTACAGTGAGAGTGTTTTATACAAGGAGTGTTATAGTGAGGGTGTTTTATACAGGGATTGTTACTGTGAGGGTGTTTTATACAGGGAGTGTTACAGTGAGGGTGTTTTATACAAGGAGTGTTACAGTGAGAGTGTATTATGCACGGAGTGTAACAGTGAGGGTGTTTTATACAGGGAGTGTTACAGTGAGAGTGTTTTATACAAGGAGTGTTACAGTAAGAGTGTTTTATACAAGGAGTGTTACAGTGAGAGTGTATTATACAAGGAGTGTAACAGTGAGGGTGTTTTATACAAGGAGTGTTACAGTGAGAGTGTATTATGCAAGGAGTGTAACAGTGAGGGTGTTTTATACAGGGAGTGTTACAGTGAGAGTGTTTTATACAAGGAGTGTTACAGTGAGAGTGTTTTATGCAAGGAGTGTTACAGTGAGGGTGTTTTATACAGGGAGTGTACAATGTGAGTGTTTTATACGGGGAGTGTTACAATGAGGCTGTTTTATACAGGGAGTTTTACAGTGAGAGTGGTTTATACAGAGAGTGTTACTGTGAGGGTGTTTTATACAAGGAGTGTTACAGTGAGAGTGTTTTATACAAGGAGTGTTACAGTGAGAGTGTTTTATACAAGGAGTGTTATAGTGAGGGTGTTTTATACAGGGATTGTTACTGTGAGGGTCTTTTATACAGGGAGTGTTACAGTGAGGGTGTTTTATACAAGGAGTGTTACAGTGAGACTATTATGCAAGGAGTGTAACAGTGAGGGTGTTTTATACAGGGAGTGTTACAGTGAGAGTGTTTTATACAAGGAGTGTTACAGTAAGTGTGTTTTATACAAGGAGTGTTACAGTGAGAGTGTATTATACAAGGAGTGTAACAGTGAGGGTGTTTTATACAAGGAGTGTTACAGTGAGAGTGTATTATGCAAGGAGTGTAACAGTGAGGGTGTTTTATACAGGGAGTGTTACAGTGAGAGTGTTTTATACAAGGAGTGTTACAGTAAGAGTGTTTTATATCAGGAGTGTTACAGTGAGAGTGTTTTATGCAAGGAGTGTTACAGTGAGGGTGTTTTATACAGGGAGTGTACAATGTGAGTGTTTTATACGGGGAGTGTTACAATGAGGCTGTTTTATACAGGGAGTTTTACAGTGAGAGTGTTTTATACAGAGAGTGTTACTGTGAGGGTGTTTTATACAAGGAGTGTTACAGTGAGAGTGTTTTATACAAGGAGTGTTACAGTGAGAGTGTTTTATACAAGGAGTGTTACAGTGAGGGTCTTTTGTGCAGGGAGTGTTACGGTAAGGGTGTTTTATTCAGGTAGTTTACAGTGAGGGTGGTTTATACAGGGAGTGTTATAGTGAGGGTGGTTTATACAGGGATTGTTACTGTGAGGGTCTTTTATACAGGGAGTGTTACAGTGAGAGTGTTCTATACAAGGAGTGTTACAGTGAGAGTGTTTTATACAAGGAGTGTTACAGTGAGGGTGGTTTATACAAGGAGTGTTACAGTGAGAGTGTTTTATACAACGAGTATTACAGTGAGAGTGTTTTATACAAGGGGTGTTGCAGTGAGGGTGTTTTATACAAGGAGTGTTACAGTGAGAGTGTATTATACAAGGAGTGTAACAGTGAGGGTGTTTTATACAAGGAGTGTTACAGTGAGAGTGTTTTATGCAAGGAGTGTTACAGTGAGGGTGTTTTATACAGGGAGTGTACAATGTGAGTGTTTTATACAGGGAGTGTTACAATGAGGCTGTTTTATACAGGGAGTTCTACAGTGAGAGTGGTTTATACAGAGAGTGTTACTGTGAGGGTGTTTTATACAAGGAGTGTTACAGTGAGAGTGTTTTATACAAGGAGTGTTACAGTGAGGGTCTTTTGTGCAGGGAGTGTTACAATAAGGATGTTTTATTCAGGGAGTTTACAGTGAGGGTGGTTTATACAGGGAGCGTTACAATGAGTGTGTTTTATATGGTGATTGTTACAATGAGACTGTTTTATACGGGGAGTGTTACAATGAGTGTGTTTTATATGGTGATTGTTACAATGAGACTGTTTTATACGGGGAGTGTTACAATGAGTGTGTTTTATATGGTGATTGTTACAATGAGACTGTTTTATATGGGGAGTGTTACAATGAGATTGTTTTATTCGGGGAGTGTTATAATGAGTGTGTTTTATATGGTGATTGTTACAATGAGACTGTTTTATATGGGGAGTGTTACAATGAGTGTGTCTTATATGGTGATTGTTACAATGAGACTGTTTTATACGGGGAGTGCTACAATGAGGGTGTTTTATACAGGGAGAGTTACAGTGAGGGTGTTCTTTACAAATAGTGTTACAGTGAGGGTGTTTTATACAGGGATAGTTACTGTGAGGCTCTTTTATACAGGGAGTGCTACAGTGAGAGTGTTCTATACAAGGAGTGTTACAGTGACAGTTTTTTATACAAGGAGTGTTACAGTGAGGGTGGTTTATACAGGGAGTGTTACAGTGAGAGTGTTTTATACAAGGAGTGTTACAGTGAGGGTGTTTTATACAGGGATTGTTACTGTGAGGGTCTTTTATACAGGGAGTGTTACAGTGAGAGTGTTCTATACAAGGAGTGTTACAGTGTGAGTGTTTTATACAAGGAATGTTACAGTGAGGGTGGTTTATACAGGGAGTGTTACAGTGAGAGTGTTTTATACAAGGAGTGTTACAGTGAGGGTGTTTTATACAAGGAGTGTTACAGTGAGAGTGTATTATACAAGGAGTGTAACAGTGAGAGTATTTTATACAGGGAGTGTTACAGTGAGAGTATTTTATACAAGGATTGTTACAGAGAGAGTGTTTTGTACAAGGAGTGTTACAGTGAGAGTGTTTTGTACCGGGAGTGTTACAGTGAGAGTGCTTTATGCAAGGAGTGTTACAGTGAGGGTGTTTCATACAGGGATTGTCACAATGTGAGTTTTTTATACGGGGAGTGTTACAATGAGGGTGTTTTATACAGGGATTTTTGCAGTGAGAGTGGTTTATACTGAGAGTGTTACTGTGAGGGTGTTTTATACAGGGAGTGTTAAAGTGAGAGTGTTTTATACAAGGAGTGTTACAGTGAGAGTGTTTTATACAAGGAGTGTAACAGTGAGGGTCTTTTGTGCAGGGAGTGTTACAGTAAGGGTGTTTTATACAGGGAGTATTACAGTGAGGGTGTTTTATACAGGTAGTGTTTCAGTGAGGGTGTTTTATACAGGGTGTGTTACAGTGAGGCTGTTTTATACAGCAAGTTTAACAGTGAGCGTGTTTTATTCAAGGAGTGTTACACTGAGAGTTTTGTAAACCGTGTATATTACAGTGAGAGTGTTTTGTACAGGGATTGTTGCAGTGAGGGTGTTTTATACAGGGAGTGTTACAGTGAGGGAGTTTTATACAGGGAGTGTTAAAATAAGGGTGTTTTATACAGGGAGCGTTAAAGTGAGGGTGTTTTATACAGGGAATCTTACGGTGAGGGTGTTTTATACAGGGAGTGTTACAGTGAGAGTGGTTTATACAGAGAGTGTTATAATGAGGGTGTTTTATACGGGGAGTGTTACAATGAGTGTGTTTTACACGGTGAGTGTTACAATGAGAGTGTTTTATACGGGGAGTGTTACAATGAGGTTGTTTTATACCGGGAGATTTACAGTGAGAGTGGTTTATACAGAGAGTGTTACTGCGAGGGTGTTTTATATAGGGAGTGTTGAATTAAGGGTGTTTTATACAGGGAGCGTTAAAGTGAGGGTGTTTTATACAGGGAATCTTACGGTGAGGGTGTTTTATACAGAGAGTGTTACAGTGAGAGTGGTTTATACAGAGAGTGTTATAATGAGGGTGTTTTATACGGGGAGTGTTACAATGAGTGTGTTTTACACGGTGAGTGTTACAATGAGAGTGTTTTATACGGGGAGTGTTACAATGAGGTTGTTTTATACCGGGAGATTTACAGTGAGAGTGGTTTATACAGAGAGTGTTACTGCGAGGGTGTTTTATATAGGGAGTGTTGAATTAAGGGTGTTTTATAGAGGGAGTGTTAAAGTGAGGGTGTTTTATACAGGGACGTTTACAGAGAGGGTGTTTTATACAGGGAGTGTTGCAGTGAGGATGTTTTATACAGGGAATATTACAGTAAGGATGTTTTATACAGGGACTGTTACAGTGAGAGTGTTTTATACAGGGAGTGTTACAGTGAGGGTGTTTTATACAGGGACTGTTACAGTGAGAGTGTTTTATAGAGGGAGTGTTACACTGAGACTGTTTTATGCAGGGATTGTTACAGAAAATGTGTTTTATACAGGGAGTGATACAGTGAGTGTTTTTTATACATGAAGTGTTACAGAGAGTCTGTTTTATACAGGGAGTGTTACAATAAAGGCGTTTTGTACAGAGGGTGTTACAGTGAGGGTGTTTTAACCAAGGAGTTTTACTGTGAGGGTGTTTTATACAGGCAGTGTTACAGTGAGTGTGTTCAATAAACGGACTGTTACCGTGAGAGTGTTTCATACAGGGAGTGTTACAGTAAGAGTGTTTTATACAGGGATTGTTACAGTGAGGGTCTTTTATACAGGGAGTGCTACACTGAGAGTGTTCTATACACAGAGTGTTACAGTGAGAGTGTTTTATACAAGGAGTGTTACAGTGAGGGTGTTTAATACAGGGAGTTTTACAGTGAGAGTGGTTTATACAGAGAGTGTAACTGTGAGCGTGTTTCATACAGGGAGTGTTACAGTAAGAGTGTTTTATACAGGGATTGTTACAGTGAGGGTCTTTTATACAGGGAGTGCTACACTGAGAGTGTTCTATACACAGAGTGTTACAGTGAGAGTGTTTTATACAAGGAGTGTTACAGTGAGGGTGTTTTATACAGGGAGTTTTACAGTGAGAGTGGTTTATACAGAGAGTGTAACTGTGAGGGTGTTTTATACAGGGAGTGTTAAAGTGAGAGTATTTTATACAAGGAGTGTTACAGTGAGAGTGTTTTATACAAGGAGTGTTACAGTGAGGGTGGTTTATACAGGGAGTGTTACAGTGAGAGTGTTTTATACAAGGAGTGTTACAGTGAGGGTGTTTTATACAGGGAGTTTTACAGTGAGAGTGGTTTATACAGAGAGTGTAACTGTGAGGGTGTTTTATACAAGGAGTGTTACAGTGAGGGTCTTTTGTGCAGGGAGTGTTGCAGTAAGGGTGTTTTATACAGGGAGTGTTACAGTGAGAGTGTTTTATACAAGGAGTGTTACTGTGAGGGTGTTTTATACAAGGAGTGTTACAGTGAGAGTGTATTATACAAGGAGTGTAACAGTGAGGGTATTTTATACAGGGAGTGTTACAGTGAGAGTATTTTATACAAGGAATTATACAGTGAAGGTGGTTTATACAGGGAGTGTTACAGTGAGAGTGTTTTATACAAGGAGTGTTACAGTGAGGGTGTTTTATACAAGGAGTGTTACAGTGAGAGTGTATTATACAAGGAGTGTAACAGTGAGGGTATTTTATACAGGGAGTGTTACAGTGAGAGTATTTTATACAAGGTGTGTTACAGTGAGAGTGTTTTATACAAGGAGTGTTACAGTGAGAGGGTTTTATACCGGGAGTGTTACAGTGAGAGTGTTTTATGCAAGGAGTGTTACAGTGAGAGTGTTTTATACAGGGAGTGTCACAATGTGAGTGTTTTATACGGGGAGTGTTACAATGAGGGTGTTTTATACAGGGATTTTTACAGTGAGAGTGGTTTATACAGAGAGTGTTACTGTGAGGGTGTTTAAAACAGGGAGTGTTAAAGTGAGAGTGTTTTATACAGGGAGTGTTACAGTGAGAGTGTTTTATACAAGGAGTGTTACAGTGAGAGTGTTTTATACAAGGAGTGTTACAGTGAGGGTCTTTTGTGCAGGGAGTGTTACAGTAAGGGTGTTTTATATAGGGAGTATTACAGTGAGGGTGTTTTATACAGGTAGTGTTTCAGTGAGGGTGTTTTATACAGGGAGTGTTACAGTGAGGCTGTTTTATACAGCAAGTGTAACAGTGAGGGTGTTTTATTCAAGGAGTGTTACACTGAGAGTCTTGTAAACCGTGTATATTACAGTGAGAGTGTTTTGTACAGGGAGTGTTGCAGTGAGGGTGTTTTATACAGGGAGTGTTACAGTGAGGGTGTTTTATACAGGGAGTGTTAAAATAAGGGTGTTTTATACAGGGAGTCTTAAAGTGAGGATGTTTTATACAGGGAATCTTACAGTGAGGGTGTTTTATAGAGGGAGTGTTACACTGAGACTGTTTTATACATGGATTGTTACAGAAAATGTGTTTTATACAGGGAGTGATACAGTGAGTGTTTTTTATACATGAAGTGTTACAGAGAGTCTGTTTTATACAGGGAGTGTTACAATAAAGGCGTTTTGTACAGAGGGTGTTACTGTGAGGGTGTTTTATACAGAAGATGTTACAGTGAGGGTGTTTTAACCAGGGAGTTTTACAGTGAGGGTGTTTTATACAGGCAGTGTTACAGTGAGGGTGTTTTATACAGGGAGTGTTAAAGTGAGAGTGTTTTATACAAGGAGTGTTACAGTGAGAGTGTTTTATACAAGGAGTGTTACAGTGAGTGTGTTTTATACAGGGAGTTTTACAGTGAGAGTGGTTTATACAGAGAGTGTAACTGTGAGGGTGTTTTTTACAGGGAGTGTTACAGTGAGAGTGTTTTATACAAGGAGTGTTACAGTGAGAGTGTTTTATACAAGGAGTGTTACAGTGAGGGTCTTTTGTGCAGGGAGTGTTACAGTAAGGGTGTTTTATACAGGGAGTATTACAGTGAGGGTGTTTTATACAGGTAGTGTTTCAGTGAGGGTGTTTTATACAGGGAGTGTTACAGTGAGGCTGTTTTATACAGCAAGTGTAACAGTGAGGGTGTTTTATTCAAGGAGTGTTACACTGAGAGTCTTGTAAACCGTGTATATTACAGTGAGAGTGTTTTGTACAGGGAGTGTTGCAGTGAGGGTGTTTTATACAGGGAGTGTTACAGTGAGGGTGTTTTATACAGGGATTGTTAAAATAAGGGTGTTTTATACAGGGAGTCTTAAAGTGAGGGTGTTTTATACAGGGAATCTTACAGTGAGGGTGTTTTATAGAGGGAGTGTTACACTGAGACTGTTTATACATGGATTGTTACAGAAAATGTGTTTTATACAGGGAGTGATACAGTGAGTGTTTTTTATACATGAAGTGTTACAGATAGTCTGTTTTATACAGGGAGTGTTACAATAAAGGCGTTTTGTACAGAGGGTGTTACAGTGAGGGTGTTTTATACAGAAGATGTTACAGTGAGGGTGTTTTAACCAGGGAGTTTTACAGTGAGGGTGTTTTATACAGGCAGTGTTACAGTGAGTGTGTTCAATAAACGGACTGTTACCGTGAGAGTGTTTCATACAGGGAGTGTTACAGTAAGAGTGTTTTATACAGGGATTGTTACAGTGAGGGTCTTTTATACTGGGGGTGCTACACTGAGAGTGTTCTATACGCAGAGTGTTACAGTGAGAGTGTTTTATACAAAGAGTTTTACAGTGAGGGTGTTTTATACAGGGAGTTTTACAGTGACAGTGGTTTATACAGAGAGTGTAACTGTGAGGGTGTTTTATACAGGGAGTGTTAAATTGAGAGTGTTTTATACAAGGAGTGTTACAGTGAGAGTGTTTTATACAAGGAGTGTTACAGTGAGGGTCATTTGTGCAGTGAGTGTTATAGTAAGGGTGTTTTATACAGGGAGTGTTACAATGAGAGTGTTTTATACAAGGAGTGTTACTGTGAGGGTGTTTTATACAAGGAGTGTTACAGTGAGAGTGTATTATACAAGGAGTGTAACAGTGAGGGTATTTTATACAGGGAGTGTTACAGTGAGAGTATTTTATACAAGGAATTATACAGTGAGGGTGGTTTATACAGGGAGTGTTACAGTGAGAGTGTTTTATACAAGGAGTGTTACAGTGAGGGTCTTTTGTGCAGGGAGTGTTATAGTAAGGGTGTTTTATACAGGGAGTGTTACAATGAGAGTATTTTATACAAGGAGTGTTACTGTGAGGGTGTTTTATACAAGGAGTGTTACAGTGAGTGTGTATTATACAAGGAGTGTAACAGTGAGGGTGTTTTATACAGGGAGTGTTACAGTGAGAGTATTTTATACAAGGAATTATACAGTGAGGGTGGTTTATACAGGGAGTGTTACAGTGAGAGTGTTTTATACAAGGAGTGTTACAGTGAGAGTGTATTATACTAGGAGTGTTACAGTGAGAGTGTATTATACAAGGAGTGTAACAGTGAGGGTGTTTTATACAGGGAGTGTTACAGTGAGAGTATTTTATACAAGGAATTATACAGTGAGGGTGGTTTATACAGGGAGTGTTACAGTGAGAGTGTTTTATACAAGGAGTGTTACAGTGAGAGTGTATTATACTAGGAGTGTTACAGTGAGAGTGTATTATACAAGGAGTGTAACAGTGAGGGTATTTTATACAGGGAGTGTTACAGTGAGAGTATTTTATACAAGGAGTGTTACAGTGAGAGTGTTTTATACAAGGAGTGTTACAGTGAGGGTGTTTTATACAGGGAGTTTTACAGTGAGAGTGGTTTATACAGAGAGTGTTACTGTGAGGGTGTTTAAAACAGGGAGTGTTAAAGTGAGAGTGTTTTATACAGGGAGTGTTACAGTGAGAGTGTTTTATACAAGGAGTGTTACAGTGAGAGTGTTTTATACAAGGAGTGTTACAGTGAGGGTCTTTTGTGCAGGGAGTGTTACAGTAAGGGTGTTTTATATAGGGAGTATTACAGTGAGGGTGTTTTATACAGGTAGTGTTTCAGTGAGGGTGTTTTATACAGGGAGTGTTACAGTGAGGCTGTTTTATACAGCAAGTGTAACAGTGAGGGTGTTTTATTCAAGGAGTGTTACACTGAGAGTCTTGTAAACCGTGTATATTACAGTGAGAGTGTTTTGTACAGGGAGTGTTGCAGTGAGGGTGTTTTATACAGGGAGTGTTACAGTGAGGGTGTTTTATACAGGGAGTGTTAAAATAAGGGTGTTTTATACAGGGAGTCTTAAAGTGAGGATGTTTTATACAGGGAATCTTACAGTGAGGGTGTTTTATAGAGGGAGTGTTACACTGAGACTGTTTTATACATGGATTGTTACAGAAAATGTGTTTTATACAGGGAGTGATACAGTGAGTGTTTTTTATACATGAAGTGTTACAGAGAGTCTGTTTTATACAGGGAGTGTTACAATAAAGGCGTTTTGTACAGAGGGTGTTACTGTGAGGGTGTTTTATACAGAAGATGTTACAGTGAGGGTGTTTTAACCAGGGAGTTTTACAGTGAGGGTGTTTTATACAGGCAGTGTTACAGTGAGGGTGTTTTATACAGGGAGTGTTAAAGTGAGAGTGTTTTATACAAGGAGTGTTACAGTGAGAGTGTTTTATACAAGGAGTGTTACAGTGAGGGTGTTTTATACAGGGAGTTTTACAGTGAGAGTGGTTTATACAGAGAGTGTAACTGTGAGGGTGTTTTTTACAGGGAGTGTTACAGTGAGAGTGTTTTATACAAGGAGTGTTACAGTGAGAGTGTTTTATACAAGGAGTGTTACAGTGAGGGTCTTTTGTGCAGGGAGTGTTACAGTAAGGGTGTTTTATACAGGGAGTATTACAGTGAGGGTGTTTTATACAGGTAGTGTTTCAGTGAGGGTGTTTTATACAGGGAGTGTTACAGTGAGGCTGTTTTATACAGCAAGTGTAACAGTGAGGGTGTTTTATTCAAGGAGTGTTACACTGAGAGTCTTGTAAACCGTGTATATTACAGTGAGAGTGTTTTGTACAGGGAGTGTTGCAGTGAGGGTGTTTTATACAGGGAGTGTTACAGTGAGGGTGTTTTATACAGGGATTGTTAAAATAAGGGTGTTTTATACAGGGAGTCTTAAAGTGAGGGTGTTTTATACAGGGAATCTAACAGTGAGGGTGTTTTATAGAGGGAGTGTTACACTGAGACTGTTTATACATGGATTGTTACAGAAAATGTGTTTTATACAGGGAGTGATACAGTGAGTGTTTTTTATACATGAAGTGTTACAGATAGTCTGTTTTATACAGGGAGTGTTACAATAAAGGCGTTTTGTACAGAGGGTGTTACAGTGAGGGTGTTTTATACAGAAGATGTTACAGTGAGGGTGTTTTAACCAGGGAGTTTTACAGTGAGGGTGTTTTATACAGGCAGTGTTACAGTGAGTGTGTTCAATAAACGGACTGTTACCGTGAGAGTGTTTCATACAGGGAGTGTTACAGTAAGAGTGTTTTATACAGGGATTGTTACAGTGAGGGTCTTTTATACTGGGGGTGCTACACTGAGAGTGTTCTATACGCAGAGTGTTACAGTGAGAGTGTTTTATACAAAGAGTTTTACAGTGAGGGTGTTTTATACAGGGAGTTTTACAGTGACAGTGGTTTATACAGAGAGTGTAACTGTGAGGGTGTTTTATACAGGGAGTGTTAAATTGAGAGTGTTTTATACAAGGAGTGTTACAGTGAGAGTGTTTTATACAAGGAGTGTTACAGTGAGGGTCATTTGTGCAGTGAGTGTTATAGTAAGGGTGTTTTATACAGGGAGTGTTACAATGAGAGTGTTTTATACAAGGAGTGTTACTGTGAGGGTGTTTTATACAAGGAGTGTTACAGTGAGAGTGTATTATACAAGGAGTGTAACAGTGAGGGTATTTTATACAGGGAGTGTTACAGTGAGAGTATTTTATACAAGGAATTATACAGTGAGGGTGGTTTATACAGGGAGTGTTACAGTGAGAGTGTTTTATACAAGGAGTGTTACAGTGAGGGTCTTTTGTGCAGGGAGTGTTATAGTAAGGGTGTTTTATACAGGGAGTGTTACAATGAGAGTATTTTATACAAGGAGTGTTACTGTGAGGGTGTTTTATACAAGGAGTGTTACAGTGAGTGTGTATTATACAAGGAGTGTAACAGTGAGGGTGTTTTATACAGGGAGTGTTACAGTGAGAGTATTTTATACAAGGAATTATACAGTGAGGGTGGTTTATACAGGGAGTGTTACAGTGAGAGTGTTTTATACAAGGAGTGTTACAGTGAGAGTGTATTATACTAGGAGTGTTACAGTGAGAGTGTATTATACAAGGAGTGTAACAGTGAGGGTGTTTTATACAGGGAGTGTTACAGTGAGAGTATTTTATACAAGGAATTATACAGTGAGGGTGGTTTATACAGGGAGTGTTACAGTGAGAGTGTTTTATACAAGGAGTGTTACAGTGAGAGTGTATTATACTAGGAGTGTTACAGTGAGAGTGTATTATACAAGGAGTGTAACAGTGAGGGTATTTTATACAGGGAGTGTTACAGTGAGAGTATTTTATACAAGGAGTGTTACAGTGAGAGTGTTTTATACAAGGAGTGTTACAGTGAGGGTGTTTTATACAGGGAGTTTTACAGTGAGAGTGGTTTATACAGAGAGTGTTACTGTGAGGGTGTTTAAAACAGGGAGTGTTAAAGTGAGAGTGTTTTATACAGGGAGTGTTACAGTGAGAGTGTTTTATACAAGGAGTGTTACAGTGAGAGTGTTTTATACAAGGAGTGTTACAGTGAGGGTCTTTTGTGCAGGGAGTGTTACAGTAAGGGTGTTTTATATAGGGAGTATTACAGTGAGGGTGTTTTATACAGGTAGTGTTTCAGTGAGGGTGTTTTATACAGGGAGTGTTACAGTGAGGCTGTTTTATACAGCAAGTGTAACAGTGAGGGTGTTTTATTCAAGGAGTGTTACACTGAGAGTCTTGTAAACCGTGTATATTACAGTGAGAGTGTTTTGTACAGGGAGTGTTGCAGTGAGGGTGTTTTATACAGGGAGTGTTACAGTGAGGGTGTTTTATACAGGGAGTGTTAAAATAAGGGTGTTTTATACAGGGAGTCTTAAAGTGAGGATGTTTTATACAGGGAATCTTACAGTGAGGGTGTTTTATAGAGGGAGTGTTACACTGAGACTGTTTTATACATGGATTGTTACAGAAAATGTGTTTTATACAGGGAGTGATACAGTGAGTGTTTTTTATACATGAAGTGTTACAGAGAGTCTGTTTTATACAGGGAGTGTTACAATAAAGGCGTTTTGTACAGAGGGTGTTACTGTGAGGGTGTTTTATACAGAAGATGTTACAGTGAGGGTGTTTTAACCAGGGAGTTTTACAGTGAGGGTGTTTTATACAGGCAGTGTTACAGTGAGGGTGTTTTATACAGGGAGTGTTAAAGTGAGAGTGTTTTATACAAGGAGTGTTACAGTGAGAGTGTTTTATACAAGGAGTGTTACAGTGAGGGTGTTTTATACAGGGAGTTTTACAGTGAGAGTGGTTTATACAGAGAGTGTAACTGTGAGGGTGTTTTTTACAGGGAGTGTTACAGTGAGAGTGTTTTATACAAGGAGTGTTACAGTGAGAGTGTTTTATACAAGGAGTGTTACAGTGAGGGTCTTTTGTGCAGGGAGTGTTACAGTAAGGGTGTTTTATACAGGGAGTATTACAGTGAGGGTGTTTTATACAGGTAGTGTTTCAGTGAGGGTGTTTTATACAGGGAGTGTTACAGTGAGGCTGTTTTATACAGCAAGTGTAACAGTGAGGGTGTTTTATTCAAGGAGTGTTACACTGAGAGTCTTGTAAACCGTGTATATTACAGTGAGAGTGTTTTGTACAGGGAGTGTTGCAGTGAGGGTGTTTTATACAGGGAGTGTTACAGTGAGGGTGTTTTATACAGGGATTGTTAAAATAAGGGTGTTTTATACAGGGAGTCTTAAAGTGAGGGTGTTTTATACAGGGAATCTTACAGTGAGGGTGTTTTATAGAGGGAGTGTTACACTGAGACTGTTTATACATGGATTGTTACAGAAAATGTGTTTTATACAGGGAGTGATACAGTGAGTGTTTTTTATACATGAAGTGTTACAGATAGTCTGTTTTATACAGGGAGTGTTACAATAAAGGCGTTTTGTACAGAGGGTGTTACAGTGAGGGTGTTTTATACAGAAGATGTTACAGTGAGGGTGTTTTAACCAGGGAGTTTTACAGTGAGGGTGTTTTATACAGGCAGTGTTACAGTGAGTGTGTTCAATAAACGGACTGTTACCGTGAGAGTGTTTCATACAGGGAGTGTTACAGTAAGAGTGTTTTATACAGGGATTGTTACAGTGAGGGTCTTTTATACTGGGGGTGCTACACTGAGAGTGTTCTATACGCAGAGTGTTACAGTGAGAGTGTTTTATACAAAGAGTTTTACAGTGAGGGTGTTTTATACAGGGAGTTTTACAGTGACAGTGGTTTATACAGAGAGTGTAACTGTGAGGGTGTTTTATACAGGGAGTGTTAAATTGAGAGTGTTTTATACAAGGAGTGTTACAGTGAGAGTGTTTTATACAAGGAGTGTTACAGTGAGGGTCATTTGTGCAGTGAGTGTTATAGTAAGGGTGTTTTATACAGGGAGTGTTACAATGAGAGTGTTTTATACAAGGAGTGTTACTGTGAGGGTGTTTTATACAAGGAGTGTTACAGTGAGAGTGTATTATACAAGGAGTGTAACAGTGAGGGTATTTTATACAGGGAGTGTTACAGTGAGAGTATTTTATACAAGGAATTATACAGTGAGGGTGGTTTATACAGGGAGTGTTACAGTGAGAGTGTTTTATACAAGGAGTGTTACAGTGAGGGTCTTTTGTGCAGGGAGTGTTATAGTAAGGGTGTTTTATACAGGGAGTGTTACAATGAGAGTATTTTATACAAGGAGTGTTACTGTGAGGGTGTTTTATACAAGGAGTGTTACAGTGAGTGTGTATTATACAAGGAGTGTAACAGTGAGGGTGTTTTATACAGGGAGTGTTACAGTGAGAGTATTTTATACAAGGAATTATACAGTGAGGGTGGTTTATACAGGGAGTGTTACAGTGAGAGTGTTTTATACAAGGAGTGTTACAGTGAGAGTGTATTATACTAGGAGTGTTACAGTGAGAGTGTATTATACAAGGAGTGTAACAGTGAGGGTATTTTATACAGGGAGTGTTACAGTGAGAGTATTTTATACAAGGAGTGTTACAGTGAGAGTGTTTTATACAAGGAGTGTTACAGTGAGAGTGTATTTTACAAGGAGTGTAACAGTGAGGGTGTTTTATACAAGGAGTGTTACAGTGAGAGTGTATTATACAAGGAGTGTAACAGTGAGGGTGTTTTATACAAGGAGTGTTACAGTGAGAGTGTATTATGCAAGGAGTGTAACAGTGAGGGTGTTTTATACAGGGAGTGTTACAGTGAGAGTGTTTTATACAAGGAGTGTTACAGTAAGAGTGTTTTATATCAGGAGTGTTACAGTGAGAGTGTTTTATGCAAGGAGTGTTACAGTGAGGGTGTTTTATACAGGGAGTGTACAATGTGAGTGTTTTATACGGGGATTGTTACAATGAGGCTGTTTTATACAGGGAGTTTTACAGTGAGAGTGTTTTATACAGAGAGTGTTACTGTGAGGGTGTTTTATACAAGGAGTGTTACAGTGAGAGTGTTTTATACAAGGAGTGTTACAGTGAGAGTGTTTTATACAAGGAGTGTTACAGTGAGGGTCTTTTGTGCAGGGAGTGTTACGGTAAGGGTGTTTTATTCAGGTAGTTTACAGTGAGGGTGGTTTATACAGGGAGTGTTATAGTGAGGGTGGTTTATACAGGGATTGTTACTGTGAGGGTCTTTTATACAGGGAGTGTTACAGTGAGAGTGTTCTATACAAGGAGTGTTACAGTGAGAGTGTTTTATACAAGGAGTGTTACAGTGAGGGTGGTTTATACAAGGAGTGTTACAGTGAGAGTGTTTTATACAACGAGTATTACAGTGAGAGTGTTTTATACAAGGGGTGTTGCAGTGAGGGTGTTTTATACAAGGAGTGTTACAGTGAGAGTGTATTATACAAGGAGTGTAACAGTGAGGGTGTTTTATACAAGGAGTGTTACAGTGAGAGTGTTTTATACAAGGAGTGTTACAGTAAGAGTGTTTAATACCAGGAGTGTTACAGTGAGAGTGTTTTATGCAAGGAGTGTTACAGTGAGGGTGTTTTATACAGGGAGTGTACAATGTGAGTGTTTTATACAGGGAGTGTTACAATGAGGCTGTTTTATACAGGGAGTTCTACAGTGAGAGTGGTTTATACAGAGAGTGTTACTGTGAGGGTGTTTTATACAAGGAGTGTTACAGTGAGAGTGTTTTATACAAGGAGTGTTACAGTGAGGGTCTTTTGTGCAGGGAGTGTTACAATAAGGATGTTTTATTCAGGGAGTTTACAGTGAGGGTGGTTTATACAGGGAGCGTTACAATGAGTGTGTTTTATATGGTGATTGTTACAATGAGACTGTTTTATACGGGGAGTGTTACAATGAGTGTGTTTTATATGGTGATTGTTACAATGAGACTGTTTTATACGGGGAGTGTTACAATGAGTGTGTTTTATATGGTGATTGTTACAATGAGACTGTTTTATATGGGGAGTGTTACAATGAGATTGTTTTATACGGGGAGTGTTATAATGAGTGTGTTTTATATGGTGATTGTTACAATGAGACTGTTTTATATGGGGAGTGTTACAATGAGTGTGTCTTATATGGTGATTGTTACAATGAGACTGTTTTATACGGGGAGTGCTACAATGAGGGTGTTTTATACAGGGAGAGTTACAGTGAGGGTGTTCTTTACAAATAGTGTTACAGTGAGGGTGTTTTATACAGGGATAGTTACTGTGAGGCTCTTTTATACAGGGAGTGCTACAGTGAGAGTGTTCTATACACAGAGTGTTACAGTGAGAGTGTTTTATACAAGGAGTGTTACAGTGAGGGTGTTTTATACAGGGAGTTTTACAGTGAGAGTGGTTTATACAGAGAGTGTAACTGTGAGGGTGTTTTATACAGGGAGTGTTAAAGTGAGAGTATTTTATACAAGGAGTGTTACAGTGAGAGTGTTTTATACAAGGAGTGTTACAGTGAGGGTGGTTTATACAGGGAGTGTTACAGTGAGAGTGTTTTATACAAGGAGTGTTACAGTGAGGGTGTTTTATACAGGGAGTGTTACAGTGAGAGTGTATTATACAAGGAGTGTAACAGTGAGGGTATTTTATACAGGGAGTGTTACAGTGAGAGTATTTTATACAAGGAATTATACAGTGAAGGTGGTTTATACAGGGAGTGTTACAGTGAGAGTGTTTTATACAAGGAGTGTTACAGTGAGGGTGTTTTATACAAGGAGTGTTACAGTGAGAGTGTATTATACAAGGAGTGTAACAGTGAGGGTATTTTATACAGGGAGTGTTACAGTGAGAGTATTTTATACAAGGTGTGTTACAGTGAGAGTGTTTTATACAAGGAGTGTTACAGTGAGAGGGTTTTATACCGGGAGTGTTACAGTGAGAGTGTTTTATGCAAGGAGTGTTATAAGTGAGAGTGTTTTATACAGGGAGTGTCACAATGTGAGTGTTTTATACGGGGAGTGTTACAATGAGGGTGTTTTATACAGGGATTTTTACAGTGAGAGTGGTTTATACAGAGAGTGTTACTGTGAGGGTGTTTAAAACAGGGAGTGTTAAAGTGAGAGTGTTTTATACAGGGAGTGTTACAGTGAGAGTGTTTTATACAAGGAGTGTTACAGTGAGAGTGTTTTATACAAGGAGTGTTACAGTGAGGGTCTTTTGTGCAGGGAGTGTTACAGTAAGGGTGTTTTATATAGGGAGTATTACAGTGAGGGTGTTTTATACAGGTAGTGTTTCAGTGAGGGTGTTTTATACAGGGAGTGTTACAGTGAGGCTGTTTTATACAGCAAGTGTAACAGTGAGGGTGTTTTATTCAAGGAGTGTTACACTGAGAGTCTTGTAAACCGTGTATATTACAGTGAGAGTGTTTTGTACAGGGAGTGTTGCAGTGAGGGTGTTTTATACAGGGAGTGTTACAGTGAGGGTGTTTTATACAGGGAGTGTTAAAATAATGGTGTTTTATACAGGGAGTCTTAAAGTGAGGATGTTTTATACAGGGAATCTTACAGTGAGGGTGTTTTATAGAGGGAGTGTTACACTGAGACTGTTTTATACATGGATTGTTACAGAAAATGTGTTTTATACAGGGAGTGATACAGTGAGTGTTTTTTATACATGAAGTGTTACAGAGAGTCTGTTTTATACAGGGAGTGTTACAATAAAGGCGTTTTGTACAGAGGGTGTTACTGTGAGGGTGTTTTATACAGAAGATGTTACAGTGAGGGTGTTTTAACCAGGGAGTTTTACAGTGAGGGTGTTTTATACAGGCAGTGTTACAGTGAGGGTGTTTTATACAGGGAGTGTTAAAGTGAGAGTGTTTTATACAAGGAGTGTTACAGTGAGAGTGTTTTATACAAGGAGTGTTACAGTGAGGGTGTTTTATACAGGGAGTTTTACAGTGAGAGTGGTTTATACAGAGAGTGTAACTGTGAGGGTGTTTTTTACAGGGAGTGTTACAGTGAGAGTGTTTTATACAAGGAGTGTTACAGTGAGAGTGTTTTATACAGGGATTGTTACAGTGAGGGTCTTTTATACAGGGAGTGCTACACTGAGAGTGTTCTATACACAGAGTGTTACAGTGAGAGTGTTTTATACAAGGAGTGTTACAGTGAGGGTGTTTAATACAGGGAGTTTTACAGTGAGAGTGGTTTATACAGAGAGTGTAACTGTGAGCGTGTTTCATACAGGGAGTGTTACAGTAAGAGTGTTTTATACAGGGATTGTTACAGTGAGGGTCTTTTATACAGGGAGTGCTACACTGAGAGTGTTCTATACACAGAGTGTTACAGTGAGAGTGTTTTATACAAGGAGTGTTACAGTGAGGGTGTTTTATACAGGGAGTTTTACAGTGAGAGTGGTTTATACAGAGAGTGTAACTGTGAGGGTGTTTTATACAGGGAGTGTTAAAGTGAGAGTATTTTATACAAGGAGTGTTACAGTGAGAGTGTTTTATACAAGGAGTGTTACAGTGAGGGTGGTTTATACAGGGAGTGTTACAGTGAGAGTGTTTTATACAAGGAGTGTTACAGTGAGGGTGTTTTATACAGGGAGTTTTACAGTGAGAGTGGTTTATACAGAGAGTGTAACTGTGAGGGTGTTTTATACAAGGAGTGTTACAGTGAGGGTCTTTTGTGCAGGGAGTGTTGCAGTAAGGGTGTTTTATACAGGGAGTGTTACAGTGAGAGTGTTTTATACAAGGAGTGTTACTGTGAGGGTGTTTTATACAAGGAGTGTTACAGTGAGAGTGTATTATACAAGGAGTGTAACAGTGAGGGTATTTTATACAGGGAGTGTTACAGTGAGAGTATTTTATACAAGGAATTATACAGTGAAGGTGGTTTATACAGGGAGTGTTACAGTGAGAGTGTTTTATACAAGGAGTGTTACAGTGAGGGTGTTTTATACAAGGAGTGTTACAGTGAGAGTGTATTATACAAGGAGTGTAACAGTGAGGGTATTTTATACAGGGAGTGTTACAGTGAGAGTATTTTATACAAGGTGTGTTACAGTGAGAGGGTTTTATACCGGGAGTGTTACAGTGAGAGTGTTTTATGCAAGGAGTGTTACAGTGAGAGTGTTTTATACAGGGAGTGTCACAATGTGAGTGTTTTATACGGGGAGTGTTACAATGAGGGTGTTTTATACAGGGATTTTTACAGTGAGAGTGGTTTATACAGAGAGTGTTACTGTGAGGGTGTTTAAAACAGGGAGTGTTAAAGTGAGAGTGTTTTATACAGGGAGTGTTACAGTGAGAGTGTTTTATACAAGGAGTGTTACAGTGAGAGTGTTTTATACAAGGAGTGTTACAGTGAGGGTCTTTTGTGCAGGGAGTGTTACAGTAAGGGTGTTTTATATAGGGAGTATTACAGTGAGGGTGTTTTATACAGGTAGTGTTTCAGTGAGGGTGTTTTATACAGGGAGTGTTACAGTGAGGCTGTTTTATACAGCAAGTGTAACAGTGAGGGTGTTTTATTCAAGGAGTGTTACACTGAGAGTCTTGTAAACCGTGTATATTACAGTGAGAGTGTTTTGTACAGGGAGTGTTGCAGTGAGGGTGTTTTATACAGGGAGTGTTACAGTGAGGGTGTTTTATACAGGGAGTGTTAAAATAATGGTGTTTTATACAGGGAGTCTTAAAGTGAGGATGTTTTATACAGGGAATCTTACAGTGAGGGTGTTTTATAGAGGGAGTGTTACACTGAGACTGTTTTATACATGGATTGTTACAGAAAATGTGTTTTATACAGGGAGTGATACAGTGAGTGTTTTTTATAAATGAAGTGTTACAGAGAGTCTGTTTTATACAGGGAGTGTTACAATAAAGGCGTTTTGTACAGAGGGTGTTACTGTGAGGGTGTTTTATACAGAAGATGTTACAGTGAGGGTGTTTTAACCAGGGAGTTTTACAGTGAGGGTGTTTTATACAGGCAGTGTTACAGTGAGGGTGTTTTATACAGGGAGTGTTAAAGTGAGAGTGTTTTATACAAGGAGTGTTACAGTGAGAGTGTTTTATACAAGGAGTGTTACAGTGAGGGTGTTTTATACAGGGAGTTTTACAGTGAGAGTGGTTTATACAGAGAGTGTAACTGTGAGGGTGTTTTTTACAGGGAGTGTTACAGTGAGAGTGTTTTATACAAGGAGTGTTACAGTGAGAGTGTTTTATACAAGGAATGTTACAGTGAGGGTCTTTTGTGCAGGGAGTGTTACAGTAAGGGTGTTTTATACAGGGAGTATTACAGTGAGGGTGTTTTATACAGGTAGTGTTTCAGTGAGGGTGTTTTATACAGGGAGTGTTACAGTGAGGCTGTTTTATACAGCAAGTGTAACAGTGAGGGTGTTTTATTCAAGGAGTGTTACACTGAGAGTCTTGTAAACCGTGTATATTACAGTGAGAGTGTTTTGTACAGGGAGTGTTGCAGTGAGGGTGTTTTATACAGGGAGTGTTACAGTGAGGGTGTTTTATACAGGGATTGTTAAAATAAGGGTGTTTTATACAGGGAGTCTTAAAGTGAGGGTGTTTTATACAGGGAATCTTACAGTGAGGGTGTTTTATAGAGGGAGTGTTACACTGAGACTGTTTATACATGGATTGTTACAGAAAATGTGTTTTATACAGGGAGTGATACAGTGAGTGTTTTTTATACATGAAGTGTTACAGATAGTCTGTTTTATACAGGGAGTGTTACAATAAAGGCGTTTTGTACAGAGGGTGTTACAGTGAGGGTGTTTTATACAGAAGATGTTACAGTGAGGGTGTTTTAACCAGGGAGTTTTACAGTGAGGGCGTTTTATACAGGCAGTGTTACAGTGAGTGTGTTCAATAAACGGACTGTTACCGTGAGAGTGTTTCATACAGGGAGTGTTACAGTAAGAGTGTTTTATACAGGGATTGTTACAGTGAGGGTCTTTTATACTGGGGGTGCTACACTGAGAGTGTTCTATACGCAGAGTGTTACAGTGAGAGTGTTTTATACAAGGAGTTTTACAGTGAGGGTGTTTTATACAGGGAGTTTTACAGTGACAGTGGTTTATACAGAGAGTGTAACTGTGAGGGTGTTTTATACAGGGAGTGTTAAATTGAGAGTGTTTTATACAAGGAGTGTTACAGTGAGAGTGTTTTATACAAGGAGTGTTACAGTGAGGGTCATTTGTGCAGTGAGTGTTATAGTAAGGGTGTTTTATACAGGGAGTGTTACAATGAGAGTGTTTTATACAAGGAGTGTTACAGTGAGAGTGTATTTTACAAGGAGTGTAACAGTGAGGCTGTTTTATACAAGGAGTGTTACAGTGAGAGTGTATTATACAAGGAGTGTAACAGTGAGGGTGTTTTATACAAGGAGTGTTACAGTGAGAGTGTATTATGCAAGGAGTGTAACAGTGAGGGTGTTTTATACAGGGAGTGTTACAGTGAGAGTGTTTTATACAAGGAGTGTTACAGTAAGAGTGTTTTATATCAGGAGTGTTACAGTGAGAGTGTTTTATGCAAGGAGTGTTACAGTGAGGGTGTTTTATACAGGGAGTGTTACAATGAGGCTGTTTTATACAGGGAGTTTTACAGTGAGAGTGTTTTATACAGAGAGTGTTACTGTGAGGGTGTTTTATACAAGGAGTGTTACAGTGAGAGTGTTTTATACAAGGAGTGTTACAGTGAGAGTGTTTTATACAAGGAGTGTTACAGTGAGGGTCTTTTGTGCAGGGAGTGTTACGGTAAGGGTGTTTTATTCAGGTAGTTTACAGTGAGGGTGGTTTATACAGGGAGTGTTATAGTGAGGGTGGTTTATACAGGGATTGTTACTGTGAGGGTCTTTTATACAGGGAGTGTTACAGTGAGAGTGTTCTATACAAGGAGTGTTACAGTGAGAGTGTTTTATACAAGGAGTGTTACAGTGAGGGTGGTTTATACAAGGAGTGTTACAGTGAGAGTGTTTTATACAACGAGTATTACAGTGAGAGTGTTTTATACAAGGGGTGTTGCAGTGAGGGTGTTTTATACAAGGAGTGTTACAGTGAGAGTGTATTATACAAGGAGTGTAACAGTGAGGGTGTTTTATACAAGGAGTGTTACAGTGAGAGTGTTTTATACAAGGAGTGTTACAGTAAGAGTGTTTAATACCAGGAGTGTTACAGTGAGAGTGTTTTATGCAAGGAGTGTTACAGTGAGGGTGTTTTATACAGGGAGTGTACAATGTGAGTGTTTTATACAGGGAGTGTTACAATGAGGCTGTTTTATACAGGGAGTTCTACAGTGAGAGTGGTTTATACAGAGAGTGTTACTGTGAGGGTGTTTTATACAAGGAGTGTTACAGTGAGAGTGTTTTATACAAGGAGTGTTACAGTGAGGGTCTTTTGTGCAGGGAGTGTTACAATAAGGATGTTTTATTCAGGGAGTTTACAGTGAGGGTGGTTTATACAGGGAGCGTTACAATGAGTGTGTTTTATATGGTGATTGTTACAATGAGACTGTTTTATACGGGGAGTGTTACAATGAGTGTGTTTTATATGGTGATTGTTACAATGAGACTGTTTTATACGGGGAGTGTTACAATGAGTGTGTTTTATATGGTGATTGTTACAATGAGACTGTTTTATATGGGGAGTGTTACAATGAGTGTGTCTTATATGGTGATTGTTACAATGAGACTGTTTTATACGGGGAGTGCTACAATGAGGGTGTTTTATACAGGGAGAGTTACAGTGAGGGTGTTCTTTACAAATAGTGTTACAGTGAGGGTGTTTTATACAGGGATAGTTACTGTGAGGCTCTTTTATACAGGGAGTGCTACAGTGAGAGTGTTCTATACACAGAGTGTTACAGTGAGAGTGTTTTATACAAGGAGTGTTACAGTGAGGGTGTTTTATACAGGGAGTTTTACAGTGAGAGTGGTTTATACAGAGAGTGTAACTGTGAGGGTGTTTTATACAGGGAGTGTTAAAGTGAGAGTATTTTATACAAGGAGTGTTACAGTGAGAGTGTTTTATACAAGGAGTGTTACAGTGAGGGTGGTTTATACAGGGAGTGTTACAGTGAGAGTGTTTTATACAAGGAGTGTTACAGTGAGGGTGTTTTATACAGGGAGTTTTACAGTGAGAGTGGTTTATACAGAGAGTGTAACTGTGAGGGTGTTTTATACAAGGAGTGTTACAGTGAGGGTCTTTTGTGCACGGAGTGTTGCAGTAAGGGTGTTTTATACAGGGAGTGTTACAGTGAGAGTGTTTTATACAAGGAGTGTTACTGTGAGGGTGTTTTATACAAGGAGTGTTACAGTGAGAGTGTATTATACAAGGAGTGTAACAGTGAGGGTATTTTATACAGGGAGTGTTACAGTGAGAGTATTTTATACAAGGAATTATACAGTGAAGGTGGTTTATACAGGGAGTGTTACAGTGAGAGTGTTTTATACAAGGAGTGTTACAGTGAGGGTGTTTTATACAAGGAGTGTTACAGTGAGAGTGTATTATACAAGGAGTGTAACAGTGAGGGTATTTTATACAGGGAGTGTTACAGTGAGAGTATTTTATACAAGGTGTGTTACAGTGAGAGTGTTTTATACAAGGAGTGTTACAGTGAGAGGGTTTTATACCGGGAGTGTTACAGTGAGAGTGTTTTATGCAAGGAGTGTTACAGTGAGAGTGTTTTATACAGGGAGTGTCACAATGTGAGTGTTTTATACGGGGAGTGTTACAATGAGGGTGTTTTATACTGGGATTTTTACAGTGAGAGTGGTTTATACAGAGAGTGTTACTGTGAGGGTGTTTAAAACAGGGAGTGTTAAAGTGAGAGTGTTTTATACAGGGAGTGTTACAGTGAGAGTGTTTTATACAAGGAGTGTTACAGTGAGAGTGTTTTATACAAGGAGTGTTACAGTGAGGGTCTTTTGTGCAGGGAGTGTTACAGTAAGGGTGTTTTATATAGGGAGTATTACAGTGAGGGTGTTTTATACAGGTAGTGTTTCAGTGAGGGTGTTTTATACAGGGAGTGTTACAGTGAGGCTGTTTTATACAGCAAGTGTAACAGTGAGGGTGTTTTATTCAAGGAGTGTTACACTGAGAGTCTTGTAAACCGTGTATATTACAGTGAGAGTGTTTTGTACAGGGAGTGTTGCAGTGAGGGTGTTTTATACAGGGAGTGTTACAGTGAGGGTGTTTTATACAGGGAGTGTTAAAATAATGGTGTTTTATACAGGGAGTCTTAAAGTGAGGATGTTTTATACAGGGAATCTTACAGTGAGGGTGTTTTATAGAGGGAGTGTTACACTGAGACTGTTTTATACATGGATTGTTACAGAAAATGTGTTTTATACAGGGAGTGATACAGTGAGTGTTTTTTATAAATGAAGTGTTACAGAGAGTCTGTTTTATACAGGGAGTGTTACAATAAAGGCGTTTTGTACAGAGGGTGTTACTGTGAGGGTGTTTTATACAGAAGATGTTACAGTGAGGGTGTTTTAACCAGGGAGTTTTACAGTGAGGGTGTTTTATACAGGCAGTGTTACAGTGAGGGTGTTTTATACAGGGAGTGTTAAAGTGAGAGTGTTTTATACAAGGAGTGTTACAGTGAGAGTGTTTTATACAAGGAGTGTTACAGTGAGGGTGTTTTATACAGGGAGTTTTACAGTGAGAGTGGTTTATACAGAGAGTGTAACTGTGAGGGTGTTTTTTACAGGGAGTGTTACAGTGAGAGTGTTTTATACAAGGAGTGTTACAGTGAGAGTGTTTTATACAAGGAGTGTTACAGTGAGGGTCTTTTGTGCAGGGAGTGTTACAGTAAGGGTGTTTTATACAGGGAGTATTACAGTGAGGGTGTTTTATACAGGTAGTGTTTCAGTGAGGGTGTTTTATACAGGGAGTGTTACAGTGAGGCTGTTTTATACAGCAAGTGTAACAGTGAGGGTGTTTTATTCAAGGAGTGTTACACTGAGAGTCTTGTAAACCGTGTATATTACAGTGAGAGTGTTTTGTACAGGGAGTGTTGCAGTGAGGGTGTTTTATACAGGGAGTGTTACAGTGAGGGTGTTTTATACAGGGATTGTTAAAATAAGGGTGTTTTATACAGGGAGTCTTAAAGTGAGGGTGTTTTATACAGGGAATCTTACAGTGAGGGTGTTTTATAGAGGGAGTGTTACACTGAGACTGTTTATACATGGATTGTTACAGAAAATGTGTTTTATACAGGGAGTGATACAGTGAGTGTTTTTTATACATGAAGTGTTACAGATAGTCTGTTTTATACAGGGAGTGTTACAATAAAGGCGTTTTGTACAGAGGGTGTTACAGTGAGGGTGTTTTATACAGAAGATGTTACAGTGAGGGTGTTTTAACCAGGGAGTTTTACAGTGAGGGCGTTTTATACAGGCAGTGTTACAGTGAGTGTGTTCAATAAACGGACTGTTACCGTGAGAGTGTTTCATACAGGGAGTGTTACAGTAAGAGTGTTTTATACAGGGATTGTTACAGTGAGGGTCTTTTATACTGGGGGTGCTACACTGAGAGTGTTCTATACGCAGAGTGTTACAGTGAGAGTGTTTTATACAAAGAGGTTTACAGTGAGGGTGTTTTATACAGGGAGTTTTACAGTGACAGTGGTTTATACAGAGAGTGTAACTGTGAGGGTGTTTTATACAGGGAGTGTTAAATTGAGAGTGTTTTATACAAGGAGTGTTACAGTGAGAGTGTTTTATACAAGGAGTGTTACAGTGAGGGTCATTTGTGCAGTGAGTGTTATAGTAAGGGTGTTTTATACAGGGAGTGTTACAATGAGAGTGTTTTATACAAGGAGTGTTACTGTGAGGGTGTTTTATACAAGGAGTGTTACAGTGAGAGTGTATTATACAAGGAGTGTAACAGTGAGGGTATTTTATACAGGGAGTGTTACAGTGAGAGTATTTTATACAAGGAATTATACAGTGAGGGTGGTTTATACAGGGAGTGTTACAGTGAGAGTGTTTTATACAAGGAGTGTTACAGTGAGGGTCTTTTGTGCAGGGAGTGTTATAGTAAGGGTGTTTTATACAGGGAGTGTTACAATGAGAGTATTTTATACAAGGAGTGTTACTGTGAGGGTGTTTTATACAAGGAGTGTTACAGTGAGTGTGTATTATACAAGGAGTGTAACAGTGAGGGTGTTTTATACAGGGAGTGTTACAGTGAGAGTATTTTATACAAGGAATTATACAGTGAGGGTGGTTTATACAGGGAGTGTTACAGTGAGAGTGTTTTATACAAGGAGTGTTACAGTGAGAGTGTATTATACTAGGAGTGTTACAGTGAGAGTGTATTATACAAGGAGTGTAACAGTGAGGGTGTTTTATACAGGGAGTGTTACAGTGAGAGTATTTTATACAAGGAATTATACAGTGAGGGTGGTTTATACAGGGAGTGTTACAGTGAGAGTGTTTTATACAAGGAGTGTTACAGTGAGAGTGTATTATACAAGGAGTGTTACAGTGAGAGTGTATTATACAAGGAGTGTAACAGTGAGGGTATTTTATACAGGGAGTGTTACAGTGAGAGTATTTTATACAAGGAGTGTTACAGTGAGAGTGTTTTATACAAGGAGTGTTACAGTGAGGGTGTTTTATACAGGGAGTTTTACAGTGAGAGTGGTTTATACAGAGAGTGTAACTGTGAGGGTGTTTTATACAGGGAGTGTTAAAGTGAGAGTATTTTATACAAGGAGTGTTACAGTGAGAGTGTTTTATACAAGGAGTGTTACAGTGAGGGTGGTTTATACAGGGAGTGTTACAGTGAGAGTGTTTTATACAAGGAGTGTTACAGTGAGGGTGTTTTATACAGGGAGTTTTACAGTGAGAGTGGTTTATACAGAGAGTGTAACAGTGAGGGTATTTTATACAGGGAGTGTTACAGTGAGAGTATTTTATACAAGGAATTATACAGTGAAGGTGGTTTATACAGGGAGTGTTACAGTGAGAGTGTTTTATACAAGGAGTGTTACAGTGAGGGTGTTTTATACAAGGAGTGTTACAGTGAGAGTGTATTATACAAGGAGTGTAACAGTGAGGGTATTTTATACAGGGAGTGTTACAGTGAGAGTATTTTATACAAGGTGTGTTACAGTGAGAGTGTTTTATACAAGGAGTGTTACAGTGAGAGGGTTTTATACCGGGAGTGTTACAGTGAGAGTGTTTTATGCAAGGAGTGTTACAGTGAGAGTGTTTTATACAGGGAGTGTCACAATGTGAGTGTTTTATACGGGGAGTGTTACAATGAGGGTGTTTTATACAGGGATTTTTACAGTGAGAGTGGTTTATACAGAGAGTGTTACTGTGAGGGTGTTTAAAACAGGGAGTGTTAAAGTGAGAGTGTTTTATACAGGGAGTGTTACAGTGAGAGTGTTTTATACAAGGAGTGTTACAGTGAGAGTGTTTTATACAAGGAGTGTTACAGTGAGGGTCTTTTGTGCAGGGAGTGTTACAGTAAGGGTGTTTTATATAGGGAGTATTACAGTGAGGGTGTTTTATACAGGTAGTGTTTCAGTGAGGGTGTTTTATACAGGGAGTGTTACAGTGAGGCTGTTTTATACAGCAAGTGTAACAGTGAGGGTGTTTTATTCAAGGAGTGTTACACTGAGAGTCTTGTAAACCGTGTATATTACAGTGAGAGTGTTTTGTACAGGGAGTGTTGCAGTGAGGGTGTTTTATACAGGGAGTGTTACAGTGAGGGTGTTTTATACAGGGAGTGTTAAAATAAGGGTGTTTTATACAGGGAGTCTTAAAGTGAGGATGTTTTATACAGGGAATCTTACAGTGAGGGTGTTTTATAGAGGGAGTGTTACACTGAGACTGTTTTATACATGGATTGTTACAGAAAATGTGTTTTATACAGGGAGTGATACAGTGAGTGTTTTTTATACATGAAGTGTTACAGAGAGTCTGTTTTATACAGGGAGTGTTACAATAAAGGCGTTTTGTACAGAGGGTGTTACTGTGAGGGTGTTTTATACAGAAGATGTTACAGTGAGGGTGTTTTAACCAGGGAGTTTTACAGTGAGGGTGTTTTATACAGGCAGTGTTACAGTGAGGGTGTTTTATACAGGGAGTGTTAAAGTGAGAGTGTTTTATACAAGGAGTGTTACAGTGAGAGTGTTTTATACAAGGAGTGTTACAGTGAGGGTGTTTTATACAGGGAGTTTTACAGTGAGAGTGGTTTATACAGAGAGTGTAACTGTGAGGGTGTTTTTTACAGGGAGTGTTACAGTGAGAGTGTTTTATACAAGGAGTGTTACAGTGAGAGTGTTTTATACAAGGAGTGTTACAGTGAGGGTCTTTTGTGCAGGGAGTGTTACAGTAAGGGTGTTTTATACAGGGAGTATTACAGTGAGGGTGTTTTATACAGGTAGTGTTTCAGTGAGGGTGTTTTATACAGGGAGTGTTACAGTGAGGCTGTTTTATACAGCAAGTGTAACAGTGAGGGTGTTTTATTCAAGGAGTGTTACACTGAGAGTCTTGTAAACCGTGTATATTACAGTGAGAGTGTTTTGTACAGGGAGTGTTGCAGTGAGGGTGTTTTATACAGGGAGTGTTACAGTGAGGGTGTTTTATACAGGGATTGTTAAAATAAGGGTGTTTTATACAGGGAGTCTTAAAGTGAGGGTGTTTTATACAGGGAATCTTACAGTGAGGGTGTTTTATAGAGGGAGTGTTACACTGAGACTGTTTATACATGGATTGTTACAGAAAATGTGTTTTATACAGGGAGTGATACAGTGAGTGTTTTTTATACATGAAGTGTTACAGATAGTCTGTTTTATACAGGGAGTGTTACAATAAAGGCGTTTTGTACAGAGGGTGTTACAGTGAGGGTGCTTTATACAGAAGATGTTACAGTGAGGGTGTTTTAACCAGGGAGTTTTACAGTGAGGGTGTTTTATACAGGCAGTGTTACAGTGAGTGTGTTCAATAAACGGACTGTTACCGTGAGAGTGTTTCATACAGGGAGTGTTACAGTAAGAGTGTTTTATACAGGGATTGTTACAGTGAGGGTCTTTTATACTGGGGGTGCTACACTGAGAGTGTTCTATACGCAGAGTGTTACAGTGAGAGTGTTTTATACAAAGAGTTTTACAGTGAGGGTGTTTTATACAGGGAGTTTTACAGTGACAGTGGTTTATACAGAGAGTGTAACTGTGAGGGTGTTTTATACAGGGAGTGTTAAATTGAGAGTGTTTTATACAAGGAGTGTTACAGTGAGAGTGTTTTATACAAGGAGTGTTACAGTGAGGGTCATTTGTGCAGTGAGTGTTATAGTAAGGGTGTTTTATACAGGGAGTGTTACAATGAGAGTGTTTTATACAAGGAGTGTTACTGTGAGGGTGTTTTATACAAGGAGTGTTACAGTGAGAGTGTATTATACAAGGAGTGTAACAGTGAGGGTATTTTATACAGGGAGTGTTACAGTGAGAGTATTTTATACAAGGAATTATACAGTGAGGGTGGTTTATACAGGGAGTGTTACAGTGAGAGTGTTTTATACAAGGAGTGTTACAGTGAGGGTCTTTTGTGCAGGGAGTGTTATAGTAAGGGTGTTTTATACAGGGAGTGTTACAATGAGAGTATTTTATACAAGGAGTGTTACTGTGAGGGTGTTTTATACAAGGAGTGTTACAGTGAGTGTGTATTATACAAGGAGTGTAACAGTGAGGGTGTTTTATACAGGGAGTGTTACAGTGAGAGTATTTTATACAAGGAATTATACAGTGAGGGTGGTTTATACAGGGAGTGTTACAGTGAGAGTGTTTTATACAAGGAGTGTTACAGTGAGAGTGTATTATACTAGGAGTGTTACAGTGAGAGTGTATTATACAAGGAGTGTAACAGTGAGGGTATTTTATACAGGGAGTGTTACAGTGAGAGTATTTTATACAAGGAGTGTTACAGTGAGAGTGTTTTATACAAGGAGTGTTACAGTGAGAGTGTATTTTACAAGGAGTGTAACAGTGAGGGTGTTTTATACAAGGAGTGTTACAGTGAGAGTGTATTATACAAGGAGTGTAACAGTGAGGGTGTTTTATACAAGGAGTGTTACAGTGAGAGTGTATTATGCAAGGAGTGTAACAGTGAGGGTGTTTTATACAGGGAGTGTTACAGTGAGAGTGTTTTATACAAGGAGTGTTACAGTAAGAGTGTTTTATATCAGGAGTGTTACAGTGAGAGTGTTTTATGCAAGGAGTGTTACAGTGAGGGTGTTTTATACAGGGAGTGTACAATGTGAGTGTTTTATACGGGGAGTGTTACAATGAGGCTGTTTTATACAGGGAGTTTTACAGTGAGAGTGTTTTATACAGAGAGTGTTACTGTGAGGGTGTTTTATACAAGGAGTGTTACAGTGAGAGTGTTTTATACAAGGAGTGTTACAGTGAGAGTGTTTTATACAAGGAGTGTTACAGTGAGGGTCTTTTGTGCAGGGAGTGTTACGGTAAGGGTGTTTTATTCAGGTAGTTTACAGTGAGGGTGGTTTATACAGGGAGTGTTATAGTGAGGGTGGTTTATACAGGGATTGTTACTGTGAGGGTCTTTTATACAGGGAGTGTTACAGTGAGAGTGTTCTATACAAGGAGTGTTACAGTGAGAGTGTTTTATACAAGGAGTGTTACAGTGAGGGTGGTTTATACAAGGAGTGTTACAGTGAGAGTGTTTTATACAACGAGTATTACAGTGAGAGTGTTTTATACAAGGGGTGTTGCAGTGAGGGTGTTTTATACAAGGAGTGTTACAGTGAGAGTGTATTATACAAGGAGTGTAACAGTGAGGGTGTTTTATACAAGGAGTGTTACAGTGAGAGTGTTTTATACAAGGAGTGTTACAGTAAGAGTGTTTAATACCAGGAGTGTTACAGTGAGAGTGTTTTATGCAAGGAGTGTTACAGTGAGGGTGTTTTATACAGGGAGTGTACAATGTGAGTGTTTTATACAGGGAGTGTTACAATGAGGCTGTTTTATACAGGGAGTTCTACAGTGAGAGTGGTTTATACAGAGAGTGTTACTGTGAGGGTGTTTTATACAAGGAGTGTTACAGTGAGAGTGTTTTATACAAGGAGTGTTACAGTGAGGGTCTTTTGTGCAGGGAGTGTTACAATAAGGATGTTTTATTCAGGGAGTTTACAGTGAGGGTGGTTTATACAGGGAGCGTTACAATGAGTGTGTTTTATATGGTGATTGTTACAATGAGACTGTTTTATACGGGGAGTGTTACAATGAGTGTGTTTTATATGGTGATTGTTACAATGAGACTGTTTTATACGGGGAGTGTTACAATGAGTGTGTTTTATATGGTGATTGTTACAATGAGACTGTTTTATATGGGGAGTGTTACAATGAGATTGTTTTATACGGGGAGTGTTATAATGAGTGTGTTTTATATGGTGATTGTTACAATGAGACTGTTTTATATGGGGAGTGTTACAATGAGTGTGTCTTATATGGTGATTGTTACAATGAGACTGTTTTATACGGGGAGTGCTACAATGAGGGTGTTTTATACAGGGAGAGTTACAGTGAGGGTGTTCTTTACAAATAGTGTTACAGTGAGGGTGTTTTATACAGGGATAGTTACTGTGAGGCTCTTTTATACAGGGAGTGCTACAGTGAGAGTGTTCTATACAAGGAGTGTTACAGTGACAGTTTTTTATACAAGGAGTGTTACAGTGAGGGTGGTTTATACAGGGAGTGTTACAGTGAGAGTGTTTTATACAAGGAGTGTTACAGTGAGGGTGTTTTATACAGGGATTGTTACTGTGAGGGTCTTTTATACAGGGAGTGTTACAGTGAGAGTGTTCTATACAAGGAGTGTTACAGTGTGAGTGTTTTATACAAGGAATGTTACAGTGAGGGTGGTTTATACAGGGAGTGTTACAGTGAGAGTGTTTTATACAAGGAGTGTTACAGTGAGGGTGTTTTATACAAGGAGTGTTACAGTGAGAGTGTATTATACAAGGAGTGTAACAGTGAGAGTATTTTATACAGGGAGTGTTACAGTGAGAGTATTTTATACAAGGATTGTTACAGAGAGAGTGTTTTGTACAAGGAGTGTTACAGTGAGAGTGTTTTGTACCGGGAGTGTTACAGTGAGAGTGCTTTATGCAAGGAGTGTTACAGTGAGGGTGTTTCATACAGGGATTGTCACAATGTGAGTTTTTTATACGGGGAGTGTTACAATGAGGGTGTTTTATACAGGGATTTTTGCAGTGAGAGTGGTTTATACTGAGAGTGTTACTGTGAGGGTGTTTTATACAGGGAGTGTTAAAGTGAGAGTGTTTTATACAAGGAGTGTTACAGTGAGAGTGTTTTATACAAGGAGTATTACAGTGAGGGTCTTTTGTGCAGGGAGTGTTACAGTAAGGGTGTTTTATACAGGGAGTATTACAGTGAGGGTGTTTTATACAGGTAGTGTTTCAGTGAGGGTGTTTTATACAGGGTGTGTTACAGTGAGGCTGTTTTATACAGCAAGTTTAACAGTGAGCGTGTTTTATTCAAGGAGTGTTACACTGAGAGTTTTGTAAACCGTGTATATTACAGTGAGAGTGTTTTGTACAGGGATTGTTGCAGTGAGGGTGTTTTATACAGGGAGTGTTACAGTGAGGGAGTTTTATACAGGGAGTGTTAAAATAAGGGTGTTTTATACAGGGAGCGTTAAAGTGAGGGTGTTTTATACAGGGAATCTTACGGTGAGGGTGTTTTATACAGGGAGTGTTACAGTGAGAGTGGTTTATACAGAGAGTGTTATAATGAGGGTGTTTTATACGGGGAGTGTTACAATGAGTGTGTTTTACACGGTGAGTGTTACAATGAGAGTGTTTTATACGGGGAGTGTTACAATGAGGTTGTTTTATACCGGGAGATTTACAGTGAGAGTGGTTTATACAGAGAGTGTTACTGCGAGGGTGTTTTATATAGGGAGTGTTGAATTAAGGGTGTTTTATACAGGGAGCGTTAAAGTGAGGGTGTTTTATACAGGGAATCTTACGGTGAGGGTGTTTTATACAGAGAGTGTTACAGTGAGAGTGGTTTATACAGAGAGTGTTATAATGAGGGTGTTTTATACGGGGAGTGTTACAATGAGTGTGTTTTACACGGTGAGTGTTACAATGAGAGTGTTTTATACGGGGAGTGTTACAATGAGGTTGTTTTATACCGGGAGATTTACAGTGAGAGTGGTTTATACAGAGAGTGTTACTGCGAGGGTGTTTTATATAGGGAGTGTTGAATTAAGGGTGTTTTATAGAGGGAGTGTTAAAGTGAGGGTGTTTTATACAGGGACGTTTACAGAGAGGGTGTTTTATACAGGGAGTGTTGCAGTGAGGATGTTTTATACAGGGAATATTACAGTAAGGATGTTTTATACAGGGACTGTTACAGTGAGAGTGTTTTATACAGGGAGTGTTACAGTGAGGGTGTTTTATACAGGGACTGTTACAGTGAGAGTGTTTTATAGAGGGAGTGTTACACTGAGACTGTTTTATGCAGGGATTGTTACAGAAAATGTGTTTTATACAGGGAGTGATACAGTGAGTGTTTTTTATACATGAAGTGTTACAGAGAGTCTGTTTTATACAGGGAGTGTTACAATAAAGGCGTTTTGTACAGAGGGTGTTACAGTGAGGGTGTTTTAACCAAGGAGTTTTACTGTGAGGGTGTTTTATACAGGCAGTGTTACAGTGAGTGTGTTCAATAAACGGACTGTTACCGTGAGAGTGTTTCATACAGGGAGTGTTACAGTAAGAGTGTTTTATACAGGGATTGTTACAGTGAGGGTCTTTTATACAGGGAGTGCTACACTGAGAGTGTTCTATACACAGAGTGTTACAGTGAGAGTGTTTTATACAAGGAGTGTTACAGTGAGGGTGTTTAATACAGGGAGTTTTACAGTGAGAGTGGTTTATACAGAGAGTGTAACTGTGAGCGTGTTTCATACAGGGAGTGTTACAGTAAGAGTGTTTTATACAGGGATTGTTACAGTGAGGGTCTTTTATACAGGGAGTGCTACACTGAGAGTGTTCTATACACAGAGTGTTACAGTGAGAGTGTTTTATACAAGGAGTGTTACAGTGAGGGTGTTTTATACAGGGAGTTTTACAGTGAGAGTGGTTTATACAGAGAGTGTAACTGTGAGGGTGTTTTATACAGGGAGTGTTAAAGTGAGAGTATTTTATACAAGGAGTGTTACAGTGAGAGTGTTTTATACAAGGAGTGTTACAGTGAGGGTGGTTTATACAGGGAGTGTTACAGTGAGAGTGTTTTATACAAGGAGTGTTACAGTGAGGGTGTTTTATACAGGGAGTTTTACAGTGAGAGTGGTTTATACAGAGAGTGTAACTGTGAGGGTGTTTTATACAAGGAGTGTTACAGTGAGGGTCTTTTGTGCAGGGAGTGTTGCAGTAAGGGTGTTTTATACAGCGAGTGTTACAGTGAGAGTGTTTTATACAAGGAGTGTTACTGTGAGGGTGTTTTATACAAGGAGTGTTACAGTGAGAGTGTATTATACAAGGAGTGTAACAGTGAGGGTATTTTATACAGGGAGTGTTACAGTGAGAGTATTTTATACAAGGAATTATACAGTGAAGGTGGTTTATACAGGGAGTGTTACAGTGAGAGTGTTTTATACAAGGAGTGTTACAGTGAGGGTGTTTTATACAAGGAGTGTTACAGTGAGAGTGTATTATACAAGGAGTGTAACAGTGAGGGTATTTTATACAGGGAGTGTTACAGTGAGAGTATTTTATACAAGGTGTGTTACAGTGAGAGTGTTTTATACAAGGAGTGTTACAGTGAGAGGGTTTTATACAGGGAGTGTTACAGTGAGAGTGTTTTATACAAGGAGTGTTACAGTGAGGGTGTTTTATACAAGGAGTGTTACAGTGAGAGTGTATTATACAAGGAGTGTAACAGTGAGGGTATTTTATACAGGGAGTGTTACAGTGAGAGTATTTTATACAAGGTGTGTTACAGTGAGAGTGTTTTATACAAGGAGTGTTACAGTGAGAGGGTTTTATACCGGGAGTGTTACAGTGAGAGTGTTTTATGCAAGGAGTGTTACAGTGAGAGTGTTTTATACAGGGAGTGTCACAATGTGAGTGTTTTATACGGGGAGTGTTACAATGAGGGTGTTTTATACAGGGATTTTTACAGTGAGAGTGGTTTATACAGAGAGTGTTACTGTGAGGGTGTTTAAAACAGGGAGTGTTAAAGTGAGAGTGTTTTATACAGGGAGTGTTACAGTGAGAGTGTTTTATACAAGGAGTGTTACAGTGAGAGTGTTTTATACAAGGAGTGTTACAGTGAGGGTGTTTTATACAGGGAGTTTTACAGTGAGAGTGGTTTATACAGAGAGTGTAACTGTGAGGGTGTTTTTTACAGGGAGTGTTACAGTGAGAGTGTTTTATACAAGGAGTGTTACAGTGAGAGTGTTTTATACAAGGAGTGTTACAGTGAGGGTCTTTTGTGCAGGGAGTGTTACAGTAAGGGTGTTTTATACAGGGAGTATTACAGTGAGGGTGTTTTATACAGGTAGTGTTTCAGTGAGGGTGTTTTATACAGGGAGTGTTACAGTGAGGCTGTTTTATACAGCAAGTGTAACAGTGAGGGTGTTTTATTCAAGGAGTGTTACACTGAGAGTCTTGTAAACCGTGTATATTACAGTGAGAGTGTTTTGTACAGGGAGTGTTGCAGTGAGGGTGTTTTATACAGGGAGTGTTACAGTGAGGGTGTTTTATACAGGGATTGTTAAAATAAGGGTGTTTTATACAGGGAGTCTTAAAGTGAGGGTGTTTTATACAGGGAATCTTACAGTGAGGGTGTTTTATAGAGGGAGTGTTACACTGAGACTGTTTATACATGGATTGTTACAGAAAATGTGTTTTATACAGGGAGTGATACAGTGAGTGTTTTTTATACATGAAGTGTTACAGATAGTCTGTTTTATACAGGGAGTGTTACAATAAAGGCGTTTTGTACAGAGGGTGTTACAGTGAGGGTGTTTTATACAGAAGATGTTACAGTGAGGGTGTTTTAACCAGGGAGTTTTACAGTGAGGGTGTTTTATACAGGCAGTGTTACAGTGAGTGTGTTCAATAAACGGACTGTTACCGTGAGAGTGTTTCATACAGGGAGTGTTACAGTAAGAGTGTTTTATACAGGGATTGTTACAGTGAGGGTCTTTTATACTGGGGGTGCTACACTGAGAGTGTTCTATACGCAGAGTGTTACAGTGAGAGTGTTTTATACAAGGAGTTTTACAGTGAGGGTGTTTTATACAGGGAGTTTTACAGTGACAGTGGTTTATACAGAGAGTGTAACTGTGAGGGTGTTTTATACAGGGAGTGTTAAATTGAGAGTGTTTTATACAAGGAGTGTTACAGTGAGAGTGTTTTATACAAGGAGTGTTACAGTGAGGGTCATTTGTGCAGTGAGTGTTATAGTAAGGGTGTTTTATACAGGGAGTGTTACAATGAGAGTGTTTTATACAAGGAGTGTTACTGTGAGGGTGTTTTATACAAGGAGTGTTACAGTGAGAGTGTATTATACAAGGAGTGTAACAGTGAGGGTATTTTATACAGGGAGTGTTACAGTGAGAGTATTTTATACAAGGAATTATACAGTGAGGGTGGTTTATACAGGGAGTGTTACAGTGAGAGTGTTTTATACAAAGAGTGTTACAGTGAGGGTCTTTTGTGCAGGGAGTGTTATAGTAAGGGTGTTTTATACAGGGAGTGTTACAATGAGAGTATTTTATACAAGGAGTGTTACTGTGAGGGTGTTTTATACAAGGAGTGTTACAGTGAGTGTGTATTATACAAGGAGTGTAACAGTGAGGGTGTTTTATACAGGGAGTGTTACAGTGAGAGTATTTTATACAAGGAATTATACAGTGAGGGTGGTTTATACAGGGAGTGTTACAGTGAGAGTGTTTTATACAAGGAGTGTTACAGTGAGAGTGTATTATACTAGGAGTGTTACAGTGAGAGTGTATTATACAAGGAGTGTAACAGTGAGGGTATTTTATACAGGGAGTGTTACAGTGAGAGTATTTTATACAAGGAGTGTTACAGTGAGAGTGTTTTATACAAGGAGTGTTACAGTGAGAGTGTTTTATACCGGGAGTGTTACAGTGAGAGTGTTTTATGCAAGGAGTGTTACAGTGAGGGTGTTTTATACAGGGAGTGTCACAATGTGAGTGTTTTATACGGGGAGTGTTACAATGAGGGTGTTTTATACAGGGATTTTTACAGTGAGAGTGGTTTATACAGAGAGTGTTACTGTGAGGCTGTTTTATACAGGGAGTGTTAAAGTGAGAGTGTTTTATACAAGGAGTGTTACAGTGAGAGTGTTTTATACAAGGAGTGTTACAGTGAGGGTCTTTTGTGCAGGGAGTGTTACAGTAAGGGTGTTTTATACAGGGAGTATTACAGTGAGGGTGTTTTATACAGGTAGTGTTTCAGTGAGGGTGTTTTATGCAGGGAGTGTTACAGTGAGGCTGTTTTATACAGCAAGTGTAACAGTGAGGGTGTTTTATTCAAGGAGTGTTACACTGAGAGTCTTGTAAACCGTGTATATTACAGTGAGAGTGTTTTGTACAGGGAGTGTTGCAGTGAGGGTGTTTTATACAGGGAGTGTTACAGTGAGGGTGTTTTATACAGGGAGTGTTAAAATAAGGGTGTTTTATACAGGGAGTCTTAAAGTGAGGGTGTTTTATACAGGGAATCTTACAGTGAGGGTTTTTTATACAGGGAGTGTTACAGTGAGACTGGTTTATACAGAGAGTGTTATAATGAGGGTGTTTTATATGGGGAGTGTTACAATGAGTCTCTTTAATACGGTGAGTGTTACAATGAGAGTGTTTTATACGGGGAGTGTTACAATGAGGGTGTTTTATACCGGGAGTTTTACAGTGAGAGTGGTTTATACAGAAAGTTTTACTGCGAGGGTGTTTTATATAGGGAGTGTTGAATTAAGGGTGTTTTATAGAGGGAGTGTTAAAGTGAGGGTGTTTTATACAGGGACGTTTACAGAGAGGGTGTTTTATACAGGGAGAGTTGCAGTGAGGGTGTTTTATACAGGGAGTATTACAGTAAGGATGTTTTATACAGGGACTGTTACAGTGAGAGTGTTTTCTAGAGGGATTGTTACAGTGAGGGTGTTTTATACAGGGAATATTACAGTGATGATGTTTTTTACAGGGACTGTTACAGTGAGAGTGTTTTATAGAGGGAGTGTTACAGTGAGGGTGTTTTATACAGGGACTGTTGCAGTGAGAGTGTTTTATAGAGGCAGTGTTACAGTGAGGGTGTTTTATACAGGGAATGTTACAGTGAGGGTGTTTTATGCAGAGAGTGTTACACTGAGACTGTTTTATACAGGGATTGTTACAGAAAATGTGTTTTATACAGGGAGTGATACTGTGAGTGTTTTTTATACATGAAGTGTTACTGAGAGTCTGTTTTATACAGGGAGTGTTACAATAAAGGCGTTTTGTACAGAGGGTGTTACAGTGAGGGTGTTTTATACAGAAGATGTTACAGTGAGGGTGCCTTATCCAGGGAGTTTTACAGTGAGGGTGTTTCATACAGGCAAAGTTACAGTGAGTGTGTTCAATAAACGGACTGTTACCGTGAGAGTGTTTCATACAGGGAGTGTTACAGTAAGAGTGTTTTATACAGGGATTGTTACTGTGAGGGTCTTTTATACAGGGAGTGCGACAGTGAGAGTGCTCTATACACAGAGTGTTACAGTGAGAGTGTTTTATACAAGGAGTGTTACAGTGAGGGTTGTTTATACAGAGAGTGTTACAGTGAGAGTGTTTTATACAAGGAGTGTTACAGTGAGGGTGTTTTATACAGGGATTGTTACTGTGAGGTTCTTTTATACAGGGAGTGTTACAGTGAGAGTTTTATTTACAAGGAGTGTTACAGTGAGAGTGTTTTATACAAGGAGTGTTACAGTAAGGGTGGTTTATACAGGGAGTGTTACAGTGAGCGTGTTTTATACAAGGAGTGTTACAGTGAAAGTGTTTTATACCGGGAGTGTTACAGTGAGAGTGCTTTATGCAAGGAGTGTTACAGTGAGGATGTTTTATACAGGGAGTGTTAAAGTGAGGGTGTTTTATACAGGGAATCTTACAGTGAGGGTGTTTTATACAGGGAGTGTTACAGTGACAGTGGTTTATACAGAGAGTGTTACTGCGAGGGTGTTTTATATAGGGAGTGTTGAATTCAGGGTGTTTTATACAGTTAGTGTTAAAGTGAGGGTGTTTTATATAGGGACTTTTACAGAGAGGGTGTTTTATACCGGGAATGTTGCAGTGAGAGTGTTCTATACAAGGAGTGTTACAGTGAGAGTGTTTTATACAAGGAGTGTTACAGTGAGGGTGTTTTATACAGGGAGTGTTACAGTGAGGGTATTTTATACAGGGAGTGTTACAGTGAGAGTATTTTATACAAGGAGTGTTAAAGTGAGAGTGTTTTATACAAGGAGTGTTACAGTGAGAGCGTTTTATACCGGGACTGTTAAAGTGAGAGTGTTTTATGCAAGGAGTGTTACAGTGAGGGTGTTTTATACAGGGAGTGTCACAATGTGAGTGTTTTATACGGGGAGTGTTACAATGAGGGTGTTTTATACAGGGATTTTTACAGTGAGAGTGCTTTATACAAAGAGTGTTACTGTGAGGGTGTTTTATACAGGGAGTGTTAAAGTGAGAGTGTTTTACACAAGGAGTGTTACAGTGAGAGTGTTTTATACAAGGAGTGTTACAGTGAGGGTCTTTTGTGCAGGGAGTGTTACAGCAAGGGTGTTTTATACAGGGAGTGTTACAGTGAGAGTGTTTTATGCAAGGAGTGTTACAATGAGGGTGTTTTACACAAGGATTTTTACAGTGAGAGTGTTTTATACAAAGAGTGTTACAGTGAGAGTGTTTTATACAAGGAGTGTTACAGTGAGGGTGTTTTATACAAGGAGTGTTACAGTGAGAGTGTTTTATATAAGGAGTGTTACAGTGAGAGTGTTTTATGCAAGGAGTGTTACAGTGAATGTGTTTTATACAGGGAGTGTTTCAGTCAGGGTGTTTTATACAGGGAGTGTTACAGTGAGAGTGTTTTATACAAGTAGTGTTACAGTAAGGGTGTTTTATACAGGAATTGTTGCAGTATGGGTGTTTTATACAGGGAGTATTACAGTGAGGGGGTTTCATGCAGAGAGTGTTACACTGAGACTGTTTTATACTGGGATTGTTACAGAAAATGTGTTTTATACAGGGAGTGATACAGTGAGTGTTTTTTATACATGAAGTGTTAAAGTGACGGTGTTTTATACAGGGAGTGTTACAATGAGGGTGTTTTATACGGGGTGTGTTACAATGAGGGTGTTTTATACATGGAGTGTTACAGAGAGTGTGTTTTATAAAGGGAGTGTTACAATAAAGGCGTTTTGTACAGAAGGTGTTACAATGAGGGAGTTTTATAAATGGAGTGTTACAGTGAGAGTGGTTTATACAGGCAGTGTTACAGTGAGTGTGTTCAATAAACGGACTGTTACCTTGAGAGTGTTTTATACAGGGAGTGTTACAGTGACGGTGTTTTATACAGGGAGTGTTACAATGAGGGTGTTTTATACGGGGAGTGTTACAATAAGGGTGTTTTATATATGGAGTGTTACAGAGAGTGTGTTTTATACAGGGAGTGTTTGAGTGAGAGTGTTTTATACGAGGAGTGTTACAGTGAGGGTGCTTTATACAGGGAGTGTTACAGTGAGAGTGTTTTATACAAGGAGTGTTACAGTGAGGGTGTTTTATACAGGGATTGTTACTGTGAGGGTCTTTTATACAGGGAGTGTTATAGTGAGAGTGTTTTATACAAAGAGTGTTACAGTGAGAGTGTTTTATACAAGGAGTGTTACAGTGAGGGTGTTTTATACAAGGAGTGTTTCAGTGAGAGTGTATTATACAGGGAGTGTAACAGTGAGGGTGTTTTATACAGGGAATGTTACAGTGAGAGTGTTTTATATAAGGAGTGTTACAGTGAGAATGTTTTATGCAAGGAGTGTTACAGTGAAGGTGTTTTATACAGGGAGTGTTTCAGTGAGGGTGTTTTATACAGGGAGTGTTACAGTGAGAGTGTTTTATACAAGTAGTGTTACAGTGAGGGTGTTTTATACAGGAATTGTTGTAGTATGGGTGTTTTATACAGGGAGTATTACAGTGAGGGGGTTTCATGCAGAGAGTGTTACACTGAGACTGTTTTATACAGGGATTGTTACAGAAAATGTGTTTTATACAGGGAGTGATACAGTGAGTGTTTTTTATACATGAAGTGTTAAAGTGACAGTGTTTTATACAGGGAGTGTTACAATGAGGGTGTTTTATACGGGGAGTGTTACAATGAGGTGTTTTATACATGGAGTGTTACAGAGAGTGTGTTTTATACAGGGACTGTTACAATAAAGGCGTTTTGTACAGAAGGTGTTACAATGAGGGTGTTTTATAAATGGAGTGTTACAGTGAGAGTGGTTTATACAGGCAGTGTTACAGTGAGTGTGTTCAATAAACGGACTGTTACCTTGAGAGTGTTTTATACAGGGAGTATTACAGTGACGGTGTTTTATACAGGTAGTGTTTCAGTGAGGGTGTTTTATGCAGGGAGTGTTACAGTGAGGCTGTTTTATACAGCAAGTGTAACAGTGAGGGTGTTTTATTCAAGGAGTGTTACACTGAGAGTCTTGTAAACCGTGTATATTTCAGTGAGAGTGTTTTGTACAGGGAGTGTTGCAGTGAGGGTGTTTTATACAGGGAGTGTTACAGTGAGGGTGTTTTATACAGGGAGTGTTAAAATAAGGGTGTTTTATACAGGGAGTGTTAAAGTGAGGGTGTTTTATACAGGGAATCTTACAGTGAGGGTTTTTTATACAGGGAGTGTTACAGTGAGACTGGTTTATACAGAGAGTGTTATAATGAGGGTGTTTTATATGGGGAGTGTTACAATGAGTCTCTTTTATACGGTGAGTGTTACAATGAGAGTGTTTTATACGGGGAGTGTTACAATGAGGGTGTTTTATACCGGGAGTTTTACAGTGAGAGTGGTTTATACAGAAAGTTTTACTGCGAGGGTGTTTTATATAGGGAGTTGAATTAAGGGTGTTTTATAGAGGGAGTGTTAAAGTGAGGGTGTTTTATACAGGGACGTTTACAGAGAGGGTGTTTTATACAGGGAGAGTTGCAGTGAGGGTGTTTTATACAGGGACAGGGAGTATTACAGTAAGGATGTTTTATACAGGGACTGTTACAGTGAGAGTGTTTTCTAGAGGGATTGTTACAGTGAGGGTGTTTTATACAGGGAATATTACAGTGATGATGTTTTTTACAGGGACTGTTACAGTGAGAGTGTTTTATAGAGGGAGTGTTACAGTGAGGGTGTTTTATACAGGGACTGTTGCAGTGAGAGTGTTTTATAGAGGCAGTGTTACAGTGAGGGTGTTTTATACAGGGAATGTTACAGTGAGGGTGTTTTATGCAGAGAGTGTTACACTGAGACTGTTTTATACAGGGATTGTTACAGAAAATGTGTTTTATACAGGGAGTGATACTGTGAGTGTTTTTTATACATGAAGTGTTACTGAGAGTCTGTTTTATACAGGGAGTGTTACAATAAAGGCGTTTTGTACAGAGGGTGTTACAGTGAGGGTGTTTTATACAGAAGATGTTACAGTGAGGGTGCCTTATCCAGGGAGTTTTACAGTGAGGGTGTTTCATACAGGCAAAGTTACAGTGAGTGTGTTCAATAAACGGACTGTTACCGTGAGAGTGTTTCATACAGGGAGTGTTACAGTAAGAGTGTTTTATACAGGGATTGTTACTGTGAGGGTCTTTTATACAGGGAGTGCGACAGTGAGAGTGCTCTATACACAGAGTGTTACAGTGAGAGTGTTTTATACAAGGAGTGTTACAGTGAGGGTTGTTTATACAGGGAGTGTTACAGTGAGAGTGTTTTATACAAGGAGTGTTACTGTGAGGGTGTTTTATACAGGGAGTGTTACTGTGAGGTTCTTTTATACAGGGAGTGTTACAGTGAGAGTTTTATTTACAAGGAGTGTTACAGTGAGAGTGTTTTATACAAGGAGTGTTACAGTAAGGGTGGTTTATACAGGGAGTGTTACAGTGAGTGTGTTTTATACAAGGAGTGTTACAGTGAAAGTGTTTTATACCGGGAGTGTTACAGTGAGAGTGCTTTATGCAAGGAGTGTTACAGTGAGGGTGTTTTATACAGGGAGTGTTAAAGTGAGGGTGTTTTATACAGGGAATCTTACAGTGAGGGTGTTTTATACAGGGAGTGTTACAGTGACAGTGGTTTATACAGAGAGTGTTACTGCGAGGGTGTTTTATATAGGGAGCGTTGAATTCAGGGTGTTTTATACAGTTAGTGTTAAAGTGAGGGTGTTTTATATAGGGACTTTTACAGAGAGGGTGTTTTATACCGGGAGTGTTGCAGTGAGAGTGTTCTATACAAGGAGTGTTACAGTGAGAGTGTTTTATACAAGGAGTGTTACAGTGAGGGTGTTTTATACAGGGAGTGTTACAGTGAGGGTATTTTATACAGGGAGTGTTACAGTGAGAGTATTTTATACAAGGAGTGTTAAAGTGAGAGTGTTTTATACAAGGAGTGTTACAGTGAGAGCGTTTTATACCGGGACTGTTACAGTGAGAGTGTTTTATGCAAGGAGTGTTACAGTGAGGGTGTTTTATACAGGGAGTGTCACAATGTGAGTGTATTATACGGGGAGTGTTACAATGAGGGTGTTTTATACAGGGATTTTTACAGTGAGAGTGGTTTATACAAAGAGTGTTACTGTGAGGGTGTTTTATACAGGGAGTGTTAAAGTGAGAGTGTTTTACACAAGGAGTGTTACAGTGAGAGTGTTTTATACAAGGAGTGTTACAGTGAGGGTCTTTTGTGCAGGGAGTGTTACAGCAAGGGTGTTTTATACAGGGAGTGTTACAGTGAGAGTGTTTTATGCAAGGAGTGTTACAATGAGGGTGTTTTACACAAGGATTTTTACAGTGAGAGTGTTTTATACAAAGAGTGTTACAGTGAGAGTGTTTTATACAAGGAGTGTTACAGTGAGGGTGTTTTATACAAGGAGTGTTACAGTGAGAGTGTTTTATATAAGGAGTGTTACAGTGAGAGTGTTTTATGCAAGGAGTGTTACAGTGAAGGTGTTTTATACAGGGAGTGTTTCAGTCAGGGTGTTTTATACAGGGAGTGTTACAGTGAGAGTGTTTTATACAAGTAGTGTTACAGTAAGGGTGTTTTATACAGGAATTGTTGCAGTATGGGTGTTTTATACAGGGAGTATTACAGTGAGGGGGTTTCATGCAGAGAGTGTTACACTGAGACTGTTTTATACTGGGATTGTTACAGAAAATGTGTTTTATACAGGGAGTGATACAGTGAGTGTTTTTTATACATGAAGTGTTAAAGTGACGGTGTTTTATACAGGGAGTGTTACAATGAGGGTGTTTTATACGGGGAGTGTTACAATGAGGGTGTTTTATACATGGAGTGTTACAGAGAGTGTGTTTTATAAAGGGAGTGTTACAATAAAGGCGTTTTGTACAGAAGGTGTTACAATGAGGGAGTTTTATAAATGTAGTTTTACAGTGAGAGTGGTTTATACAGGCACTGTTACAGTGAGTGTGTTCAATAAACGGACTGTTACCTTGAGAGTGTTTTATACAGGGAGTGTTACAGTGACGGTGTTTTATACAGGGAGTGTTACAGAGAGTGTGTTTTATACAGGGAGTGTTTGAGTGAGAGTGTTTTATACGAGGAGTGTTACAGTGAGGGTGCTTTATACAGGGAGTGTTACAGTGAGAGTGTTTTATACAAGGAGTGTTATAGCAAGGGTGTTTTATACAGGGATTGTTACTGTGAGGGTCTTTTATACAGGGAGTGTTATAGTGAGAGTGTTTTATACAAAGAGTGTTACAGTGAGAGTGTTTTATACAAGGAGTGTTACAGTGAGGGTGTTTTATACAAGGAGTGTTTCAGTGAGAGTGTATTATACAGGGAGTGTAACAGTGAGGGTGTTTTATACAGGGAATGTTACAGTGAGAGCGTTTTATATAAGGAGTGTTACAGTGAGAATGTTTTATTCAAGGAGTGTTACAGTGAAGGTGTTTTATACAGGCAGTGTTTCAGTGAGGGTGTTTTATACAAGTAGTGTTACAGTGAGGGTGTTTTATACAGGAATTGTTGCAGTATAGGTGTTTTATGCAGGGAGTATTACAGTGAGGGGGTTTCATGCAGAGAGTGTTACACTGAGACTGTTTTATACAGGGATTGTTACAGAAAATGTGTTTTATACAGGGAGTGATACAGTGAGTGTTTTTTATACATGAAGTGTTAAAGTGACAGTGTTTTATACAGGGAGTGTTACAATGAGGGTGTTTTATACGGGGAGTGTTACAATGAGGTGTTTTATACATGGAGTGTTACAGAGAGTGTGTTTTATACAGGGAGTGTTACAATAAAGGCGTTTTGTACAGAAGGTGTTACAATGAGGGTGTTTTATAAATGGAGTGTTACAGTGAGAGTGGTTTATACAGGCAGTGTTACAGTGAGTGTGTTCAATAAACGGACTGTTACCTTGAGAGTGTTTTATACAGGGAGTGTTACAGTGACGGTGTTTTATACAGGGATTGTTACAGAGAGTGTGTTTTATACAGGGAGTGTTAGAGTGAGAGTGTTTTATACGAGGAGTGTTGCAGTGAGGTTATTTTATACAGGGAGTGTTACAGTGAGAGTGTTTTATACGAGGATTGTTACAGTGAGGGTGCTTTATACAGGGAGTGTTACAGTGAGAGTGTTTTATAGAAGGAGTGTTACAGTGAGAGTGTGTTATACAGAGAGTGTTACAGTGAGAGTGGTTTATACAGAGAGTGTAACAGAGAGGGTGTTTTATTCTGGGAGTTTACAGTGAGGGTGGTTTATACAGGGAGTGTTACAATGAGGCTGTTTTATATGGGGAGTGTTACAATGAGAGTGTTTTATATGGTGAGTATTACAATGAGAGTGTTTTATACGGGGAGTGTTACAATGAGGGTGTTTTAAACAGGGAGTGTTACAGTGAGGGTGTTTTATACAGGGATTGTTACTGTGAAGGTCTTTTATACAGGGAGTGTTATAGTGAGAGTGTTTTATACAAAGAGTGTTACAGTGAGAGTGTTTTATACAAGGAGTGTTACAGTGAGAGTGTTTTATGCAAGGAGTGTTACAGTGAAGGTGTTTTATACAGGGAGTGTTTCAGTGAGGTTGTTTTATACAGGGAGTGTTACAGTGAGGCTGTTTTATACAGCAAGTGTAACAGTGAGGGTGTTTTATTCAAGTAGTGTTACACTGAGAGTCTTGTAAACCGTGTATATTTCAGTGAGAGTGCTTTGTACAGGGTGTGTGCAGTGAGGTTGTTTTATACAGCGAGTGTTACAGTGAGGGTGTTTTATACAGGGAGTGTTAAAATAAGGGTATTTTATACAGGGAGTGTTAAAATAATGGTGTTTTATACAGGGAGTGTTAAAGTGTTGGTGTTGTATACAGGGAATCTTACAGTGAGGGTGTTTTATATAGGGAGTGTTAAAATAAGGGTATTTTATACATGGACTGTTAAAGTGAGGGTTTTTTATACAGGGAGCCTTACAGTGAGGGTGTTTTATACAGAGAGTGTTACAGTGACAGTGTTTTATGCACGGAGTGTTACCGTCAGAGTATTTTATACAGGAATAGTTAGAGTGAGGATGTTTAATACAACGAGTGTTAAAGTGAGGGTGTTTTATGCAGGGAGTGTTACAGTGAGGCTGTTTTATGCAGCAAGTGTAACAGTGAGGGTGTTTAATACAGTGAGTGTTACAGTGATTGTTTTTTATACAGGGAGTGTTACAGTGAGAGTGTTTTATACAGCGAGTATTACAATGAGGGTGATTTATAAAGGGAATGTTACAGTGAGAGTGGTTTATACAGGGAGTGTTACAGTAAGGGTGTTTTATCCAGGGAGTTTTTCAGTGAGGGTGTTTTATACAGGCAGTGTTACAATGAGTCTGTTTTATACGGGGAGTGTTACAATGAGGGCAATTTATACCGGGAGTGTTACAGTGAGAGTGTTTTATGCAAGCAGTGTTACAGTGAGGGTGTTTTATACAGGGAGTGTTACCGTGAGGGTGTTTTATACAGGGAGTGTCACAATGTGAGTGTTTTATACGGGGAGTGTTACAATGAAGGTGTTTTATGCAGGGGGTTTTACAGTGTGAGTGGTTTATACAGAGAGTGTTACTGTGAGGGTGTTTTATACAGGGAGTGTTAAAGTGAGAGTGTTTTATACAAGGAGTGTTACAGTGAGATTGTTTTATACAAGGAGTGTTACAGTGAGAGTGTTTTATACAAGGAGTGTTACAGTGACAGTGTTTAATACAAGGAGTGTTACAGTGAGGGTGTTTTATACAAGGAGTGTTACAGTGAGAGTGTATTATACAAGGAGTGGAACAGTGAGGGTGTTTTATACAGGGAGTGTTACAGTGAGAGTGTTTTATACAGCGAGTATTACAATGAGGGTGATTTATAAAGGGAATGTTACAGTGAGAGTGGTTTATACAGGGAGTGTTACAGTAAGGGTGTTTTATCCAGGGAGTTTTTCAGTGAGGGTGTTTTATACAGGCAGTGTTACAATGAGTCTGTTTTATACGGGGAGTGTTACAATGAGGGCAATTTATACCGGGAGTGTTACAGTGAGAGTGTTTTATGCAAGCAGTGTTACAGTGAGGGTGTTTTATACAGGGAGTGTTACCGTGAGGATTTATACAGGGAGTGTCACAATGTGAGTGTTTTATACGGGGAGTGTTACAATGAAGGTGTTTTATGCAGGGGGTTTTACAGTGTGAGTGGTTTATACAGAGAGTGTTACTGTGAGGGTGTTTTATACAGGGAGTGTTAAAGTGAGAGTGTTTTATACAAGGAGTGTTACAGTGAGATTGTTTTATACAAGGAGTGTTACAGTGAGAGTGTTTTATACAAGGAGTGTTACAGTGACAGTGTTTAATACAAGGAGTGTTACAGTGAGGGTGTTTTATACAAGGAGTGTTACAGTGAGAGTGTATTATACAAGGAGTGGAACAGTGAGGGTGTTTTATACAGGGAGTGTTACAGTGAGAGTGTTTTATACAAGGAGTGTTACAGTGAGATTGTTTTATACAAGGAGTGTTACAGTGAGAGTGTTTTATACAAGGAGTGTTACAGTGACAGTGTTTAATACAGGGAGTGTTACAGTGAGAGTGTTTTATACAAGGAGTGTTACAGTGAGATTGTTTTATACAAGGAGTGTTACAGTGAGAGTGTTTTATACAAGGAGTGTTACAGTGACAGTGTTTAATACAAGGAGTGTTACAGTGAGGGTGTTTTATACAAGGAGTGTTACAGTGAGAGTGTATTATACAAGGAGTGGAACAGTGAGGGTGTTTTATACAGGGAGTGTTACAGTGAGAGTGTTTTATATAAGGAGTGTTACAGTGAGATTGTTTTATACAAGGAGTGTTACAGTGAGGGTGTTTTATACAAGGAGTGTTACAGTGAGAGTGTTTTATACCGGGAGTGTTACAGTGAGAGTGTTTTATGCAAGGAGTGTTACAATGAGGGTGTTTTATACAGGGAGTTTTACCGTGAGAGTGTTTTATAGAAGGAGTGTTACAGTGAGAGTGTGTTATACAGAGAGTGTTACAGTGAGAGTGGTTTATACAGAGAGTGTAACAGAGAGGGTGTTTTATTCAGGGAGTTTACAGTGAGGGTGGTTTATACAGGGAGTGTTACAATGAGGCTGTTTTATATGGGGAGTGTTACAATGAGAGTGTTTTATATGGTGAGTGTTACAATGAGAGTGTTTTATATGGGGAGTGTTACAATGAGGGTGTTTTAAACAGGGAGTGTTACAGTGAGGGTGTTTTATACAGGGATTGTTACTGTGAGGGTCTTCTATACAGGGAGTGTTATAGTGAGAGTGTTTTATACAAAGAGTGTTACAGTGAGAGTGTTTTATACAAAGAGTGTTACAGTGAGGGTGTTTTATACAAGGAGTGTTACAGTGAGAGTGTATTATACAAGGAATGTAACAGTGAGGGTGGTTTATACAGGGAATGTTACAGTGAAAGTGTTTTATATAAGGAGTGTTACAGTGAGAGTGTTTTATGCAAGGAGTGTTACAGTGAAGGTGTTTTATACAGGGAGTGTTTCAGTGAGGGTGTTTTATACAGGGAGTGTAACAGTGAGGGTGTTTTATACAGCAAGTGTAACAGTGAGGGTATTTTATTCAAGGAGTGTTACAATGAGAGTCTTGTAAACCGTGTATATTTCAGTGAGAGTGCTTTGTACAGGGTGTGTGCAGTGAGGTTGTTTTATACAGCGAGTGTTACAGTGAGGGTGTTTTATACAGGGAGTGTTAAAATAAGGGTGTTTTATACAGGGAGTGTTAAAATAATGGTGTTTTATACAGGGAGTGTTAAAGTGTTGGTGTTGTATACAGGGAATCTTACAGTGAGGGTGTTTTATATAGGGAGTGTTAAAATAAGGGTGTTTTATACAGTGAGTGTCACAATGTGAGTGTTTTATACAGTGAGTGTTACAGTGAGAGTGTTTTATACAAGGAGTGTTACAGTGAGAGTCTTTTGTGCAGGGAGTGTTACAGTAAGGGTGTTTTATACAGGGAGTGTTACAGTGAGGTTGTGGTATACAGGGAGTGTTACAGTGAGGGTGTTTAATACATCGAGTATTACAGTGACGGTGTTTTATACAGGGAGTGTTACAATGATTCGTTTTTATACAGCAAGTGTAACAGTGAGGGTGTTTTATTCAAGGAGTGTTACACTGAGAGTCTTGTAAACCATGTATATTACAGTGAGTTTTTTGTACAGCGAGTGTTGCAGTCAGGGTGTTTTATACAGGAAGTGTTACAGTGAGGTAGTTTTATACAGGGAGTGTTACAGTGAGGGTGTTTTATATGGGCAGTCTTACAATGAGGGCGTTTTATACAGGAGGTGTTAAAATAAGTGTGTTTTATACATGAAGAGTTAAAGTGAGGGTGTTTTATACAGGGAGTCTTACTGTGAGGGTGTTTTATACAGGGAGTGTTACAGTGACAGTGTTTTATGCAGGGAGTGTTACCGTGAGAGTATTTTATACAGGAATTGTTAGATTGAGGATGTTTAATACAGCGAGTGTTACAGTGAGGATGTTTTATGCAGGGAGTGTTACAGTGAGGCTGTTTTATGCAGCAATTTAACAGTGAGGGTGTTTAATACAGTGAGTGTTACACTGAAGGTTTTTTATACAGTGAGTGTTCCAGTGAGAGTGTTTTCTACATCGAGTATTACAATGAGGGTGTTTTATACAGGGAGTGTTACAATGAGGGTGTTTTATTCATGGAGTGTTACAGATAGTGTGTTTTATACAGGGAGTGTTACAGTGAAGGCCTTTTGTACAGTGAGTGTTACACTGAGTGTTTTATACAAAGAGTGTTACAGTGAGGGTGTTTTATGCAGGGAATGCTACAGTGAGAGTGTTTAATACCGGGAGTGTTAAAATAAGGGTGTTTTATACAGGGAGTGTTCAAGTGAGGGTGTTTTATACAGGGAATCTTACAGTGAGGGTGTTTTATACAGGGAGTGTTACAGTGAGAGTGGTTTATACAAGAGTGTAACAGTGAGGTTGTTTTATGCAGGGAGTGTTACAGTGAGGGTGCTTTATACAGGGAGTGTTACAGTGAGAGTGTTTTATAGAAGGAGTGTTACAGTGAGAGTGTGTTATACAGAGAGTGTTACAGTGAGAGTGGTTTATACAGAGAGTGTAACAGAGAGGGTGTTTTATTCAGGGAGTTTACAGTGAGGGTGGTTTATACAGGGAGTGTTACAATGAGGCTGTTTTATATGGGGAGTGTTACAATGAGTGTGTTTTATATGGTGAGTGTTACAATGAGAGTGTTTTATACGGGGAGTGTTACAATGAGGGTGTTTTAAACAGGGAGTGTTACAGTGAGAGTGTTTTATACAAGGAGTGTTACAGTGAGGGTGTTTTATACAGGGATTGTTACTGTGAGGGTCTTTTATACAGGGAGTGTTATAGTGAGAGTGTTTTATACAAAGAGTGTTACAGTGAGAGTGTTTTATACAAGGAGTGTTACAGTGAGGGTGTTTTATGCAAGGAGTGTTACAGTGAGAGTGTATTATACAAGGAGTGTAACAGTGAGGGTGTTTTATACAGGGAGTGTTTCAGTGAGAGTGTTTTATATAAGGAGTGTTACAGTGAGAGTGTTTTATGCAAGGAGTGTTACAGTGAAGGTGTTTTATACAGGGAGTGTTTCAGTGAGGGTGTTTTATACAGGGAGTGTTACAGTGAGAGTGTTTTATACAAGTAGTGTTACAGTGAGGGTGTTTTATACAGGAATTGTTGCAGTATGGGTGTTTTATACAGGGAGTATTACAGTGAGGGGGTTTCATGCAGAGAGTGTTACACTGAGACTGTTTTATACAGGGATTGTTATAGAAAATGTGTTTTATACAGGGAGTGATACAGTGAGTGTTTTTTATACATGAAGTGTTAAAGTGACGGTGTTTTATACAGGGAGTGTTACAATGAGGGTGTTTTATACGGGGAGTGTTACAATGAGGGTGTTTTATAGATGGAGTGTTACAGAGAGTGTGTTTTATACAGGGAGTGTTACAATAAAGGTGATTTGTACAGAAGGTGTTACAATGAGGGAGTTTTATAAATGGAGTGTTACAGTGAGAGTGGTTTATACAGGCAGTGTTACAGTGAGTGTGTTCAATAAACGGACTGTTACCTTGAGAGTGTTTTATACAGGGAGTGTTACAATGAGGGTGTTTTACACGGGGAGTGTTACAATGAGGGTGTTTTATACATGGAGTGTTACAGAGAGTGTGTTTTATACAGGGAGTGTTAGAGTGAGAGTGTTTTATACGAGGAGTGTTGCAGTGAGGTTATTTTATACAGGGAGTGTTACAGTGAGAGTGTTTTATACGAGGATTGTTACAGTGAGGGTGCTTTATACAGGGAGTGTTACAGTGAGAGTGTTTTATAGAAGGAGTGTTACAGTGAGAGTGTGTTATACAGAGAGTGTTACAGTGAGAGTGGTTTATACAGAGAGTGTAACAGAGAGGGTGTTTTATTCAGGGAGTTTACAGTGAGGGTGGTTTATACAGGGAGTGTTACAATGAGGCTGTTTTATATGGGGAGTGTTACAATGAGAGTGTTTTATATGGTGAGTGTTACAATGAGAGTGTTTTATACGGGGAGTGTTACAATGAGGGTGTTTTAAACAGGGAGTGTTACAGTGAGGGTGTTTTATACAGGGATTGTTACTGTGAGGGTCTTTTATACAGGGAGTGTTATAGTGAGAGTGTTTTATACAAAGAGTGTTACAGTGAGAGTGTTTTATACAAGGAGTGTTACAGTGAGGGTGTTTTATACAAGGAGTGTTACAGTGAGAGTGTATTATACAAGGAATGTAACAGTGAGGGTGTTTTATACAGGGAGTGTTACAGTGAGAGTGTTTTATATAAGGAGTGTTACAGTGAGAGTGTTTTATGCAAGGAGTGTTACAGTGAAGGTGTTTTATACAGGGAGTGTTTCAGTGAGGGTGTTTTATACAGGGAGTGTTACAGTGAGGCTGTTTTATACAGCAAGTGTAACAGTGAGGGTGTTTTATTCAAGGAGTGTTACACTGAGAGTCTTGTAAACCGTGTATATTTCAGTGAGAGTGCTTTGTACAGGGTGTGTGCAGTGAGGTTGTTTTATACAGCGAGTGTTACAATGAGGGTGTTTTATACAGGGAGTGTTAAAATAAGGGTGTTTTATACAGGGATTGTTAAAATAATGGTGTTTTATACAGGGAGTGTTAAAGTGTTGGTGTTGTATACAGGGAATCTTACAGTGAGGGTGTTTTATATAGGGAGTGTTAAAATAAGGGTGTTTTATACATGGACTGTTAAAGTGAGGGTTTTTTATACAGGGAGCCTTACAGTGAGGGTGTTTTACACAGGGAGTGTTACAGTGACAGTGTTTTATGCACGGAGTGTTACCGTCAGAGTATTTTATACAGGAATAGTTAGAGTGAGGATGTTTAATACAACGAGTGTTAAAGTGAGGGTGTTTTATGCAGGGAGTGTTACAGTGAGGCTGTTTTATGCAGCAAGTGTAACAGTGAGGGTGTTTAATACAGTGAGTGTTACAGTGATTGTTTTTTATACAGGGAGTGTTACAGTGAGAGTGTTTTATACAGCGAGTATTACAATGAGGGTGTTTTATAAAGGGAATGTTACAGTGAGAGTGGTTTATACAGGGAGTGTTACAGTAAGGGTGTTTTATCCAGGGAGTTTTTCAGTGAGGGTGTTTTATACAGGCAGTGTTACAATGAGTGTGTTCAATAAACGGACTGTTACCGTGAGAGTGTTTCATACAGGGAGTGTTACAGCAAGATTGTTATTTACAGGGAGTGTTACAGTGAGGGTGTTTTATACAGGGAGTGTTACAATGAGAGTGTTTTATACCAGGAGTGTTACAGTGAGAGTGTTTTATACCGGGAGTGTTACAGTCTGGGTGTTTTATACAGGGAGTTTCACAATGTGAGTGTTTTATACGGGGAGTGTTACAGTGAGGGTGTTTTATACAGGGAGTTTTACAGTGAGAGTGGTTTATACAGAGCGTGTTGCTGTGAGGGTGTTTTCTACAGGGAGTGTTAAAGTGAGAGTGTTTTATACAAGGAGTGTTACAGTGAGAGTGTTTTATACAAGGAGTGTTACAGTGAGGGTCTTTTGTGCAGGGAATGTTACAGTCAGGGTGTTTTATACAGGGAGTGTTACAATGAGAGTGTTTTATACAAGGAGTGTTACAGTGAGAGTGTTTTATACCGGGAGTGTTACAGTCTGGGTGTTTTATACAGGGAGTTTCACAATGTGAGTGTTTTATACGGGGAGTGTTACAATGAGGGTGTTTTATACAGGGAGTTTTACAGTGAGAGTGGTTTATACAGAGCGTGTTGCTGTGAGGGTGTTTTCTACAGGGAGTGTTAAAGTGAGAGTGTTTTATACAAGGAGTGTTACAGTGAGAGTGTTTTATACAAGGAGTGTTACAGTGAGGGTCTTTTGTGCAGGGAATGTTACAGTCAGGGTGTTTTATACAGCAAGTGTAACAGCGAGCGTGTTTTATTCAAGGAGTGTTACACTGAGAGTCTTCTTAACCGTGTATATTTCAGTGAGAGTGCTTTGTACAGGGTGTGTTGCAGTGAGGTTGTTTTATACAGGGAGTGTTACAGTGAGGGTGTTTTATACAGGGAATGTTACAGTAAGATTTTTATACATGGAGTGTAACAGTGAGGGTTTTTTACACAGGGAATGTTACCATGAGGGTGTGTTATACTGGGAGTGTTACATTCAGGGTGTTTTCTATAGGAAGTGTTACAGTGAGAGTGTTTTATGCAGGGAGTGTTATAGTGAGGGTGTTTTATACAGGGATTGTTAGAGTGAGGTTGTTTTATACAGGGAGTGTTTCAGTGAGTGTGTTTTATACAGGGAATGTTACAGTGAGAGCGTCTTATACAGGGAGTTTTACAGTGAGAGTGTTTTATGCAGGGAGTGTTATAGTGAAGGTGTTTTATACAGGGAATGTAGCAGTCAGGGTGTTTTATACAGGGAGTGTTACAGTGTGCGTGTTATATACAGGGATTGTTAGAGTGAGGTTGTTTTATACAGGGAGTGTTACAGTGAGTGTGTTTCATACAGGGAATGTTACAGTGAGAGCATTTTATACAGGAAGTTTTACAGTGAGATAATATTATACGGGGTGCGTTACAGTGAGGATGTTTTCTATAGGGAGTGTTACCGTGATGTTGTTTTATACAGGGAGTTTTACAGTGATAGTGTTTTATACTGGGAGTGTTATAGTGAGCGTGTTTTATACAGGGAGTGTAACAATGAGGGTGTTTTATACAGGGAGTGTTACAGTGAGAGTGTTTTATTACAGGGAGTGTTACAGTGGGGGTCTTTTATACAGGGAGTGTTACAGTGAGCGAGTTTTATACAGGGAGTGTTACAGTGAGGTTGATGTAGACAGGGAGTGTTACAGTGAACGCGTTTTATACAGGAATGTTACAGTGAGGTTGTTGTAGACAGTGAGTGTTACAGTGAGTGTTTTTTAAATAGGGAGTGTTACAGTGAGAGTGTTTTATGCAGGGAGTGTTATAGTGGGGGTGTTTTATAAAGGGAGTGTAACAAGTCAATGTGTTTTATACAGGGAGTGTTACAGTGAGCGTGTTTTATACAGGGATTGTTAGAGTGAGGTTGTTTTATACAGGGAATGTTACAGTGAGAGCGTTTTATACAGGGAGTTTTACAGTGAGATAGTATTATACAGGGAGTGTTACAGTGAGCGAGATTTATACCGCAATTGTTACAGTGAGGTTGCTTTAGACAGGGAGTGTTACAGTGAGTGTGTTTTATACAGGGAATGTTACAGTGAGAGTGTTTTATACAGGCAGTTTTACAGTGAGATACTATTATACAGGGACTGTTACAGTGAGGATATTTTCTATAGGGAGTGTTATCCTGAGGTTGTGTTATACAGGTAGTTTTACAGTGATATTGTTTTATAAAGGTACTGTTATAGTGAGGGTGTTTTATAAAGGGAGTGTTACCGTGAGGGTCTTTTATACAGGGATTGTTACAGTGAACCAGTTTTATACAGAGAGTGTTACAGTGCATGTGTTTTATACAGGGAATGTTACAGTGAGAGCCTTTTATACAGGGAGTTTTACAGTGACATAATATTATACAGGGTGTGTTACAGTGAGGATGTTTTATGCAGGGACTGTTGCAGTAAGAGTGTCTCATACAGCAAGTGTTACAGTGAGGGTGTTTTATACATGTTGTGTTACACTGAGGGTGTTTTATACAGGGTGTGTTACAGTGAGTGTGTTTTATACAGGGAGTGTAACATTGAGAGTGTTTTATACAGGGAGTGTTACAGTAAGGGTGGTTTCTATAGGGATTGTTACAGCAAGAGTGCTTCATACAGTGAGTGTAAGAGTGAGGGACTTTTATAAACGAACTGTTACAGTGACAGTGTTTTATACAGGGAGTATTACAGTGAGGGTGTTTTATATAGCTAGTGTTACAGTGAGGGTGTTTTAAACAGGGAGTGTTATAGTGAGAGTGTTTTATACAGGGAGTGTTACAGTGAGGATGTTTTCTATAGGGAATGTTAGAGTGAGAGTGTTTTATACAGAAATGTTATAGTGAGGGTGTTCTATACAGGGATTGTTACAGTGAGGGTGTTTTATACAGGGAGTGTTACAGTGAGAGTGTTTTATACAGAGAATGTTACAGTTTGAGTTATTTATACAGGGAGTGTTACTGTGAGGGTCTTTTTTACAGGGAGTGTTACAGTGAGGTAGTTTTATACAAGGAGTGTTACAGTGAGTGTGTTTTAAACAGGGAATGTTACAGTGAGAGCGTTTTATGCAGTGAGATTTGCAGTGAGATATTATTATACAGGGAATGTTACAGTGAGGGTGTTTTATACCGGGAGCGTTACAGTGAGAGTGTTTTATACAGTGAATGTTACAGTTTGAGTTATTTATACAGGGAGTGTTACAGTGAGCGTATTTTATACTGGGATTGTTAGAGTGAGGTTGTTTTATACAGGGAGTGTTACAGTGAGTGTGTTTTATACAGGGAATGTTACAGTGAGAGTGTTTTATACAGGGAGTTTTACAGTGAGATAGTATTATACAGGGAGTGTTACAGTGAGGATGTTCTCTATAGGGAGTGTTACAGTGAGGTTGTTTTATACAGGTAGTGTTACAGTGAGGGTGTTTTACACAGGGAGTGTTATAGTGAGGGTGTTTTATACAGGGAATGTTACAGCAAGAATGCTTCATACAGTGAGTGTTAGAGTGAGGGACTTTTATAAACGAATTGTTACAGTGAGAGTGTTTTATACAGGGGGTATTACAGTGAGGGAGTTTTATATAGCAAATGTTACAGTGAGGGTGTTTTAAACAGGGAGTGTTATAGTGAGAGTGTTTTATGCAGGGAGTGTTACAGCGAGGAAGTTTTCTATAGGGAGTGTTACAGTGAGGTTGTTTTATACAACAAGTATTACAGTGAGTATGTTTTATACAGGGAGTGTTATAGTGAGGGTGTTTTATACAGGGAATGTTACAGTGCGTTTTATTTATACAGGGAGTGTAACTGTGAGGCTCCTTTATACAGGGACTGTTACTGTGAGCGTGTTTTATACAGGGATTGTTACAGTGAGGTTGTTTTGTACAGGGGTTGTTACAGTGAGTGTGTTTTATATAGGGAATGTTACAGTGAGAGCGTTATATACAGGGAGTGTTACAGTGAGATAGTATTATACAGGGAATGTTACAGTCAGGATGTTTCCTATAGAGAGTGTTACAGTGAGGTTGTTTTATACATGAGGTGTTACAGTGAGGGAGTTTTATATAGGGAGTATTACAGTGAGAGTATTTTATACAAGCAGTGTTACAGTGAGTGTGTTTTATACAGGGAGTGTTACAGTGAGGTTGTTTTATGTAGGGATTGTTATAGCGAGTGCTTCATACAGTGAGTGTTACAGTGAGAGTCTTTTATACAAGGAGTGTTACAGTGAGGGTGTTTTATACAGGGATTGTTACTGTGAGGGTCTTTTATACAGGGAATGTTACAGTGAGAGTGTTCTATACAAGGAGTGTTACAGTGAGAGTGTTTTATACAAGGATTGTTACAGTGAGGGTGGTTTATACAGGGAGTGTTACAGTGAGAGTGTTTTATGCAAAGAGTGTTACAGTGAGGGTATTTTATACAGGGATTGTTAAAATAAGGGTGTTTTATACAGGGAGTGTTAAAATAAGGGTGTTTTATACAGGGAGTGTTAAAGTGAGGGTGTTTTATACAGGGAAACTTACAGTGAGGGTGTTTTATACAGGGAGTTTTACAGTGAGAATGGTTTATACAGAGAGTGTTACTGTGAGGGTTTTTTATACAGGGAGTGTTAAAGTGAGAGTGTTTTATACAAGTAGTCTTACAGTGAGAGTGTTTTATACAAGGAGTGTTACAGAGAGGGTCGTTTGTGCAGGGAGTGTTACAGTAAGGGTGTTTTATACAGGGAGTGTTACAGTGAGAGTGTTTTATACAAGGAATGTTACAGTAAGCATGTTTTATGCAAGGAGTGTTACAGTGAGAGTGTATTATACAAGGAGTGTAACAGTGAGGGTATTTTATACAGGGAGTGTTGCAGTGAGAGCATTTTACACAAGGAATGTTACAGTGAGGGTGGTTTATACAGGGAGTATTACAGTGAGAGTGTTTTATACAAGGAGTGTAACAGTGAGGGTATTTTATACAGGGAGTGTTACAGTGAGAGTATTTTATACAAGGAGTGTTACAGTGAGAGTGTTTTATACAAGGAGTGTTACAGTGAGAGTGCTTTATACCGGGAGTGTTACAGTGAGAGTGTTTTATGCAAGGAGAGTTACAGTGATGTTGTTTTATACAGGGAGTGTCACAATGTGAGTGTTTTATACGGGGATTGTTACAATGAGGGTGTTTTATACAGGGATTTTTACAGTGAGAGTGGTTTATACAGAGAGTGTTACTGTGAGGGTGTTTTATACAGGGGGTGTTAAAGTGAGACTGTTTTATACAAGGAGTGTTACAGTGCGAGTGTTTTATACAAGGAGTGTTACAGTGAGGGTCTTTTGTGCAGGGAGTGTTACAGTAAGGGTGTTTTATACAGGGAGTATTACAGTGAGGGTGTTTTATACAGGTAGTGTTTCAGTGAGGGTGTTTTATACAGGGAGTGTTACAGTGAGGCTGTTTTATACAGCAAGTGTAACAGTGAGGGTGTTTTATTCAAGGAGTGTTACACTGAGAGTCTTGTAAACCGTGTATATTACAGTGAGAGTGTTTTGTACAGGGAGTGTTGCATTGAGGTTGTTTTATACGGGGAGTGTTACAATGAGGGTGTTTTATACCGGGAGTTTTACAGTGAGAGTGGTTTATACAGAGAGTGTTACTGCGAGGGTGTTTTATATAGGGAGTGTTGAATTAAGGGTGTTTTATACAGGGAGTGTTAAAGTGAGGGTGTTTTATACAGGGACGTTTACAGAGAGGGTGTTTTATACAGGGAGTGTTGCAGTGAGGGTGTTTTATACAGGGAGTATTACAGTAAGGATGTTTTATACAGGGACTGTTACAGTGAGAGTGTTTTCTAGAGGGAGTGTTACAGTGAGGGTGTTTTATACAGGGAATATTACAGTGAGGATGTTTTATACAGGGACTGTTACAGTGAGAGTGTTTTATAGAGGGAGTGTTACAGTGAGGGTATTTTATACAGGGAGTGTTGCAGTGAGAGTATTTTATACAAGGAGTGTTACAGTGAGAGTGTTTTATACAAGGAGTGTTACAGTGAGAGTGCTTTATACCGGGAGTGTTACAGTGAGAGTGTTTTATGCAAGGAGAGTTACAGTGATGTTGTTTTATACAGGGAGTGTCACAATGTGAGTGTTTTATACGGGGATTGTTACAATGAGGGTGTTTTATACAGGGATTTTTACAGTGAGAGTGGTTTATACAGAGAGTGTTACTGTGAGGGTGTTTTATACAGGGGGTGTTAAAGTGAGACTGTTTTATACAAGGAGTGTTACAGTGCGAGTGTTTTATACAAGGAGTGTTACAGTGAGGGTCTTTTGTGCAGGGAGTGTTACAGTAAGGGTGTTTTATACAGGGAGTATTACAGTGAGGGTGTTTTATACAGGTAGTGTTTCAGTGAGGGTGTTTTATACAGGGAGTGTTACAGTGAGGCTGTTTTATACAGCAAGTGTAACAGTGAGGGTGTTTTATTCAAGGAGTGTTACACTGAGAGTCTTGTAAACCGTGTATATTACAGTGAGAGTGTTTTGTACAGGGAGTGTTGCATTGAGGTTGTTTTATACGGGGAGTGTTACAATGAGGGTGTTTTATACCGGGAGTTTTACAGTGAGAGTGGTTTATACAGAGAGTGTTACTGCGAGGGTGTTTTATATAGGGAGTGTTGAATTAAGGGTGTTTTATAGAGGGAGTGTTAAAGTGAGGGTGTTTTATACAGGGACGTTTACAGAGAGGGTGTTTTATACAGGGAGTGTTGCAGTGAGGGTGTTTTATACAGGGAGTATTACAGTAAGGATGTTTTATACAGGGACTGTTACAGTGAGAGTGTTTTCTAGAGGGAGTGTTACAGTGAGGGTGTTTTATACAGGGAATATTACAGTGAGGATGTTTTATACAGGGACTGTTACAGTGAGAGTGTTTTATAGAGGGAGTGTTACAGTGAGGGTGTTTTATACAGGGACTGTTACAGTGAGAGTGTTATATAGAGGGAGTGTTACAGTGAGGCTGTTTTATACAGGGAAAGTTACAGTGAGGGGGTTTTATACAGAAGGTGTTACACTGAGACTGTTTTATACAGGGATTGTTACAGAAAATGTGTTTTATACAGGGAGTGATACAGTGAGTGTTTTTTATACATGAAGTGTTACAGAGAGTCTGTTTTGTACAGGGAGTTTTACAATAAAGGCGTTTTGTACAGAGGGTGTTACAGTGAGGGTGTTTTATACAGAAGATGTTACAGTGAGGGTGTTTTTTCCAGGGAGTTTTGCAGTGTGGGTGTTTCATACAGGCAGTGTTACAGTGAGTGTGTTCAATAAACGGACTGTTACCCTGAGAGTGTTTTATACAGGGATTGTTACTGTGAGGGTCTTTTGTACAGGGAGTGCTACAGTGAGAGTGTTCTATACACAGAGTGTTACAGTGAGAGTGTTTTATACAAGGAGTGTTACAGTGAGGGTGGTTTATACAGGGTGTGTTACAGTGAGAGTGTTTTATACAAGGAGTGTTACAGTGAGGGTTGTTTATACAGGGAGTGTTACAGTGAGAGTGTTTTATACAAGGAGTGTTACAGTGAGAGTGTTTTATGCAAGGAATGTTACAGTGAGGGTGTTTTATACAGGGAGTGTCACAATGTGAGTGTTTTATACGGGGAGTGTTACAATGCGGGTGATTTATGCAGGGATTTTTACAGTGAGAGTGGTTTATACAGAGAGTGTTACTGTGAGGGTGTTTTATACAGGGAGTGTTAAAGTGAGAGTGTTTTATCAAGGAGTGTTACAGTGAGAGTGTTTTATACAAGGAGTGTTACAGTGAGGGTCTTTTGTGCAGGGAGTGTTACAGTAAGGGTGTTTTATACAGGGAGTATTACAGTGAGGGTGTTTTATGCAGGTAGTGTTTCAGTGAGGGTGTTTTATACCGGGAGTGTTACAGTGAGGCTGTTTTATACAGCAAGTGTAACAGTGAGGGTGTTTTATTCAAGGAGTGTTACACTGAGAGTCTTGTAAACCGTGTGTATTACAGTGAGAGTGTTTTGTACAGGGAGTGTTGCAGTGAGGGTGTTTTATACAGGGAGTGTTAAAATAAGGGTGTTTTATACAGGGAGTGTTAAAGTGAGGGTGTTTTATACCGGGAATCGTACGGTGAGGGTGTTTCATACAGGGAGTGTTACAGTGAGAGTGGTTTATACAGAGAGTGTTATAATGAGGTTATTTTATACGGGGAGTGTTACAATGAGTGTGTTTTATACGGTGAGTGTTACAATGAGAGTGTTTTATACGGGGTGTGTTACAATGAGGGTGTTTTATACCGGGAGTTTTACAGTGAGAGTGGTTTATACAGAGAGTGTTGCTGCGAGGGTGTTTTATATAGGGAGTGTTGAATTAAGGGTGTTTTATAGAGGGAGTGTTAAAGTGAGGGTGTTTTATACAGGGACGATTACAGAGAGGGTGTTTTATACAGGGAGTGTTGCAGTGAGGATGTTTTATACAGGGAGTATTACAGTAAGGATGTTTTATACAGGGAGTGTTACAGTGAGAGTGTTTTATACAGGGAGTGTTACAGTGAGGGTGTTTTATACAGGGAATATTAAAGTGAGGATGTTTTATACAGGGACTGTTACAGTGAGAGTGTTTAATAGAGGGAGTGTTACAGTGAGGGTGTTTTATACAGGGAGTGTTAAAATAAGAGTGTTTTATACAGGGAGTGTTAAAGTGAGGGTGTTTTATACCGGGAATCGTACGGTGAGGGTGTTTCATACAGGGAGTGTTACAGTGAGAGTGGTTTATACAGAGAGTGTTATAATGAGGTTGTTTTATACGTGGAGTGTTACAATGAGTGTGTTTTATACGGTGAGTGTTACAATGAGAGTGTTTTATACGGGGTGTGTTACAATGAGGGTGTTTTATACCGGGAGTTTTACAGTGAGAGTGGTTTATACAGAGAGTGTTACTGCGAGGCTGTTTTATTTCGGGAGTGTTGAATTAAGGATGTTTTATACAGGGAGTGTTAAAGTGAGGGTGTTTTATACAGGGACGATTACAGAGAGGGTGTTTTATACAGGGAGTGTTGCAGTGAGGATGTTTTATACAGGGTGTTTTACAGTGAGGGTGTTTTACACAGGGAGTGTTACAGTGAGAGTGGTTTATGCAGGGAGTGTTACAGTAAGAGTGTTTCATACAGGAAGTGTTACAGCGAGGGCATTTTATACAGGTAGTTTTACAGTAAGAGTGTTTTATACAGGGTGTGTTACAGTGAGAGTGTTTTATATAGGGAGTGATACAATGAGGCTATTTTATACAGGGATTCTTACAGTGAGGGTGTTTTACACAGGGAGTGTTACAGTGAGAGTGTTTTATACAGGGAGTGTTACAGTGAGGGTGTTTTCTATATGAAATGTTACAGCGAGAGTGCTTCATACAGTGAGTGTTAGAGTGAGGGTCTTTTATACATGAATGGTTACAGTGAGAGTGTTTTATACAGGGAGTATTAAAGTGACAGTGCTTTATACAGCAAATGTTACAGTGAGGGTGTTTTAAACGGAGTGTTACAGTGAGAGTGTTTTATGCATGGAGAGTTATAGTGAGGGTGTTTTATACAGGGCGTGTAAGAGTCAGGGTGTTTTATACAGGGAGCGTTATAGTGAGCGTGTTTTATACAGGGATTGTTAGAGTGAGGTTGTTTTATACAGGGAGTGTTACAGTGAGTGTGTTTTATACAGGGAATGTTACAGTGAGAGTGTTTATTACAGGGAGTGTTACAGTGAGGGTCTTTTATACAGGGAGTGTTACAGTGAGCGAGTTTTATACAGGGAGTGTTACAGTGAGGTTGTTGTAGACAGGGAGTGTTACAGTGAGAGTGTTTTATGCAGGGAGTGTTACAGTAAGAGTGTTTCATACGGGAAGTGTTACAGCGAGGGCATTTTATACAGGTAGTGTTACAGTGAGGGTGTTTTATACAGGGTGTGTTACAGTGAGAGTGTTTTATATAGGGAGTGTTACAGTGGGGGTGTTTTCTATTTGGAGTGTTACAGCGAGAGTGCTTCATACAGTGAGTGTTAGAGTGAGGGTCTTTTATACATGAATTGTTACAGCGAGAATGTTTTCTATCGGGAGTGTTACCGTGTGGTTGTTTTATACAGGGATTTTTACAGTGATAGTGTTTTATACAGGGAGTGTTAGAGTGAGCGTGTTTTATACAGGGAGTGTAACAGTGAGGGTGTTTTATACAGGGAGTGTTACAGTGAGAGTGTTTATTACAGGGAGTGTTACAGTGAGGGTGTTTTCTCTAGGGAGTGTTACAGCGAGAGTGCTTCATACAGTGAGTGTTAGAGTGAGGGTATTTTATACACGAATTGTTACAGTGAGAGTGTTTTCTGTAGGGAGTATTACAGTGCGGGTGTTTTATACAGTGAGTGTTACAGTGGGAGTTATTTATACAGGGAGTGTTACCGTGAGGGTGTTTTCTATAGGGAGTGTTACAGTGAGGTTGTTTTATACACGGAGTGTTAGAGTGAGGGTGTTTTATACAGGGTGTGTTGCAGTGAGAGTTTTTTATACAGGGAGTGTGACAGTGAGAGTTTTTATACAGGGAGTGTTACAGTGAGGGTGGTTTTTCTAGGGATTGTTACAGCAAGAGTGCTTCATACAGTGAGTGTAAGAGTGAGGGTCTCTTATACAGGAATTGTTACAATGAGAGTTTTTTATACAGGGAGTATTACAGTGAGGGTGTTTTATACAGCAAGTGTTACAGTGAGGGTGTTTTAAACAGGGAGTGTTATAGTGAGAGTGTTTTATACAGGGAGTGTTACAGTGAGGATGTTTTCTATCGGGTTTGTTACACTGAGAGTATTTTATACAGTGAATGTTAGAGTGAGGGTGTTTTATACAGCGAGTGTTACAGTGAGGGTGTTTTATACAGGGAGTGTTACAGTGAGAGTGTTTTATACAGCAAGTGTTACAGTGAGGGTATTTTAAACAGGGAGTGTTATAGGGAGAGTGTTTTATACAGGGATTGTTGCAGTGAGGATGTTTTCTATCAGGATTGTTACACTGAGAGTATTTTAGACAGTGAGTGTTAGAGTGAGGGTGTTTTATACAGCGAGTGTTACAGTGAGGGTGTTTTATACAGGGAGTGTTACAGTGAGAGTGTTTTATAAAGGGAGTGTCACAGTGAGTGTGTTTTATACAGGGAACGTTACAGTGAGAGCATTTTATACAGGGAGTTTTACAGTGAGATAGTATTATACAGGGAAGTTACAGTGAGGATGTTTTCTATAGGGAGGGTTACCGTGAGGTTGTTTTATACAGGGAGTTTACAGTGATAGTGTTTTATACAGGGAGTGTTATAGTGAGGGTGTTTTATACAGGGAGTGTTACAGTGAGGGTGTTTTATACAGGGAGTTTTATAGTGAGAGTGTTTTATACAGGGAATGTTACAGTGGGAGGTATTTATACAGTGAGTGTTACAGTGAGGGCGTTTTATACAGGTAGTGTTACAGTGAGGGTGTTTTATACAGGGTGTGTTGCAGTGAGAGCGTTTTATACAGGGAGTGTTAGAGTGAGGGTGTTTTCTCTAGGGATTGTTGCAGCAAGAGTGCTTCATACAGTGAGTGTTATAGTGAGGGTCTTTTATACACGAATTGTTACAGTGAGAGTGTTTTATACAGGGAGTATTACAGTGAGTGTGTTTTATACAGCAAATGTTACAGTGGGGGTGTTTTAAACAGGGAGTGTTACAGTGAGGTGTTTTGGACTGGGAATGTTACAGTGAGAGCATTTTATTCAGCGCGTTTTACAGTGAGTTATTATTATACAGGGATTATTACCGTGAGGATGTTTTCTATAGGGAGTGTTACAGTGATGGTGTTTTATGCAGGGAGTGTTCAATTAAGAGTGTTTCAAACAGGGAGTGTTACAGTGAGAACAAAAACAGAATTACCTGGAAAAACTCAGCAGGTCTGGCAGCATCGGCGGTGAAGAAAAGAGTTGACGTTTCGAGTCTTCATGACCCTTCGACAATTTTTTCTAGGAGGGAAATGGAAAGCAAAGAAGGTGAACAGATTGTGAACAGTGTTACAGTGAGGGCGTTTTATACAGGTAGTGTTACAGTGAGGGTGTTTTATGCACAAATTGTTACAGTGAGAGTGTTTTGTACACGGATTATTACAGTGAGGTTGTTTCATATAGCAAGTGTTACAGTGAAGGTGTTTTAAACAGCAAGTGTTACAGTGAGAGTGTTTTATACAGGGAGTCTTACAGTGAACGTGTTTTAAACAGGGCTTGTTACAGTGAGTGTGATTTATAAAGGGAATGTTACAGTGAGAGCATTTTATACAGGGAGTTTTACAGTGAGGGTGTATTATGCAGGGTGTGTTAAAGTGAGAGTGTTTTATACAGGGAGTGTTACAGTGAGGGTGTATTATGCAGGGAGTGTTACACTAACAGTGTTTCCTACAGGGAGTGTTACAGTCAGAGTGTTTTATACAGGGTGTGACACAGTGAGAGTGTTTTATACAGGGACTGTTACAGTGAGGGTGTTTTATACAGGGAGTGTTATAGTGAGTGTGTTTTATACAGGGAGTGTTACAGTGAGAGTGTTTTAAACAGGGAATGTTAAAGTGAGAGCGTTTTAAACAGGGAGTTTTACAGTGAGATATTATTATACAGGGATTGTTTCAGTGAGGATGTTTTCTATAGGGAGTGTTACAGTGAGGGTGTTTTATGCAGGGAGAGTTACATTAAGAGTGTTTCATACAGGGAGTTTACAGTGAGGTGGTTTTATACAGGTAGTGTTATAGTCAGGGTGCTTTATACAGGGTGTGTTATAATGAGAGTGATTTCTCTAGGGATTGTTACAGCAAGAGTGCTTTATACAGTGAGTGTTAGAGTGAGGGTATTCTTTACACGAATTGTTACAGTGAGAGTGTTTTATACAGGGAGTGTTATAGTGAGTGTGTTTTATACAGGGAGTGTTACAGTGAGGTGTTTTGGACTGGGAATGTTACAGTGAGAGTGTTTTATTCAGCGGGTTTTACAGTGAGATATTATTATACAGGGATTATTACCGTGAGGATGTTTTCTATAGGGAGTGTTACAGTGATGGTGTTTTATGCAGGGAGTGTTCAATTAAGAGTGTTTCAAACAGGGAGTGTTACAGTGAGGGCGTTTTATACAGGTAGTGTTACAGTGAGGGTGTTTTATGCACAAATTGTTACAGTGAGAGTGTTTTATACAGGGAGTATTACAGTGAGGTTGTTTCATACAGCAAGTGTTACAGTGAAGGTGTTTTAAAAGCAAGTGTTACAGTGAGAGTGTTTTATACAGGGAGTCTTACAGTGAACGTGTTTTAAACAGGGCTTGTTACAGTGAGGTTGTTTTTTACAGGGAATGTTACAGTGAGTGTGATTTATAAAGGGAATGTTACAGTGAGAGCATTTTATACAGGGAGTTTTACAGTGAGGGTGTATTATGCAGGGTGTGTTAAAGTGAGGGTGTTTTATACAGGGAGTGTTACAGTGAGGGTGTATTATGCAGGGTGTGTTAACGTGAGGGTGTTTTATACAGGGAGTGTTACAGTGAGGGTGTATTATGCAGGGAGTGTTACACTAAGAGTGTTTCCTACGGGGAGTGTTACAGTCAGAGTGTTTTATACAGGGTGTGACACAGTTAGAGTGTTTTATACAGGGACTGTTACAGTGAGGGTGTTTTATACAGGGAGTGTTATAGTGAGTGTGTTTTATACAGGGAGTGTAACAGTGAGTGTGTTTTATACAGGGAATGTTAAAGTGAGAGCGTTTTAAACAGGGAGTTTTACAGTGAGATATTATTATACAGGGATTGTTTCAGTGAGGATGTTTTCTATAGGGAGTGTTACAGTGAGGGTGTTTTATGCAGGGAGAGTTACATTAAGAGTGTTTCATACAGGGAGTTTACAGTGAGGTGGTTTTATACAGGTAGTGTTATAGTCAGGGTGCTTTATACAGGGTGTGTTATAATGAGAGTGATTTGTACAGGGCATGTGAAGTGAGTGTGTTTTCTATACGGAGTGTTACAGCGAGGGTGCTTCATACAGTGAGTGTTAGAGTGAGGGTATTTTATACACAAATTGTTACAGTGAGAGTGTTTTATACAGGGAGTATTACAGTGAGGGTGTTTTATACAGCAAGTGTTTACAGTGAAGGTGTTTTAAACAGGAAGTGTTACAGTGAGAGTGTTTTATACCGGGAGTATTTTAGTGAGGTTGTTTTATACAGGGAGTGTTACCGCAAGGCACTTTTATACAGGGAGTGTTACAGTAACCGTGTTTTATGCAGGGCTTGTTGCAGTGAGGTTGTTTTAAACAGGCAATGTTACAGTGGGTGTGTTTTATACAGGGAATGTTACAGTGAGAGCATTTTATACAGGGAGTTTTACAGTGGGATAGTATTATACAGGGAGTGTTACAGTGAGGATGTTTTCTATAAGGAGTGTTACAGTGAGGTTGTTTTATACAGGGCGTGTTACAGTGAGGGTTTTTTATACAGGGAGTGTTACAGTGAGGGTGTTTTATGCAGGGAGTTTTACATTAAGAGAGTTTTATACAGGGAGTGTTACAATGAGGGCGTTTTATACAGGTAGTGTTACAGTGAGGGTGTTTTATACAGCGTGTGTTACAGTGGGATTGTTTTATACAGAGAGTGTGACAGTGAGAGTGTTTTATACAGGCAGTGTTACAGTGAGGGTGTTTTCTATATGGCTTGTTACAGTGAGAGTGCTTCATACAGTGAGTGTTAGAGTGAGGGTATTAATAACAAATTGTTACATTTAGAGTGTTTCATACAGGGAGTATTACAGTGAGCGTGTTTTATGCAGGGCTTGTTACAGTGAAAGTGTTTTAAACAGCAAGTGTTACAGTGAGAGTGTTTTATACAGGGAGTGTTACAGTGAGGGTGTTTTATACAGGGAGTGTTACAGTGAGCCTGTTTTATACAGGGCTTCTAACAGTGAGGTTGTTTTATACAAGGAATGTTACAGTGGGTGAGTTTTATACAGTGAATGTTACAGTGAGAGCATTTTATACAGGGAGTTTTACAGTGGGATAGTATTATACAGGAAGTGTTACAGTGAGGGTGTTTTCTCTAGGGATTGTTACGGCAAGAGTGCTTCATACAGTGAGTGTTAGAGTGAGGGTTTTTTATACACGAATTGTTACAGTGAGAGTGTTTTATACAGGGAGTATTACAGTGAGGGTGTTTTATACAGCAAGTGTTATGGTGAGGGTGTTTTAAACAGTGAGTGTTATAGTGAGAGTGTTTTATACAGGGAGTGTTATAGTGAGTGTGTTTTATACAGGGAGTGTTACAGTGAGGTGTTTTGGACTGGGAATGTTACAGTGAGAGTGTTTTATTCAGCGGGTTTTACAGTGAGATATTATTATACAGGGATTATTACCGTGAGGATGTTTTCTATAGGGAGTGTTACAGTGATGGTGTTTTATGCAGGGAGTGTTCAATTAAGAGTGTTTCAAACAGGGAGTGTTACAGTGAGGGCGTTTTATACAGGTAGTGTTACAGTGAGGGTGTTTTATGCACAAATTGTTACAGTGAGAGTGTTTTATACAGGGAGTATTACAGTGAGGTTGTTTCATACAGCAAGTGTTACAGTGAAGGTGTTTTAAAAGCAAGTGTTACAGTGAGAGTGTTTTATACAGGGAGTCTTACAGTGAACGTGTTTTAAACAGGGCTTGTTACAGTGAGGTTGTTTTTTACAGGGAATGTTACAGTGAGTGTGATTTATAAAGGGAATGTTACAGTGAGAGCATTTTATACAGGGAGTTTTACAGTGAGGGTGTATTATGCAGGGTGTGTTAAAGTGAGGGTGTTTTATACAGGGAGTGTTACAGTGAGGGTGTATTATGCAGGGTGTGTTAACGTGAGGGTGTTTTATACAGGGAGTGTTACAGTGAGGGTGTATTATGCAGGGAGTGTTACACTAAGAGTGTTTCCTACAGGGAGTGTTACAGTCAGAATGTTTTATACAGGGTGTGATACAGTGAGAGTGTTTTATACAGGGACTGTTACAGTGAGGGTGTTTTATACAGGGAGTGTTATAGTGAGTGTGTTTTATACAGGGAGTGTAACAGTGAGTGTGTTTTATACAGGGAATGTTAAAGTGAGAGCGTTTTAAACAGGGAGTTTTACAGTGAGATATTATTATACAGGGATTGTTTCAGTGAGGATGTTTTCTATAGGGAGTGTTACAGTGAGGGTGTTTTATGCAGGGAGAGTTACATTAAGAGTGTTTCATACAGGGAGTTTACAGTCAGGTGGTTTTATACAGGTAGTGTTATAGTGAGGGTGCTTTATACAGGGTGTGTTATAATGAGAGTGATTTGTACAGGGCATGTGAAGTGAGTGTGTTTTCTATACGGAGTGTTACAGCGAGGGTGCTTCATACAGTGAGTGTTAGAGTGAGGGTATTTTATACACAAATTGTTACAGTGAGAGTGTTTTATACAGGGAGTATTACAGTGAGGTTGTTTCATACAGCAAGTGTTACAGTGAAGGTGTTTTAAAAGCAAGTGTTACAGTGAGAGTGTTTTATACCGGGAGTCTTACAGTGAACGTGTTTTAAACAGGGCTTGTTACAGTGAGGTTGTTTTTTACAGGGAATGTTACAGTGAGTGTGATTTATAAAGGGAATGTTACAGTGAGAGCATTTTATACAGGGAGTTTTACAGTGAGGGTGTATTATGCAGGGTGTGTTAAAGTGAGGGTGTTTTATACAGGGAGTGTTACAGTGAGGGTGTATTATGCAGGGTGTGTTAACGTGAGGGTGTTTTATACAGGGAGTGTTACAGTGAGGGTGTATTATGCAGGGAGTATTACACTAAGAGTGTTTCCTACAGGGAGTGTTACAGTCAGAGTGTTTTATACAGGGTGTGACACAGTGAGAGTGTTTTATACAGGGACTGTTACAGTGAGGGTGTTTTATACAGGGAGTGTTATAGTGAGTGTGTTTTATACAGGGAGTGTAACAGTGAGTGTGTTTTATACAGGGAATGTTAAAGTGAGAGCGTTTTAAACAGGGAGTTTTACAGTGAGATATTATTATACAGGGATAGTTTCAGTGAGGATGTTTTCTATAGGGAGTGTTACAGTGAGGGTGTTTTATGCAGGGAGAGTTACATTAAGAGTGTTTCATACAGGGAGTTTACAGTGAGGTGGTTTTATACAGGTAGTGTTATAGTCAGGGTGCTTTATACAGGGTGTGTTATAATGAGAGTGATTTGTACAGGGCATGTGAAGTGAGTGTGTTTTCTATACGGAGTGTTACAGCGAGGGTGCTTCATACAGTGAGTGAGGGTATTTTATACACAAATTGTTACAGTGAGAGTGTTTTATACAGGGAGTATTACAGTGAGGGTGTTTTATACAGCAAGTGTTTACAGTGAAGGTGTTTTAAACAGGAAGTGTTACAGTGAGAGTGTTTTATACCGGGAGTATTTTAGTGAGGTTGTTTTATACAGGGAGTGTTACCGCAAGGCACTTTTATACAGGGAGTGTTACAGTAACCGTGTTTTATGCAGGGCTTGTTGCAGTGAGGTTGTTTTAAACAGGCAATGTTACAGTGGGTGTGTTTTATACAGGGAATGTTACAGTGAGATCGTTTTATACAGGGAGTTTTACAGTGGGATAGTATTATACAGGGAGTGTTACAGTGAGGATGTTTTCTATAAGGAGTGTTACAGTGAGGTTGTTTTATACAGGGCGTGTTACAGTGAGGGTTTTTTATACAGGGAGTGTTACAGTGAGGGTGTTTTATGCAGGGAGTTTTACATTAAGAGAGTTTTATACAGGGAGTGTTACAATGAGGGCGTTTTATACAGGTAGTGTTACAGTGAGGGTGTTTTATACAGCGTGTGTTACAGTGGGATTGTTTTATACAGAGTGTGTGACAGTGAGAGTGTTTTATACAGGCAGTGTTACAGTGAGGGTGTTTTCTATATGGCTTGTTACAGTGAGAGTGCTTCATACAGTGAGTGTTAGAGTGAGGGTATTAATACACAAATTGTTACATTTAGAGTGTTTCATACAGGGAGTATTACAGTGAGCGTGTTTTATGCAGGGCTTGTTACAGTGAAAGTGTTTTAAACAGCAAGTGTTACAGTGAGAGTGTTTTATACAGGGAGTGTTACAGTGAGGGTGTTTTATACAGAGAGTGTTACAGTGAGCCTGTTTTATACAGGGCTTCTAACAGTGAGGTTGTTTTATACAAGGAATGTTACAGTGGGTGTGTTTTATACAGGGAATGTTACAGTGAGAGCATTTTATACAGGGAGTTTTACAGTGGGATAGTATTATACAGGGAGTGTTACAGTGAGAGTGTTTTCTCTAGGGATTGTTACAGCAAGAGTGCTTTATACAGTGAGTGTTAGAGTGAGGGTATTCTTTACACGAATTGTTACAGTGAGAGTGTTTTATACAGGGAGTGTTATAGTGAGTGTGTTTTATACAGGGAGTGTTACAGTGAGGTGTTTTGGACTGGGAATGTTACAGTGAGAGTGTTTTATTCAGCGGGTTTTACAGTGAGATATTATTATACAGGGATTATTACCGTGAGGATGTTTTCTATAGGGAGTGTTACAGTGATGGTGTTTTATGCAGGGAGTGTTCAATTAAGAGTGTTTCAAACAGGGAGTGTTACAGTGAGGGCGTTTTATACAGGTAGTGTTACAGTGAGGGTGTTTTATGCACAAATTGTTACAGTGAGAGTGTTTTATACAGGGAGTATTACAGTGAGGTTGTTTCATACAGCAAGTGTTACAGTGAAGGTGTTTTAAAAGCAAGTGTTACAGTGAGAGTGTTTTATACAGGGAGTCTTACAGTGAACGTGTTTTAAACAGGGCTTGTTACAGTGAGGTTGTTTTTTACAGGGAATGTTACAGTGAGTGTGATTTATAAAGGGAATGTTACAGTGAGAGCATTTTATACAGGGAGTTTTACAGTGAGGGTGTATTATGCAGGGTGTGTTAAAGTGAGGGTGTTTTATACAGGGAGTGTTACAGTGAGGGTGTATTATGCAGGGTGTGTTAACGTGAGGGTGTTTTATACAGGGAGTGTTACAGTGAGGGTGTATTATGCAGGGAGTGTTACACTAAGAGTGTTTCCTATGGGGAGTGTTACAGTCAGAGTGTTTTATACAGGGTGTGACACAGTGAGAGTGTTTTATACAGGGACTGTTACAGTGAGGGTGTTTTATACAGGGAGTGTTATAGTGAGTGTGTTTTATACAGGGAGTGTAACAGTGAGTGTGTTTTATACAGGGAATGTTAAAGTGAGAGCGTTTTAAACAGGGAGTTTTACAGTGAGATATTATTATACAGCGATTGTTTCAGTGAGGATGTTTTCTATAGGGAGTGTTACAGTGAGGGTGTTTTATGCAGGGAGAGTTACATTAAGAGTGTTTCATACAGGGAGTTTACAGTGAGGTGGTTTTATACAGGTAGTGTTATAGTCAGGGTGCTTTATACAGGGTGTGTTATAATGAGAGTGATTTGTACAGGGCATGTGAAGTGAGTGTGTTTTCTATACGGAGTGTTACAGCGAGGGTGCTTCATACAGTGAGTGTTAGAGTGAGGGTATTTTATACACAAATTGTTACAGTGAGAGTGTTTTATACAGGGAGTATTACAGTGAGGGTGTTTTATACAGCAAGTGTTTACAGTGAAGGTGTTTTAAACAGGAAGTGTTACAGTGAGAGTGTTTTATACCGGGAGTATTTTAGTGAGGTTGTTTTATACAGGGAGTGTTACCGCAAGGCACTTTTATACAGGGAGTGTTACAGTAACCGTGTTTTATGCAGGGCTTGTTGCAGTGAGGTTGTTTTAAACAGGCAATGTTACAGTGGGTGTGTTTTATACAGGGAATGTTACAGTGAGAGCGTTTTATACAGGGAGTTTTACAGTGGGATTGTATTATACAGGGAGTGTTACAGTGAGGATGTTTTCTATAAGGAGTGTTACAGTGAGGTTGTTTTATACAGGGCGTGTTACAGTGAGGGTTTTTTATACAGGGAGTGTTACAGTGAGGGTGTTTTATGCAGGGAGTTTTACATTAAGAGAGTTTTATACAGGGAGTGTTACAATGAGGGCGTTTTATACCGGTAGTGTTACAGTGAGGGTGTTTTATACAGCGTGTGTTACAGTGGGATTGTTTTATACAGAGAGTGTGACAGTGAGAGTGTTTTATACAGGCAGTGTTACAGTGAGGGTGTTTTCTATATGGCTTGTTACAGTGAGAGTGCTTCATACAGTGAGTGTTAGAGTGAGGGTATTAATAACAAATTGTTACATTTAGAGTGTTTCATACAGGGAGTATTACAGTGAGCGTGTTTTATGCAGGGCTTGTTACAGTGAAAGTGTTTTAAACAGCAAGTGTTACAGTGAGAGTGTTTTATACAGGGAGTGTTACAGTGAGGGTGTTTTATACAGGGAGTGTTACAGTGAGCCTGTTTTATACAGGGCTTCTAACAGTGAGGTTGTTTTATACAAGGAATGTTACAGTGGGTGAGTTTTATACAGGGAATGTTACAGTGAGAGCATTTTATACAGGGAGTTTTACAGTGGGATAGTATTATACAGGAAGTGTTACAGTGAGGGTGTTTTCTCTAGGGATTGTTACGGCAAGAGTGCTTCATACAGTGAGTGTTAGAGTGAGGGTTTTTTATACACGAATTGTTACAGTGAGAGTGTTTTATACAGGGAGTATTACAGTGAGGGTGTTTTATACAGCAAGTGTTATGGTGAGGGTGTTTTAAACAGTGAGTGTTATAGTGAGAGTGTTTTATACAGGGAGTGTTATAGTGAGTGTGTTTTATACAGGGAGTGTTACAGTGAGGTGTTTTGGACTGGGAATGTTACAGTGAGAGTGTTTTATTCAGCGGGTTTTACAGTGAGATATTATTATACAGGGATTATTACCGTGAGGATGTTTTCTATAGGGAGTGTTACAGTGATGGTGTTTTATGCAGGGAGTGTTCAATTAAGAGTGTTTCAAACAGGGAGTGTTACAGTGAGGGCGTTTTATACAGGTAGTGTTACAGTGAGGGTGTTTTATGCACAAATTGTTACAGTGAGAGTGTTTTATACAGGGAGTATTACAGTGAGGTTGTTTCATACAGCAAGTGTTACAGTGAAGGTGTTTTAAAAGCAAGTGTTACAGTGAGAGTGTTTTATACAGGGAGTCTTACAGTGAACGTGTTTTAAACAGGGCTTGTTACAGTGAGGTTGTTTTTTACAGGGAATGTTACAGTGAGTGTGATTTATAAAGGGAATGTTACAGTGAGAGCATTTTATACAGGGAGTTTTACAGTGAGGGTGTATTATGCAGGGTGTGTTAAAGTGAGGGTGTTTTATACAGGGAGTGTTACAGTGAGGGTGTATTATGCAGGGTGTGTTAACGTGAGGGTGTTTTATACAGGGAGTGTTACAGTGAGGGTGTATTATGCAGGGAGTGTTACACTAAGAGTGTTTCCTACAGGGAGTGTTACAGTCAGAGTGTTTTATACAGGGTGTGATACAGTGAGAGTGTTTTATACAGGGACTGTTACAGTGAGGGTGTTTTATACAGGGAGTGTTATAGTGAGTGTGTTTTATACAGGGAGTGTAACAGTGAGTGTGTTTTATACAGGGAATGTTAAAGTGAGAGCGTTTTAAACAGGGAGTTTTACAGTGAGATATTATTATACAGGGATTGTTTCAGTGAGGATGTTTTCTATAGGGAGTGTTACAGTGAGGGTGTTTTATGCAGGGAGAGTTACATTAAGAGTGTTTCATACAGGGAGTTTACAGTGAGGTGGTTTTATACAGGTAGTGTTATAGTCAGGGTGCTTTATACAGGGTGTGTTATAATGAGAGTGATTTGTACAGGGCATGTGAAGTGAGTGTGTTTTCTATACGGAGTGTTACAGCGAGGGTGCTTCATACAGTGAGTGTTAGAGTGAGGGTATTTTATACACAAATTGTTACAGTGAGAGTGTTTTATACAGGGAGTATTACAGTGAGGTTGTTTCATACAGCAAGTGTTACAGTGAAGGTGTTTTAAAAGCAAGTGTTACAGTGAGAGTGTTTTATACAGGGAGTCTTACAGTGAACGTGTTTTAAACAGGGCTTGTTACAGTGAGGTTGTTTTTTACAGGGAATGTTACAGTGAGTGTGATTTATAAAGGGAATGTTACAGTGAGAGCATTTTATACAGGGAGTTTTACAGTGAGGGTGTATTATGCAGGGTGTGTTAAAGTGAGGGTGTTTTATACAGGGAGTGTTACAGTGAGGGTGTATTATGCAGGGTGTGTTAATGTGAGGGTGTTTTATACAGGGAGTGTTACAGTGAGGGTGTATTATGCAGGGAGTGTTACACTAAGAGTGTTTCCTACGGGGAGTGTTACAGTCAGAGTGTTTTATACAGGGTGTGACACAGTGAGAGTGTTTTATACAGGGACTGTTACAGTGAGGGTGTTTTATACAGGGAGTGTTATAGTGAGTGTGTTTTATACAGGGAGTGTAACAGTGAGTGTGTTTTATACAGGGAATGTTAAAGTGAGAGCGTTTTAAACAGGGAGTTTTACAGTGAGATATTATTATACAGGGATTGTTTCAGTGAGGATGTTTTCTATAGGGAGTGTTACAGTGAGGGTGTTTTATGCAGGGAGAGTTACATTAAGAGTGTTTCATACAGGGAGTTTACAGTGAGGTGGTTTTATACAGGTAGTGTTATAGTCAGGGTGCTTTATACAGGGTGTGTTATAATGAGAGTGATTTGTACAGGGCATGTGAAGTGAGTGTGTTTTCTATACGGAGTGTTACAGCGAGGGTGCTTCATACAGTGAGTGTTAGAGTGAGGGTATTTTATACACAAATTGTTACAGTGAGAGTGTTTTATACCGGGAGTATTTTAGTGAGGTTGTTTTATACAGGGAGTGTTACCGCAAGGCACTTTTATACAGGGAGTGTTACAGTAACCGTGTTTTATGCAGGGCTTGTTGCAGTGAGGTTGTTTTAAACAGGCAATGTTACAGTGGGTGTGTTTTATACAGGGAATGTTACAGTGAGAGCGTTTTATACAGGGAGTTTTACAGTGGGATAGTATTATACAGGGAGTGTTACAGTGAGGATGTTTTCTATAAGGAGTGTTACAGTGAGGCTGTTTTATACAGGGCGTGTTACAGTGAGGGTTTTTTATACAGGGAGTGTTACAGTGAGGGTGTTTTATGCAGGGAGTTTTACATTAAGAGAGTTTTATACAGGGAGTGTTACAATGAGGGCGTTTTATACAGGTAGTGTTACAGTGAGGGTGTTTTATACAGCGTGTGTTACAGTGGGATTGTTTTATACAGAGAGTGTGACAGTGAGAGTGTTTTATACAGGCAGTGTTACAGTGAGGGTGTTTTCTATATGGCTTGTTACAGTGAGAGTGCTTCATACAGTGAGTGTTAGAGTGAGGGTATTAATAACAAATTGTTACATTTAGAGTGTTTCATACAGGGAGTATTACAGTGAGCGTGTTTTATGCAGGGCTTGTTACAGTGAAAGTGTTTTAAACAGCAAGTGTTACAGTGAGAGTGTTTTATACAGGGAGTGTTACAGTGAGGGTGTTTTATACAGGGAGTGTTACAGTGAGCCTGTTTTATACAGGGCTTCTAACAGTGAGGTTGTTTTATACAAGGAATGTTACAGTGGGTGAGTTTTATACAGTGAATGTTACAGTGAGAGCATTTTATACAGGGAGTTTTACAGTGGGATAGTATTATACAGGAAGTGTTACAGTGAGGGTGTTTTCTCTAGGGATTGTTACGGCAAGAGTGCTTCATACAGTGAGTGTTAGAGTGAGGGTTTTTTATACACGAATTGTTACAGTGAGAGTGTTTTATACAGGGAGTATTACAGTGAGGGTGTTTTATACAGCAAGTGTTATGGTGAGGGTGTTTTAAACAGTGAGTGTTATAGTGAGAGTGTTTTATACAGGGAGTGTTATAGTGAGTGTGTTTTATACAGGGAGTGTTACAGTGAGGTGTTTTGGACTGGGAATGTTACAGTGAGAGTGTTTTATTCAGCGGGTTTTACAGTGAGATATTATTATACAGGGATTATTACCGTGAGGATGTTTTCTATAGGGAGTGTTACAGTGATGGTGTTTTATGCAGGGAGTGTTCAATTAAGAGTGTTTCAAACAGGGAGTGTTACAGTGAGGGCGTTTTATACAGGTAGTGTTACAGTGAGGGTGTTTTATGCACAAATTGTTACAGTGAGAGTGTTTTATACAGGGAGTATTACAGTGAGGTTGTTTCATACAGCAAGTGTTACAGTGAAGGTGTTTTAAAAGCAAGTGTTACAGTGAGAGTGTTTTATACAGGGAGTCTTACAGTGAACGTGTTTTAAACAGGGCTTGTTACAGTGAGGTTGTTTTTTACAGGGAATGTTACAGTGAGTGTGATTTATAAAGGGAATGTTACAGTGAGAGCATTTTATACAGGGAGTTTTACAGTGAGGGTGTATTATGCAGGGTGTGTTAAAGTGAGGGTGTTTTATACAGGGAGTGTTACAGTGAGGGTGTATTATGCAGGGTGTGTTAACGTGAGGGTGTTTTATACAGGGAGTGTTACAGTGAGGGTGTATTATGCAGGGAGTGTTACACTAAGAGTGTTTCCTACGGGGAGTGTTACAGTCAGAGTGTTTTATACAGGGTGTGACACAGTGAGAGTGTTTTATACAGGGACTGTTACAGTGAGGGTGTTTTATACAGGGAGTGTTATAGTGAGTGTGTTTTATACAGGGAGTGTAACAGTGAGTGTGTTTTATACAGGGAATGTTAAAGTGAGAGCGTTTTAAACAGGGAGTTTTACAGTGAGATATTATTATACAGGGATTGTTTCAGTGAGGATGTTTTCTATAGGGAGTGTTACAGTGAGGGTGTTTTATGCAGGGAGAGTTACATTAAGAGTGTTTCATACAGGGAGTTTACAGTGAGGTGGTTTTATACAGGTAGTGTTATAGTCAGGGTGCTTTATACAGGGTGTGTTATAATGAGAGTGATTTGTACAGGGCATGTGAAGTGAGTGTGTTTTCTATACGGAGTGTTACAGCGAGGGTGCTTCATACAGTGAGTGTTAGAGTGAGGGTATTTTATACACAAATTGTTACAGTGAGAGTGTTTTATACCGGGAGTATTTTAGTGAGGTTGTTTTATACAGGGAGTGTTACCGCAAGGCACTTTTATACAGGGAGTGTTACAGTAACCGTGTTTTATGCAGGGCTTGTTGCAGTGAGGTTGTTTTAAACAGGCAATGTTACAGTGGGTGTGTTTTATACAGGGAATGTTACAGTGAGAGCGTTTTATACAGGGAGTTTTACAGTGGGATAGTATTATACAGGGAGTGTTACAGTGAGGATGTTTTCTATAAGGAGTGTTACAGTGAGGCTGTTTTATACAGGGCGTGTTACAGTGAGGGTTTTTTATACAGGGAGTGTTACAGTGAGGGTGTTTTATGCAGGGAGTTTTACATTAAGAGAGTTTTATACAGGGAGTGTTACAATGAGGGCGTTTTATACAGGTAGTGTTACAGTGAGGGTGTTTTATACAGCGTGTGTTACAGTGGGATTGTTTTATACAGAGAGTGTGACAGTGAGAGTGTTTTATACAGGCAGTGTTACAGTGAGGGTGTTTTCTATATGGCTTGTTACAGTGAGAGTGCTTCATACAGTGAGTGTTAGAGTGAGGGTATTAATAACAAATTGTTACATTTAGAGTGTTTCATACAGGGAGTATTACAGTGAGCGTGTTTTATGCAGGGCTTGTTACAGTGAAAGTGTTTTAAACAGCAAGTGTTACAGTGAGAGTGTTTTATACAGGGAGTGTTACAGTGAGGGTGTTTTATACAGGGAGTGTTACAGTGAGCCTGTTTTATACAGGGCTTCTAACAGTGAGGTTGTTTTATACAAGGAATGTTACAGTGGGTGAGTTTTATACAGTGAATGTTACAGTGAGAGCATTTTATACAGGGAGTTTTACAGTGGGATAGTATTATACAGGAAGTGTTACAGTGAGGGTGTTTTCTCTAGGGATTGTTACGGCAAGAGTGCTTCATACAGTGAGTGTTAGAGTGAGGGTTTTTTATACACGAATTGTTACAGTGAGAGTGTTTTATACAGGGAGTATTACAGTGAGGGTGTTTTATACAGCAAGTGTTATGGTGAGGGTGTTTTAAACAGTGAGTGTTATAGTGAGAGTGTTTTATACAGGGAGTGTTATAGTGAGTGTGTTTTATACAGGGAGTGTTACAGTGAGGTGTTTTGGACTGGGAATGTTACAGTGAGAGTGTTTTATTCAGCGGGTTTTACAGTGAGATATTATTATACAGGGATTATTACCGTGAGGATGTTTTCTATAGGGAGTGTTACAGTGATGGTGTTTTATGCAGGGAGTGTTCAATTAAGAGTGTTTCAAACAGGGAGTGTTACAGTGAGGGCGTTTTATACAGGTAGTGTTACAGTGAGGGTGTTTTATGCACAAATTGTTACAGTGAGAGTGTTTTATACAGGGAGTATTACAGTGAGGTTGTTTCATACAGCAAGTGTTACAGTGAAGGTGTTTTAAAAGCAAGTGTTACAGTGAGAGTGTTTTATACAGGGAGTCTTACAGTGAACGTGTTTTAAACAGGGCTTGTTACAGTGAGGTTGTTTTTTACAGGGAATGTTACAGTGAGTGTGATTTATAAAGGGAATGTTACAGTGAGAGCATTTTATACAGGGAGTTTTACAGTGAGGGTGTATTATGCAGGGTGTGTTAAAGTGAGGGTGTTTTATACAGGGAGTGTTACAGTGAGGGTGTATTATGCAGGGTGTGTTAACGTGAGGGTGTTTTATACAGGGAGTGTTACAGTGAGGGTGTATTATGCAGGGAGTGTTACACTAAGAGTGTTTCCTACAGGGAGTGTTACAGTCAGAGTGTTTTATACAGGGTGTGATACAGTGAGAGTGTTTTATACAGGGACTGTTACAGTGAGGGTGTTTTATACAGGGAGTGTTATAGTGAGTGTGTTTTATACAGGGAGTGTAACAGTGAGTGTGTTTTATACAGGGAATGTTAAAGTGAGAGCGTTTTAAACAGGGAGTTTTACAGTGAGATATTATTATACAGGGATTGTTTCAGTGAGGATGTTTTCTATAGGGAGTGTTACAGTGAGGGTGTTTTATGCAGGGAGAGTTACATTAAGAGTGTTTCATACAGGGAGTTTACAGTGAGGTGGTTTTATACAGGTAGTGTTATAGTGAGGGTGCTTTATACAGGGTGTGTTATAATGAGAGTGATTTGTACAGAGCATGTGAAGTGAGTGTGTTTTCTATACGGAGTGTTACAGCGAGGGTGCTTCATACAGTGAGTGTTAGAGTGAGGGTATTTTATACACAAATTGTTACAGTGAGAGTGTTTTATACAGGGAGTATTACAGTGAGGTTGTTTCATACAGCAAGTGTTACAGTGAAGGTGTTTTAAAAGCAAGTGTTACAGTGAGAGTGTTTTATACAGGGAGTCTTACAGTGAACGTGTTTTAAACAGGGCTTGTTACAGTGAGGTTGTTTTTTACAGGGAATGTTACAGTGAGTGTGATTTATAAAGGGAATGTTACAGTGAGAGCATTTTATACAGGGAGTTTTACAGTGAGGGTGTATTATGCAGGGTGTGTTAAAGTGAGGGTGTTTTATACAGGGAGTGTTACAGTGAGGGTGTATTATGCAGGGTGTGTTAACGTGAGGGTGTTTTATACAGGGAGTGTTACAGTGAGGGTGTATTATGCAGGGAGTGTTACACTAAGAGTGTTTCCTACGGGGAGTGTTACAGTCAGAGTGTTTTATACAGGGTGTGATACAGTGAGAGTGTTTTATACAGGGACTGTTACAGTGAGGGTGTTTTATACAGGGAGTGTTATAGTGAGTGTGTTTTATACAGGGAGTGTAACAGTGAGTGTGTTTTATACAGGGAATGTTAAAGTGAGAGCGTTTTAAACAGGGAGTTTTACAGTGAGATATTATTATACAGGGATTGTTTCAGTGAGGATGTTTTCTATAGGGAGTGTTACAGTGAGGGTGTTTTATGCAGGGAGAGTTACATTAAGAGTGTTTCATACAGGGAGTTTACAGTGAGGTGGTTTTATACAGGTAGTGTTATAGTCAGGGTGCTTTATACAGGGTGTGTTATAATGAGAGTGATTTGTACAGGGCATGTGAAGTGAGTGTGTTTTCTATACGGAGTGTTACAGCGAGGGTGCTTCATACAGTGAGTGTTAGAGTGAGGGTATTTTATACACAAATTGTTACAGTGAGAGTGTTTTATACAGGGAGTATTACAGTGAGGGTGTTTTATACAGCAAGTGTTTACAGTGAAGGTGTTTTAAACAGGAAGTGTTACAGTGAGAGTGTTTTATACCGGGAGTATTTTAGTGAGGTTGTTTTATACAGGGAGTGTTACCGCAAGGCACTTTTATACAGGGAGTGTTACAGTAACCGTGTTTTATGCAGGGCTTGTTGCAGTGAGGTTGTTTTAAACAGGCAATGTTACAGTGGGTGTGTTTTATACAGGGAATGTTACAGTGAGAGCGTTTTATACAGGGAGTTTTACAGTGGGATAGTATTATACAGGGAGTGTTACAGTGAGGATGTTTTCTATAAGGAGTGTTACAGTGAGGCTGTTTTATACAGGGCGTGTTACAGTGAGGGTTTTTTATACAGGGAGTGTTACAGTGAGGGTGTTTTATGCAGGGAGTTTTACATTAAGAGAGTTTTATACAGGGAGTGTTACAATGAGGGCGTTTTATACAGGTAGTGTTACAGTGAGGGTGTTTTATACAGCGTGTGTTACAGTGGGATTGTTTTATACAGAGAGTGTGACAGTGAGAGTGTTTTATACAGGCAGTGTTACAGTGAGGGTGTTTTCTATATGGCTTGTTACAGTGAGAGTGCTTCATACAGTGAGTGTTAGAGTGAGGGTATTAATAACAAATTGTTACATTTAGAGTGTTTCATACAGGGAGTATTACAGTGAGCGTGTTTTATGCAGGGCTTGTTACAGTGAAAGTGTTTTAAACAGCAAGTGTTACAGTGAGAGTGTTTTATACAGGGAGTGTTACAGTGAGGGTGTTTTATACAGGGAGTGTTACAGTGAGCCTGTTTTATACAGGGCTTCTAACAGTGAGGTTGTTTTATACAAGGAATGTTACAGTGGGTGAGTTTTATACAGTGAATGTTACAGTGAGAGCATTTTATACAGGGAGTTTTACAGTGGGATAGTATTATACAGGAAGTGTTACAGTGTGGGTGTTTTCTCTAGGGATTGTTACGGCAAGAGTGCTTCATACAGTGAGTGTTAGAGTGAGGGTTTTTTATACACGAATTGTTACAGTGAGAGTGTTTTATACAGGGAGTATTACAGTGAGGGTGTTTTATACAGCAAGTGTTATGGTGAGGGTGTTTTAAACAGTGAGTGTTATAGTGAGAGTGTTTTATACAGGGAGTGTTATAGTGAGTGTGTTTTATACAGGGAGTGTTACAGTGAGGTGTTTTGGACTGGGAATGTTACAGTGAGAGTGTTTTATTCAGCGGGTTTTACAGTGAGATATTATTATACAGGGATTATTACCGTGAGGATGTTTTCTATAGGGAGTGTTACAGTGATGGTGTTTTATGCAGGGAGTGTTCAATTAAGAGTGTTTCAAACAGGGAGTGTTACAGTGAGGGCGTTTTATACAGGTAGTGTTACAGTGAGGGTGTTTTATGCACAAATTGTTACAGTGAGAGTGTTTTATACAGGGAGTATTACAGTGAGGTTGTTTCATACAGCAAGTGTTACAGTGAAGGTGTTTTAAAAGCAAGTGTTACAGTGAGAGTGTTTTATACAGGGAGTCTTACAGTGAACGTGTTTTAAACAGGGCTTGTTACAGTGAGGTTGTTTTTTACAGGGAATGTTACAGTGAGTGTGATTTATAAAGGGAATGTTACAGTGAGAGCATTTTATACAGGGAGTTTTACAGTGAGGGTGTATTATGCAGGGTGTGTTAAAGTGAGGGTGTTTTATACAGGGAGTGTTACAGTGAGGGTGTATTATGCAGGGTGTGTTAACGTGAGGGTGTTTTATACAGGGAGTGTTACAGTGAGGGTGTATTATGCAGGGAGTGTTACACTAAGAGTGTTTCCTACAGGGAGTGTTACAGTCAGAGTGTTTTATACAGGGTGTGATACAGTGAGAGTGTTTTATACAGGGACTGTTACAGTGAGGGTGTTTTATACAGGGAGTGTTATAGTGAGTGTGTTTTATACAGGGAGTGTAACAGTGAGTGTGTTTTATACAGGGAATGTTAAAGTGAGAGCGTTTTAAACAGGGAGTTTTACAGTGAGATATTATTATACAGGGATTGTTTCAGTGAGGATGTTTTCTATAGGGAGTGTTACAGTGAGGGTGTTTTATGCAGGGAGAGTTACATTAAGAGTGTTTCATACAGGGAGTTTACAGTGAGGTGGTTTTATACAGGTAGTGTTATAGTCAGGGTGCTTTATACAGGGTGTGTTATAATGAGAGTGATTTGTACAGGGCATGTGAAGTGAGTGTGTTTTCTATACGGAGTGTTACAGCGAGGGTGCTTCATACAGTGAGTGTTAGAGTGAGGGTATTTTATACACAAATTGTTACAGTGAGAGTGTTTTATACAGGGAGTATTACAGTGAGGGTGTTTTATACAGCAAGTGTTTACAGTGAAGGTGTTTTAAACAGGAAGTGTTACAGTGAGAGTGTTTTATACCGGGAGTATTTTAGTGAGGTTGTTTTATACAGGGAGTGTTACCGCAAGGCACTTTTATACAGGGAGTGTTACAGTAACCGTGTTTTATGCAGGGCTTGTTGCAGTGAGGTTGTTTTAAACAGGCAATGTTACAGTGGGTGTGTTTTATACAGGGAATGTTACAGTGAGAGCGTTTTATACAGGGAGTTTTACAGTGGGATAGTATTATACAGGGAGTGTTACAGTGAGGATGTTTTCTATAAGGAGTGTTACAGTGAGGTTGTTTTATACAGGGCGTGTTACAGTGAGGGTTTTTTATACAGGGAGTGTTACAGTGAGGGTGTTTTATGCAGGGAGTTTTACATTAAGAGAGTTTTATACAGGGAGTGTTACAATGAGGGCGTTTTATACAGGTAGTGTTACAGTGAGGGTGTTTTATACAGCGTGTGTTACAGTGGGATTGTTTTATACAGAGTGTGTGACAGTGAGAGTGTTTTATACAGGCAGTGTTACAGTGAGGGTGTTTTCTATATGGCTTGTTACAGTGAGAGTGCTTCATACAGTGAGTGTTAGAGTGAGGGTATTAATACACAAATTGTTACATTTAGAGTGTTTCATACAGGGAGTATTACAGTGAGGCGTGTTTTATGCAGGGCTTGTTACAGTGAAAGTGTTTTAAACAGCAAGTGTTACAGTGAGAGTGTTTTATACAGGGAGTGTTACAGTGAGGGTGTTTTATACAGAGAGTGTTACAGTGAGCCTGTTTTATACAGGGCTTCTAACAGTGAGGTTGTTTTATACAAGGAATGTTACAGTGGGTGTGTTTTATACAGGGAATGTTACAGTGAGAGCATTTTATACAGGAAGTTTTACAGTGGGATAGTATTATACAGGGAGTGTTACAGTGAGAGTGTTTTCTCTAGGGATTGTTACGGCAAGAGTGCTTTATACAGTGAGTGTTAGAGTGAGGGTATTCTTTACACGAATTGTTACAGTGAGAGTGTTTTATACAGGGAGTGTTATAGTGAGTGTGTTTTATACAGGGAGTGTTACAGTGAGGTGTTTTGGACTGGGAATGTTACAGTGAGAGTGTTTTATTCAGCGGGTTTTACAGTGAGATATTATTATACAGGGATTATTACCGTGAGGATGTTTTCTATAGGGAGTGTTACAGTGATGGTGTTTTATGCAGGGAGTGTTCAATTAAGAGTGTTTCAAACAGGGAGTGTTACAGTGAGGGCGTTTTATACAGGTAGTGTTACAGTGAGGGTGTTTTATGCACAAATTGTTACAGTGAGAGTGTTTTATACAGGGAGTATTACAGTGAGGTTGTTTCATACAGCAAGTGTTACAGTGAAGGTGTTTTAAAAGCAAGTGTTACAGTGAGAGTGTTTTATACAGGGAGTCTTACAGTGAACGTGTTTTAAACAGGGCTTGTTACAGTGAGGTTGTTTTTTACAGGGAATGTTACAGTGAGTGTGATTTATAAAGGGAATGTTACAGTGAGAGCATTTTATACAGGGAGTTTTACAGTGAGGGTGTATTATGCAGGGTGTGTTAAAGTGAGGGTGTTTTATACAGGGAGTGTTACAGTGAGGGTGTATTATGCAGGGTGTGTTAACGTGAGGGTGTTTTATACAGGGAGTGTTACAGTGAGGGTGTATTATGCAGGGAGTGTTACACTAAGAGTGTTTCCTACAGGGAGTGTTACAGTCAGAGTGTTTTATACAGGGTGTGATACAGTGAGAGTGTTTTATACAGGGACTGTTACAGTGAGGGTGTTTTATACAGGGAGTGTTATAGTGAGTGTGTTTTATACAGGGAGTGTAACAGTGAGTGTGTTTTATACAGGGAATGTTAAAGTGAGAGCGTTTTAAACAGGGAGTTTTACAGTGAGATATTATTATACAGGGATTGTTTCAGTGAGGATGTTTTCTATAGGGAGTGTTACAGTGAGGGTGTTTTATGCAGGGAGAGTTACATTAAGAGTGTTTCATACAGGGAGTTTACAGTGAGGTGGTTTTATACAGGTAGTGTTATAGTCAGGGTGCTTTATACAGGGTGTGTTATAATGAGAGTGATTTGTACAGGGCATGTGAAGTGAGTGTGTTTTCTATACGGAGTGTTACAGCGAGGGTGCTTCATACAGTGAGTGTTAGAGTGAGGGTATTTTATACACAAATTGTTACAGTGAGAGTGTTTTATACAGGGAGTATTACAGTGAGGGTGTTTTATACAGCAAGTGTTTACAGTGAAGGTGTTTTAAACAGGAAGTGTTACAGTGAGAGTGTTTTATACCGGGAGTATTTTAGTGAGGTTGTTTTATACAGGGAGTGTTACCGCAAGGCACTTTTATACAGGGAGTGTTACAGTAACCGTGTTTTATGCAGGGCTTGTTGCAGTGAGGTTGTTTTAAACAGGCAATGTTACAGTGGGTGTGTTTTATACAGGGAATGTTACAGTGAGAGCGTTTTATACAGGGAGTTTTACAGTGGGATAGTATTATACAGGGAGTGTTACAGTGAGGATGTTTTCTATAAGGAGTGTTACAGTGAGGCTGTTTTATACAGGGCGTGTTACAGTGAGGGTTTTTTATACAGGGAGTGTTACAGTGAGGGTGTTTTATGCAGGGAGTTTTACATTAAGAGAGTTTTATACAGGGAGTGTTACAATGAGGGCGTTTTATACAGGTAGTGTTACAGTGAGGGTGTTTTATACAGCGTGTGTTACAGTGGGATTGTTTTATACAGAGAGTGTGACAGTGAGAGTGTTTTATACAGGCAGTGTTACAGTGAGGGTGTTTTCTATATGGCTTGTTACAGTGAGAGTGCTTCATACAGTGAGTGTTAGAGTGAGGGTATTAATAACAAATTGTTACATTTAGAGTGTTTCATACAGGGAGTATTACAGTGAGCGTGTTTTATGCAGGGCTTGTTACAGTGAAAGTGTTTTAAACAGCAAGTGTTACAGTGAGAGTGTTTTATACAGGGAGTGTTACAGTGAGGGTGTTTTATACAGGGAGTGTTACAGTGAGCCTGTTTTATACAGGGCTTCTAACAGTGAGGTTGTTTTATACAAGGAATGTTACAGTGGGTGAGTTTTATACAGTGAATGTTACAGTGAGAGCATTTTATACAGGGAGTTTTACAGTGGGATAGTATTATACAGGAAGTGTTACAGTGAGGGTGTTTTCTCTAGGGATTGTTACGGCAAGAGTGCTTCATACAGTGAGTGTTAGAGTGAGGGTTTTTTATACACGAATTGTTACAGTGAGAGTGTTTTATACAGGGAGTATTACAGTGAGGGTGTTTTATACAGCAAGTGTTATGGTGAGGGTGTTTTAAACAGTGAGTGTTATAGTGAGAGTGTTTTATACAGGGAGTGTTATAGTGAGTGTGTTTTATACAGGGAGTGTTACAGTGAGGTGTTTTGGACTGGGAATGTTACAGTGAGAGTGTTTTATTCAGCGGGTTTTACAGTGAGATATTATTATACAGGGATTATTACCGTGAGGATGTTTTCTATAGGGAGTGTTACAGTGATGGTGTTTTATGCAGGGAGTGTTCAATTAAGAGTGTTTCAAACAGGGAGTGTTACAGTGAGGGCGTTTTATACAGGTAGTGTTACAGTGAGGGTGTTTTATGCACAAATTGTTACAGTGAGAGTGTTTTATACAGGGAGTATTACAGTGAGGTTGTTTCATACAGCAAGTGTTACAGTGAAGGTGTTTTAAAAGCAAGTGTTACAGTGAGAGTGTTTTATACAGGGAGTCTTACAGTGAACGTGTTTTAAACAGGGCTTGTTACAGTGAGGTTGTTTTTTACAGGGAATGTTACAGTGAGTGTGATTTATAAAGGGAATGTTACAGTGAGAGCATTTTATACAGGGAGTTTTACAGTGAGGGTGTATTATGCAGGGTGTGTTAAAGTGAGGGTGTTTTATACAGGGAGTGTTACAGTGAGGGTGTATTATGCAGGGTGTGTTAACGTGAGGGTGTTTTATACAGGGAGTGTTACAGTGAGGGTGTATTATGCAGGGTGTGTTAACGTGAGGGTGTTTTATACAGGGAGTGTTACAGTGAGGGTGTATTATGCAGGGAGTGTTACACTAAGAGTGTTTCCTACAGGGAGTGTTACAGTCAGAGTGTTTTATACAGGGTGTGATACAGTGAGAGTGTTTTATACAGGGACTGTTACAGTGAGGGTGTTTTATACAGGGAGTGTTATAGTGAGTGTGTTTTATACAGGGAGTGTAACAGTGAGTGTGTTTTATACAGGGAATGTTAAAGTGAGAGCGTTTTAAACAGGGAGTTTTACAGTGAGATATTATTATACAGGGATTGTTTCAGTGAGGATGTTTTCTATAGGGAGTGTTACAGTGAGGGTGTTTTATGCAGGGAGAGTTACATTAAGAGTGTTTCATACAGGGAGTTTACAGTGAGGTGGTTTTATACAGGTAGTGTTATAGTCAGGGTGCTTTATACAGGGTGTGTTATAATGAGAGTGATTTGTACAGGGCATGTGAAGTGAGTGTGTTTTCTATACGGAGTGTTACAGCGAGGGTGCTTCATACAGTGAGTGTTAGAGTGAGGGTATTTTATACACAAATTGTTACAGTGAGAGTGTTTTATACAGGGAGTATTACAGTGAGGGTGTTTTATACAGCAAGTGTTTACAGTGAAGGTGTTTTAAACAGGAAGTGTTACAGTGAGAGTGTTTTATACCGGGAGTATTTTAGTGAGGTTGTTTTATACAGGGAGTGTTACCGCAAGGCACTTTTATACAGGGAGTGTTACAGTAACCGTGTTTTATGCAGGGCTTGTTGCAGTGAGGTTGTTTTAAACAGGCAATGTTACAGTGGGTGTGTTTTATACAGGGAATGTTACAGTGAGAGCGTTTTATACAGGGAGTTTTACAGTGGGATAGTATTATACAGGGAGTGTTACAGTGAGGATGTTTTCTATAAGGAGTGTTACAGTGAGGCTGTTTTATACAGGGCGTGTTACAGTGAGGGTTTTTTATACAGGGAGTGTTACAGTGAGGGTGTTTTATGCAGGGAGTTTTACATTAAGAGAGTTTTATACAGGGAGTGTTACAATGAGGGCGTTTTATACAGGTAGTGTTACAGTGAGGGTGTTTTATACAGCGTGTGTTACAGTGGGATTGTTTTATACAGAGAGTGTGACAGTGAGAGTGTTTTATACAGGCAGTGTTACAGTGAGGGTGTTTTCTATATGGCTTGTTACAGTGAGAGTGCTTCATACAGTGAGTGTTAGAGTGAGGGTATTAATAACAAATTGTTACATTTAGAGTGTTTCATACAGGGAGTATTACAGTGAGCGTGTTTTATGCAGGGCTTGTTACAGTGAAAGTGTTTTAAACAGCAAGTGTTACAGTGAGAGTGTTTTATACAGGGAGTGTTACAGTGAGGGTGTTTTATACAGGGAGTGTTACAGTGAGCCTGTTTTATACAGGGCTTCTAACAGTGAGGTTGTTTTATACAAGGAATGTTACAGTGGGTGAGTTTTATACAGTGAATGTTACAGTGAGAGCATTTTATACAGGGAGTTTTACAGTGGGATAGTATTATACAGGAAGTGTTACAGTGAGGGTGTTTTCTCTAGGGATTGTTACGGCAAGAGTGCTTCATACAGTGAGTGTTAGAGTGAGGGTTTTTTATACACGAATTGTTACAGTGAGAGTGTTTTATACAGGGAGTATTACAGTGAGGGTGTTTTATACAGCAAGTGTTATGGTGAGGGTGTTTTAAACAGTGAGTGTTATAGTGAGAGTGTTTTATACAGGGAGTGTTATAGTGAGTGTGTTTTATACAGAGAGTGTTACAGTGAGGTGTTTTGGACTGGGAATGTTACAGTGAGAGTGTTTTATTCAGCGGGTTTTACAGTGAGATATTATTATACAGGGATTATTACCGTGAGGATGTTTTCTATAGGGAGTGTTACAGTGATGGTGTTTTATGCAGGGAGTGTTCAATTAAGAGTGTTTCAAACAGGGAGTGTTACAGTGAGGGCGTTTTATACAGGTAGTGTTACAGTGAGGGTGTTTTATGCACAAATTGTTACAGTGAGAGTGTTTTATACAGGGAGTATTACAGTGAGGTTGTTTCATACAGCAAGTGTTACAGTGAAGGTGTTTTAAAAGCAAGTGTTACAGTGAGAGTGTTTTATACAGGGAGTCTTACAGTGAACGTGTTTTAAACAGGGCTTGTTACAGTGAGGTTGTTTTTTACAGGGAATGTTACAGTGAGTGTGATTTATAAAGGGAATGTTACAGTGAGAGCATTTTATACAGGGAGTTTTACAGTGAGGGTGTATTATGCAGGGTGTGTTAAAGTGAGGGTGTTTTATACAGGGAGTGTTACAGTGAGGGTGTATTATGCAGGGTGTGTTAACGTGAGGGTGTTTTATACAGGGAGTGTTACAGTGAGGGTGTATTATGCAGGGAGTGTTACACTAAGAGTGTTTCCTACGGGGAGTGTTACAGTCAGAGTGTTTTATACAGGGTGTGATACAGTGAGAGTGTTTTATACAGGGACTGTTACAGTGAGGGTGTTTTATACAGGGAGTGTTATAGTGAGTGTGTTTTATACAGGGAGTGTAACAGTGAGTGTGTTTTATACAGGGAATGTTAAAGTGAGAGCGTTTTAAACAGGGAGTTTTACAGTGAGATATTATTATACAGGGATTGTTTCAGTGAGGATGTTTTCTATAGGGAGTGTTACAGTGAGGGTGTTTTATGCAGGGAGAGTTACATTAAGAGTGTTTCATACAGGGAGTTTACAGTGAGGTGGTTTTATACAGGTAGTGTTATAGTCAGGGTGCTTTATACAGGGTGTGTTATAATGAGAGTGATTTGTACAGGGCATGTGAAGTGAGTGTGTTTTCTATACGGAGTGTTACAGCGAGGGTGCTTCATACAGTGAGTGTTAGAGTGAGGGTATTTTATACACAAATTGTTACAGTGAGAGTGTTTTATACAGGGAGTATTACAGTGAGGGTGTTTTATACAGCAAGTGTTTACAGTGAAGGTGTTTTAAACAGGAAGTGTTACAGTGAGAGTGTTTTATACCGGGAGTATTTTAGTGAGGTTGTTTTATACAGGGAGTGTTACCGCAAGGCACTTTTATACAGGGAGTGTTACAGTAACCGTGTTTTATGCAGGGCTTGTTGCAGTGAGGTTGTTTTAAACAGGCAATGTTACAGTGGGTGTGTTTTATACAGGGAATGTTACAGTGAGAGCGTTTTATACAGGGAGTTTTACAGTGGGATAGTATTATACAGGGAGTGTTACAGTGAGGATGTTTTCTATAAGGAGTGTTACAGTGAGGCTGTTTTATACAGGGCGTGTTACAGTGAGGGTTTTTTATACAGGGAGTGTTACAGTGAGGGTGTTTTATGCAGGGAGTTTTACATTAAGAGAGTTTTATACAGGGAGTGTTACAATGAGGGCGTTTTATACAGGTAGTGTTACAGTGAGGGTGTTTTATACAGCGTGTGTTACAGTGGGATTGTTTTATACAGAGAGTGTGACAGTGAGAGTGTTTTATACAGGCAGTGTTACAGTGAGGGTGTTTTCTATATGGCTTGTTACAGTGAGAGTGCTTCATACAGTGAGTGTTAGAGTGAGGGTATTAATAACAAATTGTTACATTTAGAGTGTTTCATACAGGGAGTATTACAGTGAGCGTGTTTTATGCAGGGCTTGTTACAGTGAAAGTGTTTTAAACAGCAAGTGTTACAGTGAGAGTGTTTTATACAGGGAGTGTTACAGTGAGGGTGTTTTATACAGGGAGTGTTACAGTGAGCCTGTTTTATACAGGGCTTCTAACAGTGAGGTTGTTTTATACAAGGAATGTTACAGTGGGTGAGTTTTATACAGTGAATGTTACAGTGAGAGCATTTTATACAGGGAGTTTTACAGTGGGATAGTATTATACAGGAAGTGTTACAGTGTGGGTGTTTTCTCTAGGGATTGTTACGGCAAGAGTGCTTCATACAGTGAGTGTTAGAGTGAGGGTTTTTTATACACGAATTGTTACAGTGAGAGTGTTTTATACAGGGAGTATTACAGTGAGGGTGTTTTATACAGCAAGTGTTATGGTGAGGGTGTTTTAAACAGTGAGTGTTATAGTGAGAGTGTTTTATACAGGGAGTGTTATAGTGAGTGTGTTTTATACAGGGAGTGTTACAGTGAGGTGTTTTGGACTGGGAATGTTACAGTGAGAGTGTTTTATTCAGCGGGTTTTACAGTGAGATATTATTATACAGGGATTATTACCGTGAGGATGTTTTCTATAGGGAGTGTTACAGTGATGGTGTTTTATGCAGGGAGTGTTCAATTAAGAGTGTTTCAAACAGGGAGTGTTACAGTGAGGGCGTTTTATACAGGTAGTGTTACAGTGAGGGTGTTTTATGCACAAATTGTTACAGTGAGAGTGTTTTATACAGGGAGTATTACAGTGAGGTTGTTTCATACAGCAAGTGTTACAGTGAAGGTGTTTTAAAAGCAAGTGTTACAGTGAGAGTGTTTTATACAGGGAGTCTTACAGTGAACGTGTTTTAAACAGGGCTTGTTACAGTGAGGTTGTTTTTTACAGGGAATGTTACAGTGAGTGTGATTTATAAAGGGAATGTTACAGTGAGAGCATTTTATACAGGGAGTTTTACAGTGAGGGTGTATTATGCAGGGTGTGTTAAAGTGAGGGTGTTTTATACAGGGAGTGTTACAGTGAGGGTGTATTATGCAGGGTGTGTTAACGTGAGGGTGTTTTATACAGGGAGTGTTACAGTGAGGGTGTATTATGCAGGGAGTGTTACACTAAGAGTGTTTCCTACGGGGAGTGTTACAGTCAGAGTGTTTTATACAGGGTGTGATACAGTGAGAGTGTTTTATACAGGGACTGTTACAGTGAGGGTGTTTTATACAGGGAGTGTTATAGTGAGTGTGTTTTATACAGGGAGTGTAACAGTGAGTGTGTTTTATACAGGGAATGTTAAAGTGAGAGCGTTTTAAACAGGGAGTTTTACAGTGAGATATTATTATACAGGGATTGTTTCAGTGAGGATGTTTTCTATAGGGAGTGTTACAGTGAGGGTGTTTTATGCAGGGAGAGTTACATTAAGAGTGTTTCATACAGGGAGTTTACAGTGAGGTGGTTTTATACAGGTAGTGTTATAGTCAGGGTGCTTTATACAGGGTGTGTTATAATGAGAGTGATTTGTACAGGGCATGTGAAGTGAGTGTGTTTTCTATACGGAGTGTTACAGCGAGGGTGCTTCATACAGTGAGTGTTAGAGTGAGGGTATTTTATACACAAATTGTTACAGTGAGAGTGTTTTATACAGGGAGTATTACAGTGAGGGTGTTTTATACAGCAAGTGTTTACAGTGAAGGTGTTTTAAACAGGAAGTGTTACAGTGAGAGTGTTTTATACCGGGAGTATTTTAGTGAGGTTGTTTTATACAGGGAGTGTTACCGCAAGGCACTTTTATACAGGGAGTGTTACAGTAACCGTGTTTTATGCAGGGCTTGTTGCAGTGAGGTTGTTTTAAACAGGCAATGTTACAGTGGGTGTGTTTTATACAGGGAATGTTACAGTGAGAGCGTTTTATACAGGGAGTTTTACAGTGGGATAGTATTATACAGGGAGTGTTACAGTGAGGATGTTTTCTATAAGGAGTGTTACAGTGAGGTTGTTTTATACAGGGCGTGTTACAGTGAGGGTTTTTTATACAGGGAGTGTTACAGTGAGGGTGTTTTATGCAGGGAGTTTTACATTAAGAGAGTTTTATACAGGGAGTGTTACAATGAGGGCGTTTTATACAGGTAGTGTTACAGTGAGGGTGTTTTATACAGCGTGTGTTACAGTGGGATTGTTTTATACAGAGTGTGTGACAGTGAGAGTGTTTTATACAGGCAGTGTTACAGTGAGGGTGTTTTCTATATGGCTTGTTACAGTGAGAGTGCTTCATACAGTGAGTGTTAGAGTGAGGGTATTAATACACAAATTGTTACATTTAGAGTGTTTCATACAGGGAGTATTACAGTGAGGCGTGTTTTATGCAGGGCTTGTTACAGTGAAAGTGTTTTAAACAGCAAGTGTTACAGTGAGAGTGTTTTATACAGGGAGTGTTACAGTGAGGGTGTTTTATACAGAGAGTGTTACAGTGAGCCTGTTTTATACAGGGCTTCTAACAGTGAGGTTGTTTTATACAAGGAATGTTACAGTGGGTGTGTTTTATACAGGGAATGTTACAGTGAGAGCATTTTATACAGGAAGTTTTACAGTGGGATAGTATTATACAGGGAGTGTTACAGTGAGAGTGTTTTCTCTAGGGATTGTTACGGCAAGAGTGCTTTATACAGTGAGTGTTAGAGTGAGGGTATTCTTTACACGAATTGTTACAGTGAGAGTGTTTTATACAGGGAGTGTTATAGTGAGTGTGTTTTATACAGGGAGTGTTACAGTGAGGTGTTTTGGACTGGGAATGTTACAGTGAGAGTGTTTTATTCAGCGGGTTTTACAGTGAGATATTATTATACAGGGATTATTACCGTGAGGATGTTTTCTATAGGGAGTGTTACAGTGATGGTGTTTTATGCAGGGAGTGTTCAATTAAGAGTGTTTCAAACAGGGAGTGTTACAGTGAGGGCGTTTTATACAGGTAGTGTTACAGTGAGGGTGTTTTATGCACAAATTGTTACAGTGAGAGTGTTTTATACAGGGAGTATTACAGTGAGGTTGTTTCATACAGCAAGTGTTACAGTGAAGGTGTTTTAAAAGCAAGTGTTACAGTGAGAGTGTTTTATACAGGGAGTCTTACAGTGAACGTGTTTTAAACAGGGCTTGTTACAGTGAGGTTGTTTTTTACAGGGAATGTTACAGTGAGTGTGATTTATAAAGGGAATGTTACAGTGAGAGCATTTTATACAGGGAGTTTTACAGTGAGGGTGTATTATGCAGGGTGTGTTAAAGTGAGGGTGTTTTATACAGGGAGTGTTACAGTGAGGGTGTATTATGCAGGGTGTGTTAACGTGAGGGTGTTTTATACAGGGAGTGTTACAGTGAGGGTGTATTATGCAGGGAGTGTTACACTAAGAGTGTTTCCTACGGGGAGTGTTACAGTCAGAGTGTTTTATACAGGGTGTGATACAGTGAGAGTGTTTTATACAGGGACTGTTACAGTGAGGGTGTTTTATACAGGGAGTGTTATAGTGAGTGTGTTTTATACAGGGAGTGTAACAGTGAGTGTGTTTTATACAGGGAATGTTAAAGTGAGAGCGTTTTAAACAGGGAGTTTTACAGTGAGATATTATTATACAGGGATTGTTTCAGTGAGGATGTTTTCTATAGGGAGTGTTACAGTGAGGGTGTTTTATGCAGGGAGAGTTACATTAAGAGTGTTTCATACAGGGAGTTTACAGTGAGGTGGTTTTATACAGGTAGTGTTATAGTCAGGGTGCTTTATACAGGGTGTGTTATAATGAGAGTGATTTGTACAGGGCATGTGAAGTGAGTGTGTTTTCTATACGGAGTGTTACAGCGAGGGTGCTTCATACAGTGAGTGTTAGAGTGAGGGTATTTTATACACAAATTGTTACAGTGAGAGTGTTTTATACAGGGAGTATTACAGTGAGGGTGTTTTATACAGCAAGTGTTTACAGTGAAGGTGTTTTAAACAGGAAGTGTTACAGTGAGAGTGTTTTATACCGGGAGTATTTTAGTGAGGTTGTTTTATACAGGGAGTGTTACCGCAAGGCACTTTTATACAGGGAGTGTTACAGTAACCGTGTTTTATGCAGGGCTTGTTGCAGTGAGGTTGTTTTAAACAGGCAATGTTACAGTGGGTGTGTTTTATACAGGGAATGTTACAGTGAGAGCGTTTTATACAGGGAGTTTTACAGTGGGATAGTATTATACAGGGAGTGTTACAGTGAGGATGTTTTCTATAAGGAGTGTTACAGTGAGGCTGTTTTATACAGGGCGTGTTACAGTGAGGGTTTTTTATACAGGGAGTGTTACAGTGAGGGTGTTTTATGCAGGGAGTTTTACATTAAGAGAGTTTTATACAGGGAGTGTTACAATGAGGGCGTTTTATACAGGTAGTGTTACAGTGAGGGTGTTTTATACAGCGTGTGTTACAGTGGGATTGTTTTATACAGAGAGTGTGACAGTGAGAGTGTTTTATACAGGCAGTGTTACAGTGAGGGTGTTTTCTATATGGCTTGTTACAGTGAGAGTGCTTCATACAGTGAGTGTTAGAGTGAGGGTATTAATAACAAATTGTTACATTTAGAGTGTTTCATACAGGGAGTATTACAGTGAGCGTGTTTTATGCAGGGCTTGTTACAGTGAAAGTGTTTTAAACAGCAAGTGTTACAGTGAGAGTGTTTTATACAGGGAGTGTTACAGTGAGGGTGTTTTATACAGGGAGTGTTACAGTGAGCCTGTTTTATACAGGGCTTCTAACAGTGAGGTTGTTTTATACAAGGAATGTTACAGTGGGTGAGTTTTATACAGTGAATGTTACAGTGAGAGCATTTTATACAGGGAGTTTTACAGTGGGATAGTATTATACAGGAAGTGTTACAGTGAGGGTGTTTTCTCTAGGGATTGTTACGGCAAGAGTGCTTCATACAGTGAGTGTTAGAGTGAGGGTTTTTTATACACGAATTGTTACAGTGAGAGTGTTTTATACAGGGAGTATTACAGTGAGGGTGTTTTATACAGCAAGTGTTATGGTGAGGGTGTTTTAAACAGTGAGTGTTATAGTGAGAGTGTTTTATACAGGGAGTGTTATAGTGAGTGTGTTTTATACAGAGAGTGTTACAGTGAGGTGTTTTGGACTGGGAATGTTACAGTGAGAGTGTTTTATTCAGCGGGTTTTACAGTGAGATATTATTATACAGGGATTATTACCGTGAGGATGTTTTCTATAGGGAGTGTTACAGTGATGGTGTTTTATGCAGGGAGTGTTCAATTAAGAGTGTTTCAAACAGGGAGTGTTACAGTGAGGGCGTTTTATACAGGTAGTGTTACAGTGAGGGTGTTTTATGCACAAATTGTTACAGTGAGAGTGTTTTATACAGGGAGTATTACAGTGAGGTTGTTTCATACAGCAAGTGTTACAGTGAAGGTGTTTTAAAAGCAAGTGTTACAGTGAGAGTGTTTTATACAGGGAGTCTTACAGTGAACGTGTTTTAAACAGGGCTTGTTACAGTGAGGTTGTTTTTTACAGGGAATGTTACAGTGAGTGTGATTTATAAAGGGAATGTTACAGTGAGAGCATTTTATACAGGGAGTTTTACAGTGAGGGTGTATTATGCAGGGTGTGTTAAAGTGAGGGTGTTTTATACAGGGAGTGTTACAGTGAGGGTGTATTATGCAGGGTGTGTTAACGTGAGGGTGTTTTATACAGGGAGTGTTACAGTGAGGGTGTATTATGCAGGGAGTGTTACACTAAGAGTGTTTCCTACGGGGAGTGTTACAGTCAGAGTGTTTTATACAGGGTGTGATACAGTGAGAGTGTTTTATACAGGGACTGTTACAGTGAGGGTGTTTTATACAGGGAGTGTTATAGTGAGTGTGTTTTATACAGGGAGTGTAACAGTGAGTGTGTTTTATACAGGGAATGTTAAAGTGAGAGCGTTTTAAACAGGGAGTTTTACAGTGAGATATTATTATACAGGGATTGTTTCAGTGAGGATGTTTTCTATAGGGAGTGTTACAGTGAGGGTGTTTTATGCAGGGAGAGTTACATTAAGAGTGTTTCATACAGGGAGTTTACAGTGAGGTGGTTTTATACAGGTAGTGTTATAGTCAGGGTGCTTTATACAGGGTGTGTTATAATGAGAGTGATTTGTACAGGGCATGTGAAGTGAGTGTGTTTTCTATACGGAGTGTTACAGCGAGGGTGCTTCATACAGTGAGTGTTAGAGTGAGGGTATTTTATACACAAATTGTTACAGTGAGAGTGTTTTATACAGGGAGTATTACAGTGAGGGTGTTTTATACAGCAAGTGTTTACAGTGAAGGTGTTTTAAACAGGAAGTGTTACAGTGAGAGTGTTTTATACCGGGAGTATTTTAGTGAGGTTGTTTTATACAGGGAGTGTTACCGCAAGGCACTTTTATACAGGGAGTGTTACAGTAACCGTGTTTTATGCAGGGCTTGTTGCAGTGAGGTTGTTTTAAACAGGCAATGTTACAGTGGGTGTGTTTTATACAGGGAATGTTACAGTGAGAGCGTTTTATACAGGGAGTTTTACAGTGGGATAGTATTATACAGGGAGTGTTACAGTGAGGATGTTTTCTATAAGGAGTGTTACAGTGAGGCTGTTTTATACAGGGCGTGTTACAGTGAGGGTTTTTTATACAGGGAGTGTTACAGTGAGGGTGTTTTATGCAGGGAGTTTTACATTAAGAGAGTTTTATACAGGGAGTGTTACAATGAGGGCGTTTTATACAGGTAGTGTTACAGTGAGGGTGTTTTATACAGCGTGTGTTACAGTGGGATTGTTTTATACAGAGAGTGTGACAGTGAGAGTGTTTTATACAGGCAGTGTTACAGTGAGGGTGTTTTCTATATGGCTTGTTACAGTGAGAGTGCTTCATACAGTGAGTGTTAGAGTGAGGGTATTAATAACAAATTGTTACATTTAGAGTGTTTCATACAGGGAGTATTACAGTGAGCGTGTTTTATGCAGGGCTTGTTACAGTGAAAGTGTTTTAAACAGCAAGTGTTACAGTGAGAGTGTTTTATACAGGGAGTGTTACAGTGAGGGTGTTTTATACAGGGAGTGTTACAGTGAGCCTGTTTTATACAGGGCTTCTAACAGTGAGGTTGTTTTATACAAGGAATGTTACAGTGGGTGAGTTTTATACAGTGAATGTTACAGTGAGAGCATTTTATACAGGGAGTTTTACAGTGGGATAGTATTATACAGGAAGTGTTACAGTGTGGGTGTTTTCTCTAGGGATTGTTACGGCAAGAGTGCTTCATACAGTGAGTGTTAGAGTGAGGGTTTTTTATACACGAATTGTTACAGTGAGAGTGTTTTATACAGGGAGTATTACAGTGAGGGTGTTTTATACAGCAAGTGTTATGGTGAGGGTGTTTTAAACAGTGAGTGTTATAGTGAGAGTGTTTTATACAGGGAGTGTTATAGTGAGTGTGTTTTATACAGGGAGTGTTACAGTGAGGTGTTTTGGACTGGGAATGTTACAGTGAGAGTGTTTTATTCAGCGGGTTTTACAGTGAGATATTATTATACAGGGATTATTACCGTGAGGATGTTTTCTATAGGGAGTGTTACAGTGATGGTGTTTTATGCAGGGAGTGTTCAATTAAGAGTGTTTCAAACAGGGAGTGTTACAGTGAGGGCGTTTTATACAGGTAGTGTTACAGTGAGGGTGTTTTATGCACAAATTGTTACAGTGAGAGTGTTTTATACAGGGAGTATTACAGTGAGGTTGTTTCATACAGCAAGTGTTACAGTGAAGGTGTTTTAAAAGCAAGTGTTACAGTGAGAGTGTTTTATACAGGGAGTCTTACAGTGAACGTGTTTTAAACAGGGCTTGTTACAGTGAGGTTGTTTTTTACAGGGAATGTTACAGTGAGTGTGATTTATAAAGGGAATGTTACAGTGAGAGCATTTTATACAGGGAGTTTTACAGTGAGGGTGTATTATGCAGGGTGTGTTAAAGTGAGGGTGTTTTATACAGGGAGTGTTACAGTGAGGGTGTATTATGCAGGGTGTGTTAACGTGAGGGTGTTTTATACAGGGAGTGTTACAGTGAGGGTGTATTATGCAGGGAGTGTTACACTAAGAGTGTTTCCTACGGGGAGTGTTACAGTCAGAGTGTTTTATACAGGGTGTGATACAGTGAGAGTGTTTTATACAGGGACTGTTACAGTGAGGGTGTTTTATACAGGGAGTGTTATAGTGAGTGTGTTTTATACAGGGAGTGTAACAGTGAGTGTGTTTTATACAGGGAATGTTAAAGTGAGAGCGTTTTAAACAGGGAGTTTTACAGTGAGATATTATTATACAGGGATTGTTTCAGTGAGGATGTTTTCTATAGGGAGTGTTACAGTGAGGGTGTTTTATGCAGGGAGAGTTACATTAAGAGTGTTTCATACAGGGAGTTTACAGTGAGGTGGTTTTATACAGGTAGTGTTATAGTCAGGGTGCTTTATACAGGGTGTGTTATAATGAGAGTGATTTGTACAGGGCATGTGAAGTGAGTGTGTTTTCTATACGGAGTGTTACAGCGAGGGTGCTTCATACAGTGAGTGTTAGAGTGAGGGTATTTTATACACAAATTGTTACAGTGAGAGTGTTTTATACAGGGAGTATTACAGTGAGGGTGTTTTATACAGCAAGTGTTTACAGTGAAGGTGTTTTAAACAGGAAGTGTTACAGTGAGAGTGTTTTATACCGGGAGTATTTTAGTGAGGTTGTTTTATACAGGGAGTGTTACCGCAAGGCACTTTTATACAGGGAGTGTTACAGTAACCGTGTTTTATGCAGGGCTTGTTGCAGTGAGGTTGTTTTAAACAGGCAATGTTACAGTGGGTGTGTTTTATACAGGGAATGTTACAGTGAGAGCGTTTTATACAGGGAGTTTTACAGTGGGATAGTATTATACAGGGAGTGTTACAGTGAGGATGTTTTCTATAAGGAGTGTTACAGTGAGGTTGTTTTATACAGGGCGTGTTACAGTGAGGGTTTTTTATACAGGGAGTGTTACAGTGAGGGTGTTTTATGCAGGGAGTTTTACATTAAGAGAGTTTTATACAGGGAGTGTTACAATGAGGGCGTTTTATACAGGTAGTGTTACAGTGAGGGTGTTTTATACAGCGTGTGTTACAGTGGGATTGTTTTATACAGAGTGTGTGACAGTGAGAGTGTTTTATACAGGCAGTGTTACAGTGAGGGTGTTTTCTATATGGCTTGTTACAGTGAGAGTGCTTCATACAGTGAGTGTTAGAGTGAGGGTATTAATACACAAATTGTTACATTTAGAGTGTTTCATACAGGGAGTATTACAGTGAGGCGTGTTTTATGCAGGGCTTGTTACAGTGAAAGTGTTTTAAACAGCAAGTGTTACAGTGAGAGTGTTTTATACAGGGAGTGTTACAGTGAGGGTGTTTTATACAGAGAGTGTTACAGTGAGCCTGTTTTATACAGGGCTTCTAACAGTGAGGTTGTTTTATACAAGGAATGTTACAGTGGGTGTGTTTTATACAGGGAATGTTACAGTGAGAGCATTTTATACAGGAAGTTTTACAGTGGGATAGTATTATACAGGGAGTGTTACAGTGAGAGTGTTTTCTCTAGGGATTGTTACGGCAAGAGTGCTTTATACAGTGAGTGTTAGAGTGAGGGTATTCTTTACACGAATTGTTACAGTGAGAGTGTTTTATACAGGGAGTGTTATAGTGAGTGTGTTTTATACAGGGAGTGTTACAGTGAGGTGTTTTGGACTGGGAATGTTACAGTGAGAGTGTTTTATTCAGCGGGTTTTACAGTGAGATATTATTATACAGGGATTATTACCGTGAGGATGTTTTCTATAGGGAGTGTTACAGTGATGGTGTTTTATGCAGGGAGTGTTCAATTAAGAGTGTTTCAAACAGGGAGTGTTACAGTGAGGGCGTTTTATACAGGTAGTGTTACAGTGAGGGTGTTTTATGCACAAATTGTTACAGTGAGAGTGTTTTATACAGGGAGTATTACAGTGAGGTTGTTTCATACAGCAAGTGTTACAGTGAAGGTGTTTTAAAAGCAAGTGTTACAGTGAGAGTGTTTTATACAGGGAGTCTTACAGTGAACGTGTTTTAAACAGGGCTTGTTACAGTGAGGTTGTTTTTTACAGGGAATGTTACAGTGAGTGTGATTTATAAAGGGAATGTTACAGTGAGAGCATTTTATACAGGGAGTTTTACAGTGAGGGTGTATTATGCAGGGTGTGTTAAAGTGAGGGTGTTTTATACAGGGAGTGTTACAGTGAGGGTGTATTATGCAGGGTGTGTTAACGTGAGGGTGTTTTATACAGGGAGTGTTACAGTGAGGGTGTATTATGCAGGGAGTGTTACACTAAGAGTGTTTCCTACGGGGAGTGTTACAGTCAGAGTGTTTTATACAGGGTGTGATACAGTGAGAGTGTTTTATACAGGGACTGTTACAGTGAGGGTGTTTTATACAGGGAGTGTTATAGTGAGTGTGTTTTATACAGGGAGTGTAACAGTGAGTGTGTTTTATACAGGGAATGTTAAAGTGAGAGCGTTTTAAACAGGGAGTTTTACAGTGAGATATTATTATACAGGGATTGTTTCAGTGAGGATGTTTTCTATAGGGAGTGTTACAGTGAGGGTGTTTTATGCAGGGAGAGTTACATTAAGAGTGTTTCATACAGGGAGTTTACAGTGAGGTGGTTTTATACAGGTAGTGTTATAGTCAGGGTGCTTTATACAGGGTGTGTTATAATGAGAGTGATTTGTACAGGGCATGTGAAGTGAGTGTGTTTTCTATACGGAGTGTTACAGCGAGGGTGCTTCATACAGTGAGTGTTAGAGTGAGGGTATTTTATACACAAATTGTTACAGTGAGAGTGTTTTATACAGGGAGTATTACAGTGAGGGTGTTTTATACAGCAAGTGTTTACAGTGAAGGTGTTTTAAACAGGAAGTGTTACAGTGAGAGTGTTTTATACCGGGAGTATTTTAGTGAGGTTGTTTTATACAGGGAGTGTTACCGCAAGGCACTTTTATACAGGGAGTGTTACAGTAACCGTGTTTTATGCAGGGCTTGTTGCAGTGAGGTTGTTTTAAACAGGCAATGTTACAGTGGGTGTGTTTTATACAGGGAATGTTACAGTGAGAGCGTTTTATACAGGGAGTTTTACAGTGGGATAGTATTATACAGGGAGTGTTACAGTGAGGATGTTTTCTATAAGGAGTGTTACAGTGAGGCTGTTTTATACAGGGCGTGTTACAGTGAGGGTTTTTTATACAGGGAGTGTTACAGTGAGGGTGTTTTATGCAGGGAGTTTTACATTAAGAGAGTTTTATACAGGGAGTGTTACAATGAGGGCGTTTTATACAGGTAGTGTTACAGTGAGGGTGTTTTATACAGCGTGTGTTACAGTGGGATTGTTTTATACAGAGAGTGTGACAGTGAGAGTGTTTTATACAGGCAGTGTTACAGTGAGGGTGTTTTCTATATGGCTTGTTACAGTGAGAGTGCTTCATACAGTGAGTGTTAGAGTGAGGGTATTAATAACAAATTGTTACATTTAGAGTGTTTCATACAGGGAGTATTACAGTGAGCGTGTTTTATGCAGGGCTTGTTACAGTGAAAGTGTTTTAAACAGCAAGTGTTACAGTGAGAGTGTTTTATACAGGGAGTGTTACAGTGAGGGTGTTTTATACAGGGAGTGTTACAGTGAGCCTGTTTTATACAGGGCTTCTAACAGTGAGGTTGTTTTATACAAGGAATGTTACAGTGGGTGAGTTTTATACAGTGAATGTTACAGTGAGAGCATTTTATACAGGGAGTTTTACAGTGGGATAGTATTATACAGGAAGTGTTACAGTGAGGGTGTTTTCTCTAGGGATTGTTACGGCAAGAGTGCTTCATACAGTGAGTGTTAGAGTGAGGGTTTTTTATACACGAATTGTTACAGTGAGAGTGTTTTATACAGGGAGTATTACAGTGAGGGTGTTTTATACAGCAAGTGTTATGGTGAGGGTGTTTTAAACAGTGAGTGTTATAGTGAGAGTGTTTTATACAGGGAGTGTTATAGTGAGTGTGTTTTATACAGGGAGTGTTACAGTGAGGTGTTTTGGACTGGGAATGTTACAGTGAGAGTGTTTTATTCAGCGGGTTTTACAGTGAGATATTATTATACAGGGATTATTACCGTGAGGATGTTTTCTATAGGGAGTGTTACAGTGATGGTGTTTTATGCAGGGAGTGTTCAATTAAGAGTGTTTCAAACAGGGAGTGTTACAGTGAGGGCGTTTTATACAGGTAGTGTTACAGTGGGGGTGTTTTATGCACAAATTGTTACAGTGAGAGTGTTTTATACAGGGAGTATTACAGTGAGGTTGTTTCATACAGCAAGTGTTACAGTGAAACAAAAACAGAATTACCTGGAAAAACTCAGTAGGTCTGGCAGCATCGGCGGAGGAGAAAAGAGTTGACGTTTCGAGTCCTCATGACCCTTCGACAGAACTTGAAGAAGTGTTACAGTGAAGGTGTTTTAAAAGCAAGTGTTACAGTGAGAGTGTTTTATACAGGGTGTCTTACAGTGAACGTGTTTTAAACAGGGCTTGTTACAGTGAGGTTGTTTTTTACAGGGAATGTTACAGTGAGTGTGATTTATAAAGGGAATGTTACAGTGAGAGCATTTTATACAGGGAGTTTTACAGTGAGGGTGTATTATGCAGGGTGTGTTAAAGTGAGGGTGTTTTATACAGGGAGTGTTACAGTGAGGGTGTATTATGCAGGGTGTGTTAACGTGAGGGTGTTTTATACAGGGAGTGTTACAGTGAGGGTGTATTATGCAGGGAGTGTTACACTAAGAGTGTTTCCTACAGGGAGTGTTACAGTCAGAGTGTTTTATACAGGGTGTGATACAGTGAGAGTGTTTTATACAGGGACTGTTACAGTGAGGGTGTTTTATACAGGGAGTGTTATAGTGAGTGTGTTTTATACAGGGAGTGTAACAGTGAGTGTGTTTTATACAGGGAATGTTAAAGTGAGAGCGTTTTAAACAGGGAGTTTTACAGTGAGATATTATTATACAGGGATTGTTTCAGTGAGGATGTTTTCTATAGGGAGTGTTACAGTGAGGGTGTTTTATGCAGGGAGAGTTACATTAAGAGTGTTTCATACAGGGAGTTTACAGTGAGGTGGTTTTATACAGGTAGTGTTATAGTCAGGGTGCTTTATACAGGGTGTGTTATAATGAGAGTGATTTGTACAGGGCATGTGAAGTGAGTGTGTTTTCTATACGGAGTGTTACAGCGAGGGTGCTTCATACAGTGAGTGTTAGAGTGAGGGTATTTTATACACAAATTGTTACAGTGAGAGTGTTTTATACAGGGAGTATTACAGTGAGGGTGTTTTATACAGCAAGTGTTTACAGTGAAGGTGTTTTAAACAGGAAGTGTTACAGTGAGAGTGTTTTATACCGGGAGTATTTTAGTGAGGTTGTTTTATACAGGGAGTGTTACCGCAAGGCACTTTTATACAGGGAGTGTTACAGTAACCGTGTTTTATGCAGGGCTTGTTGCAGTGAGGTTGTTTTAAACAGGCAATGTTACAGTGGGTGTGTTTTATACAGGGAATGTTACAGTGAGAGCGTTTTATACAGGGAGTTTTACAGTGGGATAGTATTATACAGGGAGTGTTACAGTGAGGATGTTTTCTATAAGGAGTGTTACAGTGAGGTTGTTTTATACAGGGCGTGTTACAGTGAGGGTTTTTTATACAGGGAGTGTTACAGTGAGGGTGTTTTATGCAGGGAGTTTTACATTAAGAGAGTTTTATACAGGGAGTGTTACAATGAGGGCGTTTTATACAGGTAGTGTTACAGTGAGGGTGTTTTATACAGCGTGTGTTACAGTGGGATTGTTTTATACAGAGTGTGTGACAGTGAGAGTGTTTTATACAGGCAGTGTTACAGTGAGGGTGTTTTCTATATGGCTTGTTACAGTGAGAGTGCTTCATACAGTGAGTGTTAGAGTGAGGGTATTAATACACAAATTGTTACATTTAGAGTGTTTCATACAGGGAGTATTACAGTGAGCGTGTTTTATGCAGGGCTTGTTACAGTGAAAGTGTTTTAAACAGCAAGTGTTACAGTGAGAGTGTTTTATACAGGGAGTGTTACAGTGAGGGTGTTTTATATATGGGGAGTGTTACAGTGAGGTTTTTTTATGCAGGGTGTGTTACAGTGAGGGTGTTTTATACAGCAAATGTTACAGTGAGGGTGTTTTAAACAGGGAGTGTTACAATGATAGTGTTTTATACAGGGAGTGTTATAGTGAGTGTGTTTTGTACAGGGATTGTTACAGTGAGGGTGTTTTATACAGGGAATGTTACAGTGAGAGTGTTTTAGACTGGGAATGTTACAGTGAGAGCGTTTTATACAGGGAGTTTTACAGTGAGATAGTATTATACAGGGAGTGTTATAGTGAGTGTGTTTTATATAGGGAGTGTTACAGTGAGGGTGTTTCATACAGGGAGTGTTACAGTGAGGGCGTTTTATACATTTAGTGTCACAGTGAGGGTGCTTTATACAGGGTGTTTTACAATGAGAGTGTGTTGTACAGGGCATGTGACAGTGAGGGTGTTTTATACAGGCATTGTTACAGTGAGAGTGTGTTATCCGGGGATTGTTACAGCGAGTGTATTTTATACCGGAATTGTTACAGTGAGAGTGTTTTATACTGCGAGTTTTACAGTGAGATTGTATTATACAGGGAGCGTTACAGTGAGGATGTTTTATATAGGGAGTGCTACAGTGAGGGTGTTTTATGCAGGGAGTGTTACATTAAGAGAGTTTTATACAGGGAGTGTTACAGTGAGGGCGTTTTATACAGGTAGTGTTACAGTGAGGGTGTTTTATACAGCGTGTGTTACAGTGAGATTGTTTTATACAGAGAGTGTGACAGTGAGTGTGTTTTATACAGCAAGTGTTACAGTGAAAGTGTTTTAAACAGCAGCTGTTACAGTGAGAGTGTTTTATACAGGGAGTGTTACAGTGAGTATGTTTTATACAGGAAGTGTTACCGTGAGCGTGTTTTATACAGGGCTTGTTACAGTGAGGTTGTTTTATACAGGGAATGTTACAGTGAGAGCATTTTATACAGGGAGTTTTACAGTGAGGGTGTTTTATGCAGGGTGTGTTACAGTGAGGGTGTTTTATACAGGGAGTGTTACAGTGAGGGTGTATTATGCAGGGAGTGTTACACTAAGAGTGTTTCATACAGGGAGTGTTACAGCAAGAGTGTTTTATACAGGGTGTGATACAGTGAGAGTGTTATATGCAGAGACTGTTACAGTGAGGGTTTTTTATACAGGGAGTGTTACAGTGAGGGTGTTTTATTCAGGGAATGTTACAGTAAGAGTGTTTTAGACAGGGAATGTTACAGTGAGAACATTTTAAACAGGGAGTTTTACAGTGAGATATTATTATACAGGGAGTGTTACAGTGAGGATGTTTTCTATAGGGAGTGTTACAGTGAGTGTGTTTTATGCAGGGAGTGTTACATTGAGTGTTTCATACAGAGAGTGTTAAAGTGAGGGTGTTTTATACAGGCACTGTTACAGTGAGAGTGTTTTATTCGGGGATTGTTACAGTGAGTGTGTTTTATACCGGAAATGTTACAGTGAGAGCGTTTTATACAGCGAGTTTTACACTGAGATAGTATTATACAGGGAGCGTTACATTGAGGAAGTTTTCTATAGGGAGTGTTACAGTGAGGGTGTTTTATGCAGGGAGTGTTACATTAAGAGAGTTTTATACAGGGAGTGTTACAGTGAGGGTGTTTTATACAGCGTGTGTTACAGTGAGATTGTTTTATACAGGGAGTGTGACAGTGAGAGTGTTTTATACAGGCATTGTTACAGTGAGGGTGTTTTCTATATGGCTTCATACAGTGAGTGTTAGAGTGAGGGTATTTTATACACAAATTGTTACATTTAGAGTGTTTTATACAGCAAGTCTTACGGTGAAAGTGTTTTAAACAGCAAGTGTTACAGTGAGAGTGTTTTATACAGGGAGTGTTACAGTGAGAGTGTGTTATCCGGGGATTGTTACAGCGAGTGTATTTTATACCGGAATTGTTACAGTGAGAGTGTTTTATACTGCGAGTTTTACAGTGAGATTGTATTATACAGGGAGCGTTACAGTGAGGATGTTTTATATAGGGAGTGCTACAGTGAGGGTGTTTTATGCAGGGAGTGTTACATTAAGAGAGTTTTATACAGGGAGTGTTACAGTGAGGGCGTTTTATACAGGTAGTGTTACAGTGAGGGTGTTTTATACAGCGTGTGTTACAGTGAGATTGTTTTATACAGAGAGTGTGACAGTGAGAGTGTTTTATACAGGGAGTGTTACAGTGAGTGTGTTTTATACAGCAAGTGTTACAGTGAAAGTGTTTTAAACAACAGCTGTTACAGTGAGAGTGTTTTATACAGGGAGTGTTACAGTGAGTATGTTTTATACAGGAAGTGTTACAGTGAGCGTGTTTTATACAGGGCTTGTTACAGTGAGGTTGTTTTATACAGGGAATGTTACAGTGAGAGCATTTTATACAGGGAGTTTTACAGTGAGGGTGTTTTATGCAGGGTGTGTTACAGTGAGGGTGTTTTATACAGGGAGTGTTACAGTGAGGGTGTATTATGCAGGGAGTGTTACACTAAGAGTGTTTCATACAGGGAGTGTTACAGTAAGAGTGTTTTATACAGGGTGTGATACAGTGAGAGTGTTTTATGCAGAGACTGTTACAGTGAGGGTTTTTTATACAGGGAGTGTTACAGTGAGGGTGTTTTATTCAGGGAATGTTACAGTAAGAGTGTTTTAGACAGGGAATGTTACAGTGAGAACATTTTAAACAGGGAGTTTTACAGTGAGATATTATTATACAGGGAGTGTTACAGTGAGGATGTTTTCTATAGGGAGTGTTACAGTGAGTGTGTTTTATGCAGGAAGTGTTACATTGAATGTTTCATACAGAGAGTGTTAAAGTGAGGGTGTTTTATACAGGCACTGTTACAGTGAGAGTGTTTTATTCGGGGATTGTTACAGTGAGTGTGTTTTATACCGGAAATGTTACAGTGAGAGCGTTTTATACAGCGAGTTTTACAGTGAGATAGTATTATACAGGGAGCGTTACATTGAGGAAGTTTTCTATAGGGAGTGTTACAGTGAGGGTGTTTTATGCAGGGAGTGTTACATTAAGAGAGTTTTATACAGGGAGTGTTACAGTGAGGGTGTTTTATACAGCGTGTGTTACAGTGAGATTGTTTTATACAGGGAGTGTGACAGTGAGAGTGTTTTATACAGGCATTGTTACAGTGAGGGTGTTTTCTATATGGCTTCATACAGTGAGTGTTAGAGTGAGGGTATTTTATACACAAATTGTTACATTTAGAGTGTTTTATACAGCAAGTCTTACGGTGAAAGTGTTTTAAACAGCAAGTGTTACAGTGAGAGTGTTTTATACAGGGAGTGTTACAGTGAGGGTGTTTTATACAGGGAGTGTTACAGTGAGCGTGTTTTATACAGGGCTTCTAACAGTGAGGTTGTTTTATACAGGGAATGTTACAGTGGGTGTGTTTTATACAGGGAATGTTACAGTGAGAGCATTTTATACAGGGAGTTTTGCAGTGAGGGTGTTTTATGCAGGATGTGTACAGTGAGGGTGTTTTATACAGGGAGTGTTACAGTGAGTGTGCTTTATGCAGGGTGTGTTACAGTCAGAGTGTTTCATACAGGGAGTGTTACAGTAAGAGTGTTTTATACAGGGTGTGATACAGTGAGAGTGTTTTATACAGGGACAGTTACAGTGAAGGTGTTTTATACAGGGAGTGTTACAGTGAGGGTGTTTTATTCAGGGAATGTTACAATGAGAATGTTTTAGACAGGGAATGTTACAGTGAGAACATTTTAAACAGGGAGTTTTACAGTGAGATATTATTATTCAGGGATTGTTACAGTGAGGATGTTTTCTATAGGGAGTATTACAGTGAGGGTGTTTTATGCAGGGAGTGTTACATTAAGAGTGTTTCATACAGGGAGTGTTACAGTGAGGGCGTTTTATACAGTTAGTGTTGCAGTGAGGGTGCTTCATACAGGGTGTGTTACAATGAGAGTGTGTTGTACAGGCATGTGACAGTGAGAGTGTTTTATACAGGGAGTGTTACAGTAAGGGTGATTTCTATACGGAGTGTTACAGCGAGGGTGCTTCATACAGTGAGTGTTAGAGTGTGGGTATTTTATACACAAATTGTTCCAGAGAGAGTGTTTTATACAGGGAGTATTACAGTGAGGTTGTTTTATACAGCATGTGTTACAGTGAAGGTGTTTTAAACTGTAAGTGTTACAGTGAGGGTGTTTTCTATATGGCTTGTTACAGTGAGAGTGCTTCATACAGTGAGTGTTAGAGTGAGGGTATTAATACACAAATTGTTACATTTAGAGTGTTTCATACAGGGAGTATTACAGTGAAACAAAAACAGAATTACCTGGAAAAACTCAGCAGGTCCGGCAGCATCGGCGGAGAAGAAAAGAGTTGACGTTTCGAGTCTTCATGACCCTTCGACAGAACTTGATTTCGAGTCCAGGAAAGAGTTGAAATATAAGCTGGTTTAAGGTGTGTGTGGGGGGGGGGGGGGGGGGGGGGGGGTGGGGGCGGAGAGAGAGCGAGAGAGACAGAGGTGCTTGTGTAGACAAACAAGCAGTGATAGAAGCAGATCATCAAAAGATGTCAGTGACAATGGGACAGAAGAACACATAGGTGAGCGTGTTTTATGCAGGGCTTGTTACAGTGAAAGTGTTTTAAACAGCAAGTGTTACAGTGAGAGTGTTTTATACAGGGAGTATTACAGTGAGCCTGTTTTATACAGGGCTTCTAACAGTGAGGTTGTTTTATACAAGGAATGTTACAGTGGGTGTGTTTTATACAGGGAATGTTACAGTGGGTGTGTTTTATACAGGGAATGTTACAGTGAGAGCATTTTATACAGGGAGTTTTACAGTGGGATAGTATTATACAGGGAGTGTTACAGTGAGGATGTTTTCTGTAAGGAGTGTTACAGTGAGGTTGTTTTATACAGGGCGTGTTACAGTGAGGGTTTTTTATACAGGGAGTGTTACAGTGAGGGTGTTTTATGCAGGGCGTGTTACAGTAAGAGTGTTTCATACAGGGAGTGTTACAGTGAGAGCGTTTTATACAGGTAGTGTTACAGTGAGGGTGTTTTATGCAGGGTGTGTTACAGTGAGAGTGTTTTATACGGGGATTGTGACAGTGAGAGTGTTTTATAAAGGGTGTGTTACAGTGAGGTTGTTTTCGATAGTGAGTTTTACAGCGAGAGTGCTTCGTACAGTGAGTGTTAGAGTGAGGTTCTTTTATACACGAATTGTTACAGTGAGAGTGTTTTATACAGGGAGCATTTCCGTGAGGGTGTTTTATACAGCAAGTGTTACAGTGAGGGTGTTTCAAGCAGGGAGTGTTACAGTAAGAGTGTTTTATACAGTGAGTGTTATTGTGAGGGTATTTTATACAGGGAGTGTTACAGTATCGGTGTTTTATACAGGGAGTGTTACAGTGAGTGTTTTATACAGGGATTGTTACAGTCAGGTTGTTTTATACAGGGAGTGTTACAGCGAGCGTGTTTTATATAGGGAATGTTACAGTGAGAGCGTTTTATACAGCGAGTTTTACATTGAGATAGTATTATACAGGGAGCGTTACAGTGAGGATGTTTTATACAGGTAGTGTTACAGTGAGGGTGTTTTATACAGCGTGTGTTACAGTGAGATTGTTTTATACAGAGAGTGTGACAGTGAGAGTGTTTTATACAGGCATTGTTACAGTGAGGGTGTTTTCTATATGGCTTCATACAGTGAGTGTTAGAGTGAGGGTATTTTATACACAAATTGTTACATTTAGAGTGTTTTATACATCAAGTGTTACGGTGAAAGTGTTTTGAACAGCAAGTGTTACAGTGAGAGCGTTTTATACAGGGAGTGTTACAGTGAGGGTGTTTTATACAGGGAGTGTTACAGTGAGCGTGTTTTATACAGGGCTTCTAACAGTGAGGTTGTTTTATACAGGGAATGTTACAGTGGGTGTGTTTTATACAGGGAATGTTACAGTGAGAGCATTTTATACAGGGAGTTTTGCAGTGAGGGTGTTTTATGCAGGATGTGTACAGTGAGGGTGTTTTATACAGGGAGTGTTACAGTGAGTGTGCTTTATGCAGGGTGTGTTACAGTCAGAGTGTTTCATACAGGGAGTGTTACAGTAAGAGTGTTTTGTACAGGGTGTGATACAGTGAAAGTGTTTTATACAGGGACTGTTACAGTGAAGGTGTTTTATACAGCGGGTGTTACAGTGAGGGTGTTTTATTCAGGGAATGTTACAATGAGAATGTTTTAGACAGGGAATGTTACAGTGAGAACGTTTTAAACAGGGAGTTTTACAGTGAGATATTATTATTCAGGGATTGTTACAGTGAGGATGTTTTCTATAGGGAGTGTTACAGTGAGGGCGTTTTATACAGTTAGTGTTGCAGTGAGGGTTCTTCATACAGGGTGTGTTACAATGAGAGTGTGTTGTACAGGGCATGTGACAGTGAGAGTGTTTTATACAGGGAGTGTTACAGTAAGGGTGTTTTCTATACGGAGTGTTACAGCAAGGGTGCTTCATACAGTGAGTGTTAGAGTGTGGGTATTTTATACACAAATTGTTCCAGAGAGAGTGTTTTATACAGGGAGTATTACAGTGAGGTTGTTTTATACAGCAAGTGTTACAGTGAAGGTGTTTTAAACTGTAAGTGTTACAGTGAGAGTGTTTTATACAGGGAGTGTTTTAGTGAGGTTGTTTTATACAGGGAGTGTTACAGTGAGGGACTTTTATACAGGGAGTGTTACAGTGAGCGTGTTTTATGCAGGGCTTGTTGCAGTGAGGTTGATTTATACAGGGAATGTTGCAGTGAGTGTGTTTTATACAGGGAATGTTACAGTGAGAGTTTTTTATACAGGGAGTTTTACAGTGAGATAGTATTATACAGGGAGTGTTACAGTGAGCATATTTTCTATAAGGAGTGTTACAGTGAGGTTGTTTTATACAGGGAGTGTTGCAGTGAGAGTGTTTTATACAGGGAGTGTTACAGTGAGGGTGTTTTATGCAGGGCATGTTACAGTAAGAGTGTTTCATACAGGGAGTGTTACAGTGAGAGTGTTTTATACAGGTAGTGTTACAGTGAGTGTGTTTTATGCAGGGTGAGTTACAGTGAGAGAGTTTTATACAGGGATTGTGACAGTGAGGGACTTTTATACAGGGAGTGTTACAGTGAGCGTGTTTTATGCAGGGCTTGTTGCAGTGAGGTTGATTTATACAGGGAATGTTGCAGTGAGTGTGTTTTATACAGGGAATGTTACAGTGAGAGCGTTTTATACAGCGAGTTTTACAGTGAGATAGTATTATACAGGGAGCGTTACAGTGAGGATGTTTTTTATAGGGAGTGTTACAGTGAGGGTGTTTTATACATGGAATGTTACAGTGAGAGTGTTTTAGACTGGGAATGTTACAGTGAGAGCGTTTTATACAGGGAGTTTTACAGTGAGATAGTATTATGCAGGGAGTGTTACAGTGAGAATGTTATCTATAGGGAGTGTTACAGTGAGGGTGTTTCATACAGGGAGTGTTACAGTGAGGGCGTTTTATACAGTTAGTGTCACAGTGAGGGTGCTTTATACAGGGTGTTTTACAATGAGAGTGTGTTGTACAGGGCATGTGACAGTGAGGGTGTTTTATACAGGCAGTGTTACAGTGAGAGTGTGTTATCTGGGGATTGTTACAGCGAGTGTGTTTTATACCGGAATTGTTACAGTGAGAGTGTTTTATACTGCGAGTTTTACAGTGAGATTGTATTATACAGGGAGCGTTACAGTGAGGATGTTTTATATAGGGAGTGCTACAGTGAGGGTGTTTTATGCAGGGAGTGTTACATTAAGAGAGTTTTATACAGGGAGTGTTACAGTGAGGGCGTTTTATACAGGTAGTGTTACAGTGAGATTGTTTTATACAGAGAGTGTGACAGTGAGAGTGTTTTATACAGGGAGTGTTACAGTGAGTGTGTTTTATACAGCAAGTGTTACAGTGAAAGTGTTTTAAACAGCAACTGTTACAGTGAGAGTGTTTTATACAGGGAGTGTTACAGTGAGTATGTTTTATACAGGAAGTGTTACAGTGAGCGTGTTTTATACAGGGCTTGTTACAGTGAGGTTGTTTTATACAGGGAATGTTACAGTGAGAGCATTTTATACAGGGAGTTTTACAGTGAGGGTGTTTTATGCAGGGTGTGTTACAGTGAGGGTGTTTTATACAGGGAGTGTTACAGTGAGGGTGTATTATGCAGGGAGTGTTACACTAAGAGTGTTTCATACAGGGAGTGTTACAGTAAGAGTGTTTTATACAGGGTGTGATACAGTGAGAGTGTTTTATGCAGAAACTGTTACAGTGAGGGTTTTTTATACAGGGAGTGTTACAGTGAGGGTGTTTTATTCAGGGAATGTTACAGTAAGAGTGTTTTAGACAGGGAATGTTACAGTGAGAACGTTTTAAACAGGGAGTTTTACAGTGAGATATTATTATACAGGGAGTGTTACAGTGAGGATGTTTTCTATAGGGAGTGTTACAGTGAGTGTGTTTTATGCAGGGAGTGTTACATTAAGAGTGTTTCATACAGAGAGTGTTAAAGTGAGGTTGTTTTATACAGGCAGTGTTACAGTGAGAGTGTTTTATTCGGGGATTGTTACAGTGAGTGTGTTTTATACCGGAAATGTTACAGTGAGAGCGTTTTATACAGCGAGTTTTACAGTGAGATAGTATTATACAGGGAGCGTTACATTGAGGATGTTTTCTATAGGGAGTGTTACAGTGAGGGTGTTTTATGCAGGGAGTGTTACATTAAGAGAGTTTTATACAGGGAGTGTTACAGTGAGGGTGTTTTATACAGGTAGTGTTACAGTGAGGGTGTTTTATACAGCGTGTGTTACAGTGAGATTGTTTTATACAGAGAGTGTGACAGTGAGAGTGTTTTATACAGGCATTGTTACAGTGAGGGTGTTTTCTATATGGCTTCATACAGTGAGTGTTAGAGTGAGGGTATTTTATACACAAATTGTTACATTTAGAGTGTTTTATACATCAAGTGTTACGGTGAAAGTGTTTTGAACAGCAAGTGTTACAGTGAGAGTGTTTTATACAGGGAGTGTTACAGTGAGGGTGTTTTATACAGGGAGTGTTACAGTGAGCGTGTTTTATACAGGGCTTCTAACAGTGAGGTTGTTTTATACAGGGAATGTTACAGTGGGTGTGTTTTATACAGGGAATGTTACAGTGAGAGCATTTTATACAGGGAGTTTTGCAGTGAGGGTGTTTTATGCAGGATGTGTACAGTGAGGGTGTTTTATACAGGGAGTGTTACAGTGAGTGTGCTTTATGCAGGGTGTGTTACAGTCAGAGTGTTTCATACAGGGAGTGTTACAGTAAGAGTGTTTTGTACAGGGTGTGATACAGTGAGAGTGTTTTATACAGGGACTGTTACAGTGAAGGTGTTTTATACAGCGGGTGTTACAGTGAGGGTGTTTTATTCAGGGAATGTTACAATGAGAATGTTTTAGACAGGGAATGTTACAGTGAGAACGTTTTAAACAGGGAGTTTTACAGTGAGATATTATTATTCAGGGATTGTTACAGTGAGGATGTTTTCTATAGGGAGTGTTACAGTGAGGGCGTTTTATACAGTTAGTGTTGCAGTGAGGGTGCTTCATACAGGGTGTGTTACAATGAGAGTGTGTTGTACAGGGCATGTGACAGTGAGAGTGTTTTATACAGGGAGTGTTACAGTAAGGGTGTTTTCTATACGGAGTGTTACAGCAAGGGTGCTTCATACAGTGAGTGTTAGAGTGTGGGTATTTTATACACAAATTGTTCCAGAGAGAGTGTTTTATACAGGGAGTATTACAGTGAGGTTGTTTTATACAGCAAGTGTTACAGTGAAGGTGTTTTAAACTGTAAGTGTTACAGTGAGAGTGTTTTATACAGGGAGTGTTTTAGTGAGGTTGTTTTATACAGGGAGTGTTACAGTGAGGGACTTTTATACAGGGAGTGTTACAGTGAGCGTGTTTTATGCAGGGCTTGTTGCAGTGAGGTTGATTTATACAGGGAATGTTGCAGTGAGTGTGTTTTATACAGGGAATGTTACAGTGAGAGTTTTTTATACAGGGAGTTTTACAGTGAGATAGTATTATACAGGGAGTGTTACAGTGAGGATATTTTCTATAAGGAGTGTTACAGTGAGGTTGTTTTATACAGGGAGTGTTGCAGTGAGAGTGTTTTATACAGGGAGTGTTACAGTGAGGGTGTTTTATGCAGGGCATGTTACAGTAAGAGTGTTTCATACAGGGAGTGTTACAGTGAGAGTGTTTTATACAGGTAGTGTTACAGTGAGTGTGTTTTATGCAGGGTGAGTTACAGTGAGAGAGTTTTATACAGGGATTGTGACAGTGAGGGACTTTTATACAGGGAGTGTTACAGTGAGCGTGTTTTATGCAGGGCTTGTTGCAGTGAGGTTGATTTATACAGGGAATGTTGCAGTGAGTGTGTTTTATACAGGGAATGTTACAGTGAGAGCGTTTTATACAGCGAGTTTTACAGTGAGATAGTATTATACAGGGAGCGTTACAGTGAGGATGTTTTTTATAGGGAGTGTTACAGTGAGGGTGTTTTATACATGGAATGTTACAGTGAGAGTGTTTTAGACTGGGAATGTTACAGTGAGAGCGTTTTATACAGGGAGTTTTACAGTGAGATAGTATTATGCAGGGAGTGTTACAGTGAGGATGTTATCTATAGGGAGTGTTACAGTGAGGGTGTTTCATACAGGGAGTGTTACAGTGAGGGCGTTTTATACAGTTAGTGTCACAGTGAGGGTGCTTTATACAGGGTGTTTTACAATGAGAGTGTGTTGTACAGGGCATGTGACAGTGAGGGTGTTTTATACAGGCAGTGTTACAGTGAGAGTGTGTTATCTGGGGATTGTTACAGCGAGTGTGTTTTATACCGGAATTGTTACAGTGAGAGTGTTTTATACTGCGAGTTTTACAGTGAGATTGTATTATACAGGGAGCGTTACAGTGAGGATGTTTTATATAGGGAGTGCTACAGTGAGGGTGTTTTATGCAGGGAGTGTTACATTAAGAGAGTTTTATACAGGGAGTGTTACAGTGAGGGCGTTTTATACAGGTAGTGTTACAGTGAGGGTGTTTTATACAGCGTGTGTTACAGTGAGATTGTTTTATACAGAGAGTGTGACAGTGAGAGTGTTTTATACAGGGAGTGTTACAGTGAGTGTGTTTTATACAGCAAGTGTTACAGTGAAAGTGTTTTAAACAGCAACTGTTACAGTGAGAGTGTTTTATACAGGGAGTGTTACAGTGAGTATGTTTTATACAGGAAGTGTTACAGTGAGTGTGTTTTATGCAGGGCTTGTTACAGTGAGGTTGTTTTATACAGGGAATGTTACAGTGAGAGCATTTTATACAGGGAGTTTTACAGTGAGGGTGTTTTATGCAGGGTGTGTTACAGTGAGGGTGTTTTATACAGGGAGTGTTACAGTGAGGGTGTATTATGCAGGGAGTGTTACACTAAGAGTGTTTCATACAGGGAGTGTTACAGTAAGAGTGTTTTATACAGGGTGTGATACAGTGAGAGTGTTTTATGCAGAAACTGTTACAGTGAGGGTTTTTTATACAGGGAGTGTTACAGTGAGGGTGTTTTATTCAGGGAATGTTACAGTAAGAGTGTTTTAGACAGGGAATGTTACAGTGAGAACGTTTTAAACAGGGAGTTTTACAGTGAGATATTATTATACAGGGAGTGTTACAGTGAGGATGTTTTCTATAGGGAGTGTTACAGTGAGTGTGTTTTATGCAGGGAGTGTTACATTAAGAGTGTTTCATACAGAGAGTGTTAAAGTGAGGTTGTTTTATACAGGCAGTGTTACAGTGAGAGTGTTTTATTCGGGGATTGTTACAGTGAGTGTGTTTTATACCGGAAATGTTACAGTGAGAGCGTTTTATACAGCGAGTTTTACAGTGAGATAGTATTATACAGGGAGCGTTACATTGAGGATGTTTTCTATAGGGAGTGTTACAGTGAGGGTGTTTTATGCAGGGAGTGTTACATTAAGAGAGTTTTATACAGGGAGTGTTACAGTGAGGGTGTTTTATACAGGTAGTGTTACAGTGAGGGTGTTTTATACAGCGTGTGTTACAGTGAGATTGTTTTATACAGAGAGTGTGACAGTGAGAGTGTTTTATACAGGCATTGTTACAGTGAGGGTGTTTTCTATATGGCTTCATACAGTGAGTGTTAGAGTGAGGGTATTTTATACACAAATTGTTACATTTAGAGTGTTTTATACATCAAGTGTTACGGTGAAAGTGTTTTGAACAGCAAGTGTTACAGTGAGAGTGTTTTATACAGGGAGTGTTACAGTGAGGGTGTTTTATACAGGGAGTGTTACAGTGAGCGTGTTTTATACAGGGCTTCTAACAGTGAGGTTGTTTTATACAGGGAATGTTACAGTGGGTGTGTTTTATACAGGGAATGTTACAGTGAGAGCATTTTATACAGGGAGTTTTGCAGTGAGGGTGTTTTATGCAGGATGTGTACAGTGAGGGTGTTTTATACAGGGAGTGTTACAGTGAGTGTGCTTTATGCAGGGTGTGTTACAGTCAGAGTGTTTCATACAGGGAGTGTTACAGTAAGAGTGTTTTGTACAGGGTGTGATACAGTGAGAGTGTTTTATACAGGGACTGTTACAGTGAAGGTGTTTTATACAGCGGGTGTTACAGTGAGGGTGTTTTATTCAGGGAATGTTACAATGAGAATGTTTTAGACAGGGAATGTTACAGTGAGAACGTTTTAAACAGGGAGTTTTACAGTGAGATATTATTATTCAGGGATTGTTACAGTGAGGATGTTTTCTATAGGGAGTGTTACAGTGAGGGCGTTTTATACAGTTAGTGTTGCAGTGAGGGTGCTTCATACAGGGTGTGTTACAATGAGAGTGTGTTGTACAGGGCATGTGACAGTGAGAGTGTTTTATACAGGGAGTGTTACAGTAAGGGTGTTTTCTATACGGAGTGTTACAGCGAGGGTGCTTCATACAGTGAGTGTTAGAGTGTGGGTATTTTATACACAAATTGTTCCAGAGAGAGTGTTTTATACAGGGAGTATTACAGTGAGGTTGTTTTATACAGCAAGTGTTACAGTGAAGGTGTTTTAAACTGTAAGTGTTACAGTGAGAGTGTTTTATACAGGGAGTGTTTTAGTGAGGTTGTTTTATACAGGGAGTGTTACAGTGAGGGACTTTTATACAGGGAGTGTTACAGTGAGCGTGTTTTATGCAGGGCTTGTTGCAGTGAGGTTGATTTATACAGGGAATGTTGCAGTGAGTGTGTTTTATACAGGGAATGTTACAGTGAGAGTTTTTTATACAGGGAGTTTTACAGTGAGATAGTATTATACAGGGAGTGTTACAGTGAGGATATTTTCTATAAGGAGTGTTACAGTGAGGTTGTTTTATACAGGGAGTGTTGCAGTGAGAGTGTTTTATACAGGGAGTGTTACAGTGAGGGTGTTTTATGCAGGGCATGTTACAGTAAGAGTGTTTCATACAGGGAGTGTTACAGTGAGAGTGTTTTATACAGGTAGTGTTACAGTGAGTGTGTTTTATGCAGGGTGAGTTACAGTGAGAGAGTTTTATACAGGGATTGTGATAGTGAGGGACTTTTATACAGGGAGTGTTACAGTGAGCGTGTTTTATGCAGGGCTTGTTGCAGTGAGGTTGATTTATACAGGGAATGTTGCAGTGAGTGTGTTTTATACAGGGAATGTTACAGTGAGAGCGTTTTATACAGCGAGTTTTACAGTGAGATAGTATTATACAGGGAGCGTTACAGTGAGGATGTTTTTTATAGGGAGTGTTACAGTGAGGGTGTTTTATGCAGGGAGTGTTACATTAAGAGAGTTTTATACAGGGAGTGTTACACTGAGTGCGTTTTATATAGGTAGTGTTACAGTGAGGGTGTTTTATACAGGGTGTGTTACAGTGAGATTGTTTTATACAGAGAGTGTGACAGTGAGAGTGTTTTATACAGGGAGTGTTACAGTGAGGGTGTTTTCGATAGGGAATGTTACAGCGAGAATGCTTCATACAGTGAGTGTTAGAGTGAGGTTCTTTTATACACAAATTGTTACAGTGAGAGTGTTTTATACAGGGAGTGTTATAGTGAGGGTGTTTTATACAGGGAGAGTTACAGTGTGGGTGTTTTATACAGCCAGTGTTACAGTGAGAGTGTTTTCTACAGGGATTGTTACAGTGAGGTTGTTTTATACAGGGAGTATTACAGTTAGTGTGTTTTATACAGGGAATGTTACAGTGAGAGCGTTTTATAGAGCGTGTTATACAGTGAGATAGTATTATACAGGGAGCGTTACAGTGAGAATGTTTTATATAGGGAGTGTTACAGTGAGGGTGCTTTATGCAGGGAGTGTTACATTAAGAGAGTTTTATGCAGGGAGTGTTACAGTGAGGGCGTTTTATACAGGTAGTGTTACAGTGAGGGTGTTTTATACAGCGTGTGTTACAGTGAGATTGTTTTATACAGAGAGTGTGACAGTGAGAGTGTCTTACACAGGGAGTGTTACAGTGAGGGTGTTTTCTATACAGCGTGTTACAGTGAGAGTGTTTTCTATATGGCGTGTTACAGTGAGAGTGCTTCAAACAGTGAGTGTTAGAGTGAGGGTATTTTATACACAAATTGTTACAGTGTAAGTGTTTTATACAGGGAGTATTAAAGTGAGGGTAATTTATACAGCAAGTGTTACAGTGAAGGTGTTTTAAACAGCAAGTGTTACAGTGAGAGTGTTTTATACAGGGCTTGTTACAGTGAGGTTGTTTTATACAGGGAATGTTACAGTGAGTGTGACTTATAAAGGGAATGTTACAGTGAGAGCATTTTATATAGGGAGTTTTACAGTGAGGGTGTTTTATGCAGGGAGTGTTACAGTGAGGGTGTTTTATTCAAGGAGTGTTACAGTAAGAGTGTTTCATACAGGGAGTGTTACAGTAAGTGTGTTTTATACAGAGTGTGTTACAGTGAGAGTGTTTTTTACAGGGACTGTTACAGTGAGGGTGTTTTATTCAGGGAGTGTTACAGTGAGAGTGTTTTTTACAGGTAGTGTTACAGTGAGGGTGTTTTATACAGGAAGTGTTACAGTGAGAGCGTTTTATACAGGGTGTGTTACAGTGCGCCTTTTTTTACACAGGGAGTGTTACAGTGAGGGTGTTTATTGCAGTGAGTGTTATAATGAGAGTGTTTTATACAGGGAGTGTTACAGTGAGGGTGTTTTCTACAGGAAATGTTACAGTGAGAGTGTTATAGACAGGGAATGTTACAGTTAGAGCGTTTTATGCAGCGAGTTTTACAGTGAGATATTATTGTACAGGGAGTGTTACAGTGAGGATGTTTTCCATAGGGAGTGTTACAGTGAGGGTGTTTTATGCAGGGAGTGTTACTCTAAGAGTGTTTCATACAGGGAGTGTTACAGTGAGGGCGTTTTTTACAGGTAGTGTTACCGTGAGGATGTTTTATGCAGGGCCTGTTACAGTGAGAGTGTTTTATACAGCAAATGTTACAGTGAGGGTGTTTTAAACAGTGAGTGTTACAGTGATAGTGTTTTATACAGGGAGTGTTATAGTGAGTGTGTTTTATACAGGGTGTGTAACAGTGAGGGTGTTTTATGCAGGGAATGTTACAGTGAGGGTATTTTAGACAGGGAGTGTTAAAGCGAGAGCGTTTTATACAGGGAGTTTTACAGTAAGATATTATTATACAGGGAGTGTTACAGTGAGGATGTTTTCTATAGGGAGTGTTACAGTGAGGGTGTTTTATACAGGTAGTGTTACAGTAAGGGTGCTTTATACAGGGTGTGTTAGAGTGAGGGTACTTTATACACAAATTGTTACAGTGAGAGTGTTTTATACAGGGAGTATTACAGTGAGGGTGTTTTACACAGCAAGTGTTACAGTGAAGGTGTTTTAAACAGGAAGTGTTACAGGGAGTTTTACAGTCAGCGTGTTTTATACAGGGCTTGTTGCAGCGAGGTTGTTTTATACAGGGAATGTTACAGTGATTGTGTTTTACACAGGGAATGTGACAGTGAGAGCATTTTATACCGAGAGTTTTACAGTGAGATAGTATTATACAGGGAGTGTTACAGTGAGGATGTTTTTTATAAGGAGTGTTACAGTGACATTGTTTTATACAGGGAGTGTTACAGTGAGGGTGTTTTATACAGGGAGTGTTACAGTGAGGGTGTTGTATGCAGGGAGTGTTACAGTGAGACTGTTTCATACAGGGAGTGTTACAGTGAGGGCGTTTTTTACAGGTAGTGTTACAGTGAGGATGTTTTATGTAGGGTGTGTTACAGTGAGAGTGTTTTATACAGGGATTCTGACAGTGAGAGTGTTTTATACAGGGAGTGTTACAGTGTATGTGTTTTATACAGGGAATGTTACAGTGAGAGCGTTTTATACAGGGAGTTTTACAGTGAGATAGTATTATACAGGTAGTGTTACAGTGAGGGTGTTTTATATGGGGAGTGTTACAGTGAGGATGTTTGATACAGGGAGTGTTACAGTGGGAGTGTTTTATATAGTGAGTGTTACAGTGAGGGTGTTTTATACAGGGAGTGTTACAGTGAGAGTGTTTTATACCGGCAATGTTACAGTGGGAGTTATTTATACAGGGAGTGTTACCGTGAAGGTCTTTTATACAGGGAGTGTTACAGTGAGTGTGTTTTATACAGAAATTGTTACAGTCAGGTTGTTTTATACAGGGAGTGTTACTGTGAATGTGTTTTATGCAGGGAATGTTACAGTGAGATCGTTTTAAACAGGGAGTTTTACAGTGAGGTAGTATTATACAGGGAATGTTACAGTGAGGATGTTTTCTATAGGGAGTGTTACAGTGAGGTTGTTTTATACAGGGAGTGTTACAGTGAGGGTGTTTTATATAGGGAGTGTTACAGTGATAGTGTTTTATACAGGGAGTGTTAGAGTGAGTGTGTTTTATACAGGGAATGTAACAGTGAGGATGTTTTATACAGGGAATGTTACAGTGAGGGTGTTTTAGACAGAGAATGTTACAGTGGGAGTTACTGATACAGGGAGTGTTACCGTGAGCGTCTTTCATGCAGGGACTGTTACCCTGAGGTAGTTTTATACAAGGAGTGTTACAGTGAGTGTGTTTTATACAGGGAATGTTACAGTGAAAGCGTTTTATGCAGTGACTTTTACAGTGAGATATTATTATTCAGGGAGTGTTACAGTGAGGATGTTTTCTTTTGGGAGCGTTACAGTGAGGTTGTTTTATACAGGGCGTGTTACAGTGAGGGTGTTTTATGCAGGGAGTGTTACATTAACAGTGTTTCATACAGGGAGTGTTACAGTGAGCGTGTTTTATACAGCTAGTGTTACAGTGAGGGTGCTTTATACAGGGTGTGTTACAATGAGAGTGTGTTCTACAGGGCATCTGACAGTGAGAGTGTTTTCTACAGGGAGTGTTACAGTGATGGTGTTTTCTATACGGAGTGTTACAGCGAGGGTGCTTCATACTGTGAGTGTTAGAGTGAGGGTATTTTATACACAATTTGTTACAGTGAGAGTGTTTTATACAGGGAGTATTACAGTGAGGGTGTTTTATACAGCAAGTGTTACAGTGAAGTTGTTTTAAACAGGAAGTGTTACATTGAGAGTGTTTTATACAGGGACTGTTTTAGTGAGGTTGTTTTATACAGGGAGTCTTACAGTGAGCGTGTTTTATGCAGGGCTTGTTGCAGTGAGGTTGTTTTAAACAGGGAATGTTACAGTGAGAGCATTTTATACCGGGAGATTTACAGTGAGATAGTATTATACAGGGAGTGTTACAGTGAGGATGTTTTCTATAAGGAGTGTTACAGTGAGTTTGTTTTATACAGGGTGTTTTACAGTGAGGGTGTTTTATACAGGGAGTGTTACAGTGAGGGCGTTTTATGCAGGGTGTGTTACAGTGAGAGTGTTTTATACAGGGATTGTGACAGTGAGAGTGTTTTATACAGGGAGTGTTACAGTGAGGTTGTTTTCGAAATGGTGTTTTACAGCGAGAGTGCTTCATACAGTGAGTGTTAGAGTGAGGTTCTTTTATACACGAATTGTTACAGTGAGAGAGTTTTATACAGGGAGTATTTCAGTGAGGGTGTTTTATGCAGCAAGTGTTACAGTGAGGGTGTTTCAAACAGGGAGTGTTACAGTGAGAGTGTTTTATACAGTGAGTGTTATAGTGAGGGTGTTTTATACAGGGAGTGTTACAGTGAAGGTGTATTATACAGGGAGTGTTACAGTGAGTGTTTTATACAGGGATTGTTACAGTGAGTGTGTTTTATACAGGGAATGTTACAGTGAGAGCATTTTATACAGCAAGTTTTACAGTGAGATAGTATTATCCAGGGAGCATTACAGTGAGGATGTTTTATATAGGGAGTCTTACAGTGAGGGTGTTTTATGCAGGGAGTGATACAATAAGAGAGTTTTATACAGGGAGTGTTACAGTGAGGGCGTTTTATACAAATAGTGTTACAGTGAGGATGTTTTATACAGGGTGTGTTACAGTGAGATTGTTTTATACAGAGAGTGTGACAGTGAGAGTGTTTTATACAGGATGTGTTACAGGGAGGATGTTTTCTATAGGGAGTGTAACAGTGAGGTTGTTTTATACAGGGAGTGTTACAGTGAACGTGTTTTATATATGGGGAGTATTACAGTGAGGTTTTTTTTTGCATGGTGTGTTACAGTGAGTGTGTTTAATACAGGGAATTGTACAGTGAAAGCGTTTTATGCAGTGAGTTTTACAGTGAGATATTATTATACAGGGCGTGTTACATTGAGAGTGTTATATACAGGGAGTGTTTTAGTGAGGTTGTTTTATACAGGGAGTGTTACCGTGAGGGACTTTTATACAGGGAGTGTTACAGTGAGCATGTTTTATGCAGAGCTTGTTGCAGTGAGGTTGTTTTAAACAGGGAATGTTACAGTGAGAGCATTTTATACAGGGAGTTTTACAGTGAGATAGTATTATACAGGGAGTGTTACAGTGAGGATGTTTTCCATAAGGAGTGTTACAGTGAGGTTGTTTTATACAGGGCATGTTACAGTAAGAGTGTTTCATACAGGGAGTGTTACAGTGAGGGTGTTTTATACAGGTAGTGTTACAGTGAGAGTGTTTTATTGGAGAGACCAAACGTAAACTGGGCGACCGCTTTGCAGAACACCTGCGGTCTGTCCGCAAGAATGACCCAAACCTCCCTGTCGCTTGCCATTTTAACACTCCACCCTGCTCTCTTGCCCACATGTCTGTCCTTGGCTTGCTGCATTGTTCCAGTGAAGCCCAACGCAAACTGGAGGAACAACACCTCATCTTCCGACTAGGCACCTTACAGCCTTCTGGTCTGAATATTGAATTCAACATCTTTAGGTCGTGAGCTCCCTCCCCCATCCCCACCCCCTTTCTGTTTCCCCCTTTTGCCTTTTTTTTTCCCTATAAATTATATAGATTTTTCTTTTCCCACCTATTTCCATTATTTTTAAATATTTTAAAATCTTTTATGCTCCCCCCACCCCCACTAGAGCTGTACCTTGAGTGCCCTACCATCTATTCTTAATTAGCACATTCGTTTAGATAATATCACCAACTTTAACTTTAACACCTATGTGTTCTTTTGTACCATTGTCACTGACATCTTTTGATGATCTGCTTCTATCACTGCTTGTTTGTCTACACAACCACCACTCTCTCTCTCTATCTCTCCGCCCCCCACACACACACCTTAAACCAGCTTATATTTCAACTCTTTCTTGGACTCGAAATCAAGTTCTGTCGAAGGGTCATGAGGACTCGAAACGTCAACTCTTTTCTTCTCCGCCGATGCTGCCAGACCTGCTGAGTTTTTCCAGGTAATTCTGTTTTTGTTTTGGATTTCCAGCATCCGCAGTTTTTTTTGTTTTTATCTCTGTGTTTAATTGACTGCCACTGCTCTTCAAGAAATGCCTACCTCCTTGAAGAAGTTCTGTTCCTCTCTGCGACAAGATTTCCGTATCTCTCTGTTGCCTTGTTCACCTTCTTTGCTTTCCATTTCCCTCCTGGTGTTTGACAAGGTGTTTACTAAAACCCGCTTTCACAGCCATATCTCCTTTCTCAGTGACTGTCTCCGTCTCCGACTTACCCCACGTGGATTTCAACTGAAATTCCACCCCTCATCTTTCGAACCCACCCAGGATTACCGGTATCTCCGGGACATAAAACGTTTCTCAGACTGCTGTTCCCGTCACATTCTGAAATCCACACTCAGTGCCATGCGCCGCCATATGAACACACTCGACCTCTCCCTCCAGCAGCACCGCCGTACCCTTTTTCAAAGCTGCGCGTGCCCCCAGTTTCATTTTATCCTTCGGCTCATCCGACGCCTCAACAAGAAACTTTTTCTCTTTCTCTCAACTGCTAAGGAACGCAAGCTCCAACAACTCATCGACACCAACACCCATCTAGGTCCCTCCATCCCCACCCCATCTTCCAATCCCAGCCCCAGCCGTGTATTCACTATACCCCCTGACCTTCCCCTCTCCGATGCTGAACGTTCAGTGCTCAGCAAAGGACTTAGTTTCATAACCTTACGCCCTCACCTCAATGAATTTCGGGCTCGGCATGATACTGAACTCTTCTTTCGCCGTCTTCGTCTCCGGGCTCACTTCTTTGGGCAGGAGTCCTCTCCCAGTTCAACAGATCCTTTTACCCATCTCCAATATTCTCCCTCCACCTGGATCCCTCCATCTGGATTCTTACCTTCTCTTGATCTTTTCATTGAGAACTGTCGGCGCGACATTAGTCGTCTCAATTTCTCTGCTCCTCTCACCCATTCTAACCTGTCTCTCTCTGAACTTACTGCACTCCATTCTGTCAGGTCCAACCCTGACATTGTCATCAAACCCGCTGACAAGGGTGGTGCTGTTGTTGTCTGGCGCACTGACCTCTACCTCGCGGAGGCTGAGCGTCAACTCGCAGACACTTCCTCCTACCTCTCCCTGGACCATGACCCCACCACTGAACATCAAGCCATTGTTTCCTGGACTGTCACTGACCTCATCTCCTCTGGGGATCTCCCTCCCACAGCTTCCAACCTGATAGTCGCCCAACCTCAGGCGGCCCGCTTCTATCTCCTACCCAAAATCCACAAACAGAACTGCCCCGGTAGACCGATCGTCTCAGCTTGCTCCTGCCCCACAGAACTCATTTCTCGTTATCTTGACTCCCTTCTCTCTCCCCTTGTCCAGTCCCTTCCCACCTACATCCGTGATTCCTCTGACACCTTACGTCACATCAACAATTTCCAGTTCCCTGGCTCCAACCGCTTCCTCTTCACCATGGACGTCCAATCCCTCTACACCTCCATCCCCCACCAGGATGGTCTGAGGGCCCTTAGCTTCTTCCTCGAACAGAGGCCCGAACAATCCCCATCCACCACTACTCTCCTCCGTCTGGCTGAACTTGTTCTCACGTTGAACAATTTCTCCTTCAACTCCTCTCATTTTCTCCAAATAAAAGGTGTGGCTATGGGTACCCGCATGGGCCCCAGCTATGCCTGTCTCTTTATGGGGTATGTGGAACATTCCTTGTTGCAGTCCTACTCCGGCCCCCTTCCACAACTTTTTCTCCGGTACATCGATGATTACTTCAGTGCCGCTTCATGCTCTCGTCGGGACTTGGAAAAATTTATTAATTTTGCTTCCAATCTCCACCCCTCCATCATTTTCATGTGGTCCATCTCTGACACTTCCCTTCCCTTCCTTGACCTCTCTGTCTCAATCTCTGGTGATAGACTGTCCACCAATATCCATTACAAACCCACCGACTCCCACAGCTACCTCGACTACAGCTCCTCACACCCCGCTTCCTGTAAGGACTCCATCCCATTCTCCCAGTTCCTTCGCCTTCGTCGCATCTGTTCCGATGATGCTACCTTCAAAAACGGTTCCTCTGACATGTCCTCCTTCTTCCTTAACCGAGGTTTTCCACCCACGGTCGTTGACAGGGCCCTCAACCGTGTCCGGCCCATCTCCCGCGCATCCGCCCTCACGCCTTCTCCTCCCTCCCAGAAACATGATAGGGTCCCCCTTGTCCTCACTTATCACCCCACCAGCCTCCGCATTCAAAGGATCATCCTCCGCCATTTCCGCCAACTCCAGCATGATGCCACCACCAAACACATCTTCCCTTCACCCCCCTTATCGGCATTCCGCAGGGATCGCTCCCTCCGGGACACCCTGGTCCACTCCTCCATCACCCCCTACTCCTCAACCCCCTCCTATGGCACCACCCCATGCCCACGCAAAAGATGTAATACCTGCCCCTTCACTTCCTCTCTCCTCACCGTCCAAGGGCCCAAACACTCCTTTCAAGTGAAGCAGCATTTCACTTGCATTTCCCCCAACTTAGTCTACTGCATTCGTTGCTCCCAATGTGGTCTCCTCTACATTGGAGAGACCAAACGTAAACTGGGCGACCGCTTTGCAGAACACCTGCGGTCTGTCCGCAAGAATGACCCAAACCTCCCTGTCGCTTGCCATTTTAACACTCCACCCTGCTCTCTTGCCCACATGTCTGTCCTTGGCTTGCTGCATTGTTCCAGTGAAGCCCAACGCAAACTGGAGGAACAACACCTCATCTTCCGACTAGGCACCTTACAGCCTTCTGGTCTGAATATTGAATTCAACAACTTTAGGTCGTGAGCTCCCTCCCCCATCCCCACCCCCTTTCTGTTTCCCCCTTTTTCCTTTTTTTTTCCCTATAAATTATATAGATTTTTCTTTTCCCACCTATTTCCATTATTTTCAAATATTTTAAAATCTTTTATGCTGCCCCCACCCCCACTAGAGCTGTACCTTGAGTGCCCTACCATCCATTCTTAATTAGCACATTCGTTTAGATAATATCACCAACTGTAACTTTAACACCTATGTGTTCTTTTGTACCATTGTCGCTGACATCTTTTGATGATCTGCTTCTATCACTGCTTGTTTGTCTACACAACCACCTCTCTCTCTCTCTATCTCTCCGCCCCCCACACACACACCTTAAACCAGCTTGTATTTCAACTCTTTCTTGGACTCGAAATCAAGTTCTGTCGAAGGGTCATGAGGACTCGAAACGTCAACTCTTTTCTTCTCCGCCGATGCTGCCAGACCTGCTGAGTTTTTCCAGGTAATTCTGTTTTTGTGTTTTATGCAGGGTTTCTTACAGTGAGAGTGTTTTATACAGGGATTGTGACAGTGAGAGTGTTTTATACAGGGAGTGTTAACAGTGAGGTTGTTTTCGAAATGGAGTTTTACAGCGAGAGTGCTTCATACAGTGAGTGTTAGAGTGAGGTTCTTTTATACACGTATTGTTACAGTGAGAGTGTTTTATACAGTGACTATTTCAGTGAGGGTGTTTTATACAGCAAGTGTTACAGTGATGGTGTTTTATACAGGGAGTGTTACAGTGAGTGTTTAATACAGGGATTGTTACAGTGAGTGTGTTTTATACAGGGAATGTTACAGTGAGAGCGTTTTATACACCAAGTTTTACAGTGAGATAGTATTATACAGGGAGCGTTACAGTGAGGATGTTTTATATAGCGAGTGTTACAGTGAGGGTTTTTTATGCAGGGAGTGTTACATTAAGAGAGTTTTATAGTGTTACAGTGAGGGCGTTTTATACAAGTAGAGTTATACAAGTAAGTGTTACAGTGAGAGTGTTAATACAGGGAGTGTTTTAGTGAGGTTGTTTTATACAGGGAGTGTTACCGTGAGGGACTTTTATACAGGGAGTTTTACAGTCAGAGTGTTTTATACAGGGTGTGTTACAGTGAGATTGTTTTATACAGAGAGTGTGACAGTGAGAGTGTTTTATACAGGACGTGTTACAGGGAGGATGTTTTCTATAGGGAGTGTAACAGTGAGGTTGTTTTATACAGGGAGTGTTACAGTGAACGTGTTTTATATATGGGGAGTGTTACAGAGAGGTTTTTTTATGCATGGTGTGTTACAGTGACGGTGTTTTATACAGCAAATGTTACAGTGAGGGTGTTTTCAGCAGGGAGTGTTACAGTGATAGTGTTTTCTACAAAGAGTGTTATAGTGAGTGTGTTTTATACAGGGAGTGTTACAGTGAGGGTGTTTTATACAGGGAATGTTACAGTGAGAGTGTTTTAGACAGGGAATGATACAGTGAGAGCTTTTTATACAGGGAGTTTTACAGTGAGATATTACTATACAGGAAGTGTTACAGTGAGAGTGTTTAATACAGGGAGTGTTTTAGTGATGTTGTTTTATACAGGGAGTGTTACCGTGAGGGACTTTTATACAGGGAGTGTTACAGTCAGCGTGTTTTATACAGGGCTTGTTGCAGTGAGGTTGTTTTATACAGGGAATGTGACAGTGAGAGCATTTTATACAGGGAGTTTTACAGTGAGATAGTATTATACACGGAGTGTTACAGCGAGAGTGCTTCATACAGTGAGTTTCTTTTATACACGAATTGTTACAGTGAGCGTTTTTTTTACAGGAATTGTTACAGTGAGAGTGTTTTATACAGGGAGTGTTATAGAGAGGGTGTTTTATACAAGGAGTGTTACAGTGAGTGTGTTTTTTGCAGGGAGTGTTACAATGAGAGGTTTTATACAGGGATTGTTGCAGTGAGGTTGTTTTCTGCAGGGAGTGTTACAGTGAGTGGTTTTATACAGGGAATTTTACAGTGAGAGCCTTTTATACAGCGAGTTTTACTGTGAGATAGTATTATACAGGGAGTGTTATAGTGAGGATGTTTTACATAGGGAGTGTTACAGTGAGGGTGTTTTATGCAGGGAGTGTTACATTAAGAAAGTTTTATACAGGCAGTGTTACAGTGAGGGCATTTTATACAGGTAGTGTTACAGTGAGGGTGTTTTATACAGGGTGTGTTACAGTGAGATTGTTTTATACAGAGAGTGTGACAGTGAGAGTGTTTTATACAGTGAGTGTTACAGTGAGGCTGTTTTCTATACGGCATGTTACAGTGAGAGTGCTTCATACAGCGAGTGTTAGAGTGAGGGTATTTTATACACAAATTGTTACAGTGAGAGTGTTTTATACAGGGTGTATTACAGTGAGGGTGTTTTAAACAGCAAGTGTTACAGTGAGTATTTTATACAGGGCTTGTTACAATGAGGTTATTTTATACAGGGAGTGTTACAGTTATTGTGTTTTATTCAGGAATGTTACAGTGACAGCATTTTATACAGGGAGTTTTACAGTGAGGGTGTTTTATGGAGGGTGTGTTACAGTGAGGGTGTTTTATACAGGGAGCGTTACAGTGAGGGTTTTTATTCAAGGAGTGTTACAGTGAGAGTGTTTCATACAGGGAGTGTTACAGTAAGAGTGTTTTATACAGGGTGTGTTACAGTGGGAGTGTTTTTTACAGGGACTGTTACAGTGAGGGTGTTTTATTCAGGGAGTGTTACAGTGAGAGTGTTTTTTACAGGTAGTGTTACAGTGAGGGTGTTTTATACAGGAAGGGTTACAGTGAGAGCGTTTTATACAGGGACTGTTACAGTGCACCTTTTTTTACACAGGGACTGTTACAGTGAGGGTGTTTATTGCAGTGAGTGTTATAGTGAGAGTGTTTTATACCGGTAGTATTACACTGAGGGTATCTTATGCAGGGAGTGTGGCAGTGAAGGTGTTTTCTGGAGGGATTGTTACAGTGAGGGTGTTTTATACAGGGAGTATTAAAGTGAGAGTGTTTAATACAGCGAGTGTTACGGTGAAGGTGTTTTATACAGGGAGTTTTTTAGAGTGACGGTATTTTATTCAGGGATTGTTATAGTGATGGTGTTTTATACTGGAAGTGTTACATTGAGAGTGTTTTATACAGGGAGTATTACAGTGAGGGTGTTTTATACTGTGAGTGTTAAAGTGAGGGTGTTCTCTATAGGGAGTGTTACAGCGAGAGTGCTTCATACAGTGAGTGTTAGTGTGAGGGTCTTTTATACACGAATTGTTACAGTGAGAGTGTTTTATACAGGGAGTATTACAGTGAGATATACAGTGAGCGTGTTTTGCACAGCAAGTTTTACAGTGAGAATGTTTTATACAGGGAGTGTTACAGTGAGGGTGTTTTATACAGCAAGGGTTACAGTGAGAGTGTTTTATACAGGGAGTGTTACAGTCAGGGTGTTTTATACAGGGAGTGTTACAGTGAGCTTGTTTTATACAGGGATTGTTAGAATGAGATTGTTTTATACAGGGAGTGTTACAGCGAGTGTCTTTTATACAGGGAATGTTACAGTGAGAGCGTTTGAAAAAGGGAGATTTACAGTGAGATAGTATTATGCAGGGAGTGTTACAGTGAGGATGTTTTCTATAGGGAGTGTTAGAGTGAGGTTGTTTTGTACAGGGAGTGTTACAGTGAGGGTGTTCTATACAGGGTATGTTACAGTGACGGTGTTTTATACAGGGAGTGTTACAGTGAGTGTTTTTTGTACAGGGATTGTTACAGTGAGGTTGTTTTATACAGGGAGTGTTACAGTGAATGTGTTTTGTACCGGGAATGCTACAGTGAGAGAGTTTTATACAGGGATTTTTACAGTGAGATAGTATTATACAGGGAGTATTACATTGAGGATGTTTTCCATAGGGAGTGTTACAGTGAGGTTGTTTTATACAGGTAGTGTTACAGTGAGGGTGTTTTATATGAGGAGTGTTACAGTGAGGTTGTTTTGTGCAGGGTGTGTTGCAGTGAGTGTGTTTTATACAGCAAGTGTTACAGTGAGGGTGTTTTAAACAAGGAGTGTTGCAGTGAGAGTGTTCTATACAGGGAGTGTTATAGTGAGGGTGTTTTATACGGGGAGTGTTACAGTGAGGGTGTTTGATACAGGGAGTGTTACAGTGGGAGTGTTTTATACAGGCAGTGTTACAGTGAGGGTGTTTTATACAGGCAATATTACGGTGGGAGTTATTTATACAGTGAGTGTTACCGTGAAGGTCTTTTATACAGGGAGTGTTACAGTGAGCGTGTTTTATACAGAAATTGTTACAGTCTGGTTGTTTTATACAGGGAGTGTTACTGTGAATGTGTTTTATGTAGGGAATGTTACAGTGTGATCGTTTTATACAGGGAGTTTTACAGTGAGATAGTATTATACAGGGAGTGTTACAATGAGGATGTTTTCTATAGGGAGTGTTACAGTGAAGTGGTTTTATACAGAGAGTGTTGCAGTGAGGGTGTTTTATACAGGGAATGTTTCAGTGACGGTGTTTTATTAAAGGAATGTTACAGTGAGCGTGTCTTATACAGGGATTGTTAAAGTGAGGTTGTTTTATACAGGGAGTGTTACAGTGAGTATGTTTGATACAGGGAATGTTACAGTGAGAGCGTTTTATACAGTGAGTTTTTAAGTGAGATAGTATACAGAGAGTGTTAAAGTGAGGATGTTTTCTATAGGGAGTGTTACACTGAGGTTGTTTTATACAGGGAGTGTTACAGTGAGGGTGTTTTATATAGGGAGTGTTACAGTGAGGGTGTTTTATGCAGGGTGTGTTACAGTGAGGGCATTTTATACAGCAAATGTTACAGTGAGGGTGTTTTAAACAGGGAGTGTTACAGTGATAGTGTTTTATACTGGGAGTGTTAGAGTGAGTGTGTTTTATACAGGGAGTGTTACAGTGAGGGTGTTTTATACAAGGAATGCTACAGTGAGAGTGTTTTAGACAGGGAATGTTACAGTGGGAGTTATTTATACAGGGAGTGTTACCGTGAGGGTCTTTTATACAGGGATTGTTACAGTGAGGTAGTTTTATACAAGGAGTGTTACAGTGAGTGTGTTTTATACAGGGAATGTTACAGTGAAAACGTTTTATGCCGTGAGTTTTACAGTGAGATATTATTATACAGGGAGTGTTACAGTGAGGATGTTTTCTATAGGGAGTGTTAGAGTGAGGTTGTTTTGTACAGGGAATGTTACAGTGAGAGTGTTTAATACAGCGAGTGTTACAGTGAAGGTATTTTATACAGGGAATGTTACAGTGAGACCGTTTTATACAGGGAGTATCACAGTGAGGGTGTTTTATACAACAAGTTTTACAGTGAGGGTGTTTTATGCAGTGAGGATGATTTCTACAGTGAGTGCTATAGTGTGAATGTTTTATACAGGGATTGTTACAGTGAGAATGTTTTATAGAAGTAGTGTTACAGCGAGAGTGCTTCATACAGTGACTGTTAGAGTGAGGGTCTTTTATACAGGGTTTGTTACAGTGGGAGTGTTTTATACAGGGAGTATTACAGTGAGGGTGTTTTATACAGCAAGTTTTACAGTCAGGGTGTTTTATGCAGTCAGTGTAACAGTGATAGTGTTTTATACCAGTAGTGTTACAGTGAGGGTGTTTTATACAGGGACTGTTACAGTGAGGGTGTTTTATACAGTGAGCGTTACAGTGAGAGTGTTTTCTACAGGGAGTGTTACAGTGAGAGCGTTTTATACAGGAAGTGTTACCGTGAGAGTGTTTTATACAGGGAGTGTTACAGTGAGAGCTGTTTATACAGGGAGTTTTACAGTGAGAATGTATTATACAGGGAGTGTTACAGTGAGTTTTTTTTCTATATGGAGTGTTACAGTGAGGGTGTTTTAAACAGGGATTGTTACGGTGAGGGTTTTTTTTTTACAGGGTATGTTACAGAGAGGTTGTTTTATACAGGAAGTGTTACAGTGAGAGTGTTTTCTACAGGGAGTGTTACAGTGAGAGCTGTTTATACAGGGAGTTTTACAGTGAGAATGTATTATAGAGGGAGTGTTACAGTGAGAGTGTTTAATACAGCAAATGTTACAGTGAAGGTGTTTTATACAGGGAATGTTACAGTGAAACCGTTTTACACAGGGAGTATTACAGTGAAGGTGTTTTATACAGGGAATGTTACAGTGAGACCGTTTTACACAGGGAGTATTACAGTGAGGGTGTTTTATACAGAAAGTTTTACAGTCAGGGTGTTTTATGCAGTGAGGATGATTTCTACAGCGAGAGTTATTGTGTGAGTGTTTTATACAGCGAGTGCTACAGTTAGAACGTTTTATAGAAGTAGTGTTACAGTGCGCGTGTTTTATACAGGTACTGTTAGAGTGAGGGTGTTTTATACAGGATTTGTTACAGTGAGAGTGCTTTATACAGGGAGTATAACAGTGAAGGTGTTTTATACAGCAAGTGTTACAGTGAGGGTGTTTTATGCTGTGAGAGTAACAGTGAGAGTGTTTTATACCAGTAGTGTTTTATACCAGTAGTGTTATATACAGGGAGTTTTACAGTGAGGGTGTTTTATATAGGGAGTGTTACAGTGAGGGTGTTTTATGCAGGGAGTGTTACAGTAAGAGTGTTTCATACAGGGAGTGTTCCAGTGAAGGCGTTTTTTACAGGGAGCGTTACAGTGAGTGTGTTTTTTACAGGGTGTGTTACACTGAGAGTATTTTATACAGGGAGTGTTACAGTGATGGTGTTTTATACAGGGAGTGTTACAGTGAGAGTGTTTTATACAGGGAGTGTTACAATGAGAGTATTTTATACAGGCAGTGTTACAGTGAGAGCGTTTTAGACAGGGCTTGTTACAGTGAGAGTGTTTTCTACAGGGTGTGTTACAGTGAGGGTGTTTTATACAGGGAGTGTTACAGTGAGAGTGTTTTATACAGGGAGTGTTACCGTGACAGTGTTTTATAGAGGGAGTGTTACAGTGAGAGTGTTTTATACCGGGAGTGTTACAGTGAGGGCACTGTTTCAATGAGTGTTACAGTGAGAATGATTTATACAGGGAGTGTTACAGTGAGGTTGTTTTATACAGGGTGTGTTACAGTGAGGGTGATTTATACAGTGAGTATTACAGTTAGGGTGTTTTGTATAGGGAATTTTAGAGTGAGTGTATTATATACAGGGAGTCTTACAGTGAGTGTGTTATATACAGTGAGTGTTACAGTGAGAGCGTAATATACAGGGAGAGCTACAGTGAGGATGTTTTATGCCAACAGTGTTATAGTGAGAGTGTTTTATCCTGGTAGTATTACACCTAGGGTATTTTATACAGGGAGTGTGACAGTGAGGGTCTTTTCTGGAGCGATTGTTACAGTGAGGGTGTTTTACAGGGAGTGTTACAGTGAGTGTGTTTTTTACAGGGTGTGTTACACTGAGAGTATTTTATACAGGGAGTGTTACAGTGATGGTGTTTTATACAGGGAGTGTTACAGTGAGAGTGTTTTATACAGGGAGTGTTACAATGAGAGTATTTTATAGAGGCAGTGTTACAGTGAGAGCGTTTTAGACAGGGCTTGTTACAGTGAGAGTGTTTTCTACAGGGTGTGTTACAGTGAGGGTGTTTTATACAGGGAGTGTTACAGTGAGAGTGTTTTATACAGGGAGTGTTACCGTGACAGTGTTTTATAGAGGGAGTGTTACAGTGAGAGTGTTTTATACCGGGAGTGTTACAGTGAGGGCACTTTTTCAATGAGTGTTACAGTGAGAATGATTTATACAGGGAGTGTTACAGTGAGGTTGTTTTATACAGGGTGTGTTACAGTGAGGGTGATTTATACAGTGAGTATTACAGTTAGGGTGTTTTGTATAGGGAATTTTAGAGTGAGTGTATTATATACAGGGAGTCTTACAGTGAGTGTGTTATATACAGTGAGTGTTACAGTGAGAGCGTAATATGCAGGGAGAGCTACAGTGAGGATGTTTTATGCCAACAGTGTTATAGTGAGAGTGTTTTATCCTGGTAGTATTACACCTAGGGTATTTTATACAGGGAGTGTGACAGTGAGGGTCTTTTCTGGAGGGATTGTTACAGTGAGGGTGTTTTTACAGGGAGTGTTACAGTGAGACCGTTTTATACAGGTAGTGTTACAGTGAGAGTGTTTTATACAAGGAGTGTTACAGTGAGGTATTTTTATACAGTGATTGTTACAGTGTGGCTTTTTCATGCAGGGAATGTTACAGTGTGGGGGTTTTAGGCAGGGAGTGTTACAGTGAGGGTGTTGTATACTGGGAGTTTTACAATGAGGGTGTTTTATACTGGGAGTGTTTCAGTGAGGGTGTTTTATACAGGTACTGTTAGAGTGAGGGTCTTTTATACAGGATTTGTTACAGTGAGAGTGCTTTATACAAGGAATAATACAGTGAGGGGGTTTTATACAGCAAGTGTTACAGTGAGGGAGTTTTATGCAGTGAGTGTAACAGTGAGAGTGTTTTATACCAGTAGTGTTACGGTGAGAGTGTTTTATACAGGGAGTATTACAGTGAGGGTGTTTTATACAGCAAGTGTTACAGTGAGGGTGTTTTATGCAGTGAGTTTAACAGTGAGAGTGTTTTATACCAGTAGTGTTACAGTGAGTGTGTTTTATACAGAGAGTTTTATAGTGAGGGTCTTTTATACAGCGAGTGTTACAGTGAGGGTGTTTTATACTGGGAGTTTTACAATGAGGGTGTCTTATACAGGGAGTGTTTCAGTGAGGGTGTTTTATACAGGGATTGTTATAGTGATGGTGTTTTATACTGGATTTGTTACAGTGAGAGATTTTTATACAGTGAGTGTAACAGTGAGAGTGTTTTATACCAGTAGTGTTACAGTGAGGGCGTTTTATACAGGGAGTGTTACAGTGAGGGTGTTTTATAAAGGAGTGTTACAGTGAGGGTGTTTTATACAGGGAGTGTTACAATGAGAGTATTTTATACAGGGAGTGTTATAGTGGGAGTCATTTATACAGGGAGTGTTACCGTGAGGGCCTTTTATACAGCGAGTGTTCCAGTGAGCGTGTTTTATACAGGGATTGTTACAGTGAATGTGTTTTATTAGGGGAGCATTACAGTGAAAGCGTTTTATACAGGGATTGTTACAGTGAGGTTGTTTTATACAGGGAATGTTACAGTGAATGTGTTTTATAAGGGGAGCGTTACAGTGAAAGCGTTTTATACAGTGATTTTACAGTGAGATCGTATTATACAGGGAGTGTTACAGTGAGGGTGTTTTACGCAGGGCGTGTAACAGTAAGAGTGTTTCATACAGGGAGTGTTCCAGTGAAGGCGTTTTTTACTTGGAGCGTTACAGTGAGCGTGTTTTTTACACGGTGTGTTCCACTGAGAGTGTTTTATACAGGGAGTGTTACAGTGAGAGTGTTTTATACAGGGAGTGTTACAGTGAGAGTGTTTTATACAGGCAGTGTTACAGTGAGAGCGTTTTATACAGGGCGTGTTACAGTGAGAGTGTTTTCTACAGGGAGTGTTACAGTGAGAGTGTTTTATACAGGTTGTGTTACAGTGAGGGTATTTTATACAGGGAGTGTGACAGTGAGTGTGTTTTCTACAGGGAGTGTTACAGTGAGAGTGTTTTATACAGAGAGTGTTACAGTGAGGTTGTTTTATACAGGGTGTGTTACAGTGAGGGTGTTTTATACAGGGAGTTTTACAGTGAGTGTGTTATATACAGGGAGTGTTACAGTGAGAGCGTATTATACAGGGAGTGTTACAGTGAGGATGTTTTATGCCAACAGTGTTACAGTGAGAGTGTTTTATCCCGGTAGTATTACACCTAGTGTATTTTATACAGAGTGTGACAGTGAGGGTCTTTTCTGGAGGGATTTTTACAGTGAGGGTGTTTTTACAGGGAGTGATACAGTGAGAGTGTTTAATACAGCGAATGTTACAGTGAAGGTGTTTTATACAGGGAATGTTACAGTGAGACCGTTTTACACAGGGAGTATTACAGTGAGGGTGTTTTATACAGAAAGTTTTACAGTCAGGGTGTTTTATGCAGTGAGGATGATTTCTACAGCGAGTGTTATTGTGTGAGTGTTTTATACAGCGAGTGTTACAGTGAGAACGTTTTATAGAAGTAGTGTTACAGTGCACGTGTTTTATACAGGTACTGTTAGAGTGAGGGTGTTTTATACAGGATTTGTTACAGTGAGAGTGCTTTATACAGGGAATATTACAGTGAGGGTGTTTTCTACAGCAAGTGTTACAGTGAGGGTGTTTTATGCAGTGAGTGTAACAGTGATAGTGTTTTATACCAGTAGTGTTACAGTGAGGGTGTTTTATACAGGGAGTGTTACAGTGAGGGTGTTTTATACACGGAGTGTTACAATGAGAGTATTTTATACAGCGAGTGTTATAGTGGGAGTTATTTATACAGGGAGTGTTACCGTGAGGTTCTTTTATACAGCGAGTGTTACAGTGAGCGTGTTTTATACAGGGATTGTTACAGTGAGGTTGTTTTATACAGCGAATGTTACAGAGAATGTGTTTTATAAGGGGAGTGTTACAGTGAGAGCATTTTATACAGGGATTTTAAAGTGAGATCGTATTATACAGAGAGTGTTACAGTGAGGGTGTTTTATACAGGGAGCGTTACAGTGAGCATGTTTTTTACAGGGTGTGTTACACTGAGAGTGTTTTATACAGGGAGTACTATAGTGAGGTTGTTTTAGACAGGGACTGTTACAGTGAGAGTGTTTTTTACAGGGAGTGTTACAGTGAGGGTGTTTTATACAGGCAGTGTTACAGTGAGAGCGTTTTATACAGGGGTTGTTACAGTGAGAGTGTTTTCTACAGGGAGTGTTACAGTGAGAGTGTTTTATACAGGTTGTGTTACAGTGAGGGTGTTTTATACAGGGAGTGTGACAGTGAGTGTGTTTTCTGCAGGGAGTGTTACAGTGAGAGTGTTTTATGCAGTGAGTGTAACAGTGAGAGTGTTTTATACCAGTAGTGTTACATTGAGGGTGCTTTATACAGAGAGTTTTACAGTGAGTGTTTTTTAGACAGGGAGTGATTCAGTGAGGGTCTTTTATACAGCGAGTGTTACAGTGAGCGTGTATTATACAGGGATTGTTACAGTGAGGTTGCTTTATACAGTGAACGTTACAGTGAATGCGTTTTATACAGGGCATTTTGCAGTGAGATCGTATTCTACAGGGAGTGTTCCAGTGAGGGAGTTTTCTATAGGGACTGTTACAATGAGGTTGTTTATACAGGGACTGTTACAGTGAGGGTGTTTTATATAGGGAGTGTTACAGTGAGGGTGTTTTATGCAGGGAGTGTTACAGTATGAGTGTTTCATACAGGCAGTGTTACAGTGAGGGCATTTTATAGAGGGAGTGTTACAGTGAGGGTCTTTTATACAGGGTGTGTTACACTGAGATTGTTTTATACAGTGAGTGTTACAGTGACGTTGTTTTATACAGGGAGTGTTACAGTGAGAGTGTTTTTTATAGGGAGTGTTACAGTGAGGGTGTTTTAGACAGGCAGTGTTACAGTGAGAGCATTTTATACAGGGAGTGTTACAGAGTGTTTTCTACAGGGAGTTTTACAGTGAGAATGTTTTATACAGGGAGTGTTACAGCGAGGATGCTTTATACAAGGAGTGTTACAGTGAGAATGATTTATACAGGGAGTGTTACAGTGAGAGGAATTTATTCAGGGAGTGTTACAGTGTGGGTGATTTGTACAGGGAGTGTTACAGTGGGAGTGTTTTCTACAGGGAGTGTTACAGTTAGGATGTTTTATACAGGTTGTGTTACAGTGAGAGTGTTTTATACATGGAGTGTTACAGTGAGAGTGTTTTATACAGGGAGTATTACAGTGAGGGTGTTTTATACAGCAAGTATTACAGTGACGGTGTTTTATGCAGTGAGTTTAACAGTGAGAGTGTTTTCTACCAGTAGTGTTACAGTGAGGGTGTTTTATACAGTGAGATTTACAGTGAGGGTTTTTTATACAGGGAGTGTTACAGTGAGGGTCTTTTATACAGCGAGTGTTACAGTGAGCGTGTTTTATACAGGGAGTGTTACAGTGAGGTTGTTTTATACAGTGAATGTTACAGTGAATGTCTTTTATTCAGGGAGTGTTACAGTGAGGTGTTTTATGCAGGTAGTGTTACAGTAAGAGTGTTTTATACAGGCAGTGTGACAGTGAGTGTGTTTTATACTGGGATTGTTACAGTGAGGTTGTTTTCTATAGGGAGTGTTACAGCGAGAGTGCTTCATACCGTGAGTGTTAGAGTGAGGGTATTTTATACATGAATTGTTACAGTGAGAGTGTTTTATACAGCATGTGTTGCAGTGAGGGTGTTTTAAACAGGGAGTGTTACAGTGAGAGTGTTTTATACAGGCAGTGTTTTAGTGAGCGTGTTTTATACAGGGAGTGTTACCGTGAGAGTGTTTTATACATGGAATGTTACAGTGGGAGTTATTTATACAGGGAGTGTTACCGTGAGGGTGTTTTCTATAGGGAGTGTTACAGTGAGGCTGTTTTATATAGGGAGTGTTACAGTGAGGGTGTTTTATGCAGGGAGTCTTACAGTGAGTCTGTTTTATACAGGGAATGATACAGTGAGAGCGTTTTATACAGGGTCTTTTACAGTGAGATAGTATTCTACAGGGAGTGTTACTGTGAGGATATTTTCTAAAGGGAGTGTTACAATGAGGTTGTTTTATACAGGGAGTGTTACAGTGAGGGTGTTTTATATAGGGAGTGTTACAGTGAGGATGTTTTATGCAGGGTGTGTTGTAGTGAGGGTGTTTTATACAGCAAGTGTTACAGTGAGGTTGTTTTAAACAAGGAGTGTTACAGTGAGAGTATTTTATATAGGGAGTGTTATAGTGAGGGTGTTTTATAAGGGGAGTGTTACAGTGAGGTTGTTTTATACAGGCAGTGTTACAGTGAGTGTTTTATAGAGGGCGTGTTACAGTGAGAGTGTTTTCTACAGGGAGTGTTACAGTGAGAGCGTTTTATAAAGTGAGTGTTACAGTGAGAGCGTTTTATACAGGGCGTTTTACAGTGAGATTGTATTCTACAGGGAGTGTTACATTGAGGGCGTTTTATAGAGGCAGCATTACAGTGAGGGTCTTTTATACAGGGTGTGTTACACTGAGAGTGTTTTATACAGGGAGTGTTACAGTGAGGGTGTTTTATGCAGGAAGTGTTACAGTGTGAATGTTTTATACAGGGAGTGTTACAGTGAGGATGTTTTATGCCGACAGTGTTACAGTGAGAGAGTTTTATCCCGGTAGTATTATACCTAGGGTATTTTATACAGGGAGTGTGACAGTGAGGGTCTTTTCTGGAGGGATTGTTATAGTGAGGGTGTTTTTACAGGGAGTGTTGCAGTGAGAGTGTTAAATAAAACGAACGTTACAGTGAAGGTGTTTTATACAGGGAATGTTACAGAGAGACCTGTTTATAAAGGTAGTGTTACAGTGAGAGTGTTTTATACAAGGAGTGTTACAGTGAGGTATTTTTATACAGTGATTGTTACAATGCGGCTTTTTCATGCAAGGAATGTTACAGTGAGGGGGTTTTATACTGGGAGTTTTACAATGAGGGTGTCTTATATAGGGAGTATTTCAGTGAGGGTGTTTTATACAGGGATTGTTATAGTGATGGTGTTTTATACTGGAAGTGTTACAGTGAGAGCGTGTTATAGAGGGAATGCTACAGTGAGGGTGTTTTATATAGGGAGTGTTACAGTGAGTGTGTTTTATACAGGGAGTGTTACAGTGAGTGTGTTTTATACAGGCAGTGTTACAGTGAGAGCGTGTTATACAGGTAGTGTTACAGTGATGGTGTTTTGTACAGGCAGTGTTACGGTGAGGGTGTTTTATACAGAGAGTGTTACAGTGAGAGTATTTTATACAGGCAGTGTTACAGTGGGACTTATTTATACAGGGAGTGTTACCATGAGAGTCTTTTATACAGCGAGTGTTACAGTGAGCGTGTTTTATACAGGGATTGATACAGTGAGGTTTGTTTTATACAGGGAATGTTACAGTGAATGTGTTTTATACAGGGATTGTTACAGTGAGAGCATTTTATACAGAAGGTGTTACAGTGATAGTGTATTATACAGGGAGTGTTACAGTGAGTTTCTTTTCTATATGGAGTTTTACAGTGAGGGTGATTTAAACAGGGATTGTTACAGTGAGGGTTTTTTTTACAGGGATTGTTACAGTGAGGGTGTTTTATACAGGGAGTGTTACAGTGAGAGCGTTTTAGACAGGGAGTGTCACAGTGAGGATGTTTTATGCCGACAGTGTTACAGTGAGAGTGTTTTATCCCGGTAGTATTACACCTAGGGTCTTTTATTCAGGGAGTGTTACAGTGAGGTGTTTTATGCAGGTAGTGTTACAGTAAGAGTGTTTTATACAGGGAGAGTGACAGTGAGTGTGTTTTATACTGGGATTGTTACAGCGAGGTTGTTTTCTATAGGGAGTGTTACAGCGAGAGTGCTTCATACCGTGAGTGTTAGAGTGAGGGTATTTTATACATGAATTGTTACAGTGAGAGTGTTTTATACAGCATGTGTTGCAGTGAGGGTGTTTTAAACAGGGAGTGTTACAGTGAGAGTGTTTTATACAGGCAGTGTTTTAGTGAGCGTGTTTTATACAGGGAGTGTTACCGTGAGAGTGTTTTATACATGGAATGTTACAGTGGGAGTTATTTATACAGGGAGTGTTACCGTGAGGGTGTTTTCTATAGGGAGTGTTACAGTGAGGCTGTTTTATATAGGGAGTGTTACAGTGAGGGTGTTTTATGCAGGGAGTCTTACAGTGAGTGTGGTTTATACAGGGAATGATACAGTGAGAGCGTTTTATACAGGGTCTTTTACAGTGAGATAGTATTCTACAGGGAGTGTTACTGTGAGGATATTTTCTAAAGGGAGTGTTACAATGAGGTTGTTTTATACAGGGAGTGTTACAGTGAGGGTGTTTTATATAGGGAGTGTTACAGTGAGGGTGTTTTATGCAGGGTGTGTTGTAGTGAGGGTGTTTTATACAGCAAGTGTTACAGTGAGGTTGTTTTAAACAAGGAGTGTTACAGTGAGAGTATTTTATATAGGGAGTGTTATAGTGAGGGTGTTTTAAACAAGGTGTGTTACAGTGAGAGTATTTTATACAGCGAGTGTTATAGTGAGGGTGTTTTATAAGGGGAGTGTTACAGTGAGGTTGTTTTATGCAGTGAGTGTAACAGTGAGGGTGTTTTATACCAGTAGTGTTACAGTGGGGGTGTTTTATACAGAGAGTGTTACAGTGAGCGTGTTTTATACAGGGATTGTTACAGTGAGGTTGTTTTATACAATGAATGTTTCAGTGAATGTGTTTTATACAGGGAGTGTTACAGTGAGAGAGTTCTATACAGGGCATTTTAGAGTCAGATCGTATTCTACAGGGAGTGTTACAGTGAGGGTGTATTATATAGGGAGTGTTACAGTGAGTGTGTTTTATGCAGGGAGTATTACAGTAAGAGTGTTTCATACAGGGAGTGTTACAGTGAGGGCGTTTTATACAGCAGTGTTACAGTGAGGCTGTTTTATACAGGCAGTGTTACAGTGAGAGCGTTTTATACAGGGCGTGTTACAGTGAGAGTGTTTTCTACAGGGAGTGTTACAGTGAGAGCGTTTTATAAAGTGAGTGTTACAGTGAGAGCGTTTTATACAGGGCGTTTTACAATGAGATCGTATTCTACAGGGAGTGTTACATTGAGTGCGTTTTATAGAGGCAGCATTACAGTGAGGGTCTTTTATACAGGGTGTGTTACACTGAGAGTGTTTTATACAGGGAGTGTTACAGTGAGGGTGTTTTATACAGGAAGTGTTACAGTGTGAATGTTTTATACAGGGAGTGTTACAGTGAGGATGTTTTATGCCGACAGTGTTACAGTGAGAGAGTTTTATCCCGGTAGTATTACACCTAGGGTATTTTATACAGGGAGTGTGACAGTGAGGGTCTTTTCTGGAGGGATTGTTATAGTGAGGGTGTTTTTACAGGGAGTGTTGCAGTGAGAGTGTTAAATAAAACGAACGTTACAGTGAAGGTGTTTTATACAGGGAATGTTACAGTGAGACCGGTTTATAAAGGTAGTGTTACAGTGAGAGTGTTTTATATAAGGAGTGTTACAGTGAGGTATTTTTATACAGTGATTGTTACAGTGCGGCTTTTTCATGCAAGGAATGTTACAGTGAGGGGGTTTTATACTGGGAGTTTTACAATGAGGGTGTCTTATATAGGGAGTATTTCAGTGAGGGTGTTTTATACAGGGATTGTTATAGTGATGGTGTTTTATACTGGAAGTGTTACAGTGAGAGCGTGTTATACAGGGAATGCTACAGTGAGGGTGTTTTATATAGGGAGTGTTACAGTGAGTGTGTTTTATACAGGGAGTGTTACAGTGAGTGTGTTTTATACAGGCAGTGTTACAGTGAGAGCGTTTTATACAGGGAGTGTTACAGTGAGATGGTTTTCTACAGGGAGTGTTACAGTGAGAGTGTTTTATACAGGTAGTGTTACAGTGATGGTGTTTTGTACAGGCAGTGTTACGGTGAGGGTGTTTTATACAGAGAGTGTTACAGTGAGAGTATTTTATACAGGCAATGTTACAGTGGGACTTATTTATACAGGGAGTGTTACCATGGGATTCTTTTATACAGCGAGTGTTACAGTGAGCGTGTTTTATACAGGGATTGTTACAGTGAGGTTTGCTTTATACAGGGAATGTTACAGTGAATGTGTTTTATTCAGGGATTGTTACAGTGAGAGCATTTTATACAGAAGGTGTTACAGTGATAGTGTATTATACAGGGAGTGTTACAGTGAGTTTCTTTTCTATATGGAGTTTTAAAGTGAGGGTGATTTAAACAGGGATTGTTACAGTGAGGGTTTTTTTTACAGGGATTGTTACAGTGAGGGTGTTTTATACAGGGAGTGTTACAGTGAGAGCATTTTATACAGGGAGTGTCACAGTGAGGATGTTTTATGCCGACAGTGTTACAGTGAGAGTGTTTTATCCCGGTAGTATTACACCTAGGGTATTTTATTCAGGGAGTGTTACAGTGAGGTGTTTTATGCAGGTAGTGTTACAGTAAGAGTGTTTTATACAGGGAGTGTGACAGTGAGTGTGTTTTATACTGGGATTGTTACAGTGAGGTTGTTTTCTATAGGGAGTGTTACAGCGAGAGTGCTTCATACAGTGAGTGTTAGAGTGAGGGTATTTTATATATGAATTATTACAGTGAGAGTGTTTTATACAGCATGTGTTGCAGTGTGGGTGTTTTAAACAGGGAGTGTTACAGTGAGATAGTTTTATACAGGCAGTGTTTTAGTGAGCGTGTTTTAAACAGGGAGTGTTACCGTGAGAGTGTTTTATACATGGAATGTTACAGTGGGAGTTATTTATACAGGGAGTGTTACCGTGAGGGTGTTTTCTATAGGGAGTGTTACAGTGAGGCTGTTTTATATAGGGAGTGTTACAGTGAAGGTGTTTTATGCAGGGAGTCTTACAGTGAGTGTGTTTTATACAGGGAATGATACAGTGAGAGCGTTTTATACAGGGTCTTTTACAGTGAGATAGTATTCTACAGGGAGTGTTACTGTGAGGATATTTTCTAAAGGGAGTGTTACAGTGAGGTTGTTTTATACAGGGAGTGTTACAGTGAGGGAGTTTTATATAGGGAGTGTTACAGTGAGGGTGTTTTATGCAGGGTGTGTTGTAGTGAGGGTGTTTTATACAGCAAGTGTTACAGTGAAGGTGTTTTATACAGGGCGTTTTACAGTGAGCTCGTATTCTGCAGGGAGTGTTACATTGAGGGCGTTTTATAGAGGCAGCATTACAGTGAGGGCCTTTTATACAGGGTGTGTTACACTGAGAGTGTTTTATACAGGGAGTGTTACAGTGAGGGTGTTTTATACAGCAAGTGTTACAGTGTGAATGTTTTATACAGGGAGTGTTACAGTGAGGTTATTTTATGCCGACAGTGTTACAGTGAGAGAGTTTTATCCCGGTAGTATTATACCTAGGGTATTTTATACAGGGAGTGTGACAATGAGGGTCTTTTCTGGAGGGATTGTTATAGTGAGGGTGTTTTTACAGGGAGTGTTGCAGTGAGAGTGTTAAATAAAACGAACGTTACAGTGAAGGTGTTTTATACAGGGAATGTTACAGTGAGACCGGTTTATAAAGATAGTGTTACAGTGAGAGTGTTTTATATAAGGAGTGTTACAGTGAGGTATTTTTATACAGTGATAAAGACAAAACAAAACTGCGGATGCTGGAAATCCAAAACAAAAACAGAATTACCTGGAAAAACTCAGCAGGTCTGGCAGCATCGGTGGAGAAGAAAAGAGTTGACGTTTCGAGTCCTCATGACCCTTCGACAGAACTTGATTTCGAGTCCAAGAAAGAGTTGAAATATAAGCTGGTTTAAGGTGTGTGTGGGGGTGGGGGGGGTGGGGGGGGAGAGATAGAGAGAGAGAGAGGTGCTTGTGTAGACAAACAAGCAGTGATAGAAGCAGATCATCAAAAGATGTCAGCAACAATGGTACAAAAGAACACATAGGTGTTAAAGTTAAAGTTGGTGATATTATCTAAACGAATGTGCTAATTAAGAATGGATGGTAGGGCAATCAAGGTACAGCTCTAGTGGGGATGGGGGGAGCATAAAAGATTTTAAAATATTTAAAAATAATGGAAATAGGTGGGAAAAGAAAAATCTGTATAATTTATTGGGGAAAAAAAAGGAAAAAGGGGGAAACAGAAAGGGGGTGGGGATGGGGGAGGGAGCTCACGACCTAAAGTTGTTGAACTCAATATTCAGACCGGAAGGCTGTAAGGTGCCTAGTCGGAAGATGAGGTGTTGTTCCTCCAGTTTGCGTTGGGCTTCACTGGAACAATGCAGCAAGCCAAGGACAGACATGTGGGCAAGAGAGCAGGGTGGAGTGTTAAAATGGCAAGCGACAGGGAGGTTTGGATCATTCTTGCGGACAGACCGCAGGTGTTCTGCAAAGCGGTCGCCCAGTTTACGTTTGGTCTCTCCAATGTAGAGGAGACCACATTGGGAACAACGAATGCAGTAGACTAAGTTGGGGGAAATGCAAGTGAAATGCTGCTTCACTTGAAAGGAATGTTTGGGCCCTTGGACGGTGAGGAGAGAGGAAGTGAAGGGGCAGGTGTTACATCTTTTGCGTGGGCATGGGGTGGTGCCATAGGAGGGGGTTGAGGAGTAGGGGGTGATGGAGGAGTGGACCAGGGTGTCCCGGAGGGAGCGATCCCTACGGAATGCCGATAAGGGGGGTGAAGGGAAGATGTGTTTGGTGGTGGCATCATGCTGGAGTTGGCGGAAATGGCGGAGGATGATCCTTTGAATGCGGAGGCTGGTGGGGTGATAAGTGAGGACAAGGGGGACCCTATCATGTTTCTGGGAGGGCAGATGCACGGGAGATGGGCCGGACACGGTTGAGGGCCCTGTCAACGACCGTGGGTGGAAAACCTCGGTTAAGGAAGAAGGAGGACATGTCAGAGGAACCGTTTTTGAAGGTAGCATCATTGGAACAGATGCGACGAAGGCGAAGGAACTGGGAGAATGGGATGGAGTCCTTACAGGAAGCGGGGTGTGAAGAGCTGTAGTCGAGGTAGCTGTGGGAGTCGGTGGGTTTGTAATGGATATTGGTGGACAGTCTATCACCAGAGATTGAGACAGAGAGGTCAAGGAAGGGAAGGGAAGTGTCAGAGATGGACCACGTGAAAATGATGGAGGGGTGGAGATTGGAAGCAAAATTAATAAATTTTTCCAAGTCCCGACGAGAGCATGAAGCGGCACCGAAGTAATCATCGATGTACCGGAGAAAAAGTTGTGGAAGGGGGCCGGAGTAGGACTGCAACAAGGAATGTTCCACATACCCCATAAAGAGACAGGCATAGCTGGGGCCCATGCGGGTACCCATAGCCACACCTTTTATTTGGAGAAAATGAGAGGAGTTGAAGGAGAAATTGTTCAATGTGAGAACAAGTTCAGCCAGACGGAGGAGAGTAGTGGTGGATGGGGATTGTTCGGGCCTCTGTTCGAGGAAGAAGCTAAGGGCCCTCAGACCATCCTGGTGGGGGATGGAGGTGTAGAGGGATTGGACGTCCATGGTGAAGAGGAAGCGGTTGGAGCCAGGGAACTGGAAATTGTTGATGTGACGTAAGGTGTCAGAGGAATCACGGATGTAGGTGGGAAGGGACTGGACAAGGGGAGAGAGAAGGGAGTCAAGATAACGAGAGATGAGTTCTGTGGGGCAGGAGCAAGCTGAGACGATCGGTCTACCGGGGCAGTTCTGTTTGTGGATTTTGGGTAGGAGATAGAAGCGGGCCGTCCGAGGTTGGGCGACTATCAGGTTGGAAGCTGTGGGAGGGAGATCCCCAGAGGAGATGAGGTCAGTGACAGTCCTGGAAACAATGGCTTGATGTTCAGTGGTGGGGTCATGGTCCAGGGAAAGGTAGGAGGAAGTGTCTGCGAGTTGACGCTCAGCCTCCGCGAGGTAGAGGTCAGTGCGCCAGACAACAACAGCACCACCCTTGTCAACGGGTTTGATGACAATGTCAGGGTTGGACCTGACAGAATGGAGTGCAGTAAGTTCAGAGAGAGACAGGTTAGAATGGGTGAGAGGAGCAGAGAAATTGAGACGACTAATGTTTTTTATACAGTGATTGTTACAGTGCGGCTTTTTCATGCAAGGAATGTTACAGTGAGGGGGTTTTATACTGGGAGTTTTACAATGAGGGTGTCTTATATAGGGTGTGTTTCAGTGAGGGTGTTTTATACAGGGATTGTTATAGTGATGGTGCTTTATACTGGAAGTGTTACAGTGAGAGCGTGTTATACAGGGAGTGCTACAGTGAGGGTGTTTTATATAGGGAGTGTTACAGTGAGGGTGTTTTATATAGGGAGTGTTACAGTGAGTGTGTTTTATACAGGGAGTGTTACAGTGAGTGTGTTTTATACAGGCAGTGTTACAGTGAGAGCATTTTATACAGGGAGTGTTACAGTGAGGGTGTTTTATACAGAGAGTGTTACAGTGAGAGTATTTTATACAGGCAGTGTTACAGTGGGAATTATTTACACAGGGAGTGTTACCATGAGGGTCTTTTATACAGCGAGTGTTAGAGTGAGCGTGTTTTATACAGGGATTGTTACAGTGAGGTTTGTTTTATACAGGGAGTGTTACAGTGAGGGTGTTTTATACAGGGAGTGTTACAGTGAGGCGTTTTATGCAGGTAGTGTTACAGTAAGAGTGTTTTATACAGGGAGTGTGACAGTGAGTGTGTTTTATACTGGGATTGTTATAGTGAGGTTTTTTTCTATAGGGAGTGTTACAGCAAGAGTGCTTCATACAGTGAGTGTTAGAGTGAGGGTATTTTATACATGAATTGTTACAGTGAGAGTGTTTTATACAGGGAGTATTACAGTGAGGGTGTTTTATCCAGCATGTGTTGCAGTGAGGGTGTTTTAAACAGGGAGTGTTACAGTGAGAGTGTTTTATACAGGCAGTGTTTTAGGGCGCGTGTTTTATACAGGGAATGTTACAGTGGGAGTTATTTATACAGGGAGTGTTACCGTGAGGGTGGTTTCTATAGGGAGTGTTACAGTGAGGCTGTTTTATATAGGGAGTGTTACAGTGAGGGTGTTTTATGCAGGGAGTCTTACAGTGAGTGTGTTTTATACAGGGAATGATACAGTGAGAGCGTTTTATACAGGGTCTTTTACAGTGAGATAGTATTCTACAGGGAGTGTTACTGTGAGGATATTTTCTAAAGGGAGTGTTACAATGAGGTTGTTTTATACAGGGAGTGTTACAGTGAGGGTGTTTTATATAGGGAGTGTTACAGTGAGGGTGTTTTATGCAGGGTGTGTTGTAGTGAAGGTGTTTTATACAGCAAGTGTTACAGTGAGGTTGTTTTAAACAAGGAGTGTTACAGTGAGAGTATTTTATATAGGGAGTGTTATAGTGAGGGTGTTTTATAAGGGGAGTGTTACAGTGAGGTTGTTTTATACCAGTAGTGTTACAGTGAGGGTGTTTTATACAGAGAGTTTTACATTGAGGGTTTTTTATACAGGGAGTGTTACAGTGAGGGTCTTTTATACAGGGATTGTTACAGTGAGGTTGTTTTATACAATGAATGTTACAGTGAATGTGTTTTATACAGGCAGTGTTACAGTGAGAGCGTTTTATACAGGGAGTGTTACAGTGAGAGTGTTTTCTACAGGGAGTGTTACAGTGAGAGTGTTTTATACAGGTCGTGTTACAGTGATGGTGTTTTATACAGGGAGTGTTACAGTGAGGGTGTTTTATACAGAGAGTGTTACAGTGAGAGTATTTTATACAGGCAGTGTTACAGTGGGACTTATTTATACAGGGAGTGTTACCATGAGAGTCTTTTATACAGCGAGTGTTACAGTGAGCGTGTTTTATACAGGGATTGTTACAGTGAGGTTTGTTTTATACAGGGAATGTTACAGTGAATGTGTTTTATACAGGGAGTGTTACAGTGAGAGCATTTTATACAGAAGGTGTTACAGTGATAGTGTATTATACAGGGAGTGTTACAGTGAGTTTCTTTTCTATATGGAGTTTTACAGTGAGGGTGATTTAAACAGGGATTGTTACAGTGAGGGGTTTTTTTTACAGGCATTGTTACAGTGAGGGCGTTTTATACAGCAGCGCTACAGTGAGGGTCTTTTATACAGGGTGTGTTACACTGAGAGTGTTCTATACATGGAGTGTTACAGTGAGGCTGTTTTATACAGGCAGTGTCACAGTGAGAGCATTTTATACAGGGCGTGTTACAGTGAGAGTGTTTTCTACAGGGAGTGTTACAGCGTGGTTGCTTTATACAAGGAGTGTTACAGTGAGAATGATTTCTACAGGGAATGTTACAATGAGAGGAATTTATTCAGGGAGTGTTACAGTGAGGGTGATTTATGCAGGGAGTGTTACAGTGAGGGTGTTTTATACAGAGAGTTTTACATTGAGGGTTTTTTATACAGGGAGTGTTACAGTGACGGTCTTTTATACAGGGAGTGTTACAGTGAGCGTGTTATATACAGGGATTGTTACAGTGAGGTTGTTTTATACAGTGAATGTTAAAGTGAATGTATTTTATACAGGGAGTGTTACAGTGAGAGCGTTCTATACCGGGCGTTTTAAAGTCAGATCGTATTCTACAGGGAGTGTTACAGTGAGGGTGTTTTATATAGGGAGTGTTACAGTGTGTGTGTTTTATGCACAGAGTATTACAGTAAGAGTGTTTAATACAGGGAGTGTTACAGTGAGGACGTTTTATACAGGCAGCGTTACAGTGAGGGTGATTTATACAGGGTGTGTTACACTGAGAGTGTTTTATACAGGCAGTGTTACAGTGAGAGCGTTTTATACAGGAGTGTTTCAGTGAGAGCGTTTTGTACAGGGAGTTTTACAGTGAGATAGTATTATACAGGGAGTGTTACAGTGAGCGTGTTTTATATAGAGAGTGTTACAGTGAGGGTGTTTTATGCAGGGAGTGTTACAGTTAGGATGTTTTATACAGGTTGTGTTACAGTGAGGGTGTTAAATACAGGGATTGTTACAGTGAGGTTGTGTTATACAATGAATGTTACAGTGAATGTGTTTCATACAGGGAGTGTTACAGTGAGAGCGTTCTATACAGGGCGTTTTACAGTGAGATCGTATTCTACAGGGAGTGTTACAGTGAGGGTGTTTTATATAGGGAGTGTTACAGTGAGTGCGTTTTATGCTGGGAGTATTACAATAAGTGTGTTTCATACAGGGAAGTTACAGTGAGGGCGTTTTATACAGCAGCGCTACAGTGAGGGTCTTTTATACAGGGTGTGTTACACTGAGAGTGTTTTATACATGGAGTGTTACAGTGAGGCTGTTTTATACAGGCAGTGTTACAGTGAGAGCGTTTTATACAGGGCGTGTTACAGTGAGAGTGTTTTCTACAGGGAGTGTTACAGCGTGGTTGCTTTATACAAGGAGTGTTACAGTGAGAATGATTTCTACAGGGAATGTTACAGTGAGAGGAATTTATTCAGGGAGTGTTACAGTGAGGGTGATTTATGCAGGGAGTGTTACAGTGAGGGTGTTTTATACAGAGAGTTTTACATTGAGGGTTTTTTATACAGGGAGTGTTACAGTGAGCGTGTTATATACAGGGATTGTTACAGTGAGGTTGTTTTATACAGTGAATGTTACAGTGAATGTATTTTATACAGGGAGTGTTACAGTGAGAGCGTTCTATACCGGGCGTTTTACAGTGAGATTGTATTCTACAGGGAGTGTTACAGTGAGGGTGTTTTATATAGGGAGTGTTACAGTGTGTGTGTTTTATGCACAGAGTATTACAGTAAGAGTGTTTAATACAGGGAGTGTTACAGTGAGGGCGTTTTATACAGGCAGCGTTACAGTGAGGGTGTTTTATACAGGGTGTGTTACACTGAGAGTGTTTTATACATGGAGTTTTACAGTGAGTGTGTTTTATACAGGCAGTGTTACAGTGAGAGCGTTTTATACAGGGAGTGTTTCAGTGAGAGCGTTTTGTACAGGGAGTTTTACAGTGAGATAATATTATACAGGGAGGGTTACAGTGAGTGTGTTTTATATAGGGAGTGTTACAGTGAGGGTGTTTTATGCATGGAGTGTTACAGTTAGGATGTTTTATACAGGTTGTGTTACAGTGAGGGTGTTAAATACAGGGATTGTTACAGTGAGGATGTGTTATACAATGAATGTTACTGTGAATGTGTTTCATACAGGGAGTGTTACAGTGAGGGCGTTTTATACAGCAGCGCTACAGTGAGGGTCTTTTATACAGGGTGTGTTACACTGAGAGTGTTTTATACTTGGAGTGTTACAGTGAGGGTGTTTTATACAGGCAGTGTTACAGTGAGAGAGTTTTATACAGGGCGTGTTACAGTGAGAGTGTTTTCACAGGGAGTGTTACAGCGAGGATGCTTTATACAAGGAGGGTTACAGTCAGAATGATTTCTACAGGGAATGTTACAGTGAGAGGAATTTATTCAGTGAGTGTTACAGTGAGGGTGATTTATACAGGGAGTGTTACAGTTAGGATGTTTTATACAGGTTGTGTTACAGTGAGGGTGTTAAATACAGGGATTGTTACAGTGAGGGTGTTTTATACAGGAAGTGTTACAGTGAGAGCGTTTTATACAGGGAGTGTTAAAGTGAGGATGTTTTATGCCGACAGTGGTACAGTGAGAGTGTTTTATCCCGGTAGTATTACACCTAGGGTATTTTATTCAGGGAGTGTGACAGTGAGGTGTTTTATGCAGGGAGTGTTACAGTAAGAGTGTTTTATACAGGGAGTGTGACAGTGAGTGTGTTTTATACAGGGATTGTTACAGTGAGGTTGATTTCTATAGGGAGTGTTACAGCGAGAGTGCTTCATACCGTGAGTGTTAGAGTGAGGGTATTTTATACATGAATTGTTACAGTGAGAGTGTTTTATACAGGGAGTATTACAGTGAGGGTGTTTTATACAGCATGTGTTGCAGTGAGGGTGTTTTAAACAGGGAGTGTTACAGTGAGAGTGTTTTATACAGGCAGTGTTTTAGGGCGCGTGTTTTATACAGGGAGTGTTACCGTGAGAGTGTTTTATACAGGGAATGTTACAGTGGGAGTTATTTATACAGGGAGTGTTACCGTGAGGCTGTTTTATACAGGGAGTGTTACAGTGAGGCTGTTTTATACAGGAAGTGTTACAGTGTGAATGTTTTATACAGGGAGTGTTACAGTGAGGATGTTTTATGCCGACAGTGTTACAGTGAGAGAGTTTTATCCCGGTAGTTTTATACCTAGGGTATTTTATACAGGGAGTGTGACAGTGAGGGTCTTTTCTGGAGGGATTGTTACAGTGAGGGTGTTTTTACAGGGAGTGTTGCAGTGAGAGTGTTAAATAAAACGAACGTTACAGTGAAGGTGTTTTATACAGGGAATGTTACAGTGAGACCGGTTTATAAAGGTAGTGTTACAGTGAGCGTGTTTTATACAAGGAGTGTTACAGTGAGGTATTTTTATACAGTGATTGTTACAGTGCGGATTTTTCATGCAAGGAATGTTACAGTGAGGGGGTTTTATACTGGGAGTTTTACAATGAGGGTGTCTTATATAGGGAGTATTTCAGTGAGGGTGTTTTATACAGGGATTGTTATAGTGATGGTGCTTTATACTGGAAGTGTTACAGTGAGAGCGTGTTATACAGGGAGTGCTACAGTGAGGGTGTTTCATATAGGGAGTGTTACGGTGAGGGTGTTTTATATAGGGAGTGTTACAGTGAGTGTGTTTTATATAGGGAGTGTTACAGTGAGTGTGTTTTATACAGGCAGTGTTACAGTGAGAGCGTTTTATGCAGAGAGTGTTACAGTGAGGGTGTTTTATACAGAGAGTGTTACAGTGAGAGTATTTTATACAGGCAGTGTTACAGTGGGACTTATTTATACAGGGAGTGTTACCATGAGGGTGTTTTATACAGCGAGTGTTATAGTGAGTGTGTTTTATACAGGGATTGTTACAGTGAGGTTTGTTTTATACAGGGAGTGTTACAGTGAGTGTGTTTTATACTGGGATTGTTACAGTGAGGTTTTTTTCTATAGGGAGTGTTACAGCGAGAGTGCTTCATACAGTGAGTGTTAGAGTGAGGGTATTTTATACATGAATTGTTACAGTGAGAGTGTTTTATACAGGGAGTATTACAGTGAGGGTGTTTTATCCAGCATGTGTTGCAGTGAGGGTGTTTTAAACAGGGAGTGTTACAGTGAGAGTGTTTTATACAGGCAGTGTTTTAGTGAGCGTGTTTTATACAGGGAGTGTTACCGTGAGAGTGTTTTATACAGGGAATGTTACAGTGGGAGTTATTTATACAGGGAGTGTTACCGTGAGGGTGGTTTCTATAGGGAGTGTTACAGTGAGGCTGTTTTATATAGGGAGTGTTACAGTGAGGGTGTTTTATGCAGGGAGTCTTACAGTGAGTGTGTTTTATACAGGGAATGATACAGTGAGAGCGTTTTATACAGGGTTTTTACAGTGAGATAGTATTCTACAGGGAGTGTTACTGTGAGGATATTTTCTAAAGGGAATGTTACAATGAGGTTGTTTTATACAGGGAGTGTTACAGTGAGGGTGTTTTATATAGGGAGTGTTACAGTGAGGGTGTTTTATGCAGGGTGTGTTGTAGTGAGGGTGTTTTATACAGCAAGTGTTACAGTGAGGTTGTTTTAAACAAGGAGTGTTACAGTGAGAGTATTTCATATAGGGAGTGTTATAGTGAGGGTGTTTTATAAGGGGAGTGTTACAGTGAGGTTGTTTTATACCAGTAGTGTTACAGTGAGGGTGTTTTATACAGAGAGTTTTACATTGAGGGTCTTTAATACAGGGAGTGTTACAGTGAGGATGTTTTATACAGAGAGTTTTACATTGAGGGTTTTTTATACAGGGAGTGTTACAGTGAGGGTCTTTTATACAGGGAGTGTTACAGTGAGCGTGTTATATACAGGGATTGTTACAGTGAGGTTGTTTTATACAGTGAATGTTACAGTGAATGTGTTTTATACAGGGAGTGTTACAGTGAGAGCGTTCTATACCGGGCGTTTTACAGTGAGGTCGTATTCTACAGGGAGTGTTACAGTGAGGGTGTTTTATATAGGGAGTGTTACAGTGTGTGTGTTTTATGCACGGAGTATTACAGTAAGAGTGTTTAATACAGGGAGTGTTACAGTGAGGGCGTTTTATACAGGCAGCGTTACAGTGAGGGTGTTTTATACAGGGTGTGTTACACTGAGAGTGTTTTATACATGGAGTGTTACAGTGAGCGTGTTTTATACAGGCAGTGTTACAGTGAGAGCGTTTTATACAGGGAGTGTTTCAGTGAGAGCGTTTTGTACAGGGAGTTTTACAGTGAGATAGTATTATACAGGGAGTGTTACAGTGAGGATGTTTTCTATAGGGAGTGTTACAGTGAAGTTGTTTTATACAGGGAGTGTTACAGTGAGGGTGTTTTATGCAGGGAGTGTTACAGTAATACTATTTCATACAGGGAATGTTACAGTGAGGGCGTTTTATGCAGGTAGTGTTACAGTGAGGGTGTTTTATACAGGGTGTGTTACCGTGAGAGTTTTTTATACAGGGAATGTTACAGTGAGTGTGTTTTTTTGTAGGGAGTGTTACAGTGAGAGTGTTTATTACAGGGAGTGTTAACGTGAGGGTGTTTTATACAGGGAGTATTACAGTTAGGGTGTTTTGTACAGGTTGTGTTACAGTGAGGGTGTTAAATACAGGGAGTGTTACAGTGAGGGTGTTTTATACAGGAAGTGTTACAGTGAGAGCGTTTTAAACAGGGAGTGTTACAGTGAGAGTGTTTTATACAGGCAGCGTTTTAGTGAGCGTGTTTTAAACAGGGAGTGTTACCGTGAGAGTGTTTTATACAGGGAATTTTACAGTGGGAGTTATTTATACAGGGAGTGCTACCGTGAGGGTGTTTTCTATAGGGAGTGTTACAGTGAGGCTGTTTTATATAGGGAGTGTTACAGTGAGGGTGTTTTATATAGGGAGTGTTACAGTGAGGGTGTTTTATGCAGGGTGTGTTGTAGTGAGGGTGTTTTATACAGCAAGTGTTACAGTGAGGTTGTTTTAAACAAGGAGTGTTACAGTGAGAGTATTTTATACAGGGAGTGTTATAGTGAGGGTGTTTTATACAGGGAGTGTTACAGTGAGGTTGTTTTATACCAGTAGTGTAACAGTGGGGGTGTTTTATACAGAGAGTTTTACATTGAGGGTTTTTTATACAGGGAGTGTTACAGTGAGGGTCTTTTATACAGGGATTGTTACAGTGAGGTTGTTTTATACAATGAATGTTACAGTCAATGTGTTTTATACAGGGAGTGTGACAGTGAGTGTGTTTTATACTGGGATTGTTACAGTGAGGTTTTTTTCTATAGGGAGTGTTACAGCGAGAGTGCTTCATACAGTGAGTGTTAGAGTGAGGGTATTTTATACATGAATTGTTACAGTGAAAGTGTTTTATACAGCATGTGTTGCAGTGAGGGTGTTTTAAACAGGGAGTGTTACAGTGAGAGTGTTTTATACAGGCAGTGTTTTAGTGAGCGTGTTTTATACAGGGAGTGTTACCGTGAGAGTGTTTAATACATGGAATGTTACAGTGGGAGTTATTTATACAGGGAGTGTTACCGTGAGGGTGTTTTCTATAGGGAGTGTTACAGTGAGGCTGTTTTATACAGGCAGTGTTACAGTGAGGGTGTTTTATGCAGGGAGTGTGTTTTATACAGGGAATGATACAGTGAGAGCGTTTTATACAGGGTCTTTTACAGTGAGATAGTATTCTACAGGGAGTGTTACTGTGAGGATATTTTCTAAAGGGAGTGTTACAATGAGGTTGTTTTATACAGGGAGTGTTACAGTGAGGGTGTTTTATATAGGGAGTGTTACAGTGAGGGTGTTTTATGCAGGGTGTGTTGTAGTGAGGGTGTTTTATACAGCAAGTGTTACAGTGAGGTTGTTTTAAACAAGGAGTGTTACAGTGAGAGTATTTTATATAGGGAGTGTTATAGTGAGGGTGTTTTATAAGGGGAGTGTTACAGTGAGGTTGTTTTATACCAGTAGTGTTACAGTGAGGGTGTTTTATACAGAGAGTTTTACATTGAGGGTTTTTTATACAGGGAGTGTTACAGTGAGGGTCTTTTATACAGGGATTGTTACAGTGAGGTTTTATACAATGAATGTTACAGTGAATGTGTTTTATACAGGGAGTGTTACAGTGAGAGCGTTCTATACAGGGCGTTTTACAGTGAGATCATATTCTACAGGGAGTGTTACAGTGAGGGTGTTTTATATAGGGAGTGTAACAGTGAGTGCGTTTTATGCTGGGAGTATTACAATAAGAGTGTTTCATACAGGGAAGTTACAGTGAGGGCGTTTTATACAGCAGCGCTACAGTGAGGGTCTTTTATACAGGGTGTGTTACACTGAGAGTGTTTTATACATGGAGTGTTACAGTGAGGCTGTTTTATACAGGCAGTGTTACAGTGAGAGCGTTTTATACAGGGCGTGTTACAGTGAGAGTGTTTTCTACAGGGAGTGTTACAGCGTGGTTGCTTTATACAAGGAGTGTTACAGTGAGAATGATTTCTACAGGGAATGTTACAGTGAGAGGAATTTATTCAGGGAGTGTTACAGGAGGGTGATTTATGCAGGGAGTGTTACAGTGAGGGTGTTTTATACAGAGAGTTTTACATTGAGGGTTTTTTATACAGGGAGTGTTAAAGTGACGGTCTTTTATACAGGGATTGTTACAGTGAGCGTGTTATATACAGGGATTGTTACAGTGAGGTTGTTTTATACAGTGAATGTTACAGTGAATGTATTTTATACAGGGAGTGTTACAGTGAGAGCGTTCTATACCGGGCGTTTTACAGTGAGATCGTATTCTACAGGGAGTGTTACAGTGAGGGTGTTTTATATAGGGAGTGTTACAGTGTGTGTGTTTTATGCACGGAGTATTACAGTAAGAGTGTTTAATACAGGGAGTGTTACAGTGAGGGCGTTTTATACAGGCAGCGTTACAGTGAGGGTGTTTTACACAGGGTGTGTTACACTGAGAGTGTTTTATACATGGAGTCTTACAGTGAGTGTGTTTTATACAGGCAGTGTTACAGTGAGAGCGTTTTATACAGGGAGTGTTTCAGTGAGAGCTTTTTGTACAGGGAGTTTTACAGTGAGATAGTATTATACAAGGAGGGTTACAGTGAGCGTGTTTTATATAGGGAGTGTTACAGTGAGGGTGTTTTATGCAGGGAGTGTTACAGTTAGGATGTTTTATACAGGTTGTGTTACAGTAAGGGTGTTAAATACAGGGATTGTTACAGTGAGGTTGTGTTATACAATGAATGTTACAGTGAATGTGTTTCATACAGGGTGTGTTACAGTGAGGGTGTTTTATACAGCAGCGCTACAGTGAGGGTGTTTTATACAGGCAGTGCTACAGTGAGAGAGTTTTATACAGGGCGTGTTACAGTGAGAGTGTTTTCACAGGGATTGTTACAGCGAGGATGCTTTATACAAGGAGGGTTACAGTCAGAATGATTTCTACAGGGAATGTTACAGTGAGAGGAATTTATTCAGGGAGTGTTACAGTGAGGGTGATTTATACAGGGAGTGTTACAGTTAGGATGTTTTATACAGGTTGTGTTACAGTGAGGGTGTTAAATACAGGGATTGTTACAGTGAGGGTGTTTTATACAGGAAGTGTTACAGTGAGAGCGTTTTATACAGGGAGTGTTAAAGTGAGGATGTTTTATGCCGACAGTGGTACAGTGAGAGTGTTTTATCCCGGTAGTATTACACCTAGGGTATTTTATTCAGGGAGTGTGACAGTGAGGTGTTTTATGCAGGGAGTGTTACAGTAAGAGTGTTTTATACAGGGAGTGTGACAGTGAGTGTGTTTTATACAGGGATTGTTACAGTGAGGTTGATTTCTATAGGGAGTGTTACAGCGAGAGTGCTTCATACCGTGAGTGTTAGAGTGAGGGTATTTTATACATGAATTGTTACAGTGAGAGTGTTTTATACAGGGAGTATTACAGTGAGGGTGTTTTATACAGCATGTGTTGCAGTGAGGGTGTTTTAAACAGGGAGTGTTACAGTGAGAGTGTTTTATACAGGCAGTGTTTTAGGGCGCGTGTTTTATACAGGGAGTGTTACCGTGAGAGTGTTTTATACAGGGAATGTTACAGTGGGAGTTATTTATACAGGGAGTGTTACCGTGAGGCTGTTTTATATAGGGAGTGTTACAGTGAGGGTGTTTTATGCAGGGAGTGTTACAGTGAGGGTGTTTTATACAGAGAGTTTTACCTTGAGGGTTTTTTATACAGGGAGTGTTACAGTGAGGGTCTTTTATACAGGGAGTGTTACAGTGAGCGTGTTATATACAGGGATTGTTACAGTGAGGTTGTTTTATACAGTGAATGTTACAGTGAATGTGTTTTATACAGGGAGTGTTACAGTGAGAGCGTTCTATACCGGGCATTTTACAGTGAGGTCGTATTCTACAGGTAGTGTTACAGTGAGGGTGTTTTATATAGGGAGTGTTACAGTGTGTGTGTTTTATGCACGGAGTATTACAGTAAGAGTGTTTAATACAGGGAGTGTTACAGTGAGGGCGTTTTATACAGGCAGCGTTACAGTGAGGGTGTTTTATACAGGGTGTGTTACACTGAGAGTGTTTTATACATGGAGTGTTACAGTGAGCGTGTTTTATACAGGCAGTGTTACAGTGAGAGCGTTTTATACAGGGAGTGTTTCAGTGAGAGCGTTTTGTACAGGGAGTTTTACAGTGAGATAGTATTATACAGGGAGTGTTACAGTGAGGATGTTTTCTATAGGGAGTGTTACAGTGAGGGTGTTTTATGCAGGGAGTGTTACAGTAATACTATTTCATACAGGGAATGTTACAGTGAGGGTGTTTTATACAGGTAGTGTTACAGTGAGGGTGTTTTATACAGGGTGTGTTACCGTGAGAGTTTTTTATACAGGGAATGTTACAGTGAGTGTGTTTTTTTGTAGGGAGTGTTACAGTGAGAGTGTTTATTACAGGGAGTGTTAACGTGAGGGTGTTTTATACAGGGAGTATTACAGTTAGGGTGTTTTGTACAGGTTGTGTTACAGTGAGGGTGTTAAATACAGGGAGTGTTACAGTGAGGGTGTTTTATACAGGAAGTGTTACAGTGAGAGCGTTTTATACAGGCAGTGTTTTAGTGAGCGTGTTTTATACAGGGAGTGTTATCGTGAGAGTGTTTTATACAGGGAATTTTACAGTGGGAGTTATTTATACAGGGAGTGTTACCGTGAGGGTGTTTTCTATAGGGAGTGTTACAGTGAGGCTGTTTTATATAGGGAGTGTTACAGTGAGGGTGTTTTATATAGGGAGTGTTACAGTAAAAGTGTTTCACACAGGCAGTGTTACAGTGAGGGCGTTTTATACAGGGAGCATTACAGTGAGATCGTTTTATACAGGGGGTGTTACACTGAGAGTGTTTTCTACAGGGACTGTTACAGTGAGGGTGTTTTATACAGGGAGTGTTACAGTGAGAGTGTTTTATACAGGGCGTATTACAGTGAGGGTGTTTTATACAGCAAGTGTTACAGTGACGGTGTTTTATGCAGTGAGTGTAACAGTGAGAGTGTTTTATACCAGTATGTTACAGTGAGGGTGTTTTATACAGGGAGTGTTACAGTGAGGGTGTTTTATACAGGGAGTGTTACAGTGAGAGTTCTTTATACAGGGTGTGTTACCGTGAGGGTCTTTTATACAGCAAGTGCTGCAGTGAGCGTATTTTATACAGGGATTGTTACAGTGAGGGTGTTTTATATAGGGAGTGTTACAGTGAGGGTGTTTTACACAGGAAGTATTACAGTAAGAGTGTTTCATAGAGGAAGTGTTACAGTGAGGGCGTTTTATACAGGGAGCGTTAGAGTGTGAGTGTTTTATACAGGGGTTGTTACACTGAGAGTGTTTTATACAGGGACTGTTACAGAGAGGGTGTTTTATACAGGCAGTGTTACAGTGAGCGTGTTTTTTACAGGGAGGGTTACAGTGAGGGTGTTTTATGCAGGCAATGTTACAGTGAGAGTGTTTTTTTACAGGGAGTGTTACAGTGAGAGTTTTTTATACAGGGGGTGTTACAGTGAGAGTGTTTTCTACAGAGAGTGTTACAGTGAGAGTGTTTTATACAGGGAGTGTTACAGTGAGAGTGTTTTATACAGCAAGTGTTACAGTGAGGGTGTTTTATGCAGTGAGTGTAACAGTGAGAGTGTTTTATACCAGTCGTGTTACAGTGAGGGTGTTTTATACAGGGAGTGTTACAGTGAGAGTATTTTATACAGGGAGTGTTACCGTGAGGCTGTTTTATGCAGGGAGTGTTACAGTGAGGGTGTTTTATACAGAGAGTTTTACATTGAGGGTTTTTTATACAGGGAGTGTTACAGTGAGGGTCTTTTATACAGGGAGTGTTACAGTGAGCATGTTATATACAGGGATTGTTACTGTGAGGTTGTTTTATACAGTGAATGTTACAGTGAATGTGTTTTATACAGGGAGTGTTACAGTGAGAGCGTTCTATACCGGGCGTTTTACAGTGAGGTCGTATTCTACAGGGAGTGTTACAGTGAGGGTGTTTTATATAGGGAGTGTTACAGTGTGTGTGTTTTATGCACGGAGTATTACAGTAAGAGTGTTTAATACAGGGAGTATTACAGTGAGGGCATTTTATACAGGCAGCGTTACAGTGAGGGTGTTTTATATAGGGAGTGTTACAGTGAGGGTGTTTTATGCAGGGTGTGTTGTAGTGAGGGTGTTTTATACAGCAAGTGTTACAGTGAGGTTGTTTTAAACAAGGAGTGTTACAGTGAGAGTATTTTATATAGGGAGTGTTACCGTGAGGGTGTTTTCTATAGGGAGTGTTACAGTGAGGCTGTTTTATATAGGGAGTGTTACAGTGAGGGTGTTTTATGCAGGGAGTCTTACAGTGAGTGTGTTTTATACAGGGAATGATACAGTGTGAGCGTTTTATACAGGGTCTTTTACAGTGAGATAGTATTCTACAGGGAGTGTTACTGTGAGGATATTTTCTAAAGGGAGTGTTACAATGAGGTTGTTTTATACAGGGAGTGTTACAGTGAGGGTGTTTTATATAGGGAGTGTTACAGTGAGGGTGTTTTATGCAGGGTGTGTTGTAGTGAGGGTGTTTTATACAGCAAGTGTTACAGTGAGGTTGTTTTAAACAAGGAGTGTTACAGTGAGAGTATTTTATATAGGGAGTGTTATAGTGAGGGTGTTTTATAAGGGGAGTGTTACAGTGAGGTTGTTTTATACCAGTAGTGTTACAGTGAGGGTGTTTTATACAGAGAGTTTTACATTGAGGGTTTTTTATACAGGGAGTGTTACAGTGAGGGTCTTTTATACAGGGATTGTTACAGTGAGGTTTTATACAATGAATGTTACAGTGAATGTGTTTTATACAGGGAGTGTTACAGTGAGAGCGTTCTATACAGGGCGTTTTACAGTGAGATCATATTCTACAGGGAGTGTTACAGTGAGGGTGTTTTATATAGGGAGTGTAACAGTGAGTGCGTTTTATGCTGGGAGTATTACAATAAGAGTGTTTCATACAGGGAAGTTACAGTGAGGGCGTTTTATACAGCAGCGCTACAGTGAGGGTCTTTTATACAGGGTGTGTTACACTGAGAGTGTTTTATACATGGAGTGTTACAGTGAGGCTGTTTTATACAGGCAGTGTTACAGTGAGAGCGTTTTATACAGGGCGTGTTACAGTGAGAGTGTTTTCTACAGGGAGTGTTACAGCGTGGTTGCTTTATACAAGGAGTGTTACAGTGAGAATGATTTCTACAGGGAATGTTACAGTGAGAGGAATTTATTCAGGGAGTGTTACAGGAGGGTGATTTATGCAGGGAGTGTTACAGTGAGGGTGTTTTATACAGAGAGTTTTACATTGAGGGTTTTTTATACAGGGAGTGTTAAAGTGACGGTCTTTTATACAGGGATTGTTACAGTGAGCGTGTTATATACAGGGATTGTTACAGTGAGGTTGTTTTATACAGTGAATGTTACAGTGAATGTATTTTATACAGGGAGTGTTACAGTGAGAGCGTTCTATACCGGGCGTTTTACAGTGAGATCGTATTCTACAGGGAGTGTTACAGTGAGGGTGTTTTATATAGGGAGTGTTACAGTGTGTGTGTTTTATGCACGGAGTATTACAGTAAGAGTGTTTAATACAGGGAGTGTTACAGTGAGGGCGTTTTATACAGGCAGCGTTACAGTGAGGGTGTTTTACACAGGGTGTGTTACACTGAGAGTGTTTTATACATGGAGTCTTACAGTGAGTGTGTTTTATACAGGCAGTGTTACAGTGAGAGCGTTTTATACAGGGAGTGTTTCAGTGAGAGCTTTTTGTACAGGGAGTTTTACAGTGAGATAGTATTATACAAGGAGGGTTACAGTGAGCGTGTTTTATATAGGGAGTGTTACAGTGAGGGTGTTTTATGCAGGGAGTGTTACAGTTAGGATGTTTTATACAGGTTGTGTTACAGTAAGGGTGTTAAATACAGGGATTGTTACAGTGAGGTTGTGTTATACAATGAATGTTACAGTGAATGTGTTTCATACAGGGTGTGTTACAGTGAGGGTGTTTTATACAGCAGCGCTACAGTGAGGGTGTTTTATACAGGCAGTGCTACAGTGAGAGAGTTTTATACAGGGCGTGTTACAGTGAGAGTGTTTTCACAGGGATTGTTACAGCGAGGATGCTTTATACAAGGAGGGTTACAGTCAGAATGATTTCTACAGGGAATGTTACAGTGAGAGGAATTTATTCAGGGAGTGTTACAGTGAGGGTGATTTATACAGGGAGTGTTACAGTTAGGATGTTTTATACAGGTTGTGTTACAGTGAGGGTGTTAAATACAGGGATTGTTACAGTGAGGGTGTTTTATACAGGAAGTGTTACAGTGAGAGCGTTTTATACAGGGAGTGTTAAAGTGAGGATGTTTTATGCCGACAGTGGTACAGTGAGAGTGTTTTATCCCGGTAGTATTACACCTAGGGTATTTTATTCAGGGAGTGTGACAGTGAGGTGTTTTATGCAGGGAGTGTTACAGTAAGAGTGTTTTATACAGGGAGTGTGACAGTGAGTGTGTTTTATACAGGGATTGTTACAGTGAGGTTGATTTCTATAGGGAGTGTTACAGCGAGAGTGCTTCATACCGTGAGTGTTAGAGTGAGGGTATTTTATACATGAATTGTTACAGTGAGAGTGTTTTATACAGGGAGTATTACAGTGAGGGTGTTTTATACAGCATGTGTTGCAGTGAGGGTGTTTTAAACAGGGAGTGTTACAGTGAGAGTGTTTTATACAGGCAGTGTTTTAGGGCGCGTGTTTTATACAGGGAGTGTTACCGTGAGAGTGTTTTATACAGGGAATGTTACAGTGGGAGTTATTTATACAGGGAGTGTTACCGTGAGGCTGTTTTATATAGGGAGTGTTACAGTGAGGGTGTTTTATGCAGGGAGTGTTACAGTGAGGGTGTTTTATACAGAGAGTTTTACATTGAGGGTTTTTTATACAGGGAGTGTTACAGTGAGGGTCTTTTATACAGGGAGTGTTACAGTGAGCGTGTTATATACAGGGATTGTTACAGTGAGGTTGTTTTATACAGTGAATGTTACAGTGAATGTGTTTTATACAGGGAGTGTTACAGTGAGAGCGTTCTATACCGGGCATTTTACAGTGAGGTCGTATTCTACAGGTAGTGTTACAGTGAGGGTGTTTTATATAGGGAGTGTTACAGTGTGTGTGTTTTATGCACGGAGTATTACAGTAAGAGTGTTTAATACAGGGAGTGTTACAGTGAGGGCGTTTTATACAGGCAGCGTTACAGTGAGGGTGTTTTATACAGGGTGTGTTACACTGAGAGTGTTTTATACATGGAGTGTTACAGTGAGCGTGTTTTATACAGGCAGTGTTACAGTGAGAGCGTTTTATACAGGGAGTGTTTCAGTGAGAGCGTTTTGTACAGGGAGTTTTACAGTGAGATAGTATTATACAGGGAGTGTTACAGTGAGGATGTTTTCTATAGGGAGTGTTACAGTGAGGGTGTTTTATGCAGGGAGTGTTACAGTAATACTATTTCATACAGGGAATGTTACAGTGAGGGTGTTTTATACAGGTAGTGTTACAGTGAGGGTGTTTTATACAGGGTGTGTTACCGTGAGAGTTTTTTATACAGGGAATGTTACAGTGAGTGTGTTTTTTTGTAGGGAGTGTTACAGTGAGAGTGTTTATTACAGGGAGTGTTAACGTGAGGGTGTTTTATACAGGGAGTATTACAGTTAGGGTGTTTTGTACAGGTTGTGTTACAGTGAGGGTGTTAAATACAGGGAGTGTTACAGTGAGGGTGTTTTATACAGGAAGTGTTACAGTGAGAGCGTTTTATACAGGCAGTGTTTTAGTGAGCGTGTTTTATACAGGGAGTGTTATCGTGAGAGTGTTTTATACAGGGAATTTTACAGTGGGAGTTATTTATACAGGGAGTGTTACCGTGAGGGTGTTTTCTATAGGGAGTGTTACAGTGAGGCTGTTTTATATAGGGAGTGTTACAGTGAGGGTGTTTTATATAGGGAGTGTTACAGTAAAAGTGTTTCACACAGGCAGTGTTACAGTGAGGGCGTTTTATACAGGGAGCATTACAGTGAGATCGTTTTATACAGGGGGTGTTACACTGAGAGTGTTTTCTACAGGGACTGTTACAGTGAGGGTGTTTTATACAGGGAGTGTTACAGTGAGAGTGTTTTATACAGGGCGTATTACAGTGAGGGTGTTTTATACAGCAAGTGTTACAGTGACGGTGTTTTATGCAGTGAGTGTAACAGTGAGAGTGTTTTATACCAGTATGTTACAGTGAGGGTGTTTTATACAGGGAGTGTTACAGTGAGGGTGTTTTATACAGGGAGTGTTACAGTGAGAGTTCTTTATACAGGGTGTGTTACCGTGAGGGTCTTTTATACAGCAAGTGCTGCAGTGAGCGTATTTTATACAGGGATTGTTACAGTGAGGGTGTTTTATATAGGGAGTGTTACAGTGAGGGTGTTTTACACAGGAAGTATTACAGTAAGAGTGTTTCATAGAGGAAGTGTTACAGTGAGGGCGTTTTATACAGGGAGCGTTAGAGTGTGAGTGTTTTATACAGGGGTTGTTACACTGAGAGTGTTTTATACAGGGACTGTTACAGAGAGGGTGTTTTATACAGGCAGTGTTACAGTGAGCGTGCTTTTTACAGGGAGGGTTACAGTGAGGGTGTTTTATGCAGGCAATGTTACAGTGAGAGTGTTTTTTTACAGGGAGTGTTACAGTGAGAGTTTTTTATACAGGGGGTGTTACAGTGAGAGTGTTTTCTACAGAGAGTGTTACAGTGAGAGTGTTTTATACAGGGAGTGTTACAGTGAGAGTGTTTTATACAGCAAGTGTTACAGTGAGGGTGTTTTATGCAGTGAGTGTAACAGTGAGAGTGTTTTATACCAGTCGTGTTACAGTGAGGGTGTTTTATACAGGGAGTGTTACAGTGAGAGTATTTTATACAGGGAGTGTTACCGTGAGGCTGTTTTATGCAGGGAGTGTTACAGTGAGGGTGTTTTATACAGAGAGTTTTACATTGAGGGTTTTTTATACAGGGAGTGTTACAGTGAGGGTCTTTTATACAGGGAGTGTTACAGTGAGCATGTTATATACAGGGATTGTTACTGTGAGGTTGTTTTATACAGTGAATGTTACAGTGAATGTGTTTTATACAGGGAGTGTTACAGTGAGAGCGTTCTATACCGGGCGTTTTACAGTGAGGTCGTATTCTACAGGGAGTGTTACAGTGAGGGTGTTTTATATAGGGAGTGTTACAGTGTGTGTGTTTTATGCACGGAGTATTACAGTAAGAGTGTTTAATACAGGGAGTATTACAGTGAGGGCATTTTATACAGGCAGCGTTACAGTGAGGGTGTTTTATATAGGGAGTGTTACAGTGAGGGTGTTTTATGCAGGGTGTGTTGTAGTGAGGGTGTTTTATACAGCAAGTGTTACAGTGAGGTTGTTTTAAACAAGGAGTGTTACAGTGAGAGTATTTTATATAGGGAGTGTTACCGTGAGGGTGTTTTCTATAGGGAGTGTTACAGTGAGGCTGTTTTATATAGGGAGTGTTACAGTGAGGGTGTTTTATGCAGGGAGTCTTACAGTGAGTGTGTTTTATACAGGGAATGATACAGTGTGAGCGTTTTATACAGGGTCTTTTACAGTGAGATAGTATTCTACAGGGAGTGTTACTGTGAGGATATTTTCTAAAGGGAGTGTTACAATGAGGTTGTTTTATACAGGGAGTGTTACAGTGAGTGTGTTTTATATAGGGAGTGTTACAGTGAGGGTGTTTTATGCAGGGTGTGTTGTAGTGAGGGTGTTTTATACAGCAAGTGTTACAGTGAGGTTGTTTTAAACAAGGAGTGTTACAGTGAGAGTATTTTATATAGGGAGTGTTATAGTGAGGGTGTTTTATAAGGGGAGTGTTACAGTGAGGTTGTTTTATACCAGTAGTGTTACAGTGAGGGTGTTTTATACAGAGAGTTTTACATTGAGGGTTTTTTATACAGGGAGTGTTACAGTGAGGGTCTTTTATACAGGGATTGTTACAGTGAGGTTGTTTTATACAATGAATGTTACAGTGAATGTGTTTTATACAGGGAGTGTTACAGTGAGAGCGTTCTATACAGGGCGTTTTACAGTGAGATCATATTCTACAGGGAGTGTTACAGTGAGGGTGTTTTATATAGGGAGTGTAACAGTGAGTGCGTTTTATGCTGGGAGTATTACAATAAGAGTGTTTCATACAGGGAAGTTACAGTGAGGGCGTTTTATACAGCAGCGCTACAGTGAGGGTCTTTTATACAGGGTGTGTTACACTGAGAGTGTTTTATACATGGAGTGTTACAGTGAGGCTGTTTTATACAGGCAGTGTTACAGTGAGAGCGTTTTATACAGGGCGTGTTACAGTGAGAGTGTTTTCTACAGGGAGTGTTACAGCGTGGTTGCTTTATACAAGGAGTGTTACAGTGAGAATGATTTCTACAGGGAATGTTACAGTGAGAGGAATTTATTCAGGGAGTGTTACAGTGAGGGTGATTTATGCAGGGAGTGTTACAGTGAGGGTGTTTTATACAGAGAGTTTTACATTGAGGGTTTTTTATACAGGGAGTGTTACAGTGACGGTCTTTTATACAGGGATTGTTACAGTGAGCGTGTTATATACAGGGATTGTTACAGTGAGGTTGTTTTATACAGTGAATGTTACAGTGAATGTATTTTATACAGGGAGTGTTACAGTGAGAGCGTTCTATACCGGGCGTTTTACAGTGAGATCGTATTCTACAAGGAGTGTTACAGTGAGGGTGTTTTATATAGGGAGTGTTACAGTGTGTGTGTTTTATGCACGGAGTATTACAGTAAGAGTGTTTAATACAGGGAGTGTTACAGTGAGGGCGTTTTATACAGGCAGCGTTACAGTGAGGGTGTTTTACACAGGGTGTGTTACACTGAGAGTGTTTTATACATGGAGTCTTACAGTGAGTGTGTTTTATACAGGCAGTGTTACAGTGAGAGCGTTTTATACAGGGAGTGTTTCAGTGAGAGCTTTTTGTACAGGGAGTTTTACAGTGAGATAGTATTATACAAGGAGGGTTACAGTGAGCGTGTTTTATATAGGGAGTGTTACAGTGAGGGTGTTTTATGCAGGGAGTGTTACAGTTAGGATGTTTTATACAGGTTGTGTTACAGTAAGGGTGTTAAATACAGGGATTGTTACAGTGAGGTTGTGTTATACAATGAATGTTACAGTGAATGTGTTTCATACAGGGAGTGTTACAGTGAGGGTGTTTTATACAGCAGCGCTACAGTGAGGGTGTTTTATACAGGCAGTGTTACAGTGAGAGAGTTTTATACAGGGCGTGTTACAGTGAGAGTGTTTTCACAGGGATTGTTACAGCGAGGATGCTTTATACAAGGAGGGTTACAGTCAGAATGATTTCTACAGGGAATGTTACAGTGAGAGGAATTTATTCAGTGAGTGTTACAGTGAGGGTGATTTATACAGGGAGTGTTACAGTTAGGATGTTTTATACAGGTTGTGTTACAGTGAGGGTGTTAAATACAGGGATTGTTACAGTGAGGGTGTTTTATACAGGAAGTGTTACAGTGAGAGCGTTTTATACAGGGAGTGTTAAAGTGAGGATGTTTTATGCCGACAGTGGTACAGTGAGAGTGTTTTATCCCGGTAGTATTACACCTAGGGTATTTTATTCAGGGAGTGTGACAGTGAGGTGTTTTATGCAGGGAGTGTTACAGTAAGAGTGTTTTATACAGGGACTGTGACAGTGAGTGTGTTTTATACAGGGATTGTTACAGTGAGGTTGATTTCTATAGGGAGTGTTACAGCGAGAGTGCTTCATACCGTGAGTGTTAGAGTGAGGGTATTTTATACATGAATTGTTACAGTGAGAGTGTTTTATACAGGGAGTATTACAGTGAGGGTGTTTTATACAGCATGTGTTGCAGTGAGGATGTTTTAAACAGGGAGTGTTACAGTGAGAGTGTTTTATACAGGCAGTGTTTTAGGGCGCGTGTTTTATACAGGGAGTGTTACCGTGAGAGTGTTTTATACAGGGAATGTTACAGTGGGAGTTATTTATACAGGGAGTGTTACCGTGAGGCTGTTTTATATAGGGAGTGTTACAGTGTGGGTGTTTTATGCAGGGAGTGTTACAGTGAGGGTGTTTTATACAGGGAGTGTTACAGTGAGCGTGTTATATACAGGGATTGTTACAGTGAGGTTGTTTTATACAGTGAATGTTACAGTGAATGTGTTTTATACAGGGAGTGTTACAGTGAGAGCGTTCTATACCGGGCATTTTACAGTGAGGTCGTATTCTACAGGTAGTGTTACAGTGAGGGTGTTTTATATAGGGAGTGTTACAGTGTGTGTGTTTTATGCACGGAGTATTACAGTAAGAGTGTTTAATACAGGGAGTGTTACAGTGAGGGCGTTTTATACAGGCAGCGTTACAGTGAGGGTGTTTTATACAGGGTGTGTTACACTGAGAGTGTTTTATACATGGAGTGTTACAGTGAGCATGTTTTATACAGGCAGTGTTACAGTGAGAGCGTTTTATACAGGGAGTGTTTCAGTGAGAGCGTTTTGTACAGGGAGTTTTACAGTGAGATAGTATTATACAGGGAGTGTTACAGTGAGGATGTTTTCTATAGGGAGTGTTACAGTGAGGGTGTTTTATGCAGGGAGTGTTACAGTAATACTATTTCATACAGGGAATGTTACAGTGAGGGCGTTTTATACAGGTAGTGTTACAGTGAGGGTGTTTTATACAGGGTGTGTTACCGTGAGAGTTTTTTATACAGGGAATGTTACAGTGAGTGTGTTTTTTTGTAGGGAGTGTTACAGTGAGAGTGTTTATTACAGGGAGTGTTAACGTGAGGGTGTTTTATACAGGGAGTATTACAGTTAGGGTGTTTTGTACAGGTTGTGTTACAGTGAGGGTGTTAAATACAGGGAGTGTTACAGTGAGGGTGTTTTATACAGGAAGTGTTACAGTGAGAGCGTTTTAAACAGGGAGTGTTACAGTGAGAGTGTTTTATACAGGCAGTGTTTTAGTGAGCGTGTTTTATACAGGGAGTGTTATCGTGAGAGTGTTTTATACAGGGAATTTTACAGTGGGAGTTATTTATACAGGGAGTGTTACCGTGAGGGTGTTTTCTATAGGGAGTGTTACAGTGAGGCTGTTTTATATAGGGAGTGTTACAGTGAGGGTGTTTTATATAGGGAGTGTTACAGTGAGGGTGTTTTATGCAGGGTGTGTTGTAGTGAGGGTGTTTTATACAGCAAGTGTTACAGTGAGGTTGTTTTAAACAAGGAGTGTTACACTGAGCGTATTTTATACAGGGAGTGTTATAGTGAGGGTGTTTTATACAGCAAGTGTTACAGTGAGGGTGTTTTATGCAGTGAGTGTAACAGTGAGAGTGTTTTATACCAGTATGTTACAGTGAGGGTGTTTTATACAGGGAGTGTTACAGTGAGGGTGTTTTATACAGGGAGTGTTACAGTAAGAGTGTTTCATAGAGGAAGTGTTACAGTGAGGGCGTTTTATACAGGGAGCGTTAGAGTGAGGGTGTTTTATGCAGTGAGTGTAACAGTGAGAGTGTTTTATACCAGTATGTTACAGTGAGGGTGTTTTATACAGGGAGTGTTACAGTGAGGGTGTTTTATACAGGGAGTGTTACAGTGAGAGTTCTTTATACAGGGAGTGTTACCGTGAGGGTCTTTTATACAGCAAGTGCTGCAGTGAGCGTATTTTATACAGGGATTGTTACAGTGAGGGTGTTTTATATAGGGAGTGTTACAGTGAGGGTGTTTTACACAGGAAGTATTACAGTAAGAGTGTTTCATAGAGGAAGTGTTACAGTGAGGGCGTTTTATACAGGGAGCGTTAGAGTGTGAGTGTTTTATACAGGGGTTGTTACACTGAGAGTGTTTTATACAGGGACTGTTACAGAGAGGGTGTTTTATACAGGCAGTGTTACAGTGAGTGTTTTTTACAGGGAGGGTTACAGTGAGGGTGTTTTATGCAGGCAATGTTACAGTGAGAGTGTTTTTTTACAGGGAGTGTTACAGTGAGAGTGTTTTATACAGGGGGTGTTACAGTGAGAGTGTTTTCTACAGAGAGTGTTACAGTGAGAGTGTTTTATACAGGGAGTGTTACAGTGAGAGTGTTTTATACAGCAAGTGTTACAGTGAGGGTGTTTTATGCAGTGAGTGTAACAGTGAGAGTGTTTTATACCAGTCGTGTTACAGTGAGGGTGTTTTATACAGGGAGTGTTACAGTGAGAGTATTTTATACAGGGAGTGTTACCGTGAGGCTGTTTTATATAGGGAGTGTTACAGTGTGGGTGTTTTATGCAGGGAGTGTTACAGTGAGGGTGTTTTATACAGAGAGTTTTACATTGAGGGTTTTTTATACAGGGAGTGTTACAGTGAGGGTCTTTTATACAGGGAGTGTTACAGTGAGCGTGTTATATACAGGGATTGTTACTGTGAGGTTGTTTTATACAGTGAATGTTACAGTGAATGTGTTTTATACAGGGAGTGTTACAGTGAGAGCGTTCTATACCGGGCGTTTTACAGTGAGGTCGTATTCTACAGGGAGTGTTACAGTGAGGGTGTTTTATATAGGGAGTGTTACAGTGTGTGTGTTTTATGCACGGAGTATTACAGTAAGAGTGTTTAATACAGGGAGTGTTACAGTGAGGGTATTTTATACAGGCAGCGTTACAGTGAGGGTGTTTTATACAGGGTGTGTTACACTGAGAGTGTTTTATACATGGAGTGTTACAGTGAGCATGTTTTATACAGGCAGTGTTACAGTGAGAGCGTTTTATACAGGGACTGTTTCAGTGAGAGCGTTTTGTACAGGGAGTTTTACAGTGAGATAGTATTATACAGGGAGTGTTACAGTGAGGATGTTTTCTATAGGGAGTGTTACAGTGAGGGTGTTTTATGCAGGGAGTGTTACAGTAATACTATTTCATACAGGGAATGTTACAGTGAGGGCGTTTTATACAGGTAGTGTTACAGTGAGGGTGTTTTATACAGGGTGTGTTACCGTGAGAGTTTTTTATACAGGCAATGTTACAGTGAGTGTGTTTTTTTGTAGGGAGTGTTACAGTGAGAGTGTTTATTACAGGGAGTGTTAACGTGAGGGTGTTTTATACAGGGAGTATTACAGTTAGGGTGTTTTGTACAGGTTGTGTTACAGTGAGGGTGTTAAATACAGGGAGTGTTACAGTGAGGGTGTTTTATACAGGAAGTGTTACAGTGAGAGCGTTTTAAACAGGGAGTGTTACAGTGAGAGTGTTTTATACAGGCAGTGTTTTAGTGAGCGTGTTTTATACAGGGAGTGTTATCGTGAGAGTGTTTTATACAGGGAATTTTACAGTGGGAGTTATTTATACAGGGAGTGTTACCGTGAGGGTGTTTTCTATAGGGAGTGTTACAGTGAGGCTGTTTTATATAGGGAGTGTTACAGTGAGGGTGTTTTACATAGGGAGTGTTACAGTGAGGGTGTTTTATGCAGGGTGTGTTGTAGTGAGGGTGTTTTATACAGCAAGTGTTACAGTGAGGTTGTTTTAAACAAGGAGTGTTACACTGAGAGTATTTTATACAGGGAGTGTTATAGTGAGGGTGTTTTATACAGCAAGTGTTACAGTGAGGGTGTTTTATGCAGTGAGTGTAACAGTGAGAGTGTTTTATACCAGTATGTTACAGTGAGGGTGTTTTATACAGGGAGTGTTACAGTGAGGGTGTTTTATACAGGGAGTGTTACAGTAAGAGTGTTTCATAGAGGAAGTGTTACAGTGAGGGCGTTTTATACAGGGAGCGTTAGAGTGAGGGTGTTTTATGCAGTGAGTGTAACAGTGAGAGTGTTTTATACCAGTATGTTACAGTGAGGGTGTTTTATACAGGGAGTGTTACAGTGAGGGTGTTTTATACAGGGAGTGTTACAGTGAGAGTTCTTTATACAGGGAGTGTTACCGTGAGGGTCTTTTATACAGCAAGTGCTGCAGTGAGCGTATTTTATACAGGGATTGTTACAGTGAGGGTGTTTTATATAGGGAGTGTTACAGTGAGGGTGTTTTACACAGGAAGTATTACAGTAAGAGTGTTTCATAGAGGAAGTGTTACAGTGAGGGCGTTTTATACAGGGAGCGTTAGAGTGTGAGTGTTTTATACAGGGGTTGTTACACTGAGAGTGTTTTATACAGGGACTGTTACAGAGAGGGTGTTTTATACAGGCAGTGTTACAGTGAGTGTTTTTTACAGGGAGGGTTACAGTGAGGGTGTTTTATGCAGGCAATGTTACAGTGAGAGTGTTTTTTTACAGGGAGTGTTACAGTGAGAGTGTTTTATACAGGGGGTGTTACAGTGAGAGTGTTTTCTACAGAGAGTGTTACAGTGAGAGTGTTTTATACAGGGAGTGTTACAGTGAGAGTGTTTTATACAGCAAGTGTTACAGTGAGGGTGTTTTATGCAGTGAGTGTAACAGTGAGAGTGTTTTATACCAGTCGTGTTACAGTGAGGGTGTTTTATACAGGGAGTGTTACCGTGAGGCTGTTTTATATAGGGAGTGTTACAGTGTGGGTGTTTTATGCAGGGAGTGTTACAGTGAGGGTGTTTTATACAGAGAGTTTTACATTGAGGGTTTTTTATACAGGGAGTGTTACAGTGAGGGTCTTTTATACAGGGAGTGTTACAGTGAGCGTGTTATATACAGGGATTGTTACTGTGAGGTTGTTTTATACAGTGAATGTTACAGTGAATGTGTTTTATACAGGGAGTGTTACAGTGAGAGCGTTCTATACCGGGCGTTTTACAGTGAGGTCGTATTCTACAGGGAGTGTTACAGTGAGGGTGTTTTATATAGGGAGTGTTACAGTGTGTGTGTTTTATGCACGGAGTATTACAGTAAGAGTGTTTAATACAGGGAGTGTTACAGTGAGGGCATTTTATACAGGCAGCGTTACAGTGAGGGTGTTTTATACAGGGTGTGTTACACTGAGAGTGTTTTATACATGGAGTGTTACAGTGAGCATGTTTTATACAGGCAGTGTTACAGTGAGAGCGTTTTATACAGGGAGTGTTTCAGTGAGAGCGTTTTGTACAGGGAGTTTTACAGTGAGATAGTATTATACAGGGAGTGTTACAGTGAGGATGTTTTCTATAGGGAGTGTTACAGTGAGGGTGTTTTATGCAGGGAGTGTTACAGTAATACTATTTCATACAGGGAATGTTACAGTGAGGGCGTTTTATACAGGTAGTGTTACAGTGAGGGTGTTTTATACAGGGTGTGTTACCGTGAGAGTTTTTTATACAGGGAATGTTACAGTGAGTGTGTTTTTTTGTAGGGAGTGTTACAGTGAGAGTGTTTATTACAGGGAGTGTTAACGTGAGGGTGTTTTATACAGGGAGTATTACAGTTAGGGTGTTTTGTACAGGTTGTGTTACAGTGAGGGTGTTAAATACAGGGAGTGTTACAGTGAGGGTGTTTTATACAAGAAGTGTTACAGTGAGAGCGTTTTAAACAGGGAGTGTTACAGTGAGAGTTTTTTATACAGGCAGTGTTTTAGTGAGCGTGTTTTATACAGGGAGTGTTATCGTGAGAGTGTTTTATACAGGGAATTTTACAGTGGGAGTTATTTATACAGGGAGTGTTACCGTGAGGGTGTTTTCTATAGGGAGTGTTACAGTGAGGCTGTTTTATATAGGGAGTGTTACAGTGAGGGTGTTTTATATAGGGGGTGTTACAGTGAGGGTGTTTTATGCAGGATGTGTTGTAGTGAGGGTGTTTTATACATCAAGTGTTACAGTGAGGTTGTTTTAAACAAGGAGTGTTACAGTGAGAGTATTTTATACAGGGAGTGTTATAGTGAGGGTGTTTTATACAGCAAGTGTTACAGTGAGGGTGTTTTATGCAGTGAGTGTAACAGTGAGAGTGTTTTATGCCAGTATGTTACAGTGAGGGTGTTTTATACAGGGAGTGTTACAGTGAGGGTGTTTTATACAGGGAGTGTTACAGTGAGAGTTCTTTATACAGGGAGTGTTACCGTGAGGGTCATTTATACAGCAAGTGCTGCAGTGAGCGTATTTTATACAGAGATTGTTACAGTGAGGGTGTTTTATATAGGGAGTGTTACAGTGAGGGTGTTTTACACAGGAAGTATTACAGTAAGAGTGTTTCATAGAGGAAGTGTTACAGTGAGGGCGTTTTATACAGGGAGCGTTAGAGTGTGAGTGTTTTATACAGGGGTTGTTACACTGAGAGTGTTTTATACAGGGACTGTTACAGAGAGGGTGTTTTATACAGGCAGTGTTACAGTGAGTGTTTTTTACAGGGAGGGTTACAGTGAGGGTGTTTTATGCAGGCAATGTTACAGTGAGAGTGTTTTTTTACAGGGAGTGTTACAGTGAGAGTGTTTTATACAGGGGGTGTTACAGTGAGAGTGTTTTCTACAGAGAGTGTTACAGTGAGAGTGTTTTATACAGGGAGTGTTACAGTGAGAGTGTTTTATACAGCAAGTGTTACAGTGAGGGTGTTTTATGCAGTGAGTGTAACAGTGAGAGTGTTTTATACCAGTCGTGTTACAGTGAGGGTGTTTTATACAGGGAGTGTTACAGTGAGAGTATTTTATACAGGGAGTGTTACAGTGGGACTTATTTATACAGGGAGTGTTACCATTAGGGTCTTTTATACAGCGAGTGTTACAGTGAGCATGTTTTATACAGGGATTGTTACAGTGAGATTGTTTTGTACAGGGAATGTTACAGTGAATGTGTTTTATACGGGGAGTGTTTCTGTGAGAGCGTTTTATACAGGGATTTTACAGTGAGTTCGTATTATACAGGGAGTGTTAAAGTGAGCTTGTTTTATGTAAGGAGTGTTACAGTGACGGTGTTTTATACAGGGAGCGTTACAGTGAGGGTGTTTTTACACGGTGTGTTACACTGAGAGTTTTTTATACAGTGAGTTTTACTGTGAGGGTGTTTTATACAGGGAGTGTTACAGTGAGAGTGTTTTTAACAGGGAGTGTTACAGTGAGAGTGTTTTATACACGCAGTGTTACAGTGAGAGCGTTTTATACAGGGAGCGTTACAGTGAGAGTGTTTTCTACAGAGAGTGTTACATTGAGAGTGTTTTATACAGGTAGTGTAACAGTGAGAGTGTTTAATACAGGGAGTGTTGCAGTGAGAGTGTTTTATACCGGGAGAGTTACAGCGAGGGTGCTTTATACAAGGAGTGTTACAGTTAGGATGTTTTATATAGATTGTGTTACAATGAGGGTGTTATATACAGGGAGTGTTACAGTGAGGGTGTTTTATACAGGCAGTGTTACCGTGAGAGCGTTTTATACAGGGAGTGTTACAGTGAGAGTGTTTTCTACAGAGAGTGTTACATTGAGAGTGTTTTATACAGGTAGTGTAACAGTGAGAGTGTTTAATACAGGGAGTGTTACAGTGAGAGGAATTTATTCTGGGAATGTTACAGTGAGGATGTATTATACAGGGAGTGTTACAGTGAGTTTTTATTCTATATGGAGTGTTACAGTGAGGGCGTTTTAAACAGGGCTTGTTACAGTGAGGGTTTTTTTTACAGGGTTTGTTACAGTGAGAGCGTTTTATACAGGAAGTGTTACAGTGAGAGCGTTTTATACAGGGAGTGTTACAGTGCGCATGTTTTATACAGGGAGTGTTACAGTGAGGATGTTTTATGCCGGCAGTGTTACAGTGAGAGTGTTTTATCCCGGTAGTATTACACCTAAGGTATTTTATACAGGGAGTTTGATATTTTGGGTCTTTTCTGGAGGGATTACAGTGAGGATGATTTTACAGGGAGTGTTACACTGAGAGTGTTTAATACAGCGAGTATTACAGTGAAGGTGTTTTATACAGGGAATGTTACAGTGAGACCGTTTTATTCAGGGAGTATTACAGTGAGGGTGTTTTATATAGGGAGTGTTACAGTGACCGTGTTTTATACAGGGAGCGTTACAGTGAGGGTGTTTTTGCAGGTTGTGTTACACTGGCAGTTTTTTATACAGGGAGTGCTACTGTGAGGGTGTTTTATACAGGGCGTGTTACAGTGAGAGTGTTTTCACAGGGAGTGTTACAGCGAGGATGCTTTATACAAGGAGGGTTACAGTCAGAATGATTTCTACAGGGAATGTTACAGTGAGAGGAATTTATTCAGTGAGTGTTACAGTGAGGGTGATTTATACAGGGAGTGTTACAGTTAGGATGTTTTATACAGGTTGTGTTACAGTGAGGGTGTTAAATACAGGGATTGTTACAGTGAGGGTGTTTTATACAGGAAGTGTTACAGTGAGAGCGTTTTATACAGGGAGTGTTAAAGTGAGGATGTTTTATGCCGACAGTGGTACAGTGAGAGTGTTTTATCCCGGTAGTATTACACCTAGGGTATTTTATTCAGGGAGTGTGACAGTGAGGTGTGTTATGCAGGGAGTGTTACAGTAAGAGTGTTTTATACAGGGAGTGTGACAGTGAGTGTGTTTTATACAGGGATTGTTACAGTGTGGATTTTTCATGCAAGGAATGTTACAGTGAGGGGGTTTTATACTGGGAGTTTTACAATGAGGGTGTCTTATATAGGGAGTATTTCAGTGAGGGTGTTTTATACAGGGATTGTTATAGTGATGGTGCTTTATACTGGAAGTGTTACAGTGAGAGCGTGTTATACAGGGAGTGCTACAGTGAGGGTGTTTCATATAGGGAGTGTTACAGTGAGGGTGTTTTATATAGGGAGTGTTACAGTGAGTGTGTTTTATATAGGGAGTGTTACAGTGAGTGTGTTTTATACAGAGAGTGTTACAGTGAGAGTATTTTATACAGGCAGTGTTACAGTGGGACTTATTTATACAGGGAGTGTTACCATGAGGGTGTTTTATACAGCGAGTGTTATAGTGAGTGTGTTTTATACAGGGATTGTTACAGTGAGGTTTGTTTTATACAGGGAGTGTTACAGTGAGTGTGTTTTATACTGGGATTGTTACAGTGAGGTTTTTTTCTATAGGGAGTGTTACAGCGAGAGTGCTTCATACAGTGAGTGTTAGAGTGAGGGTATTTTATACATGAATTGTTACAGTGAGAGTGTTTTATACAGGGAGTATTACAGTGAGGGTGTTTTATCCAGCATGTGTTGCAGTGAGGGTGTTTTAAACAGGGAGTGTTACAGTGAGAGTGTTTTATACAGGCAGTGTTTTAGTGAGCGTGTTTTATACAGGGAGTGTTACCGTGAGAGTGTTTTATACAGGGAATGTTACAGTGGGAGTTATTTATACAGGGAGTGTTACCGTGAGGGTGGTTTCTATAGGGAGTGTTACAGTGAGGCTGTTTTATATAGGGAGTGTTACAGTGAGGGTGTTTTATGCAGGGAGTCTTACAGTGAGTGTGTTTTATACAGGGAATGATACAGTGAGAGCGTTTTATACAGGGTCTTTTACAGTGAGATAGTATTCTACAGGGAGTGTTACTGTGAGGATATTTTCTAAAGGGAGTGTTACAATGAGGTTGTTTTATACAGGGAGTGTTACAGTGAGGGTGTTTTATATAGGGAGTGTTACAGTGAGGGTGTTTTATGCAGGGTGTGTTGTAGTGAGGGTGTTTTATACAGCAAGTGTTACAGTGAGGTTGTTTTAAACAAGGAGTGTTACAGTGAGAGTATTTTATATAGGGAGTGTTATAGTGAGGGTGTTTTATAAGGGGAGTGTTACAGTGAGGTTGTTTTATACCAGTAGTGTTACAGTGAGGGTGTTTTATACAGAGAGTTTTACATTGAGGGTTTTTTATACAGGGAGTGTTACAGTGAGGGTCTTTTATACAGGGATTGTTACAGTGAGGTTGTTTTATACAATGAATGTTACAGTGAATGTGTTTTATACAGGGAGTGTTACAGTGAGAGCGTTCTATACAGGGCCTTTTACAGTGAGATCGTATTCTACAGGGAGTGTTACAGTGAGGGTGTTTTATATAGGGAGTGTAACAGTGAGTGCGTTTTATGCTGGGAGTATTACAATAAGATTGTTTCATACAGGGAAGTTACAGTGAGGGCGTTTTATACAGCAGCGCTACAGTGAGGGTCTTTTATACAGGGTGTGTTACACTGAGAGTGTTTTATACATGGAGTGTTACAGTGAGGCTGTTTTATACAGGCAGTGTTACAGTGAGAGCGTTTTATACAGGGCGTGTTACAGTGAGAGTGTTTTCTACAGGGAGTGTTACAGCGTGGTTGCTTTATACAAGGAGTGTTACAGTGAGAATGATTTCTACAGGGAATGTTACAGTGAGAGGAATTTATTCAGGGAGTGTTACAGTGAGGGTGATTTATGCAGGGAGTGTTACAGTGAGGGTGTTTTATACAGAGAGTTTTACATTGAGGGTTTTTTATACAGGGAGTGTTACAGTGACGGTCTTTTATACAGGGATTGTTACAGTGAGCGTGTTATATACAGGGATTGTTACAGTGAGGTTGTTTTATACAGTGAATGTTACAGTGAATGTATTTTATACAGGGAGTGTTACAGTGAGAGCGTTCTATACCGGGCGTTTTACAGTGAGATCGTATTCTACAGGGAGTGTTACAGTGAGGGTGTTTTATATAGGGAGTGTTACAGTGTGTGTGTTTTATGCACGGAGTATTTCAGTAAGAGTGTTTAATACAGGGAGTGTTACAGTGAGGGCGTTTTATACAGGCAGCGTTACAGTGAGGGTGTTTTATACAGGGTGTGTTACACTGAGAGTGTTTTATACATGGAGTGTTACAGTGAGTGTGTTTTATACAGGCAGTGTTACAGTGAGAGCGTTTTATACAGGGAGTGTTTCAGTGAGAGCGTTTTGTACAGGGAGTTTTACAGTGAGATAATATTATACAGGGAGGGTTACAGTGAGTGTGTTTTATATAGGGAGTGTTACAGTGAGGGTGTTTTATGCAGGGAGTGTTACAGTTAGGATGTTTTATACAGGTTGTGTTACAGTGAGGGTGTTAAATACAGGGATTGTTACAGTGAGGTTGTGTTATACAATGAATGTTACAGTGAATGTGTTTCATACAGGGAGTGTTACAGTGAGGGCGTTTTATACAGCAGCGCTACAGTGAGGGTCTTTTATACAGGGTGTGTTACACTGAGAGTGTTTTATACTTGGAGTGTTACAGTGAGGGTGTTTTATACAGGCAGTGTTACAGTGAGAGAGTTTTTTACAGGGCGTGTTACAGTGAGAGTGTTTTCACAGGGAGTGTTACAGCGAGGATGCTTTATACAAGGAGGGTTACAGTCAGAATGATTTCTACAGGGAATGTTACAGTGAGAGGAATTTATTCAGTGAGTGTTACAGTGAGGGTGATTTATACAGGGAGTGTTACAGTTAGGATGTTTTATACAGGTTGTGTTACAGTGAGGGTGTTAAATACAGGGATTGTTACAGTGAGGGTGTTTTATACAGGAAGTGTTACAGTGAGAGCGTTTTATACAGGGAGTGTTAAAGTGAGGATGTTTTATGCCGACAGTGGTACAGTGAGAGTGTTTTATCCCGGTAGTATTACACCTAGGGTATTTTATTCAGGGAGTGTGACAGTGAGGTGTTTTATGCAGGGAGTGTTACAGTAAGAGTGTTTTATACAGGGACTGTGACAGTGAGTGTGTTTTATACAGGGATTGTTACAGTGAGGTTGATTTCTATAGGGAGTGTTACAGCGAGAGTGCTTCATACCGTGAGTGTTAGAGTGAGGGTATTTTATACATGAATTGTTACAGTGAGAGTGTTTTATACAGGGAGTATTACAGTGAGGGTGTTTTATACAGCATGTGTTGCAGTGAGGGTGTTTTAAACAGGGAGTGTTACAGTGAGAGTGTTTTATACAGGCAGTGTTTTAGGGCGCGTGTTTTATACAGGGAGTGTTACCGTGAGAGTGTTTTATACAGGGAATGTTACAGTGGGAGTTATTTATACAGGGAGTGTTACCGTGAGGCTGTTTTATACAGGGAGTGTTACAGTGAGGCTGTTTTATACAGGAAGTGTTACAGTGTGAATGTTTTATACAGGGAGTGTTACAGTGAGGATGTTTTATGCCGACAGTGTTACAGTGAGAGAGTTTTATCCCGGTAGTTTTATACCTAGGGTATTTTATACAGGGAGTGTGACAGTGAGGGTCTTTTCTGGAGGGATTGTTACAGTGAGGGTGTTTTTACAGGGAGTGTTGCAGTGAGAGTGTTAAATAAAACGAACGTTACAGTGAAGGTGTTTTATACAGGGAATGTTACAGTGAGACCGGTTTATAAAGGTAGTGTTACAGTGAGAGTGTTTTATACAAGGAGTGTTACAGTGAGGTATTTTTATACAGTGATTGTTACAGTGCGGATTTTTCATGCAAGGAATGTTACAGTGAGGGGGTTTTATACTGGGAGTTTTACAATGAGGGTGTCTTATATAGGGAGTATTTCAGTGAGGGTGTTTTATACAGGGATTGTTATAGTGATGGTGCTTTATACTGGAAGTGTTACAGTGAGAGCGTGTTATACAGGGAGTGCTACAGTGAGGGTGTTTCATATAGGGAGTGTTACGGTGAGGGTGTTTTATATAGGGAGTGTTACAGTGAGTGTGTTTTATATAGGGAGTGTTACAGTGAGTGTGTTTTATACAGGCAGTGTTACAGTGAGAGCGTTTTATACAGGGAGTGTTACAGTGAGGGTGTTTTATACAGAGAGTGTTACAGTGAGAGTATTTTATACAGGCAGTGTTACAGTGGGACTTATTTATACAGGGAGTGTTACCATGAGGGTGTTTTATACAGCGAGTGTTATAGTGAGTGTGTTTTATACAGGGATTGTTACAGTGAGGTTTGTTTTATACAGGGAGTGTTACAGTGAGTGTGTTTTATACTGGGATTGTTACAGTGAGGTTTTTTTCTATAGGGAGTGTTACAGCGAGAGTGCTTCATACAGTGAGTGTTAGAGTGAGGGTATTTTATACATGAATTGTTACAGTGAGAGTGTTTTATACAGGGAGTATTACAGTGAGGGTGTTTTATCCAGCATGTGTTGCAGTGAGGGTGTTTTAAACAGGGAGTGTTACAGTGAGAGTGTTTTATACAGGCAGTGTTTTAGTGAGCGTGTTTTATACAGGGAGTGTTACCGTGAGAGTGTTTTATACAGGGAATGTTACAGTGGGAGTTATTTATACAGGGAGTGTTACCGTGAGGGTGGTTTCTATAGGGAGTGTTACAGTGAGGGTGTTTTATGCAGGGAGTCTTACAGTGAGTGTGTTTTATACAGGGAATGATACAGTGAGAGTGTTTTATACAGGGTCTTTTACAGTGAGATAGTATTCTACAGGGAGTGTTACTGTGAGGATATTTTCTAAAGGGAGTGTTACAATGAGGTTGTTTTATACAGGGAGTGTTACAGTGAGGGTGTTTTATATAGGGAGTGTTACAGTGAGGGTGTTTTATGCAGGGTGTGTTGTAGTGAGGGTGTTTTATACAGCAAGTGTTACAGTGAGGTTGTTTTAAACAAGGAGTGTTACAGTGAGAGTATTTTATATAGGGAGTGTTATAGTGAGGGTGTTTTATAAGGGGAGTGTTACAGTGAGGTTGTTTTATACCAGTAGTGTTACAGTGAGGGTGTTTTATACAGAGAGTTTTACATTGAGGGTTTTTTATACAGGGAGTGTTACAGTGAGGATGTTTTATACAGAGAGTTTTACATTGAGGGTTTTTTATACAGGGAGTGTTACAGTGAGGGTCTTTTATACAGGGAGTGTTACCATGAGAGTGTTTTATACAGGGAATTTTACAGTGGGAGTTATTTATACAGGGAGTGCTACCGTGAGAGTGTTTTCTATAGGGAGTGTTACAGTGAGGCTGTTTTATATAGGGAGTGTTACAGTGAGGGTGTTTTATATAGGGAGTGTTACAGTGAGGGTGTTTTATGCAGGGTGTGTTGTAGTGAGGGTGTTTTATACAGCAAGTGTTACAGTGAGGTTGTTTTATACCAGTAGTGTTACAGTGAGGGTGTTTTATACAGAGAGTTTTACATTGAGGGTTTTTTATACAGGGAGTGTTACAGTGAGGATGTTTTATACAGAGAGTTTTACATTGAGGGTTTTTTATACAGGGAGTGTTACAGTGAGGGTCTTTTATACAGGGAGTGTTACAGTGAGCTTGTTATATACAGGGATTGTTACAGTGAGGTTGTTTTATACAGTGAATGTTACAGTGAATGTGTTTTATACAGGGAGTGTTACAGTGAGAGCGTTCTATACCGGGCGTTTTACAGTGAGGTCGTATTCTACAGGGAGTGTTACAGTGAGGGTGTTTTATATAGGGAGTATTACAGTGTGTGTGTTTTATGCACGGAGTATTACAGTAAGAGTGTTTAATACAGGGAGTGTTACAGTGAGGGCGTTTTATACAGGCAGCGTTACAGTGAGGGTGTTTTATACAGGGTGTGTTACACTGAGAGTGTTTTATACATGGAGTGTTACAGCGAGCGTGTTTTATACAGGCAGTGTTACAGTGAGAGCGTTTTATACAGGGAGTGTTTCAGTGAGAGCGTTTTGTACAGGGAGTTTTACAGTGAGATAGTATTATACAGGGAGTGTTACAGTGAGGATGTTTTCTATAGGGAGTGTTACAGTGAAGTTGTTTTATACAGGGAGTGTTACAGTGAGGGTGTTTTATGCAGGGAGTGTTACAGTAATACTATTTCATACAGGGAATGTTACAGTGAGGGCGTTTTATACAGGTAGTGTTACAGTGAGGGTGTTTTATACAGGGTGTGTTACCGTGAGAGTTTTTTATACAGGGAATGTTACAGTGAGTGTGTTTTTTTGTAGGGAGTGTTACAGTGAGAGTGTTTATTACAGGGAGTGTTAACGTGAGGGTGTTTTATACAGGGAGTATTACAGTTAGGGTGTTTTGTACAGGTTGTGTTACAGTGAGGGTGTTAAATACAGGGAGTGTTACAGTGAGGGTGTTTTATACAGGAAGTGTTACAGTGAGAGCGTTTTAAACAGGGAGTGTTACAGTGAGAGTGTTTTATACAGGCAGTGTTTTAGTGAGCGTGTTTTATACAGGGAGTGTTACCATGAGAGTGTTTTATACAGGGAATTTTACAGTGGGAGTTATTTATACAGGGAGTGCTACCGTGAGGGTGTTTTCTATAGGGAGTGTTACAGTGAGGCTGTTTTATATAGGGAGTGTTACAGTGAGGGTGTTTTATATAGGGAGTGTTACAGTGAGGGTGTTTTATGCAGGGTGTGTTGTAGTGAGGGTGTTTTATACAGCAAGTGTTACAGTGAGGTTGTTTTAAACAAGGAGTGTTACAGTGAGAGTATTTTATACAGGGAGTGTTATAGTGAGGGTGTTTTATACAGGGAGTGTTACAGTGAGGTTGTTTTATACCAGTAGTGTAACAGTGGGGGTGTTTTATACAGAGAGTTTTACATTGAGGGTTTTTTATACAGGGAGTGTTACAGTGAGGGTCTTTTATACAGGGATTGTTACAGTGAGGTTGTTTTATACAATGAATGTTACAGTGAATGTGTTTTATACAGGGAGTGTGACAGTGAGTGTGTTTTATACTGGGATTGTTACAGTGAGGTTTTTTTCTATAGGGAGTGTTACAGCGAGAGTGCTTCATACAGTGAGTGTTAGAGTGAGGGTATTTTATACATGAATTGTTACAGTGAGAGTGTTTTATACAGCATGTGTTGCAGTGAGGGTGTTTTAAACAGGGAGTGTTACAGTGAGAGTGTTTTATACAGGCAGTGTTTTAGTGAGCGTGTTTTATACAGGGAGTGTTACCGTGAGAGTGTTTAATACATGGAATGTTACAGTGGGAGTTATTTATACAGGGAGTGTTACCGTGAGGGTGTTTTCTATAGGGAGTGTTACAGTGAGGCTGTTTTATACAGGCAGTGTTACAGTGAGGGTGTTTTATGCAGGGAGTGTGTTTTATACAGGGAATGATACAGTGAGAGCGTTTTATACAGGGTCTTTTACAGTGAGATAGTATTCTACAGGGAGTGTTACTGTGAGGATATTTTCTAAAGGGAGTGTTACAATGAGGTTGTTTTATACAGGGAGTGTTACAGTGAGGGTGTTTTATATAGGGAGTGTTACAGTGAGGGTGTTTTATGCAGGGTGTGTTGTCGTGAGGGTGTTTTATACAGCAAGTGTTACAGTGAGGTTGTTTTAAACAAGGAGTGTTACAGTGAGAGTATTTTATATAGGGAGTGTTACCGTGAGGGTGTTTTCTATAGGGAGTGTTACAGTGAGGCTGTTTTATATAGGGAGTGTTACAGTGAGGGTGTTTTATGCAGGGAGTCTTACAGTGAGTGTGTTTTATACAGGGAATGATACGTGAGAGCATTTTATACAGGGTCTTTTACAGTGAGATAGTATTCTACAGGGAGTGTTACTGTGAGGATATTTTCTAAAGGGAGTGTTACAATGAGGTTGTTTTATACAGGGAGTGTTACAGTGAGGGTGTTTTATATAGGGAGTGTTACAGTGAGGGTGTTTTATGCAGGGTGTGTTGTAGTGAGGGTGTTTTATACAGCAAGTGTTACAGTGAGGTTGTTTTAAACAAGGAGTGTTACAGTGAGAGTATTTTATATAGGGAGTGTTATAGTGAGGGTGTTTTATAAGGGGAGTGTTACAGTGAGGTTGTTTTATACCAGTAGTGTTACAGTGAGGGTGTTTTATACAGAGAGTTTTACATTGAGGGTTTTTTATACAGGGAGTGTTACAGTGAGGGTCTTTTATACAGGGATTGTTACAGTGAGGTTGTTTTATACAATGAATGTTACAGTGAATGTGTTTTATACAGGGAGTGTTACAGTGAGAGCGTTCTATACAGGGCCTTTTACAGTGAGATCGTATTCTACAGGGAGTGTTACAGTGAGGGTGTTTTATATAGGGAGTGTAACAGTGAGTGCGTTTTATGCTGGGAGTATTACAATAAGATTGTTTCATACAGGGAAGTTACAGTGAGGGCGTTTTATACAGCAGCGCTACAGTGAGGGTCTTTTATACAGGGTGTGTTACACTGAGAGTGTTTTATACATGGAGTGTTACAGTGAGGCTGTTTTATACAGGCAGTGTTACAGTGAGAGCGTTTTATACAGGGCGTGTTACAGTGAGAGTGTTTTCTACAGGGAGTGTTACAGCGTGGTTGCTTTATACAAGGAGTGTTACAGTGAGAATGATTTCTACAGGGAATGTTACAGTGAGAGGAATTTATTCAGGGAGTGTTACAGTGAGGGTGATTTATGCAGGGAGTGTTACAGTGAGGGTGTTTTATACAGAGAGTTTTACATTGAGGGTTTTTTATACAGGGAGTGTTACAGTGACGGTCTTTTATACAGGGATTGTTACAGTGAGCGTGTTATATACAGGGATTGTTACAGTGAGGTTGTTTTATACAGTGAATGTTACAGTGAATGTATTTTATACAGGGAGTGTTACAGTGAGAGCGTTCTATACCGGGCGTTTTACAGTGAGATCGTATTCTACAGGGAGTGTTACAGTGAGGGTGTTTTATATAGGGAGTGTTACAGTGTGTGTGTTTTATGCACGGAGTATTACAGTAAGAGTGTTTAATACAGGGAGTGTTACAGTGAGGGCGTTTTATACAGGCAGCGTTACAGTGAGGGTGTTTTACACAGGGTGTGTTACACTGAGAGTGTTTTATACATGGAGTCTTACAGTGAGCTTGTTTTATACAGGCAGTGTTACAGTGAGAGCGTTTTATACAGGGAGTGTTTCAGTGAGAGATTTTTGTACAGGGAGTTTTACAGTGAGATAGTATTATACAAGGAGGGTTACAGTGAGCGTGTTTTATATAGGGAGTGTTACAGTGAGGGTGTTTTATGCAGGGAGTGTTACAGTGAGTGTGTTTTATACAGGGATTGTTACAGTGAGGTTGATTTCTATAGGGAGTGTTACAGCGAGAGTGCTTCATACCGTGAGTGTTAGAGTGAGGGTATTTTATACATGAATTGTTACAGTGAGAGTGTTTTATACAGGGAGTATTACAGTGAGATGTTTTATACAGCATGTGTTGCAGTTAGGATGTTTTATACAGGTTGTGTTACAGTAAGGGTGTTAAATACAGGCATTGTTACAGTGAGGTTGTGTTATGCAATGAATGTTACAGTGAATGTGTTTCATACAGGGAGTGTTACAGTGAGGGCGTTTTATACAGCAGCGCTACAGTGAGGGTGTTTTATACAGGCAGTGTTACAGTGAGAGAGTTTTATACAGGGCGTGTTACAGTGAGAGTGTTTTCACAGGGATTGTTACAGCGAGGATGCTTTATGCAAGGAGGGTTACAGTCAGAATGATTTCTACAGGGAATGTTACAGTGAGAGGAATTTATTCAGGGAGTGTTACAGTGAGGGTGATTTATACAGGGAGTGTTACAGTTAGGATGTTTTATACAGGTTGTGTTACAGTGAGGGTGTTAAATACAGGGATTGTTACAGTGAGGGTGTTTTATACAGGAAGTGTTACAGTGAGAGCGTTTTATACAGGGAGTGTTAAAGTGAGGATGTTTTATGCCGACAGTGGTACAGTGAGAGTGTTTTATCCCGGTAGTATTACACCTAGGGTATTTTATTCAGGGAGTGTGACAGTGAGGTGTTTTATGCAGGGAGTGTTACAGTAAGAGTGTTTTATACAGGGAGTGTGACAGTGAGTGTGTTTTATACAGGGATTGTTACAGTGAGGTTGATTTCTATAGGGAGTGTTACAGCGAGAGTGCTTCATACAGTGAGTGTTAGAGTGAGGGTATTTTATACATGAATTGTTACAGTGAGAGTGTTTTATACAGGGAGTATTACAGTGAGGGTGTTTTATACAGCATGTGTTGCAGTGAGGGTGTTTTAAACAGGGAGTGTTACAGTGAGAGTGTTTTATACAGGCAGTGTTTTAGGGCACGTGTTTTATACAGGGAGTGTTACCGTGAGAGTGTTTTATACAGGGAATGTTACAGTGGGAGTTATTTATACAGGGAGTGTTACCGTGAGGCTGTTTTATATAGGGAGTGTTACAGTGTGGGTGTTTTATGCAGGGAGTGTTACAGTGAGGGTGTTTTATACAGAGAGTTTTACATTGAGGGTTTTTTATACAGGGAGTGTTACAGTGAGGGTCTTTTATACAGGGAGTGTTACTGTAAGCGTGTTATATACAGGGATTGTTACAGTGAGGTTGTTTTATACAGTGAATGTTACAGTGAATGTGTTTTATACAGGGAGTGTTACAGTGAGAGCGTTCTATACCGGGCATTTTACAGTGAGGTCGTATTCTACAGGTAGTGTTACAGTGAGGGTGTTTTATATAGGGAGTGTTACAGTGTGTGTGTTTTATGCACGGAGTATTACAGTAAAGTGTTTAATACAGGGAGTGTTACAGTGAGGGCGTTTTATACAGGCAGCGTTACAGTGAGGGTGTTTTATACAGGGTGTGTTACACTGAGAGTGTTTTATACATGGAGTGTTACAGTGAGCATGTTTTATATAGGCAGTGTTACAGTGAGAGCGTTTTATACAGGGAGTGTTTCAGTGAGAGCGTTTTGTACAGGGAGTGTTACAGTAATACTATTTCATACAGGGAATGTTACAGTGAGGGCGTTTTATACAGGTAGTGTTACAGTGAGGGTGTTTTATACAGGGTGTGTTACCGTGAGAGTTTTTTATACAGGGAATGTTACAGTGAGTGTGTTTTTTTGTAGGGAGTGTTACAGTGAGAGTGTTTATTACAGGGAGTGTTAACGTGAGGGTGTTTTATACAGGGAGTATTACAGTTAGGGTGTTTTGTACAGGTTGTGTTACAGTGAGGGTGTTAAATACAGGGAGTGTTACAGTGAGGGTGTTTTATACAGGAAGTGTTACAGTGAGAGCGTTTTAAACAGGGAGTGTTACAGTGAGAGTGTTTTATACAGGCAGTGTTTTAGTGAGCGTGTTTTATACAGGGAGTGTTATCGTGAGAGTGTTTTATACAGGGAATTTTACAGTGGGAGTTATTTATACAGGGAGTGTTACCGTGAGGGTGTTTTCTATAGGGAGTGTTACAGTGAGGCTGTTTTATATAGGGAGTGTTACAGTGAGGGTGTTTTATATAGGGAGTGTTACAGTGAGGGTGTTTTATGCAGGGTGTGTTGTAGTGAGGGTGTTTTATACAGCAAGTGTTACAGTGAGGTTGTTTTAAACAAGGAGTGTTACAGTGAGAGTATTTTATACAGGGAGTGTTATAGTGAGGGTGTTTTATACAGGGAGTGTTACAGTGAGGTTGTTTTATACCAGTAGTGTAACAGTGGGGGTGTTTTATACAGAGAGTTTTACATTGAGGGTTTTTTATACAGGGAGTGTTACAGTGAGGGTCTGTTATACAGGGATAGTTACAGTGAGGTTGTTTTATACAATGAATGTTACAGTGAATGTGTTTCATACAGGGAGTGTTACAGTGACAGCGTTCTATACAGGGCGTTTTACAGTGAGATCGTATTCTACAGGGAGTGTTACAGTGAGGGTGTTTTATATAGGGAGTGTTACAGTGAGTGTGTTTTGTGCAGGGAGTATTACAATAAGAGTTTTTCATACAGGGAGTGTTACAGTGAGGGCATTTTATACAGCAGCGCTACAGTGAGGGTCTTTTATACAGGGTGTGTTACACTGAGAGTGTTTTATACATGGAGTGTTACAGTGAGGCTGTTTTATACAGGCAGTGTTACAGTGAGAGCGTTTTATACAGGGCGTGTTACAGTGAGAGTGTTTTCTACAGGGAGTGTTACAGCGTGGTTGCTTTATACAAGGAGTGTTACAGTGAGAATGATTTCTACAGGGAATGTTACAGTGAGAGGAATTTATTCAGGGAGTTTTACAGTGAGGGTGATTTATACAGGGAGTGTTACAGTTAGGATGTTTTATACAGGTTGTGTTACAGTGAGGGTGTTAAATACAGGGATTGTTACAGTGAGGTTGTGTTATACAATGAATGTTACAGTGAATGTGTTTTATACAGGGAGTGTTACAGTGAGAGCGTTCTATACAGGGCGTTTCACAGTGAGATTGTATTCTACAGGGAGTATTACAGTCAGAGTGTTTCATACAGGGAGTGTTACAGTGAGGGCGTTTTATACAGCAGCGCTACAGTGAGAGTCTTTTATACAGGGTGTGTTACACTGAGAGTGTTTTATACATGGAGTATTACAGTGAGGGTGTTTTATACAGGCAGTGTTACAGTGCGAGCGTTTTATACAGGGCGTGTTACAGTGAGAGTGTTTTCTACAGGGAGTGTTACAGCGAGGACGCTTTATACAAGGAGTGTTACAGTGAGAATGTTTTCTGCAGGGAATGTTACAGTGAGGGTCTTTTATACAGCGAGTGTTACAGTGAGCGTGTTTTATACAGGGATTGTTACAGTGAGGTTGTTTTATACAATGAATGTTACAGTGAATGTGTTTTATACAGGGAGTGTTACAGTGAGAGCGTTCTACACAGGGCTTTTTACAGTGAGATCGTATTCTACAGGGAGTGTTACAGCGTGGTTTCTTTATACAAGGAGTGTTACAGTGAGAATGATTTCTACAGGGAATGTTACAGTGAGAGGAATTTATTCAGGGAGTGTTACAGTGAGGGTGATTTAATCAGGGAGTGTTACAGTTAGGATGTTTTATACAGGTTGTGTTACAGTGAGGGTGTTAAATACAGGGATTGTTACAGTGAGGTTGTGTTATACAATGAATGTTACAGTGAATGTGTTTTATACAGGGAGTGTTACAGTGAGAGCGTTCTATACAGGGCGTTTCACAGTGAGATTGTATTCTACAGGGAGTATTACAGTCAGAGTGTTTCATACAGGGAGTGTTACAGTGAGGGCTTTTTATACAGCAGCGCTACAGTGAGAGTCTTTTATACAGGGTGTGTTACACTGAGAGTGTTTTATACATGGAGTGTTACAGTGAGGGTGTTTTTTCAGGCAGTGTTACAGTGAGAGCGTTTTATACAGGGCGTGTTAAAGTGAGAGTGTTTTCTACAGGGAGTGTTACAGCGAGGATGCTTTATACAAGGAGTGTTACAGTGAGAATGATTTCTACAGGGAATGTTACTGTGAGAGGAATTTATTCAGAGAGTGTTACAGTGAGGGTGATTTATACAGGGAGTGTTACAGTTAGGATGTTTTATACAGGTTGTGTTACAGTGAATGTGTTTTATACAGGGAGTGTTACAGTGAGAGCGTTCTATACCGGGCGTTTCACAGTGAGATCGTATTCTACAGGGAGTGTTACAGTGAGGGTGTTTTATATAGGGAGTGTTACAGTGTGTGTGTTTTATGCACGGAGTATTACAGTAAGAGTGTTTAATACAGGGAGTGTTACAGTGAGAGCGTTTTATACAGGCAGCATTACAGTGAGGGTCTTTTATACAGGGTGTGTTACACTGAGAGTGTTTTATACATGGAGTGTTACAGTGAGTGTGTTTTATACTGGCAGTGTTACAGTGAGAGCGTTTTATACAGGGAGTGTTTCAGTGAGAGCGTTTTGTACAGTGAGTTTTACAGTGAGATAGTAATATACAGGGAGTGTTACAGTGAGGATGTTTTCTATAGGGAGTGTTACAGTGAAGTTGTTTTATACAGGGAGTGTTACAGTGAGCGTGTTTTATATAGGGAGTGTTACAGTGAGGGTGTTTTATGCAGGGAGTGTTACAGTAATACTGTTTCATATAGGGAGTGTTACAGTGAGGGTGTTTTATGCAGGGAGTGTTACAGTAATACTGTTTCATATAGGGAGTGTTACAGTGAGGGCGTTTTATACAGGTAGTGTTACAGTGAGGGTGTTTTATACAGGGTGTGTTACCGTGAGAGTTTTTTATACAGGGAATGTTACAGTGAGTGTGTTTTTTTATAGGGAGTGTTACAGTGAGAGTGTTTATTACAGGGAGTGTTACAGTGAGGGTTTTTTATACATGGAGTGTTAACGTGAGGGTGTTTTATACAGGGAGTATTTCAGTTAGGGTGTTTTCTACAGGGAATGTTACAGTGAGAGTGTTTTATACAGGGAGTGTTACCGGGAGAGTGTTTTATACAGGGAGTGTTACAGTGAGAGTGTTTTATACAGGGATTGTTACAATGAGAGCGTTTTATAAGTAATTGTTACAGTGAGGGTTTTTTCTATTGTGATTGTTACAGTGAGGCTGTTTTATACAGGGAGTGTTACAGTAAGGGTGTTTTATAAACGGAGTATTACAGTGAGGTGTTTTATGCAGGGAGTGTTACAGTAACAGTGTTTCACACTGTGAGTGTTACAGTAAGGGTGTTTTATACAGGGTGTGTTACAGTGAGAGTGTTTTATCCAGGAACTGTTACACTGAGGGTGTTTTGTACAGGGACTGTTACAGTGAGAGTGTTTTATACAGGAAGTGTTACCGTGAGAGTGTTTTATACAGGGAGTGTTACAGTGAGAGTGTTTTATACAGGCAGTGTTTCAGTGAGGGCACTTTATAAAATGAGTGTTACAGTGAGAATGATTTATAGAGGGAGTGTTACAGTGGAGTATTTTAAACAGGGAGTGTTACAGTGAGGGTGTTTTATACAGGGAGTGTTACAGTGAGAGTATTTTATACAGGGAGTGTTACAGTGAGAGTTCTTTATACAGCGAGTGTTACAGTGAGAATGATTTATACAGGGAGTGTTACAGTGAGTGTTTTTTTTACAGGGAGTGTTACAGTGAGGGTGTTTTATACAGGGAGTGTTACAGTGAGTGTGTTTTTTACAGGGAGTTTTACGGTGAGGGTGTTTTCTATATGGAGTGTTACAGTGAGGTTCTTTTATACTGTAAGTGTTACAGTGAGGGTGTTTTATACAGGGAGTGTTACAGTGAGAATGTTTTGTAGAAGTAGTGTTACAGTGAGAGTGCTTCATACAGTGACTGTTAGAGGGAGGGTCTTTTATACAGGATTTGTTACAGTGAGAGTGTTTTATACAGGGAGTATTACAGTGAGGATGTTTTATACAGCAAGTTTTACAGTGAGGGTGTTTTATGCAGTGAGTGTAACAGTGATAGTGTTTTATACCAGTAGTGATACTGTGAGGGTGTTTTATACAGCGACTGTTACAAGTGAGGGTGCTTTATACTGTGAGTGTTACAGTGAGAGTGTTTTCTACAGGGAGTGTTACAGTGAGAGCGTTTTCTACAGGAAGTGTTACCGTGAGAGTGTTTTATACAGGGAGTGTTACAGTGAGAGTGTTTTATACAGGGAGTGTTACAGTGAGGGCACTTTATGCAATGAGTGTTACAGTGAGAATGATTTATAGAGGGAGTGTTACAGTGAGAGTATTTTATACAGGGAGTGTTACAGTGAGGGTGTTTTATACAGGGAGTGTTACAGTGAGAGTGTTTTATACAGGGAGTGTTACAGTGAGGGCACTTTATACAGTGAGTGTTACAGTGAGAATGATTTATAGAGGGAGTGTTACAGTGAGAGTATTTTATACAGGGAGTGTTACAGTGAGGGTGTTTTATACAGGGAGTGTTACAGTGAGGGTGTTTTATACAGGGAGTGTTACAGTGAGTGTGTTTTTTACAGGGAGTTTTACGGTGAGGGTGTTTTCTATATGGAGTGTTACAGTGAGGTTCTTTTATACTGTAAGTGTTACAGTGAGGGTGTTTTATACAGGGAGTGTTACAGTGAGAATGTTTTGTAGAAGTAGTGTTACAGTGAGAGTGCTTCATACAGTGACTGTTAGAGGGAGGGTCTTTTATACAGGATTTGTTACAGTGAGAGTGTTTTATACAGGGAGTATTACAGTGAGGATGTTTTATACAGCAAGTTTTACAGTGAGGGTGTTTTATGCAGTGAGTGTAACAGTGATAGTGTTTTATACCAGTAGTGATACTGTGAGGGTGTTTTATACAGCGACTGTTACAAGTGAGGGTGCTTTATACTGTGAGTGTTACAGTGAGAGTGTTTTCTACAGGGAGTGTTACAGTGAGAGCGTTTTCTACAGGAAGTGTTACCGTGAGAGTGTTTTATACAGGGAGTGTTACAGTGAGAGTGTTTTATACAGGGAGTGTTACAGTGAGGGCACTTTATACAATGAGTGTTACAGTGAGAATGATTTATAGAGGGAGTGTTACAGTGAGAGTATTTTATACAGGGAGTGTTACAGTGAGGGTGTTTTATACAGGGAGTGTTACAGTGAGAGTATTTTATACAGGGAGTGTTACAGTGAGAGTTCTTTATACAGGGAGTGTTACCATAAGGGTGTTTTATACAGCGAGTGCTGCAGTGAGCGTATTTTATACAGGGATTGTTACAGTGAGGTTGTTTTATACAAGGAGTGTTACAGTGAAGGTGTTTTATACAGGCAGTGTTACAGTGAGAGCGTTTTATACAGTGAGTGTTACAGTGAGGATGTTTTATGCCGGCAGTGTTACAGGGAGAGTGTTTTATTCCGGTAGTATTACACCTAAGGTATTTTATACAGGGAGTTTGATATTTTGGGTCTTTTCTGGAGGGATTACAGTGAGGATGATTTTACAGGGAGTGTTACAGTGAGACTGTTTAATACAGCGAGTATTGCAGTGAATGTGTTTTATACAGGGAATGTTACAGTGAGACCATTTTATACAGGGAGTATTACAGTGAGGGTGTTTTATATAGGGAGTGTTACAGTGACCGTGTTTTATACAGGGAGCATTACAGTGAGGGTGTTTTTGCAGGTTGTGTTACACTGGCAGTTTTTTATACAGGGAGTGTTACAGTGAGGGTGTTTCATACAGGGAGTGTTACAGTAAGGGTGTTTTATACAGGGTGTGTTACAGTGAGAATGTTTTATCCAGGGACTGTTACAGTGAGGGTGTTTTATATAGGGAGTGTTACAGTGAGAGTGTATTATACAGGGAGTGTTACAGTGATAGCGTTTTCTACAGGGAGTGTTACAGTGAGAGCGTTTTATACAGGAAATGTTACCGAGAGAGTGTTTTACACATGTAGTGTTACAGTGGGGGTGTTTTATACAAGGAGTTTTACAGAGAGAATGATTTATGCAGGGAGTGTTACAGTGAGGGTGTTTTATGTAGTGAGAGTTACAGTGAGGGTGTTTTATGCAGGGAGTGTTACAGTAAGAATGTTTCATACAGGGAGTGTTACAGTTAGGGTGTTTTATACAGGATGTGTTACAGTGAGAGTGTTTTATCCAGGGACTGTTACAGTGAGGTTGTTTTATACAGGGAGCGTTACAATGAGGGTGTTTTTACAGGTTGTGTTACATTGAGAAAGTTTTATAAAGGGAGTGTGACAGTGAGGGTGTTTTTTACAGGGAGTGTTACAGTGAGGGTGTTTTATACAGGCAGTGTTACAGTGAGAGCGTTTTATACAGGGGGTGTTACAGTGAGAGTGTTTTCTACAGGGAGTGTTACAGTGAGGGTGTTTTATACAGGGAGTGTTACAGTGTGAGTGTTTTATGCAGGGAGTATTACAGTGAGGGTGTTTTATACAGCAAGTGTTACAGTGAGGGTGGTTTATGCAGTGAGTGTAACAGTGAGAGTGTTTTATACCAGTAGTGTTACAGTGAGGGTGTTTTATACAGGGAGTATTACAGTGAGAGTATTTTATACAGGGAGTGTTACAGTGAGAGCGTTTTATACAGGGAGTTTTACAGTGAGATCGTATTTTACAGGGAGTGTTACAGTGAGGGTGTTTTCTATAGGGACTGTTACAATGAGATTGTTTTATACATGGAGTGTTACAATGAGGGTGTTTTATATAGAGAGTGTTACAGTGAGGGTGTTTTATGCAGGGAGTGTTACAGTAAAAGTGTTTCACACAGGGAGTGTTACCGTGAGGGCGCTTTATACAGGGAGCATTACAGTGAGAGCGTTTTATACAGGGGGTGTTACAGTGAGAGTATTTTATACAGGGAGTGTTCCAGTGAGAGCGTTTTATATAGGGAGTATTACAGTGAGATCGTATTATACAGGGAGTGTTACAGTGAGATGTTTTCTATAGGGACTGTTACAATGAGGTTGTTTTATACAGCGAGTGTAACAGTGAGAGTGTTTTATACCAGTAGTGTTCCAGTGAGGGTGTTTTATACAGCGAGTGTTACAGTAAGGGTGTTTTATACAGGGAGTGTTACAGTGAGAGTATTTTATACTGGGAGTGTTACAGTGAGAGCGATTTATACAGGGAGTATTACAGTGAGATCGTATTATACAGGGAGTGTTACAGTGAGGGTGTTTTCTATTGGGACTGTTACAATGAGGTTGTTTTATACAGGGAGTGTTACAGTGAGGACGTTTTATATAGGGAGTGTTACAGTGAGGGTGTTTTATGCAGTGAGTGTTACAGTAAAAGTGTTTCACACAGGGAGTGTTACAGTGAGGGCTTTTTATACAGGGAGCATTACAGTGAGAGCGTTTTATACAGGGGGTGTTACACTGAGAGTGTTTTCTACAGGGACTGTTACAGTGAGGGTGTTTTATACAGGGAGTGTTACAGTGAGAGTGTTTTATACAGGGCGTATTACAGTGAGGTTGTTTTATACAGCAAGTGTTACAGTGAGGGTGTTTTATGCAGTGAGTGTAACAGTGAGAGTGTTTTATACCAGTATGTTACAGTGAGTGTGTTTTATACAGGGAGTGTTACAGTGAGGGTGTTTTATACAGGGAGTGTTACAGTGAGAGTATTTTATACAGGAACTGTTACAGTGAGAGTTCTTTATACAGGGAGTGTTACCGTGAGGGTCTTTTATACAGCGAGTGCTGCAGTGAGCGTATTTTATACAGGGATTGTTACAGTGAGGTTGTATTATACAGGGAGTGTTACAGTGAGGGTGTTTTATATAGGGAGTGTTACAGTGAGGGTGTTTTATGCAGAGAGCTTTAGAATGTGAGCGTTTTATACAGGGGTTGTTACACTGAGACTGTTTTCTACAGGGAGTGTTACAGAGAGGGTGTTTTATACAGGGAGTTTTACAGTGAGAATGTTTTGTAGAAGTAGTGTTACAGTGAGAGTGCTTCATACAGTGACTGTTAGAGTGGAGGGTCTTTTATACAGGATTTGTTTACAGTGAGAGTGTTTTATACAGGGAGTATTACAGTGAGTGTGTTTTTTTACAGGGAGTGTTACAGTGAGTGTGTTTTATACAGGGAGTGTTACAGTGAGTGTGTTTTTTACAGGGAGTGTTACGGTGAGGGTGTTTTCTATATGGAGTGTTACAGTGAGGTTCTTTTATACTGTAAGTGTTACAGTGAGGGTGTTTTATACAGGGAGTGTTACAGTGAGAATGTTTTATACAGGGCGTATTACAGTGAGGTTGTTTTATACAGCAAGTGTTACAGTGAAGGTGTTTTATGCAGTGAGTGTAACAGTGAGAGTGTTTTATACCAGTATGTTACAGTGAGTGTGTTTTATACAGGAAGTGTTACAGTGAGGGTGTTTTATACAGGGAGTGTTACAGTGAGGTTGTATTATACAGGGAGTGTTACAGTGAGGGTGTTTTATATAGGGAGTGTTACAGTGAGGGTGTTTTATGCAGAGAGCTTTAGAATGTGATCGTTTTATACAGGGGTTGTTACACTGAAACTGTTTTCTACAGGGAGTGTTACAGAGAGGGTGTTTTATACAGGGAGTTTTACAGTGAGAATGTTTTGTAGAAGTAGTGTTACAGTGAGAGTGCTTCATACAGTGACTGTTAGAATGGAGGGTCTTTTATACAGGATTTGTTTACAGTGAGAGTGTTTTATACAGGGAGTATTACAGTGAGGATGTTTTATACAGCAAGTTTTACAGTGAGGGTGTTTTATGCAATGAGTGTAACAGTAATAGTGTTTTATACCAGTAGTGTTACTGTGAGGGTGTTTTATACAGCGACTGTTACAAATGAGGGTGCTTTATACAGTGAGTGTTACAGTGAGAGTGTTTTCTACAGGGCGTGTTACAGTGAGAGCGTTTTATACAGGAAGTGTTACCGTTAGAGTGTTTTATACAGGGAGTGTTACAGTGAGAGTGTTTTATACAGGGAGTGTTACAGTGAGGGCACTTTATACAATGAGTGTTACAGTGAGAATGATTTATAGAGGGAATGTTACAGTGAGAGTATTTTATACAGGGAGTGTTACAGTGAAGGTGCTTTATACAGGAAGTATTACAGTTATGGTGTTTTATATAGGGAGTTTTACAGTGAGTGTGTTATATACAGGGAGTCTTACAGTGAATGTGATTTATACAGGGAGTGTTACAGTGAGAGTGTTTTATACAGGGAGTTTTACAGTGAGAGTGTATTATACAGGGAGTGTTACAGTGAGTTTTTATTCTATATGGAGTGTTACAGTGTGGGCGTTTTAAACAGGGATTGATACAGTGAGGGTTCTTTTTAACTGGGTTTGTTACAGTGAGGCTGTTTTATACAGGAAGTGTTACAGTGAGAGCGTTTTATACAGGGAGAGTTACACTGAGGATGTCTAATGCCGGCAGTGTTACAGTGAGAGTGTTTTATCCCGGTAGTATTACACCTAAGGTATTTTATACAGGGAGTTTGATATTTTGGGTCTTTTCTGGAGGGATTACAGTGAGGATGATTTTACAGGGAGTGTTACAGTGAGACTGTTTAATACAGCGAGTATTACAGTGAAGGTGTTTTATACAGGGAATGTTACAGTGAGACCGTTTTATACAGGGAGTATTACAGTGAGGGTGTTTTATACAGGGAGTGTTACAGTGACCGTGTTTTATACAGGGAGCTTTACAGTGAGGGTGTTTTATACAGGGTGTGTTACAGTGAGAATGTTTTATCCAGGGACTGTTACAGTGAGAGTGTTTTATACTGGGACTGTTACAGTGAGAGTGTTTTAAACAGGTAGTGCTACAGTGAGAGTGTATTATAGAGGGGGTGTTACAGTGATAGCGTTTTCTACAGGGAGTGTTACAGTGAGAGCGTTTTATACAGGAAAGTTACCGAGAGAGTGTTTTACACATGTAGTGTTACAGTGGGGGCCTTTTATACAAGGAGTTTTACAGAGAGAATGATTTATGCAGGGAGTGTTACAGTGAGGGTGTTTTATGTAGTGAGAGTTACAGTGAGGGGGTTTTATGCAGGGAGTGTTACAGTAAGATTGTTTCATACAGGGAGTGTTACAGTTAGGGTGTTTTATACAGGATGTGTTACAGTGAGAGTGTTTTATCCAGGGACTGTTACAATGAGGGTGTTTTTACAGGTTGTGTTACACTGAGAATGTTTTATACAGGCAGTGTTACAGTGAGGGTGTTTTTTGCAGGGTGTGTTACAGTGACAGTGTTTTTTACAGGGAGTGTTACAGTGAGGGTGTTTTATACAGGGTGTGTTACAGTGTGAGTGTTTTATGCAGGGAGTATTACAGTGAGTGTGTTTTATACAGCAAGTGTTACAGTGAGGGTGGTTTATGCAATGAGTGTAACAGTGAGGGTGTTTTATACCAGTAGTGTTACAGTGAGGGTGTTTTATACAGCGAGTGTTACAGTGAGGGTGTTTTATACAGGGAGTGTTACAGTGAGAGTATTTTATACAAGGAGTGTTACAGTGAGAGTGTTTTATCCAGGGAGTATTACAGTGAGATCGTATTATACAGGGAGTGTTGCAGTGAGGGCGTTTTCTATAGGGACTATTACAATGAGATTGTTTTATACAGGGAGTGTTACAATGAGGGTGTTTTATATAGGGAGTGTTACAGTGAGGGTGTTTTATGCAGGGAGTGTTACAGTAAAAGTGTTTCACACAGGGAGTGTTACCGTGAGGGCGCTTTATACAGGGAGCATTACAGTGAGAACGTTTTATACAGGGGGTGTTACACTGAGAGTGTTTTATACAGGGAGTGTTACAGTGAGGGTATTTTATGCAGGGAGTGTTACAGTGAGAGTATTTTATACAGGGAGTATTACAGTGAGATCGTATTATACAGGGAGTGTTACAGTGAGATGTTTTCTATAGGGACTGTTACAATGAGGTTGTTTTATACAGGGAGTGTTACAGTGAGGGCGTTTTATATAGGGAGTGTTACAGTGAGGGTGTTTTATGCAGGGAGTGTTACAGTAAAAGTGTTTCACACAGGCAGTGTTACAGTGAGGGCGTTTTATACAGGGAGCATTACAGTGAGATCGTTTTATACAGGGGGTGTTACACTGAGAGTGTTTTCTACAGGGACTGTTACAGTGAGGGTGTTTTATACAGGGAGTGTTACAGTGAGAGTGTTTTATACAGGGCGTATTACAGTGAGGGTGTTTTATACAGCAAGTGTTACAGTGAGGGTGTTTTATGCAGTGAGTGTAACAGTGAGAGTGTTTTATACCAGTATGTTACAGTGAGGGTGTTTTATACAGGGAGTGTTACAGTGAGGGTGTTTTATACAGGGAGTGTTACAGTGAGAGTTCTTTATACAGGGAGTGTTACCGTGAGGGTCTTTTATACAGCAAGTGCTGCAGTGAGCGTATTTTATACAGGGATTGTTACAGTGAGGGTGTTTTATATAGGGAGTGTTACAGTGAGGGTGTTTTACACAGGAAGTATTACAGTAAGAGTGTTTCATAGAGGAAGTGTTACAGTGAGGGCGTTTTATACAGGGAGCGTTAGAGTGTGAGTGTTTTATACAGGGGTTGTTACACTGAGAGTGTTTTATACAGGGACTGTTACAGAGAGGGTGTTTTATACAGGCAGTGTTACAGTGAGTGTTTTTTACAGGGAGGGTTACAGTGAGGGTGTTTTATGCAGGCAATGTTACAGTGAGAGTGTTTTTTTACAGGGAGTGTTACAGTGAGAGTGTTTTATACAGGGGGTGTTACAGTGAGAGTGTTTTCTACAGAGAGTGTTACAGTGAGAGTGTTTTATACAGGGAGTGTTACAGTGAGAGTGTTTTATACAGCAAGTGTTACAGTGAGGGTGTTTTATGCAGTGAGTGTAACAGTGAGAGTGTTTTATACCAGTCGTGTTACAGTGAGGGTGTTTTATACAGGGAGTGTTACAGTGAGAGTATTTTATACAGGGAGTGTTACAGTGGGACTTATTTATACAGGGAGTGTTACCATTAGGGTCTTTTATACAGCGAGTGTTACAGTGAGCATGTTTTATACAGGGATTGTTACAGTGAGATTGTTTTGTACAGGGAATGTTACAGTGAATGTGTTTTATACGGGGAGTGTTTCTGTGAGAGCGTTTTATACAGGGATTTTACAGTGAGTTCGTATTATACAGGGAGTGTTAAAGTGAGCGTGTTTTATGTAAGGAGTGTTACAGTGATGGTGTTTTATACAGGGAGCATTACAGTGAGGGTGTTTTTACACGGTGTGTTACACTGAGAGTTTTTTATACAGTGAGTTTTACAGTGAGGGTGTTTTATACAGGGAGTGTTACAGTGAGAGTGTTTTTAACAGGGAGTGTTACAGTGAGAGTGTTTTATACACGCAGTGTTACAGTGAGAGCGTTTTATACAGGGAGTGTTACAGTGAGAGTGTTTTCTACAGAGAGTGTTACATTGAGAGTGTTTTATACAGGTAGTGTAACAGTGAGAGTGTTTAATACAGGGAGTGTTACAGTGAGAGTGTTTTATACCGGGAGAGTTACAGCGAGGGTGCTTTATACAAGGAGTGTTACAGTTAGGATGTTTTATATAGATTGTGTTACAATGAGGGTGTTATATACAGGGAGTGTTACAGTGAGGGTGTTTTATACAGGCAGTGTTACCGTGAGAGCGTTTTATACAGGGAGTGTTACAGTGAGAGTGTTTTCTACAGAGAGTGTTACATTGAGAGTGTTTTATACAGGTAGTGTAACAGTGAGAGTGTTTAATACAGGGAGTGTTACAGTGAGAGGAATTTATTCTGGGAATGTTACAGTGAGGATGTATTATACAGGGAGTGTTACAGTGAGTTTTTATTCTATATGGAGTGTTACAGTGAGGGCGTTTTAAACAGGGCTTGTTACAGTGAGGGTTTTTTTTACAGGGTTTGTTACAGTGAGGCTGTTTTATACAGGAAGTGTTACAGTGAGAGCGTTTTATACAGGGAGTGTTACAGTGCGCATGTTTTATACAGGGAGTGTTACAGTGAGGATGTTTTATGCCGGCAGTGTTACAGTGGGAGTGATTTATCCCGGTAGTATTACACCTAAGGTATTTTATACAGGGAGTTTGATATTTTGGGTCTTTTCTGGAGCGATTACAGTGAGGATGATTTTACAGGGAGTGTTACACTGAGAGTGTTTAATACAGCGAGTATTACAGTGAAGGTGTTTTATACAGGGAATGTTACAGTGAGACCGTTTTATACAGGGAGTATTACGGTGAGGGTGTTTTATATAGGGAGTGTTACAGTGACCGTGTTTTATACAGGGAGCGTTACAGTGAGGGTGTTTTTGCAGGTTGTGTTACACTGGCAGTTTTTTATACAGGGAGTGCTACTGTGAGGGTGTTTTATACAGGGAGTGTTACAGTGAAAGTGTTTTTTACAGGGAGTGTTACAGTGTGAACGTTTTATAGAAGTAGTGTTACAGTGCGCGTGTTTTATACAGGTACTGTTAGAGTGAGGGTCTTTTATACAGGATTTGTTACAGTGAGAGTGCTTTATACAGGGAATATTACAGTGAGGGTGTTTTATACAGCTAGTGTTACAGTGAGGGTGTTTTATGCAGTGAGTGTAACAGTGAGAGTGTTTTATACCAGTAGTGTTACAGTGAGAGTGGTTTATACAGGGAGTGTTATAGTGGGAGTTATTTATACAGGGAGTGTTACCGTGAGGGTCTTTTATACAGCAAGTGTTACAGTGAGCGTGTTTTATACAGGGATTGTTACAGTGAGGTTGTTTTATACAGGGAATTTTACAGTCAATGTGTTTTACACGGGGAGTGTTACAGTGAGAGCATTTTATACTGGGATTTTACAGTGAGATCGTATTACACAGAGAGTGTTACAGTGTGGGTGTTTTATACAGGGAGTGTTACAGTGAGGGTGTTTTAACACGGTGTGTTACACTGAGAGTGTTTTATACAGGGAGTGTTACAGTGAGCGTGTTTTATACAGGGAGTGTTACGGTGAGAGTGTTTTTTACAGGGAGTGTTACAGTGAGGGTGTTTTCTACAGAGAGTGTTACAGTGAGAGTGTTTTACACAGGGAGTTTTACAGTGAGAGCGTTTTATACAGGGGGTGTTACAGTGAGAGTGTTTTCTACAGAGAGTGTTACAGTGAGAGTGTTTTAGTCAGGGAGTGTTACAGTGAGAGTGTTTTATACAGCAATTCTTACAGTGAGGGTGTTTTATGCAGTGTGTGTAACAGTGAGAGTGTTTTATACCAGTAGTGTTACAGTGAGGGTGTTTTATACAGGGAGTGTTACAGTGAGAGTGTTTTATACAGCAAGTGTTACAGTGAGGGTCTTTTATGCAGTGAGTGTAACAGTGAGAGTGTTTTTTACCAGTAGTCTTACAGTGAGGGTGTTTTATACAGGGAGTGTTACAGTGAGGCTGTTTTATACGGGGAATGTTACAGTGAGAGTATTTTATAATGGCAGTGTTACATTGGGACTTATTTATACAGGGAGTGTTACCATGAGGGTCTTTTATACAGTGAGTGTTACACTGAGCGTGTTTTATACAGGGATTGTTAGAGTGAGGTTGTTTTATACAGGGAGTGTTACAGTGAGGGTGTTGTATGCAGTGAGGCAGTGAGTAACAGTGAGAGTGTTTTATGCCAGTAGTGTTACCGTGAGGGTGTTTTGTACAGGGAGTGTTACAGTGGGGGTTTTTTATATGAGGAATGTTACAGTGAGAGTATTTTATATTGGCAATGTTACAGTGGGACTTATTTATACAGGGAGTGTTACCATTAGGGTCTTTTATACAGCGAGTGTTACAGTGAGCGTGTTTTATACAGGGATTGTTACAGTGAGATTGTTTTGTACAGGGAATGTTACAGTGAATGTGTTTTATACGGGGAGTGTTACTGTGAGAGCGTTTTATAAGGGATTTTACAGTGAGTTCGTATTATACAGGGAGTGTTAAAGTGAGCGAGTTTTATGTAAGGAGTGTTACAGTGACGGTGTTTTAAACAGGGAGCATTACAGTGAGGGTGTTTTTACACGGTGTGTTACACTGAGAGTTTTTTATACAGTGAGTGTTACAGTGAGGGTGTTTTATACAGGGAGTATAACAGTGAGAGTGTTTTTAACCGGGAGTGTTACATTGAGGGTGTTTTATACACGCAGTGTTACAGTGAGAGCGTTTTATACAGGGAGTGTTACAGTGAGAGTGTTTACTACAGAGAGTGTTACATTGAGAGTGTTTTATACAGGTAGTGTAACAGTGAGAGTGTTTAATACAGGGAGTGTTACAGTGAGAGTTTTTTATACAGGGAGTGTTACAGCAAGGGTGCTTTATACAAGGAGTGTTACAGTGAGAATGATTTCTACAGGGAGTGTTACAGTGAGAGGAATTTATTCTGGGAATGTTACAGTGAGGGTGATTTATACAGGGAGTGTTACAGTTAGGATGTTTTATATAGGTTGTGTTACAGTGAGGGTGTTATATACAGGGAGCGTTACAGTGAGGGTGTTTTATACAGGGAGTATTACAGTGAGTGTGTTTTTTTACAGGCGGTGTTACGGTGAGGGTGTTTTATACAGGGAGTGTTACAGTGAGTGTGTTTTATACAGGGAGTGTTACGGTGAGGGTGTTTTCTATATGGAGTGTTACAGTGAGGTTCTTTTATACTGTAAGTGTTACAGTGAGGGTGTTTTATACAGGGAGTGTTACAGTGAGAATGTTTTGTAGAAGTAGTGTTACAGTGAGAGTGCTTCATACAGTGACTGTTAGAGTGAGGGTCTTTTTTGTACAGGATTTGTTACAGTGAGAGTGTTTTATACAGGGAGTATTACAGTGAGGATGTTTTATACAGCAAATTTTACAGTGAGGGTGTTTTATGCAGTGCGTGTAACAGTGATAGTGTTTTATACCAGTAGTGTTACTGTGAGGGTGTTTTATACAGCGACTGTTACAAGTGAGGGTGTTTTATACAGTGAGTCTTACAGTGAGAGTGTTTTCTCCAGGGAGTGTTACAGTGAGAGCGTTTTATACAGGAAGTGTTACCGTGAGAGTGTTATATACAGGGAGTGTTACAGTGAGAGTGTTTTATACAGGGAGTGTAACAGTGAGGGCACTTTATGCAATGAGTGTTACAGTGAGAATGATTTATAGAGGGAGTGTTACATTGAGAGTGTTTTATACAGGGAGTTTTACAGTGAGAGTGTATTATACAGGGTGTGACAGTGAGTTTTTATTCTATATGGAGTGTTACAGTGAGGGCGTTTTAAACAGGGATTGTTACAGTGAGGGTTCTTTTTTACAGGGTTTGTTACAGTGAGGGTGTTATATACAGGGAGTGTTACAGTGAGGGTGTTTTATACAGGGAGTATTACAGTGAGTGTGTTTTTTTACAGGGCGTGTTACGGTGAATGTGTTTTATACAGGGAGTGTTACAGTAAGTGTGTTTTATACAGGGAGTGTTACGGTGAGGGTGTTTTCTATATGGAGTGTTACAGTGAGGTTCTTTTATACTGTAAGTGTTACAGTGAGGGTGTTTTATACAGGGAGCTTTACAGTGAGAATGTTCTGTAGAAGTAGTGTTACAGTGAGAGTGTTTTTAACAGGGAGTGTTACAGTGAGGGTGTTTTATACAGGCAGTGTTACAGTGAGAGCGTTTTATACAGGGAGTGTTACAGTGAGAGTGTTTTCTACAGAGTGTTACAGTGAGAGTGTTTTATACAGGGAGTGTTACAGTGAGAGTGTTTTATATAGCAAGTGTTACAGTGAGGGTGTTTTATGCAGTGAGTGTTACAGTGAGAGTGTTTTATACTAGTAGTGCTACAGTGAGGGTGTTTTATACAGGGAGTGTTACAGTGAGAGTATTTTATACAGGGAGTGTTACAGTGGGACTTATTTATACAGCGAGTGTTACCATTAGGGTCTTTTATACAGTGAGTGTTACAGTGAGCGTGTTTTATACAGGGATTGTTACAGTGAGATTGTTTTGTACAGGGAATGTTACAGTGAATGTTTTTTATACGGGGAGTGTTACTGTGAGAGCGTTTTATACAGGGATTTTACAGTGAGTTCGTATTATACAGGGAGTGTTAAAGTGAGGGTGTTTTATGTAGGGAGTGTTACAGTGACGGTGTTTTATACAGGGAGCGTTACAGTGAGGGTGTTTTTACACGGTGTGTTACACTGAGCGTTTTTTATACAGTGAGTTTTACAGTGAGGGTGTTTTATACAGGGAGTGTTACAGTGAGAGTGTTTTTAACCGGGAGTGTTACAGTGACGGTGTTTTATACAGGGAGTGTTACAGTGAGAGCGTTTTGTACAGGGAGTGTTACAGTGAGAGTGTTTTCTACAGAGAGTGTTACAGTGAGAGTGTTTTACACAGGAAGTGTTACAGTGAGAGCGTTTTATACAGGGGGTGTTACAGTGAGAGTGTTTTCTACAGAGAGTGTTACAGTGAGAGTGTTTTAGTCAGGGAGTGTTACAGTGAGAGTGTTTTATACAGCAATTGTTACAGTGAGGGTGTTTTATGCAGTGTGTGTAACAGTGAGAGTGTTTTATACCAGTAGTGTTACAGTGAGGGTGTTTTATACAGGGAGTGTTACAGTGAGAGTGTTTTATACAGCAAGTGTTACAGTGAGGGTCTTTTATGCAGTGAGTGTAACAGTGAGAGTGTTTTTTACCAGTAGTGTTACAGTGAGGGTGTTTTATACAGGGAGTGTTACAGTGAGGCTGTTTTATATGAGGAATGTTACAGTGAGAGTATTTTATAATGGCAGTGTTACATTGGGACTTATTTATACAGGGAGTGTTACCATGAGGGTCTTTTATACAGTGAATGTTACACTGAGCGTGTTTTATACAGGGATTGTTAGAGTGAGGTTGTTTTATACAGGGAGTGTTACAGTGAGGGTGTTGTATGCAGTGAGGCAGTGAGTAACAGTGAGAGTGTTTTATACCAGTAGTGTTACCGTGAGGGTGTTTTGTACAGGGAGTGTTACAGTGAGGGTTTTTTTATATGAGGAATGTTACAGTGAGAGTATTTTATATTGGCAATGTTACAGTGGGACTTATTTATACAGGGAGTGTTACCATTAGGGTCTTTTATACAGCGAGTGTTACAGTGAGCGTGTTTTATACAGGGATTGTTACAGTGAGATTGTTTTGTACAGGGAATGTTACAGTGAATGTGTTTTATACGGGGAGTGTTACTGTGAGAGCGTTTTATACAGGGAGTGTTACAGTGAGAGTGTTTTCTACAGAGTGTTACAGTGAGAGTGTTTTATACAGGGAGTGTTACAGTGAGAGTGTTTTATATAGCAAGTGTTACAGTGAGGGTGTTTTATGCAGTGAGTGTTACAGTGAGAGTGTTTTATACTAGTAGTGCTACAGTGAGGGTGTTTTATACAGGGAGTGTTACAGTGAGAGTATTTTATACAGGGAGTGTTACAGTGGGATTATTTATACAGCGAGTGTTACCATTAGGGTCTTTTATACAGTGAGTGTTACAGTGAGCGTGTTTTATACAGGGATTGTTACAGTGAGATTGTTTTGTACAGGGAATGTTACAGTGAATGTTTTTTATACGGGGAGTGTTACTGTGAGAGCGTTTTATACAGGGATTTTACAGTGAGTTCGTATTATACAGGGAGTGTTAAAGTGAGGGTGTTTTATGTAGGGAGTGTTACAGTGACGGTGTTTTATACAGGGAGCGTTACAGTGAGGGTGTTTTTACACGGTGTGTTACACTGAGAGTTTTTTATACAGTGAGTTTTACAGTGAGGGTGTTTTATACAGGGAGTGTTACAGTGAGAGTGTTTTTAACCGGGAGTGTTACAGTGAGGGTGTTTTATACAGGCAGTGTTACAGTGAGAGCGTTTTGTACAGGGAGTGTTACAGTGAGAGTGTTTTCTACAGAGAGTGTTACAGTGAGAGTGTTTTACACAGGGAGTGTTACAGTGAGAGCGTTTTATACAGGGGGTGTTACAGTGAGAGTGTTTTCTACAGAGAGTGTTACAGTGAGAGTGTTTTAGTCAGGGAGTGTTACAGTGAGAGTGTTTTATACAGCAATTGTTACAGTGAGGGTGTTTTATGCAGTGTGTGTAACAGTGAGAGTGTTTTATACCAGTAGTGTTACAGTGAGGGTGTTTTATACAGGGAGTGTTACAGTGAGAGTGTTTTATACAGCAAGTGTTACAGTGAGGGTCTTTTATGCAGTGAGTGTAACAGTGAGAGTGTTTTTTACCAGTAGTGTTACAGTGAGGGTGTTTTATACAGGGAGTGTTACAGTGAGGCTGTTTTATACGAGGAATGTTACAGTGAGAGTATTTTATAATGGCAGTGTTACATTGGGACTTATTTATACAGGGAGTGTTACCATGAGGGTCTTTTATACAGTGAATGTTACACTGAGCGTGTTTTATACAGGGATTGTTAGAGTGAGGTTGTTTTATACAGGGAGTGTTACAGTGAGGGTGTTGTATGCAGTGAGGCAGTGAGTAACAGTGAGAGTGTTTTATACCAGTAGTGTTACCGTGAGGGTGTTTTGTACAGGGAGTGTTACAGTGAGGGTTTTTTTATATGAGGAATGTTACAGTGAGAGTATTTTATATTGGCAATGTTACAGTGGGACTTATTTATACAGGGAGTGTTACCATTAGGGTCTTTTATACAGCGAGTGTTACAGTGAGCGTGTTTTATACAGGGATTGTTACAGTGAGATTGTTTTGTACAGGGAATGTTACAGTGAATGTGTTTTATACGGGGAGTGTTACTGTGAGAGCGTTTTATACAGGGATTTTACAGTGAGTTCGTATTATACAGGGAGTGTTAAAGTGAGGGTGTTTTATGTAAGGAGTGTTACAGTGACGGTGTTTTAAACAGGGAGCATTACAGTGAGGGTGTTTTTACACGGTGTGTTACACTGAGAGTTTTTTATACAGTGAGTGTTACAGTGAGGGTGTTTTATACAGGGAGTGTTACAGTGAGAGTGTTTTTAACCGGGAGTGTTACAGTGAGGGTGTTTTATACACGCAGTGTTACAGTGAGAGCGTTTTATACAGGGAGTGTTACAGTGAGAGTGTTTTCTACAGAGAGTGTTACATTGAGAGTGTTTTATACAGGTAGTGTAACAGTGAGAGTGTTTAATACAGGGAGTGTTACAGTGAGAGTTTTTTATACAGGGAGTGTAACAGCGAGGGTGCTTTATACAAGGAGTGTTACAGTGGGAATGATTTCTACAGGGAGTGTTACAGTGAGAGGAATTTATTCTGGGAATGTTACAGTGAGGGTGATTTATACAGGGAGTGTTACAGTTAGGATGTTTTATATAGGTTGTGTTACAGTGAGGGTGTTATATACAGGGAGCGTTACAGTGAGGGTGTTTTATACAGGGAGTATTACAGTGAGTGTGTTTTTTTACAGGGGGTGTTACGGTGAGGGTGTTTTATACAGGGAGTGTTACAGTGAGTGTGTTTTATACAGGGAGTGTTACGGTGAGGGTGTTTTCTATATGGAGTGTTACAGTGAGGTTCTTTTATACTGTAAGTGTTACAGTGAGGGTGTTTTATACAGGGAGTGTTACAGTGAGAATGTTCTGTAGAAGTAGTGTTACAGTGAGAGTGTTTTTAACAGGGAGTGTTACAGTGAGGGTGTTATATACAGGCAGTGTTACAGTGAGAGCGTTTTATACAGGGAGTGTTACAGTGAGAGTGTTTTCTACAGAGTGTTACAGTGAGAGTGTTTTATACAGGGAGTGTTACAGTGAGAGTGTTTTATACAGCAAGTGTTACAGTGAGGGTGTTTTATGCAGTGAGTGTTACAGTGAGAGTGTTTTATACTAGTAGTGCTACAGTGAGGGTGTTTTATACAGGGAGTGTTACAGTGAGATTGTTTTGTACAGGGAATGTTACAGTGAATGTGTTTTATACGGGGAGTGTTTCTGTGAGAGCGTTTTATACAGGGATTTTACAGTGAGTTCGTATTATACAGGGAGTGTTAAAGTGAGGGTGTTTTATGTAAGGAGTGTTACAGTGACGGTGTTTTAAACAGGGAGCATTACAGTGAGGGTGTTTTTACACGGTGTGTTACACTGAGAGTTTTTTATACAGTGAGTGTTACAGTGAGGGTGTTTTATACAGGGAGTGTTACAGTGAGAGTGTTTTTAACCGGGAGTGTTACAGTGAGGGTGTTTTATACACGCAGTGTTACAGTGAGAGCGTTTTATACAGGGAGTGTTACAGTGAGAGTGTTTTCTACAGAGAGTGTTACATTGAGAGTGTTTTATACAGGTAGTGTAACAGTGAGAGTGTTTAATACAGGGAGTGTTACAGTGAGAGTTTTTTATACAGGGAGTGTAACAGCGAGGGTGCTTTATACAAGGAGTGTTACAGTGGGAATGATTTCTACAGGGAGTGTTACAGTGAGAGGAATTTATTCTGGGAATGTTACAGTGAGGGTGATTTATACAGGGAGTGTTACAGTTAGGATGTTTTATATAGGTTGTGTTACAGTGAGGGTGTTATATACAGGGAGCGTTACAGTGAGGGTGTTTTATACAGGGAGTATTACAGTGAGTGTGTTTTTTTACAGGGGGTGTTACGGTGAGGGTGTTTTATACAGGGAGTGTTACAGTGAGTGTGTTTTATACAGGGAGTGTTACGGTGAGGGTGTTTTCTATATGGAGTGTTACAGTGAGGTTCTTTTATACTGTAAGTGTTACAGTGAGGGTGTTTTATACAGGGAGTGTTACAGTGAGAATGTTCTGTAGAAGTAGTGTTACAGTGAGAGTGTTTTTAACAGGGAGTGTTACAGTGAGGGTGTTATATACAGGCAGTGTTACAGTGAGAGCGTTTTATACAGGGAGTGTTACAGTGAGAGTGTTTTCTACAGAGTGTTACAGTGAGAGTGTTTTATACAGGGAGTGTTACAGTGAGAGTGTTTTATACAGCAAGTGTTACAGTGAGGGTGTTTTATGCAGTGAGTGTTACAGTGAGAGTGTTTTATACTAGTAGTGCTACAGTGAGGGTGTTTTATACAGGGAGTGTTACAGTGAGAGTATTTTATACAGGGAGTGTTACAGTGGGACTTATTTATACAGCGAGTGTTACCATTAGGGTCTTTTATACAGTGAGTGTTACAGTGAGCGTGTTTTATACAGGGATTGTTACAGTGAGATTGTTTTGTACAGGGAATGTTACAGTGAATGTTTTTTATACGGGGAGTGTTACTGTGAGAGCGTTTTATACAGGGATTTTACAGTGAGTTCGTATTATACAGGGAGTGTTAAAGTGAGGGTGTTTTATGTAGGGAGTGTTACAGTGATGGTGTTTTATACAGGGAGCGTTACAGTGAGGGTGTTTTTACACGGTGTGTTACACTGAGAGTTTTTTATACAGTGAGTTTTACAGTGAGGGTGTTTTATACAGGGAGTGTTACAGTGAGAGTGTTTTTAACAGGGAGTGTTACAGAGAGGGTGTTTTATACAGGCAGTGTTACAGTGAGAGCGTTTTATACAGGGGGTGTTACAGTGAGAGTGTTTTCTACAGAGAGTGTTACAGTGAGAGTGTTTTAGTCAGGGAGTGTTACAGTGAGAGTGTTTTATACAGCAATTGTTACAGTGAGGGTGTTTTATGCAGTGTGTGTAACAGTGAGAGTGTTTTATACCAGTAGTGTTACAGTGAGGGTGTTTTATACAGGGAGTGTTACAGTGAGAGTGTTTTATACAGCAAGTGTTACAGTGAGGGTCTTTTATGCAGTGAGTGTAACAGTGAGAGTGTTTTTTACCAGTAGTGTTACAGTGAGGGTGTTTTATACAGGGAGTGTTACAGTGAGGCTGTTTTATACGAGGAATGTTACAGTGAGAGTATTTTATAATGGCAGTGTTACATTGGGACTTATTTATACAGGGAGTGTTACCATGAGGGTCTTTTATACAGTGAATGTTACACTGAGCGTGTTTTATACAGGGATTGTTAGAGTGAGGTTGTTTTATACAGGGAGTGTTACAGTGAGGGTGTTGTATGCAGTGAGGCAGTGAGTAACAGTGAGAGTGTTTTATACCAGTAGTGTTACCGTGAGGGTGTTTTGTACAGGGAGTGTTACAGTGAGGGTTTTTTTATATGAGGAATGTTACAGTGAGAGTATTTTATATTGGCAATGTTACAGTGGGACTTATTTATACAGGGAGTGTTACCATTAGGGTCTTTTATACAGCGAGTGTTACAGTGAGCGTGTTTTATACAGGGATTGTTACAGTGAGATTGTTTTGTACAGGGAATGTTACAGTGAATGTGTTTTATACGGGGAGTGTTACTGTGAGAGCGTTTTATACAGGGATTTTACAGTGAGTTCGTATTATACAGGGAGTGTTAAAGTGAGGGTGTTTTATGTAAGGAGTGTTACAGTGACGGTGTTTTAAACAGGGAGCATTACAGTGAGGGTGTTTTTACACGGTGTGTTACACTGAGAGTTTTTTATACAGTGAGTGTTACAGTGAGGGTGTTTTATACAGGGAGTGTTACAGTGAGAGTGTTTTTAACCGGGAGTGTTACAGTGAGGGTGTTTTATACACGCAGTGTTACAGTGAGAGCGTTTTATACAGGGAGTGTTACAGTGAGAGTGTTTTCTACAGAGAGTGTTACATTGAGAGTGTTTTATACAGGTAGTGTAACAGTGAGAGTGTTTAATACAGGGAGTGTTACAGTGAGGGTGTTTTATACACGCAGTGTTACAGTGAGAGCGTTTTATACAGGGAGTGTTACAGTGAGAGTGTTTTCTACAGAGAGTGTTACATTGAGAGTGTTTTATACAGGTAGTGTAACAGTGAGAGTGTTTAATACAGGGAGTGTTACAGTGAGAGTTTTTTATACAGGGAGTGTAACAGCGAGGGTGCTTTATACAAGGAGTGTTACAGTGGGAATGATTTCTACAGGGAGTGTTACAGTGAGAGGAATTTATTCTGGGAATGTTACAGTGAGGGTGATTTATACAGGGAGTGTTACAGTTAGGATGTTTTATATAGGTTGTGTTACAGTGAGGGTGTTATATACAGGGAGCGTTACAGTGAGGGTGTTTTATACAGGGAGTATTACAGTGAGTGTGTTTTTTTACAGGGGGTGTTACGGTGAGGGTGTTTTATACAGGGAGTGTTACAGTGAGTGTGTTTTATACAGGGAGTGTTACGGTGAGGGTGTTTTCTATATGGAGTGTTACAGTGAGGTTCTTTTATACTGTAAGTGTTACAGTGAGGGTGTTTTATACAGGGAGTGTTACAGTGAGAATGTTCTGTAGAAGTAGTGTTACAGTGAGAGTGTTTTTAACAGGGAGTGTTACAGTGAGGGTGTTATATACAGGCAGTGTTACAGTGAGAGCGTTTTATACAGGGAGTGTTACAGTGAGAGTGTTTTCTACAGAGTGTTACAGTGAGAGTGTTTTATACAGGGAGTGTTACAGTGAGAGTGTTTTATACAGCAAGTGTTACAGTGAGGGTGTTTTATGCAGTGAGTGTTACAGTGAGAGTGTTTTATACTAGTAGTGCTACAGTGAGGGTGTTTTATACAGGGAGTGTTACAGTGAGAGTATTTTATACAGGGAGTGTTACAGTGGGACTTATTTATACAGCGAGTGTTACCATTAGGGTCTTTTATACAGTGAGTGTTACAGTGAGCGTGTTTTATACAGGGATTGTTACAGTGAGATTGTTTTGTACAGGGAATGTTACAGTGAATGTTTTTTATACGGGGAGTGTTACTGTGAGAGTGTTTTATACAGGGATTTTACAGTGAGTTCGTATTATACAGGGAGTGTTAAAGTGAGGGTGTTTTATGTAGGGAGTGTTACAGTGATGGTGTTTTATACAGGGAGCTTTACAGTGAGGGTGTTTTTACACGGTGTGTTACACTGAGAGTTTTTTATACAGTGAGTTTTACAGTGAGGGTGTTTTATACAGGGAGTGTTACAGTGAGAGTGTTTTTAACAGGGAGTGTTACAGAGAGGGTGTTTTATACAGGCAGTGTTACAGTGAGAGCGTTTTATACAGGGAGTGTTACAGTGAGAGTGTTTTCTACAGAGAGTGTTACAGTGAGAGTGTTTTACACAGGGAGTGTTACAGTGAGAGCGTTTTATACAGGGGGTGTTACAGTGAGAGTGTTTTCTACAGAGAGTGTTACAGTGAGAGTGTTTTAGTCAGGGAGTGTTACAGTGAGAGTGTTTTATACAGCATTTGTTACAGTGAGGGTGTTTTATGCAGTGTGTGTAACAGTGAGAGTGTTTTATACCAGTAGTGTTACAGTGAGGGTGTTTTATACAGGGAGTGTTACAGTGAGAGTGTTTTATACAGCAAGTGTTACAGTGAGGGTCTTTATGCAGTGAGTGTAACAGTGAGAGTGTTTTTTACCAGTAGTCTTACAGTGAGGGTGTTTTATACAGGGAGTGTTACAGTGAGGCTGTTTTATACGGGGAATGTTACAGTGAGAGTATTTTATAATGGCAGTGTTACATTGGGACTTATTTATACAGGGAGTGTTACCATGAGTGTCTTTTATACAGTGAATGTTACACTGAGCGTGTTTTATACAGGGATTGTTAGAGTGAGGTTGTTTTATACAGGGAGTGTTACAGTGAGGGTGTTGTATGCAGTGAGGCAGTGAGTAACAGTGAGAGTGTTTTATACCAGTAGTGCTACCGTGAGGGTGTTTTGTACAGGGAGTGTTACAGTGAGGGTTTTTTTATATGAGGAATGTTACAGTGAGAGTATTTTATATTGGCAATGTTACAGTGGGACTTATTTATACAGGGAGTGTTACCATTAGGGTCTTTTATACAGCGAGTGTTACAGTGAGCGTGTTTTATACAGGGATTGTTACAGTGAGGTTGTTTTGTACAGGGAATGTTACAGTGAATGTGTTTTATACGGGGAGTGTTACTGTGAGAGCGTTTTATACAGGGATTTTACAGTGAGTTCGTATTATACAGGGAGTGTTAAAGTGAGGGTGTTTTATGTAAGGAGTGTTACAGTGATGGTGTTTTAAACAGGGAGCATTACAGTGAGGGTGTTTTTACACGGTGTGTTACACTGAGAGTTTTTTATACAGTGAGTGTTACAGTGAGGGTGTTTTATACAGGAAGTGTTACAGTGAGAGTGTTTTTAACCGGGAGTGTTACAGTGAGGGTGTTTTATACACGCAGTGTTACAGTGAGAGCGTTTTATACAGGGAGTGTTACAGTGAGAGTGTTTTCTACAGAGAGTGTTACATTGAGAGTGTTTTATACAGGTAGTGTAACAGTGAGAGTGTTTAATACAGGGAGTGTTACAGTGAGAGTTTTTTATACAGGGAGTGTTACAGCGAGGGTGCTTTATACAAGGAGTTTTACAGTGGGAATGATTTCTACAGGGAGTGTTACAGTGAGAGGAATTTATTCTGGGAATGTTACAGTGAGGGTGATTTATACAGGGAGTGTTACAGTTAGGATGTTTTATATAGGTTGTGTTACAGTGAGGGTGTTATATACAGGGAGTGTTACAGTGAGGGTGTTTTATACAGGGAGTATTACAGTGAGTGTGTTTTTTTACAGGGGGTGTTACGGTGAGGGTGTTTTATACAGGGAGTGTTACAGTGAGTGTGTTTTATACAGGGAGTGTTACGGTGAGGGTGTTTTCTATATGGAGTGTTACAGTGAGGTTCTTTTATACTGTAAGTGTTACAGTGAGCGTGTTTTATACAGGGAGTGTTACAGTGAGAATGTTTTGTAGAAGTAGTGTTACAGTGAGAGTGCTTCATACAGTGACTGTTAGAGTGAGGGTCTTTTTTGTACAGGATTTGTTACAGTGAGAGTGTTTTATACAGGGAGTATTACAGTGAGGATGTTTTATACAGCAAATTTTACAGTGAGGGTGTTTTATGCAGTGAGTGTAACAGTGATAGTGTTTTATACCAGTAGTGTTACTGTGAGGGTGTTTTATACAGCGACTGTTACAAGTGAGGGTGTTTTATACAGTGAGTCTTACAGTGAGAGTGTTTTCTCCAGGGAGTGTTACAGTGAGAGCGTTTTATACAGGAAGTGTTACCGTGAGAGTGTTATATGCAGGGAGTGTTACAGTGAGAGTGTTTTATACAGGGAGTGTTACCGTGAGAGTGTTATATGCAGGGAGTGTTACAGTGAGAGTGTTTTATACAGGGAGTGTTACAGTGAGAGTGTTTTTTACCAGTAGTGTTACAGTGAGAGCGTTTTATACAGGGGGTGTTACAGTGAGAGTATTTTATACAGGGAGTGTTACAGTGACGGTGTTTTAGTCAGGGAGTGTTACAGTGAGCGTGTTTTATACAGGGATTGTTACAGTGAGATTGTTTTGTACAGGGAATGTTACAGTGAATGTTTTTTATACGGGGAGTGTTACTGTGAGAGCGTTTTATACAGGGATTTTACAGTGAGTTCGTATTATACAGGGAGTGTTAAAGTGAGGGTGTTTTATGTAGGGAGTGTTACAGTGACGGTGTTTTATACAGGGAGCGTTACAGTGAGGGTGTTTTTACACGGTGTGTTACACTGAGAGTTTTTTATACAGTGAGTTTTACAGTGAGGGTGTTTTATACAGGGAGTGTTACAGTGAGAGTGTTTTTAACCGGGAGTGTTACAGTGAGGGTGTTTTATACAGGCAGTGTTACAGTGAGAGCGTTTTGTACAGGGAGTGTTACAGTGAGAGTGTTTTCTACAGAGAGTGTTACAGTGAGAGTGTTTTACACAGGGAGTGTTACAGTGAGAGCGTTTTATACAGGGGGTGTTACAGTGAGAGTGTTTTCTACAGAGAGTGTTACAGTGAGAGTGTTTTAGTCAGGGAGTGTTACAGTGAGAGTGTTTTATACAGCAATTGTTACAGTGAGGGTGTTTTATGCAGTGTGTGTAACAGTGAGAGTGTTTTATACCAGTAGTGTTACAGTGAGGGTGTTTTATACAGGGAGTGTTACAGTGAGAGTGTTTTATACAGCAAGTGTTACAGTGAGGGTCTTTTATGCAGTGAGTGTAACAGTGAGAGTGTTTTTTACCAGTAGTGTTACAGTGAGGGTGTTTTATACAGGGAGTGTTACAGTGAGGCTGTTTTATACGAGGAATGTTACAGTGAGAGTATTTTATAATGGCAGTGTTACATTGGGACTTATTTATACAGGGAGTGTTACCATGAGGGTCTTTTATACAGTGAATGTTACACTGAGCGTGTTTTATACAGGGATTGTTAGAGTGAGGTTGTTTTATACAGGGAGTGTTACAGTGAGGGTGTTGTATGCAGTGAGGCAGTGAGTAACAGTGAGAGTGTTTTATACCAGTAGTGTTACCGTGAGGGTGTTTTGTACAGGGAGTGTTACAGTGAGGGTTTTTTTATATGAGGAATGTTACAGTGAGAGTATTTTATATTGGCAATGTTACAGTGGGACTTATTTATACAGGGAGTGTTACCATTAGGGTCTTTTATACAGCGAGTGTTACAGTGAGCGTGTTTTATACAGGGATTGTTACAGTGAGATTGTTTTGTACAGGGAATGTTACAGTGAATGTGTTTTATACGGGGAGTGTTACTGTGAGAGCGTTTTATACAGGGATTTTACAGTGAGTTCGTATTATACAGGGAGTGTTAAAGTGAGGGTGTTTTATGTAAGGAGTGTTACAGTGACGGTGTTTTAAACAGGGAGCATTACAGTGAGGGTGTTTTTACACGGTGTGTTACACTGAGAGTTTTTTATACAGTGAGTGTTACAGTGAGGGTGTTTTATACAGGGAGTGTTACAGTGAGAGTGTTTTTAACCGGGAGTGTTACAGTGAGGGTGTTTTATACACGCAGTGTTACAGTGAGAGCGTTTTATACAGGGAGTGTTACAGTGAGAGTGTTTTCTACAGAGAGTGTTACATTGAGAGTGTTTTATACAGGTAGTGTAACAGTGAGAGTGTTTAATACAGGGAGTGTTACAGTGAGAGTTTTTTATACAGGGAGTGTAACAGCGAGGGTGCTTTATACAAGGAGTGTTACAGTGGGAATGATTTCTACAGGGAGTGTTACAGTGAGAGGAATTTATTCTGGGAATGTTACAGTGAGGGTGATTTATACAGGGAGTGTTACAGTTAGGATGTTTTATATAGGTTGTGTTACAGTGAGGGTGTTATATACAGGGAGCGTTACAGTGAGGGTGTTTTATTACAGGGAGTATTACAGTGAGTGTGTTTTTTTACAGGGGGTGTTACGGTGAGGGTGTTTTATACAGGGAGTGTTACAGTGAGTGTGTTTTATACAGGGAGTGTTACGGTGAGGGTGTTTTCTATATGGAGTGTTACAGTGAGGTTCTTTTATACTGTAAGTGTTACAGTGAGGGTGTTTTATACAGGGAGTGTTACAGTGAGAATGTTCAGTAGAAGTAGTGTTACAGTGAGAGTGTTTTTAACAGGGAGTGTTACAGTGAGGGTGTTATATACAGGCAGTGTTACAGTGAGAGCGTTTTATACAGGGAGTGTTACAGTGAGAGTGTTTTCTACAGAGTGTTACAGTGAGAGTGTTTTATACAGGGAGTGTTACAGTGAGAGTGTTTTATACAGCAAGTGTTACAGTGAGGGTGTTTTATGCAGTGAGTGTTACAGTGAGAGTGTTTTATACTAGTAGTGCTACAGTGAGGGTGTTTTATACAGGGAGTGTTACAGTGAGAGTATTTTATACAGGGAGTGTTACAGTGGGACTTATTTATACAGCGAGTGTTACCATTAGGGTCTTTTATACAGTGAGTGTTACAGTGAGCGTGTTTTATACAGGGATTGTTACAGTGAGATTGTTTTGTACAGGGAATGTTACAGTGAATGTTTTTTATACGGGGAGTGTTACTGTGAGAGCGTTTTATACAGGGATTTTACAGTGAGTTCGTATTATACAGGGAGTGTTAAAGTGAGGGTGTTTTATGTAGGGAGTGTTACAGTGATGGTGTTTTATACAGGGAGCGTTACAGTGAGGGTGTTTTTACACGGTGTGTTACACTGAGAGTTTTTTATACAGTGAGTTTTACAGTGAGGGTGTTTTATACAGGGAGTGTTACAGTGAGAGTGTTTTTAACAGGGAGTGTTACAGAGAGGGTGTTTTATACAGGCAGTGTTACAGTGAGAGCGTTTTATACAGGGGGTGTTACAGTGAGAGTGTTTTCTACAGAGAGTGTTACAGTGAGAGTGTTTTAATCAGGGAGTGTTACAGTGAGAGTGTTTTATACAGCAATTGTTACAGTGAGGGTGTTTTATGCAGTGTGTGTAACAGTGAGAGTGTTTTATACCAGTAGTGTTACAGTGAGGGTGTTTTATACAGGGAGTGTTACAGTGAGAGTGTTTTATACAGCAAGTGTTACAGTGAGGGTCTTTTATGCAGTGAGTGTAACAGTGAGAGTGTTTTTTACCAGTAGTGTTACAGTGAGGGTGTTTTATACAGGGAGTGTTACAGTGAGGCTGTTTTATACGAGGAATGTTACAGTGAGAGTATTTTATAATGGCAGTGTTACATTGGGACTTATTTATACAGGGAGTGTTACCATGAGGGTCTTTTATACAGTGAATGTTACACTGAGCGTGTTTTATACAGGGATTGTTAGAGTGAGGTTGTTTTATACAGGGAGTGTTACAGTGAGGGTGTTGTATGCAGTGAGGCAGTGAGTAACAGTGAGAGTGTTTTATACCAGTAGTGTTACCGTGAGGGTGTTTTGTACAGGGAGTGTTACAGTGAGGGTTTTTTTATATGAGGAATGTTACAGTGAGAGTATTTTATATTGGCAATGTTACAGTGGGACTTATTTATACAGGGAGTGTTACCATTAGGGTCTTTTATACAGCGAGTGTTACAGTGAGCGTGTTTTATACAGGGATTGTTACAGTGAGATTGTTTTGTACAGGGAATGTTACAGTGAATGTGTTTTATACGGGGAGTGTTACTGTGAGAGCGTTTTATACAGGGATTTTACAGTGAGTTCGTATTATACAGGGAGTGTTAAAGTGAGGGTGTTTTATGTAAGGAGTGTTACAGTGACGGTGTTTTAAACAGGGAGCATTACAGTGAGGGTGTTTTTACACGGTGTGTTACACTGAGAGTTTTTTATACAGTGAGTGTTACAGTGAGAGTGTTTTATACAGGGAGTGTTACAGTGAGAGTGTTTTTTACCAGTAGTGTTACAGTGAGAGCGTTTTATACAGGGGGTGTTACAGTGAGAGTATTTTATACAGGGAGTGTTACAGTGACGGTGTTTTAGTCAGGGAGTGTTACAGTGAGCGTGTTTTATACAGGGATTGTTACAGTGAGATTGTTTTGTACAGGGAATGTTACAGTGAATGTTTTTTATACGGGGAGTGTTACTGTGAGAGCGTTTTATACAGGGATTTTACAGTGAGTTCGTATTATACAGGGAGTGTTAAAGTGAGGGTGTTTTATGTAGGGAGTGTTACAGTGACGGTGTTTTATACAGGGAGCGTTACAGTGAGGGTGTTTTTACACGGTGTGTTACACTGAGAGTTTTTTATACAGTGAGTTTTACAGTGAGGGTGTTTTATACAGGGAGTGTTACAGTGAGAGTGTTTTTAACCGGGAGTGTTACAGTGAGGGTGTTTTATACAGGCAGTGTTACAGTGAGAGCGTTTTGTACAGGGAGTGTTACAGTGAGAGTGTTTTCTACAGAGAGTGTTACAGTGAGAGTGTTTTACACAGGGAGTGTTACAGTGAGAGCGTTTTATACAGGGGGTGTTACAGTGAGAGTGTTTTCTACAGAGAGTGTTACAGTGAGAGTGTTTTAGTCAGGGAGTGTTACAGTGAGAGTGTTTTATACAGCAATTGTTACAGTGAGGGTGTTTTATGCAGTGTGTGTAACAGTGAGAGTGTTTTATACCAGTAGTGTTACAGTGAGGGTGTTTTATACAGGGAGTGTTACAGTGAGAGTGTTTTATACAGCAAGTGTTACAGTGAGGGTCTTTTATGCAGTGAGTGTAACAGTGAGAGTGTTTTTTACCAGTAGTGTTACAGTGAGGGTGTTTTATACAGGGAGTGTTACAGTGAGGCTGTTTTATACGAGGAATGTTACAGTGAGAGTATTTTATAATGGCAGTGTTACATTGGGACTTATTTATACAGGGAGTGTTACCATGAGGGTCTTTTATACAGTGAATGTTACACTGAGCGTGTTTTATACAGGGATTGTTAGAGTGAGGTTGTTTTATACAGGGAGTGTTACAGTGAGGGTGTTGTATGCAGTGAGGCAGTGAGTAACAGTGAGAGTGTTTTATACCAGTAGTGTTACCGTGAGGGTGTTTTGTACAGGGAGTGTTACAGTGAGGGTTTTTTTATATGAGGAATGTTACAGTGAGAGTATTTTATATTGGCAATGTTACAGTGGGACTTATTTATACAGGGAGTGTTACCATTAGGGTCTTTTATACAGCGAGTGTTACAGTGAGCGTGTTTTATACAGGGATTGTTACAGTGAGATTGTTTTGTACAGGGAATGTTACAGTGAATGTGTTTTATACGGGGAGTGTTACTGTGAGAGCGTTTTATACAGGGATTTTACAGTGAGTTCGTATTATACAGGGAGTGTTAAAGTGAGGGTGTTTTATGTAAGGAGTGTTACAGTGACGGTGTTTTAAACAGGGAGCATTACAGTGAGGGTGTTTTTACACGGTGTGTTACACTGAGAGTTTTTTATACAGTGAGTGTTACAGTGAGGGTGTTTTATACAGGGAGTGTTACAGTGAGAGTGTTTTTAACCGGGAGTGTTACAGTGAGGGTGTTTTATACACGCAGTGTTACAGTGAGAGCGTTTTATACAGGGAGTGTTACAGTGAGAGTGTTTTCTACAGAGAGTGTTACATTGAGAGTGTTTTATACAGGTAGTGTAACAGTGAGAGTGTTTAATACAGGGAGTGTTACAGTGAGAGTTTTTTATACAGGGAGTGTAACAGCGAGGGTGCTTTATACAAGGAGTGTTACAGTGGGAATGATTTCTACAGGGAGTGTTACAGTGAGAGGAATTTATTCTGGGAATGTTACAGTGAGGGTGATTTATACAGGGAGTGTTACAGTTAGGATGTTTTATATAGGTTGTGTTACAGTGAGGGTGTTATATACAGGGAGCGTTACAGTGAGGGTGTTTTATTACAGGGAGTATTACAGTGAGTGTGTTTTTTTACAGGGGGTGTTACGGTGAGGGTGTTTTATACAGGGAGTGTTACAGTGAGTGTGTTTTATACAGGGAGTGTTACGGTGAGGGTGTTTTCTATATGGAGTGTTACAGTGAGGTTCTTTTATACTGTAAGTGTTACAGTGAGGGTGTTTTATACAGGGAGTGTTACAGTGAGAATGTTCTGTAGAAGTAGTGTTACAGTGAGAGTGTTTTTAACAGGGAGTGTTACAGTGAGGGTGTTATATACAGGCAGTGTTACAGTGAGAGCGTTTTATACAGGGAGTGTTACAGTGAGAGTGTTTTCTACAGAGTGTTACAGTGAGAGTGTTTTATACAGGGAGTGTTACAGTGAGAGTGTTTTATACAGCAAGTGTTACAGTGAGGGTGTTTTATGCAGTGAGTGTTACAGTGAGAGTGTTTTATACTAGTAGTGCTACAGTGAGGGTGTTTTATACAGGGATTGTTACAGTGAGAGTATTTTATACAGGGAGTGTTACAGTGGGACTTATTTATACAGCGAGTGTTACCATTAGGGTCTTTTATACAGTGAGTGTTACAGTGAGCGTGTTTTATACAGGGATTGTTACAGTGAGATTGTTTTGTACAGGGAATGTTACAGTGAATGTTTTTTATACGGGGAGTGTTACTGTGAGAGCGTTTTATACAGGGATTTTACAGTGAGTTCGTATTATACAGGGAGTGTTAAAGTGAGGGTGTTTTATGTAGGGAGTGTTACAGTGATGGTGTTTTATACAGGGAGCGTTACAGTGAGGGTGTTTTTACACGGTGTGTTACACTGAGAGTTTTTTATACAGTGAGTTTTACAGTGAGGGTGTTTTATACAGGGAGTGTTACAGTGAGAGTGTTTTTAACAGGGAGTGTTACAGAGAGGGTGTTTTATACAGGCAGTGTTACAGTGAGAGCGTTTTATACAGGGGGTGTTACAGTGAGAGTGTTTTCTACAGAGAGTGTTACAGTGAGAGTGTTTTAATCAGGGAGTGTTACAGTGAGAGTGTTTTATACAGCAATTGTTACAGTGAGGGTGTTTTATGCAGTGTGTGTAACAGTGAGAGTGTTTTATACCAGTAGTGTTACAGTGAGGGTGTTTTATACAGGGAGTGTTACAGTGAGAGTGTTTTATACAGCAAGTGTTACAGTGAGGGTCTTTTATGCAGTGAGTGTAACAGTGAGAGTGTTTTTTACCAGTAGTGTTACAGTGAGGGTGTTTTATACAGGGAGTGTTACAGTGAGGCTGTTTTATACGAGGAATGTTACAGTGAGAGTATTTTATAATGGCAGTGTTACATTGGGACTTATTTATACAGGGAGTGTTACCATGAGGGTCTTTTATACAGTGAATGTTACACTGAGCGTGTTTTATACAGGGATTGTTAGAGTGAGGTTGTTTTATACAGGGAGTGTTACAGTGAGGGTGTTGTATGCAGTGAGGCAGTGAGTAACAGTGAGAGTGTTTTATACCAGTAGTGTTACCGTGAGGGTGTTTTGTACAGGGAGTGTTACAGTGAGGGTTTTTTTATATGAGGAATGTTACAGTGAGAGTATTTTATATTGGCAATGTTACAGTGGGACTTATTTATACAGGGAGTGTTACCATTAGGGTCTTTTATACAGCGAGTGTTACAGTGAGCGTGTTTTATACAGGGATTGTTACAGTGAGATTGTTTTGTACAGGGAATGTTACAGTGAATGTGTTTTATACGGGGAGTGTTACTGTGAGAGCGTTTTATACAGGGATTTTACAGTGAGTTCGTATTATACAGGGAGTGTTAAAGTGAGGGTGTTTTATGTAAGGAGTGTTACAGTGACGGTGTTTTAAACAGGGAGCATTACAGTGAGGGTGTTTTTACACGGTGTGTTACACTGAGAGTTTTTTATACAGTGAGTGTTACAGTGAGGGTGTTTTATACAGGGAGTGTTACAGTGAGAGTGTTTTTAACCGGGAGTGTTACAGTGAGGGTGTTTTATACACGCAGTGTTACAGTGAGAGCGTTTTATACAGGGAGTGTTACAGTGAGAGTGTTTTCTACAGAGAGTGTTACATTGAGAGTGTTTTATACAGGTAGTGTAACAGTGAGAGTGTTTAATACAGGGAGTGTTACAGTGAGAGTTTTTTATACAGGGAGTGTAACAGCGAGGGTGCTTTATACAAGGAGTGTTACAGTGGGAATGATTTCTACAGGGAGTGTTACAGTGAGAGGAATTTATTCTGGGAATGTTACAGTGAGGGTGATTTATACAGGGAGTGTTACAGTTAGGATGTTTTATATAGGTTGTGTTACAGTGAGGGTGTTATATACAGGGAGCGTTACAGTGAGGGTGTTTTATACAGGGAGTATTACAGTGAGTGTGTTTTTTTACAGGGGGTGTTACGGTGAGGGTGTTTTATACAGGGAGTGTTACAGTGAGTGTGTTTTATACAGGGAGTGTTACGGTGAGGGTGTTTTCTATATGGAGTGTTACAGTGAGGTTCTTTTATACTGTAAGTGTTACAGTGAGGGTGTTTTATACAGGGAGTGTTACAGTGAGAATGTTCTGTAGAAGTAGTGTTACAGTGAGAGTGTTTTTAACAGGGAGTGTTACAGTGAGGGTGTTTTATACAGGCAGTGTTACAGTGAGAGCGTTTTATACAGGGAGTGTTACAGTGAGAGTGTTTTCTACAGAGTGTTACAGTGAGAGTGTTTTATACAGGGAGTGTTACAGTGAGAGTGTTTTATACAGCAAGTGTTACAGTGAGGGTGTTTTATGCAGTGAGTGTTACAGTGAGAGTGTTTTATACTAGTAGTGCTACAGTGAGGGTGTTTTATACAGGGAGTGTTACAGTGAGAGTATTTTATACAGGGAGTGTTACAGTGGGACTTATTTATACAGCGAGTGTTACCATTAGGGTCTTTTATACAGTGAGTGTTACAGTGAGCGTGTTTTATACAGGGATTGTTACAGTGAGATTGTTTTGTACAGGGAATGTTACAGTGAATGTTTTTTATACGGGGAGTGTTACTGTGAGAGTGTTTTATACAGGGATTTTACAGTGAGTTCGTATTATACAGGGAGTGTTAAAGTGAGGGTGTTTTATGTAGGGAGTGTTACAGTGATGGTGTTTTATACAGGGAGCGTTACAGTGAGGGTGTTTTTACACGGTGTGTTACACTGAGAGTTTTTTATACAGTGAGTTTTACAGTGAGGGTGTTTTATACAGGGAGTGTTACAGTGAGAGTGTTTTTAACAGGGAGTGTTACAGAGAGGGTGTTTTATACAGGCAGTGTTACAGTGAGAGCGTTTTATACAGGGAGTGTTACAGTGAGAGTGTTTTCTACAGAGAGTGTTACAGTGAGAGTGTTTTACACAGGGAGTGTTACAGTGAGAGCGTTTTATACAGGGGGTGTTACAGTGAGAGTGTTTTCTACAGAGAGTGTTACAGTGAGAGTGTTTTAGTCAGGGAGTGTTACAGTGAGAGTGTTTTATACAGCATTTGTTACAGTGAGGGTGTTTTATGCAGTGTGTGTAACAGTGAGAGTGTTTTATACCAGTAGTGTTACAGTGAGGGTGTTTTATACAGGGAGTGTTACAGTGAGAGTGTTTTATACAGCAAGTGTTACAGTGAGGGTCTTTATGCAGTGAGTGTAACAGTGAGAGTGTTTTTTACCAGTAGTCTTACAGTGAGGGTGTTTTATACAGGGAGTGTTACAGTGAGGCTGTTTTATACGGGGAATGTTACAGTGAGAGTATTTTATAATGGCAGTGTTACATTGGGACTTATTTATACAGGGAGTGTTACCATGAGTGTCTTTTATACAGTGAATGTTACACTGAGCGTGTTTTATACAGGGATTGTTAGAGTGAGGTTGTTTTATACAGGGAGTGTTACAGTGAGGGTGTTGTATGCAGTGAGGCAGTGAGTAACAGTGAGAGTGTTTTATACCAGTAGTGTTACCGTGAGGGTGTTTTGTACAGGGAGTGTTACAGTGAGGGTTTTTTTATATGAGGAATGTTACAGTGAGAGTATTTTATATTGGCAATGTTACAGTGGGACTTATTTATACAGGGAGTGTTACCATTAGGGTCTTTTATACAGCGAGTGTTACAGTGAGCGTGTTTTATACAGGGATTGTTACAGTGAGGTTGTTTTGTACAGGGAATGTTACAGTGAATGTGTTTTATACGGGGAGTATTACTGTGAGAGCGTTTTATACAGGGATTTTACAGTGAGTTCGTATTATACAGGGAGTGTTAAATTGAGGGTGTTTTATGTAAGGAGTGTTACAGTGATGGTGTTTTAAACAGGGAGCATTACAGTGAGGGTGTTTTTACACGGTGTGTTACACTGAGAGTTTTTTATACAGTGAGTGTTACAGTGAGGGTGTTTTATACAGGAAGTGTTACAGTGAGAGTGTTTTTAACCGGGAGTGTTACAGTGAGGGTGTTTTATACACGCAGTGTTACAGTGAGAGCGTTTTATACAGGGAGTGTTACAGTGAGAGTGTTTTCTACAGAGAGTGTTACATTGAGAGTGTTTTATACAGGTAGTGTAACAGTGAGAGTGTTTAATACAGGGAGTGTTACAGTGAGAGTTTTTTATACAGGGAGTGTTACAGCGAGGGTGCTTTATACAAGGAGTTTTACAGTGAGAATGATTTCTACAGGGAGTGTTACAGTGAGAGGAATTTATTCTGGGAATGTTATAGTGAGGGTGATTTATACAGGGAGTGTTACAGTTAGGATGTTTTATATAGGTTGTGTTACAGTGAGGGTGTTATATACAGGGAGTGTTACAGTGAGGGTGTTTTATACAGGGAGTATTACAGTGAGTGTGTTTTTTTACAGGGGGTGTTACGGTGAGGGTGTTTTATACAGGGAGTGTTACAGTGAGTGTGTTTTATACAGGGAGTGTTACGGTGAGGGTGTTTTCTATATGGAGTGTTACAGTGAGGTTCTTTTATACTGTAAGTGTTACAGTGAGGGTGTTTTATACAGGGAGTGTTACAGTGAGAATGTTTTGTAGAAGTAGTGTTACAGTGAGAGTGCTTCATACAGTGACTGTTAGAGTGAGGGTCTTTTTTGTACAGGATTTGTTACAGTGAGAGTGTTTTATACAGGGAGTATTACAGTGAGGATGTTTTATACAGCAAATTTTACAGTGAGGGTGTTTTATGCAGTGAGTGTAACAGTGATAGTGTTTTATACCAGTAGTGTTACTGTGAGGGTGTTTTATACAGTGACTGTTACAAGTGAGGGTGTTTTATACAGTGAGTCTTACAGTGAGAGTGTTTTCTCCAGGGAGTGTTACAGTGAGAGCGTTTTATACAGGAAGTGTTACCGTGAGAGTGTTATATGCAGGGAGTGTTACAGTGAGAGTGTTTTATACAGGGAGTGTTACAGTGAGGGCACTTTATGCAATGAGTGTTACAGTGAGAATGATTTATAGAGGGAGTGTTACAGTGAGATTGTTTTATACAGGGAGTTTTACAGTGAGAGTGTTTTTTACCAGTAGTGTTACAGTGAGAGCGTTTTATACAGGGGGTGTTACAGTGAGAGTGTTTTCTACAGGGAGTGTTACAGTGACGGTGTTTTAGTCAGGGAGTGTTACAGTGAGAGTGTTTTATACAGCAAGTGTTACAGTGAAGGTCTTTTATGCAGTGAGTGTAACAGTGAGAGTGTTTTTTACCAGTAGTGTTACAGTGAGGGTGTTTTATACAGGGAATGTTACAGTGAGGGTGTTTTATACGGGGAATGTTACAGTGAGAGTATTTTATAATGGCAGTGTTACATTGGGACTTATTTATACAGGGAGTGTTACCATGAGGGTCTTTTATACAGTGAATGTTACACCGAGCGTGTTTTATACAGGGATTGTTAGAGTGAAGTTGTTTTATACAGGGAGTGTTACAGTGAGGGTGTTGTATGCAGTGAGGCAGTGAGTAACAGTGAGAGTGTTTTATACCAGTAGTGTTACCGTGAGGGTGTTTTGTACAGGGAGTGTTACAGTGAGGGTCTTTTATATGAGGAATGTTACAGTGAGAGTATTTTATATTGGCAATGTTACAGTGGGACTTATTTATACAGGGAGTGTTACCATTAGGGTCTTTTATACAGCGAGTGTTACAGTGAGCGTGTTTTATACAGGGATTGTTACAGTGAGATTGTTTTGTACAGGGAATGTTACAGTGAATGTGTTTTATACGGGGAGTGTTACTGTGAGAGCGTTTTATACAGGGATTTTACAGTGAGTTCGTATTATACAGGGAGTGTAAAAGTGAGCGTGTTTTATGTAAGGAGTGTTACAGTGACGGTGTTTTATACAGGGAGCATTACAGTGAGGGTGTTTTTACACGGTGTGTTACACTGAGAGTTTTTATACAGTGAGTGTTACAGTGAGGGTGTTTTATACAGGGAGTGTTACAGTGAGAGTGTTTTTAACCGGGAGTGTTACAGTGAGCGTGTTTTATACACGCAGTGTTACAGTGAGAGCGTTTTATACAGGGAGTGTTACAGTGAGAGTGTTTACTACAGAGAGTGTTACATTGAGAGTGTTTTATACAGGTAGTGTAACAGTGAGAGTGTTTAATACAGGGAGTGTTACAGTGAGAGTGTTTTATACAGGGAGTGTTACAGCGAGGGTGCTTTATACAAGGAGTGTTACAGTGAGAATGATTTCTACAGGGAGTGTTACAGTGAGAGGAATTTATTCTGGGAATGTTACAGTGAGGGTGATTTATACAGGGAGTGTTACAGTTAGGATGTTTTATACAGGGAGTATTACAGTGAGTGTGTTTTTTTACTGGGGGTGTTACGGTGAGGGTGTTTTATACAGGGAGTGTTACAGTGAGAGTGTTTTATACAGGGAGTATTACAGTGAGGATATTTTATACAGCAAATTTTACAGTGAGGGTGTTTTATGCAGTGAGTGTAACAGTGATAGTGTTTTATACCAGTAGTGTTACTGTGAGGGTGTTTTATACAGCGACTGTTACAAGTGAGGGTGTTTTATACAGTGAGTCTTACAGTGAGAGTGTTTTCTCCAGGGAGTGTTACAGTGAGAGCGTTTTATACAGGAAGTGTTACCGTGAGAGTGTTATATACAGGGAGTGTTACAGTGAGAGTGTTTTATACAGGGAGTGTTACAGTGAGGGCACTTTATGCAATGAGTGTTACAGTGAGAATGATTTATAGAGCGAGTGTTACAGTGAGAGTGTTTTATACAGGGAGTTTTACAGTGAGAGTGTATTGTACAGGGAGTGTTACAGTGAGTTTTTATACTATATGGAGCGTTACAGTGAGGGCGTTTTAAACAGGGATTGTTACAGTGAGGGTTCTTTTTTACAGGGTTTGTTACAGTGAGGGTGTTATATACAGGGAGTGTTACAGTGAGGGTGTTTTATACAGGGAGTATTACAGTGAGTGTGTTTTTTTACAGGGGGTGTTACGGTGAGGGTGTTTTATACAGGGAGTGTTACGGTGAGGGTGTTTTTTATATGGAGTGTTACAGTGAGGTTCTTTTATACTGTAAGTGTTACAGTGAGGGTGTTTTATACAGGGAGTGTTACAGTGAGAATGTTTTGTAGAAGTAGTGTTGCAGTGAGAGTGCTTCATACAGTGACTGTTACAGTGAGGGTCTTTTTTGTACAGGATTTGTTACAGTGAGAGTGTTTTATACAGGGAGTATTACAGTGAGGACGTTTTATACAGCAAATTTTACAGTGAGGGTGTTTTATGCAGTGAGTGTAACAGTGATAGTGTTTTATACCAGTAGTGTTACTGTGTGGGTGTTTTATACAGCGACTGTTACAAGTGAGGGTGTTTTATACAGTGAGTCTTACAGTGAGAGTGTTTTCTCCAGGGAGTGTTACAGTGAGAGCGTTTTATACAGGAAATGTTACCGTGAGAGCGTTATATACAGGGAGTGTTACAGTGAGAGTGTTTTATACAGGGAGTGTTACAGTGAGGGCACTTTATGCAATGAGTGTTACAGTGAGAATGATTTATAGAGGGAGTGTTACAGTGAGAGTGTTTTATACAGGGAGTTTTACAGTGAGAGTGTATTATGCAGGAAGTGTTACAGTGAGTGCGTTTTATACAGGGAGTGTTACAGTGCACATGTTTTATACAGGGAGTGTTACAGTGAGGATGTGTTATACCGGCAGTGTTACAGTGAGAGTGTTTTATCCCGGTAGTATTACACCTAAGGTATTTTATACAGGGAGTTTGATATTTTGGGTCTTTTCTGGAGGGATTACAGTGAGGATGATTTTACAGGGAGTGTTACAGTGGGAGTGTTTAATACAGCGAGTATTACAGTGAAGGTGTTTTATACAGAGAATGTTACAGTGAGACCATTTTATACAGGGAGAATTACAGTGAGGGTGTTTTATATAGGCAGTGTTACAGTGACCGTGTTTTATACAGGGAGCATTACAGTGAGGGTGTTTTTGCAGGCTGTGTTACACTGGCAGTTTTTTATACAGGGAGTGCTACTGTGAGGGTGTTTTATACAGGGAGTGTTACAGTGAAAGTGTTTTTTACAGGGAGTGTTACAGTGAGGGTGTTTTATGCAGTGAGTGTAACAGTGAGAGTGTTTTATACCAGTAGTGTTACAGTGAGGGTGGTTTATACAGTGAGTGTTATAGTGGGAGTTATTTATACAGGGAGTGTTACCGTGAGGGTCTTTTATACAGCAAGTGTTACAGTGAGCGTGTTTTATACAGGGATTGTTACAGTGAGGTTGTTTTATACAGGGAATGTTACAGTGAATGTGTTTTATACGGGAAGTGTTACAGTGAGAGCATTTTATACAGGGATTTTTCAGTGAGATCGTATTACACAGAGAGTGTTACTGTGAGGGTGTTTTCTATCAGGAGCGTTACAATGAGGTTGTTTTATACAGAGAGTGTTACAGTGAGGGTGTTTTATATAGGGAGTGTTACAGTGACAGTGTTTCACACAGGGAGTTTTACAGTGAGAGCATTTTATACAGGGTGTGTTACACTGAGAGTGTTTTATACAGGGAGCGTTACAGTGAGAGCATTTTATACAGGGTGTGTTACACTGAGAGTGTTTTATACAGGGAGTGTTACAGTGAGGGTGTTTTATACAGGCAGTGTTACAGTGAGAGCGTTTTATACAGGAAGTGTTACCGTGAGAGTGTTTTATACAGGGAGTGTTACAGTGAGAGTGTTTTATACAGGGAGTGTTACAGTGAGGGCACTTTATACAATGAGTGTTACAGTGAGAATGATTTATACAGCGAGTGTTACAGTGAGGGTGATTTATACAGGAAGTATTACAGTTTGGGTGTTTTATATAGGGAGTTTTACAGTGAGTGTGTTATATACAGGGAGTCTTACAGTGAGTGTGTTTTATACAGGGAGTGTTAAAGTGATGGTGTTTTATATAGGGAGTGTTACAGTGAGGGTGTTTTATGCAGGGAGTGTTACAGTAGGAGTGTTTCACACAGGGAGTGTTACAGTGAGGGCGTTTTATACAGGGAGTGTTACAGTGAGAGCCTTTTATACAGGGGGTGTTACACTGAGAGTTTTTTATACAGGCAGTGTTACAGTGTGAGCGTTTTATATAGGGTGTGTTACAGTGAGAGTGTTTTCTACAGGGAGTGTTACAGTGAGGGTGTTTTATACAGGCAGTGTTACAGTGAGGGCGTTTTATATAGGGAGTGTTACAGTGAGAGTGTTTTCTACAGCGAGTGTTACAGTGAGAGTGTTTTTTACAGGTAGTGTTACAGTGAGAGTGTTTTATACAGGGAGTGTTACAATGAGGGTTTTTTATACAGGGAGTGTTACATTGAGAGTATTTTATACAGGCAGTGTTACAGTGGGACTTATTTATACAGGGAGTGTTACCATGAGGGTCTTTTATACAGCGAGTGTTACAGTGAGCGTGTTTTATACAAGGATTGTTACAATGAGGTTTGTTTTATACAGGGAATGTTACAGTGAATGTGTTTTATACAGGGAGTGTTACAGTGAGAGCGTTTTATACAGGGAGTTTTACAGTGAGATCATATTATACAGGGAGTGTTACAGTGAGGGTGTTTTATACAGGAAGTGTTACAGTGAGGGTGTTTGATACAGGGATTGTTACAATGAGTGTGTGTTATACAAGGAGTGTTACAGTGAGGATGTTTTATACAGGCACTGTTACAGTGACTATGTTTTCTCCAGGGAATGTTGCAATGAGTGTGTTTTATACAGGGAGTGTTAAAGTGAGGGTATTTTATATAGGGAGTGTTACAGTGAGGGTGTTTTATGCAGAGAGTGTTGCAGTAAGAGTGTTTCACACAGGGAGTGTTACAGTGAGGGCGTTTTACACAGGGGTCGTTACAGTGAGAGCGTTTTATACAGGGGGTGTTACACTGAGAGTGTTTTATACAGGGAGTGTTACAATGAGGGTGTTTTATACAGGAAGTGTTACATTGAGAGTGTTTTTTTACTGGGATTGTTACAGTGAGGGTGTTTCACACAGGCAGTGTTACAGTGAGAGCATTTTATACAGGGTGTGTTACAGTGAGAGTGTTTTCTACAGGGAGTGTTACAGTGAGAGTGTTTTATACAGGGAGTTTTACAGTGAGATCGTATTATACAGGGAGTGTTACAGTGAGGGTGTTTTCTATCGGGACTGTTACAATGAGGTTGTTTTATACAGGGAGTGTTACCGTGAGAGTGTTTTATATAGGGAGTGTTACAGTCAGGGTGTTTTATGCAGGGAGTGTTACAGTAAGAGTGTTTCACACAGGGAGTGTTACAGTGAGGGCATTTTATACAGGGAGCATTACAGTGAGAGCGTTTTATACAGGGTGTGTTACACTGAGAGTTTTTTATACAGGGAGTTTTACAGTGAGGGTGTTTTATACAGGGAGTGTTACAGTGAGAGTGTTTTATACAGGCAGTGTTACAGTGAGAGTGTTTTATACAGCAAGTGTTACAGTGAGGGTGTTTTATGCAGTGAGTGTAACAGTGAGAATGTTTTATACCAGCAGTATTACAGTGAGGGTGTTTTATACAGGGAGTGTTACAGTGACGGTGTTTTATACAGGGAGTGTTACAGTGAGAGTATTTTATACAGGGAGTGTTACACTGGGACTTATTTATACAGGGAATGATACCATGAGGGTCTTTTATACAGCGAGTGGTAGAGTGAGCGTGTTTTATACAGGGATTGTTACAGTGAGGTTGTTTTATACAGGGAATGTTACAGTGAATGTGTTTTATACAGGGAGTGTTACAGTGAGGGCGTTTTATAGAGGGATTTTACAGTGATAGTGTTTTATACAGGGAGCGTTACAGTGAGGGTATCTTTACACGGTGTGTTACACTGAGAGTTTTTTATACAGGCAGTGTTACAGTGTGAGCGTTTTATACAGGGAGTGTTACAGTGAGAGTGTTTTCTACAGGGAGTGTTACAGTGAGATTGTTTTATACAGCAAGTGTTACAGTGAGGGTGTTTTATACAGGAAGTGTTACAGTGAGGGTGCTTTATACAGGGAGTGTTACAGTGAGAGTGTTTTATACCAGGGGCGTTACAGCGAGAGTGTTTTATACAAGGTGTTTTACAGTGCGGGTGTTTTATACAGGAATGTTACAGTGAGAGTGGTTTATACAGGGAGTGTAACAGTGAGGGTGTTTTATACAGGGAGTGTTACAATGAGTGTGTGTTATACAGGGAGTGTTACAGTGAGGGTGTTTTATACGGGGAGTGTTACAATGAGGCTTTTTTATACAAGGAGTGTTACAGTGAGGATGTTTTATACAGGCACTGTTACAGTGACGATGTTTTCTCCAGGGAATGTTACAATGAGTGTGTTTTATACAGGGAGTGTTAAAGTGAGGGTGTTTTATATAGGGAGTGTTACAGTGAGGGTGTTTTATGCAGGGAGTGTTACAGTAAGAGTGTTTCACACAGGGAGTGTTACAGTGAGGGCGTTTTATACAGGGGATGTTACACTGAGAGTGTTTTATACAGGGAGTGTTACAGTGAGGGTGTTTTATACAGGGAGTGTTACATTGAGAGTGTTTTTTTACTGGGAGTGTTACAGTGAGGGTGTTTCATACAGGCAGTGAGAGCGTTTTATACAGGGTGTGTTACAGTGTGAGTGTTTTCTACAGGGAGTGTTACAGTGAGAGTGTTTTATACAGGTAGTGTTACAGTGAGGGTGTTTTATACAGGGAGTGTTACAGTGAGCGTATTTTATACATGCAGTGTTACTGTGGGACTTATTTATACAGGGAGTGTTACCATGAGGGTCTTTTATACAGCGAGTGTTACACTGAGCGTGTTTTATTCAGGGATTGTTACAGTGAGGTTTGTTTTATACAGGGAGTGTTACAGTGAGAGCGTTTTATACAGGGAGTTTTACAGTGAGATCGTATTATACATGGAGTGTTACAGTGAGGGTGTTTTCTATAGGGACTGTTACAATGAGGTTGTCTTATACAGGTAGTGTTACAGTGAGGGTGTTTTTTATAGGGCGTGTTACAGTGAGGGTGTTTTATGCAGGGAGTGTTACAGTAAGAGTGTTTCACACAGGGAGTGTTACAGTGAGGGCGTTTTATACAGGGAGCGTTACAGTGAGAGCATTTTATACAGGGTGTGTTACACTGAGAGTGTTTTATACAGGGAGTGTTACAGTGAGGGTGTTTTATACAGGCAGTGTTACAGTGAGAGCGTTTTATACAGGAAGTGTTACCGTGAGAGTGTTTTATACAGGGAGTGTTACAGTGAGAGTGTTTTATACAGGGAGTGTTACAGTGAGGGCACTTTATACAATGAGTGTTACAGTGAGAATGATTTATACAGCGAGTGTTACAGTGAGGGTGATTTATACAGGAAGTATTACAGTTTGGGTGTTTTATATAGGGAGTTTTACAGTGAGTGTGTTATATACAGGGAGTCTTACAGTGAGTGTGTTTTATACAGGGAGTGTTAAAGTGATGGTGTTTTATATAGGGAGTGTTACAGTGAGGGTGTTTTATGCAGGGAGTGTTACAGTAAGAGTGTTTCACACAGGGCGTGTTACAGTGAGGGCGTTTTATACAGGGAGCGTTACAGTGAGAGCCTTTTATACAGGGAGTGTTACACTGAGAGTTTTTTATACAGGCAGTGTTACAGTGTGAGCGTTTTATACAGGGTGTGTTACAGTGAGAGTGTTTTCTACAGGGAGTGTTACAGTGAGGGTGTTTTATACAGGCAGTGTTACAGTGAGGGCGTTTTATATAGGGAGTGTTACAGTGAGAGTGTTTTCTACAGCAAGTGTTACAGTGAGAGTGTTTTATACAGGTAGTGTTACAGTGAGAGTGTTTTATACAGGGAGTGTTACAATGAGGGTTTTTTATACAGGGAGTGTTACATTGAGAGTATTTTATACAGGCAGTGTTACAGTGGGACTTATTTATACAGGGAGTGTTACCATGAGGGTCTTTTATATAGCGAGTGTTACAGTGAGCGTGTTTTATACAGGGATTGTTACAGTGAGGTTTGTTTTATACAGGGAATGTTACAGTGAATGTGTTTTATACAGGGAGTGTTACAGTGAGAGCGTTTTATACAGGGAGTTTTACAGTGAGATCGTATTATACATGGAGTGTTACAGTGAGGGTATTTTCTATAGGGACTGTTACAATGAGGTTGTTTTATACAGGGAGCATTACAATGAGAGCGTTTTATATAGGGAGTCTTACAGTGAGGGTGTTTTATGCAGGGAGTGTTACAGTGAGGGTGTTTTATACAGGCAGTGTTACAGTGAGAGCGTTTTATACAGGAATTGTTCCCGTGAGAGTGTTTTATACAGGGAGTGTATCATTGAGGGCACTTTATACAATGAGTGTTACAGTGAGAATGATTTATACAGCGAGTGTTACAGTGAGGGTGATTTATACAGGGAGTATTACTGTTAAGGTGTTTTATATAGGGAGTTTTACAGTGAGTGTGTTATATACAGGGAGTCTTACAGTGAGTGTGTTTTATACAGGGAGTGTTAAAGTGAGGGTGTTTTACATAGGGAGTGTTACAGTGAGGGTGTTTTATGCAGGGAGTGTTACAGTAAGAGTGTTTCACACAAGGAGTGTTACAGTGAGGTCGTTTTATTCAGGGAGTGTTACAGTGAGAGTGTTTTATACAGGAAGTGTTACAGTGAGGGTGTTTTGTACAGGCAGTGTTACAGTGAGAGCGTTTTATACAGGAAGTGTTACCGTGAGAGTGTTTTATACAAGGAGTGTTACAGTGAGGGCACTTTATACAATGAGTGTTGCAGTGAGAATGATTTATGCAGCGAGTTTTTCAGTGAGGGTGATTTATACAGGGAGTATTACAGTTAGGATGTTTTATATAGGGAGTTTTACAGTGTGTGTGTTATATACAGGGAGTCTTACAGTGAGTGTGTTTTATACAGGGAGTGTTAATGTGAGGGTGTTTTACATAGGGAGTGTTACAGTGAGGGTGTTTTACGCAGGGAGTCTTACAGTAAGAGTGTTTCACACAGGGAGTGTTACAGTGAGGGCGTTTTATACAGGGAGCGTTACAGTGAGAGCCTTTTATACAGGGGGTGTTACACTGAGAGTGTTTTAAAAAGGGAGTGTTACAGTGAGGGTGTTTTATACAGGCAGTGTTACAGTGAGAGCGTTTTATACAGGGAGTGTTACAGTGAGAGTGTTTTCTATAGCGAGTGTTACAGTGAGAGTGTTTTATACAGGTAGTGTTACAGTGAGGGTGTTTTATACAGGGAGTGTTACAGTGAGGGTGTTTTATACAGGGAGTGTTACATTGAGAGTATTTTATACAGGCAGTGTTACAGTGCGACTTATTTATACAGGGAGTATTTCCATGAGGGTCTTTTATACAGTGAGTGTTACAGTGAACGTGTTTTATACTGGGATTGTTACAGTGAATGTGTTTTATACAGGGAGTGTTACAGTGAGGGTGTTTTCTATAGGGACTGTTACAATGAGGTTGTTTTATACAGGGAGTGTTACCGTGAGGGTGTTTTATATAGGGAGTGTTACAGTGAGTGTATTTTATACAGGGATTGTCACAGTGAGAGTATTTTATACAGGGAGTGTTACAGTGAGGGCGTTTTCTACAGCGAGTGTTACAGTGAGAGCATTTTATACAGGAAATGTTACCGTGAGAGTGTTTTACACAGGTAGTGTTACAGTGGGGGCATTTTATACAAGGAGTTTTACAGAGAGAATGATTTATGCAGGGAGTGTTACAGTGAGAGTGTTTTATACAGGGAGTGTTACAGCTAGGGTGATTTATACAGGGAGTGTTACAGTAAGAGTGTTTCACACAGGGAGTGTTACAGTGAGGGTGTTTTATACAGGGAGCGTTACAGTGAGAGCGTTTTATACAGGGTGTGTTACACTGAGAGTGTTTTATACAGTGAGTGTTACAGTGAGGGTGTTTTATACAGGCAGTATTACAGTGAGAGCGTTTTATACAGGGAGTGTTACAGTGAGAGTGTTTTATACAGGTAGTGTTACAGTAAGAGTGTTTCATACAGGGAGTGTTACAGTAAGGGTGTTTTATACAGGGTGTGTTACACTGAGAGTGTTTTATCCAGGGACTTTTACAGTGAGGGTGTTTTATACAAGGACTGTTACAGTGAGAGTGTTTTATACAGGGAGTGTTACAGTGAGGGTATTTTATACAGGGATTGTCACAGTGCGAGTGTTTTATACAGGGAGTGTTACAGTGAGGGCGTTTTCTACAGGGAGTGTTACAGTGAGAGCGTTTTATACAGGAAATGTTACCGTGAGAGTGTTTTACACAGGTAGTGTTACAGTGGGGGCATTTTATACAAGGAGTTTTACAGAGTGAATGATTTATGCAGGGAGTGTTACAGTGAGAGTGTTTTATACAGGGAGTGTTACAGCTAGGGTGATTTATACAGGGAGTGTTACAGTAAGAGTGTTTCACACAGGGAGTGTTACAGTGAGGGTGTTTTATACAGTGACTGTTACAGTGAGAGTGTTTTATACAGTGAGTGTTACATTGAGGGTGTTTTGTACAGGGTGTGTTTCAGTGAGAGTGTTTTATACCAGGAGTGTTACAAGTGAGGTTGTTTTATACAGGACCCTACAGTGAGTGTGTGTTATACAAAGGCTCACATCAGTGATGAGACTACACAAGAATGTTTACACAGTCTGAAACTCTCACCTCAATGCACTGCACTCTTACCTTCATCTGACATCCCAGCCTCTCCACGGCCGGCTGACCGAGGTGTGTGATGCCTCTCCAGCTCCAAGGCGTCCTGTTCGAATCTCATTAGGATTAGGAGGTTTGGTGGGCCTTTGCCTGTCCACAACCTCTCAATGTTGTTATGGCTCACCTTCTCCTGAAAGGACAGAGGGGCACTGATCTGTCCACTCTCCATCTACATCGCCATTGCAGCCTTGCCTACCCCACCTGAGGAACACCTTGCAGAGCAGATCCGAGTCTTGGCCCTCGAGCCACAAGGCACTCAGTCCGAGCAGCCAGGGCTCACCCCCTTGGCCAGCTCCAGCGTCATTGACAGTTGGCACTCAGACTCTAGCATCCCATAAGCTCCATGGGAGGACAGCCAGAGCTTAACACTTCTCCACACTGATCCATGTCAACACAGTACCCACCCTTGCCAAGCGCAGCAGGTCATTGAACTTTTTGCAGCACTGCCCCATGTGTGCAGCACAATGTAATGGCTGCTGATCTGGACAGCCAGCTCCGCCCAAGCTCTTTTTGTCAGGTGCATTGAATTCCTCCTTCCATCTCTGGGGATGAAGGTGTCCCACCTGGCAGCCACCTCCTCAAGGAGTACCACGAGGCACTCGTCCGAAAACTAGGGGGCCGAGTGCCCACCCAAACTGTCCTCGCATCTCCAGCCGCATTTGAGTCCATGGTTTTGGATTCCAGTGCACAGAAGATATTGCCCGCCAGGACCCAGCTCCCAACAGTTCCCCGCCATTGCCCGGCCCTTCCCAACTATTGGGAAGATGCATTTCTCAGTGGGTGGGCCTTAATTGGCCAGCCAGCGTGAAATTGGGGTCACGGGCCCGATAATCAGACGCGCCGGCCAATGGTAAAATTCGGGCCATTCTGTGTATAACACAATCTCACCATAACATTCTGTATAACACACCCTCACTGTAATAATGTAAATAACACACCTTCATTATAACTCTCTCTGAATAATGTACGCTCACTGTAACACTCACTCTACAAAACACACTCATTGTAACACCCTGGTCTAACACATCCTCACTGTAACACTCCCTGTATAACAGACTCTCACTGTAATTATCTCTGTATAACACAACCTCACTGTAACACTTTCTATAACACACGCTCACTATAAGTCTCTGTGAATAATATACTCTCACTGTAACACTCACTCTATAAAACACGTTCACTGTAACACTTTCTGTATAACACAGCCTCGTTGTCACACCATGTATAACACATCCTCGCTGTAACACGCTCTAAATAACACACCCTCGGCTGTAACTCTCTCTGAATAATAAACTCTCACTGTAACACTCACTCTATTAAACACGTTCACTGTAACACTCTCTGTGTAACACACCCTTGTTGTAATAATGTATATAACACACCCTCACTATAACGCTCTCTGAATAATGTACTCTCACTGTGACGTTCATTCTGTAAAACACGCTCACTGTAACACCCTGTGTAAAACATCCTCACTGTAACACTCTCTATATAACACACCCTCACTGTGACACTCTCTGTACAACACACCCTCACTATAACATTCTCTATAACACACCCTCGCTGTAATACTCTGTATAACACAACCTCACTGTAACTCTCTCTGAATAATATACTCTCACTGTAACGCTCACTCTATAAAACACGTTCACAGTAACACTCTCTGTATAACACAGCCTCATTGTAACACCCTGTGTAACACATCCTCACTAACAATCTCTGAATAACACACCCTCGCTGTAACTCACTCTGAATAATGCACTCTCACTGTAATACTCACTCTATAAAACACACTCACTGTAACACCCTGGACTAACACTTGCTCGCTGTAACATTCTCTCTATAACACAATCTCACTGTAATTCTCTCTGTATAACACACCCTCACTTTAACACCCTCTATAACACGCACTCGCTGTAACACTCTCTGAATAATATACCCTCACTGCAACACGCAGTCTAGTAAACATGTTCATTGTAACACTCTCGGTATAACACAGCCTCATTGTAACACCCTGTAAAAACATCCTCGCTGTAACTCAGCCTGTACAACATACTCGCATTCTAACACTCTCTGTACAACACACCCTCACTGTAACACTGACTGGATAACACATCCTCACTCTAACTCTCTGAATAATATACTCTCACTGTAACACTATAACACACCCTCACTGTAACATTTTCTGTATAACACACCCTCACTGTAACTCTCAATAATATACTCTCACTGTAACACTATAACACACCCTCACTGTAACATTCTCTGTATAACACACCCTCTGTACCACTCACTGTATAACACATCCTCACTCTAACTCTCTGAATAATATGCTCTCACTGTAACACTATAACACACCTCACTGCAACACTCTCTGTATAACACAGCCTCATTGTAATACCCTGTATAACACATCCTCGCTGTAACACTCTCACGATAACAAACTCTCACTATATCACTCTCTGTATAGCACACTCCCACTATATCAGTCTCTGAATAGCACACCCTTGCTGTAACTCTCTCTGAATAATGTACTCTCACTGTAACACTCACTTTATAACACACGTTCACTGTAACACACTCTGTATAACACAGCCTCATTGTAACACCCTGTAAAACACATCCTCGCTGTAACACACTCTGTATAACACACCCGCACTGTAACACTCTCTGTACAACACACCCTCACTGTAACACTCTCTATAACACATCCTCACTGTAACACTCACTAGATAACACATCCTCACTGTAACTCTCTGAATAATATACTCTCACTGTAACACTATATTGCACACTCACTGTAACAGTCTCTGTATAACACACCCTCACTGTAACTCTCTGAATAATATACTCTCACTGTAACACTACAACACACCCTCACTGTAACAGTCTCTGTATAACACCTTCACTGTAACACACTTTGTAATACATCCTCACTAAAACTCTCTCTGAATAATATAATCTCACTGTAACACTATATCGCACACTCACTGTAACACTCTCCGTACCACACACCTCACAGTAACTCTGAATAATATACCCTCACTGTAACACTATAACACACCCTCACTGTAACATTCTCTGTATAACACATCCTCACTGTACCACTCACTGGATAACACATCCTCACTCTAACTCTCTGAATAATATACTCTCACCGTAACACTATAACACACCTCACTGTAACAGTCTCTGTATAACACACCCTCGCTGTAATTCTCTCAATAATATACTCTCACTGTAACACTACAATACACCCTCACTGTAACAGTCTCTGTATAACACAGCTCATTGTAACAATATAATACAGCCTCACTGTAGCACATTCTATAATACATCCTCTCTGTAACTCTCTCTGAATAGTATACTCCCACTGTAACACTCACTCTATAAAACACACTCATTGTAACACTCTCTGTACAACAAAGCCTCACAGTAACAATCTCTCCATGACACACCCTCGTTGTGACACTCTCTGTATAACACACCCTCACTGTAATACTATAACACAGCCTCATTATAACACGCCGTATAACACATCCTCGCTGTAACACTCTCTGGATAACAAACTCCCACTATACCTCTCTTTGTATAACACACTCCTGCTATATCACTCTCTGAATAGCAAACCCTCGCTGTAACTCTCTCTGAAAAATGTACTCTCACTGTAACACTCACTTTATAAAACACGTTCACTGTAACACACTCTGTATAACACAGCCTCATTGTAACACCCTGTATAACACATCCTCACTGTAACACTCTCACGATAACAAACTCTTACTATACCACTCTCTGTATAACACACTCCCGCTATATCACTCTCTGAATAGCACACCCTCGCTGTAACTCTCTCTGAAAAATGTATTCTCACTGTAACACTCACTTTATAAAACACGTTCACTGTAACACACTCTGTATAACACAGCCTCATTGTAACACCCTGTATAACACATCCTCGCTGTAACTCTCTGTATAAGACACTCCCACTATATCACTCTCTGAGTAACATACCCTCGCTGTAACTCTTCCTGAATAATCTACTTTCTGTAACACTCACTCTACATGACACGCTCACTTTAACACTCTCTGTATAACACAGCCTCATTGAAACACTCTATATAACACATCCTCACATTAACTCTCTCTGAATAATGTACTCACACTGTAGCACTCACTCTATAAAATGCGCTCACTGAAACACTCTCTGTACAACAATCCCTCACAGTAACAATGTCTCCATGACACAGCCTCATTGTGACTCTCTCTGTATAAGACACCCTCACTGTAACACCCTGTGTAACACAAGCTCACGATAACACTCTCTGAATAATATACTCTCACTGTAACACTCACTCTATAAAACACGTTCACTGTAACACTCTCTGTATAACACAGCCTTATTGTAACACCCTGTATAACACATCCGCGCTGTAACACTCTCTGTACAACACACCTTCACTGTAACACTCTCTATAACACATCCTCACTGTAACACTCACTAGATAACACATCCTCACTGTAAATCTCTGAATAATGTACTCTCACTGTAACACTCACTTTATAACACACGTTCACTGTAACACGCTCTGTATAGCACAGCCTCATTGTAACACCCTGTAAAACACACCCACACTGTAACACACTCTGTATAACACACCCACACTGTAACACTCTCTAACAACATACCTTCACTGTAACAATGCTGTATAACAAAGTCTCACTGTGACCAAGTATAACACACATTCACTGTAACACTCTCTGTATAACACACCCTTAAAGTAACACCCTCTAACAGCGCACCCTCACTGTAACACCCTCTAACAACACACCCTCACTGTAACACTTTCTATAACACACTCTCACTGTAACACTCACTGGATAACACACCCTCACTGTAACTCTTTTTGTATAACAGACCCTCACCATAACACTCTCTATAACACACCCTGGCTGTAACACTCTGTATGACACACCCTCAGTGTAGTTCTCACTGAATAATATACTCTCATTGTAACACTCACTCTATAAAACACGTTTACTGTAACACTCTCTGTATAACACAGCCTCATTGTAACACACTATGTAACACATCCTCACTGTAACACACTCTGTATAGCACAGTCCCGCGATATCACTCTCTGAATAACACACCCTCGCTGTAATTCTCTCTAAATAATGTACTCTCACTGTAACACTCACAATATAAGACACGCTCGCTGTAACACTCTCTGTATAACATACCCACACTGTAACATTCTCTGTCCAACACACCCTTAAAGTAACACCCTCTAACAACACACCCTCACTGTAACACTCTCTATAACACACCCTCACTGTAACACTCACTGGATAACACACCCTCACTGTAACTCTTTGAATAATATACTCTCACTGTAACACTGTAACACACCCTCACAGTAAGTCTCTGTATAACACACCCTCACTCTAACACTTTCTATGAAACACCCTACCCTCACTGTGATACTCTCTGTATAACACAGCTCACTGTAACATTCACTGAATAATATACTCTCACTGTAACACTCACTCTATAAAACACGTTCACTGTAACACTCTCTGTATAACACAGCCTTATTGTAACACCCTGTATAACACATCCGCGCTGTAACACTCTCTGTACAACACACCTTCACTGTAACACTCTCTATAACACATCCTCACTGTAACACTCACTAGATAACACATCCTCACTGTAAATCTCTGAATAATGTACTCTCACTGTAACACTCACTTTATAACACACGTTCACTGTAACACGCTCTGTATAGCACAGCCTCATTGTAACACCCTGTAAAACACACCCACACTGTAACACACTCTGTATAACACACCCACACTGTAACACTCTCTAACAACATACCTTCACTGTAACAATGCTGTATAACAAAGTCTCACTGTGACCAAGTATAACACACATTCACTGTAACACTCTCTGTATAACACACCCTTAAAGTAACACCCTCTAACAGCGCACCCTCACTGTAACACCCTCTAACAACACACCCTCACTGTAACACTTTCTATAACACACTCTCACTGTAACACTCACTGGATAACACACCCTCACTGTAACTCTTTTTGTATAACAGACCCTCACCATAACACTCTCTATAACACACCCTGGCTGTAACACTCTGTATGACACACCCTCAGTGTAGTTCTCACTGAATAATATACTCTCATTGTAACACTCACTCTATAAAACACGTTTACTGTAACACTCTCTGTATAACACAGCCTCATTGTAACACACTATGTAACACATCCTCACTGTAACACACTCTGTATAGCACAGTCCCGCGATATCACTCTCTGAATAACACACCCTCGCTGTAATTCTCTCTAAATAATGTACTCTCACTGTAACACTCACAATATAAGACACGCTCGCTGTAACACTCTCTGTATAACATACCCACACTGTAACATTCTCTGTCCAACACACCCTTAAAGTAACACCCTCTAACAACACACCCTCACTGTAACACTCTCTATAACACACCCTCACTGTAACACTCACTGGATAACACACCCTCACTGTAACTCTTTGAATAATATACTCTCACTGTAACACTGTAACACACCCTCACAGTAAGTCTCTGTATAACACACCCTCACTCTAACACTTTCTATGAAACACCCTACCCTCACTGTGATACTCTCTGTATAACACAGCTCACTGTAACATTCACTGAATAATATACTCTCACTGTAACACTCACTCTATTAAACACACTTACTGTAACACTCTCTGTACAACACACCCTCACAGTAACAATCTCTCTATAACACACCCTCACTAACACTCACTGGATAACACACTCTCACTGTATCTCTCCGAATGATATACTCTCATTGTAACACTATAACACACCCTTACTGTAAGAGTCTCTGTATAACACACCCTCACTCTAACACTTTCTATGACACACCCTCACTGTAACACTTTCTCTATAACACACCCTCACTGTAACACTCTCTTTATTACACACCCTCACTGTAACACTCTCTGTATAACACAGCCTCACTGTAACACTCTCTGTATAACACCCTCCCACTATATCACTCTCTAAATAACACACCCTCGCTGTAACTGTGTCTGAATAATATACTCTCACTGTAACGCTCACTCGATAAAACATGTTCACTGCAACACCCTCTATAACATACCTTCACTGTAACACCCTCTAATAACAAACCTTCACTGTAACAATCCTGTATTACACACTCTCACTGTGACTCAGTATAACACACATTCACTGTAACACTCTCTGTATAACACACCCTCACTATAACACCATCTAATAACACACCTTCACTGTAACACCCTCTAATAGCACACCTTCACTGTAGCGCTCATATATAACACACCCTCACTGTGACTCTGTATAACACACTCTCTGCATAACACACTCTCAATGTAACAGTCTCTGTTTAACATATCCTTATTGTAACACTCTTGATAACATACCTTTATTGTAACACCCTCTAAAAACACACCTGCACTGTAACATTCCTGTATTACACACCGTCACTTGAACACTCTCTATAACACACCCTCACTATACTCTCTGTATAACACACCCTCGCTGTAACACTTTCTATAACACACCCTCACTATAACTCTCTCCAAATAATGTACTCTCACTGTAACACTCACTCTATAAAACATGTTCACTGTAACACCCTCTCTCTAACACAGCTTTAATTGTTACACTCTGTATAACACATCATCACTGTAACGCTCCCTGTATAACACACTCCTGCTATTTCACTCACTGAATAACACACCCTCACTATAACTCACTCTGAATACTGTACTCTCACTGTAACACTCACTCTATAAAACACGCTCACTGTAACAACCTGTATAACACATCCTTGCTGTAACACTCTCTGTATAACACTCTCTCACTGTAACTCTTTTTGTATAACAGACCCTCACTATAACACTCTCTATAACACACCCTGGCTGTAACACTCTGAATAACACACTCTCGCTGTAACTCTCTCTAAATAATGTACTCTCATTGTAACACTCACAATATAAGACACGCTTGCTGTAACACTCTCTGTATAACATACCCACACTGTAACATTCTCTGTCCAACACACCCTTAAAGTAACACCCTCCAACAACACACCCTCACTGTAACACTCTCTTTAACACACCCTCACTGTAACACTCACTGGATAACACACCCTCACTGTAACTCTTTGAATAATATACTCTCACTGTAACACTATAACACACTCTCACAGTAACAGTCTCTATATAACACACCCTCACTCTAACACTTTCTATGAAACACCCTACCCTCACTGTGACACTCTCTGTATAACACAGCTCACTGTAACTCTCACTGAATAATATACTCTCACTGTAACACTCACTCTATCAAACACACTTACTGTAACAATCTCTGTACAACACACCCTCACAGTAACAATCTCTCTATGACACAACCTCATTGTGACACTCTCTCTATAACACACCCTCACTGTAACACGATAGCACAACCTCACTGTAACGCTCTCTATACCAAAACCTCACAATAACACGCTCTGAATAATATACTCTCACTGTAACATTATCTGTATAACACATCCTTAAAGTAACACCGTCTAACAGCGCACCCTCACTGTAACACCTTCTAACAACACACCCTCACTGTAACACTCTCTATAACACCCCCTCACTGTAACACTCACTGGATAACACACTCTCACTGTAACTCTCCGAATAATATACTCTCACTGTAACACTATAACACACCCTCACCCTAAGAGTCTCTGCATAACACACCCTCACTCTAACACTTTCTATGACACACACTCACCGTAACACTCTCTGTATAATACATTCCTGCTATTTCACTCTCTGAATAACATACCCTCACTATAACTCACTCTGAATACTGTACTTTCACTGTAACACTCACTCTATAAAACACGCTCACTGTAACAACCTGTATAAAACATCCTCGCTGTAACACTCACTGCATAACACACCCGCACTGTAACACTCTCTGTATAACACACCCTTAAAGTAACACCCTCTAACAACACACCCTCACTGTAGCACTCGCTGGATAACACACTCTCACTGTAACTTTCCGAATAATATACTCTCACTGTAAGACTATAACACACCCTCACTGTAAGAGTCTCTGCATAACACACCCTCACTCTAACACTTTCTATGGCACACCCTCACTGTAACACTTTCTCTGTAACACACCCTCACTGTAACACTCTCTTTATTACACACCATCACTGTAATACTCTCTCTATAACACATTCTCATTGTAACACTTTCTGTATAACACACTCTCTAAATAACACACCCTCACTATAACTCACTCTGAATACTGTACTCTCACTGTAACACTCACTCTATAAAACATGCTCACTGTAACAACCTTTATAACATATCCTCGCTGTAACACTCTATAACACACTCTCATTGTAAATCTTTCTGTATAATACACCCTCACTATAACACTCTCTATAACACACCCTCGCTGTAACACTCTGTATAACTCACCCTCACTGTAACTCTCACTGAATAATATACTCTCATTGTAACACTCACTCTATAAAACACGTTCACTGTAACACTCTCTGTATAAAACAGCCTCATTGAAACACCCTATATAACACATCCTCACTGTAACACACTCTGTACAACGCACTCCTGCGATATCACTCTCTGAATAACACACCCTTGCCGTAACTCTCCTTAAATAATGTATTCTCACTGTAACACCCTGTATAACACATCCTCACTGTAACACTATCTGTATAACACACCCTTAAAGTAACACCCTCCAACAACGCACCCTCACTGTAACACTCTCTATAACACCCCCTCACTGTAACACTCACTGGATAACACACTCTCACTGTAACTCTCCGAATAATATACTCTCACTGTAACACTATAACACACCCTCACCCTAAGAGTCTCTGCATAACACACCCTCACTCTAACACTTTCTATGACACACACTCACCGTAACACTCTCTGTATAACACATTCCCGCTATTTCACTCTCTGAATAACATACCCTCACTATAACTCACTCTGAATACTGTACTCTCACTGTAACACTCACTCTATAAAACACGCTCACTGTAACAACCTGTATAAAACATCCTCGCTGTAACACTCACTGTATAACACACCCGCACTGTAACACTCTCTGTATAACACACCCTTAAAGTAACACCCTCTAACAACACACCCTCACTGTAACACTCTCTATAACACACCCTCACTGTAGCACTCGCTGGATAACACACTCTCACTGTAACTTTCCGAATAATATACTCTCACTGTAAAACTATAACACACCCTCACTGTAAGGGTCTCTGCATAACACACCCTCACTCTAACACTTTCTATGGCACACCCTCACTGTAACACTTTCTCTGTAACACACCCTCACTGTAACACTCTCTTTATTACACACCCTCACTGTAATACTCTCTCTATAACACACTCTCATTGTAACATTCTCTGTATAACACACTCCACTATATCACTCTCTAAATAACACACCCTCGCTGTAACTGTGTCTGAATAATATACTCTCACTGTAACGCTCACTCTATAAAACACGTTCACTGCAACACTCTCTATAACACACCTTCACTGTAACACCCTCTAATAACACACCTTCACTGTAACAATCCTGTATTACACACCCTCAGTGACCAAGTATAACACACATTCACTGTAACACTCTCTGTATAACACACCCTTAAAGTAACACCCTCTAACAGCACACCCTCACTGTAACACACTCTAACCACACACCTTCACTGTAACACTCCTGTATAACACACATTCACTGGAACACTCTCTGTATAAGACACCCTTAAAGTAACACCCTGTAATAACACACCTTCACTGCAACACCCTCTAATAGCACACCTTCACTGTAACACTCCTATATAACACACCCTCACTGTGACTCTGTATAACACACCTTCTGCATAACACACTCTCGATGTAACAGTATGTTTAACATACCCTTATTGTAACACTCTTGATAACATACCTTTATTGTAACACCCTCTAAAAACACACCCGCACTGTAACATTCCTGTATAACACACCCTCACTTGAACACTCTCTATAACACACCCTCACTATACTCTCTGTATAACACGCCCTCACTGTAACACTTTCTATAACACACCCTCACTATAACTCTCTCCGAATAATATACTCTCACTGTCACACTCACGCTATAAAACACGTTCACTGTAACACTCCCCATCTAACACACCCTCACTGTGACTCAGTATAACACACACTCACTGTAACTTTCTCTGTATAACACACCCTCACTGTAATACTCTCTGTATAAAATACCCTCAATGTAACACTCTCTCTATTACACACACTCACTGTTACACTCACTTTATTACACACCCTCACTGTAACACTCTCTCTATAACACACCATCACTGTAACACTCTCTCTATAACACACCTTCACTGTAACTCTCTCTGAGTAATATAATCTCACTGTAACGCTCACTCTATAAAACATGTTTACTGCAACACTCTCTATAACACACCTTCACTGTAACACCCTCTAATAATACACCTTCACTGTAACACTCCTGTATAACACACTCTCACTGTGACTCAGTATAACACACATTCACTGCAACACTCTCGATAACACACCTTCACTATAACACCCTCTAATAACACACCTTCACTGTAATACTCCTGTATAACACACTCTCACTGTGACTCTGTATAACACACATTCAATGTAACACTCTTTGTATGACACACCCTCATTATAACACCCTCTAACAGCACACCTTCACTGTAACACTCCTATATAACACACCCTCACTGTGACTCTGTATAAAACACCTTCTGCGTAACACTCTCTCGATGTAACAGTCTCTGTTTAACATATCATTATTGTAACACTCTATATAACATACCCTTATTGTAACACCATCTAAAAACACACCCACACTATAACATTCCTGTATAACATACACTCACTTGAACACTCTCTATAACACACCCTCACTACACTCTCTATATAACACAGCCTCATTGTAACACCCTGTATAACACATCCTCGCTGTAACAAACTCTGCATAACACATTCCCGCGACATCACTCTCTGAATAATACACCGTCGCCGTAACTTTCTCTTAGTAATGTACTCTCACTGTAACACTCACTCTATCATTCACGCTCACTTTAACATCCGCTATAACACATCCTCGCTGTAACACTCTTTGTATAACACACCTCACTGTAACACTATAACATAGCATCACTGTAGCACTCTCTATAACACACCCTCATGGTAACACACTCTATAATATATTCTCGCTGTAACTCTCTCTGAATAATATACTCTCACTGTAACACTAACTCTATAAAACACACACACTGTAACACTCTCTGTACAACACACCCTAAAAGTAACAATCTCTCTATGATATACCCTCATTGTGACACTCTCTGTATAACACACCCTAACTGTAACACTATAACACAGCCTCACTGTAACGCTCTCTATAACACAACCCTACGATAACACTATCTGAATAATATATTCTCACTGTAACACTCACTCTATAAAACACGTTCACTGTAACGCTCTCTTTATAACACAGACTCATTGTAACACCCTGTAAAACACATCCTGGCTGTAACACTCTCTGTATAACACACTCCCGCTATATCACTCTCTGAGTAACACACCCCCGCTATGTTACTCTCTGAATAATGTACTCTTTGTAACACTCACTCTGTAAGAAACACTCACTGTAACACTCTCTGTATAACACACCCTCACTGTACCATTCTCTGTATAACACACTCCCGCTATGTTACTCTCTGAATAACACACCCTCGCTGTAACTCTCTCTGAATAATGTACTCTCACTGTAACACTCACTCTGTAAAACACCCTGTATCATACATCCTTGCTGTAACACTCCTGTATAACACACCCTCACTGTGACTCTGTATAACACACATTCACTGTAACACTCTCTGTATAACACAACTTCTCTATAACACCCTCTAATAACACACCTTCACTGTAACGCTCCTGTATTACACACCCACGCTGTGACTCTGTATAACACACCTTCTGCATAACACACTCTCAATATAACAGTCTCTGTTTAACATATCCTTATTGTAACACTCTTGATAACATACCCTTATTGTAACACCCTCTAAAAACACACCCACACTGTAACACTCCTGTAAAACACACCCTCACTTGAACGCTCTCTATAACGCACCCTCAGAGTTACACTCTCTGTATAACACACCCTAACTGTAACACCGTCTATAACACACACTCACTGTAACACTCTCTGTATAAAACTCCCTGAGTGTAACACTCTGTCTATAACACACTCTCACTGTAACACTCCTCAATAACCCACCCTCATTGTAACACTCTCTCTATAACACACCCTCACTGTAACACTCTCTTTATTACACACCCTCCCTGTAACACTCTCTCTATAACACACTCTCATTGTAACACTCTCTGTATAACACACTCCCGCTATATCACTCTCTAAATAACACACCCTGGCTGTAACTCTCTCTGAATAATATACTCTCACTGTAGCACTCACTCTATAAAACATATTCACTGCATCACTCTCTATACCTTCACTGTAACACCCTCTAATATCACTTCTTCACTGTAACACTGCCTATAACACACTCTCACTGTAAAACTCTCTGTATAAGACACATCTGCTATATCACTCTCTGAATAACACACCCTTACCGGAGCTCTCTCTCAATGATATACTCTCACTGTGACTTTATAGAACACACACTCACTGTAACATTCTCTATGACACACCCTCACTGTAACACTCTCGGTGTAACACACACTCACTGTAATTCTCTCTGTATAACACACCCTCACTGTAATACTCTGAGTATAACACACCCTCACCGTAACTCTCTGTATAACACACACTCACTGTAACTCTCTCTATATAACATACCCTCACTGTAATACTCTCAGTATAACGTACCCTCACTGTAATACTCTGTGTAACACAGCCTTGTTGTAACACTCTTTGTATAACATATCCTCATTGTTACATTCTCTATACAGCACTCTTACTGTAACATTCCCTGTATTACACACCCTCACTGTAATACTCTCTGTGTAACATATCCTCATTGTAATGCTCTGCGTAACACACCCTCGCTGTAACAGTCTGTTTAACATATCCTTATTGTAACGCTTTATATTAGATAGGCTCACTGTAACTCTCTCTGTTTAACACATTCTCGCTATAACACTCTATGTATAACATAACCTCATTGTTACACTCTCCATACAGCACTTTCACTTAAACATTCCCTGTATAACACCCACACTGTAACATTCTCTATAACACCCACTCTGTAACACTCTCTATAACACACTCTCACTGTAACATTCTCTATAACACCCCCACACTGTAACACTCTCTGTATCACAAACCCTCTTCCATTCCCCTCTTCCATCCAGCTATTGTTTCCTGCTGGTTCTGGATGAGGGTCGAGCCTGGCTATAGTAATGAGGCCAGTGGGTTAAAATCTTTCTGGGCTTCAATATGCAAATTTGTTGCTCGCCTTTGCATAGAACAATCCCTATCCAAGTTAAAATTCAAGTTCTTTATATCAGTGAGCAAGAGGTCAATCTGTGGAATAACCAAGTTCTCTGGGAAGATATTGGGAGCAGTTATCGAGTGAGTGGTCAATCTATGGAATACACTCCCTAGGGAGATGATGGGAGCAGTTGGTGTTGATACATTCAAATGCAAATTTGAAAGATCTTTTTCAGAAAATAATATTTTTGGATACAATGCGTGAGTGACTTGAGACATGACTGTGGTAAGTGTATCATGGCTTGGGTGGAACAAATAACTTTGAACCAATGATTCCCAAAATTCTCCATTTCCTTGCCTCATGTCTGTTGTGGACTAATTGATGGAGATTGATTGCTATGATTAGTCAATAACTCCATTAATCTTGTGTCATGTGGCTACGAGGATGGTAGCTGGACGGTGGATTTTTTTTCATCTTGTAATTCCTATGTTTGTACTCACGCTGACAGACAAAATCATATTTTACAAATCTGGTCACGTTCACGTGAAGAATCTGTGAGTGACTTATTTTTGTTTGGTTTCAGTAGCTGAGAGGCTGATGTAACAGCCTCTGGGACTCAGGCTCGCATGTTGCATATTTCCACTTTGAATTGAGAGAATTCTTGCTGCTTTCAGAAAGTCCCTCAGGACAGGACTGCTCACATTCAGTGCAGACAACACTTGCAATTATCAAAGACAAGTTCTGATACAGGGAATGTAGGAAGCATTGAGGTAGCAGGAACAACAGTACCATGTGAATCATACTGAATTACAGATTTAATGCACGGAACAAGGGAATCAGTTCATCATATCTGTGTTGGTTCTTTGCTCAAGTAATGGCAAACTAATCCCAATACCCTGTTTCCTCCCCCAAGCCCAGTATCAATCCCAAACAATCCCACTGGCTTGCTCTCTCCTCAAGCCCTGTATCAACTGCAAATAACCCAACTGCCCTGCTCTCTCCCCAAATCCCAGTATCAATCCTGAACTAATCCCACCACCCTGCTCTCTCCCCAAAGCTCAGTATCAATCCCAAACTAATCCCACTGCACTGGTCTCTCCCCAAATCCCAGTATTAATCCTGAACTAATCCCACCATCCTGCTCTCTCCCCAAAGCCTAGTATCAATCCCAAACTAATCCTACTGCCCTGCTCTCTCCCCAAAGCCCAGTATCAACCCCAAACTATTCCCATTGCCCCGCACACGGTCCCAAAAACCCTGTGCCAATCCCAAACTAATCCCATCGCCCTCCTCTCATGTATCAATACATACAAACATACAAATTAGGAGCAGGAGTAAGCCATTTGGCCCCTCGAGCTTTCTCCACCATTTGATAAGATCATGCTGACCTGGTCATGGCCTCTACTCTACTTTCCTTGTCTATCCCCTATATCCTTTGATTCCCTTGTCAATCAAGAATCTATCTAACTCAGCCTTAAAGACATTCAATGACCCAGCCTCCGCTGCTCTCTGGGTGAGAGAATTCCTCAGATTAATGACCCGCTGAGGGAAAAAAATTCTGATTTCCATCTTAAAGAGAGATCCCTTACTTTTAAACTGTGTCTCCTAGTTCTAGTCTCTCCCATAAGGGAGAACATCCTTTCAGCTGCCCTTTCAAGGCCTCTCAGGGTCTTATATGTTTCTATAAGATCATCTCTCATTCTTATAAACTCGAATGGATACAGGCCCAATCTGTCTAACCTTTCCTCATAAGATAACCTCTTCATCCCAGAAATCAACTGAGTGAATCTTCTCTTAACAGCTTCTTATGCCATTATATCCTTTCTTAAGGAAGGAGACCAGAACTGTACACTGTACTCCAGGTGTGGTCTCACCAATGACCTGTACAATTGTAGCAGAAACTATTTTTATATGCCTTTCCCCTTGCAATCAACAACAACATTCCATTTACCTCAAGCCATTTTCATCAAGCCATTGTTTCCAGGACTGTCACTGACCTCATCTCCTCTGGGGATCTCCCTCCCACAGCTTCCAACCTGATAGTCGCCCAACCTCGGACGGCCCGCTTCTATCTCCTACCCAAAATCCACAAACAGAACTGCCCCGGTAGACCGATCGTCTCAGCTTGCTCCTGCCCCACAGAACTCATTTCTCGTTATCTTGACTCCCTTCTCTCTCCCCTTGTCCAGTCCCTTCCCACCTACATCCGTGATTCCTCTGACACCTTACGTCACATCAACAATTTCCAGTTCCCTGGCTCCAACCGCTTCCTCTTCACCATGGACGTCCAATCCCTCTACACCTCCATCCCCCACCAGGATGGTCTGAGGGCCCTTAGCTTCTTCCTCGAACAGAGGCCCGAACAATCCCCATCCACCACTACTCTCCTCCGTCTGGCTGAACTTGTTCTCACGTTGAACAATTTCTCCTTCAACTCCTCTCACTTTCTCCAAATAAAAGGTGTGGCTATGGGTACCCGCATGGGCCCCAGCTATGCCTGTCTCTTTATGGGGTATGTGGAACATTCCTTGTTGCAGTCCTACTCCGGCCCCCTTCCACAACTTTTTCTCCGGTACATCGATGATTACTTCGGTGCCGCTTCATGCTCTCGTCGGGACTTGGAAAAATTTATTAATTTTGCTTCCAATCTCCACCCCTCCATCATTTTCACGTGGTCCATCTCTGACACTTCCCTTCCCTTCCTTGACCTCTCTGTCTCAATCTCTGGTGATAGACTGTCCACCAATATCCATTACAAACCCACCGACTCCCACAGCTACCTCGACTACAGCTCCTCACACCCCGCTTCCTGTAAGGACTCCATCCCATTCTCCCAGTTCCTTCGCCTTCGTCGCATCTGTTCCGATGATGCTACCTTCAAAAACGGTTCCTCTGACATGTCCTCCTTCTTCCTTAACCGAGGTTTTCCACCCACGGTCGTTGACAGGGCCCTCAACCGTGTCCAGCCCATCTCCCGCGCATCCGCCCTCACGCCTTCTCCTCCCTCCCAGAAACATGATAGGGTCCCCCTTGTCCTCACTTATCACCCCACCAGCCTCCGCATTCAAAGGATCATCCTCCGCCATTTCCGCCAACTCCAGCATGATGCCACCACCAAACACATCTTCCCTTCACCCCCCTTATCGGCATTCCATAGGGATCGCTCCCTCCGGGACACCCTGGTCCACTCCTCCATCACCCTCTACTCCTCAACCCCCTCCTATGGCACCACCCCATGCCCACGCAAAAGATGTAACACCTGCCCCTTCACTTCCTCTCTCCTCACCGTCCAAGGGCCCAAACATTCCTTTCAAGTGAAGCAGCATTTCACTTGCATTTCCCCCAACTTAGTCTACTGCATTCGTTGCTCCCAATGTGGTCTCCTCTACATTGGAGGGACCAAACGTAAACTGGGCGACCGCTTTGCAGAACACCTGCGGTCTGTCTGCAAGAATGACCCAAACCTCCCTGTCGCTTGCCATTTTAACACTCCACCCTGCTCTCTTGCCCACATGTCTGTCCTTGGCTTGCTGCATTGTTCCAGTGAAGCCCAACGCAAACTGGAGGAACAACACCTCATCTTCCGACTAGGCACCTTACAGCCTTCCGGTCTGAATATTGAATTCAACAACTTTAGGTCGTGAGCTCCCTCCCCCATCCCCACCCCCTTTCTGTTTCCCCCTTTTTCCTTTTTTTTCCCCTATAAATTATATAGATTTTTCTTTTCCCACCTATTTCCATTATTTTCAAATATTTTAAAATCTTTTATGCTCCCCCCACCCCCACTGGAGCTGTACCTTGAGTGCCCTACCATCCATTCTTAATTAGCACATTGGTTTAGATAATATCACCAACTATAACTTTAACACCTATGTGTTCTTTTGTACCATTGTCGCTGACATCTTTTGATGATCTGCTTCTATCACTGCTTGTTTGTCTACACAACCACCTCTCTCTCTCTCTATCTCTCCGCCCCCCACACACACACCTTAAACCAGCTTATATTTCAACTCTTTCTTGGACTCGAAATCAAGTTCTGTCGAAGGGTCACGAGGACTCGAAACGTCAACTCTTTTCTTCTCCGCCGATGCTGCCAGACCTGCTGAGTTTTTCCAGGTAATTCTGTTTTTGTTTTGGATTTCCAGCATCCGCAGTTTTTTTTATTTTTATCTCTGTGTTTAATTGACTGCCACTGCTCTTCAAGAAATGCCTACCTCCTTGAAGAAGTTCTGTTCCTCTCTGCGACAAGATTTCCGTATCTCTCTGTTGCCTTGTTCACCTTCTTTGCTTTCCATTTCCCTCCTGGTGTTTGACAAGGTGTTTACTAAAACCCGCTTTCACAGCCATATCTCCTTTCTCAGTGACTGTCTCCGTCTCCGACTTACCCCACGTGGATTTCAACTGAAATTCCACCCCTCATCTTTCGAACCCACCCAGGATTACCGGTATCTCCGGGACATAAAACGTTTCTCAGACTGCTGTTCCCTTCACATTCTGAAATCCACACTCAGTGCCATGCGCCGCCATATGAACACACTCGACCTCTCCCTCCAGCAGCACCGCCGTACCCTTTTTCAAAGCTGCGCGTGCCCCCAGTTTCATTTTATCCTTCGGCTCATCCGACGCCTCAACAAGAAACTTTTTCTCTTTCTCTCAACTGCTAAGGAACGCAAGCTCCAACAACTCATTGACACCAACACCCATCTAGGACCCTCCACCCCAGCCTGTCCCTCCGTCCCCACCCCATCTTCCAATCCCAGCCCCAGCCGTGTATTCACTATACCCCCTGACCTTCCCCTCTCCGATGCTGAACGTTCAGTGCTCAGCAAAGGACTTAGTTTCATACCCTTACGCCCTCACCTCAATGAATTTCGGGCTCGGCATGATACTGAACTCTTCTTTCGCCGTCTTCGTCTCCGGGCTCACTTCTTTGGGCAGGAGTCCTCTCCCAGTTCAACGGATCCTTTTACCCATCTCCAATATTCTCCCTCCACCTGGACCCCTCCCTCTGGATTCTTACTTTCTCTTGATCTTTTCATTGAGAACTGTCGGCGCGACATTAGTCGTCTCAATTTCTCTGCTCCTCTCACCCATTCTAACCTGTCTCTCTCTGAAATTACTGCACTCCATTCTGTCAGGTCCAACCCTGACATTGTCATCAAACCCGCTGACAAGGGTGGTGCTGTTGTTGTCTGGCGCACTGACCTCTACCTCGCGGAGGCTGAGCGTCAACTCGCAGACACTTCCTCCTACCTCTCCCTGGACCATGACCCCACCACTGAACATCAAGCCATTGTTTCCAGGACTGTCACTGACCTCATCTCCTCTGGGGATCTCCCTCCCACAGCTTCCAACCTGATAGTCGCCCAACCTCGGACGGCCCGCTTCTATCTCCTACCCAAAATCCACAAACAGAACTGCCCCGGTAGACCGATCGTCTCAGCTTGCTCCTGCCCCACAGAACTCATTTCTCGTTATCTTGACTCCCTTCTCTCTCCCCTTGTCCAGTCCCTTCCCACCTACATCCGTGATTCCTCTGACACCTTACGTCACATCAACAATTTCCAGTTCCCTGGCTCCAACCGCTTCCTCTTCACCATGGACGTCCAATCCCTCTACACCTCCATCCCCCACCAGGATGGTCTGAGGGCCCTTAGCTTCTTCCTCGAACAGAGGCCCGAACAATCCCCATCCACCACTACTCTCCTCCGTCTGGCTGAACTTGTTCTCACGTTGAACAATTTCTCCTTCAACTCCTCTCACTTTCTCCAAATAAAAGGTGTGGCTATGGGTACCCGCATGGGCCCCAGCTATGCCTGTCTCTTTATGGGGTATGTGGAACATTCCTTGTTGCAGTCCTACTCCGGCCCCCTTCCACAACTTTTTCTCCGGTACATCGATGATTACTTCGGTGCCGCTTCATGCTCTCGTCGGGACTTGGAAAAATTTATTAATTTTGCTTCCAATCTCCACCCCTCCATCATTTTCACGTGGTCCATCTCTGACACTTCCCTTCCCTTCCTTGACCTCTCTGTCTCAATCTCTGGTGATAGACTGTCCACCAATATCCATTACAAACCCACCGACTCCCACAGCTACCTCGACTACAGCTCCTCACACCCCGCTTCCTGTAAGGACTCCATCCCATTCTCCCAGTTCCTTCGCCTTCGTCGCATCTGTTCCGATGATGCTACCTTCAAAAACGGTTCCTCTGACATGTCCTCCTTCTTCCTTAACCGAGGTTTTCCACCCACGGTCGTTGACAGGGCCCTCAACCGTGTCCAGCCCATCTCCCGCGCATCCGCCCTCACGCCTTCTCCTCCCTCCCAGAAACATGATAGGGTCCCCCTTGTCCTCACTTATCACCCCACCAGCCTCCGCATTCAAAGGATCATCCTCCGCCATTTCCGCCAACTCCAGCATGATGCCACCACCAAACACATCTTCCCTTCACCCCCCTTATCGGCATTCCGTAGGGATCGCTCCCTCCGGGACACCCTGGTCCACTCCTCCATCACCCTCTACTCCTCAACCCCCTCCTATGGCACCACCCCATGCCCACGCAAAAGATGTAACACCTGCCCCTTCACTTCCTCTCTCCTCACCGTCCAAGGGCCCAAACATTCCTTTCAAGTGAAGCAGCATTTCACTTGCATTTCCCCCAACTTAGTCTACTGCATTCGTTGCTCCCAATGTGGTCTCCTCTACATTGGAGGGACCAAACGTAAACTGGGTGACCGCTTTGCAGAACACCTGCGGTCTGTCTGCAAGAATGACCCAAACCTCCCTGTCGCTTGCCATTTTAACACTCCACCCTGCTCTCTTGCCCACATGTCTGTCCTTGGCTTGCTGCATTGTTCCAGTGAAGCCCAACGCAAACTGGAGGAACAACACCTCATCTTCCGACTAGGCACCTTACAGCCTTCCGGTCTGAATATTGAATTCAACAACTTTAGGTCGTGAGCTCCCTCCCCCATCCCCACCCCCTTTCTGTTTCCCCCTTTTTCCTTTTTTTTCCCCTATAAATTATATAGATTTTTCTTTTCCCACCTATTTCCATTATTTTCAAATATTTTAAAATCTTTTATGCTCCCCCCACCCCCACTAGATCTGTACCTTGAGTGCCCTACCATCCATTCTTAATTAGCACATTGGTTTAGATAATATCACCAACTGTAACTTTAACACCTATGTGTTCTTTTGTACCATTGTCGCTGACATCTTTTGATGATCTGCTTCTATCACTGCTTGTTTGTCTACACAACCACCTCTCTCTCTCTCTATCTCTCCGCCCCCCACACACACACCTTAAACCAGCTTATATTTCAACTCTTTCTTGGACTCGAAATCAAGTTCTGTCGAAGGGTCATGAGGACTCGAAACGTTAACTCTTTTCTTCTCCGCCGATGCTGCCAGACCTGCTGAGTTTTTCCAGGTAATTCTGTTTTTGTTTTCCATTTACCTTTCTATTCAACACCATTATAGTGGCGTAGTGGTATTGTCGCTAGACTCCGACTCACTCCCCATTAGCCTTGTATCAATCCCAAACTAATCCCAGAGACCCAGGGTAATGGTCTGGGAACTGGGGTTCAAATCCCACCATGGCAGATGATGAAATTTGAATTCAATAAAAAATCTGGAATTAAAAGTCTAACGATGGCTGTGAAACCATTATCAATTGTTGTAAATCTGGTTCACTGACTCTTAAATGGCCTAGCAAGCCATGCTCAGTTCTCAAGGGCAATTAGAATGGGTAATAAATGCTGGCTCAGCCAGTGATGCCCACATCCCATGAATGAATGCAAAAAAATCTGCATACCATCTTTTTGTATTCATGCACCAGGACACCCAGATCCATTTTTTGTAAACACAATCCCAAACTATTCCCATTACCCCGCTCTCTTTCCATAGCCTTGTGTCAAGCCCAAACTAATCCCACTACCCCACTCTCGCCCCATAGCCCTGTATCAATCCCAAACTAATCCCACTATCCCACTCTCTCCCCATAGCCCTGTATCAATCCCAAACTAATCCTACAGTCCTGCACTCCCCCATAGTTCTGTATGTCTCCTTGCTCAAATATTTATTCAATTCTCCACCCAAAGAAGTAATGGGTTGAACACCACCTGCAAAGAATTCCAATAACCCTCTGTATAAAGAAATGTCTCCTAACCTTTCCCCTTACTCTGCCACAAGATTAAATTGTTGATTGCTCGATACAGACACTCCAACCTGAGGAATTTGTCTTTTCCTATTTAGCCTATGAGAACCCTTCAGAATTTCACAAACCTCTATGAGATTTCCCCACACCCTACTCTGCTCCAGTGAGACTATCTCAAGTCTCTCCTCATAATCTCCCACACCCCAGGCAGCAGCCTTGTCAATCTAAATTATTTGCTCCCTATGGCTTTAATGGCCTTTCTACACTGAAATGTCCAAAACTCTCCACAGGAGTCAAGCCGTGGTGCTGGGCAGGGGTGGGGAGTTGGAGCAGGACGATGCTGCAGCTGTGGGAGCCGGGGCAGGGGGGAGGATGGGTAGATTTTTGTTAGGTAAGGATATCAAAAGAAATTAATCAAAGGCAGGTAAATGGAATTGAGGTACATTGGCCATGATTTAATTGAATAGTGGAATAAGCTCGAGGGGCTGAATGGCCTCCACCTGTACCTAATGCTTCTTCCAAACCAGCTTGACAAATATGAATCTTATCGACAGTCACAGTCTGTCTTGAATGGAAATCTCTTTGAAGCAAAAACATGCGTAAAGAAATCATTTGTCAGTGAAATAAGGGGATAGAAAATGCTTCTCAAGAGCTTTCCCTAATAGGAAGTTGATCTGAAGAAAAATAAGAATGATTGTAAGTATTATTAATTTCACCAACACCTCAGTAAAGTTTTTCTAAAATAAAATCTCACATTTGTGTCATTAATGTAGTTTTTAGTGGCACTCCCACACTATAGTAATGTGACATTCTCTGCATCCTAATTGGCTAGATGACATCTTCTGAATTATCAGCAGATTAATGCCTGCAATCATTAAACAGAGATTGTTGTTATTGTCTCAAGTATTGTAATGCGTTTTAATCAGCCAAAGTCTCAATCTAATTTCCTCCTTCATTTGTGTAATTGATTGACATAGGCCCCCTTGTCTGGTACCTATCAATCCTTCACCTTGGTTGCGTTAGAAGACAAATTGATTTAGTGGACTTCTGCTTTGAAAGCATGACAAGGGAGAGAATGTTTCATTAATTTAACAGCAATTTTCAGCTAAGTTCCAGCTAATAGTAATAACTAAATGCTTATAAAACTGTCGCCACCCCCCCCCCCCCCCCAAGATTGATCTCAAGCATTTGTAACTGATACAGAGAAAAGTGTGTCTCACAATTAGTGGATTAGCACATCATAAAACTCCATCATGTGTGTGCAGACAGCTCTCATTATCAACTTAATCACTAGCCAAATTGGATGCAGAGGCTAAATACATCAGGAGTTTGGTTGGGTGTCAGAAGAAGAGCAGAACGATCCAAAGGAATGACTTACTTTTTAATTAATTCTCAGGATGCGGGAGTTGCTCACAAGGCCCGCATTTACTGCCCATCCAGAGTTCCCCTTAGAAGGTGATAGAACTGGATAGCTCACTAGATCACTTCAGAGAGCAATAGGTGCAGGACTGGAGTCACAGATAAGCCAGACCAGGTAAGGACGGCAGGTGTCCTTCCATAAAGGAACATTAAACAATCAGTTGGGTTTTTTAAATGACAATCCAACAGCTTTGTGGTCACTTTTACTGAGGTTAGCTTTTTATTTCCAGATTCACATTTACATTATTCCATCATAAAGACATTTTGAAGAAAGAGCAAGGATATAGAGGGGACACACTGGGAAGGGCGAGCTATAGAGAGTCACACTGAGAGCAGTGGGATATAGAGTTTACAGACAAGGAACAGTGTCATATAGAAGGAATAGTGCAATATAGAGGGGAGATACTGGGAGCATGAGATGTGGTATGGAGGAGACAGAGAGGACACAGGCTAGGAACTGTGGAATATGGAGGATATAGTTTGCAAGCAGTCAGAAATGGAGGTTACAGAATAACCAACACTGAGATTGGGCCCATGCCCCTATCTCTGTGAGTTAGCAAAATTGACAGGAGGATGTTGAATTTAAATTATGGAATGAATCTGTAGTGTGCATTGAGCCCATCCCACTGCAAGTGGTGGCAAACTAGCCTGTGTCCTCTAAAACCAGCCATTAGCAGCTCATGTATCTTCCAGCATCGAGTCTCTAGAGACCCATTGAATAAAAATTAACAGCCAATTCAGCATAGTGTTTCTGTGTATTGGAGGAGCAGCTCTTCCTCCTACATTCCCATTATGTCATGATATTGCTCCTGAGAAGCCAGGCTAAGAAATAATATGAAAGATGCTAGTAAGCTAATCAATTTTTTATTTGTTGCATTGTTTATATAGCGCTTCCTTTATCCAGATAACCACTCAGCCCCTCTTTGTGTCAGTTTTAATGATGACCATAAAACCATAAGACCATAAGACGTAGGAGCAGAAGCAGGCCATTCAGCCCATCAAGTCTGTTCTGCCATTCAATGAGATCATGGCTGATCTGATAATCCTCAACTCCACTTTCCTGCTTTTTCCCCGTAACCCTTGCTTCCCTTACTGATTAGAAACCTGTCAATCTCAGCCTTGAATATACTTAACAACCCAGCCTCTACAACCCTTTGCAGTAAACAATTCCACAGATTCCTCCTCATCTCTGTTTTAACTCTGTTAGAGTCAACCAAATAAACTAAATTAACAAAATCAGGGACAAAACAAACACAGCCCCTAAATTAGGAAACTGCAAAACCAAAGACAAAGTTTAAAGAAAACTTACAAACATTAAATCAAAATGTGATTAAGGGGGCCGATAAAACACCCAGTCCCTGTGGTGCCCACCGGGTAAAGAAGGCCTCGATGGTGCCAGCAGACACCACATGCTCTCTCTCCAGGGACACCCGGCTGCAAACATAGCCATGGAAGAGGGGCAGACAGTCGGGTCAGACGACCCCCTCGATCGCCCGCTGCCTGGACCTGTTAATGGCCCAGGAGCAGGTTCATGAGGAGGTCCTCCTCCTTCCCAGCCACCCTCCGCACTGGATGCCCATAGATCAAGAGTGTGGGGCTGAAGTGCAAACAAAACATTAATAAAAAGTTCTTTAAATAAAAGGGAGTGCAGCCTACAACACCCTACTCATTTCTGTTTAAAGCGGATGATCCCTTACTCTGAGATTATGCCCTCTGGTCCTAGACTCTCCCACAAGGGAAAACAACCTCTCAGCATCTACCCTGTCAAGCCCCTTAAGAATCTTATATGTTTCAATAAGGTTGCCTCTCATGCTTCTAAACTCCAATGAGTACAGGCCCAACCTGCTCAATGTCTCCTCATAAGAAAATCCCTCCATTCCCGGGGGTCAACCTAGTGAACTTTCTCTGGACTGCCTCCAATGCCAGTATGTCTTTCCTTAGATAAGAGGACCAAAACTGTTCACAGTATTCTTGGTGTGGTCTAACGAGTGCCTTGTACAGTTTTAGCAAGACTTCCCTATTTTCATACTCCATTCTCTTTGAAATAAAGGCCAACAATCCATTTGTCTTTCCTATTACCTACTGAACTTGTATGTTTGCTTTTTGGGATTCATAAAATGCACGATCCTGATTCTTCCAGAGATGTTGACAGTGGGTATAAAGGACGCTCAGGTTTATGCAGAGTTTTATGAAAGTTTATTCTGGTCAGTTAGAATCCATTTAAAACCTCTGGATTTAACCTCTCCAGTGGAATTGAGAACTTGTGTATAACTTGTTGAGAGCTTGTGGGGCAACAAAAACATTCAGGGTTCCTCCCCAGCGCCACAGCAACACAATTCCCGTGAGTTAAAAACACAAGTGTGTAGTAAAATGTTTGAAGAAACAGGCTTGCAGAAAATTTACACACTCATGTCATAATATACTACAATGTATTAGAGAATTCAAGATGAAGTCAATACTTTCTTGTTGAGTGAGGTTATTGAGGGATATGGAGTAAAGACAAATAAATGGAGTTAGAGTAGAGATCAGCCAAGATTTCGTTGAAAGGTGAACAGAATAAATGGGTTGAATGGCCTCCCCTTGTTCCTACATTAAAATGAAAGTATTTATATTGGTGGGAGGCCCATGCTTGGCCTGTGGAAAAATAAGACTTGTGTTTCTGTAGCACCTTTCATATTCTCAGGCACTCCTAAAAACACTTTACAGCCAGTGAAGTATTTTTGAAGCATACTCACTGTTATGATGTAAGAAACACAGAAATCAATTTATGCATAGCAAGCTTTCACAAACAGCAATGACCAGACAATCTGTTTTAGCGCTGTTAATTTTTTATATTCACTCATGGGGTTTGAGAATAACTTACAAGGCCAGCATTTATTGCCCATCCCTAACTTCCCTTGAGGACATGGTGAGCTGCTTTCTTGAACTGCTACAGTCGTCTTGTATAGGTACACCCACAGTGCTGTTAAGCACTGTTTCAGGATTTTCACCCAGCAACAACAAAGAAACAGCGCTATTGTTTCAAGACACAACGATGTGTAACTTGGGGGAACTTGCAGGCGGTGATGTTCCCATGTGTCTGCTGCACTTGTCCTTCTAGGTGATAGAGGTCACAGGTTTGGAAGATTCTGTCAAAGAAGGCAGATTCAGAAAGCTTAAAAGCAAGCCACCTACAATGCTGCCTTGTCTGTGCTGGAGTGCTGCTTTGGGCTGCATTAGAGTGCTTAAGTTGGAGTTTGGTAAGAGAGAGAGTTTGATGAAGAGGGAAGGAGGGATCCTTTCATTCTTTACCTTTCCTCAGTAAGAAGAGTGGCAGCCTTGGTAAGTAGGACCTGGTGAGTATTTCTTCTGTCCTTAATATTCTCTAAACTAGAGGAAATAAAAGTAAGGGGAGTAACTTAAGGAAAAGCCAAGGCAGGGCCAAGTGGAATGCTCCCCCTGTGCAATATGAGAAGTCAGGGATACCTATAGTCTTCAGGACGACCACGTGTGCAGGAAGTGCCTCCAACTGCAGCTACTTGATATCCATGTTTCGGAGCTGGAGCTGTGGCTGGAGTTACTGTGGAGTATCCGCAAGGATGAGACCTTCATAGATAGCATGTAGAGTGAGTGGTCACACTGCAGGTAAACAGTGCACAAGCAGAAAGGGAATTGGTGATTGCCAGACAGAGTAAAAGCACTAGGCAGGTAGTGCAGGAGCTCCCTGGGTCCATCTCCCTCTCTATCAGATTTTCCATTTTGGATACTGCTGGGGGAGATGGTTTCTCAGGGGAATGCAGCAAGAGACAAGTCCGTGGCATCATGAGTGACTCAGCTGCATGGGGTGGGGAGGGGGGAGAAAAAAGAGTGGGAAAGCAATAGTGATAGGGGGTTCTATCGTAAGAGGAACAGATAGACATTTCTGCAGCCAGGATATTATGTTGTCTCCCTGATGCCAGGGTCAAGGATGTCACTGAGCAGCTGCAGGACAATCTGAAGGGGGAGGGTGAACAGCCAGATGTCGTGGTCCACATCAATAACGACATAGGTTAAAAGGAGAGATGAGGTCCTGAAAGTAGAACATAGGGTGTTAGGAAATAAATTATAAAGCAGGGCCTCAAAGGTGGTAAACTTGGATTACTCCCAGTGCCACATGCTAGCAAGATCAGAAATAGAAGAATAGACCAGATTAATGTGTGGCTGGATAGATGATGTAGGAGGGAGGAATTTAGGTTCCTGAGGCATTAGGACCGAATCTGGGGAAGATTGACCCTGTACAAGCTGGACGGGTTGCACCACAGCGGGACCGAGACCAATATCCTCGCAGGGGTATTTGCTAGTACTGTGGGGGAGAGTTTAAACTAGATTGGCAGGGGGATGAGAAACTGAGCGGGGAGACTCAAGAGGGGGAAACAAAGATAGGATTGGAAGACAGAAAAGTAGAAAGCAAAAGTGGAAGGGCTAAAAGCAAATAGTACAAAAAAAGTGTGTAAAAATGTTAAGAAGACAAGTCTAAAGGCACTGTAGCTGAATGCACAGAGCATTAACAATATGGCAAATGAATTAACGACGCAAATAGATGTAAATGGATACAATATGATTGCAATTACAAAAACATGGCTGCAGGGTGACCAAGGCTGGAAACTGAGTATTCAAGGGTACTCAATATTTAGGAAGGACAGGCAAAAAGGAAAAGGAGGTGGGTGGCATTGTTAGTTAAGGATGAAATCAGTGTAACAGTGAGAGAGAATATTGGCTCAGAAAATCTAGATGTAAAATCAGTCTGGGTGGAGCTAAGAAGCAAAAAAGGGTGGAAAACATTAGTGGGAGTTGTCTATAGGTCTCCAAACAATGGTGGTAAGGCAGGGTGTGGCATTAAACAGGAAATTAGAGATGCATGTAACAAGGGTGCTACAATAATCATGGTGACTTTAATCTACATATAGACTGGCCAAACCAAATTAGAAATAATACTGTGGCTGATGAATTCCTGGAGTGTGTACGAGGTGCTTTTTAGACTCATGCAGTGAGGAACCAACGAGGGAACAGGCTATCCTAGATTTAGTATTATGCAATGAGAAGGGATTAATTAATAATCCTGTTGTGCAGAGTCTTTCAGAGAACAATGATCATAACATGATAGAATTCTTCATTAGGATGGAAACTGAAGTATTTTGATCCGAAACTGGGGTCCTAAATTTAAACAAAGGGAACTATGAAGCTATGAGGCATGAGTTGGCTAAGATAGATTGAGGAACTTTATTAAAAGGCATGATAATAGGCAAATGGCCAATAATTAAGGAACAAATGTATGCATTGCAACAGTTATACATTCCTTTCTGGTACAAAAACACAACAGGAAAAGCGGCCCAACCATGTCTAACAAAAGAATTTTAAGGACAGTATTAGATCCAAAAAGGAGTCATATAAAGTTGCTAGAAAAAATAGCAAGCCTGAGGATTGGGAGCAGTTTAGCAGTCAGCAAAGGAGGACCAAGAGGAGATAAATAGAACATAAGAGTAAACTTGCAAAGAACATAAAAGCGGACTATAAAACAAAAGATTAGTGAAGTCAAATGTCGGTCCCTTACAGCCTGAAACAGGAAAATTTATAATAGAAAACAAGGAAATGGCAGAGCAATTAAACAACTGCTTTAGTTCTTCCTTCATAGAGGAAGACGCAAATAACTTCTCAGAAATACTAGCGAATCAAGGGTCTAGTGAGAAGGAGGAATTGAAGGAAATTAGTATTACTAAAAAATAGTGCTGGAGAAATTAATGGGACTGAAAGCCAATAAATTCCCAGGGCCTGATAATCTACACCTCAAGGTACTAAAGGAGATGGCCATGGACATAATGGATGCATTGGTTGTCATCTTCCAAAATTCTGGAGATTCTGGAACAGTCCCAGCAGATTGGAAGGTGGAAAATGTAACCCCACTATTTAAAAAACAAAGAAGGGAGAAAATAAGGAATAACAGACCAGTTAGCCTTGCATCAATAGTAGGGAAAATGCTAGAGTCTATTGTAAAGGATGTGATAACAGAACACTTAGAAAATATCAATGGGATTATACAAAGTAAACATGGATGAAAGGAAATAATGTTTGACAAACCGACTGGACCTTTTTGAGGACATAAGTAGCAGAATAGATAAGGGAGAGCTAGTGGATGTAGTGTATTTGGATTTTCAGAAAGCTTTTGATATACTCCCACATGAGAAGTTAGTGTGCAAAATTAAAGCACATGGAATTGGGGGTAATATATTGGCATAGGTTGAGAATTGGTTAGCAGACAGGACACAGACAGTAGGAATAAATGGGTCTTTTTCAGAGTGGCAGGCAATGACTAGTGAGGTACAGCAGGGATCAGTGCTTGGGCCCCAGCTATTCACAATATACATCAATGATTTGGATGAGGGGACCATATGTAATATCTCCAAGCTTGGCGACACAAAACTTGGTGGGAATGTGAGCCATGAGGAGGATGTTAAGAGTCTTCAAGGCAATTTAGACAGTTTCAGTGAGTGGGCAAATACATGGCAGATGCAGTATAACATGGATAAGTGTGAAGTTATCCACTTCGGTAGGAAAAACAGAATGGCAGAGTATTATTTAAATGGTGATTGATTGGGAAATGTTGATGTAAAAAGGAACCTGGGTGTCCTTGTACACCAATCACTGAAAGCAAGCATGCAGGTGCAGCAAGCAGTTAAGAAGGCAAATGATATGTTGGCCTTCATTGCGAGAGGACTTGAGTACTGGAGCAAGGATGTTTTACTGCAGCTGTACAGGGCCTTGGTGAAACCACACCTGGAGTATTGTGTGCAGTTTTGGTCTCCCTACCTAAGAAAGGATATACTTGCCATAGAGGGAGTGCAGAGAAGGTTTGCCAGACTGATTCCTGGGATGGAAGGATTGTCATAAGAGGAGAGATTGGGTAGACTAGGCCTGTATTCACTGGAGTTCAGAAGAATGAGAGGGGATCTCATTGAAATGTATAAAATTCTGACAGGGCTGGACAGACTTGATGCAGGGATGATGCTTCCCCTGGCTGGAGGGTTTAGAACAAGGGGTCACAGTCTCAGGATACAGGGCCGGCCAGTTTGGACGGAGATGAGGAGAAACTTCTTCACTCAGAGGGTGGTGAACCTGTGGAATTCTCTACCACAAAAGGCTGTGGAGGCCAAGTCACTGAGTTTATTTAAGAAGGAAATAGATAGACTTCTATATTCTAAAGACATCAAGGGGTATGGGGAGAGAGCAGGAGTATGACGTTGAGATAGAGGATCGGCATTGATCATACTGAATGGCAGGGCCAAATGACCTACTCCTGTTCCTATTTTCTATGATTCCAAGAAGCTTTGGCTAGTTGCTGCAGTGCATCTTGTAGATACTCCACACTTGTATTACCAACAGTGATGTGATGGGCCCCTCATACTCACCAACATGGGACCTTTTACTTCCAGCCCAGAGAAAGCACCCGACTCTGGGTTGAACTTTGAATTGTGGTCAGTGTCTCTGGTACTAGGCATCAGTTGAGTGGACTTTCTCTGCTCTGTCTTCAGGCAAATACTGTAGCTTTTTTATAATATCAATCTCAATGAAGTAAAAAGTTAGTCAATCTATTATTGAGGGGGAAACCTTTTGCTCCTCCAGAACACTCAGGGAACCTCCAGTTCTTCTGACACACCCAGAGCGGACAGGCAGCTGAAGGATGAGCCCTCCGACAATGCAGCACTCAGTCACTACCTGCCATTCAAATATTTCCTGAATGCAATAGGATGAGCTGACAATTGTCACATTCAACTAAGTGATTGCAACAAGTGAGTTGCATGCTAGGCCCGGGAGTCTAATGAGCTGGTTAGTACCTATACTGTGTCAGGTCTCAGCACGGGAAATATCCATCAACTTGTCGTTTTCTTTAGTTTCTTTCTGGTTGTAAATTAATCTTCTGAGCAGCAACCCAAATCCCACTCATTTTAGAGTAAGAACCCCGCAGCTCTCCAATTACACCATGTCCAGAGGAACAAACACACACACCCAGAAGGCACTCTGAATATTTCTCTGGAGTCCCAATGATGGAAAGATCTGAGATTGGGGTCTCAGTGGGATGGTGACTTTATGGAGTAATGTAGAATGGTGAATGTTATTTTTGTTGGCTTGATGAGTCTGATTCACACAAATAGGCTTTGCTTCATTGCATCAGGAGCCTGTGAGAGTCAGAAAGAGAGTATTCAATGTCTTTTGCATTAATATTTATTTTGGAGTGTGGGCGTCATTGGCAATGGTGGTAATAATTGCCCATCCCTAGCTGCACTGAGTTTAATACAATTGAGTGTCTTGCTCAACCACTTCAAAGGGCAGTTAAGAGACAATACCATTGGTGTTGGACTGAAGTCACATATAGACCGGACTGGGCAGAAGCAGCAGGCTTCCTTCCCTAAAGGACATTAGTGAACTAATTGTGTTTCTATGACAATTTGACAGCTTCATGGTTACTTTTACTAAAACTGCATTTAAATTCCCAAAAGACCATGGTGAGATTTGAACTCACAATCTCTGGTCCGGTGACATAACCATTATACCACAGTACCCTATCCATTAGTAGCCCAGCAATGCCCTAGCTAATTGGTTCCACCCAAATGTTTGAGGCAAGAATCTGAATGCTCCATATAACTGGCAGGGAGCAGTATAGGAGCCACATTAGCAGTCATACAGTATCAAGGAGTGGAGGAAGGTCATATTAGGCATGTGTGATCCATTAGTGAGGCGGCACTGAGAATATTGCATTCACTTAAGGTCAGCTTAGATTCAGAGAAACAGTGATGCATGAGAAAGAAGAAACAAGCCCTCACTCAGCAAATGGCCAGTTACAGGAAACTGAGATTGCCAGCACAGAGATTAAATTCTTAGCAAAATGAACCATGTGAGGAGACAGGTTTCAACATAATGAGGGCAGCGAATAAACTGGGAGCAAGAAGATTCTTTGAATTAAATTGCAAATGTGGGGCAATGATGTGCAAGTTCAGCAATACTGCACTCAGTCAGCACAGTTTACAGAGAAACTTGTCACTGAGAAGAGGGAAGGGGGGATAAGTACGGAAAAAGCCTCCAGCAATGGATATGTGACAAGACAAATAGCTTTCAGTCCCAACAAGAGACACTGAATGCTGGAGATATTCACCCCAATTGCCACTGTCTCCACCCTCCCCAACCACCCCTCAAGTTTTATGACGGCTTAGTTTATCACACTATCTGCGAGCTCTTTGATTATAGGGGAGGGGTAGAGTAGACAAACCTGATCTGTTACCCTATTTCCACAAAACATTTTCAGGAGCCACTGGCTGGCAATCTGGAGTGGGATCTCTTACCCTCCCCAACAACCTATAGCCCAGTGGTATCGCAACCAGTTTTAATACTTTTTGTTGAGATCAGACTTAAATAAAAACTTATACTTATCTAGCATGTTATCAAGGTACGGCGCATCTCAACATGCTTCACATGTCTGAAATGTATTAGCTGTTGTCACAGAGACAACCATTTGGAACATCAATGAGAGGGGTAAAAAAAAGGCTTGCATTTTTATAGCACTCTTCATGACTTCAGTTTGTTGAAAGCGCTTTACAGCCAATGAAGTACTTTTGAAGTGTAGTCACTGTTGTAATGTAGGAAATGCAGCAGCCAATTTGTGCACATCAAACTCCCACAAACAGCAATGTATAATGACCTGATCATCTGTTTTTGTACTGTTGATTGAGAGATAAATATCAATCAGGACCAGGGATATCTCTCCTCTTCTTCCAAATAGTGCCATTGGCTCTTTCACATCCACCTGAGAGAGTAGACAGGGCCTTGGTTTAACATCTCATCTGAAAGACAGCACTTTCGATAATACAGCATTCCCTCCATACTGCACTAAAGTATCAGCCTTAACTGTTGTGGTCAAGTCCTGAATCAGGACTTGAACCCACAGCCTCCTAACACAACTGTAAAAGTGCTACACACTAAGCCACAGCTGAAACAGTTAGTCTGTATTTGAGGGGAGGAATGTTGGTCCAGCACACTGGGACCATTCTTTTGTTCTTCTTTGTTCTTCCCAATAGTAAGAGTGCAAATATACAAGAACAAGCTAAATATCACTCTAATTTAATGGAACCTTTGACACATGGATTCTAACAGCTGCTAACACTCCTTTTGATAGCCCTTCCTCCTACTAAATTAGTGAATCTATGAGTCCAAGAATACAGAGTGAAAAATTTGAAATAGATTGTTTCATTTCTCTGAATGATACGCACTCTCTTCACTCACCAATCTGTCTCATTAGCCCTGCCAAGATGTGCTTGTGGGATGTTTATTGTAAAAGATTTTACATGTCATGGGATCCACTTTTGGGCTGGAAAATGGTAAGTAACATTTGTGCCACACAAGTGCCAGGCCGGACGATCTCCAACAAAATAGAATCTAACCACCTCCCATTGAAATTCAATTGTATTACCATTTGCTGAATCCACCACCACTGGATCAGCCATATCGATACTACGGCTATGGCAGTAGGACAGAGCCTGTGAATTTTATGATAAATAACTGATCCCCTAACTCCTCAAAGCCTGTCCATTATTTACAAAGCACAAGTCAGGAGTGTGATGAAATAACTGTTGGCCTTGCCAGCAATGCCCACATCCCATGAATAGATATTTTTAAAAAGTTTCATCTTCACTTTCCACTAGTGTTTCCAGCATAGTAATATCTCCCTTATGTCTAATAGACAGTCTTTGTAAAGCGGTGCTAACAGGACAGATACCCAAATGCAATACATTTAGCTTCCTCTCCTTATCTACCTACCTGATCACATCTAGCCAAGCCTTCAACAAATGGATTCTCCCACTTATCTCCTGAAAAAGATGAGCCAAATCCCATCGCCTGAACTGGGCTAATAATGTCTATTAACCAAATCAATATGCAATTGACCAATAAAGGGATAATCAGAAGCCACCGAACTTCTGAAAGTAATAAGATGCTTTTTAATGGATGTGCATGAACCCCATTTACAACTGAAGCCTGGTGTAAAATTAATGACTGAGCTCTGTCTGATACTGTTGGTGTCCAGTACAGGTGGCTGTTTGCATACAGAACATGTTGTTGGATTAAATAGATACAAGGTGAAGGCAATTTGTCTTTCATTTCCCTAAGATTTATCTCTAGTTAAAAGCTAGTACAGCATTTCTATTCTGCTTCAGGGCTAGATACCTTTCATGTGAAGTTCATTACCTCTGCAGCATGCTGCTCCTTTGTAGTGCAACTCTGTCAAATTGCTGTTCTGGTTTATAAAGGGTTAAGTGAAGCCAAAACTTGGAATTTTGCGGGTAACAAGGAGCGATTCACTCCCTCCTGCTACTTTATAGCCCATATATGGCAGTGTCAGCTCCTATATATGTACAGCTCCCTGCTATATCACACTCCAATGTACAGCTCCCTGCTATATTACACTCCAATGTACAGCTCCCCGCTGTATTACATGCCAATGTACAGCTCTCTGCTGTATTACATTCCAACGTACATCTCCCTGCTGTATTACACGCCAATGTACAGCTCCCTGCTGTATTACTCCCAGATGGATTATTCCATGCTGTATTACTCCCAGATATATTGCTCCCTACTGTTTTACTCCTAGGTGTACTTTTCTTTGCTCTATTACTCCCTAATGTATTGGTCTAAGATGTATTGCTTCATGCCATATTACTTGCAGTTGATTTTTCTATTTGTTCATGGCCTCACTGACAATGGCCTATGTCAAATTGCCCTTGAGAAGGTTGGGTGAGCTGCCTTCTTAAACCATGGGAGTCCATGAGATGTAATTATACCCATGGTGCAGTTAGGGAGTGAGTTCTAGGATTTTGACCCAGTGACAATGAAGGAACATCAGTATATTACCAAGTCAGGATGGTGTGTGACTCAAAGGTGAACTTGCAGATGGTAATGCTCCCATGCATCTGCTGCCCTTGCCCTTCTAGTTAGTGGAGAACATGGATTTGCAAGGTACCTTGGTGAGTTGCTGCAGTGCATCTTGCAGATGGTACACACTGCTGCCACTGTGCACTGGTGGTGGAGGGAGTGAATGTTTTGAATGTTTAAAGTGAGGGATAAGGTGCCAATCAAGCAGGGTGTTTTGTCTTGGATGGTCTTAAGCTTTTTGAGTGTTATTGGAGCTGCACTCATCCAGGCAAGTGGAGAGTATTCCATCACACTCCTGTCTTGTGCCTTGTAGATAGTGGACAGGCTTTGGGGAGTCAGGAGGTGAGTTACTCTCCTCAGAGTTCCCAGCCTCTGACCTGCTCTTGTAGCCCCTGTATTTACGTGACTGGAGCCCCTGTATTTATGTGACTGGTCTAGTTAAGTGTCTGGTCAATGGTAACCCCCAGGATGTTTATGGTGGGGAATTCAGCAATGTTCATGCCATTCAATGTCAAGGGGAAATGGTTAGATTCTCTCTTCTTAGAGTTGGTCATTGCCTGGCATTCGTGTGGCATGAATGTTACTTGTCACTTATCATACCAATCATGAATGTTGTCAAGTTCTTCTTGCATGCAGGTATGGACTGTATCAGTGTCTCAGGAGTTGTGAATGGTACAGCACATTGCACAATCATCCGTGAACATCCCCACTTCTGACCTTATATTGGAGGAAAGGTCATTAATAAAGTAGCTGAAGATGGTTGGTACCTAGGTCCAACCTGGGGAACTTGAGGAACTCCTGCAGTAATGTCCTGGGGCTGAGTGATCATCCTCCAACAACCACAACCATGATTGAGAATAGGCTGATGGGGCAATAATTAGCTGGATTGGAATTGTCCTACCTTTTTGTGGACAGGACATAGTTGGGCAATTTTCTGCATTATCAGGTAGAAGTCACTGTTGCAGCTGTACGGAACAGCCTAGCTAGGAGCTGGGATACTGACAGGGCCCATATTGCTGTATCCAGTGTCTTCAGTTATTTCTTGATATCATGTTGATATGAATTGAATTAGATGAAGACTGCCATCAGTGACGTTGGGGATTTCAGGAGGGGTCCGAGATGAATCATCCACTCAGCACTTCTGGCTGAAGATTGTTGCAAATGCTTTGGCCTTATCTCTTGCACTGACATGCTGGGCTTCCCCATCATGGAGGATGAGGATGTTTGTGGAGCCTCCTCCTATGGTTAGTTGTTTAATTGTCCACACCATTCACACATTGAAATGGCGGGGCTGCTGATCTTTGATCTGATCCATTGTTTGTAGGATCACTTAGCTCTGTCTATATATGTTGGTTCCTCTGTTTCTCATGCATGAATTTATAGCTTCACCAGGTGGGAATCTCATTTTTAGATGTGCCTGCTGCTGCTCCTAGCATGTTCTCCTACACTCCTCACTGCATCAGTGTTGGTCCTCTGGCTTGATAGTGATGATAGTGTGAGGGGTATGCTGAGTCATGAGGTTACAGATTGTGGTGGAGTATAGTTCTGCTGACCCACAGCACCTCATGGATGCCCAGTTTTAAGCTGCTAGATCCATTCTAATCTGTCCCTTATCGCACAGTGGTAGTGTCACATGACACCATGGAGGGAAGTGTCCTTAACATGAAGGCAAGACTTAGTTTCCACAAGGATTGTGCAGCAGTCTCTCATACCAATATTGTCATGGATAGATACATCTGCAACATGTAGATTGGTGAGGACAAGGTCAAGTAGGTTTTTCCTTACCACCTGCTGCAGGCCCAGTCTGTCAGAAAATTCTTTCAGGACTCAGCCAGCTTGGTCAATGGTTGTGCTACTGCACTCTTGACGATGGACATTGAAGTCCCCACTCAGAGTTACATTCTGTGCCATTGCTGCTTCAGTTCTTCTTCCAACTGATGTTCAACATAGAGGATTACTGATTCATCAGCTTAGGGAATGTGATAGGTGGTAATTAACAGAAGGTTCCTTGCACATGTTTGATCTGATGCCATAGACTTCATGGGTTCAGTGTCAATGCTAAGGACTCCCAGAGCCACTCCCTCTTGACTGTATACCACTACGCCACCGCCTCTGATATGCCCAGGAATGGTCATGGAGGAGTCTAGGACATTGGCTGAAAGTTATGATTCTGTGAGTATGGCTATGTCGGGCTGTTGTTTGACTAGTATGCGGGATAACTCTCGCAGTTTTGGCATAAGTCCCCAGATGTTAGTGAGGAGGACTTTGTAGGGTTGACTGGGCTGGGTGTGCTTTTGTCATGTCCAGTGCCTAGGTCAATACTGGTGGTCCATCTAGTTTCATTCTTCTTTGATCTTTTCTTGGCAACTTGATACAATTGAGTAGTTTGTTAGGCAGCTTTAGAGGGCAGTTAACGTCAACCACATCGGCTGTGGATCTGGAGTCACTTGTCAGCCAGACCAAATAACAGCAAAGGATTTCCTTCCTTAAGGTACATTAGTGAACCAGATGGATTTTTACAACAATCCCAGTAGTTTCATGGTCACCATTACTGAGACCAGATTTTTATTCCAGATGTAATTAATTCATTGACTTTAAATTTCTAGTTGCTATGGGAGGATGACCTCATGTCCCTGAAACAGGATTGCCAGATCAGTAACAATCACAGTGCAATCATTCCCTGTTGTGTTATTCCCAAGTGCATTTTTCCCTGCTATATTATTCTGTGATGTATTACCCTCTTACGTTCTATTCCATACCCTATTATTCCCATATGTATTATTCCCTGTTGACTTACTCTCCAACGAATTGCTTCCTGCTGTATTTCTGTCAAATGTATTGTTCTCTGTTGTATTATTCTCTGATGTAATGTTCCCTGACGTATTACTCCCTGCTGCATGGTATGTACACATGATAAAGTGCCATACAGCTTTGTAATTTCCTTTTTTTATTTGAAGGTCTTTATCACAATAAAAGATCTGGAGTAGGAAGCAGTAAACAAGTTATTTAATTTGCACAGTGCATGGTGGACTTGAAGACACATGTACAAGATTGGCTAGCCTTGTGCGAGTTGGAGATTTGAAAATGTTTTTCTCCCACAGGATAGTGGACACATAAAACAAATTCCCAGAGAAAGGGAGCTTGATTCAATTTGTGCCCTGGATCGAGATGTATTGGAAAAGGAGATTGAGGGTTTTAGAGATACTAATGGCACTTATGGGAAGGTGTTGCCCCAACACTACTGGGTGTTTATGATAAAATAATTATGCAGTGGCTCTCGATGGGGCAGTATTGATGGCTGAAAGGCCTCTTCCAGTTCTGGGCCCAACCAATGTAGAAGATCTGGTACAGGTCTCTGCCCGACTTGTATTGTTGACGTTCTGTTAATCCATGCCTGGAAAACGTGCACAGCAATGTTAAATTCAAACCCCATGAATCCCTGCAGATTCATTCCCCACTGGCAAAATTGCCCCAATACTTGTACAGTTCAACACCCCGTCCCAACCCAGTTTCTAGTTTAGAGAATTTTTCACTGCCTCCAGGAAACACTGAAAAGAGGAGTGGAGAACCTGAAGTAATCTAAGATGTAATTGGCAGGTGAGGACAATCTTGGGTGTAAAATCTATATAAATTGCTAGAGGAAGGGAAGGCTGACAAGGTGAGATTTGGAAAATTTTGAAATAAATGAATGAGTCAAAATCAAAGATTGTACTCTGACTTCAACAAGGTGAGGTGACAGAAAAGGGGAGGAAGATGGTGTACTTGACAAGGAGCAATGATAATAAATACTTTGATAAAATAGTGACAAGGAAGATTGGGGGAGGGGAGAGAGACAACTTGGAAGCTAGAGTTGAGAGTTGGTTCAAACATTAGATATGCTTTTGTTCATGTGTGAGAGATGTAAGAGGAGAAGGACTTGCATTTCTATGGCACCTTTCCCACCTCAGGATGTTCCAAGGTGTTTTACAGTTTGAGGCCAATGGATGATCCAAGTCTAGGTGGGGTAGAGGAACAAAGGGATCTCTGAGTACAAATACACCAACCACTAAAAGTTGCGCTATAGGTTAGTAAGACCATAAAAAAGGCATGCAGTTCTGATCACCATAATATAGAAAAGACATTGGGAAGGGTGCCAAGAAGATTTACAAAAATGATATCAAAAATGTATGGGTATACATATTAGGAAAGGATTCACAAGCTAGGTCTCTTTTCTCTTGTGAAAAGAGGGCTGAGGAGCAACCTAATAGAGGTCTTTAAAATTATGAAAGATTTTGATGGTGAATACAGAGAAATAGTTTCCTCTTGTGGGGAAGAGCATAAATAGAAACCATCAATACAGTTATCAGATAATCACCGAGAAATCCAATAGGGAATTCAGAAGAAATTCCATTTAGCCAAAAAGCGGTGAGAACGTGGAACTCGCTACCACAGGAAGTGGTTGAAGAAAATAACATAGATGCATTTAAGGGGAGGCTAGACAAGTATATGAGAGGGAATAAAGGATTAGGTTGATAAATGTAGCTGAAGGTGGGAGGAAGCTCAAGTGGGGCATAAATACCAGCATGGGCTGGTTGGACTGAATGGCTGGTTTCATATATCCTTTGCAATCCTATGTATATGTTGTAATGTAGAAAACACGGCAGTCAATTTGCACAGCAAGCACTCACAAACAGCAATAAAATAAATAACCAGGTTATCTATTTTGGTGATGTTGGCTGAGGGCTAACTGTTAGCTTGGACACAAACTTCACTGCTCAAAATCCAAATAGTGTCATGAGATATGTTACATTCACCTGAGAGGCCAGGCAGGGCCTCAGTTTAACTTCTTACCCGAAAGACAACAGCTCCAACAATGCAGCACTACACTGAAATGTCAACCTAAATTTTGTGCTCAAGTCTCTAGACAATCCACAATGTTATAGAGTCATAGAGGTCTACAGCACAAAAAAAGGCCCTTCGGCCCATTGAGTCTTAGCCAGTCAAACCAGTACTGAACCATTCTAATGTTATTGCTATTACAGAGACTTGGTTGAAGGATGGGCAGGATTGGCAGATAAACGTTCCAGGATTTAGATGTTTCAGGCAGGATAGAGAGGGATGTAGAAGAGGTGAGGGAGTTGCACTGCTGGTTAAGGGGACTATCACAGCTGTACAATAGGAGGACACCTCAGTGGGCTAATGCAGCGAGGCAATATGGGTAGAACTCCGGAACAGTAAGGGTGCAGTCACAATATTGGGGATTTACTATAGGCCTCCCAATTGCTGGCGGGAGATTGAGGAACAGTTACGTAGGCAGATTTTGGAAAGATGTAAAAGCAATAGGGTTGTTATGGGGTGATTTTAACTTTCCCTATATTAACTGGGAATCACTTAGTGCTAGGGGTTTGCTTGGTGCAGAATTTGTAAGGTGCATGCAGGAGGGCTTCCTGAGACAATATGTAGATAGTCCAACTAAGGAAGAGGCACTACTGGACCTGGTATTAGGGAATGAACCTGGCCAGGTGATCGAAGTTTCAGTAGGAGAGCATTTCGGGAAAAGTGACCATAATTCAGTAAGTTTCAAGGTACTGGTGGATAAGGATAACAGGAGTCTTCGGGTTAAGGTGCTTAATTGGGGGAAGGCTAATTATAACAATATTAGGCAGAACTGAGGAATCTAGACTGGAGGTGGATGTTTGAGGGCAAATCAACAACTGACATGTGGGGAGCTTTCAAACGTCAGTTGATAAGAATTCAGGACTGGCATGTTCCTGTTAGAATGAAGGATAAGCATGGCAAGTTTCAGGAACCTTGCATAACGAAGGATATTGTGAGATTAGTCAAAAAGAAAAGGGAAGAATTCGTAAGAGCTAGAAGGCTGGGAACAGATGAAGCCCGTGGAGAATATAAAGAAAGTAGGAAGAAACTTAATCAAGGAGTCAGGAGGACTAAAAGGGGTCATGAAAAGTCACTGGCAACCAGGATTAAGGAAAATCCCATGGCTTTTTATACATATGTATAAACCAAGAGGGTAGCCAGGGAAAGGGTAGGCCCACTCAGGGACAGAGGTGGGAATCTGTGTGTGGAGCCAGAAGAAATGGGAGAGATACTAAATGAATACTTCTCATCAGTATTCACCAAAGAGAAGGATTTAGCGGTCGATTTGTCCAGGGAAGAGTGTGTAGATAGCCTGGATCATATTGAGATTCTTCGTGACAGGATTTACTACCATTTGGAAGCAAATGGACATATTAGTGAGAGGCAGCATGGTTTTGTGAAGGGGAGGTCATGTCTCACTAACTTGATCGGGTTTTTCGAGGCAGTGACAAAGATGATCGACGATGGAAGGGCAGTGGATGTTATATACATGGATTTCAGTAAGGCCTTTGATAAGGTCCCTCATGGCAGACTGGTACAGAAGGTAAAGTCGCACGGGATCAGAGGTGAGCTGGCAAGATGAATACAGAATTGGCTTGGTCATAGAAGACAGAGAGTAGAAGTGGAAGGGTGCTTTTCTGAATGGGGAGCTGTGACTAGTGCTGTTCCGCAGGGATCAGTGCTGGGACCTTTGCTGTTTGTAGTATACATAAATGATTTGGAGGAAAATGTAACTGGGCTAATTAGTAAGTTTGCAGACGACACTAAGGTTGGAGGAGTTGCAGATAGTGAAGAGGATTGTCAAAGGATACAACAGGATATAGATTGGTTGGAGACTTGGGCGGAGAAATGGCAGATGGAGTTTAATTTGGACAAATGTGAGGTAATGCATTTTGGAAGGTCTAATACAGGCAGGAATTATACAGTAAATGGCAGAACTCTTAAGTGCATTGACGGGCAGAGGGATCTGGGTGTACAGGTCCACAGGTCACTGAAAGTGGCAACGCAGGTGGATAAGGTAATCAGGAAGGCATATGGCATGCTTGCCTTCATTGGCAGGGGTATTGAGGATAAAAGCTGGGAAGTCATATTGCAGCTGTATAGAACCTTGGTTAGGCCACACTTGGAATATTGCGTGCAATTCTGGTTGCCACATTACCAGAAGGATATGGAGGCATTGGAGAGGCCGCAGAGGAGGTTTACCAGGATGCTGCCTGGTCTGGAGGTTATTAGCTATGAGGAGAGGTTGGATAAACTCAGATTGTTCTCACTAGAGCGACGGAGATTGAGGGGCGACTTGATAGAAGTTTACAAAATTATGAGTGGCATGGACAGAGTAGAAAGTCAGAAGCTTTTTCCCAGGGTGGAAGAGTCAATTACTAGGGGGCATGGATTTAAGGTGAGAGGAGAAACTATAGAGGAGATGTGTGAGGCAAGTTTTTTATGCAGAGGTTAGTGAGTGTCTGGAATTCGCTGCCAGAGGAGGTGGTGGAAGCAGGTATGATAATGGTGTTTAAGAGGCAGCTTGACAAATACATGAATAGGATGGGAATAGAGGGATACGGACCCCGGAAGTGCAAAATGTTTTAGTTGACGGGCAATATGATCGGCGCAGGCTTGGAGGGCCAAAGGGCCTGTTCCTGTGCTGTACTTTTCTTTGTTCTTAATCCCATTTTCCAGCACTAGGCCCATAGCCTTGTATGCCATGGCATCGCATGTGCACATCCAAATACTTCTTAAATGTTATGAGGGTTTCTGCCACTACCATCCTTTCAGGCAGTGAGTTCCAGATTCCCACCACCCTCTGGGGTGAGAAACTTCTTCCTCACATCCCCTCTAAACCTCCTGCCCCTTATCTTAAATCTATGTCCCCTGGTTATTGATCCCTCCACCAAGGGGAAAAGTTCCTTCCTGTCTACCCTATCTATGCCCCTCATCATTTTATTCATCTCAATCATGTCCTCCCTCAATCTCCTCTGCTGCAGGGGAAATAACCTCAGTCCATCCAATCTCTCCTCATAACTAAAACTATCCAGCCCAGGCAACATCCTGGTAAATCTCCTCTGCACTCTCTCTAGAGCAATCACATCCTTCCTATAATGCAGATTCCAGAACTGCACGTAATACTGTAGCTGTGGCCTAACCAGCGTTTTATACAGTTCCAGCATAACCTCCCTGCTCTTATATTCTATGCCTCGACTAATAAAGGCAAGTATCCGATATGCCTTCTTATCCGCTTTATCTACCTGGCCCGCTACCTTAAGGGACCAGTAGACATGCACAACAAGGTCCCTCTGATCCTCAGTATTTCCCAGGGTCCTACCATTCATCGTGTATTCCCATGCCTTGTTTGTCCTGCCCAAGTGCATCACCTCACACTTATCCAGATTAAATTCTATTTGCCATCGATCTGCCCATCTGACCAGCCCGTCTATATCCTCCTGTAATCTAAGGCTATCCTCCTCACAATTTATCATCCCACCAATTTTCGTGTCATCCGCGAATTTACTGATCAACCCTCCTACATTCAAGTCTAAATCATTTATATATACCACAAACAGTGAGGGACCCAACACCGATCCCTGTGAAATCCCACCAGACACAGGCGTTCAGTCACAAAAACACCCCTTGACCATCGACCCTCTGCTTCCTGCCACTCAGCCAATTCTGGATCCAATTTGACAAATTGCCTTGGATCCCATGGGCTCTTACCTTCATTATCAGTCTCCTATGTGGGACCTTATCAAAAGCCTTGCTGAAGGCCAAGTAGACTATGTCAAATGCATTGCCCTCATCTACACACCTGGTTGCCTCTTCTAAAAATTTAATCAAATTGATCAGATATGACCTCTCTTTAACAAAACCATGCTGACTGTCCTTGATTAATCCTTGCCTCTCCAAATGTAGATTAATTCTGTCCCTCAGAATTGCTTCCAATCGTTTCCCCACCATTGTGGTTAGACTGACTGGCCTGTAGTTCCCTGGTTTATCCCTTCCTCCCTTCTTGAATAATGATACCACATTGGCTGTCCTCCAGTCCTCTGGCACCTCTCCTGTGGCCACAGAGGTATTGAAAATTATTTCTATCGTCCCTGCTATCTCCTCCCTTGCCTCACTCAACAGCCTGGGATACATTTCACCCAAGCCTGGAGATTTATCTACTTTTTAGCCTGCCAGACCATTTAGAACCTCCTCTCTTTCTAAGCTACTTTCTTCAATTATATCACAGTCCTTCTGCCTGATTTCCATACCCACGTCATCCCTCTCACTTGTGAACACAGACACAAAGTATTCATTTAGAACCCTACCTATGTCTTCCAGCTCCACACACAAATTACCACTATGGTCCTTAATGGGCCCTACTCTTTCCCTAGTTATCCTCTTACTCTTAATGTACTTGTAAAATAACTTTGGATTTTCCATTACTTTACCTGCCAATGTTTTTTCATGCCTCCTTTTTGCTCTCCTAATTTCCTTTTTAAGTTCCCCCCAACACATCCTATACTCCTCTTGGGCTTCCACTGTTTTGAACCCTCAGTATCTGTCATAAGCCTCCTTTTTTCTCTTCATCCAATCCTGTATATCCTTCGACATCCAGGGTTCCCTGGATTTGTTGGTCCCACCCTTTGTCTTTACTGGAATATGTTGGCCCTGTATTCTCCCTATTTCCTTCTTAAATGAGTCCCACTGCTCTGACGCAGATTTACTTGAAAGTAGCTGCTCCCAGTCTACTCTGGCTAAATCGTATCTGATCTTATTAAAATCGGCCTTCCCCCAATTTAGAACTCTGGTTTCTGGCCTTTCCTTGTCCTTTTCCATAACAATCTTGAATATAACGGAGCTATGATCGCTATCTGCAAAATGCTCCCCCACTGAAACCTCTACCAAATGCCTGGCTTCATTCCCTAAAATTAAGTCCAGGAACACCCCCTCTCTTGTAGGACCTTCTTTGAAATGGCTTAAAAAGCTCTCCTGGATGCGTTTGAAGAATTCCGCTCCCTCTAACCATATCACACGATGACCTACCCAGTTAATGTTGGGGAAGTTGAAATCCCCCATTATTACTGCCCCATTAGTTTTACACTTCACTGAAATTTGCCTACATATCTGCTCTTCTATTTCTCTCTGACTGTTTGGGGGCCTATAGTACACTCCCAGCAATGTGATTGCTCCTTTTTTGTTTTTCAGTTCTATCCATATGGCTTCATTTGAGGAGCCTTCTAAGATGTCATCCCTCCTTACTGCTGTAATCGATTCCTTGATCAATATTGCTATACCCTCTCCTCTTTTACCTCCTTCGCCTGAAGACCCTATATCCTGGAATATTGAGCTGCCAATCCTGCCCCTCTCTCAACCATGTCTCCGTGACAGCAATGACATCATCCTTCCATGTGTTAATTTGTGCCCTCAACTCATCTGCCTTATTCGTCAGACTCCTTGCATCAAAATAAATACCATCCAAGCTTGCCAAACACACTTGTGCCTTAACTGGCTTATAATTTCTATGCCTTCCAGACTCACTTGCTCTCTCTTCTAATTTTGTCAGTGCATTCCCCCTGCTGAAACTCCTCTCAGGATCCCATCCCCCTGCCAAGTTAGTTTAAACCCACCCCAACAGCACTAGCAAACCTCCCCGCAAGGATGTTGTTCCCATTCCATTTCAGGTGCAACCCATCTGTCTTGTACAGGTTCTACTGCTCCCAGAAACAGTCCCAATGTCCCAGAAATCTAAAGCCTCCCTCCTGCACCATCTCTCCTGCACCATCTCTCCAGCCATGCATTCATCTGGACTAACCTCCTATTTCTATACTCACTAGTGTGTGGCACCAGAAGTAATCCAGAGGTTACTACCTTTGAGGTCCTGTTTTTTAATCTGTTTCCTAGCTCCTTAAATTCTGCTTGCAGGACCATATCACTCTTTCTACCTATGTCGTTGGTACCAAAATGTACCACAATCTCTGTCTGTTTGCCCTCCCCCTTTAGAATGCCCTGCAGCCATTCAGTGACATCCTTGACCTTGGCACCAGGGAGGCAACATACCATCCTGGAGTCATGTCTATGGCCGCAGAAACGCCTTGTCTGTTCCCCTTACTATCGAGTCTCCTACCGCTATTGCTCTTCCCCTCTTTTCCCTCCCCCACTGAGCAGCTGAGCCACTCACAGTGCCATGAGCATGGCTGCACTCCCCAGAGGAACTGTCACTCGAACTGTTCTTCCTCGAACAGAGGCCCGAACAATCCCCATCCACCACTACTCTCCTCCGTCTGGCTGAACTTGTTCTCACGTTGAACAATTTCTCCTTCAACTCCTCTCACTTTCTCCAAATAAAAGGTGTGGCTATGGGTACCCGCATGGGCCCCAGCTATGCCTGTCTCTTTATGGGGTATGTGGAACATTCCTTGTTGCAGTCCTACTCCGGCCCCCTTCCACAACTTTTTCTCCGGTACATCGATGATTACTTCGGTGCCGCTTCATGCTCTCGTCGGGACTTGGAAAAATTTATTAATTTTGCTTCCAATCTCCACCCCTCCATCATTTTCACGTGGTCCATCTCTGACACTTCCCTTCCCTTCCTTGACCTCTCTGTCTCAATCTCTGGTGATAGACTGTCCACCAATATCCATTACAAACCCACCGACTCCCACAGCTACCTCGACTACAGCTCCTCACACCCCGCTTCCTGTAAGGACTCCATCCCATTCTCCCAGTTCCTTCGCCTTCGTCGCATCTGTTCCGATGATGCTACCTTCAAAAACGGTTCCTCTGACATGTCCTCCTTCTTCCTTAACCGAGGTTTTCCACCCACGGTCGTTGACAGGGCCCTCAACCGTGTCCAGCCCATCTCCCGCGCATCCGCCCTCACGCCTTCTCCTCCCTCCCAGAAACATGATAGGGTCCCCCTTGTCCTCACTTATCACCCCACCAGCCTCCGCATTCAAAGGATCATCCTCCGCCATTTCCGCCAACTCCAGCATGATGCCACCACCAAACACATCTTCCCTTCACCCCCCTTATCGGCATTCCGTAGGGATCGCTCCCTCCGGGACACCCTGGTCCACTCCTCCATCACCCTCTACTCCTCAACCCCCTCCTATGGCACCACCCCATGCCCACGCAAAAGATGTAACACCTGCCCCTTCACTTCCTCTCTCCTCACCGTCCAAGGGCCCAAACATTCCTTTCAAGTGAAGCAGCATTTCACTTGCATTTCCCCCAACTTAGTCTACTGCATTCGTTGCTCCCAATGTGGTCTCCTCTACATTGGAGAGACCAAACGTAAACTGGGCGACCGCTTTGCAGAACACCTGCGGTCTGTCTGCAAGAATGACCCAAACCTCCCTGTCGCTTGCCATTTTAACACTCCACCCTGCTCTCTTGCCCACATGTCTGTCCTTGGCTTGCTGCATTGTTCCAGTGAAGCCCAACGCAAACTGGAGGAACAACACCTCATCTTCCGACTAGGCACCTTACAGCCTTCCGGTCTGAATATTGAATTCAACAACTTTAGGTCGTGAGCTCCCTCCCCCATCCCCACCCCCTTTCTGTTTCCCCCTTTTTCCTTTTTTTTTCCTATAAATTATATAGATTTTTCTTTTCCCACCTATTTCCATTATTTTTAAATATTTTAAAATCTTTTATGCTCCCCCCACCCCCACTAGAGCTGTACCTTGAGTGCCCTACCATCCATTCTTAATTAGCACATTGGTTTAGATAATATCACCAACTGTAACTTTAACACCTATGTGTTCTTTTGTACCATTGTCACTGACATCTTTTGATGATCTGCTTCTATCACTGCTTGTTTGTCTACACAACCACCTCTCTCTCTCTCTATCTCTCCGCCCCCCACACACACACCTTAAACCAGCTTATATTTCAACTCTTTCTTGGACTCGAAATCAAGTTCTGTCGAAGGGTCATGAGGACTCGAAACGTCAACTCTTTTCTTCTCCGCCGATGCTGCCAGATCTTCTGAGTTTTTCCAGGTAATTCTGTTTTTGTTTTGTCACTCATACTGTTTCCCAACACAGAGAAACAGTTCTGGAGCGAGATGCACCCTAGGGATTTCCTGACTACCTGCCTGACACCTTTCTTCTGACTTATGGTCACCCATTCCATCTCTGTCTGCACTTGCGTAAACTGTGGGGTGACCACATTTAAAAATTTGCTATCCATGAAACTCTCAACCTCTCAGATGCACCTCAGTGCCTCCAGCTGGTGCTCAAGCTCCGAAACTCGGAGCTCAAGTAGCTCTTTTTCTGACTCAAGAGGAATTCATGCTACTCACTGAGCCACAGCAAACACAGGGGAGGTGTTAAAACATTGGCCAGGACTTTTCTCAGAGAGCTAAATGCTGTTGAGGGGAAAATGGATTGATGGGAAAAGAATTTATAATCTGTTAGACACACTAGTGCTTGGTTTAAGAACATTTCCTGTCTGGTTAGGATTGGGAATATGAAAGCAAGAAAGCAAAGGAAGGTTTGCAGTAACTCAATATCTTTAACAGCTCAGCTTTGGAAGGAAGTTAATATCACATTTAAGAGTTCTGCCGAGTCAAATTAAATTTGAAATGTAATGAATCATTTAATCCTCAAGCCTGCTTTTGTCCTTCTGGATGTCAAAACAAACATAGTCACCTCATTAAAGCACTTTTTTTTCTCACATTCAGAATCCACTGTAAATTTACTGTCCTGAATATGCAGCACTTGAGAGAAGAGACCATTTAGTAACCCCTTTCCATAGCCCACGTACAATCTCCTCTATCATGGACCCAATCCACCCATTGAATCTCCTTCTTCATCCCATGTGCAAGAATTTCTGTTTATTTATCTGTTTACCATGTTTCTCCCATTTTTGTGCATTCTATGTCAACTGGAAGATAATTTGATAGAAAACTGCCTAGAATACTAATAGCTGCTTTTTATATGTCTTTAGAAGCTTGATGCCCAAGACACTGGATGGTCAAATCACCATGGAGAAAACACCCAGTTACTTTGTTACCAGAGAGACACCAAAACGAATCTTCTCAATGGCAAAGGACACTAAACTCATCGTAGTGGTCAGGAACCCAGTGACCAGAGCCATTTCAGACTATACCCAGACACTGTCCAAGAAACCTGAGATTCCAACCTTTGAAGTTCTGGCCTTCAAGAACAGGACCCTGGGCCTGATTGATGCTTCTTGGAGTGCTATCCGCATTGGAATCTATGCCTTGCACCTGGAGAACTGGCTCCAGTTCTTTCCCCTCTCCCAAATCCACTTTGTCAGTGGGGAGAGGCTCATCATTGATCCAGCTGGAGAAATGGGCAAAGTGCAGGACTTCCTGGGCCTCAAGAGGATCGTCACGGACAAACACTTTTACTTCAACAAAACCAAGGGATTTCCTTGCCTGAAGAAACCAGAGAGCAGCAGCACACCGAGGTGTCTAGGCAAATCAAAAGGAAGGACTCATGTCCAGATAGATCCAGATGTTATCGAGCAACTAAAGGAATTTTACAGACCATATAATATAAAGTTTTATCAAATGGTGGGACATGACTTTCGATGGGACTAATCACTAACCACACCACAAGTTGAGAAAGTAAAGGAGAAAGCATATAAACGTCTTCCATTACAGATGATTTACTATATTGAAAAGGATAGCCTTGTTATGGCACGCACCAGGCAGACTGTACCAGAGCTCAACCCTGAGCTCTTGAGGGTAGACTGTGAGTTTAAGGATCCCCCTCCTTAATTCATCAGAGTTTAGGCCAACCCTGGGGCAACCACTGGGGAAACTAATGTCAACCATTGGGGCAACCACTTGGGAAACCAACCAGGGCCAACCACTGAGGAAAATAGGGCTAACTACTGTGGCAACCATGGCGGGGGGGGAAACCAGGGCTAACCACTGTGGCAACCACGGAGGGAAACCAGGGCTAACCACTGTGGCAACCACAGGGGGAAACCAGGGCTAACCATTGTGAGAACCAGCGGGGAAACCAGGGTTAACCACTTGGGAACCAGCTAGGAAACCAGGGCTAGCCACTGTGAGAACCAGTTGGGAAACCAGGGCTAACAACTGTGAGAACCAGTGGGGAAACCAGGGTTAACCACCGTAGGAACCAGCGGGGAAACCAGGGCTAACCACTGTGAGAACCAGCTGGGAAACCAGGGCTAGCCACTGTGAGAACCAGCTGGGAAACCAGAGCTAACCACTGTGAGAACCAGCTGGGAAACCGGGGTTAACCACTGTGAGAACCAATGGGGAAACCAGGGTTAACCACTGTGAGAGCCAGCAGGGAAATCAGGGCTAACCACTGTGGGAACCAGTGGGGAAACCAGGGTTAACAACTGTGAGAACCAGCTGGGAAACCAGGGTTAACCACTGTGAAAACCAGCTGGGAAACCAGGATTAACCACTGTGAAAACCAGCTGGGAAACCAGGATTAACCACTGTGAGAACCAGCTGGGAAACCAGGGCTAACCACTGTGGGAACTACTGGGGAAACCAGGGCGAACCACTGTGAGAACCACTGGGGAAACCAGGGTGAACCACTGTGGAAGCCAGGGCTAACCACTGTGGGAACCAGCGGGGAAACCAGAGCGAACCACTGTGGGAATCACTGGGGAAACCAGGGCTAACCATTGTGGGAACCACTGGGGCAAACTTGAGCAAGGAACCAGTGGGGAAACCAGGATCAACCATCACTTGGGCAACAAGGGGCAACTACTGAGGCAACATACTGGCGTCTGTTCAAATGATGTGTTTTTTTAAAGTGAAATGTATTGTATTGTACCAATATTGTTGGCCTCTGAAATATTACCATCTAAACTAATCGGAATTCTAAGTTTCACCTGCTCTCTGAGACAAACAAGAGACTCGCCCCATCACAGCATAAAACAAAGATTCCAATAAAAATCCTTCTGCAGCATGTATCATGGTTGAAGGAGTGATTGAATGTAGAGGCCTATGCTTCTCTCCCATTATTGATTTTCTCCTTCATAGTTTATTTTACTGCAATCGTTAATCTCTCTTTTCTAATCCCTGTGGGTGTTTCAGTTGTCAGAGGCTTATTTAGCTTGGATTTATCAGCAATTGTCCCAACTCTATGTGCTATATGATACCACAGAGTATATTATTTTGTATTTATTCTCAGTATGTGGGCTAGCAGTTATTGTCCACGCCTTGTCAGTGGGCCTCTTCTTGTACCATGGGTAGAGATTTAAATAACTTGATAGGCCACTTTAGAGAGCAGTTAAGAGTCAACCACGATGGTGTGGGACCCAGAGTCACAAACCGGCCCAGACTGGGTGAGGACAGCAAGTTTCCTTCCAGAAAGAATATTAATGAAGCAGTTCGGTTTTTACAACAATCTGATAGCTTTGTGGGCACTTTCACTGACACTCGGCTTTTATTTTCAAATTAAACTAAATTCAAACACTCAAATGCCCATCGTTGAATTATTTACAGATAATTTTTACCTCGGATGATAATGTAAAATGGATGATATTGTTAGGGCCAAGTCCGGAGGGGTGAATAATCTCCTCTCTTTTCCACTCCTCAGGTTGGTTATAACAGTTTGAACTTTTAAAAAGTTGTGATTTTCTTCAATTCAGTATGTACTTAACCATACGTAAAGCTATATGAAGAAATAAGCCAGCCAAATCTCTTGAGAGAACAAGTAAGGAGTTAGTTTTATTTTTAGACTTCACTCAGGTAAAAGTATATATGAACAAGGAGCAGGAGTAGGCCGTTCAGGCCCTCAAGCCTGCTCTGCCATTTAATAGAATCATGGCTGATCTGACAGTAACCTGAAATCTGCATCCCACCCACACCCGATAACCTATCAACCCCTTGCTTAACAAGAATATATCCACCTCTGCCTTAAAAATATTCAAAGACTCTGCTTCCACCACCTCTTCAGGAACAGAATTCCAAAGACTCATGACCCTCGGAGTGAAAAATGTCACCTCATCTCTGTTATAAATGGGCAACCCATTATTTTGAAACAGCAACCCCCAGTTCTAGATTTTCCTACAAGAGGAAACATTCTCTCCACATCCACCCTGTCAAGACACCTCAGAATCTTATATGTTTCAATCAATTTGCCTCTTACTCTTCTAAACTCCAGCAGATACAAGCCTAGTCTGTCCAACCTTTCCTCATAAGACTACCCACCCATTCCAGGTATTAGCCTAGGAAATCTTCTCTGAACTGCTTCCAATGCATTTACATCCTTCCTTAAATAAAGTAACCAATACTGTACACAGTACTCCAAATGTGATCTCACTAGTGCCTTGTACAACGGATGCATAAGCTCCCTATTTTTGTATTCAATCCCCCTTGGAACAAATGATAACATTCTATTAGCTTTCCTAATTACTTACTGTACTTGCATACTAGCCTTTTATGATTCATGCACTAGGACACCCAGATCCCTCTGCAATCTCTCACCATTTAGATAATATGCTTCTCTTTTATTCTTCCTGTCAAGATGGACAATTTCACATTTTCCCACATTATAATCCATTTGCCAGATCTTTGCCCACTCATTTAACCTATCTATATCATTTTGTAGCCTCCTTATGTCCTCTTCATAATTTACTTTCCTATCTATCTTTGTGTCAGCAGCAAATTTGGCAACCATCTCTTCAATCCCTTCATCCAAGTCATTCATATAAATTGTAAATAGTTGAGGTCCCAACACTGATCCCTGTGGCATATCACTCATTACATCTTGCCAACCTGAAAAAGACTTAGTTAAAAAGCAAAAACACATCCCAAATCCCAAGCTGTACACGCACACACAGACACACACACATACACAACATACACAGGCACGCACACACGGACACACACACATACACACACTAGCATGCAAAACAGAACAAGTTACAGGATGGAGCAGGTGGAATTGATAAGAGTTAAAGTCCATAAGAAGAAAATGAGATATATGGTCTGAGGCTCCTTTGGTGGTCTTGAAATTCCAGTGGTATTGCAGCCATGTATGCTGGTTCTTTTTCTTGAGACAGTCTCTTTTAACTGTAATCCATCTTTTCCAAAGTGGATGCTATGACACTTTAAGTTCCTTTTGATCAAAATTATCCATCTCTGTGATGTATTACAAAATGTAACAGAGATTGGGTCCCAAACCGTAGACTACCAGAGTGAGAGAGAGTTGATGTTACATTCTGTAAGTCTTCTTCTTTATGTTACTGGTGCATTCTGTAGACTCCTTTTTTGCTGTAATAATCAGGCAAGCTTATAATCATAGCTTTTCACAAGTGGGGTTCTGATTATGTGACAGTTGGCTTTGATACACAATGGAGGGCAATCCATGTGAACGAAGGAACTTTGATCTCCCATTGTCAAAGCTATAAAGATGCCATCGAAACAGATAGGAGGTCCTTAGAACCCTCCTTGAATAATTAATTTTGTTAGTCCTTTTTTTTTAGTCCTGGCAGTTTCTGAAGTTAGGAAGTCTGGTAGCCTATTGCCCTGTTTTGCAGTGAGTTCAGACAATGGCAGGTGTGAAGTCCATCAGGGGAACCGCCTAGACATGTCTGTTGCTAATCCCCTTTCAGAGGCTTATAGAAATTTGGCCAATTTGTAGGTCAGGTGACTTCTGCAGCCATTTTAAAACACCATGGCTTTGCAGTTCTAGCTGTTTTCTTTCCTTTTTAAAAACAATCCAGGGCATTACACCAGCTGATTAAATTAATATTACACATTGCACTTGATGCATTGCTGTGAAAATATGATAATGCAAATGGGGAGAGATGTATAACAGGCAGCTGAATCAATATCACCTGCTTTACAATATAATAAAAAGTCAAAATTACACCCACATTCTCTGGATTACCAGTTCAGTAACATAAGGTGGAATTTTATGCTGGAGTCCAGTTGCATTTTGCAGCCCCGCCCCACCATAACGGAGCCATAAAATTCCGCCCACATTACAGCATCTGTCTCATGTAAATGTGGTCTTTCTGTTAGCTATGAATCCTCTCTATTTCTCCACCCAGCTGGGTTTCTTCCTGGACAGGTCTTGCTGGATCAGTTAGTTGCCTCAAATATCTCCAACAGCTAATTTATGTGAATTCCTCTTTCTGATTGACTGCCCTGTCCTCAAAACGTTTCCCTATGTTATGTTGTTAGCAGGTATAAGGAATTAATTACTGTGGTAATGTAGGGAAACTCAATAGTCAATTTGACAGAGAAAAGTAATAATGCTCTAAAAGGAACAGATGTGTTGTTTAATCAAAGGAATTACAGCATGACTGTGACATACTAAGTTGTCCAAATCTACAGTAAGAGATACTCAGGTTCTAGGATTCAGCCAAACAATTGGATTATGGAAGACTCTAATAAATTGTCTCTTTCACGAGTTTATATGTAAAGATTAGCACTGATGCACTTTGGAGACAGCATGGGTGATACAATGCTTCTGCTTCTGTTGTGTTGGCATCACAGACTAATATATGTATTCCACCAAAATTTATATGGGTAGCATTAGCTAAACGAGGCATGACTTACTAGTGAACCAATAGCATAGAAATATAGAAACAGGAGAAAGCCATTCAGCCCCTCAAGCCGTACCACAGCTCAATTAGATCATGGCTGCTCTGTATTCTAACTCCATCCACCTGCCTTCGCTCCATATCCCTTATTACCCTTGGCTAGCAGAAATCATCAATCTCAGACTTAAAATTTTTAGTTGAGCTAGCAAACAACTGGTACCGACTGAATCCCCATTTGAAATAGTCACTGATTTTCTACTAGATGACTACTTTTAACTCATTTCATCATTCAGCATCGGCTTCATTAAGATAATGAAAGAATAGCATAATTCTATATGGCCACAGCAGACACTCACTCCTGCTGCTCCAACCTTGCACCAGCCCCCAACCCTCCCACGTTCCCCACAACAGTCTGGGTTGTATAATGTCAAGAAGCATTAGCCAGAGATGAATGCAGACATTGTGATTTAATTAGAATAGCTACTCTCTCAAATTACATTGAGCAATGGGTTTGTCTCCAACTTTCGAAGGTCAAAATCCTCAGCACTTGACGTAACAAGGTCTTGCAGTTAGTAACCTTATATTCTTGGTGGTGCTGTGTCAATAGTGACATTTTATTATCCTTGGAACAGATTTACTTAAGCTTATTGATCGATGGAAGAGAGTATTGTCACAGTATAATGAAATCTACTTCATATCATCCGTCTGAGCATTATCTGCCGTCATTTCTACAGCATGAAGTTGTCAGAAATGGAAAGGATTCACACAATGTTTTTGTTTTTATTGAGGAAATTGGGTGAAGGGCCAAAGCTTCTAAGAGAAAGACTCAACTAAGATTGCAAAAAAAGAAAGTAGATGGGAAGATGGGGTAAATCAACTTGCCAGAAGGTTATGGATTCAAGTTCCACTCCAGAGACATGCGCATACAATCCAGGCCAACATTTCAGTGCAGTACTGAGGGATGAGTACTTCCAGGTGAGACATTAAACTAAGCGCCCACAGTCACCAACCCCCCTTTGCCCTCTCGGGTGGACATGAAAGATCCTAATGCACTATACAAAGAATAGCAGTGGAGTTTTTCCTGATATACTTGGACAATTTTTATCTCTCAACAAACATTAATAAAACAGACTATCTGCTCATTTTTGACATTGTTGTCTGTGGAATCTTGCTGCGCAAAAATTGGCTGCTACGTTTCTTACATTTACCACAAGTACTGCCCTTCAAAAGTATGTCTTCGGCTATGAAACACTTTGAGATGTCTTGAGATTATGAAAGGCAGTGTAGAAATGCAAGCCTTGCTATTTTCTTTCTTATGATTAAAAGATGTTAAGCTTAGATATTTAAATAAAAATGTAGAATGTAGAAGAGATGGAGAGGGGGTCCATAGTGTAGGTTATGAGAAAGAATTAAGGTTAAGGAATATGGCAATATGGTGTTTTGGAAAGCATCATGGATCATTTAACTGCAAAACGCTGAGGTTGCTCGGTGTGTTTCGTTTGGAAGGGGAAAAGTTTCAGAGGGGACATAAGACCACAAAGAGAATATAGGGAAGTTATTTTCTTCTTTTTATAACGGGCCACTGACTCCACATGTTGCAAAAAAAGGTACGCCCTGAGAAAATGATATAGTGAGAAAATAATATGCTCTGAAAAAATAATAACTCTCAGAAATGGACATTTGTATTCCATTGTCACCAATACATATCACAAAAGGAATGAGAACTTTACAGAAAAGGGATCCAAAATTGACGAAAGCAAATCAGCAGAATCAACCTCCCCAAATACGTGTGCCTCCCCCTTGCCAAAACCACGGAAACGTGGTCACCGAAGTGTCGATTGGTTGTGTTTTACAGATAGAATAGGATTATGCCTAAACAGCTCTCTGGCCTCATACTTTAATCTGTCTATTTTTTTAGTTTTTATATTTTTGTCTCTTTTCTCTTCATCGTCACCTGATAATAGAACATTAAATCGCCTACAGTTAGGGTTGCCAACCTACGGGAATCTCCAGGAATCAACATCAATCTCCCGGTGGCCAAAGAAAGCGCCGCAGGAGGTTTTAAAACGTTCTTTTACGCCACTCGGTCACCATCATTCCTACTTCCGAAGCACAATTGGATCCGACGCATCTCCAACCAATCAAATCGAATCTTAAACTGGATTTTAGGAGGACCCCGATTGGCTGGGATTGTTGGCGGGGGTTTGAGTCTCACGGAAGGATGATGCCTTGTTTTCAGCTTCAGCCTGGCCGCCTCACACTTGGTGCCGCTGGGCATCCACAGGTAAGACACGCTCCTGAACTGAAAAAGGAACCTTTTAGCGGGCAACTAAAATGTTTTTAAGTCCAGAAGTGGACCACCAGACGGATTGATTTCAGTATCTGTTAAGCAGACAGGTGTAGAGAGGAGTCCCTGGTCTTCCAGGATTGGCTGAGCGCAGCAGCGCAGGAAAGGGGCGGTGGGCAGACGGGCCTATCTACACCTGCCCACAGGCTGAAGGAAGGAGCGGGGGGGAGTTACTGATGGGGCCACGGCGGCGTTTCCAGCATGGATTCGCCGATCCGGTGTCCCACAGTGGAGGGGAGGGGAGACGCTGGGAGGGAGCTCCTAGCTCCTAGCCCCTAGCCCCAGCCGTACTAACTGACAGGTTGCCGGGGAGCAGGAAGAAAGCTGGATCCATGACAGCGGGTGTCAGCAGCCTTGGCTCATTCCTCTTCCTCTCCTCCTCGACAGCAGCCAAGAGTGAGGCCCACTCCGCTTCCTTGACCACCCTGACCCTGGGGGAGGAGAGGCAGGTAGGAGCCTACCACTGAATAACCTGGCAATTAAACTAAATAAGGCAAGTTGATGATCTGCTACATTTTTTAAAAAAAATCTTTCTTTCAAAATTCTTGCTTTAATATCATCCCAATTTCACTCAGAAATCCTTCAGTGACGTGACTGCCGCTGACATATCCCGGAATATGGCCAAAGTTGGCAACCCTCCTTGTAGTTCATCTAATCTTTTCATCATTAAATACATTGTGTGAAATAAACCCAAACGCCATTGACCAGGCTAAGAGTTAGTGGTTTCATGGCCTATCCAACCCCAGTAAGGTAATTCTTTATAAACTTTGCACCTCTGGTTTACAATATTGTCAAAAACTTTCTCAAATAGATCTCCGTTTCTCCTTGTGTCCAGGAAAGTAAGGCACATTGTGAAAGTCGTGCGGCAGCCAGAACTGTAATTGGGGTCGCAGGTGTAGAGAGATGAGATCAGAGAGACATGCACTCACATGGAAATAAAAGGAAGGCAGGGCAAAAAGAGTTACAATAGGCCCCGGAAGACCCGGCTTGTTGTTGCTTCCTCTTGCTGCTGATCCTATTAGTTTCACCCTGCTTCACTCCATCTCCAGCCAGGCACTCTGCAGCAATGATTTATTAACAATGGGAGTTAGGATTAATCTTCTCCTTTCTCTTCACCTTAACACAAAATGAGGTTGGGGACAGGATACCTCTCACCCACATGTCGCAACTAAAGATCAGAAGGTTTGCTGTGCGGGTTTTGTCTTGGGACAAGAGAGGGAGGTGGAAGAAATTGTGTGTCAGATATGGAGCAAGTTAGGGATCGGGTTGCCGGTGGGAGTTACACACGCTGCATTTGTTACAGCAGCAACTTATCATATGGCCTGAGGTGGAAACAGTTTCAGCTATTTCCATCCAACATGACGGGATTTGTAAAGCTATTGTGGAACATTCGGAGTGGGTTAGAGTTAATGATTCATTAATGCAGCATATGTCTGATTTTTACTGAAACTACTACTATCCTCTTCCCTTTCACTCCCATTGTAGAGAACCCCAATGGGCCAAACCCCTTCACATTCACTTCCATTCTAATAGATCAAAAGCATTTCCATTCATTCCCATTTTACAGAACCCTAATGAACCAAACTCCTTCCCATTCCGTCCCACTGTACAGGACCCCCATGGATCCAATTCCTTCCCATTCACTCCCATTGCATAGAATGTCAATGGACCAAACTTGTCCCCATTCACTCCCATTGTACAGAATCCAAATAGACCAATTCCCGCCCATTCAGTTCCACTGCATAGAATGTTAATGGGCCTAACTCTTTCCCATTCACTCCTATTCTACAAAATCCCACTGGACCCAAACTTCTTCCCATGCACTTTCATTGTACAGTACTCTTGATACAAAACCAAAAATCAAACACACAGAACATGTCTAAAATATCCCAATTATCATTTTTGCCACCAGATGCAACCAGCATAGTCACACTGGTGCAAACTTTCACCCAGAGACAATGCCACCTTTTGAATTCTGTGTCAAGGCCAGACTGTAGAATATGTGTGCAAGGAGCCTCAACAGGAGAAACCTTTGGCAGCATGAACAACAGCACAATTATAAGTTTGCAAGTTTTAATCGAGAGGTTGGGGTAGTTAGCAGAGCAGTGGGTAGGTATTGTACAAAACATACATTCTAGTCCCATTCCAACAGGATTGCCGGATTGGTCTTTGAAGTGGCCCTTCAGTTGTTTTAGAAATTGGCAACAAATGCCAATCTTGTCAGCAAAACCCACACCTTGAGTACATATTAAAAAGAATGAGGCATCCCAGACCAAGAGATACTGAACAGTGCCTTAATCTGCTCTTCCATACACCCTGCATAAGGAATTAATTAGTACACAAATGTCAATGTGGCATTCTGCCAGGATTACAATGTCTCTGTGTTGCTGTGGCAGCTTTTTCCAAAGGCAGCATCAATATCTGGGGGATGTTTCAATGACGTCTTATTTCCAGCTGCAAATCTCTACAAACAGCTGGGAGGGAAACACCTACATCTTCAGCTCCCATCAGTCATCTCTTTTCCAGCTGAAATTAGAACCATTAGTTACCAATGAAACCTTCCAGTGCCCTCAGGCAGCAGAATCCTAAAGACATTTCAGCTCCCTGCTGCACCTTCAATACAATCAGAAAATTTACTGGTATGAGCTGCCATCTGGTGATGGCCAGAGAATTTCTACAGATGTTATCCCAAAACCAGTGTTGCTAAGGAAACACACTTTGCTGTTCCAGTTGCTGGTCTTCCTTCTCACTCTCTATCCCCTGCTCCCCCTCTCACTATCTCTCTCTGTCTTGCTCCCATGATCTTTTCTCTTTCACTGTCCCTCTCATCCCATCCGCCTCTTTCTCCTTACCTCAACTTTTCTCTTCTTCCTTTCCCTCTCTCTTCCCTCTTTTCTCCATCCCTCTTTGTCTACCTGTCTCGCACTTCCCCTGTCCCTCTATTTCCCTCTGTCTCCTCTCTTCCTCTATCACTCTCACTTTCTCATGTTAGAAAAATTCCTCATTCATAAGACCATAAGACATAGGAGCAGAAGTAGGCCATTTGGCCCATTGAGTCTGCTCCACCATTCAATGAGATCATGGATGATCTGATAATCCTCAACTCCACTTTCCTGCCTTCTCCCCATAACCCTTGATTCTCTTACTGATTAAAAGTTTGTCTATCTCCGCCTTGAATATACCTAATGACTCAGCTCCTACAGCCCTCTGTGGTAAAGAATCCCACAGATTAACTAGCCTCTGAGAGAAGAAATTCATTCTCATCTCTGTTTTAAATGGGTAACCCCTTACTCTGAGATTATGCCCTCTGGCCTTTGACTCTCCCACAAGAGGAAACAACCTTTCAGTATCTACCCTGTCAAGCCCCCTAAGAATCTTATTTGTTTCAATAAGGTTGCCTTTCATTCTTCTAAACTCCAATTAGTACAGGCCCAACTACTCAACCTCTCCTCATAAGAAAATCCCTCCATAACCCGAATCAACCTAGCGAACCTTCTCTGAACTGCCTCCAATGCTAGTACGTTTTTCCTTAGATAAGAGGAGCAACCTGTTCACAGTATTCTAGGTGTGGTCCAGCTAGTGTCTTGTATGGTTTTAGCAAGACTTCCCTATTTTTATACCCCATTCCCTTTGAAATAAAGACCAACATTCCATTTGCCTTCCCTATTACCTGTTGAACTTGTATGTTAGCTTTTTGGAATTCATGCACAAGCACTCCCAAATACATCTGTGGTGCAGCCTTCTGCAGCCTTTCTCCATTTAAATAATATTCAGGCCCTCAATTCTTCCTGCCAAAGTGCATCACCTCACATTTTCCCACATTGTATTCCACTTGCCACTTTTTTGCCCACTCACCTAACCTGTCTATATCCCGCTGTAGACTCTTTATGTCATTCTCACCACTTGCCTTCCTACCTATTTTTGTATCATCTGCAAATTTGATGATAGTATATTCATTTCCCTTAACTAAGTCAATACATATTGTAAATAATTGAGGCCCTGGCACTGATCCCTGTGGCACTCCACTAGTTACTCATTGCCATCCTGAAAATGTCCCCCTTATCCCAACTCTCTATTTTCTTATCGTTAGCCAATCCTCTATCCATGCTAATATACTACCCCGAACGCCATGGGCTCTTATCTTATTAAGTAGCCTTACATATGGTACCTTATCGAACACTTTTTGAAAATCCAAATATATTACATCTACTGGTTCCCCTTTATCTATCCTGCTTGTTACCTCCTCAAAAAATTCTAATAAATTTGTCAGGTGTGATATCTCTTCACCAGTTCCAGTTTTAAACAGAATGTGGTTCCCAGCAACATTCCAACATTCAGCAGCTCCTGAAGGAACAGAACTTGTTCCGTTGAGAGCTCGGGGTGAGGGGCCACATCCTGTTGCAATTGCCAATGTCAAGAAGAATTGGGATGGGATGGTGCAAACAAGGAACTGGAGGATAGGTGGCTAAATGCCATTGTTTTATGAGCCTTGAACAAATGATGGGGCTGATTCAACTCGCCAAAAACAGCATTAATGTGGCAATAGCCCCTTCAAAATGAGGTTCATAGATTTATCAAAGCAAAATATTGCAGATTCTGCAAATATAAAATAAAAGCAGAAAATGCTGGAAATACTCAGGAGGTCTGGCATGTGGATAGAGAAACAGAATTAACGTTTCAGGCTGTGGCCTTTCATCGGAATTGGGAAAAGTCAGAAATGTAACGGTTTTGAGCAAGTGAGCCTACTGACTCCCATGATTACCTTGACTACAGTTTCTCACAACCCACTTCCTATAAGAACTTTATTCCATTCTCCCAGTTACATCTATTCTGATGATGTTACCTTCAATACTAGCACTTCCTTTTTCCTCAACATAGGATTAGACCTCATCACTGTTGACAGGACCCTCAACCATGTCCATCCCATTTTCAGCACTCCTGTTCTCACCCATTCCCCTCCCTTCCAGAACCATGATAGGATTCCTCTTGTCCTCACCTTCCACCTTACCAACCTCCATATTCAATAGATCATCTGCACCAGTTTCGCCAGCTGCAGCGTGATGCCACCAACAAATCCATCTTCCCCTGCCAGCATTCCAAAGGCACCATTCCCTCCGCAACACACTGGTCTGGTCCTCATCACCCCAACACCCCTGCTCTTTCCTACAGCAAGCATCGGGGATACAACACCAGCCCTTTTACCTCCACCTTTCTCAATAGTTAAGGCCCCAAAAACACTCCTTCGAAGTGAAACGATGATTTACTCGTACGAGGGGAGACAGTGGTGAAGTGGTAATATCACTGGGCTGGTAATCCAGAGGCCCAGGCTAATGCTCTGGGAACATGGGTTCAGATCCCATCAAAGCAGCGGGTGAAATTTAAAATTCAATTGATGAATCTGGAAAATGAAGCTAGTCTTAGTGATGATAACTATTGTTGATTGTTGTAAAAACTCATCTGCTTCACTAATGCCCTTTTAAGGAAGGGAATTTTCCATTCTTACTTGGCCTGGCCTACGTATGACTCCAGATCCACAGTAATGGCCTGGCAAGACACTCAGTTCAAGGGCAATTCGGGACGGGCGGCAAATGCTGGCCTTTCCAGTGACATCTCGGTCCCATGGAAGAATAAAGAAAACAAACTCTTTCAATTTAGTATACTATATTCACAGTCCACAATGTGGTCTCTTCTACGTTGCTTTGAGGAACACCTCCATTCACTCCACAAGCACAACCTCACTCGCCTGTCGTTTTAATTCCCCATCTTTCTGTCCTTGGTGTGCCACAATGTTTCAATGAAGCACAATGCAAGCCCAAGGAACAGGTCCTCATCTTTTGACTGGACACATTACAGCCTTCTGGACTCAACACAGAGTTCAACAACTTTAGATTATAAGCTCTGCCCTTTTGTTTTATGTTTCTTTGCTGGGTTTTTTCTTTCGTTTCTCCCTTATTTCTTTTACTTTGTGCTCAGATAGCAGCTATCCTGCCATTCACACCTCCTCTGGGAACATTCATTTGTTTTTTTACTTGTTCCATTACCACCCCCTTTGGCCTTGCACCATGAAACCTTTTGTCATTTAATATCTCCTGCTCTTCAGTTTATCACAGACATTCCCACTTTTGTTTGCTCAAAGCCAGCTACATTTCCCAATTGTGATGAATGGTCACAGATCTGAAACATTAACTCTATTTCTCTCTCCACAGATATTGCCAGACTTGCTCAGTATTTCCAGCATTTTTTTGTATTTATCATAGGTTTACCATTTTATTATCATTAATGCTCAATAGGAGTGCTGCACTGCCGGAGGGGCAGTACTGAGGGAGCACTGCGCCGCCGGAGGGGCAGTACTGAGGGAGCGCTGTGCCGCCGGAGGGGCAGTACCGAGGGAGCACATATGATTGACAAAAGAATCAAAGGCGACATGAGGAAAATATATTTTACACGGCAAGTGGTTAAGATCTGGAATGCAGAACCTGAAAGTGATGAAGGCAGATTCAATTGTGGCATTCAGAAGAGAATTGAATAAGTACCAGAAGAGGAAAAAAACTGCAGGGCAATGGGGAAAGGGGGCAGAAGTGATTTCTGGGAATGGCCAGCATGGGCTTGAGAGGCCATGTGGCTTCTGTGCTAAAACCATCCTATGATTGTATAATTCTATGATTCTGTATGCTGAGCTAATATTTATCCCTCAATCAACATCGCTAAAACAGATTATCTGCTCATTTTCATGTTGCTGTTTGTGGAACTTTGCTGTCTTTTTAAATATATTCTCTCATCAGATGTGGGTGTCACCGGCAAGGCCAGCGTTTGATGAGTTTGATCTGAGTGGCTTGAGAGGCCATTTCAGAGGGTATTTAAGAGTCAACCAAATCTTTGAGTCTGGCATATAGGCCAGACCAGTAGATTTCCTTTAGTGAACCAGATGGGTTTTTAACAACAAACAACAATGGTTTCATGGTCAGTATTACAGAGAACAGCTTTTAATTCAAGATTTATTAATTGAATTCAAATTCCCCCAGCTGCTGTCGGGGGATTATGAACCCATGTCCCCACAGCATTAGCCTGAGCCTTTGGGTTATTAATACTAGTGACATTACCACACCACCAGCATCTCCCCAGCAAATTTGCTGCTGCATTTCCTACATTACAACAGTGACTACATTTCAAAAGAACTTCATTAGGCATAAAATGCTTTTGAATATCCTGAGGCTGTGAAAGATGATGTGAAAATGCAAGTTCTTTCTTTTCTCCCTGGTGATGCACCTTGCATGACTCTGATGATCAGCTAAGATGGCAGAAAGGGGTTGGGGAACTAATGAGAAGATGGTGGGGGGAGGGAGCCTCTGCAATTTACCCCAGCAAACAGGAGTCAATATGGGAGGGCGTGGTCATCTGGAACCTGTGACTAAATCTCCAACAAATCCAATCGCAACTGTTCAGAATGTAAATCTGGTAACGGCTGTGAAAAACCTCAGTCAGCAGCTGTTTAGTAATTAATCTGAAGCACGGTACAGCATCAATGATGTCAGTGTATGTCTCACCTAAGGCTGCTGCAGATGGATTACAAGGCTATGTCCCAACATTTAATTTACTTTCCAATTCTGGAAACGTGGGGCCAATATTTTAACAAACGCTGTTCATTTCACTTCAGTATCTGACATCTTCTTAATTAGCTTGTTAACCTATTACTTATTACTTAGTCTTTCCACTCAACCACTCACAGCATCAGCTCCTGTTATATAACACAGGCATTCCCAGAGTTTTTTCTAACTTCATTCACAGGATGGGGGCTTCGCTGGCTGGGCAAGCGCATATTGCCCATCCTTAGTTGCCCTTGAGACGGTGGTGGTGAGCTGCCTTCTTGAACCACTGTGGTCTATGTGATGTAGGTACACCCACAGTGCTGTTAGGAAGGGAGTTCCAGGATTTTGACCCAGCGACAGTGAAGAAATGGTGATATATTCCCAAGTCAGGATGGTGAGTGACTTGGAGAGGAACTTCCAGGTGGTGGTGGTGTTCCCATCTTTTGCTGCCCTTGTCCTGGTAGATGGTAGTGGTCGTGGGCTTGGAAGGTGCTGTCGAAGGAGCCTTGGTGAGTTTCTGCAGTGCATTTTGTAGATGGTACACACAGCTACTATTGTGCGTCGGTGGTGGAGGCAGTGAATGTTTGTGGAAGGGTTGCCAATCAAGCGGGCTAATTTGTCCTGGATGGTGTCAAGCTTCTTGAGTGTTGTTGGAGCTGCACTCATCCAGGCAAGTGGAGAGTATTCCATCACACTCCTGACTTGCGCCTTGTAGATGGTGGACAGGCTTTGGGGAGTCAGGAGGTGAGTTACTTGTCACAGGATTCCTAGCCCCTGACCTGCTCTTGTAGCCACAGTATTTATAAGGTTAGCCCAGTTCAGTTTCTGGTCAGTGGTAATCCCCAGGATGTTGATAGTGGGGGATTCAGCGATGGTAATGCCACTGAATGTCAAGGGGCGGTGGTTAGGTTCTCCCTTGCTGGAAACGATCATTGCCTGGCACTTGTGTTACACAATGTTACTTGCCACTTATCAGCCCAAGCCTGGATATTGTCCAGATCTTGCTGCATTTGGACATGGACTGCTTCAGTATCTGAGGAGTCATGAATGGTGCTGAACAATCATCAGCGAACATCCCCACTTCTGACTTTATGATGGAAGGAAGGCCATCAATGAAGCAGCTGAAGATGGTTGGGCCCAGGATAATACCCTGCAGTGATGTCCTGTAGCTGAGATGACTGACCTCCAACAACCACAACTAGGTATGACTCCAGCCAGTGGAGAGTTTCCCCCTGAGTCCCATTGACAGCAGTTTTGTTATGGGTCCTCGATGCTACATGCTGTCAAATGCAGCTTTGATGTCAACACCTCAGTGTTTGCATATTCCTCTTTCCCTTTCTGCCCTTCAAAGAAATCAAATATCAGAGATGACCTGTCCAGTTTTTCCATCCAATATCATCTGTCCATATCAAGTTACATGCAGAGTAAAGCTCCTTCTTCAGTGTTTGCTCAAATGCTCCCGGGGCAGGCACACCAGAGTTGTGCAAAGCTCCCTTTACACTGTCCACTCAAACATTTTCAGGACAAGTACAGCACATGTTGGATACAGAGTAAAGCCCCCTCAATGCTGCCCCATCAAACATTCCCTGGGCAGCCTTGAGAAAATGGAGATTACCTTGGCAGATTTGGAGTTAAAAATAACGAAAATAAATACGTTGTTTCTTTCAGCTCCTGTTAAATTCTAATTACGATCACACATCTGCTGACAGTGAGGGCGGGGAATAAATATTCGAATCAGCAGGTGAGCTTCATTTTAGTTTTGCAAAAAGCAAATTATGAGTGGCACTTGGCACCTATCCTCTAATTACCTTCCAGACTCTCAGCGCCTTACAAGAAGACTCCATCTACAGTGTGGTATGAAGCAAGGGACATCTAAATCAGCCTCTTACAGCTGTCTGCAAAAATTCACAGGAAAGCTGACTGCTGGGTAAGCATTTCAGATGGAGAGGAAGTGTTTCACTGGTGGAGTTGTGCTACACAGGTGCTGACATGAGTGTTTGCATTCCAATCAGCAGCTGCCCTCTCAATCCTCTATATACCCTATTTCTACCAAGACCATCCTGACTGAGATATAACAACTAAGATGGTCCTTTCCATTGCTGGCAATGGAGGCACTTCCTGTGGGATTTTTACATCACGGGACCATAAATCAGACTCATTCATTAAATTCCCGGCAAATGTATTATTTGAAAAGTTTTCTTCAAGTGAATTTTGGCTCATTAATCAGATGTGCCTGCAGCCCTGTTTACAGTTCTTTCTTGTGTATCTAACAGAGAAAACTTGCATTTCCATAGCGCCTTTCACAACCTCAGGACATTCCAATGTTCCTTACAACCAAAGCAGTACTTTTTAAATGTATTTCCCATTGTAATGTAGGCAATGCAGCAGCCAATTTTCACACAGCAAATTCCAACAAACAAAAACGTGACAACCAGATAACCTATTTTTTACAAATGTTAATTGAGGAATAAATATTGGCCAGGACACTGCAGAGGACCTGATTGCTGCTCTTCCAATAATGCCGTGGAATTGTTTAGATCTACCTGAGGACCAAGGTTTAAAGTGTCATCCAAAATATAGCACCAAAGGCAGTCCAGCATCTAATAGTGTTAGCCTGCATTATGGGCTCAAGTCTCTCCTTCAGAGCTTGAACCCACAACCCTCTGAGTCAAGAGTGTGACTCTCTGAGCCACAGCTGGTAGTACATGATATGACAAGACAGAGAGATTATGCCACCTGAAGACAGATGATGTTTTTGGACCAAATGTGGCGAATGTTTCAATGCTTTTAGACTATATTTAGTTGTCGATCAGATTGGATAAAGCAAGTTCCGTATCGATCTGTTTGAACACACTCCAACCAGCAACAAACCAATTACTCAAAAAGATGTCTCTAACCTTCAAAGAAAATCTCAGGCGGCAATGAGGGAAAAGCAAAGCAAATGTCATGAACTTTGTCGGACCCTAGACTGAGATATTGATGAGACAGGTCAGATAATACAGCCCTGCCCCAATCTCTATCACAGGCACCCAGTGCTGTTCACCAAATTATAACTGAGAGGGTGCAATTCTACATTTCCTGCTTTGCTCTGGGGGTGTTTGTACTGTGACTTCACATTTCCAGTGTTCGCTTGGGGTTGGAGTGAAAGTGGGGTGGAGGGAGAGTGGAATTTAGTTTGAGATTCTGTGCCTCCAGTGCTGTTTACAAACTAGACAATTTGTAAAACTATCTGACTTTAATTTAAAGAGACATTCCTCCAAACATTTCAATTTTAACTGGTTTGCAATCCTGAGCAGGGCTCATGTTCAAACAGGGTCCTTGCCCTTAAGGCCACACAGGGCCTTGTTGACTGGAGATCGCATTGCCTGCAGGCCTCCTGTCCAATGTAAACCAACAACTTTCATGGAAAGGCCCACTGGTCCATGCAGCCTATCCCACACACTTGTAATGCCTCATGCATCACAATATACACAAGCCCAAACTATCCATTGCTATGTGATTTCCTGGGAGAAATGAAAAATAGACAAAAACACAAGCTAACGGGAGGTGGGGAGGTCAGGGGGAGAAGGTCTGGAAAATTCCTCTCCAACCATCCATGGGCAATCGGAAAAAAGTCCAGATCACTCTGGCCCTGATTAACATTCTCTAATACCTGAACCTCTAACTTTCAGTGAATTGGCATCTACCAGATGAGCAACAAGCCAGTTGTTCCCGAGCTCAACTTGTGTTTTCAGTCAGGCTCCTCACAGAGCATGGACTGCACTGGGCTCTGTGTTGAGCAAAATTTCACAGCCACTTGAGGCCAGGATCTTGGGGATAGACAGAGGCGGAGGCACACAGCGCCCAGCACCAATGGTGTTTATATTATTTACACAGATCCCAGGCCACCAAAACCTCAAACTTAAAATACTTATCCTAGCTCCTGTTTAAAATTTTTGATGAGTTTGCTCATCCCTATTAACCTCCAGGACACATTTTTAAATGCTCACTCCTCTTTCAGAACGAACTAACTACTGATTGATTGCACGTAGCTCCTAAATGGGATTTCCTTTGGCACTTTCTATTTTTGCTCAAGCGAGTCACAAAGCAGTTTGCTCATCACAGGTGAAATACAGAGTAATTGTTCAAGAGCTTTAAGTAGTGCTGTAAGTATACTGAGGTCAGCCTTGGCTCAAAAGGTGACAATCTCACCTCTAAGTCAGGAGATCACAGGTTCAGCTCCCTATCCATAGGCTTGAACACAAAATCTGAGCTGACACATCAGTGCAGTACTGAAGGAACTCCACACAATCAAAAGGATAATACTGAGAGCATGCTGTACTGCTGATGTGGTAATACTCTGTGTGCAAATTGGTTGTCCTGTTTCCTACATTGCAACAATGTCTACACTTCACATTGGTTGTAAAGCATCTTGGGACGTCCTAAGATCCTGAAGGATTCTATATAAATGTAAGTTCCTTAGTGACATTGGGATTGAATGCAAACATAACATCAATAGCCACGGAGACTACACGGCACCAAATGTAAAAGAAACTGTGAGATTCCACAATGATCTGACACCAAATAAATCCAAGGAGCTTTGTTCTCTCAGCCACTGCAGAGTTAGCCAGCCGAGACTGGTGAGGTAACAGGATGTCTTGAACGCTGTTAAGTTCAGAAATCAATTAATGTACCTTGTTGTGCAATCAATGTTTACTCCTATTTACTTTTTACTCCCCAAAGGTCAGCTGGCAAAGGTTGATTCTTTTGCCAAGCTCCGACAGTGAGGTATTATCAGGAATATTGGCAGTGATTCTCTTGGGGAGTGGAGCAGTTATTAATCTATATCTTGTAGACAAAATGTTTGAACTAACATGAATGATGTTGACACTGATTGCTGACGGCTACTAAGTATTTGTTTGACCATCTGATCTGTTATCCATCAAATAATGTTAAGAGAAAATTCTGTCCTCTCTATAGGTGGTTGAGTTCCTCTTGCAAATTAATTTTTTTTTATTCATTCTCATTTATATGGGTGTTACTAGCCTGACTGCCATTTATTGTCCATCCCTAGTTGTCCTTAAGAAGCTGATGGTGCGTATTCTTCCTGAACTGCTGGTAGGGGCTGAGTGGCAGCCCCAATGGAGTCAGGTTCTTCCAGCAGCAGGTTTGCTGCTGTGAGCAGCGTGAAGACCCAAAAGAGATCCCGACGACTGAAAATTTACTATGTCTGGAGAATTCTGCCCCATGTTTCAGGTTGATGACCTTTTGTCAGAACTGGAGGAAGTTTGGAATGATTAATTGTGAAGTGCATCAGTACCTCAATGCATGTGCATCTCAGTTAGGACTGTGCATGTGCACTTGATGGGTCATGCCCATGTAGCACTCAACCTCTGGAATAGAGATGAAACTGGACTTGAGGCCTGTTTCGTTGTGTGGCTGGGGTCCAAACAGAGAATAGGGAACTGTCTATTCTTCCAAAGTATGCTGCTCGAGTCTGTAGTTCTCAAAATTACCTTTATTTACATTTAGACCTCTGCATGAGGTTGGAGCTTCTCCTCCTTCCTGATCTCTCTTAGTTCTTTGTTATGTGATCTGACATCATTGTTACATCAACATCATGTATGCTTCTGATGTTAACCCTTTACATTTTTCCAAAGTCTCAAAATTCACAGGGTTAATCTCTGATGTGTCTTGACCAATCTCCCTGATCTTGTTCTAATCTCCTTTGAGGTCGAGGATGTTCTGTACTCTCCCTTCAGTCGGTGTGAGTGATCTTCTCCTGGGTGCTGTAGAGCCTGTAGTAAGTCTTTTTTCTTCTTCCTCAGGATCTGAGTAGTGAGCCCAAGTTTCTATTGGGTTTCTCTCCAAGGATATTCAGGCGTTGCAATTTCTCCTTATGATACCCTGGCCCATCTCAATCCTGTATGATATCAGTTGTGGAGCTTTTTCAATGACTGTGTCTTTCTTCTGTTGGTCTCAGACCTATAGTCTCTCCTTAAGCTTCAACAGTGGTAACTCACGTGCTATATACTTGTGATTTAAAGTTGAAAGTCTGGTTGCTTCTCTGTTTTTCCTTAGGCTGTTTTACTCTCGTGGTCATTCATGGTGATATTGGGCTTGAGTTTTTGTGTTTGGCTGCTCACGGCACAAGTAATATGGTTAGAAATCATTTCTTCTATGGCATGGATAATGCATGGCCACCAGACTGATTGCTAGTCTCTTGCACAACATTTTGCTTTTCCTAGATGACCTTGGTGAAGGCTTTGAAGATTATCAAGCTGAAATGTTCTCAGTATGCCTATTCTCTTATTGAAGACTAGTAAGTCATCAATATTGGTAAGGTGCTTGTGCTGTTCAAAGTACTGTTGCAGTATCAGATTAGTGGGGATATAGTCTGGCCATCCATCCAGAGAATAATCTTGGATTTGGAGACATTCTTCATCCTGTGGCTGGTTTTGTTTATTTCCTGCAACCTTTCTGCAGTGACCTTTTTGCCTGTTTTTTGAGTTCTATTTGCCTCTCAATCTGTATGCTGAGTGATTAAAGATGAATATGCTTCAACCTCCTTGATGAAGTGGAAATCCTCTTGTTTAGTTATCTCCTGATGGTATTCATGACAGTGTGTACACTGTTGTTTGCTAATTCCCTTGCACATAGTCTGTGATGGAGCCATATCTCATCAATCTTAATCTGAACTGCTGGATTCTGGGCAGCATCTTCACAATTTTTTTCATGTTCAGAAGAATGACCAGTGGCTTATGGTCTGTTCCAATTTTGAAATGCAATCCCATAACATAGTCTGAAATTTTTTTGCACATCCACATTACTCCCAATACTTCTTTTTCTATCATGGCGTATCATTGTTCTGTTTCTTTTAGTGACCTAGAGGCATAATTGGCTGGTCTATGCTTGCTCTCTCCCTGCACTTGAAATAAAATGGCCCCCAGACCTATAGACAATACATCTGCTGCTACTATGGTCAGTAATTCTGGGTCATGCTGTGCCGGGATTTCAGAAGAGATTAAAAGTTGTTAAATTATCTTGAAAGCATTTTTCTGGTCCACATTCCAGTACAACCGTTGACCCTGTCTCAACAGCTGTCTCAAGGGCTTGTTGACCTCTGCTAAATTTGGTGGGAACTTGCCTACTTGGTTAACTATATCCCAAGGAATCTTTGAAGATCAGTTATGTTCCTGGATTGTGGAAATTCTCTAATTAATTTTATTTTTTGTGGATCAACTGTGATTCCTGAGGTTTGTACTATGTGACCTATAAACTTGATCATAGTTTAGTGAACTCATATTTTTCATTCAATGTTAGGCCTGTATCCTGTAAGATTCTCAGGACTACTCTGACTCTACGATCATGTACTTGTGGAGTAATGTATAAGTTTGTCGTCCATATGGCATTTCACTCCTTCCATACCTTCTAAAGTGTGAGACATTGTTCTCTGGAAAATTTCTGGAGCGATCACAATTCCAAAGGACAATCTATAGAAACAATAACTACCGAGTGGCATTATAAAAGTGTTCAGCAATCTGGATTCTTTGTACAGAGGTAACTTCCAAAATCCACTCTTTGTATCCAATTTGGTAAATAAAGTACTCACCACATCAAAGACATTTCAAAATGGTGTTGGCGTAATTTTCCCTGTTTTGGTGGGCTTAGGCTTTGGCACGCTTTCTCTTTTATGGCCTACAAACTGAATGGTCTCACTCAGTCTTCTCCACAGGACCTCTTCTTCCCTGTGAAAAAAATGCCTGTTTTCTGAGTTCTATTTGCCTCTCAACCTGCATTGCTTTCAACTAGTGTTAAATCCTCTCTTGTCTGTAAGAGATCTGATAATGCTTTGTCTAGGACACCAGCCAAGATTCTGTCACAAATCAGCTCATCCTTTAAGATTCTGTAATCACAGTTCCCTGCCAGCCTATTGAGGTTGTTGATTAACAATCCATGCTTTTGTCTGGTCCTGCTTTCTTTTATTAAATTTAGCCCCCTCGATTTATTAAATTGGACAGATGCTGAAACAAGAGTTGAAAGCTTGCAGGACTTCTTCATAAGAAGCTGAAGTCTCATCAAGCCTTGCTATCATGTCATCGGCGATGGATCCTATTGCATAAAGTAGTTTACTGACCTGGAAATATTGATTTTTTTTGTGTGTGTGTGTGTAACCCTGAAGCAGTTCTGTACCTTGTGAACCATCTTCTCCAGTTGTCCCAGTTCTGGACCTATTGTGAGCTTTCTGTGAGGTCCAAGTCAGATGATGAGCCTCTGGATTCAGCCTTCGAACTCATCCTAGAGAATCAGCAGAAGGCGTGGGAACATCACGCAGAGCTGATGGAAGCTCTCAGCCAGAGTGGCACATGAGTTGGAGGAGCGCATCTGCCTGCTGTCTGATGAAGTGGTGCTCAGATGTGCATGCATGGAGGTCTCCATGGGAAGAATGGCAGGTGCCATGGAGACCTTGGTGCAGCAGAATATGCAGAGTTGCGCGCTTACTTACACTCCATTGTGGCAGCCATGGATGAGTTCCTGCAGTGACATGAGAGAGAAACAGGGCACTTCAACGTCCCTCCAGGTTCCCCTTCCCCTCAAGGAGTCAGGCTGGGGCCTGGGGCCTTGAGCACCCGAAGGGAGGAATAGCAGCAGCTGGACATCCGGGTCATCCACTCAGGAATCTGAGGCTGTCTGCTCCCTCCGAGTCCCCTTTGCTTGTGACCCCTTCAACCTCGTACTATGTCACTGCAGAGGGAACAACTGGTCCACAGGAGGACAGCTAAAGCAAGCCGGGGCTCTCAAGGCCTCAGCTCTCCAAAGGACCCATACTGAAGTCATCAGAGCGAACAGGGCTAACCATTGCACAAGCTGTCTCCACCCCTGCTGCGGATGTCAGGGCAGCACCTAGAAGTGGCAGGCCTAGAAAAGTTAGAGTTCCTGATCACAAGTGGTTGAACAGGTGAACACATTTTGTCACTTTATAATTTGAAAATATATATTCACCTTCATTCAGTAATGTGTAATGGTGTCTTTCAGGTTTATTGACAGGCTTCGTGAGTCCTCCTGCTACTCTCTCCCACCCGCTGCACCTCCCCATCCCTGACTAGCAGTTCAACTGCACGCAACTGGACCAGGAGTGATTCTGGAGGTAGCAGTGTGAGTGTGGCAAGGCATTTCGGAGCCTCATGCAAGTGTTTTCCCACATACGCGGAGCCTTCCTCCATGACGCTCATCTCAATACCGCGAGCATTTTCAGTGCTGTCTGCTGGAGTTCTTTTTCAGTTGTCCATCTGAGCTGACCCGCACCTCCCATGTAGCACCTGCGCCTGTCCAATATGAGGCACCTCTCACTTCTGATTTCAGAAGCATGGTTGTAGTAAAATTTGTTTTCAACTCCCCCATCCTTCCCCCTCACCCAGTCACCCGTGTCCTTTCCCCCATCACTGTTGACCCCACCCCCGGCATCACCTTCCATGTCCCCACCGTCACCCACCAACCAGAACCCTTTTCTTTCCATCATATCCAGGTGAACGTCCATGTTCCCTTTCTTCCAGAGAATTACACCCCCATCCACATTGACCTCCCCGACATCCTCCTTCCCACCCTCAGCATCTATGTCTGCTTCTGAGTCCCCACCAACCACCCTCACTGTCTCATCTACTGCTACCATCGTCCCCTCACCCTCCCACCCTACTGTCTCACTCTGCCCGCTCTCATACTCACTATTCCCTCCTACCATGCCCAGCCTCAGTTCACACCCCAAGAGGCAGTCATGGACTCCACAGAAACCTCCCTTGAACGTTCACCTGGACACCACCCCCAACCCTTACTCCTTCTTCCTCCTGGACTCCTTCCCCCACCAAACTCCTACCTCTCCCTTAAGTCCTGCTGCTCTCCCACCTCCTTCCTCCTCCTGAAGTCCTGAACCCCTCCAAACTCCTTCCCCACACTGAGCTCCTCCCCTTACATCTACCTTCCCAACTGCTGCATTCACCCACATTACTCCCTCTCCTCTCAATCTCACCTCCCAACACCTTCGTTATTCCCTCCCAACTTCACACCCCTGACTCCTTCTATCTACCTCTGCCTTAAAAATACCAGTGCCTTTTGAGGAAGAGAGTTCCAAAGACTCTCAACCCTCTAAGAGAAAAAAATTTCTCCTCATCTTTGTCTTAAATGAGTGATCCCTTATTTTTAAACAGTGACCCCTGGTTCTAGATTCTGTTATAGAAGAAATATTGTCTCTCATGCACTCTGTCAAGACCCCTCAGGATCTTATCGGTTTCAGTCAAGACACATTGTGCCTCAGTCTGTTATGTTGTTCATGAAACAGGATAAGAAATTACATAACAAGCTCAGGAGCAAAGTGATGTGCTCAGGAACAATAAAACAGACTTTGGGAAAATGTAACAGATTGGGAATAATGTGCTGCTCCATTACAGGCAGCAATCCCCATATAAGGCAGGGTCCAGGAAAACGAGATTAGAAAAGGAACCTGCTTCTGAAGCCTGTTGTTCCTGAACCTGATATGTTACCTTTTCGAACCTAGAGCCTGGAGACAAGTATCTCTCCCTTGTGTTAGATCTCACCAACTGAACAAGGATTGGAACAACCATCAATCCCAGAGGTCAACTGCTGCCCAAAAAATGCAACAGATCAACAGCAACACTTGCCATGGCAACAACATTCCCCAGAGAGGCAAAGTCACCCCAGGAACCAGCAGACACCAGATGAACAACCAATTACAACCCACATGCGCACCATTAGAAAATCTGAAAGCTTTAAAGATTATGTGTGCGTAGAGACAGACAAAAGGAAGACAGACTGGAATGAACAGTTTTCTGTTCACACGTGATGATTTTATTGAGCGTGTATGTGGGTAACTTGCAACTGCAAATGATTGCGCATGCAATGTGTTGTTTTCCTTTTTATGAAAAGAGGGACGTTTGGAGAAATGCCTTTGTGCATGGTTCCCTGGTGGGTACCGTGGCTTACAGTAGTCATGTGACCTCTGAAGTCATTCTTTTGTGAGTAAAGGGTTGCAGCAAAAGCCATTTTTACCCGCCACACAAAACAGTTGTGGTATTTTTCTTGCTGCAACCCAGAGAGTAGCAATAATGGGCAGAATTTTGCCATTGGCAGGCAGGGGGCGGGGCCTGCTCGCCAATGCGTAAAATGATGCGGAGGGAACCCCCAACGTCATCGCACCCCATTTAAATTTTCAGGAAGGTGGGGGCACAGCAAAATCAGCTGTGCGCCCACCAACCTGTCAATGGCCAATTGAGGCCATTGACAGAGTCATTTAAACAATCAAAAGACCTGCCCATCTAACCTTAAGGTTGGTGGGCAGGCCATGAGCCCCGGCCGGCAATAGAAAAAACATGAAACCTCATCCATCAGCAGGATGAGGTTTCATGTAGGGTTTTAAACAGTTTAATAAAGTTTTAGTGTAATTTATGAACATGTCCCATCACATGAAGGGGACATGTTAGGGAATTATTTTTTCTACTTTTAATGTTTATAAAAGTGTCGGCGAACTTCCTGAGGCAGCACTTAGCCTCAGGGAGATGTGCGCTCTTTTGTGTGCATGCACGAAAGAGTGCACTCTCGCTTTTGGGGAATCCCCCCTGCCCTCACAGGAAGCGCCCGCCCTTAATTGGCCCGCCTACGTAAAATGGCGGTGGGGATTGGCTCCCTGCCCGCCGGAGATTGGGTCGGGCCCACTTGCCCAACAAGCAGAAAATTCTGCCCAATGTGTTTAAGGATGTGCTATCCTGCTTATCGTGCTACTTGTAAGGAATTCCTGATTGTTGCTATCTACCAAGCAAGGCCTCCGATCCACATTTATGAGTTCCCTAACGGTTAGTCACTATCCTCTTTGTGTTGGGCGGACAGGAAGGGGATGAGAGGGAGAGATGAACAATGTCTTTTTGAGATTTGTGTGGCCTTATTTTGACACATCTGGTGATGGAATTTTAGGACCAACTCAACTATGAGTGGTGAACACAGTAATCCAATCCCTGAGCCATTGGCAGAAAATCAGTGGCTCAGATGAATGGGGTGAAGGTCATAAAGTGGGAAGCACAGAAGCAGAAATCCCCAGCCATGGTCTTCAAATTGATACTGTCAAGCCAGGTGATCAACCCTGGTGTAATGGGGACTATGGAAGAGCATGCTAGGAGCTGCACCAGGTGTACCTGAAAATTATGTGCCAACCTAGTGGAGGTACAGCATAGGACTTACATGTATGCTGAATCACAAAATTTTACAGTCCAGCAGGAGACCATTTAGCCCATCACATCAACTGCCTCAGCAGTTCAAGAGCTGTCCAATTTAGTTATGCACCCCAGCTTTTTCCCCATAACCTTGCATGTACATGCCTCATATATAAGAACATTAGAAATAGGAGCAGAGATAGATCAAACGGCCCTTCAAGCCAACTCTGCCATTCAATAAAATCATGGCTGATCTGATCTTGGCCTCAACTCCAATTTTCTGCCTGTTCCCGTAAACCTAGACTCCACAAAATCTGTTAATAAATCTAACTCATCCTTGAATATCTTCAATGACTCAGTCTCTCTGTGGAAGGGAATTCTAAAGACTAACAACAATCTGAGAGAAGAAATTCCTCCTCATCTCTATCGTAAATGGGAGAACCGTCATTTTTAAACTGTGCTCCCTAGTTCTAGTTTCTTCCACAAGGGGAAAGATTCAGCATCTACCCTCTCAGGCCCCCTCAATCTTATGTTTTCATAAGATCACTTCTCATTCTTCTAAACTCCAATCAGTATAAAGTCATGGCCTTGGAGACAGGAGTACAGACAGTGCCAAACACCAGGAACCAGGGGCTGGCGGGGCGGGGTTGTGGCCCGAGCTTAGTGTTTTAAACGGAGTTCACATTCGGACAAGAGTTTAGACCTGAAAGATTTGCTTTAGAAAAAAAATCTGAACTGTCAGCCTGATTTTTTTTTTTTAAAGCCAGTCTTTCAGGTCAGTTTCACTGAGTCGCTGTGCTGCTGCTTCCAACCATCGGGCAGCTTCAAAGCTGCCAGCAAAACACCGAGCTGCCCAAAGGTCAGCAGCAGCACAAGAACTGAGAGTTCTGGGTTGAAGACTGGTGAGGGAAATCTCTAGTTATTTTAGAACCAATTGGATGCTGTGTGTTCAGGGGGAGGTTGGTGGGGTTGATGAGGTAAGGTGGGGGAAGTTAAGGGTGGGGGAAGTTGGGTGGGTGGGGTGAGGGGAGGTTGGGGGGTGTTGCTGGGGTAGGGTGGGGAAAGTGGAAAGTTTGTGGAGGGAGTTACTTTTAAGTTTTAGTACCACAAAATTAAATATTGTACACTCCTCAAAACTCTCTTTTGAATTTAAACCAGCATATAAATAGCAATTTAAATTTTCATTTACAGCCTATTAAATACTTCATGTTGTTGTCACTGGTATAATGTAAGCAATGTTATCAAACGGTGGAGCAGACTTGAGGGGCTAAATGGCCTATTCCTGCTCCTAATATGTCTGTTCACATGTCATTCTGGATGGATGAGATGAACTGGGCTAGATGGCCTTTGTCATCCATAATTATCTTGGGAACAGAGGATGGAATCATAGCTGGAGTTCTGTTTATTTTGTTGCTAATGGAAGTTTACTGTGAGTGGATTTTGTGGAGTGAAATTGCCAGGACAAGAGTGCATAATGGGCTTATAGTGAATCAGTAACACTGTTTTACACTGCACATGATTCTCAGAGTCTTCTCCATTGATTTCAATCTTGTCCTTTTGTCTACTTACCTATTATCCTACTCAGCCTTGCATAGTAGATATTGAAAATATATTGTAGTGAGAAGCAGCAATCAGCAGAGTCTTCAGACATGCTGATCAAGAAAATGCAAATAAAGTTGTGAACCACTTAGTTTTTGTCCTCTGGCCTCTTAAAAGTTGTCACGTAGAGACACCTGAGGGCTCCAATGCTTCTTACTGACAACGAATACCTATGTTGTTCAATCGTTCCACTTTGTTGCTCAGGAGTCATTTGATCTTTCTACCCTGTGAGATTACTGATAAAATACAATCCAGTAACATCCTTTATATGAATACTTTAATAATATTATGCACCCAGGCAGGAGAAAGTCTTCTAATTCTTCCACAGGATGGCAAAGATCTTGAGCAGTTTATCTGGGTTGCAAGCGTTGAATCTTTCCTCCAAACATGAAATTACTGTCACTGCGTTCATATGGTGCAACATGTTAATGAGGGCTGAGGCAGTCACCAGAATCAGTGTTATCATCTGCAGTGTCAGAAATAACTAATGGGATATTTTCCTGTCAAATTAACAATATTGCACGATGCTGTTAAAATAAAACTTCGTACCCTCTGGTTTGTTTAATAGTCACAGTGGGATCACCTATAGGATGCACTCAAACTAACACAACATTATATCATTGCTGCTCTTAATATTAATGACACATGCTGCATATATATCAGATATATATCAGATATCAGATGCCAGCAATGGGCATTATCATTTTACTTGGACTTTCTGTGATGGGTGAATAAATTGGTGAATCTTAACAGGGGAATAAATATCATGCAGGATTGAGGGGGAGGGTTAAGTTGGGTGGGTGGGGGTGGGAGTGAATAAGGGGCCCAGAAAGAGGAGAAACACCAAGGTCCATGATTTCTTTCCCTGGCCCTGCTATAAGTTCTGATGAAAAGTCACCTGAAATGTTAACTCTATTTCCCACACCACTGTTGCTACCTGACCTGCTGACTGTTTCCGCATTTTTTTTTATTTTCAGATTTCCCGCTTCCACAGATATTTGCTTCTTAGTATAGGCCCAACTTGCTCAACCTTTCCACATAAGGCAACCCCTTCATCTCAGGAATCAACCTGGTTAACCTTCTCTGAACTACCTCTAATGCAAGCAAATCCCTCCTTAAGGAGACCAAATCTGTACTCAGTACTTTAGGTGTACAAATGTACCCCGCTCACTGGCACCCCTCACACGCACCATAACTCTCACACACACACACATCCATTGGCTTATAGGCTGGCAAATCTTTTAGTAGCACTGTGATCCAAATGTTATTTTGCACTTCTTGTTTTCCATTTGGCTATTTTAATGAATGTTCTCACCTTTAAAGTTGTAATCTTGACCTTAGTCCTTTAATTTTGAATTAAAGAACGTATCATTTCCGGAAGGAAAAAAACACCAAAAATTTCAAAGAAATAACTAACCTACTAATTAAGGTACAAAGTCTTCTATTTCACCAGCCAAGGACAACTATAATTACAATTGCAGAACACTAGATCAGAAGACCTTCGCAAAGCTAACCACAGTTAAATACATCCCACAATATCAGCATTCTTAGATAATTTGCACCTTCCTCAGTCATACTGTGGAATCACAGCAGCACTGTGAACTCTGGAGCATGCTTGCCTGCCTGATGCTGGATCAAATTACACATTGAAGATAATATTGAATTACTGTAACAGCAGGATCAAATTAAACATTCAAGACAAACTGGTGGGCATGTCCTGTCCTGCAATGGAACCAATCAGAAATTTGGCCCAGCTCACTTAGTTTATAAAATGCACCCAAAAAAGTTAGATGTAGAACAACAATTTATATAACACCTTTAAAAGTAATAAAATGTCCCAAAGCACTTCACAGGAACATTAGAAAACAAAGTATGACACTCAGCTGTGTAAAGAGATGATCAAAATCTTGATCAAAGAGGTAAGTGTAAAGGAATGTCTTAAAGGAGGAAAGCAAGGTAGGGAGGTTAGTGGGGGGGGGTATTCCAGAGCTTGGGGCCAAGGCAACTGAATGTGCAGCTCTTAATGATGGAGCGATAAGAATCAGGGATGCACAAGAAGCCAGAATTAGAGAAGAGGCAAAAATCTGGGAGGATTATAGGGTAGGAGGAGTTTACAAAGATAGAGAGGGACAAGGCCATGGAGGGATTTGAAAACAAGGATAAGAATTTTAAAATCAAGATGTTGCTTGACTGGGAGCCACTGTAGGTCAGCGAGCAGTGAGGTGATAGGGGAACGAGACTTGGTGTGAGTTAAGACACAGGCAGCAGAGTTTTAAATGACCTCAAATTTACAGTGGGTAAAATGCGGGAGAGCAGCCAGGAGTGCATTGGATTATTGAAGAGATGATAAAGGCATGAATGAGAGTTTCAGCAGCAGATAAACTGAGACAGGGGTGAAGTCAGGCAATGTTTCTGAGGTGGAAATAGAAGGTCTTAGTAATGGTGCGAATATGAGAGTGGAAGCTCACCTCAGGATGAAATGTGACATCAAGGGCAGAATTTTGCCTTCATTGGGCAGGAAGCCCTGAGAGCGGTTGTGAAGCCGACCACCACCTGCAATCAGGCTCCAACATGGCTTTCACACTGGCTGGTCAATTAACGGCCAGCCAGCATGAAACATGTGTTGCAGCACGCAGCGCTGCCAGGGTGGGGGGGCAGGAGGAGTGCGAGTGCAGAAGTTCACCCTGGAGGGGGTCCAGAGGAGGTTCATGAGAATGATCCCAGGAATGAAAGGCTTAACATACGAGGAACGCTTGAGGACTCTGGGTCTATACTCGATGGAGTTTAGAAGGATGAGGGGGGTTCTGATTGAAACTTACAAAATACTGAAAGGCCTGGATAGAGTGGATGTGGAGAAAATGTTTCCAAAAATCCAAAGGCTGCTTGGCCTTTTTGCCTACTCGCCAACCGTAAGGTTGGACGGGCAGCGAAACATTTCATTAATTAAAACTTTAATGGCCATAATAGGCCTGTTAATTGTTGGCGGGCGTGCTGCCAACTCTCGCACACATCCACCGACTGAAATATCACGCAAATGCATGATGACATCAGGACGGGTGATTCTCTGGCTACGATTAGATAGGTAAGATTGGAACTAGGGCTGGGATTTTCCAGCCCCATTGTGGGACCCGCCTCGGGAGATTCAGCGGCCCAGCCAAAAGTCCGTTGACTTTCAGCGGGATCGGACGATCCTGGCGACGGACAGAGCTGGAAAATCCCACCCCAGGTGAAAGCAGTCCCACCTAGCTGGATGACAGTGGAAGGCATTGGAGGAGGATGGTGTGGCCAACTGTGTCAAAGGCTGCAGACAGGTTGAGAAGACGAGGAGGGAACATTTACCTTTGTCAACGACATATAGGATGTTTTTTATGACTTTGATAAGAGCTATTTTGGTACTGTGGCAGGGGCGGAAACCTGATTTAGAGGGATTCAAACAGATTCAGGGAAAGATGGGAGTGGATTTGAGAGGCAACAACACGTTCAAAGACTTTAGAGAGGAAAAGGAGGTTAGAAATGGGGCAGAAGTTTACAAGGATGGTGGGATCAAGGGCTTTTTTTTAAAGAGATGGGTGATTATGGCACTTAAAGGGGAAAGGAACAACACCTGAAGAGAGAACCATTTACAATATCAGCTAACATGGGGACCAGGAGGGGAATTTGGATGATTATGGGAACAGGAGGTGGGTCTCATGGATAAGATGAGCTCAATGAGGGCATCAAGGGAGATAGGAAAGAAATTAAGAAAGTTGTGAGTTCAGGGCTATGCAGGAGGATCACTGTTGAAAGTTTGGCCAGGTGGGCTAGTGCAATGGAGGGACACAGCAGCTGATCAGATTGTCTCAATCTTAGTGACTGTTTGGACAGGGATTAACAAGAAGTGAAAACCCTGTTTTTTTTCCCTTACTGTCTGTAACAGTGTGTTTTGAAAGGGAACAAATGCATATTTCTTAACCCCTGAGTGTGTGAACAAGTTGAATAACCAGCAGCAACTTTTCATGATTTTAACTAAAGAGGATTAATTTATTCATACATTCACCCTGAAAACCTAATGCTACATCATTCACTCACCCACACACCCACACTTGAAGAAAATGCCGTTAAAGACAATAGTGCACTTTTACAAGTTATAAACAAAAGAATAGTTCATAATTCACATGACTGGCTCGTCTTGGAAAATATACAATGCAGACTTGGTGAAGAAGAGGTTTTTAATTTCTGAAGTGTAGTTGTGTGAATTAAAATAGTCAAAGTCGTACACCAGATTCATTGTAGGCTTCTCTCAAAGAGATGGACTTTCTGCAGGTAGTGAAGTTAATTGCTGTAGCCTTGTTACCAGAAGGTCGGTTTGCTGTTTTAGTGGTCTTGAAAAGGACCAGGCTTGGAGACCTTATAATGTTACAGTCTCCAGGTCTTAAGGTTTTGCTGCCCTTTCTGCTGTTGCTGTTTCTGCAATTGTTGTTGCAGACAGCACTTAAAGATTAAATGGGAGACAAACATGGCTGCCTAACCATGTGGTTTCTCACAATCCCCTTTTCCAGATATGGTGCTGTGCTTCAGTGGGTTAGCCACAACTTGGGCTATTGCTTGCAGACATTCACCCCAGGGGTTTGAGACAATCACCACCTTGGTTTCAGAATGACCCATTCAAGTCAGAAAACACATTTTGGATGGTTTCAGGAGATGAGTAATGACATTTCTTTGTCTGGAATGTGTCCTTTTAGGACAATGTGTCAGTTTGATTCCACAGACCAAGTCAGCTGACTCTGAGCAGCCATCTTTTACAGCATTTTAAAAGAAAAGTCAGTTCCAGAAGATTCCACACTGGGTACAATATATGTTTTAAAGGCTATGAATCTGACATGCCTTTCCTGAGCATGATCCACCTCTGCTGCATTGGACAAAAATTGAATCTTGACTACATTTCTTTTCATTGCTTTCCTGGTAAAGCACGAGAAATGTGAACACATGTTCTGCACACACTCTTTCCAACATCCACATATTAATCTTACACTGCTACAGCTTGCCTTGTCTGCAACAGCCATTTTTTCTGTTTTCAAGTTTACTTTTCTTATCACCCTTTTTTTTTGGATGAGGCATTTCTTCTGGTGTCAAGTTCTGCCCTTAGGAAGGCTTTGTTTCAAAAACCTGATGACTTCTAGCCTTTTTCCCTTCTAAATACCAGTTAGGTGTCATCCGAGGGGTTTGGATTCTCACTAGCATCTGTTTGTAGTGTTTTGGGTATTTAAATACATATCTTTTGTGGGATTTGGGCTAAGTGGAAACTCAAGTTCAATACTTGAGTTTTTGAGGAGGTTGATTTCACAGGCTGCTGTGGAAACATTTGTTCTGCCTCAAGACTTGTATTCTGCAAATTTCTGTTACTGCATTGTTGCACACCTTTAAAGTCCTTCCCCCTTAATTGCTGTTTCCACAACCCATGGGTTTAACAGTTCAGGAACATTGATGATTCTTATTTCTTGGGTGACAGTGGGTGATAAATTGTGTTTAAGGCCCTGTGAGGTGTCTGGGTTCCCCTCCTGCACTTTATCTTTAGGGGGTTCTGAAGCTGCATTGATGGGTTTATTTAGTTTTGTATTTTGAACTTGACGATTTCATCTTTCAGTGGACAATTCCACACTGCACTTCATTTTTGCTTTTCTTGTGGTTTTCACAAATGCTGTTTATCTTGGGGTGTATTACCTTCCATTTATCCTTTACCACAGGGATGCATTTTCCCCAGTCTGTTCCATGTCCTCTGGGACACCACTGCTCAGAGCTGGCTGTCCAGCTTCCGCTGCACTCCCTGAAGCACTTCAACTAGATGAGCCAACTCCCTCATTTTTGCTTGCCTATTTGGGAAATTTCCTTGTCCCTATTTAAATCCTTAAAGAAGGTTTCTGCCAACCATAACACTGGTGTTTTTCCCTCCACCTCTGCTGCTTCTATCTAGCACTTTTGCTTTCCTCTGACTTTGTCTTAGCCTCTTGAAATTCTGCTGGTGTTGTCCTGGCCTCTCTAAGTCCTACTGGCCCTACCTTGGTCTCTTTAGCTCTTGGCTCTATCCTGGCCTCCTTAAAGTCAATCGCTTTCCTTTATCCTGCTTGCTGGCCCTATCACCCCCTGTAGAATTTTTGGGATTTCCTCAGCACTCTGCAACTTAGCAGAATTTTGCATGTTCCCTCAGTTCCCCCAGTCTCCATGGACTGCTCTGGACTTTTGGACACAGTATCACGTTCCCAGTTAAGTCATTGCCCAGCAATAAGTCGACACCTTGCATTGGTAATGTCGTAATGACCCCTATCATCACTACAGCAGTGACTAACTTACACCGCAGTTAAATGTAACTAAGGGAACCTTCAAGCATTTTCCAGTAAGTCCTTTTACCAACACTGTGGTATATTTTCTGCTTTTCAGTGGCATCTCTGCAATCTTCGCTACAAGCAAAGTTTGCCAGCAACCAGTATCACTCAGAATGATGATCTCTTTTCTTGGTGCCTGGGATTCAGAAGGAGTCACCTTCCCTTTGTGCAAAAAGTTCCACTAGGTATTCTGGCCCTCTGATACATTTGAACACAGGTTCACCACCTTCCAGGCTACAGACATTGTCTTGACTGCCGTACCCCCCTTGTTGGTCTTTTGGAATGCAAAAAATTTTTCCTTATATGTCCAGGATTTCCACACACAAAAACACACTGGGTGCGCCCCTGCTGGTTTACCATCCAGGTTCCTTCTTTTTAAAGTTGGAAACTGATCTGTTTTTTCTTCCCTACTCTCCTTTTCTCTTGTGCCTGTTTCTACTTTGTCTACATCCATCCTTCCTCTCCCAAGCTTGTAGCAGTTAACTAGACTCAAGTTTATTTTGAGTTAGAGGTTTGTGAGTTAACTCATAGTCTTATACTATGATGGCTGCTTCTCTGGCTGTTGGAACAACCACCATCCCAAAAAAACCAAAAATGAGCTCAATGTCATGTTCTGAGTCCAGAAGGTTATAAAAAGCCTAATCAAAAGGTGAAGTGCCATTCCTGAAGCTTCACTGGAATCAGTGTAGGAGGATGAGGATGGAAAATACAGCATGGGAACAAAGCGGAAAATTAAAATGGCAGGCCACTGAAGGCTCGGTGTTAACTTGTGGACTGAACAATGATGTTCCACAAAACAGTCACCCAGTCTGCATTTGATCTCTCCAGTGTATAGCAGAACACATTGTGAGCAGCCAAAACAGTTTACTAAATTTAATGAAGTACAAGTAATTCATTGTTTCACTTGGAAGGAATGTTTGGAAACTTGGACGGTGAGAAAGGGCATCTACTGTGCGTGTATGGGGAAGTGCTATAGGAAGGCAAGGGAGTTTTAGAGGTTATTGAGGATTGGAGCAGAGTGTCGTGAAGGTGTTTAAAATCATGATGGTTTTTTGATAATGTAAATAAGGAGAAAATGTTTCCAGTGGCAGGAGAATCAGTGACCAGATAAGACAGATATAAGATTATTAGCAAAAACCCAGGGGAGCAAATGAGAATTTTTGGAGACAGCAGATGGTTATGGTCTGAAATGCGCTGCCTGAAAGGGTGGTGGAAGCAGATTCAATCGTAACTTTCAAAAGGCAACTTGAAAAGGAAAAATTTGCAGAGCTGTGAGAAAAGAGCACAGAGGAGTTGGCCTAATTGGATAGTTCTTTCCAAGAGGTCATACAGGAATGATGGGCCAAATGGCCTCTTTCTATTGTGTAATATTCTGTGATCCTGTTGTAAGTCTCAGTATTCCTCCATGGTAATTTAGTCAACAGATTAATTCCTGTGTGATGGTGCTCCATGGTGGATTCCAGCACTGACCTCTCCTCTCAAATGACACATAATGTGCAATCTCTTTCCTCTAGGTTTTCACTGTGAGGAGCCTCTGTGTGATTAGAGGGTGGCACACTTTGATCTCAGGGTGTTCAGATCAAACTATCAGCTGGATGAGTTATGTCTGAGAATATGTAAGCTGCTTCCAACTGAATGCAGGCAGAGCTGTAAACCAGTTGCGAATCAGCCAATCTTCACTCTCTGTGAATTCCAGGTCTGTCCCAGACGAGATTCCTGCTGTTATATCTCTGGAGAGTCTCCAATACCCTGCTCTCATCCTTCAAGGAAAACTACCAAAATAAAAAGCATTATCATCCTTTCACAATAGGTTTGCCTTCGGCCTCTTCATTGGTCACAGTATTTCCTGTCTATTCTCAGAGAATCATACAGCGGCCTGATCCAATCCTTCTGAATGGCCTTGGTTAAAATGACCCCCCTTCCTTATATTTATAACCAAACAGATGGAAAATCCTGAGGATTTGTTAAGCTGAGTGCCTCAGAAACTCTTTTTTCCCCCAACCTTTGAACTGGGGGTCTCATCTCAGGTATATCAATTGCAAAGAGGGCAGTGTCCCTGGGCCCTTGAAATTGCCTCCAGCAACATCCCTTAAAGTCACCAACTCTGATTAGACATATTCCAGGAGGTTTCATCACATGACCACTATCCTCCCATTATTAGTCACCCAACATATACAATCTCTATTGTACCATTGTCGCTGACATCTTTTGATGATCTGCTTCTATCACTGCTTGTTTGTCCACACAACCACCTCTCTCTCTCTCTATCTCTCCTCCCCCCGCACACACACCTTAAACCAGCTTATATTTCAACTCTTTCTTGGACTCGAAATCAAGTTCTGTCGAAGGGTCATGAGGACTCGAAATGTCAACTCTTTTCTTCTCCGCCGATGCTGCCAGACCTGCTGAGTTTTTTCCAGGTAATTCTGTTTTTGTTTTGGATTTCCAGCATCCGCAGTTTTCTTTGTTTTTATATATATATATATATATATATATATACAATCTCGTGGCTTGCACAGCAATTGGAAGCCAACAGACTCTCCACTATGCGATTGGGTGGTTCTTGACCCTCAGTCATTTATTCCCATCTGTTAATTTATTTTCCCACCCTGGTTGCATCTACTGGAAGCTACATATATTAATACACAGGGTCCTGTTCTTTGCAGATAGAAAGAACATGTACACACATTGCACCTGTTTCAGCAAAACAAAATAAGTGACAGCCATTCACTGACTCATTCCTTAGGGTGATTAATCTTTAGTATCATCAGGGCACTTCACAAGAATACTAATATAAGGGGAAAACAATTTATACAATATGAGAAGAAAGTGCTGATTTGTTGGCAAGTGGACTCTGAGTAGTAGAGGTGTTGCCATGGAGAATGCACCAATGATGATGACTGACAGTTAACTGCCACGCATTGTTGAAATTTAAACCAGGCAGCTTGACCATGATCAGTCAAGGCATTGCCCTTGGGAATAAGTCAGTGAATGGCTGTCACTTATTTTGTTTTGCTGAAACAGGTGCAATGTGTGTACATGTTCTTTCTGTCTGCAAAGAACAGGACCCTGTGTATTAATATATGTAGCTTCCAGTAGATGCAAATGTGCCACACTGCATGCCCGACTAAAGATCTTAAATTGGCTGTCAGCTCCATGGCAATGTCTCTACCAATCAGAGTCCACTTGCCAACCAATCAGCATCTTTTCTCATATAGTATAAATTATTGTTTTCCCCTTACATTGGTATTCTTGCAAGTGTCCTGATGAGTGCACGACAAAGAGCTTCAACATGTCTCTTTTTTCATTTATACTCAAGTTCTATACTACCAAACGATTAATCTTTAATTCCAGGAGACTCCTGGACTAATCGGCGGGATTGATCAACAACAACATATGCTCTGTTGACTCAACTGTCTTCTCTGCGCTTGGTTTCCCTGCATCTTTCTGTAACTGTTTGCTCCTACACAAGGGTGCCACTTATTCTACACACTGGATTCAACATCACAAAACAATAGCTTGGGGGAATGATCCCAGTTTGCTGGTCAGTATTCTGTTGCTTTATTCCCTCCGTGTGAAACTGCAGGATAATTAAGGTTGACTGATAAAGTGCAAATATAACAAGATAGAGAGAAGCCAGATATCCTGAAGTGGGACTTCTTTGAAATTAACCTTTCTCAATGGTGGTAAATAGACTGTTATAAACCTTCTGCTTCATTCTAACAAAGGAACTTATTAATGTTGTTTGACAAAGGGCCATGTGTAAATCAGTGCAAGAAAAGGGACTAATTATTCCTCTTAAAAAATTATTTATACCATTGGAAAATGTCTCTTGATCACCTCGAGATCTGCATTAGTATATTACAGTTTCAAAAAGTAAATTTCAATAAAACAGAAGTTATACTTATGTTAATGTATGTTTATCTGTGTACATGTATATGTTGGTGTGTGTGTGTATTTGTTTACATGTGCTTGAGTGTGTGTATGTGTATGCATACGCGTGAGTTTTCCAGTGTGTATCTCGACAGAGATACAGCACAGAAACAGGATATTTGGCCCAACCAGTCCATGCCAATGTTTATGCTTCACTGGAGTCTCCTCCCATCTTTTCTCATCTAAATCTATTATCATAACCCTCTATTCCCATTTCCCTCATATGATTATTAAGTTTCCCCTGAAATGAATCTTTACTATTCGCTTCAACCACTCCCTGTGGTAGCAATGTTCATATTATCAACACTCTTTGGTTGAAGAATTTCCTTTTGAGTTCCCTATTGGTTTCCTTGGTGACAAACTTTGATTATTTTTAATTCATTGTCAGAATGTATTTCTGGCAAGGCCGGCATTTACTGCATCTTCTTGAAGCAGCTTGCCAGGCCACTTCAGAGGGCAGTTAAGAGTAATCCACATTAGTATGGAACAGGAGTTACATATAGGCCAAATCGGATAAGGATGCCATGTTTCCTTCCCTAAAGGACATTACAGAAGTATGTAAGAAATAGAAACAAGAGTAGGCCATGCCACCCTTTGAGCCTGCACCACCATTCGGTAAGATCATAGCTGATCTTCTGCCTCAACTCCTCCTTCCCGCACTATCTCCACATCCCTCATTTCCATTAATACTCAAAAACCTATCAAGCTCTGTCTTCAATGATTGAGCATCCACTTCTCTCCAAGGTAGAGAACTTCAAAGATTCATAACCCATTAAGTGAAGAAATTTCTCCTCATCTCAGTCCTAAATGACTGACACCTTATTTTGAAACTGTAACCCCTGGTTCTAGACTCCACAACTGTGGAAACATCCTCCCAGTAACTACACTGTCAAGCCCCTTTATATTTCAATGAGATCACCTCTCACACTTCTAAGTTCGAGGGAATATCTAGTCCACTCATTCTTTTCTCAGAGGACAATCCTCTCATTCTAGGAATCAGTCCAGTGACCCATTGTTGCACTTTCTCGGAGACATGTATATCCTTCCTTAGGTACAGAGACTGAATCAGTCAGGTTTTTACAAGAACCTAACAGTTTCATGGCCACTTTCACCAATGTCAGCTTTTTATTACCAGCTTTATTTAAACTCAAATCAACTACCTTTAACACCCATTCTCTGAAATACTAGTCCAGTACCATAACAATGACACTGCCATTATCACTTATTGGTAATTCTGTTTCCTAAGTCACATAGGGCAGGAATAGTTGAACCCAGGTGTTTGGGGATGACAGAAAGGATACAATAATTATCTTTATTAACACTGCGTTAAGAGGATGGAACATCAGCCATTGGCACTGATAGTGATCCCGTGCCCATCACTATCAAGTGCAAATCACAGCTTCTGAGTTGGAGGGTTGTGCATTCAAATCCAACTGCAGAGGCTTGAACACAAAATCTAGGCTGACACTCCCAGTGAGGCACTAATAGAGCACTACACTGTTGGAGGGGCAGCACTGAGGGAGTGCTGCATTGTAAGAGGGCCATAATGAGGAAGCACTCCACTGTTGGAGGGGTAGGACTGAGGGAGTACTGCTCTATTGGACGGGAAGTACTGAGGAAGCACTGCATTGTTGGAGGGGCAATGCTAAGGTAGCCCTCACCTGTTGGTGGGGCAATACAGAAGGAGCACTGTACTGCTGGAGGAATGCACTGTCAAAGTGACAATACTGAGGAAGCACTCCAATGTCACAGGAAGTGTTGTATTATTGGAGGGGGTGTGCTGAGGGAGCACTCTGCTTTTGGGAAGTTGTTGTACTCTGGGAGTCCTGCACTGTTGGAGAAGCTGTACTAGGGAGCTCTGCACTATTGGAGGAGCAATACTCAAAGAGTACTGCATTGTCAAAGGGTCACTACTGAGGAAGTGCTGCACTGTCGGAGTGGCGGTACTGAGGGAGCTCAGCAGTGTTGGAGGGTCAGTACTAAGGGAGTGCTCCGGAGTTGGTAAGGGGGTACTTAAGGGAGCTCTGCACTGTTGGTCGGGCAGTTCTGAAGGAGCTCTTCACTGTCAAAGGGACAGTACTGAGGGAGCTCTGCGCTGTTGGACAGGCAGCACTGAGGGAGCGCAGCACTGTCAGAGGATCAGTGCTGAGGGAGCACTCTAGTGTTGGAGGAGCAATACTTTGGGAGATCTGCACTGTCAGCTGTTCATGTTCAATAGAATATTTCTTGGTAATTTGGATGTTATGATAATGGATTAAATGTTGTTGTTTTATTGCACCTGGGGAAGGACAAGGAGTTTTTGTTTTCTGTAGTTATTTCTCACCAGTGATTAAATCTCCTCGTTGTGAATATTACAATGTCCCTGATGGCAATCTTACATTTTTTATTCCTGCTCATAGAAAGCCTGAAGCTCTCTTTGGAACTGTTAACACATTTTGAAAAAGCTGTGATTTAGTCAGCACACAAATACCTCGTACATAAGCTAAAATAAAGTAGTGCAGAGAGATTAGATACCATTCTATTCACTCCAGGGAGAGTCTGTTAACCTCACCTGCCAACAATTTCTGGTAATTAGCAGATATTTGACAATTTGTTTCTGTATTTGTGATCATTAAGTGAGGAATGTGAAGGCTGGGGTAGAAAAAGTTCTATTTCATATACCTACAGTCTCATCAAACACTCCCAGGACAGCTACAGCACAGGATAGAAACAGAGGGAAAAAAAATCCCTTTATACTGTCTATTCAAATTCTCCCAGGGCAGTTACAATGCAGGCCAGATACAGAGTATCTGACATATCTATATTGTTTCATCAAACATGAGACTGGAGGGGGAAAAGAATTGGGATTGAATGCCAATTGAAAATGGGAAATTGCAGGTATTTGGTTTTTTTGCACATGTTAATGGGGCTAATGCACATGTCCATCTGCTGAATGGATCCCCCAGGAACCCTATCCGAGTCCAGAAAATAGTACAATGTGCAGAATTGCATCAGGGAGCTGATAATATGTGATATTTTTCCCTGTGACAATCGTTCCACCCATCCTAAAATCCCCCCATTGCTACCAGTTTCAAGGATGTGCAGGCACAGTTCAATAAAAGAGATCAGGAAACCTCTCTGATCATTCAGTATAACCAGGATCAAACTCAGTAACAGTCCTAATCAGAACTGTTTCTCAAGGATCTGCTTTCTGCTGGTAGACAGGAATACTTCCTCAGTGCAGCCCCTCCAACAATGCAGCACTCCCACAGTACAGCCCGTCTGATAGTGCAACACTGCTACAGTGCAGCCCCTCTGGTGCAGCACTCCCTCAGTACTGCCTTACCAACAATGCCGTATTCTCTGGGTACTGCCCTTACAACACTACTGCACTTCGTCAGTACTGCCCCTCCAAGTGGGAGCGGAGACAACAGGGCCTGAGAGCGATGAGGAATTAGTGCTAACTTGATAATTTAGTGCAGGTGTGTTATCTCTGCTAAGTTTTTCTCAGGCTATCATCTGGATTGAGTCAGACTCTTACTTAGAACTTTAAAACTACATGCTAGTTAAAATGTCTTGTTTGGCAGTGGCAGTGATTTGCAATTGAAAGTGTTTGCCTGATTGTTAATTACTGTAACAGGAAGCTGACTTAGCACTAACCCTCTGTAAAAGCAGACAAGCTTGTAACTGTAACTCTTTCAAGTACAAACCCGTTTCCATGTGTTTCAGATGAAGTTACATTGTTTCATAGTTTGCCATTGTGAGATTTGAACTCTCGATCTTGGGGTTACAAACCCAGTACCATAACCACTTGGTTATTTAGGCCAATCCTAGCTTGTAACTGTACAGAGTAGGGGCATAGAGTGGAGATGATGAGGCCTGAGTGTGATGAGGAATGAGTCCTAACTTGGGAATTTAGTGCAGGTGGGAAAAGAGGTGCTGCTTTTTATACCTTTTTTCAGCCTGGTGAGTGTTCAAAGGAATTAATTAGGTGAGCAAGTAGGGTGAGTGAGTTTTAAGATTTTATCCCTCTAATTGGGGGTAGTAATTTAAACTGGTACTGGAGAGATATAAATATTGAATCAAATTTATAACTTAACTAGTTAAACTACTTGATATGACCACAGATAACAGTTGAGTGATATTTCTAAACTTGAAGCCTATTAATTAAATAAAACAGTAAAGATGGCAGGGCAGGTGATGTGTTACAGCTGTAGCACATGGGAGCTAGTAGACGGATACCTGTGTTATTCACGGCAACCACATCTGCAGTAAGTGCCTCAGCTTGAGGAAATGTGGCTCAGAGTTGATGAGCTTGAGTCTGAGTTTTGAACACTGATGCATCAGGAAGAGAGAAAGTAATCTGGACACTTTGTTCCAGGAAGCAGTCACATCCCTTAGTCCAGGTACTTCTGATCTGGTCCAGTGTTGTGAGGTGTTGGGCATAGTTTGCTAGGTCTTTTGAGGTATTCGGTAATTTAACACTAAGTGTTTATTAATTACTATAAACCATATACATATGTACAGTACAGGACCAACCTGGGAGCTGTCTCCATACTTGCTTCTACATCTAGCTCAGTCCAACACTACACTGATCTCTAGGTGTGGGTAATGTGTTCTCTTACATCACTGTATGGACGGTGCTGTACTCAGTCCCACATTATCCCTTTATGTGCCAGACCCTTATACTATATCCCCCCAAAGTCTTTAACCAACACATCTACAAGTTATCCCAATTTTCTCTGCATATTACATCATTGCTACTACCCTACCTTCCCCCCACCTCCACACCTCAAATCTTTGAGTTCATAGATTCAAGCAGTCTAGAGACCTTATAACACCCTTCCATATTTTGCTCTCACTACTGTCAGAGGAGTAGTTTTCTCTGCCGCTACAGGTGAACTTTGTTGAATCGGAAGTTGCTCTGGCATCTGGGTGTATTTTCATCCCCTTTTTCCATTCTTTGGCATTGAATTGCTCTTTGTCAATACCCCAGTTGTAGTGATAATTGATGGTTTATCCCACTCTTTACAGGGAGGACTCGGATCATCACTATACTGTTTTTCCCTTTTCTTCTTTCATACAGCTCACTGTGATGCATGCTGGGATGGAAAATGAATCTTCCAGTTGCGAGGGTGTGACATGGTAGTAAGCTCACCTTTTGCTTTTGGCTGTGTGGTGTACTGTCATCAATGGATGGCTGCTACTCTTTTCCAGCATCGTTTGTGGCCCTGTCATGCTGCCTCGGGATTGCAAATTCTGCTCCGTGGTCTCAAGGTTTATCTCTCCAACTGGCGTCAGAGCTAAAGGTTGACACTTTTTTCGTTGCTGGTTCCTCTCTTGACTGTCACCTGCACGAGGTGTCGTGATAACCATCTAAGTGGTTGGCTGGTCTGACCAATGAAGGACTTCTGGCACCTGTAATGAAAGTGGACAAAACCTGCTCTACCAAGAGAGAAAACAACTCAGATTTAAAGTCTCAGTTGAGAGAATCTTTCTTATTGGATCTCTTGGCAACTTGCAGTTCTGTATAATTTACGACAGTTGTTGTATTGATATTTGCTGCCATTTTAAGGAGATTTAGGGCTACACAGTTATCTCTGCTGAAGAAAGAAAAAGACTGGTTACTGTTGACATAAATCAGCTCAAAGATTTATTGCCGCCATAGCTTAATTATTCTAGAAACATATCTATGACCGGAAATCAGATTCCACCTGGCCCATAAAGTGGTGCATCTGTTGTTCATAGCCAGAGGTCTCTTAGCTATGGCTCTTTATCTGATAGGATCATAACACTGGCTCACATGTCCAACTTAAAGTTTGTGAGATGGCCATTAACTGAGATGTCCGCAATCCAGAACGAAAATCCAGGATCTTTGACCTCACCCAAGAAGCATGGTTGTGTGGCCTCTTGGTGTACTGTCTCAACCTGTTAAATCCTCTTGGGATCTTCTGTGTGTTTTAATATTTTGGCTTTGCACAGTTTTTTAGGGGAGGCAGTGGTGTAGTGGTATTGTCGTTGGACTGGTAATCCAGAGACCCAGGGTAATGCTCGGGGGACATGGGTTCAAATCCTGCCACGGGATGGTGACACTTGAATTTGAATTAAATAAAAAATCTGGAATTAAAAATCTAATTGTTGATTGTATCTAACCACTACAAAGCCTCAAAAAAGGAATAAAACCAGACAGGCCACCCAGATCGATCAAGACACCAGAAACAACATTGGCAAACTCAGCCCTGTTGACCCTGCAAAGACCCCCTTACTGACATCTGGGGGCTAGTGCCAAATTTGAGAGAGCTGTCTCATAGACTAGTCAGGCAACAGCCTCACAGAATCATATCTTACAGATAATGTCCCAGACACCACCACTATCATCCCTGGGTATGTCCTATCCCACCAGCTGGACAGACCCAACATCAACTCCGGACCCCATGAAGTCCCATGGCATCAGGTCAAACATGGGCACAGAAACCTCCTGCTTATTACCACATACCACCCTCCCTCAGCTGATGAATCAGTGCTCCTCCATGTTGAACACTGCTTGGAGGAAGCACTGAGGGTGACAAGGGCGCAGAATGTACTCTGGGTGGGAGACTTCAATGTCCGTCACCAAGAGTGGCTCAGTAGCACCACTGCTGGCCAAGTCCTAAAGGGCATATTTGCTAGACTGGGTCTGCAGCAGGTGGTGAGGGAACCAACAAGAGGGAAAAACATACTTGACCTCATCCTTACCAACCTGCCTGCCACGGATGCATCTGTCCATGACAGTTTCGGTAGGAGTGACCACCACACAGTGGTTGTGGAGGTGAAATCCCACCTTCATGTTGAGGATACCCTCCATCGTGTTGTGTGGCACTACCACTGTACTAAATGAGATAGATTTCAAACAGATCTAACAATTCAAGACTGGGCATCTATGAGGTGCTGTTGGCCATCAGGAGTAGCCGAATTGTACTCAGCCACAATCTGTAACTTCGTAGCCTGGGATGTCCCCCACCCTACCATTGCCATCAAGCCAGGAGATCAACCCTGGTTCAGTAAAGAGTGCAAGAGGGCTTGCCAGGAGCAGTACCAGGTATACCTAAAAATGCGATGTCAACCTGATGAAGCTATAACACAGGACTCCTTGGCGTGCCAAACAGCATAAGCAGCAAGTGATAGAGCTAAGTGATCCCACAACCAACGGATCAGATCTAAGCTCTGCAATCCGGCCACATCCAGTCATGCATGGTGATGGGCAATTAAACAATTCACTGGAGGAGGAGGCTCAGCAAATATCCCCATCCTCAATGATGGGGTAGTCCAGCACATCAGTGTAAAAGACAATGCTGAAGCAATTGCTACAATCTTCAGCCAGAAATGTCAAGTGGATGATCCACTTTGGCCTTCTCCGAAGGTCCCCAGCATCACAGATGCTAGTCTTCAGCCAATTCAATTCAATTCAATTCGCTCCACGTGATACCAAGAAATGCACAGGATAGTGCTAAGGCTATGGGCCCTGACAATATTCCAGCAATAGTACTGAAGACTTGTGCCTCAGAACTTGATGCGTCCTTTAGCCAAGCTGTTATGGTACAGCTACGACACTGGCATCTAACCAGCTACATGGAAAATTGTCCAGATAGGACCAATGCACAAAAAGCAGGACAAATCAAACCCGGCCCATTATCGCCTCATCAGTCTACTCTCGATCATCAGTAAAGTAATGGAAGGGGTCATCAATTGAGCTACCAAGCAGCACTTGCTTAGCAATAGCCTGCCTACTGACACCCAATTTGGGTTCCACCAGGGCCACTCAATTACTGACCTCATTACAGTTTTGGTTCAAACATGGACAAAAGAGCTGAACTCCCAAGGTGAGGCGAGAGTGACTGCCCTTGACATCAAAGCCATATTTGGCCGAGTGTTGCATCAAGGAGCCCTAGCAAAACTGGAGGCAATGGGAATCAGGGGAAAAACTCCCCACTGGTTGGAGTGATAGCTAGCACAAAGGAAGATGGTTGTGGTTGTTGGAGGTCAGCTCCAGGATATCGCTGCAAAAGTTCCTCAGGGTAGTGTCCTCAGCCCAACCATCTTCAGGTGCTTCATCAATGTCCTTCCATCACAAGGTCAGAAGTGGGGATGTTCACTGATGATTGCACAATGTTCAGCACCATTCGCAACTCCTCAGACACTGAAGCAGTCCATGTGCAAATGCAACAAGACCTGGACAATATCCAGGCTTGGGCTGACAAGTGGCAAGTAACATTCAACAAGTGCTAGGCAATGACAATCTCCAACAAGAGAGAATCCAATCATCGCCCTTTGACATTCAACGGCATTACTCATCACTGAATCCCCCACTATCAACATTCCGGGGTTATCATTGACCAGAAACTGAACTAGACTATCCATATAAATACTGTGCCTACAACACAGGCTAGGAATCCTGTGACGAGTAACTCACCTCCTGACTCCCCAAAGCCTGTCCACAATCTACGAGGCACAAGTCAGGAGTGTGATGGAATACTCCCCATTTGCCTAGATGAGTGCAGCTCTCACAACACTGAAGAAGCTTGACACCGTCCAGGACAAAGCAGCCCAGTTGACTGGCACCCCATCCACAAACATTCACTCCCTCCATCACCAACATACAGTAGCAGCAGTGTGTACCATCTACAAGATGCACTGCAGGAATTTACCAAGGCACCTCAGACAGCGACTTCCAAACCCACAACCACTGCCATCTAGAAGGTCAAAGGAACACCACCATCTGGAAGTTCCCCTCCAAGCCACTCACCATCCTGACCTGGGTCAAAATCCTGGAAGTTCCTTCCTAACAGCACTGTGTGTATACCTACACCACATGGACTGCAGCAGTTCAAGAAGGCAACTCACCACCACCCTTCAAGGTATGAGCAATAAACGCTGGCCCAGCCAATGAAGCCCACATTCCGTGAATGAATTAAAAAAGGTGTCCTATTCAGTTTCGTTGAAAGCATGGAATGAAATTGCCAGTCATTGATCATGCCTGTGGGGGTGCTTTACTCCACAGCACTAGCATGGCCGCTCTTCTGGTTGGTTAGGGTGTTGTTTCCCTTGGCCTAGAGTGTCCGTGTTTCTCTTCTGTTTCACTAACTGGACAGTGGGGTTTACTTTGTATCACGGTTTGCTTTCTTCCTTTAATGTGGATCTGTGCTGCAAACGGATTTCAGATTGCCTGAAAATCTGGATGCCTTTCTCAAGGGTTAGATCTTCTTTTGCATGAAGCATGTCTGAGAGTGCGTCGTCCACCACTCCTGCAGCTATTCTATACCTGATTAGCTCAGATTTCAGGTCACCGTAATCACATTCTTCAGCCATTCTGTACAACAAATTAATGAAAGAGTTGACAGGTTTTCCTGGATACTGGACAAGTTTATTAACTTTTTAGCCCTTTCAAGGATTTTGTTTCTTCTGAGTTTTAATAAGCATCAAATGATTTTAATATTTCATCAAATTTTGCAGATGATTCGTTAATTCCTTGTCTAGCTATTATATCGTTGGCTATTGGGCCTACCACATAAAGCAGTGTGTTAACTTGTTCAGCTTCTGTCTATTTATCTAGACCTGAACCTCATGTACCTAAGGAATCTCTTTCTTTAAAGTCCCCAATTTTATGATTGATCAGGGCCTTGGGGAGTCTAAATTCATCAGGAACAGTGAATTTCTGATCATTGGTTAAAATTTTTAAATGGCAGAGTCAGCTTTAAGAAGTTTCTGAAATCCCAATTTGGCGCTGCTGTACGCTTCTTCATGAAGGGTTTTCCTGTGCTTGTCGCTTTTGGCGGTTTCCCACAGTAATGGCATTCACAATCCCAGCGCTTAAATTTTTTCAACAATGAATGCTGTGATTGACTAGTGAGAGTCTTCCCTGCTTTAGTGCAATGTTCTTGGGTCTTTGAAGCATTGAATCCCAGTTTTTGCTAGGTTTTTAAAACTACCTACTCAGTCATGATTAATATTTAATTAATTATCATTTTAGCCTTTGTTTGGAATGAGATTGGCCACCACATGTTTAGGCACTGACTCAGGAATCAGGTTTCTTGGACTGCGATTTGAACGGCAATTTCTGACCACTGCAGTACTTAACTTTTATCAGGACCTGTGTTATCCAGCAATGTTAAACTTTTAGCTCAGTCCTGCTAGGTCTGCTGACTCTGCACACTCTGGATATTGAAGCCGGACTTCTATGGGATTCAATGGAGTCTTCTGCTGTAGTGAGGAATTTAATTTCTACTTTTAGTTTCTCTTTCTCTGGTAGTGCCTTCACTTCTTGAGCATTTCTTCAGATCAAAATGCTTCTTTAATTTTTTTCTTCAGTTTTCCAAGAGTTTAATTTTCTTCTGCAGTCTCTGTGAGGTTTTAAGTTGTTCCATTTGCTGCCACCATGTTGTAAGGTGTTGGGTGTAGTTCAGTAAGTTTTATTAAGGCATTAATAATTAGGTAATTCAACAGTAAGTAATTCAACAGTAAGTAATTATTAGGAACTTTATACATAGGTACAGTAAAGGTCCAAGCTAGGAACTGTCTCCATGCTTGCTTCGCACAAGGCTCTGTCCAACACTGACCACTAGGTGCAGGTCATGTGTCCTCTTATATCACTGTGTGGGCAGTACAGTACTCAGTCCCATTTTAACCCTTTATGTGCCAGATCCTTATAGTGCAAGTGGGTGTAACTGCAAGTGAGTCAGATATGGGGACAGAAGATAGCAATGGAGTATCTTCAGCCTCTGCAATTTTCCAATAGATTTGAGGTTCTTGCAGCTTGCGTGATTGAGTACAGGGACTGCAGGATAGATGAGCAAACTAACTATGGTACCATGATGAGCCATTCAAGTGGGGTGCGGGGGGAAGTAAAAAGGAATGTAGTTGTAGTAGGGGACAGTATAGTTAAGGGGATAGATACAGTTTTCTGCAACCAACAGCATGAGTCCTGAAGGCTGTGTTACCTGCCTGGTGCCAGGGTAAAGGTTATCTCCTCTGGGCTAGAGAGGAAGTTGAAATGAGAAGGGAAGGATCCAGTTGTCATGGTCCCTGTGGGTACCAACGACATAGATAGAGCAAAGAAAGAAGTTCTGCTGAGGAAGTATCAGCAGCTAGGGACTAAATTAAAAAAGGAGAACCACAAAGGTAATAATCTCTGGATTGCTACCTGAGCCATGAGCAAATTAGCATAGGATATATAAGATCAAAGAGTTGAATGTGTGGCCAAAGATTGGTGTAGGGGAAAAGGGTTTTGATTCATGGCGCACTGGCACCAGTACTGGGGAAATTGGGATGGTCTTCACCTGAACAGGGTTGGGACCAGTGTCCTGGCGAGTGGTATAACTAGGGCTGTGGAGTGGGCTTTAAACTAAATAGTAGGGGGTGGGGGCTAGAGTTCACATGAGTGGAGATTTGAAAATTTAAAGAGAATGGACAAGACAACAGTGCAGGGCAGCGATTTGGGTAATAGCAATCAGAGTGTGACAGGAAGGGACAGAGCATAAACATAAGAGTGCACCAGCAAATATGGTCAGAGAAGGGGAAATAGCTTTGAACTAACAGAGGGGGAGGAGGGTTCAAGGAAGATTTATAACTCCAGAGATAAAAGTTAAGGCAATAGGAAAGTATTTTGTTATGATCCTGGTAGAAACTGTTAACGTTTAAAGAAAAATTTGAAATCCCCATTATTTACTGAAAGAACGAAGCCACAAGATTCCATGGTTTATATGAATTTTATCATACATAAATCAAGTAGGCAAACACTGCTAAATAAACACTGTCTTTGGTGATTACTTATGCTTTATATCTGAAAGCACAACAAAGCACAGCTACATATACTTTAGACTAAAATCCTCAACTGAACCTTCCCTTTTCCACTATTACTCCCCCAAAAAGTCTTTGGCTACTTATCAGGCTCTTGAAGGCTATCTATTTTCTTGGGATAAACTCCAAAAGTTTCCACAGCTGCCTTGTAAGATCTGGGAGTTTTCAACTTGAGCTTCAGCTTAACTTGCAATTTCTGCACAGTGGCTTAAACAGAAAGTTAGAAACATCCCTTATTTCTAATAGCTCTATTCTCTTGGTCCAGGACTGTTTAACAGCTCCTGGCAGACTCTATTTCTCTCTGCCTGATTCCAAACTGAACTGATTGTTTTCACTATGAGGGTTACTGTAGATTTCTTCCTCTAGTTCCAAGCTAGGCAAATCTTCCAGTCTCTTCCCTCGCAAACTCTGTCTCCAAACTGAGCTCGAGCTCCCACTCACACTTCACACAGTGAACAATAAAGATAGTATTTCTCTACTTAAGTTATCTCTTTTGTTCCCTCCACTCAGTCAGCTGCAGCTGTCTTTGTCTGTTCCCAAAATGACTGCTTGTCTCTGTGAGCAAGACACACAGGCAAATCCCACTCAAAAGGGAAGTTCCCTGCAACCTAGCTCCATGGCAATGTGGCATACCTGGGATGTTCCAAACAGAAACTTACTTTAATTAGCTCTTAGCTTCAAAACCAAATCTTTGATTTTGAGACCCATGTGAATAATTTTTATCTCTAATGGAGTCCATAGCCCTTTTCCAGCTTTGCCGATCCCACCAAAGAAGTCTCTTCTTTGCAAGCTGCTTTTGGCTTATTTTCATTTGTGAACTACGTAAATAGCTTCTTTTCATAGAGGAACTACATAAATAATCCAAGTCTTTTATTGAGGTATGTGTGGGACTCCTGGCTGTATCACAAGCTTAGAGATGGGTCACTCATTGTTAAGGTCTTCCCACTACTACCTCTGACTTTATTGGATAAACATTACTTACTTTTTAATCCAGGCTTTTTGATTTGCATTTTCATTCCGTTTGTTTACCTATTTCTCAATCAGGTTTTCAAAATTCGGATTCCTAAAACTAAAAATTATATTCTAAAACATAGGAATTAGGAAATTATATATTTGCAACAATATTGATGTGGGTAAAGAGAGGCTGGAAGGGACAGAAAGTTTAACATTAATAGTGTATCAGAGAGTAAGGTCCATACAGAGAATAATATTAAAAAAAATTGAAGTCACTTTATCTGAATGCACAGAACAATAAGATACATGAACTAGTGACACAAATAGAGATAAATGGTTAAGATCCAATTAGCATTACAGAGTCATGGTTACAAGAGGACCAAGGTTGTGAAATAAACATTCCAGGGTACACAACATTTCAAAAAGATGGGCAAAAAGGATGACAGAAGGACTTTGGTGAGAAAGGAGCTTGGCTCAGAAAATCAGGAAGTAGAATCAATACGGGTGGAGATCTGTAATAGCATTCTCTCCAGTGCCTTCACATCCTTCCTAAAATGTGGTGCCCAGAACTGGATGCAATTCTCTAGCTGAGGCTGAACTAGCATCCTAAACAAGTTCAAGATAATCTCCTTGCTCTTGTACTTTATGACCCTATTAATAAAGCCCAGGATGCTGTATGCCTCTCAATCTGCTCTGCCACCTTCAATGATTTATGCACATATACACCCAGGTCCCTCCGCTCCTACAACCCCTTTAGAATTGTGTCCTTTGTTTTATATTGTCTCTCCATGTTCTTTCGACCAAAATGATTCACTTCATACTTCTCCATATTGTACTTCATCTGCCACCAGTCCACCCTTTCCACCAACTTGTCTGTGTCCTTTTGAAGTTCTACACTATCCTCCTCACAGTTCATAATGCTTCCAAGTTTCATATCATCTTCAGAAAAACAGAATATTTTTTCAAAGGTGTAAAACTTGTAAATGTTTGTTCAGAGAGATTTGGATGTGCCCGCACAAGGAACACAGAAAGCTAATATGTAGGTACGCAAGCAATTACAATGGCAAGTTTTATGTTGCTCTTTATTGCAAGGGGATTGGAGTACAAGAATAAAGAAGTCTTACTACAATTGTACAAGGCTTTGGTGAGACCACACCTGATCTCTTTTTAAGGAAGGATGTACTTGCATTTGGAAGCAGTACAGCAAAGGTTTGCTAGATTTGCCCCTGGGATGAGAGAGTTATCCTATGATGTGAGACTTAGTAAATAGAGCCTATATTCTCTGGAGTTTAGAAGGGCAGTACTGAGGAAGTGCTGCATTGTTGGAGGGGCAGTACTGAGGAAGTGCTGCATTGTTGGAGGGGGCAGTACTCATTGAGAGGTGACCTCATTGAAACATGCAGGATTCAGAAAGGGCTTGATAGGATAAACACTGAGAGATTGTTTCTGCTGGCTGGAATGTAAAACAGGGAGGACACAGCCTCAGAATGAGGCCAATCATTTAAGACTTAGATGAGGAGAAATTTCTTCATTCAGAGGGATGTGAACCTTTGGAATTCTCTATCCCAGAGGATTGTGGATGCTCCATTGTTGAATACATTTAAGGCTGGGATAGACAGATTTTTGATCTCTCAGGAATCAAAGGATATGGGGAGTGACAGCAAAGTGGAGTTGAATTCCAAGATCAGTCATGATCATATTGAATAGTGGACCAGGCTTGACAGGCCAAATGGTCTACTTACACTCCTATCTCTTTGATCTTGTGATAGTGCAACACTGTCTTAGTACTGCCCTTCCAGCAATTGTGGCACACCCTCAGGACTGTCCTTGCAACTGTGCTGTGCTCCATCAGTACTGCCCTCTCCAACAATGCAGCACTCCTCAGTACTGCCCCTCCAACAATGCAGCACTTCTTCAGTACTGCCCCTCCAACAACACACTACTCTCTCACTACTGACTCTCTATCAGTGCAACTCAGTACTGCCCATCTGACAATGCAGCACTCTCTTAGAATGGCTCCTCCGATAGTGCAGCACTTCTTCAGTACTGCCATCTGAAAATGCAGCGCTCGGTTAGTACTGGCCCTCTAACAGTGCAATGCTTCTTCAGTACTGCCCCTCCAATGGTGCAGGACCTACTCAGGTAAAAAATCCAATTTTTTAGAGGTGGAAATGTTTGAGACACATTTTTGATCTGGGCTCCAAATAGTTAGATTCCCTATTTAAAATGGCCCCTAATGGTGAGACTCCTATAAGAGAGATCGCTGGTGGTGAGGCTCCCTCTGTAAAGGGATCACTGGTGGTGTGATTTCCTCTTTAAAACAGATGTCCACTCTCAAAAATGTTCCTCACTTGTCATTTTAATAAAATAAATCAGTAAAATCATAGTTTTTTCATTTCAGTAGGTTAATTAACAGCAGCAGTTCAAGAAAAGGATTAGCATGGATAGATGAAGGACTCCATCCCATTCTCTCAGTTACTTCGCCTCCGTCGCATCTGTTCTGATGATACTACCTTCAAAAACAGTTCCTCTGACGTGTCCTCCTTCTTCCTTAACCGAGGTTTTCCACCTACGGTGGTTGACAGGGCCCTCAACCATGTCCAGCCCATCTCCCGCCCATCCGCCCTCACGCCTTCTTCTCCCTCCCAGAAACATGATAGGGTCCCCCTTGTCCTCACTTATCACCCCAACAACCTCCGCATTCAAAGGAACATCCTCCGCCATTTCCACCAACTTCAGCATGATGCCATCACCAAACACATCTTCCCTTCACCCCCCCAGCGGCATTCCGTAGGGATTGTTCCCTCCGGGACACTCTGGTCCACTCCTCAATCACCCCCTACTCCTCAACCCCCACCTATGGCACCCCCCCATGCATACGCAAAAGATGCAACACCTGTCCCTTTACTTCCTCTCTCCTCACTGTCCAAGCAGCATTTCACTTGCATTTCCCCCAACTTAGTCTACTGCATTCGTTGCTCCCGATGCGGTCTCCTCTACATTGGAGAGACCAAACACAAACTGGGCGACCGCTTTGCAGAACACCTGCGGTCTGTCCGCAAGAATGACCCAAATCTCCCTGTCGCCATTTTAACCTCCACCCTGCTCTCTTGCCCACATGTCTGTCCTTGGCTTCCTGCATTGTTCCAGTGAAGCAAACTGGAGGAACAACACCTCATCTTCCGACTAAGCACTTTACAGCCTTCCAGACTGAATATTGAATTCAACAACTTTAGATCTTGAACTCCCTCCTCCATCCCCACCCCCTTTCCGTTTCTTCCCCCTCCCTTTTGTTTTTTTCCAGTAATTTATATAGATTTTTCTTTTCCCACCTATTTCCATTATTTTTAAATTGATACCTTTTATGCTCTGTTAGTATTATTTCACCCCACCCCCACTAGAGCCACCCCCACCTTGAGTGCCCTGCCATCCATTCTTAATTAGAACATTCATTTAGATAATATCACCACCTTCAGCACTTCTTTGTTCTTTTGTCTGTGACATCTTTTGATTATCTGCTCCTATCACTGCTTGCTTGTCCCTACAACCACCCCCCCCCCCACCTTAAACCAGCTTATATTTCACCCCTCTCCTAATTTTACTCAGTTCTGTTGAAGGGTAATGTGGACTTGAAACATCAACTTTTTTCTTCTCCGCCGATGCTGCCAAACCTGCTGAATTTTTCCAGGTAATTCTGTTTTTGTTTTGTTTTTATATAGATGATTGACTTGCTGGCTGGCATAAAACAACAGTATGCATAAGTGAGTCTTTTTCTGATTGGTAGGATGTGACAAGTGGAATCCTGTAGGAGTCTGTGCTGGGGCTTCAACTTTTTACAATTTGTATCAATGACTTAGATGAGGGGAGTGAAGACATAATAGCTAAATTTGCGGATGACACAAAGCTAGGTAGAAAAGCATGTTGTGAAGAGGACATGAGGTTACAGTCGGATACAGATAGGCTGAGCGATTTGGCAAAAATATGGCAAATGGAGTATAATGTGGGAAAATGTGAAGTTGTTCACTTTGGCAAGAAGAATAAAAAAACAGAATTACTTAAATGGAAAATGGCTACAGAATTCTGAGGTGCAGAGGAATCTAGCTTTTCTAGTGCATGAGTCACAAACAGTATGCAGGTACAGCAAGTAATTAAGGAGGTTAATGGAATGCTATTCTTTATTATGAGAGGAATTGAACATTAAAGTAAGGATGTTATGCTTCAGCTTTACAGGGCTTTGGTGAGACTACATCTTGAGTATTGCAAGCAGTTTTGGTCTCCTTATTTAAGGAAGGATGTGTTGGAGGTGGTTCAGAGGAGATTTTCTGATACCTGGAATGAGCGTGTTGTCCTATGAGGAAAGGTTAGACAGGCTGGGCTTGTTTCCACTGGAGTTTAGAAGATTGAGGGGTGACTTTATTTAAGTATATAAGATCCTGAAAGGTATTGATGAGGTGGATATGGAAAGGATGTTTCCTCTTGTGGATGAGTCCAGAACTAGGAGGGCACTGTTTTAAAATTAGGGGTTGCCCTTTTAGGACAGAGATGAGGAGCAATTCTGTGCAACTTTGAAACTCTCTGCCTCAGAAGATGATGGAGGTGGGGTCATTGAATATTTTTAAGGCAGATGTAGATAGATTCTTGTTAGGCAAGGGTCAAAGGTTATCGGGGGTAAATGGGAATATGGAATTCGAAACACAAACAGCTCAGTCATAATCTTAATTAATGGCGGAGCTGGCTCGAAGGGCCAAATAGCCTACTTCTGCCCCCATTTTGTATGTTTGTATGTTCGTAAGGCAGCTCACCCCCACCTTCTCAAGGGATGGGCAATAAATGTTGGCCTAGCCAGCAACACCCACATACTGTGAAAGAATTTTTAAAAATTGTCCCAAGCATCCAAAGTGGAAATAGTTAAACTTTTTCAGGAAGTATTTTAGATTTTGTTTGAAAGGTTAAGCTGAGTTTCTTTGGTCCCCTAGGTAGGATTCGATAAAGATTCAGCCACTGGAAATCATTAGTTTCACTTGGGAAAAGCAACCCAACTGAGCATGGTCCATTGGACTAAGATAATAGGCTGCACTATGGGGAGGGGGTTGGATGCTGTGGGCAGTATTGAAAAGGCTGAGAGAACACAGAGTACAAGTCTATAAAAGAAAATATTAATTCACCCTTTTAACTACAAAATCTTCAAGCATAGTGAAGGGCAGAATGAAAGGGAACTTGCATTTATAAAGCACCTTTCACAACCTTAGGATGTCTCAAAACACTTTCCAGCCAATAAAGTACTTTGGATCTGTAGTTACAGTTGTAACATAAGAAATGTGCTAGCCAATTTGTGCACAGCAAGCTCCCACAAATAGCAATGATATAACAACATGTTAATCTATTTTATTAATGATATTAGTTGACGAATAAATATTAGTCAGGATACTGGGGAGAACTCCTCTGTGCTTCTTCAAATATTTCCATGGGATCTTCTACATCCATCTAACAGGACAGATGGTGACCTCAGTTTAAAATTTCATCTGAAAGACGACATATCCAACAGCGCAGCATTCCCTCAGTAATGCATTGAAGCATCAGCACGGATTGTGGGATCAAATCTATGGAGTGGAACTTGAACCCATGACGTACTGACTCCGTCTGACTCACTGTCCAACCCAATCCCTGAGTACCCGTCCTAGTTTCACTTTTTATTTAAAGGTAATTTCCTCACTTCCCTTTTCATCAGTCTGCCTGTGAAACATTCCCACTGAAGCTGAAAGGTCAGTCATTCCATTCTGAAAGCAAGAGCTAGACACTAGCCCAGTGATGGAAACCACTGAGCCGTGGCTGTCATCAGGTAGCCTGAATGTGCAAGGTCACAACCCAGTTGGTTGTTCCGCAAACAACAATCTGACCACATTGTCCACTGTCTGTGCTGGATTAGTTGATCTCAGTCAGGGATATAGTTCAGAATGCTTCAAGTGATCCTGGTAGGTGTGAGGAGAACAAAATGAGCCAGTGTCCCCCTCTGTGCTACCCAGTGAACCTCTATTGGCAACTATACACATTTTGTTAGCAGGCCAGAACAGGTTCTCTGTTACTCCCCATCCCACCACTCCCATGTTGCACACCATGCTAACACTTGGGGATATGGTCTGAAGAGTTGCCAGTAATTGGGGAACCCAGATCCCAGCTACAGTCCCAGCCTTCAGCAGAGAAGAAAGTACAAGGGAATTAGTCTTGGGTTTTACAGAGGGATCCCAAAGCGGTTATGAGAGGAATCTGTGCCATGGATTTCAGGCCAATGTTTTAGAGCCACATACCCTCATAGTCACAGGAATATTCCATCACTGGGCCAGTGTCCAGTTCTTGGTTTCAGAATGGAATGACTGACCTTTCAGCTTCAATGAGAATGTTTCACAGACAGACTGATGAAAAGGGAAGTGAGGAAATTACCTTTAAATAAAAAGTGAAACTAGGACTGGTGCTCAGGGACTGGGCTGGACAGTGAGTCAGACGAACACTGTCCTGGCACATTCTGGGTCATTGGCCAAACACTATCCTAGTGAGGGGAACTATGCCCAAATAAGGGCTTGCAAATCTGCATTGACTCTCCAATCTCCAACACCTCAAATTTAAAATTTTCATCCTTGTTTTTAAATCCTTCAGTGCTCTCACCCCTGTCTATCTCTGTAACCTCCTCCAGCCTTACATACCTTCGCAATCTCTGTGCTCTTCCAATTTTGGCCTCTCCAAACCTCTCTGTCTCCTATCTCTATCTCCTCATTTAAGATGCTTCTTAAAACCTAATTCCATGACCAAGATCTTGATTAGCTGTCTTAATATCTCCTTAAATGGTTTGGTGTCAAATGCTGTTTGATTAAACACCTTGGAACACTTTTACTATGTTAAAGTGCCATTTGTTGTTGTTAATGCCCTGAGAACAATTGGGAGGAAATTGATATGTAGGTAGGTAAACTTCTTTTTTGAATTTCTGCTTCCAGTTAGACTCATAAAGGGGGAAAGATGAGGATGGAGAATACTGGTGTCAAAAACAGACACGACAATGGAGGTGAATGGTGGGAAGGTTTGGACCTGTACAGTGTGGAGGGACATCAGAGACACTTAACACAGCAAGAAGAAACAGTACTACAGCAAAAACAACCCGAGATTAGATTTCATAATGCAGACACTGATTGGTCACTTAGGGTTCATGGTGTTGGGACCATCTCCCTGATTCTCAATGCTAATACAGACGCTGTGTGTGAGCTTCATTTTATTCTGGTCATTAAGGTAATTTATGGCTTTTCATTCTGACTATATATTCCACTGAAGTACTTGTTGAATGATAGGACCTCTCACTGGCTCCCAGCTACCCAGTGTGAGGAATACTAATTGTAATTTGTAATTAGGAGCCAACCCACTACATAAAAAATATACTGAGCTTGTCTCTCTCACTGTCTGCCTTTCCCTCTCTCTCTCTCTCCCAGTCTGTTCTCTTACTTTCTGTGTGTCTCTCTCTTTGTCTTCCTGTCTCTTGTTGTCTATCTCTAACAGTGGGTATGTGTTTGGGTATATGCAAGATTGGGTGGGTTGGGGGTGCTGGGTTGAGGTGTGGGACCTTCTCCCTGCTCTCAGTTAAGAGGAGATTGGTCCGAGCACTGCTGGCTGTGGACAGCAAGCAGGAATTAGTATTCTTACATTGCTTCCCTGCATAGAACACAACCCACTTCATTTTCAACCAATCAATAATAATCTGCCCATGGCACCAGCCGGCAGTACAGGGATCTGAGGCAGAAGAGTGTCGGCAACATGGCAGATCAATCAGAACTCAACCCAGAATCCACAGTGCCCTCCGTTCCACTCACAGCAACCAGGTTCCGAGACCCCCAGGGGACCTCACTCACTAAACAAATAACCACAGCAAGGCAGATTTTCTCTTTCACTTTTCAGCAGCTTTCCTCGTCATTAACTCTTCATGACTTATTTTTTCAATATCTGCTTCCAGTCAGACTCTCACTCACATTCCCAAGATCAGTAAATATCACGTACACTGCCAATAGCATGGTTTAGACACAGAGCAAAGCTCATACGAACATAAGAATTAGAAGTAGTTTTCTCTATACTATCTCTCTCTATACTATCCTATACTAAACACTGTCAGAGTAACACTACCTCTACACTGTCTCCATCAAACACTCCCAGGACAGGAATAGCAGGGGTTAGATGCAGAATAAAGCTTTTTCTACACTATCCATCAAAACATGCCCATGGCAGATACAGCAGGAGTTATAAGCAGAATAAAGCTCCCTCCACACTGTCCATCCAACACTCCCAGGGCAGGTAGAGCAGGAGTTAGATACAGAGTAGAGTGGGAGCAGCAGGGAAGAGCGAGACCAGGAGTGGAGATATAAAGCAGCTATTCCACCAGGAGACAGTCAGAGCCCACATTCAGGGGAAAAAAAATTAAGGTGTGGCACTAAAGGAAAGCAGGTAGGTGATTGGCTGGGAGCAGAGAGGAACGTGGACCAGCATGGGAGAAGCTAAAATTGGGAACCTTCAAAAGGGAAAAAATAATCAAATAGTGACATCACATGGAAACCATAAATTGATTGGTTGGTGAGAAACTGATGTTAGAGAGTGTCTGTAAATAGCTAAAAATTAGATAAATATTAAAACTTAAATAACCCTTAAGTAGCTATCTTTTAATTTATTAAGAGACAGCAGAAGGGAAGTAAAAAGTTGGTAAATCTACTGTTTTGTTTTATTTTTAAATGGCAATGTTTGTATTACTAAGTCTTAAAGTAGCACGTTAAGTGGTGGTGAGGAGAGGCTTTAATTAAAAAGTCATTAAGAAAATTAGCAATTAGCTAATTGGAGAGCAGCGAGATGGTGTGAAAGCTAAGTGGGCCATTAAAAGCAACTGGCAAAGTACAGGCAGAGTTCAAAACAGCGCGACAGGAATAAAAATGGACATTGGCACAGGGGAAAGAGTAGCTGGAGAGTAGTTGATGAATAATTCTTTTTACTTTCTAGTCTTCAGCTTATAGGAATTTTATGTAAAGTAGAGGCATGGCAGAGCAGCTCAGCCATGTGGAATACGCATCTTGTGATATGTGGGAAGTCGTGGCTGCTTCCCGTGGCCTAGGCAACCACATATGCAGGAAGTGTCACTCGCTGCAGAAATTTGAGTTCCGGTTTTCGGAACTCGAGTGTTGAATGGAGTCACTGTTGTGCATCCACAAGGCTAGGAACTACGTGGATAGCACATTCAGGAAGGTGGTCACACGGCAGGTAGAAAGGGAATGGGTGACTGCCAGACAGTCTAGGGGGACCAGGCAGAGAGTGGAGGACTCCCCTTAATCCATCCTATCACTATTTTGGATACTGGTGAGGGCAATGGTTCCTCTAGAGGAGTGCAGCCAGAGCCAACTCCATGGCACCATGGGTGGATCAGCTGCACAGGAGGGAAGGAAGAAAAGTGGAAAAGCAACAGTGATAGGGGATTCAATAGTTAGGGAACAAACAGGTGTTTCTGCAGCCATAGACCTGATTCAGGTGCGTATGTTGCCTCTCTGGTTCCAGGGTCAAGGATGTCACAGAGTGGCTGCAGGACATTCTGATGGGGGAAGGTGAACAGCCAGAGATCATGGTCCACATCAGTACTAATGACATGAGTAGAAAGAGGGTTGAGGTCCTGAAAGCAGATTATAAGGAGCCAGGAAAGAAATTAAAAAACAAGACTTCAAAGGTAATGATCACAAGAATACGCCCAGTGCTAGTGAGTACGGAAATGGGAAGATAGACTAAATGAACACATGGCTGGAGAGATAGTGTAGAAGGGAGGGCTTTAGATTTCTGGGACATTGCTACCGGTTCTGGGACAGGTGGGACCTGTTCAAGGACAAGTTACTCCTTAACAGGACCAGGACCAATATCCTCGCAGGGAGATTTGCTGGTGCTGTTGAGTAGGGTTTAAACTACCTTGGCAGGAGGATGGGAACCAGAGAGGGAATTCAGATAGGAGGGAAACAATGCTGGTGATGGTAAGAAGAAAAGTAGTCAGCGAAATTTGAAGGCAATGGAAACAAAGGCCAGCATCAGCTAGGGTCAAAATATGGAAAAACATTAAAAAGGCAAAATTAAAATGCATGCAGTATTTGCAACAAGTTTGATAAGTTGACGGCACAATAAGAAGTAAATGGGTAAGATCTAATTGTCATTATGGAGATATGGCTGCAGGGTGACCAAGGCTGGGATCTGAATATTCATTGGTCACATTTAGGAAGGATAGACAAAAAAGAAAAGATGGTAGGGTAGCATAGTTAATAAAGGATGAGATCAGTACATTAGTGAAAGAGCATCTTAGATCAAGATGTGGAATTAGTTTTGGTGGAGCTAAGAAACAGCAAGGAGCGGAAAACATTGGTGGGAGCTGTTTATAGTGGTGGTGATGTAGGGCACAGTATAAATCAGGAAACTAGAGGTGCATGTAAAAAGGGTAACAGTAATCATGGGGGATCCTCAATCTATATATAGACTGGGTAAACCTAATTAGCACTAATGCTGTGGGAGACGAATTCCTGGAATGTATACACAATGGCTTTCCAGAATAGTATATTGAGGAACCAACTAGAGAATGGGCTATTTTGGATCTAGTATTGTGCAATGAAAAAGGGCTAATTTAATAATCTGGCCGTAAAGCAGCCTTTAGGGAAGGGTATCTATAGTATGAGAGAATTTTACATTAAGTTTGAAAGTGATGTGGTTCAATCTGAAACTGGGATCTTAAATCTAAACAAAGGAAACCACAAAGGTACGAGGGGCAAGGCGGCTATGGCAGATTAGGAAACTATGTTAAAAGGTATGATAGACAGTCAATGACTAGCATTTAAAGAATGAATACATGGTTTACAACAAATATACATTCCTCTAAGACACAAAAACCCAACAGAAAATGTAATCCAACCATGGCTAACAAGAAAAGTTAAAGATTGTATCAGATTGATCGAAGAGGCTTATAAAGTTTTCAAAAAAGTAGTAAACCTGAGGATTAGGAAAATTTTAGAATCAGCAGAGGACCAAGAAACTGATAAAGAGAAAATAGAGTATTAAAGTAAACTAGTGAGAAACATAAGACAGACAGTAAAAACTTCCATAGCTTTTATAAAAGGAAAAGTTTGGCAAAGTCAAATGTGGGCCTAATACATGGAGAGGCAGCAGGATCTATAATGGGGAATAAGGAAATGGCAGAAAAACTAAACAAATACCTTTTGTCTGTTCTTCACGGAGGAAGATACAAAAAAACCGCCCAGGAATACTAGAGAACCAAGGCAGTAGCAAGAGTGAGGAACTGAAAGAAAATAGTTTAAAAAAAAGTTTAAAAAGTATGACTGGAGAAATTAATGGGACTGAAAGTTAGAAAGTACCCTAAATCTGGTGGTGTTCATCCCAGAGTGTTGAAAGAGGTGGCTGTAGAGATGGTAGATGCATTGGTGATCATCTTTCAAAAACCTATAGATTCTGGAATGATTCCTGGGATGCTCGGATCATCCTATGATGAAAGATTGAGGAGACTGGGCCTGTACTCTCTAGAGTTTAGAAGAATGGGAGGTAACCTAATTGAAACATACAAAATTCTTACAGGGTGTGACAGGGTAGCTGCATGAAGGATGTTTCCCCTGGTTGGGGGTCTAGTATCAGGGGACACAGTCTTGGCATAAGGGGCAGGCCATGTATAACTGAGATGAGGAGGAATTTCTCATGTCAGAGGGTGGTGAATCTTTGAAATTCTCTGCCCCAGAGGGCTGTGGAGGCTCAGTCATTGAGTAAGTTCAAAACAGATATCGATAGATTTCTAGACATTAAAGATATCAAGGGACATGGAGATAGTGCAGGAAAATGGCATTGAGGGAGAAGATCAGTCATGGTATAGTTTGGTGGCAAGCAGGCTCGAGGGGCCAATTGGCCTTCTGCTTCAATTTCCTTTGTAAAATACACACTCACTAACACAGTGGTGGATAATTGCATAGGGCATGTGAGTGATCTGATTTTACCCCAGTGAGTGCAGTCATGACCCTCAGCAGTTTTGGGTTGTGAGATTCAGATTAAAAGCCTCAGATTCCAATTGATTGACAGACCCTTCAGGTGTCAAACTAACAACCTGTTCATCTGATCAAAACTCCTGCTTTTTAATTTAAATAATGAGACCCAGTTTAACTATGTGTGTGAAAACTCCCACTACATTTTATTACATTCTGAAATTCTTTTATTATAAAATCAATGGTGAAGATACACTAATAGCTGATCCTGTTAATTTAATTGTAAATTAGTCTGCAATGACACTATATAAACAAACCTTCAAATCAATTCCATTTACTGCCAAAGCAGGCAGATGGGAGAACTCACATCCTATGGCACAACTGGCACTGCGAAACACACATTAGCCGCCCAGTATCAGGGAGAGAATCACACCGTTTTGTCCGCTACGTACTATACACACAGAAGTTGACAGTGTCACACAGGTAGAAAAGACCCAGGCAAGAATGAATCATTTCCTTCCACCCAGTATGTTCTGCGGAGGAATTGAAGTGAAATTAGGGCCATATTATCTTACAGTACAAAAGGAGGCCATTCGACTCATTGAGCCTCTGCCAGCCCCTTTTATAGAATTATCTAAATAGTCCTAGTCACTTGCCGTTTACTCATAACCCTGCTTTATTTTTCACATACATATCCAAATCCATTTTGGAAGATTTGTTTACTGGTTTTCATTCCCCGAGTTCCTGTGGAGAATATTCAGAAGCTTCTCCACTGACCCACACAGCTCCACTTACTCAGTAACTAAAGTGCAGATATTTTATAACGTGTTGTGGACTAGTTTGATGCTGGTATATGCATGCAAGATGTCACCTCTCCTATTGTCATAAAATGACTTGTAGCAACTTCATTGTGGAACTTCCATACAAACTCAGTGATTGAATCATCTGTGCCTCAGTCAACTCAGCACCTCCAAAGGAATGATGATACTGACTGTCTCTACTGTTTTCATCCAGCTCCCTCACACTGACACTTAGTAACCCCTATCCACCAACACCCTGTGTTACTGACTATATCTTTACTGATCTTAATTCAGCTCCCTCCTACTGTTACTCAGTAACAACTCTCCCCCAAGGCACTCTGTTGCTGACTGTATCTCTACTGATGTTAATCCAGCTTCCTCACCGGGAGGAGTGTAGTGCTAGTCAGCATCATTGTGAAGAGACTGGGAAGATTGTGAAGCGGGTTAGTATAATTGTGAAGAGACCAGGAGGAGTGTGAAGCAGGTCAGCATCACTTGAAGAGATCGGGAGGAGTGTGAAGCAGGTCAGCATCACTGTGAAGCAGACTGGAAGGAGTGTGAAGCAGGTTAGTATCATTGTGAAGAGACCAGGAGGAGTGTGAAGCTGGTCAGCATCACTGTGAGGAGACCAGGAGGAGTGTGAAGCAGGTTAGGACCACTGTGAAGCAGACCGGGAAGAGTGTGAAGCAGGTTAGTATCATTGTGCAGAGACCAGGAGAGTATCATTGTGAAGAGACCAGGAGGAGTGTGAAGCTGGTCAGAATAACTGTGAAGCAGACCGGGAGGAGTGTGAAGCAGGTCAGCACACTGAAGTTGGGCTGGGGGGGGGAATCAAATTGTGACATAATTGGAAATCCATGGATTGATTGGCTGGTGAGTATTGGTGCTGCTTTTCCTTTCTGAAACGTTAGATTTGATGAAAGGCAGGAAACAGTGAGAGCGGAGCTGGGCTGTCGGCCCGCCAGGAGAGCGGAGCTGGGCTGTCGGCCCGCCAGGAGAGCGGAGCTGGGCTGTCGGCCCGCCAGGAGAGCGGAGCTGGGCTGTCGGCCCGCCAGGAGAGCGGAGCTGGGCTGTCGGCCCGCCAGGAGAGCGGAGCTGGGCTGTCCACCCGCCAGGAGGGTGCGGCTGGGCAGTCCGCCCGCCAGGAGGATGCAGCTGGGCAGTCCGCCCACCAGGAGCCTGTCTGTTCCTTCAGAGCCAACTTTCGGAAAGGAAAATAGATGTATGACATCACAGGAAAGCAGGTAGGTGATTGGCTGGTGAGCATTTCCTGTTTATCTTATCTAAAAAAGGGAATACACTGTTGAGTCTTATCTTTTTTAAAGTAAGGTTTACTACTATTAGTAAGTTATATTAAGTATAAGTAAGGTTTATTGGTATTTGTAAAGTTTATTAGTATTGATAAAATTTATTAATATTAGTAAGGTTTATTAGTATTGATAAAGATTTACTAGAAGTAACAAGGTTATTAACTAACAGATGAATGGCATTGCAGCTCCAACATCTAGGGTGCACATCCTGTGCTATGTGGGAACTCCAGGAGACTTCCCATGTCCTAGATAACCATATGTACAGGAATTGTTGTTAGTGGCAGCAGCTTGAGCTTTGGGTTTTGGAACTTCAGCAGCAGCTGGCGTCACTGCAGAGCATCAGTGGGGCTGAAAGCTCCATGGATAGCATGTTTACAGATGTGGTCACACCACAGTTTGAAAGTATGCAGGGAGAGAGGGAATGGGTGACCACCAGACAGTAAGTAGAGACAAGCAAGTGGTGCAGGAGCCTTCTGAGTGTATCCCACTCTGCAACCAATATTCAGTTCTGAATACTGATGAGGGTGATGGTTCCTCTGGGAAGTGCAGACAGAGCCAAGTCCATGGCACCACGGGGTGGCTCAGCTGTACAGTGGGGTAGAAGGAAGACTAGAAGAACAATATTAGTAGGTGATTCAGTACTTAAGGGAATTAGACAGGCATTTCTGCGGCTGCAGACATGAATCCAGAATGGTATGTTGCCTCCCTGGCGCCAGAGTCAAGGATGTCACTGAATGGCTGCAGAGCCCCTTGAAGAGGGAGGGTGACAGCCAGCAGTTGTGGTCCGCAATGGTATGAACGGCATAGGTAGAAAGAGAGATGTGCTCCTGCAGTCAGAATTTAAGCAGCTAGGTAGGAAGTTAGTAAGCAGGACCTCAAAAGTACCCAGTACCACACACAAGTGAGTATAAAACGTTGATGAATGCGTGGCTGGAAAGGTGGTGCAGGGGGGAAGGCTTTGGATTCTTGGGACATTGGGACCAGCTCTGGGGGAGGTGGGACCTGTACAGGCCAGACGGGTTGCACCTAAAAAGAGCTGTGACTGAGTTCCTTGCTCTGATTTGCTGGTGCTATTGGGGAGGATTTAAACTAACTTGGCAGGGGTGTGGGAACCAGGAGGAAATATCAGAGAGGAATAGCAAGGTGCACAGAATACTGGAAGAGATCGATAGCACGAGATTGAGTAAGGAATAGCAAATTATTAGGTGGGGTCAGAGTAAGGGAGAAAGTAATAGAACCTAAATCAGGGTTAATGTGCATGAATGTGAAGAGTTTACAGGTGCAGTATGACATGTTGTGGCTGTAACAGAGACCTGGCTCAATGAAGGCCAGGGCTGGGTGTTAAATATGCCCGGATACAAGGTATTCAGGAAAGACAAGAAAGGAAGAAAAGGGGGAGGAGTGGTGGTTTGATTAAGGAGAGCATTGAGTGCTGGAGAAAGAGGATATCCCAGCGGGGTCAAGGAGCTGATTGGCCCTGGTGGAACACAAACAGCATCACTGAGCAGGTTGTTGCTGAGTAAGTGCCACTTTGATAGCACTGTAGACGACACTTTGCTGATTGACATTAGACTGAAGGGGTGATAATTGGCTGGACTGGATTTGTCCCACTTTGTTGTTAGGACATACCTGGGCAATTTGCTTCCTTGTTGGCTAGATACCAGTGTTGTAGCTGTACTGGAACAGCTTAGCTAGTTGTCAGGACTCAACTTTTGCTGTATCCAGTGCCTTCAGCCATTTTTTGAGATCATATGGAGTGAATCAAATTGGTTGAAGATTGGCATCTGTGATGTGGGGGACCTCGGGAATAGGCAGAGATGGATCATCCACTCGGCTGAAGATGGTTGGAAATGCTTTACCCTTCTGTTTTTACACTGACAGACTGGGCGCCTGCATCAGTGAGGATGGGTATGTTTGTGAGGCCTCCTCCAGTTAATTGTTTAACTGTTCACCACAATTCATGACTGGAAGTGACAGGACTGCAGAGTTTGAACTGATCTATTGGTTGTAGGATCACTTACCTCTGTCGATAACATACTCTTTCCGCTGTTTAGCATTCATGTAGTCCTGTGTTGTAGCATTACCAGGTAAGCATCTTGTTTTTATGTATTATTGGTACTGCCCCTGACACGCTCTTCTACAATCCTCATTTAATCCAGGGTTGATCCCTGGCTTGATGGTAATATTAGTATAAGGGATATGTTGAGCCATGAGGTTACAGATTGTGGTTGAATATAGTTCTGTTGCTGCTGATGGTCCACAGTACCTCATAGATACCCAGTCTTGAGTTGCTAGATCTATTCTGAGTCTATTCCATTTGGCATGGTGGTAGTACCACACAACACGATGGAGTGTGTCCCCAGTGAAGATGGGATTTTGTCTCCACAAGGATTGTGCCGTGATTGCTCCCACCTATACTGACACGGACAGTTGCATCTGTGACAGATAGATTGGTGAGGATGAGGTCAATTAGATTTTTCCCTGATGTTGGTTCTTTCACCACCTGCTGAGTATCCAGTCTGACAGAAGTTTTTTTAGGACTCGGCCAGCTCAGTCAGTAGTGGTGCTACTGAGCAACTCTTGATGATGGACATTTAAGTCCCCCACTAAGAGTACATTCTGTGCCTTTACTACCCTCAGTGCTTCTCCCAAGTGGTGTTCAGCATGGAAAAGCTTTATTTCACAAGACCATTAGACACAGGAGCAGAAGCAGACCATTGGGCCCATCGAGTCTGCTCTGCCACTCATTGAGATCATGGCTGATCTGATAATCCTCAACTCCACTTTCCTGTCTTTTCCCCCATAACCTTTCATTCCCTTACTGATTAAAAATCTATCTCAGCCTTGAATATACTTAACAATCCAGCCTCTATAGCCCTCTACGGTAAAGAATTCCACAGATTGCAAGACAGAGGTGAAGGGCAGTGGGTGGTAATCAGCAGGAGGTTTCCTTGCCCGTGTTTGACCTGATGTCATGAGACTTCATAGGGTCCAGACTCAATGCTGAGGACTATCAAGGACACTCCCTCCTGACTGAATACCACTGTGCCACCGCCTCAGGTGGGTCTGTCCTGCTAGAGAGAAAGGAAATACTCGGGGATGGTAATGGTGGTGTCTGGGACATGGCTGTCAGGTATGATTCAGTGAGTATGACTATGTCAGACTGTTGATTAACTAGTCTGTGGGACAGCCCTCCCAATTTTGGCACAAGCCCCCAGATGTTACTAGGAAGTCTTTGCAAGGTCAACAGGGCAAGATGTATCTTTTCTTATTCGATGTCTCGGTCAAAGCAGGGTGGTCCATCTGGTTTTATTTTTATTTCAGTAGCAGTTTGATACAACTGAGCAGCTTGCCAGGCCATTTCAGAGGACATTTAAGAGTTAACCATATTGCTGTGGGTCTGGAGGCACATGAAGTACAAACTGGGTAAGGATGGCAGATTTCCTTTTCTGAAAGAAATGAATGAGCCAGTGAACCAGATGGGTTCCCTCACATCGATAATTAACAGGGCATCACCTGAAATGTGTCCTGCACTCCCTCCAAAGTCAATATACCCTACCTGAGGAACAATGCCAAGAACTGTTGGAAGAAGGATCAGTAACCAGAGGATACAGGTTTAAGATAATTGGCAGAAGAGCCAGCAGTGAGTTGAGGAGAAATGTTTTCATGCAGCAAGTTGTTGTAACCTTCAAAGGTGATGTAAGCAGATTCAATAATAACTTTAAAAAGGGAAAAGAGGCCTCAACTCTCTCGGAATACAGGAACTGAACAGGGGCCATTTATCTCCTCAAGCCCATTCTACCATTCCTCGAGGTCATTGCTGGTCAGTTTCACTAATAATTTTATGCTATTTGTCTTAACAATATTTTTATTACATTTGCACAGTATTATAAATACTCGAGCACCATCTGTTCTCAGAAGAAGGCAGGATGTGGCACCAGGCCAGAGGAGAATGCACAGCCTCACTGGCCCACACCTCATGTCTGATCCTCATTCACTTCATCTAGTCAAAGTGTATTTGGCACACAATACGCACCACAGGCTGAGCACTGAAAATGGACTCCCCAATTTTAAACACTTCACACCTTTTGAGAAGATGGCCATGGAGATTTTAGAAAGGGGCCCAGGTCTCACAGAGCGTGACACAGAGCTCGACAACATCCAAGGGAGTGACAATTTATATAGTGCCTTTAATGTAATAAAATGTCCCAATGCACTTAAAAGGAGTATTGTAAAACAAAATATGACACTGAGCCACATAAGGCGATATTAGGTCAGGCGACTAAAAGCTTGGTCAAAGAGCTAGGTTTTTAAGTAGTGTTTTGAAGGATGAAAGTGAGGTTGAGAGGTCTAGGGAGGGTATTTCAGAGCTTCGGCTCTAAGCAGCTGAAGGTACGATGACTAATGGTGGAACGACTAAAATAGGGGATGCTCAAGAGACTGGAACTAGAGGAACACAGATATGTTGGAGGGTTGTGGGGCTGGAAGAGATTACAGAGATAGGGAGGGGAGGGACCATGGAAGGATTTGAAAACAAGGAGGAGAATTTTGAAATGAAGATTTTGTTTTATTAGAAGCCAATATAGGTCAGTGAGCACAGGAATGATAGGTGAAGAGGAGTTGGTGTGAAGTAAGACACAGCAGCAGAGTTTTGGATGACCTCAGGTTTACGGAGGATGGAATGTGGGAGACTAGCCAGGAGTGTTTTGATATAGTTGAGTCTTGAGGTAACTAAAACATGAATTGTAGTATTGGGTGTTCGGGACTGTAAGGATTAATGTGGGACTCGGGAAACAGTACTGCCCACATTATGATGTAGAGAGTAGTAGTAGAAGAGTCTACTACTCCCTACATTCCTTTGGTGTGAGGAGTAGTAGATTGCAGTGGTGAGTTTGGTAGAAGTCAGCATGAAGATAGCACCTAGTCAGGACTGCATCTTGTATATATGTATATAGTAATGTGCTATTAATTAAGTTATCGTTCAATCATACAAGACTTCTGTATGTGAGACAACATACAACCTGACGACAAGTTTATGGAAGGTGGAATGTGGAAGGCCAGCCAGGATTGTGTTGGAATGGTCGAGTCGAGAGGGCTTCAACAGCAGATGAACTAAGACAGGCGTGAAATCAGGCAATGTTACGGAGGTGGAAATATGCAGTCTTAGTGATGGTGCGAATATGAGGTTGTGGAAACTCATCTCAGGATCAAATGTGACAAAAAGATTGTGAACAGACTGGATTAATGTAAGATTGTTGCAAGGGAATGGAGTTTGGAGCAGGGACCAAAAACAATGACTTCAGTCCTCCCAATATTTAACTGAAGGAAATTTAAGCTCATCGAGTACTGCAGGGCTGTAGGATAGACAGTCTGATAATTTAACAACAGTGGAAGAGCCGAGAGAGATGGTGGTGAGGTAGAGGTGGGTGTCATCAGTTTACATGTGAAAACTAAACCCTGTGCTTTCGGATGATGTTGCCAAGGGCCAACATGCAGATGAGAAATAGGAAGAGGCCAATAAGGGACACCAAAGGTAATGGTGCAGGAGCAGGAAGAGAAGCCATTGCAAGTTCTCTGGATACAGTTACATAGATAAGAGTGAAACCACAGTCCCACCCAACTGGATGACAGCGGGGAGGTGTCGGAGGAGGTTGATATAGTCAAGTGTGTTAAAGGCTGCTGACAGGTCAAGAAAGATGAGGAGCGATAGTTTACCTTTGTTATGGTCACATAGCTCTCATCAAAGTCACAAATGGCATTCTATTTCAGCAGGGCAGAAAGCTGATTTGCAATTTGATGCAGAAAACAGGGGAAAATATTCTATGGATACTGAGAATTGTAGAGAGACAAAGGGACATTGGAGTGCATGTCCACAGATCCATCAAGGGGGCTGGACAGGTAGATAAGATGATCAAGGTATATGGAATACTTGCCTTTATTAGCCAAGACATAGAAGACAGGAAGGTTATGTTGGAACTGTATAAAACACTAGTTAGGCCACAGCCAGAGGACTACATACAGTTTTGGTCACCACACTATAGGAAAAGTGTGATTGCACTAGAGAGGGTACAGAGGAGATTTATGGGGATGTTGCCTAGGCTGGAGAATTTTATTTGAGGAAAGTTTAAATATGCTAGGGTTGTTTTCTTTGAAACAGAAGAGGCTGATGGGAGACCTAATTGAAATGTATAAAATGATGAGGGATCTAGATATAGTGGACAGCAAGGCCCTATTTCCTTCAATTGAGGAATCCATAACCAGTTGTTGTACCCTTAGGGTAACAGGTGTAAGCTGGCCTAGATCACAGATTTTAGTAGGATTTAGTGTGTTTGCTTAACTTGATCATTTTATCTTAAAGGCCATTTTATACTAATGTGGGCAGATAAGAAGCCATGTTAACCTTTTACCACAAGCTAACCTAATATAACACTGCGAAGAAATCACTGAACAGATGATTGTATTAGAAGAAAGTATCTTAATTACCTTGTAATTGAAGGATAAGTAACCAAATAGATAATACGAGTTGGATTATATTTCTGTATTTTCTACTAACACTCCTATGTAAGGATTAAAAGTGCTACAACAGGGACTGTGAGAAAAAAATCTGCACTATCCAGTATTGGTCTATCAAGAACACACTGGCCTTGGCTGGCTCAGTTCTGGTCTGATGAATGGGATGCTTGTAAAGGCATTAAGATAAGGGGTACATGCTGAAGTAACCCACTCTCTTAAGTTTAAGGCAATGTACACAATTAGCCAGAACCAATTAAATTAACCCTTACAACATTATTGACCAAGTAGCTATTTCCGACAACATGGGCTAAAGTGGGGTGACACACCTTTTTAGGTATAAAAAGGGATTACAGAAACCATCTTGTGTAAACCAAGTGAAGGTAGACTGGTCTAGATCTCCGAGGACACAGAGGAGAGATTCCTTTCAGCATGGAGATTGTGATAGCATGACCGGAACAGAGGTAAATCCCTGTCATTTGGATCCTAGAAAGGTGCAGTGTTCTTCAGAGGCAGACATGAACACCTGTTGGTGTGAAAGGTTGAGACTGTTTACCACTTCTTCTGGATTGGTCATCCATTTGAAGATATAAAGTCTGTAGGGTTTTGTTGATAAGCACACTTTACCTTTGTTTCCTCTTATTTGTTAGTTGATAGGTTTCAGATCTTGAGTAAGTGGATTGATAAGTCCTTAGTTGATTGCTTAGTCTTTAGATGGTACATTTTGCTTCTGTTCAATAAACTTTAATGTTATTTGCTAATTCAGCGTCAGAGTCTTTGCCTGATGGTTATTATCTCTGTCAAATTGAAACAGTGTAAAGGGATAATTTGGGATCCAATAATTAAATCAAGTTAACTTTATCAAAACACCCTTTTTAAACATAAAGAGGTAGGAGTTTTGGAGGGGATTTGAGAAGAAATAGAATTGGTTGAAGGTTGTGGGATCTGGAACCTACTGCCTGAAAGGATGGTAGAGGCAGAAACCCTCATAATACATAAAAAGTATTTAGGAATGCACTTAATGCCGTAAACTACAGCATTTCAACTAAACTAAGTCTATGGGCCAAGAGCTTGAAAGTGCGATTAGGCTGGGTGGCTACTTGTCAGCTGGCACGGGTCGAATGGCCTCCTGTACTATAAATGTCTGTGATTTCAATGACTTTTGCCCAGTTTATAAACCACTTCAACATGGAAAACAGCAAGAGAATTCGACGTGTTGAGTTACAAGCACTTTAAAGTTCTGGCGGGATTGCACCAGCTGTTAATTAATTGCTAACTTTTTCTGTTTTACTCTCTATCTCACTTTCTCTCCCTCAGTATCTCTCTCTCTTTCTCTTCCTCGCTCATCTCTCCCTTTCTCTCCCTCCTGCTGGATGATTCTGTCATTTGTAACAAGAGCTCATACCATGTTATAAGAAGTTAATTGAGTTCCGAATCTCAAATTGTGATATTCCCCCAGAACAGTTGCTCCTGATCAAGGTTATGTGACCCAGTTTGCACTGCAGTTTTGGGAATGTTCTGGAGGCAGATTAAAGCAACGTTTATAGGCAGTAATCATTAGCCACCTTCTCCTCTAACACCAATTTCATTCAATTATGTTATTTGTCTTTAATAATTTTTTGAATGTCACGCAGCTTGGTGACTCAGTCCTCAAGACCTCGGATCAGGGCACTTGTGGGGTAGCCAAGAGAGCAACCCCAGCTTGCCAGGCCAGATCACTGCACCTGCTTCTGTCTCCACTAAGAGCTTCGTTCCTGACACTCACACAAACACACACACACACACACTCTCACACAAACACACACACACACAAACTGGACAAAATTTTCCAGCCCCACCAGCAGTAGGCGTCATCGCAGTCAGGACGGGAAAATTTTAGCTGCTCTTCAAATTTTCCCATCCTACCCATAATGATGCCTGCTGCTGGCTTAGCTGGAAGATCCCAGCCACTGTGTTAGGCTCTCCACACACACACTCGCAGAAACAGTGTTAGTCAGACTCCTCACGCTCAGAGTGTCTCTCCTTCTTCTTGGCAGTCCCTTGGGATCGGGGATGACTTGCTTCCACTCCGATTCGATGGGTTCAGAAATAGCTGATAAGTCCAATGCACGATCTACAGACTCGGTCACGTGTAGAGCAGGTGGTGTTTGAATGTTCGAGTAGATAGTTCATTTGGAGGTTTGTGCGCCGCCTCTGACACCAGGACTTTGCCTCTCTGTGTTGCCGATGAGGTTTCTCGATGTGTTTGATGTCTTCCCAAATGAGCCTTCTCCATTTTGATCGGCCACAAGCCAGAGACTCCCATGAGTCAGCGGAGATGTTTGACCTCTTTAGGGATACTTTGAGGACATCCTTAAAACATTTCTGTTGTCCTCCTGGGAGTGACCTGCCACAACCAAGTTCCGAGTAAATCAGTTGCTTCAGGCGTCTGACATCAGGCACATGAATAATGCCCCACCAAGCGGAGCTGGTTTTAAGTGATTAGTGCCTAGATGTTGGGCAAATTGGCATGAGAGGAGAGGATACTGGTGTTGGACTGCCTTTCTTGCCGTCAGGCTTTTTTTTCCTTTATTCTTTCATGGGATGTGGGTGTCACTGGCAAGGCCAGCATTTGTTGCCTGTCCCTAATTGCCCTTGAAACAAATGGTTTACTAGGCCTTTTCAGAGAGTTAAGAGTCAACCACATTCCTGTGGATCTGGAGTCACATGTAGGCCAGACCAGGTAAGGATGGCGGCAGATTACCTTCCTTTAAGGGCATTAGTGAACCAGATGGATTTTTACGACAATTGATGATACTGAGGCTAGCTTTATATTCCAGATTTATTAATTTAATTTAAATTCCACCGCTGTCATGGTGGGATTTGAACCCATGTCCCCAGGGTGCTAGCCTGGGCCTCTGGATTACTAATTCAGTGACATTACTATTACACTACCACCTCCCCATGAAGGGAAGGCACAGCTGGTAGCACTTCTCCAGTGCTTACAATCAAGGACAGTCTAATATCTCCTTCTGCTCTTGCCCCCACCCCCATGACTGTGTCTCCCCATGCCACAGCAGACCTCAGGCAACTTGGCAGCCTTTCGATGCCCTTCTTATTGTGGAGCTCTCCGAGTGAGGCTGCCAGTGTCCACGCCTCGTTGGCCCCACAGTGGCTGGCCTTCAGAGTATGGCTGGCCCAAAAAGCTCAGGGAGGGGAGCGGAAAGCTTCACTTCCCATCAGCGTGAGCTGACATTTAGACCCAAGGCCAGGGAGGTGAAAGGTCACCATAAAGCGCATCTCAAGCAGCTGCAGATCCCTCGTCGCTTGAACGCGGCGTTTCTTAAATGCCCTCCTTTGAGACGGGATGTCGTCCATAGTTCTCACGGATTCCCCTCCGATATGTATATACACACACACACACAAACACACACAGTCAAACTGATAAACACAGTGTCAGTCAGATTCTTTGCACACAGACACACCCAGTGCCACCGCCCCATTTCCAGAAGGAATAGTTCCTCTGAGTTTTCTATTTAGTTGATAATGAAAATATGGTATGATCCAAACTTTCCAAACTCCCCATCATACAAAAATGACTCTCTCCTTCTGATATCAGAGAGAGCCGACACAGATGCAGATGTATACACAAAGTGCAAAGATGCAGATAACACAAACACAGACGAGCAGACAACACAGATATAGACAATGCAGAGATGCAGACATAGAGCCTGCGAAACAGACAGAGACAAGGAAAACAGGCAGCTCTTTAATTTCATAGCAACTGGCTCAATTACAAGCCAGTAGTGAATATGTTAAAATCTCCCCACAAGCAAATTAAACTCCCCCATGGGCTGATCACAGGGAAGCTCTGGGTTCTCCACAGTTTGCTGTATCAAGAGTCCAGTTTTTATCCCTGGTGTGGAAACTGCTCTGTCCTTGAATGTTTTATCTGTCCTTGTAGGGTGGGTAGCAAGCTGAGCTGCTCACGTTGGCTGCCTGCTGTCTATTCTGCTACAATCAGCCAGTATAACTCATTACTACAGTCAGTGATGTGTCCCCTGACAGTAAGCCTCCTCTCCTAATTACTAGCAGGCTGTTGATAAGATTGAAATGGTAGGAGTCACGCCATTCGCTGCCTGAATACCGTATGGAGCTGTAAGTGTTCCTATAGAGATCCTGCCAGATCAGATGGAAAATGAGGCTTTGGGCAGAATCGTCCCAGATTTGCACAAAATGCAATAGCGGGCGAGAATAAAGTTATACCTGCCAGCCACAATGGCAGGTTTTCATGTTGTATTGTCCCATCTTCATCTCATTAATTATGTAGCCAAGGGAAACACACCACCTCGCTGGTGGGCACCTCCAATTTGCCCGCCACATCGTTACCTTGCTGCTTCCTCACGCAGGACGCCATATTTAAATTGCAGCCACATGCACACTTCTCAATGCTCACCACCCAGGACTGCTCCAGTGAAGACATGGGGTAGAAATTTCCCCCGGTGGGAGGGCTGTGTGGGGGTGGGCGCAAACCTGATTGGCAGCCCCGATTGGGTCCACGCATCCATTTTATGTGGGCGGGCCAATTAAGGTCCACCCAGCATGATGCACACCCGGAAGCGCTGAGCGCTCCCTGTGCAATGGGTGGTTTCCCTGAGTCAGGAGTGCACTCTTTTGCGCAAGCACACGAAAGGGCACAAAAATCTCCGAGGCACCCATTAGTTTTAAGTTTTAACAGTTCAATAAAGTGTTGAAAAAAATTTTTATGGCATGCCCCCCTATGTGAAACTTTGGGACACGTGCATTAATTTCAATAAAAATTTTTGAGAAAATTTAAAATCATTCATGAAACCTCATCCCGCCCGTGCTTGAGGCTCCATGAAAAGTACGAAGGCCGCCTGGGCTCTTCGCCTGCACGGTAACCTTAAGGTTGGACTGGCAGCTCCGTTAATTATTTTAATTGTTAGTTAAATTACTATAAAGGCCTTTGACAGCTCGGCGAGCACGCAGCCGAGTCGGCTGCCTGCCTGCTGAACTGAAAATCTAAATGATGCATGGTGACGACGGGATGCATGCCCGATGTCACCCCACGTCGTGTTATGCCTCAGCGAGCGGGTCCTGTCCCCGCTCGCCAAGCCAAAGGTTCCCCCTATGGTGCCAAAAGCCAAGAAGACTGCAGCCTCCTGATTCAGTGACACATTCCTGAGATGCTTTCTGGGCACCATGGAGGCCCACCACGATGTCCTCTTCCCCCTACTCTGGCTACAAGAGGCCCATCAGTCTCACCACTCCAGTATGGGAGGCGGTAGCAGAGGCGGTCAGTGCCAATTCTGCACACAGGTCGTCCATTCAGTGTAGAAAGAGGATGAATGATCTCATCCATGCTGCCAGGGTAAAGCAACATCTCATTACTCTAAACTCACACTCACAAGCCCATCACACATTCACTGGCAACTCACTCACTGCCAGCTCAAGGGACATCACCACTCACTTTCTCACACACACCCTCTCCATCTGGCCTCATCTCTTCTGGAGACGGCCTCCTCAGCCCTTACTATCTAGAGACTACTTGCACAGATCAACATGTGCCCTCACACACACACCCTGGGATACCCCCCTTCCCCAGTACAGCCCTCGTCCTGCAGCCTCTTCCCTTCCCTGAGGGCACTTCTCCCCCTTCCCCAAGCAAACCCTAGTCCTGCAGCTGTTGAAAAGCCACTGCCGCCTTACGGCTGGTCTGGAAGGTGGAGACCTGCCTGTGAGCCCCCCTAGAAGTGATGTGGTGAAGCCTGGCGCTGGTGACTGCGAGTGCTGCCCAAAGCAAGATAGGAAAACAAGCCTCGAAGTCCCGAGTGAAGTGCAGCTCGCCAGGTGCATGTCACTTACATACAGTTAGGAAACATGTCGGCGTGATTCCCAGATGATCCAGCATGGGGGGGATGATTCTGGCAAACAGGGCTTATAAGGAGATGCTAAAGTGTTGAAATTAGGTTCTCGACATGCAGCGATGGTAAATGTGGCCCACCGTTGCTGGGTGAAGCAGATGATCGCAAACTGGTTTCACGACAGCGTAAAATCGATTTTTGGCCTTCTTGCTATATTGTCCCTCCCCTGCCCACCATGACGCCCGATGCTAACGGGACCAAACGATTTTGCCCTTTATGTAACCACCCTCAACAACAAGTTGTATTTATATAGCACCTTTAATGTCATAAAACATCTCAAGGTGCTTCACAAGACCATAATCAAATGTTTGACACTGAACCACAAACTGAGATATTAGGACAGATGATCAAAAGCTTGGTCAAAGAAGTAGATTATAAGGAGCATCTTAAAGGGAGAGAGAGAGATAGAAAGAATTAATGAGGGAATTCTAGAGCTTAGGATGGAGGCAGTTGAAGGGCATGGCCGTCAATGGTAGAGCAATTAAAATCAAGGATGCACAAAAGGTCAGAATTGGAGGTGTGCAGATGTCTTGGAAGGTTAAAGGACTGGGGAAGGTTACAGGACTGGGGAAGGTTACAGAGATGGGGAGGGATGAGGCCAAGGAGAAGCTGAAAACAAGAATTAAAATGGTTATTTTCCTTAGAACAAAGAAGGCTGAGAGGTGACTTGATTGAGGTGTACAAAATTATGGCCAGAATTTGGGGGCAGGGCCCACTTGCCAACGGGAAAATGACGTCGGGAGGAACCGAATGTCATCCCGGTTCCTTTAAATTTTTAGGAAGGCGAGCAGACAGTGAAATCAGCTGTCCGCCCGCTGACCTGTCAATGGCCAATTAAGGCCATTTTTAAAAAGTTTAATAAAGTTTATGTCATTTTTATTAACATGTCCCCATCTCGTGTGACATTGTCACTTGAGGGGGACATGTTAATAATATTTTATTTTTCTATTTTTAACTTTCCTGCACTGTCACTAATCTCCCTGAGGCAGCATTTTGTCTCAGGGAGCAGTGCGCTCTTTTGTACACATGCGCGAAAGAGTGCACATTGACAGCTGGGGATTCCCTTCCCCCCGCCCCCGCACAGGAAGCACTATCGGGGAGGCCGCTGGGTGGGCCGTTTCAGCGGCGGGGTCAGCTGTCTGCCCGCCACCGAGCCAGTGGGACCCGCATGCCCACCAAGGGCAAAATTCTGCCCTATGAGGGGAATAAATAGACAGGATAAAATTGTTTCCCTTGGTGGAGAATTCTAGAACCAGGGGACATAGATTCAAGATAAGTGGCAGAAGGTGTAGGAGGGAACATGAGGAAGAACTTTTTTACGCAGAGGGTGGTGGGTGTCTGCAATTCGCTGCCCAAGAGGCAGAAACTCTAAACTTTTTTAATAAGTACCTGGATCTGCACCTTAAGTGCCGTAAGCTGCAGGGCTATGGGCCGGGTGCAGGAAGGTGGGATTAGAAAGGGAACCTGGGTGTTCTTGGGCTGACATGGACAAGATGGGCCAAATGGCCTCCTTCTGCTCTGTAACTCTTCTATGGTTCTAAATGAAGGCCTTGCTAGATTGGGAGTTAAAGTATGCCAGCGAATCCTGTATCATGGGTGTAACTGACATGCAAGGAACCCCAGTTGGAGCACTGATCGGCTGGTACTCTGCTGGCGAACGGTTTTGATATGTACTGGGGCAGTTACATGCTCATTTCTTCCAGAGCTTTCCAATTTGTTCCTCATTTCATCAGTTCACATTTGAAGGAAAGAGACTTTTGTTGTTACCTCTAAGCTGCACTTGTGCACAGCTGCCCAATATTTGGGAATATATCGGGAACAAATAGGCCATGCACAAACAATGTTTGCTTTAAGATGTGCACGTAGGTGGCTCTGCCACAATCTTAAAGGAACCACACTGTGCAACAAGCCAGCCGTGCTCAGCAAACAGGAGGTAGAGGGAACATTGTTATCGGGAGGATGCTGAATGTTCCTCAGTAATTTACTAAATTTCCAATCTGAATCAGACAACCAAGATAACTAAGAGCTCAGTCTACAAGACAGCTGGCTAGACTTAATTTTAAGGAATTAACTGGGGCAGGGGTATCAATGGGAGAGCATTTTGATGATAGTGATCATAATTCAGTTAAATGTAGTGTAATTATGGAGAAAGGTCAAAGACAGACCAAGAGTAAAAGTTTTAAATTGGGGAAAGGCCAAATGTTCTAAAGTTGCAAAGTGATTTGGCAACACGTATGAGAATACAAATTAGGAGCAGCCTACTCTGCCATCTAATAAGATCATGGCTGGTCTGATTGTAATCTCAACTCTACCTACCCCATATAACCTTTCACGCCCTTGCATATCAAGAATCTATCTAGCTCTGCCTTAAAAATATTCAAAGACTCTGCTTCCACCGCCTTTTGAGGAAGAGAATTCCAAAGATTCATGACCCTCTGAGAAAAATATTTCTCCTCATCTCTGTCTTAAATGGACAACCCCTTATTTTTAAACAGCGACCCCTAGTTCTAGATTCTCCCACAAGAGGAAACACCCTTTTCACAACAATGTTGTCAAGACTCCTCAGAATCTTATATGTTTCAATCAAGTCACCTCTTACTCTTCTAAACTCCAGCAGATACAAGCCTTGCCTGTCCAGTCTTCCCTTATAAGACGACCTGCCATTCCAGGTATTAATCTTGCAAACCTTCTTTGAACTGCTTCCAATGCATTTACATCCTTCCTTAAAAAAGGAGACCAATACTGTACACAGTACTCCAGATGCAGTCTCACCAATGCCCAATGTAAGCATAACCTCCCTACTTTTGTATTTAATTCTCCTTGCAAGAAACAATCACCTTCTATTAGCTTTCCTAATTACTTGCTGTATCTGCATACTAACCTTTTGCAATTTATGCATTAGGACACCTAGATCCCTCTGCATCTCAGAGCTCTGCAATCTCTCACCATTTAGATAATGTGCTTCTTTTTAGTTTTCCTGCCAAAAGGACAATTTCACATTTTCCCACATTATACTTCATTTGCCAGATCTTTGCCCACTCACTTAGCTTATCTATATCACTTTGTAGCCTCCTTATGTTCTCTTCACGTCTTACTTTCCTACCTCTCTTTGTGTCATCCGCAAATTTAGCAACCATATCATTGGTCCCTTCATCCAAGTCATTTATATAAATTGTAAAAAGCTGAGGCCCCAGCAATGTACATCTTGCCAACCAGAAAAAGACCCATTTATGCCTACTCTCTGTTTCCTGTTAGCTAGCCAACCTATCATGCCAATATGTTGCCCCCTACACCATGAGCTTTTATTTTTCACAACAACTTTTGATGTGGCACCTTATCAAATGTCTCCTGGAAATCTGAGTACAGTGTACCTACTGGTTCCACTTTATCCAGAGCATGTGTTACTTCTTCAAAGAATGTCAATAAATTGGTTAAATATGATTTCCTTCTCTCAAAACCATGTTAACTCCACCTGATTATCTTGAATTTTTCCAAGTGCCCTGCTGTAACGTTTTTGATAATAACTTCTAACATTTTCCCTATGACAGATGTTAAACTAACTGACCTGTAGTTTCCTGCTTTCTGTCTCCCCCTCTTTTTGAATAAAGGAGTTGAATTCACTATTTTTCAATCTAATGGAACTTTCCCTAAATCTAGATAACTGTGGAAAATTAAAACCAACGCATCAACAATCCCTTCGGTCACTTCTTTTAAGACCCTAGGATGAAATCCATCAGGACCCGGAGACTCGTCAGCCCATAGCTCCAACAATTTTCTCAGGACCACTTCCCCGGAGACTGTCATTTTCTTGAGTTCCCCGCTCCCTTTCCTGATTTACAGCTATTTCTAGGATGTTACCTCTATAGCGAAGATCAATGCAAAATACCCGTTCAATTCATCTGCCATCTTCTTATTTTCCATTATTAATTCCCTAGTCTCACCATCTATAGGACCAGTGCTCACTTTGTTAACTCTACTTTTTAAAATATCAGTAGAAACTCTTTATGTTTCTAGCTAGCTTCCCCTCATACTCTACTTTTTCCTTCCTTGTCTATCTTTTGGTCATTCTTTGCTGTTTTTTGTATTCTGTCCAATCTTCTGACCTACCACCCACCTTTGTGCAATTACATGTTTTTTTATTTAAATTTAATACTATCTTTAACTTTTTTAGTTAACTGCACATGGTGGGCCCTCCCCTTAGAATTTTTCTTTCTCGTTGGAGTGTATTTATTCTGTGTATTCTGAAACATCCTCTTAAATGTCTGCCACTGTATCCCTATAGACCGCACCCTTAACTTAATTTGCCAGTTCACTTTAGTTAGCTCTGCTTTCATGCCTTCATAATTGCCCTTATTTAAGTTTAAAATACTAGTCTTAGTATTCCTCTCAAAATGAATGTAAAACTCACTAAAAAGTGAACTGGAAACAGCTATTTGAAGTTAAATTAGTGTCAGAGCAGTGAGAGGCATTCAGGAAGAACAAATATGTTCCCACAACAAAAAAGGGTGGGACTCCCAAATCTAGAGCCCCTGGATCAAATGAGTATACAGCATAGATTTCCCTTTTTTTGCCTTACCCTATGTCAAATACTGAGAGCTTAATACAGCAAAAAGCCTTGAGGAGTATAGAAAGTGCCTGGGTAAAATTAAAAGGAAATTAGAAAAGCAAAGAGAGGGCATTAAAAGGCATTGGCAAGTAGAATCAAGGAAAACCCAAAGATATCTTATAAATACACAAAGAGCAAGAGGATAACTAAAGAAAGAGTCAGGCTCAGTAGAGACCAAAACAGTGGCCTGTGCGTAAAGGCATAGCTCTTACCAGTAATAATTTTTACACCAAACAAGGGGATGATGTAGACCTTGTAGTTAAGGAGGAGGAATGTGAAATATTGGATGGGGTAAACAGATTGAGCGAGGAAATATTAAGGTGTTTAGCATCTTTGAAAGTAGATAAATCAGCAGGCCCAGATGAAATATATCCCAGGCTGCTAAGTGAAGCAAAAAAAGAAATAGCATAAGCTTTAACCATCATTTTCCAATCCTTTCTGGCTACAAGCATGGCACAGAAGGACTGCTAACTTTGTACCATTGTTTAAGAAAAAAGAAAGGGACAGACCAAGTAATTTCAGCCAATGATGGGTAAATTATTGGAGATAATTCTGAGGGACAGCATTAAATATCATTTAGAATGGTAAAGTTAAATCAAGGACAGTCAGCGTGGGTTTGTTAAAAGTTTTCTATGGCTAACTTGATTGAATATTTTGAGGAAATAATAAGAAGGGTCAATGAGGGCAGTATTTTTGATGCCATTTATATGGATTTTAGCAAGGCTTTTGACAAGGTCCCACATAACAGACTGGTCAGAAAAGTAAAAGCCCATGAGATCTAAGGGAAAGTTAAATCCAAAATTAGCTCAGTGGGAGGAAGAAAAGGGTAATGGGTTGGCAGATATTTTTGTGAATTGAAGACTGTCCTCAATGGGGTTCTGCAGGGCTCAGTATTAGGTTCCTTACTTTTCGTGGTATTTATCAGCAATTTAGACTTAAATGCAAAGGTCATGATTAAAAAATTTACAGATAATTTAAAAATAGGCCTTGTGGTTCATATTGAGGAAGAAAGTTGCAGGAAGATATCAATGGACTGTTCCAGTGGACAGAAAAGTGGCAAATGGAATTCAATCTGGAGAAGTGTGAGGTAATGCATTTGGAGAGGGCAAGTGAATACACAATAAATGGTAACAGCAAAATACTGCTGATGCCGGAAATCTGAAATAAAAATAGAAAATGCTGTAAAAACTCAGCAGGTCCGGCAGCATCTGTGGAGAGAGAAACAAGAGTTAATGTTTTGAGTCCGTATGACTCTTCAGAGCTAAGGCTTTAGCTCTGATGAAGTCACATGGACTCAAAACGTTAACACAATAAATAGGATACTGAGAAATGCAGAGGGACCTGGAATTGCATGCCCAAAGATCCCTTAAGTAAAAGAACAAGTAGGTAAGGTTGTTAGAAGACGTTCTTTTTAAATCATTCACAGGATGTGGCAAGGCCAGCATTGTCCATCCCTACCTGCCCTTGAGCAGGTGAGCCATCTTCTTGAATACAACTGAGTGGTTTGCTAGGTCATTTCAGAGAGCAGTTAAGAGTCAACCATATTTCTGTGAATCTGAAGCCACATAAATGCCAGACTGTAAGGATGGCAGATTTCATTCCCTAAAGGACATCAGTGAACCAGTTAGGTTTTTATGACTATTCAGTAGCTTCAGGGTCAGCATTACTGATGCCAATTTTTTAATCCAAATTTTATTTAATTAATTGAATTTAAATTCCCCAGCTGCTGTGGTGCAATTTGAAGTGATGTCTCCAGATTATTAGCCCAGGCCTCTGGATCACTAGTCCAGTAACATACCCACTCTACCACCATACCCCCATTGTGGTATACTTTCCTTTATTAGCCGAGGCACAGAATACATGAGCAGAGAGGTTGTGCTAGAGGGTGCATTAAGCCCTGGTCACTGCATTACAAGAAGGATGTGATTGAACTATATAGTGTATGAGGAGATTAACAAGGATGTTGTCAGATTAGAGAATGTTAGCCAAGAGGATAGATTGGACACGCTGGGATTCTTTGAAAGAGGAAGCTCAGGAAAGATTCAACTGAGGTATATAAAATTATGTGAACCTTGGAGTGGATAGGGAGGATCACATATGAATGCACAGGATGTATGGCACCAAAACAGGCCATTTGGCCCAACCTGTCCATGCCAGCATTTTTGCTCCACTTGAATCTCTTCCTGTCTTTCCTCATCTAAATCTATCATTGTAACCCTGTATTTCCTTTCCCCTCATATGCTTGTCTAGTTTCCTCTTACATTTATCTATATTATTCGCTTCAACCACTTACTGTGGTAGAGAGTTCCACATTCTTACCACTCTCTGGATAAAGAAGTGTCTTCTGATTTCCCTATTATATATATTTCCCTTAGCAGAGAGGTCAATAACAAGGAGACATAGATTTAAAGTAATTAGTAAAAGAATGAGAGTGGAGGAGAATTTGGTTGAGGCAATTTGGAACTCACTACCTGGCAGGACCTCTCATAATACTTAAAAAGTACTTGGAAATGCACTTGGTGTGGTGAAATCTAAAAGCTATGGACCAACAGCTGGAAATTTGGATTAGATGAGATAACTCTTTTTCGGCTGGCACAGACACACTGGATTGAATAGCCTCCTGTGCCATGGCATACAAGGCTATGGGCCTAGTGCTGGAAAATGGAATAAGAATAGTTAGGTACCTGTTTGACCGGCACAGACTCAATGAGTTGAAGGGCCTTTTTCTGTGCTGTAGACCTCTATGACTCTATAAATGTGTATGATTCTATAGGACTCTCAGAAGGAAGGGAGAGTTCCAACCAGGAGCTAGATTAACATGCTGTTGGCAGTATGGGATGGTCAAATTTTCTTTGTTGCTATAGCACCTCATGGACTGCAGTGGTTCAAGAAGGTGGCTCACCACCACCTTCTCAAGGGCAATTAGGGATGAGCAACAAATGCTGGCCTAGCCAGCGATGCCCTTGTTCTGTGAAAGGAAAAAGAAATTCCTTCTGTACCCCATGTACAATCTACCCTATCATGGCCTCCACCCATTGAATTTCATGAGGAAATGCTGTGTATAAATGAGCCCTGATTTCCAAAGTTAATCAAATAAAGCTGTGGAATATTCAACCATCTGTACCTCTGTTATTAACCCTCGACTGTTCTTCACACCTCTTTACCAAGTGCTTCAGCCTTAGCTTTTGCTGGGCTTCCCCATCATTGAGAATCGGGATATCGTGAAACCTCCTCCTCCCGGTTAGTTGTTAACTCATCCACCACAATTTACGACTGGATGCGGCAGGACTGCAGAGCTTTAACCAGAGCTCTATCTATCACTTGCTACTTCTGCTGTTTGGCATACAAGTAGTCCTGTGTTGTACCTTCACCAGGTTGACACCTCATTTTTAGGTATGCTAAATGGGACAGATTTACAACAGATCTAGCAACTCAAAATTGAGCATCCATGAGGCATTGTGGGCCATCAGCAGTAGCAGAATTGTATTCAAACACAATCTGTAACCTTATGGCCCAGCATGTCCCTCATTTCACCATCACCCTTGGAATGGTTCCCTGCATTCTTGATTGAACAATGGTTGATCCCCAGGCCTGATGATGATGGTGGAGTGAGGGATATGCTGGGCCATGAGGTCTCACATTGTGGTTGAATACAATTCTGCTACTGCTGATGTCCCACAATGCCTCATGGATGCCCAATTTCACTTTGCTAGATCTGTTCTAAATCTATCCCATTTAGCACTTGGCAGCGCCACATAACAATGAATCAGTACTCCTCTGTGTTGAACACCAATTGGAAGAAACACTGAGGGTGGCAAGTGCACAGAATGCACTCTGGGTGCAGGACATCAATCTCCATTACCAAGAATGGCGCAATAGCACCACTACTGACTGAGCTGGCAGAGTCCTGATCGATTGGGCCTGCGGTAGGTGATGAGTGTTTCGTATGTTGGTCGCATGGTCATCTTATCTTGAGTAACTCTGTTCTGACTCATGAGGGTTACTTCAAACTGCTTTATTTACATTATATGCACTATGAGCTACTAGTTAGGCACAGATTATTCCATCTGCTCTGCAGAGTCTCTAGTACATGACCTGATCTCACCATTACATCATAATATACATCACTAACTCATTACCATAACTATTAACCTATTATATTACAATGAGGAAACCAACAAAAGGGAAAAACCTACTTAACTTCATCCTCACAACAAGATGGAGGCATCCTCAGTGTGAAGACGGGACTCCATCTCCACAAGGACTGCGGTGGTCACTCCTACCAATACTGTTGGACAGATAAATCTGTGACAGATAAATCGGTGAGGACAAGGTTAAGTACGTTTTTCCCTCTTTTTGGTTTCCTCTCACAACTTGCTGCAGGCCCAGTCTAACAGCTCAGTCAGTAGTGATGCTACCAAGCCACTCTTGGTGATGGATGTTAAAGTCCCCCACCCAGAGTATATTTTGTGCCCTTGCCATCCTCAGTGCTTCTTCCAATTGGTGTTCAATATGAAGGAGTACTGATTCATCAGCTCAGGGAGGGTGGTAGGTGATATTCAGCAGGAGGTTTCCTTTTCCATGTTTGATCTGATGCCATGAGAAGTCATGGGTTCCAGAGTTGATACTGAGGACTCCCAGGGAAACTCCCTCCCGACTGTATACCACTGTGCCGCCACCTCTGCTGGGAGTGTCCTGCCAGTGGGATAGAGCATACCCAGGAATGGTGATGGTGATGTCTGGGACGTTGTCTGCAAGGAATGATCCCATGAGCATGACGATGTCAGGCTGTTGCTTGACTAGTCTGTGGAACGGCTCGCCCAATTTTGGCACAGATGTTAGATGTTTGCAATGTCGACAGGGCTGGGTTTGCCTTGCTGTTTCCAGTGCCAAGTGATCAGTCCAGTTTCATTCCTTTTTGATCTTTGTAATGATTTAATACAACTGAGTGTCTTGCTAGGCCGTTTCAGAGGGCATTAAGAGTCAAGCACATTGCTGTGGATCTGGAGTCACATGTAGGCCAGACCAGATAAGGACGGCAGATTTACTCCCCTAAAGGACATTAGTGAACCTGATAAGTTTTTTTTTATCAAGAATCAACGATAGTTTGGTCAGAATCATATTCTCTTTCATATAGAAGAATGAGGGGAGATTTAACTGAGGTGTTTTAGATTCAATAGGATATATAAAGGGAATCTATTCCCAAAACAGGGACACAATTTCAAAATGAGGGCCAGGGCATTTGGGGAGTGAAATCAGGAAACACTTGTTCACATGAAAGATAGTGTAAATCTGGAACTTTCTCCCTCAAGGATGCTGGGACTAATTGGAGTTTTCAAAACTGAGACAGACAGGTTTTTGCTCAGGTAGAGTCATCAAGCGACTTGTAGCAAAGGAACAAATGGAGCTGGGGTGTAGATCAGCCATGGTCTGATTGAATGGCCGAACAGGCTCGGGGGGGCTGAATTGTCTCATCCTGTTCCTAGTAGATCAGAAATAGTGATAAAGCATGGGAGAAATTGGTGGTTATAAGATGTTAAAATGTTTGGCTCTGGAGTTGGTTAGTCGCAACTGGGACTTGTTCAGTTACAAGGGGAAAGTTACAAAAGGTCAAGCTGCTGGAATAAAATGGATGTACTAGCACATCAAACCTTGTAATGTGTCAAGTTGAAAAATAACACTCTGTATTTTCAATAAGATTTCGAAAGGGCATCTTTACCAAAGTGACAACAGCTCTCAGCCTGGACAAAGGTCACTTACTGTCCCATTACAGTCAATTTGTACTCATTTCCCACTGAGTAGTGGGTGCAGCACAGAGTGAAGTACATTCGCAGACACTGGCAGTCACTGGCTCTACAGAATCAATGCACCTGGCTACAGAGTCACCAGGGATTGTAGTCCATGAGCCAGGCAAGATTGGGGGAGTGCTGCACTGTGGGAGGGGCAGTACTGAAGGAGTGCTGCACTGTGGGATGGGCAGTACTGAAGGAGCGCTGCATTGTAGGAGGGGCAGTGCTTAATCCAGATCCAGACTTGAGTGGCAGGAAGCAGAGTGTGATGGTCGAGAGATGTTTTCGGGACTGGATGCCTGTGTCCAGTGGGGTTCCACAGGGATCGGTGTTGGGTCCCGTGCTTTTTGTGGCGTATATAAACGATTTAGGCTTGAATGTAGGAGAGCTGGTCAATAAGTTAGCAGATAACATGAAAATTGGTGGGGTGGTAAATAGTGAGGAGGATAACCTTAGATTACAGGAGGATATGGACAGGCTGATCAGTGGCAAATGGAATTTAATCCGGATAAGTGTGAGGTGGTGCACTTGGGCAGGACAAACAAGGCATGGGAATACACGATGAATGGTAGGACCCTGGGAAGTACCGAGAATCAGAGGGATCTTATGTACATGTCCACCCGTCCCTTAAGGTAGTGGAACAGGTAGATAAGGTGGTTAAGAAGGCATATAGGATACTTGCCTTTATTAGTCGAAGCATAGAATATAAGAACAGGAAGGTTATGCTGGAATGGTTTAAAACGCTGGTTAGGCCACAGCTAGAGTATTGCGTGCGGTTCTGGAATCCGCATTATAGGGAGGATGTGATTGCACTAGAGAGAGTGCAGAGGAGATTTACCAGGATGTTGCCTGGGCTGGAGAGTTTTAGTTATGAGGAGAGATTGGAGAGACTGGAGTTATTTTCCCTAGAGCAGAGATTGAGGGTGGACATGATTGAGGTGTATAAAATTATGAGGGGCACAGATAGGGTTGACAGGAAGGAACTTTTCCCCTTGGTGGAGGGATCAGTAACCAGGGGGTATAGATTTAAGATAAGAGGCAGGAGGTTTAGAGGGGATGTGAGGAAGAAGTTTCTCACCCAGAGGGTGGTGGGAATCTGGAACTCACTGCCTGAAAGGATGGTAGTGGCAGAAACCCTCATAACCTTTAAGAAGTATTTGAATGTGCACATGCGATGCCATGGCATACAAGGCTATGGGCCTAGAGCTGGAAAATGGGATTAGAATAATTAGGTACTTGTTTGACAGGCACAGACTCGATGGGCCAAAGGGCCTTTTTCTGTGCTGTAGACCTCCATGAGTCTGACTCTGAGCACTGCCAAGGTCCAGAGATGGGGTTGCATAAGGTGAAAAACACCAGGGTCCATGCTCTAGGGGGGGCCAAGGTTCGATCAAAAATGGCCTACACATTCAATAGCAAAGATGGTTAAAGAGATAAACAGAAAATCCCATTGAGAGATGGTCACCTGTTGGGCAGCAAGCGGGCAGTGATTGGCGGTGAAGGAGTCACGTGTTAGGCAGCTTATGGGTGTCAGTTAACAGTTAGTGGCGAGGGGGTCATGGGTTTGGCAGTGGGTGCGCAGTGATGGGGATCATGTCTCGTGGGATTGTGGTCAGTGATTGGTGGTGATGGCGTCAAATATAGAGCACCTCACAGGTGGCGATTCACAGTTGGTGAGGGTCACATGTTGAGTGGGATGAGACGCCGGGAGCTGCAGGGTTTGAGGGATGGGAGGTGGCCGCAGGCTGGTGAAGAGCTATGAAGGGGACAGCGGAAGACCAAGTAGGAATCAGATTGGGTAATATTAGTCACCCCAAACATTACCGAGCTGCTTTCCCAGTTCAGCCGGTCCTGGGCAGGGCTGGCAGGGTTTTCTGTCCTGCAAAGGGCCCAGGTGGTGTTAAAAGTGGGAGAGGATTAATGAAGCTACTCTAGCTTCAAACCCCCTCTCCCTCTACGACAAGAGCATCTCCTGGTTAAAGCTGGCCTTCAGCACTACCTAGGCAGAGGTGCTTCTAAACCAAAGAACCATTTCCCTCTCTTGCTGCTTCTACTGGGTGTTATGTTATGTGCTTGCATGCCATTGTAATGTAATGGTGCTTGACAGAGCAAGGGTTTACGTGGGACTGGAGAATGGCACCACCCACGGTATGATGTATAGAGTCACATGGTAATGGACTCGGAGTGAAAAGTCTAGAAACAACACTATATAAGTAAGCAGCCTACCTGCATGGAGCAGCACCATGCATCACCATGTAACCTAGGATCTGTGAATAGTTAAAGACTACCAATAAACAGTTCATGTTTAAACATACACATCTCAAGATCTCCTCATTGAGACATCTAAAGAACCCATAATATAATATACAGTGGCAGCAAACAGCACCATAATACAACATGGTTGGCAGCAGCAGGATAATCATACAACATGGTGATCAACAGTGATAAACGATGAATCCAGAACAGTATCCCAAGGTATGAGAAACTGAAGCCGGACCTAGAGGAACGTGCACCTCAGAAGAAAAATTGCAAAACCCCTGTGCGATGCAGAGCTAGAAAACTGCTTAGATCACAAGACAGATGAGCAAAAAATAAAACTTGACCACCAAGTGATGCTGAGTTAAGACATTTAGGTCACAGGACAGGTGAGCAACACTACAAAAAACTGCAAGATCCTGAGAAACATCAGGTCAAAGAACTTGGGCGGTTACAAGGTGGTGAGAAATAATTAGAGTAAAGAAGCTGTACTTACACTATAGAATAGGTGGCAGTCCCAAGGCCCTGTAGATATAGAGAAGCTAGAGCACAGCTGCAACTGAAAATAAAGCTTAAAAAAAGAAGGTCCAGGATCGCTGGTAGCCCTCCAAAACCAGAAAAACACAGGAAACTCAAGAGTGAAACTGGCAAGCTACAGGGACGACCCAAATGGAAAAAACGGTTACTGTCTTAAAGCAGCAACACATTTAAAGCAGTAACTACAAGAAGAAGAAAGGGCTATAGACAGCAAATTAGAAGAGTCTGATGCATTTGTACCATGGAAAGGGCTAAACCAGACCCAAGAGTGGGAATCTTGGAGAAAACAATTTTTAGCATACAAAAGAAATGCAAAATTAAAGCAAGAGTCATGAAAAGTACAAGTTGATAAGTTTTTATTCATTTGCTAGTGAAGCACTGTACAGACAATGTATAAATCAATACTCAACATTTGATGAGATGTTAAAAGGCTTTCACAGATATTTTAGACTCCAAGTTGTGGAGAGTGCAGACCATAGAAGAAAATATAGCACATCCCCCAACAAAGCAGCAAGAGATTGCAGAGAGGGGGCAACCCCGCTAAGGGCAACAGGAGACCCCAGAGAGAGGGAAACTCTGCCAAGAACAATAAAAGACCCCAGAGGGAGGGCAACAGAAGACCCCAGAGCATGAGGTAACTCAAAAGAAGCAATTCATGCAAAATGTAAGTGAAGCTGTTCTACAGGAAAATGTTCACATCAGAGCCAAACCGGAAGATCTGAAGTGCAAGATTCAAGCTGAGTATATACCTTTGAAAACACACGATAAACTGAAGTCTTCAATGAACCAAGCTGTTCGAGATCTGAAGAAACAAATCTGAGACCACACAAAGGTATCAGGAGGAAATAATGACCTTCAATTCCACTGTTGACAAATTAAAGCAGGTATTGGGGAAACACAACCAGATGTACAGTCAGGCAAAACAGCAGGCAGAAAAGGCATGCAAAGAAGTTGTGACCCTGAAACACTCCTTGAAAAATCAGTATATAGCCATGGTAAAACATGAGGAGCTAAAAAGGACATTTTCAGAAAAAGCATTGGAACTACCAGTGGCAACAAAATGATGCACTGAAGTCCAGAGTGAGTTGGCAAGAGGTCAACAAGAAAATAAGCAAAGGAATAATTACTGCAAAAGGAATGCGTAACCATTCAGCAACATGAAGAAATGAAGACTGTCTTAAACAGCAAAATTAAAACACAACAGAAAAAATTTGAGGAGACTCTGTTGAATTACAGGAAAGCTCAAGATGAAGCAAGCAAGCTTCCCAAAGGAAAGGAAAGCTTGTATAAAGACTTTCTGAAGCTACAAGAATCCCTTAGGTCAAAGATTATTCTTCTGAAAATTATGAGGTGAAGCAAAATGAATTTAAAGTCACTCTGAACAAACTGTACAACCAGTTGGCAGAGAAGACTCAGCAATGTTCCATTTTCCAGGAGGAAGACGAAAACTACAAGAAACAGACCGAAGAGCTAAAGAAGCAGTTGAATGGGAACAGAGAGGCATTGAAAGGAAAATCTATAGAACTTTCCAAACTGTAAGTGGATATTGAAGCCATGAGTAGCACAATTACAGAACTAAAACAAGTTGAGACTTCGCCAGAGATAGACCCGGCCAACAGTCAAAGTAGCACAGTTACAGACGGTAAAAGAAAAGACAGAAATGAGCTTGGAAAATGTAAATCCAACTTTAAGGTGCAAGGCACTAGAAGAATAAAAAGCTGAGCTGAATGAAAAAAATCATAAGCTTGCAAAACAATTTGAAAGTAAAACAGCAAACAAATGTTTGGCTGAAATTGTGAAAGTTTCATTCGTGAAGAGTATACATCCAGCAAGAACATGAACACACCACGGATAAAGAATATTCAAGACCATTCTAGGAACGAACGGAGTGCACATTTCATTTGGAAGGTGTGGGACAAACCCGCAGTGTACGTAAAAAGCAAACGAGTTGTTAATAAAGAGTAACGCCACTAAAAAGATTGCAAAAAGTGAATCACATAGAGAGATAATCAAGTACCAGAAGCACAGAGTACTATCACCATCCCTCCAAATGTGACATGCCAAGATGTGGAAGAACTGTCAAACCTCAAGGCTATCTGAATTTATAAAGTCAGAGACTTGAGATGGAGAGCAGGGACAGCAAGTAAAGATTGTATTGTAATAATCCGTTGCAGGGGAGGAAAGTGTTTTCTTTAGGGAAGATGGGGGGATGTTGTGTTATGTGCCTGTATGCCGTTATAATGTAAAGGTGCTTGGCAGAGCAAGGGCTAATGTGGAACTGGAGAACGGCACCACCCGTGGTATGATGCATAGAGTCACGTGGTAATAGACGCTGAAGGAACAGTCTAGAAACAACAGTCTAAGTAAGCAGCCTACCTGCATGGAGCAGCACCATGCATCACTGTAACCTGAGACCTGTGAATAGTTAAAGACTACCAATAAACAGTTCACATTTAAACATACATGTCTCAAGATCTCCTCCTCATTGAGGCATCTAAAGAATCCATAATACAATATACAGTGGCAGCAAGCAGCACCATAATACAACATTGAAGATTAAAGACCCCATGGCCCCTTGTTGAAGAACATTTCCCTTGTGTAATAATTAACAAGACTCTCCTCATTCCTTCGTCTTACCTTCACTCACCCTTAATAATTAAAGGGTTGGGAGGTGGGTTATAAGGTACCTGGAAACAGGAGAAGCACCAGGGCCCTGAGCACTGCATTGTGGGAGGAGCATTACAGAGGGAGTGCAGCACTGTCAGAGGGGCACTGTGGGAGGAGCAGTACAGACGGAGTGCAGCATTCAGATGAGCAGTGCTGAGGAAATACTGCACTGTCAGACATGCGGTCTTTCAGATGAGACATTAAATCAAGGCACTGACTGTTTTATCAGGTGGATGTAAAGAATTCCAGGACACTATCAAGCTGTGTCATTCTCCTCAGCATCCTGGCCAATATTTATCCCATAGCCAACATCACTAAAACAGATTATCTGTTGATTGTCACGCTGTGGTTTGTAGGATCTTGCTATCCACTAATTGGCTGCAACATTACAACAGTGACTAAACTTCAAGTAGTTTTTAATTTATAGTAAAGCACTTTGGATTATCCTGAGGTGTTGTAAGGTGCTATATAAATGCAATCATTTCTTTCTCACAATACAAGAGTGCTCAATTTATATTTTAACTACCTGGTTATTCTCGTTCCCCAGTCTGAAGCTCAATAGGTTTCTGCCCTTTGTGAAGGTTGTTATCAGGACAAGAAGGGACCAAAATGTTCCAATATAATCCTGACAGCAACAGATCCTAAGGAATAGTTCACCCTGAAAACTGATTGACAAGTTTACCCAGCACCCAATCCAGGGGATGCCGAGTAAGCTGGCACCGGGACGGGGGGAAGGGACATGACCTTGGTCGTGACCTGCTCCATTAAGAATAATTGATAGAAAGCTAATATGTCATGACTGCCTATGCCTGTGACACCAGAGAAAGATAACACATTGACCTGTGAGCAGCGAGTGTTTGTGTTCTGTAATGTGAATTGATGACCCATTACATTCCTCAGTATTAACCACCATCTGCTCCTCATCTGTGTGCACATGTCCCTTGTGGGTTTTAGCCTTTTCGCTCGGAGCAGATCTCATGAAAGTATTTGGAACGTTATTAAAACCGTCAGCAAAGTTGTTCATAATTTTGTGAAGAGGGTGTCCATCAGTTTAACAATAGAAAGCAAACATTACAGATGTAAATCTCCCTCTACACTGTCCCATCAAACACTCTCAGGACAGGTTAGATACAGAGTAAATCTCCCTCTACACTGTCCCATCAAACACTCCCATGGCAGGTTAGATACAGAGCTAAACTCCTTTTACACTGTCCCATCAAACACTTTTTGGCCAGATACAAGGTAAATCTCCCTCTACACTGTCTCATCAAACACTCACAGGACAGGTTAGATACAGAGTAAATCTCCCTCTACAGCTACCTCGACTACAGCTCCTCACACCCCACTTCCTGTAAGGACTCCATCCCATTCTCTCAGTTCCTTCGCCTCCATCGCATCTGTTCTGATGATGCTACCTTCAAAAACAGTTCCTCTGACATGTCCTCCTTCTTCCTTAACCAAGGTTTTCTACCCACAGTAGTTAACAGGGCCCTCAATTGTGTCCGGCCCATCTCCCGTGCATCCGCCCTCATGTCTTCTCCTCCCTCCCAGAAACATGATAGGGTCCCCCTTGTCCTCACTTATCACCCCACCAGCCTCCACATTCAAAGGATCATCCTCCGCCATTTCCGCCAACTCCAGCATGATGCCACCATCAAACACATCTTCCCTTCACCCCACCCCCGGCGGCATTCCGTAGGGATCGTTCCCTCCGTGACACCCTGGTCCACTCCTCCATCACCCTCTACTCCTCAACCCCCTCCTACGGCACCTCCCCATGCAAACGCAAGATATGCAACACCTGCCCCTTCACTTCCTCTTTCCTCACCATCCAAGGGCCCAAAACACTCCTTTCAAGTGAAGCAGCATTTCATTTGCACTTCCTTCAACTTAGTCTACTGCATTCGTTGCTCCCAAAGCGGTCTCCTCTACATTGGAGAGACCAAACGCAGACTGGGTGACCGCTTTGCAGAACACCTTCGGTCTGTCAGCAAGCATCACCCAGACCTCCCTGTCGCTTGCCATTTTAACACTCCACTCTGCTCTCTTGCTCACATGTCTGTCCTTGGCTTCCTGCATTGTTCTAGTGAAGCTCAACGCAAACTAGAAGAACAGCACCTCATCTTCCGACTAGGCACTTTACAGCCTTCCGGACTGAATATTGAGTTCAACAACTTTAGATCTTGAACTCCCTCCTCCATCCCCACCCCCTTTCCGTTTCTTCCCCCTCCTTTTTGTTTTTTTCCAATAATTTATATAGATTTTTCTTTTCCTACCTATTTCCATTATTTTTAAATCTATACCTTTTATGCCCTTTTAGTCTTATTTCACCCCACCCCCGCTAGAGCTATCTGTACCTTGCTTGTCTTGCTATCCACTGTTAATTAGCACATTCTTTTAGATAATATCACCACCTTCAACACCTTTTTGTTCTGTCTGTGAGATCTTTTGGTTATCTCCTCCTATCACTGCTTGCTTGTCCCAACAATCACCCCACCTCTCTCCCCAGGCCCCCCTTCTCTTCCCTGCCCCCCCCAAACCAGCTTATATTTCATCCGTCTCCTATTTTTAATTCTATTGAAGGGTCATGAGAACTCGAAACGTCAACTGTATTCTTCTCCGCCGATGCTGCCAGACTTGCTGAGTTTTTCCAGGTATTTTTTATTTTTTGTTTTGGATTTCCAACATCCGCAGTTTTTTGTTTTTATCTCCCTCTACACTGTCCCATCAAACATTCTCAAGGCAGGTTAGATACAGAGCTAAACTCCCTCTACACTGTCCCATCAAACACTCCCAGGACAGGTTAGATACAGAGCTAAACTCCCTCAATGCTGTCCCATCAAATACCCCCCGGGCAGGTTAGATATAGAGTAAATCTCTCTCTACACTGTCCCATCAAATACTTTTGAGGCAGGTACATCATGAGATCGATAAAGTTTATTCTGCATTGTCCTATCAAACACTTCCAAAGCACATTCTAAAGGGAGTCCTGCCATTGAGATTCCCATTTTGCAAGCAGGTGTACTACCTGGAATCTGAATGATTCAAGGATTTTTTTTAAATCTGTTGAATTGAAGTACTCAATCCATCATCCACTGTCTTCAACTGTTCTGTATTACCTGGCCTTTTACTTCTGGCTGCAGTGCAATCTCTACAATAATGTGCTGCTGCACATATCTCTGCATGGTATGGACTATCTAACATTCCGCAGGAAATGAATCGTCATTTGCCAAGGACACATTGAGAATTCCCACATCATACCAGAAGTGATAAAGGGCATTCTCGTCTTGACAATTTTCCTGACCTCTGTCAGCAATTACTTCCAATTGTATCTGACACTCATTACATAATGAAGGAGGATAACACACCATAATTTTCAGCATTAGCAGCAAGAACCTGCAGCTGTGATTTCTTATCAACCCAATGAGGAATGAAGTCATGATAATTGGAGATTATCAGCACTTCACCAATGGTGAGCAGGTTAGTAGTGGAAATAATTCACCGCTGTATAAAACCTGACATCAACATAAACTGTTGTCATTATAGCAAACAATTCCACCTGTCTCCATGACGAAACTTCCAAATTAGCTGTTGACTCAAGCGTTGAATATTTCTATCCCACTCTCTCAGTATTCTCTCTCTGCCAATAGATTTTTCACAATCATTTGACAAGATCACGTGTGACCCACAAGTTTGCAACTTTTGGTCGTTCCCTCTTTCTACTTCCACACCCAGTGTACAGTGTGTTCTATGGCCTCCACCATCAACAGTCTCTGCACTTTAGTTCCCCTTGTGTTCTTCATAATGTTTGAATCCTCATCTTATTGTACAGAATGGGCCAGATTTTTCTGGCAAAATAAGGGAGAGACTAATGGTGCTCACAGTTGTGTGCATAATAGCCACAGCAACTCCAGGTGAGGGGCAGAGGCACAATGTAAACGCCAATATCCATTAGTTCGATCCAAGATGGCCAATCCACTGTTAACTTCGTGAGAACAGCATCTCGCAATCAGCACGCATTGAACGGTGTGAACACTGTACTTGAGTGCTAGATACAAACTAAGCATTAACATCATTGAGGAAGCGCTGCGCAGTCAGAGGGGCAGTACTAGGCGAGTGCTACACTGTCTGAGGGGCTGAGGGATTGCTGCACTGTCCCGTGGGTTGGTACTGTGGGAGTGCTGCACTGTCCGAGGGGCGGCACTGGGGGAGTACTGCACTCTCTGAGGGCAGTACTACCATAAGACATGGGTGCAGAAGTAGGCCATTCGGCCCATCGAGTCTGCTCCACCATTCAATGAGCTCTGGACTCCCTCCAATGCCAGTATATCTTTCTTTAGATAAGGGGACCAAAACACAGAATTCTAACTAGTGTCTTGTATAGTTTTAGCAAGTCTCTATTTTTATACTCCATTCCCTTTGAAATAAAGGCCAAAATTCCATTTGCCTTCCCTATGACCTGTTAGCTTTTTGGGATTCATGCATGGGGACCCCCAAATCCCTCTATGCTGCAGCTTTCTGCAATCTTTCTCCATTTAAATAATATTCAGCTCCTCTATTCTTCCTGCCAAAATGCATAACCTCACTTTTTCCCACATTATATTCCATCTACCAAGTTTTTACCCACTCACTTAACCTCTGTAGACTGCTTGTGTCATCCTCACCACTTGCCTTCCCACCTATTTTTGTGTCATCCACAAATTTGGTGATAGTACTTCACTTCCCTCGTCTAAGTCACTAATATATATTGTAAATAATTGTGGCCCCAGCACTGATCCCTGTGGCACTCCACTAGTTACAGGCTGTCATCCTGAAAATGCCTCTCTTATCCCAACTCTCTGCCTTCTATTAGTTAGCCAATCCTCTATTCATGCTAATATATTACTCCCACCACCATGGGCTCTTATCTTATTAAGCAGCCGTATGTGCGGTATCTTACCGAACACCTTTCAGAAATCCAAATATATTACATTACTGGTTCTCCCTTATCTATCCTGCTTATTACCTCCTCAAAGAATTCTAATAAATTTGTCAGGCATGATTTCCCTGAAGCCATGTTGACTGCTTGATTATATTATGCATTTCTAAATGCTCTGTTATTACATCCTTTATAATAAACTCTAACATTTTCCCAATTATGAATGTTAAGCTAACTGGCCTATAGTTACCCATTTTCTGTCTCCCTCCCTTTTTGAATAAGGAACATTGGCAATTTTCCAATCTTCTGAGACTTTTCCAGAATCTAAGGATTCTTAGATGATTACCACCAGTGCATCCACTATTTGTGTAGCTACTGCCTTTAATATCCTAGGATGCAACACATCAGGTCCAGGGACTTATCAGCCTTTAGCCCCATTAGTTTCCCTAGTACTTTTTCTCTAGTGATATATGTTGCATTTATTTCCTCTCCTTCATTTGCCCCTTGATTATTTAATATTTTTGGAATGCTATTAGTGTCTTCTACCATGAAAATTGATGCAAAGTATTTATTCAACTCCTCTGCCATTTCCTGGTTCCCCATTATTATTTCCCCAGCCTCATTCTCTAAGGGGCCTATGTTGACTTTGGCCTCTCTCTTCCTTTTTATATATTTAAAGAAGCTCTTACTGTCCATTTTTTAATTACTTGCTAGTTTACCCTCAAAGTTTATTTTCTCCTTTTTTTTTATCTTGTTTTTAAAATTTCTCAATCCTCTGGCTTACCACTGATCTTTGCAACATTTTTTCTTTCAATTTTATACTATACTTAACTTCTTTGGTTAACCATGGTTGGTTTATACCCTTCCTAGAATTCTTCTTTCTCACTGGGATATATCTTTATTGAGAGTCATGAACAATTTTCTTAAACATCTCCCATTGTTCATCAACCGTCTTTTCTGCTAAACTCCTTTCCCAGTCCACTCCAGCCAACTCTGCCCTCATTCCTTTGTAATTACCCTTATTTAAGTTTATCACAGTTGTTTCCAACCCAAGTTTCTCACTCTCAAACTGATTGCTAAATTCTACCATATTATGGTCACTGTTTCCTAGGGAATCTTTTACTCTGAGATCATTTATTAAACCTGTCTCATTACATATTATCAGACCCAAAATAGCCTGATCTCTGGTTGGATCCACAACATATTGTTCTAGGAAACTGTCCCGAAAACACTCTTATGAATTCTTGCTCATGGCTATCTCTGCCAATTTGATTTTCCCAATCTACGTGGAGATTAAAGTCACCCATGATTAATGCACTGCCTTTTTTACATGCCCTCATTATCTCCCAATTCATTCTCCGTCCTACAGTATAGCTTTCCAGTATAGCTGTTAGGGGACTTGTAGACTACCCCCACCAGTGTCTTCTTCCCCTTATTATTTCTTACCTCCACCCATATGGATTCTACGTCTTCCAATCCAAAATCATTTCTTGCTATTGTACTTATTCCATCTCATACTAACAAAGCTACCCCATCACCCTTTCCTTCCTGCCTGTCCTTTCAAAGAGTCACATACCCCTGAATATTTAGTTCCCAGCTTTGATCTCTTTGTAACTATGTCTTTGTAATGGCTATAAATTCATACCCATTAACCTCTATTTGTACCATTAATTAATTTATTTTGTTCCATTGTTGCATTTTTAGAGCTATTAATTTTGCCTTTTTACCATTTTTTCCCCCTTTGATCCTATCTGCTGCTTTTTTTATGTTTGTACACTCTGTCCCTTCTTGTCACCCTCTGGGTATCATTACCTAAATAGCTGCCCTGCAAGGCTGCCATATCCTTTTGCTTTGTTAGCCTAAGTACCCCCTCTCCAGAACCCTCCCCCGCCGTATTTAGTTTAAAACCCTCTCTACAGCCCTAGCTACTTGATTCACCAGGGCACTGGTCCCAGCACAGTTCAACTGAAGCCCATCCCACCAATCCTGGTGCCAGTGCCCCATGAACTGAAACTCATTTCTCCCACCCCAGTCTTTGAGCCATGCATTTAACTCCTTGACTTTATTTACCCTATGCCAGTTTGCCAGTGGCTCAGGTAGTAATTCTGAGATTATTACATTGGAGGTTCTGCTTTTTAAGTTAGCTCCTCAAATTCTTTCAGCAGAACCTCTTTTCTAGTCCTTTCAGTGTTGTTGGTACCAACATGGACGACGACAACTGGATCCTCCCCTCCCGCTCCAAGTTCCCCTCCAGCCCCGAGGAGATGTTCTTAATCCTGGCACTGGAAAGCAACACAGCCTTCAGGGCTCGTGCTCACAGCTGCAGAGAACAGTATCTATCCATCTAATTATACTGTCCCCTACCACTACTACATTTCTATTTCCTCCCCCCCACTTGAATGACTCCCTGTACCATGGTCAGTTCGCCCATCCTCCTTGCAGTCCCCGTTCTCATCCACACAGCTTGCACTGTATTTATTGTACTGAGAATGTGCTGCACTGTCAGAGGGGCAGTGCTGCATTGTCAGAGGGACAGTACTGAGGAAGCACTGCACTGTCAGAGGGGCAGTACAGCACTGTCAGAGGGGCAGTACTGTACTGTCAGAGGGGCAGTACTGTACTGTCGGAGCGGCAGTATGAGGAAGCGCTGCATTGTCTGAAGGGCAGTACTGCACATTTGGAGGGACAGTACTGAGGAAGCGCTGCACTCTGAGGGGCCGTACTGCACTGTCAGAGGCGCAGTACAGTGTTAGTGCTGCAATGTCTGAGGCGCAGTACAGTGGAAGTGCTGCACTGTCTGAGGCGCAGTACAGTGGAAGTGCTGCATTGTCTGAGCGGCAGTACTGAGGAAGTGCTGCACTGTCTGAATGGCAGTACTGAGGAAGCGCTGCACTGTCAGAGGGACAATACTGAGGAAGCACTGTACTGTCTGAGGGGCAATACCGCACTGTCAGAGGGACAGAACTGAGGAAGTGCTGCACTGTCTGAGAGACAGGACTAAGAAAGCACTACACTGTCTGAGGGGCAGTACTGAAGAAGCGCTGTACTGTCTGAGGGGCAGTACAGTGGAAGTGCTGCACTGTCTGAGGGACAGAACTAAGAAAGCACTGCATTGTCTGAGGGGCAGTACAGTGGAAGTGCTGCACTGTCAGAACAGCAGTGCTAAGAGATTGCTGCAATATCAAAGGTGTCATCATTTGGATGCAACATTAAACTGAGGCCCCCCCACCCCCTTCCCTCTCAGGTGGATGTCAACAATCCCCGCGCACTGTCAGCCTTTCCTCACTCCACCACTGGAAATAGATTCATTGTTATCTGTCCATAGCTCTTTCCTGGATCATGCTGTTTGTAAGATCAGTCTCATCCACAGCATTCACTTTCCCTCCATTATTGTCCATGAGTTTGTACTGAACCTCTCTGATCCTGAATGTAAGCACGTTAATCTGTCCTGTGTGAATGGAAATTTTGTGCTGGTCAACATTGAGCTACACTATGTCTTCTGCCACCTTGTGGCAATACTTAATATTGCAACATGCCAGCTTTTCACAGACAAGGAATTTAGCAGGTTTCGCTAAAAATCCTTTATTATTACAATAGCATCTCTGTAGGAAACTGAAATAGGGGTAATTAAAAGCAGTCCTCTGTGTGATAAACCGATGGGTCACCAGTGTAATGCCACACTTTTCATTGCAGATTTTGTCGGACGTGTGTCAAGGGTCTTGGAGCAAAGGTGGATAAATGGAGTTCAAGGGGCTGAATGGCATCGTCCTGTTCCAACAGGTTCAGCTCCATTGAATTGAGAAGGAGATAAATAAACCAAAGTTAAATCTCCCAATAGCTAAACAACTGGAAATCATTATTATTAAGTGAGAACAGGGTCAGAATCAGATGTGATGCACTCCAAACTTGAGTGGTTGAATGACTCCCTCAGCCTGACCTCACACACAGGAGTGCAGACAGCTACACTATTCAACATGTAGTCACAAATTGAACTGTTTTATGACAATGGGCACTAGAGTCATTCATCTGGGAGTGGCGGTAATTGTGAGTATTGTCAGCAAGATCATAGCTAATCACTGAACCATGACCACACCACTTCATATCAATCCTAAACAGTAAACACTCAGCTCCAGCACCCGCCTAGCCATTTAAAAAACACACCTTTTAATAATTGTTTCATAAAGCTTTCCTGATTCTTGAAGACGTGCAGTCCTGAGTTACAGTGAGGATGAAGTGTAATGGAGGGGAGAGCTTAGTAAAAGAGAGAGCCTGACCCACCTCATAAATTATGCAGTGTGCTCATAAATCATCCTAAAAGGAATGGATTGAGCAGGTTGGAGATCTATTATTTATCAGCCAAGAACCAATATCTTCACTTTACCAGCCTAATTCCAGACAGTGGTCAGTAGTTAAGGTTTATTATGTACCTGAAAGAAGAATTGCTAAATATGTGCTAATATATTGCTGAGAGCTGGGGTTAATGTCTATGTTATGTATCTGTGCAGCTTGCTCAGGTATGTTTTTATCTCTCAGATGGTGAAAATGACTTGTCAGAGTGGAAGATGTCGAAGTGGACACAAGACCACTGTAACAAAGCAACCAACTCCCGAGGAATGGGATTAGCAGTTCTTGGGATGGAATTGAGACAGTCGATCACTGCAAGGGTCACAATAGTTTAGTCAACTACAGGGAGCTTTGCTGGAGGTTATCATAGCCCTTTTCCTAGCTCCTGGCTCTTTAGTATTTTCCCTGAGTCTTTATCTAATTCCTTCGTAAAGCCATTAGTGAGTGTGTTTCCATAGTGCCTTGTGGAAATAGATTCCACATACTAATAATCTCAACTGTTCGGAGCCAACCACGGTGCTGTGGGGCTGGAAACAATGTACACCCACAGAAGAATGGCACGTTTCCTTCCCTAAAGGACATTAATGAATGAGGCTCTACCTTCATACGATATGGGCTGGTGTTCCTACTGGCATTATGGTTGATCACTCAAATGCCCAAGAGTTCAATCTACCTCAAAGATCAGAGGTGAAACCAGAGATAGAAGGTGTGTAATAGAAGGAGAAATACTGGCAGAGGGAGGGAGAGAGAGAGAGAGAAAGAAACACAAGAGAGGGAGAGAGGCAGAAAAAGAGAGAAACAAAGATGGAAAGAGAGACAGAGAGACCAAAAAAGATAGAGAGACAGAGAAAGAGTTGGAAGATGAGAGAGACAGGGTGAAGAAAGCAGACAGAGAGAGGTGGAGAGAGAGAGAGATACAGAGGGAGAGACAGAGACACTTTGCTTGAAAGAGTTCCTGGCTTGGAGCCAACTGGAACAAAGGCCACAGTGGGGTTGCGACAAGTGACTTGGGATTAGTTACCAACCCTGGTAAAATGGCATCTGTTTAATGAAAGAAGACAGCCCAATTCTACCTGTCAGCTCTAATATCCCTTCTCTGTACACAGCCTGCTACTCTGTACCTGCACAGCACTCAACTGGGCAATGAGACATACCTGATTCCCTGTTACCCATCCCTCCAGTGAGATCTGCTGCTCAGAATATATGCTGCTCAGAATATGGTGCAATATCCAAGGATTAAGCACACAGAAAAGACACATCAACAGTAATAGCATCCTGGTACTTTCAATGCAGACGTCACTGTAATTATCTTGCTGCATTTCACCTGAAACAGCTGTTTCCCCAACATTATAATTTAATAAACACATGGTTTTAAAACATATCTATTTGTAAAATATATTTTTATATTCCTAGTTTCACTAAAAATGAATCTGCCTGAAAGGGTGGTTGAAGGAGATTTAGAAGTAATTTTCGAAAGGGAATTGGATAAATACTTGAAAGGGCAAAGGAAACACCACCTCCTGACACAACCGGAACAAGAACTCCGCACCCACTCCATCCGCCAGCACCTGCATGGTTCCTCTCACCATTGACACCATTGTTGTCCTTTGAGCCTGTGCCACCCACTTGGTACCTCCCACTCCTGACCCTTCGCTGCTCTGCTCCCGACACTTCAACACCTCACAAGCCATCCTGCTCCAGCTCCCCCACTGCCTCCCACTCACTGCCCTCTCACCGCCTCACTCCTGACACCTCTCGCCACCTCAAGTGCTGCGAACGAGGCAGCGAGGGTTCAGGAAAGGGACAGCGAGCGAGGCGAAAGAGGGCAATAAATTCTTTAGATCTGTGCATAGAAACTTGGTGTGTTGATCCTGTGGGTGACCTTAATGCATTGCCTTAAAGGAGCCCTAATGCTGAATTGTTGGAATGTGGAACCTAGTTTAGTGTCAACCATAAATTGTAACCAGTTATCAAGATAATCACAGAGACTGGATTAATATCAGTTCAGGAGGTACATCACTGAAAAGGGGGAGGAAATGTTTCCAGTCAGAGCAGAATTTAGGAACTCAGTGAGTACAAGTGATCCTCCAACCCAAAAGTACCAAAGGATCTTTGTTCCTGGTTCTGTTATAAACTGAACTTGCTGACTCACTAGTCTCTCCACACCAAGACAGATGTCAGGTCAAAAGTCACATGGCACAGGTTCACCCTGCACTGTTTTTAGTAGTTTATGAGTCAGAAAAGAGAGATTTGCATTTTGGTGGTTTCTTTCACAACCTCGGGGTGTCCCAAAGTGCTTTACAGACAATGAATTGCTTTAGTAGTGTAGTCACTGTTGCATTATAAAGAGTTGTCCAAGGCCCATATCTCAGACTGGAGCTAAGCAGTAGGTCTGAGAGAGAAACAACACAAGTTATTCAGTCCAATCTAGTTAGGTTCCTCAAGTTTGCTGGAGAGTTTATGTCCAAGATATTCATCTGTGCCTTTCCCTTTTCCAGATAATTGCACCTCCCAGCCAGGTTTCTTCCTCAAAGCTAAGCTTTGTTTACATTTACCGCTGTGAATCCAAATCTCATTTTCTTTTGGATATAATCTATTTTTAAACACACTGAGTGAAGCAGCTGTTCATTCACTGTTGTCAAAGTCAGGTCTTTTTGAGAATATGAATCTTCAGCTCTCTCTCTCTACCTCTGTTCCATGGAATCAATTACCATCGATTTTCTTATTGGGTTTCAGGTGGTTTTCATTGGGTTATCTCAGCGAAGGGAACAGAAGATGACAATCCCGCTCACGCATAGGACAAGTCATCACTCACTTAAAACAGAAACCACATTTTAAAAACAAATTCATTCTCAGGATGTGGGTGCCGCTGGCAAGGCAGCTATATGCTACCCATCCCGTTACCCTGAGTCTGCTACAACTGAGTGCCTTGCTCAGCCACCTCAGAGGACAGTTAACAGTCAACCACATCATGTAGGACTGGAGTCACATACAGGCCAGGCATGGTTGTGGTATTTGGACATCATCAGCTCGGCCCCAGGACATCACTGCAGAAGTTCCTCAAGGAAATGCTCTCGTCTCAACCATCTTCAAATACTTCAACAATGACCTTCCCTCCATCATGAAGTAAGAAGTGGGAGATATTTACTGATGATTTCAGTGTTCAGCTCCAATTGGAACTCCTCAAGTAATGAAGCAGTTCATTGCCTTGCTGAAATAAGACCTGGACAACTTTCAAGTTTGGGCTAAGTGGAAAGTAACATTCATGCCGGACAATGACCATCTCCAACAAGACAAAGTCTAACCACCTGCCCTGACATTCAACAGCATTACCATCTTCGAATCTCCCACCATCAACATCCTGTGGGTCACTATTGACCAGAAACTGAACTGAAAAATGCTGAGAGATTCAGAAGGATCTGGGTGTCCTAGTGCATGAATCACAAAAGGTGAGTATGCAGGTACAGGAATTAGGAAAGCTAATAGAATATTATCATTTATGTGAGGGGAATTGATCACAAAAGTAGGGAGGTTACGCTTCAGATGTACAGGGCACTGATGAGACCATATCCGAAGCAGTGTGTACAGTATTGATCTCCTTATTTAAGGAAAGATGTAAATGTATTAGCAGTTCAGAGAAAGTTTACTGGACTAATACCAAGAATGGGCAGGTTGTCTTATGAGGAAAGGTTGGACAGGTTAGGCTTGTATCCACTGGAGTTTAGATGAGTAAGAGGCAACTTGATTGAAAAATAAAAGATCCTGAGGGGTCTTCACAGGGTGGATGTGGAGCGGATGTTTCCTCTTGTGTGAGAATCCAGAAATAGGGGTCACAGTTTAAAAATAAGGGGTCGCTCAGAGATGAGGAGAAATTTTTTCTCTGAGGGTTGCGAGTCTTTGGAACGCTTCCTCAAAAGGCAGTGGAAGCAGAGTCTTTGAATATTTTTAAGACAGAGCTAGGCAGATTCTTGATTAACAAGGGGGTGAAAGGTTATTGGGGTGGGCAGAAATGTGCGTTTGAGGTTACAATCAGATCATTGAATGGCAGAGCAGGCACGAGGGGCCAAGTGGCCTACTCCTAATTCGTATGTTCATATGTATGTTTGTATGGTCAAACCATATAACACTGTGGCTACAAGAGCAGGTCATAAGCTGGCTATTTTAAGGCAGCTATCTCATCTCCAGACTGTACAAAGTCTCCACAAGGCAAAAGAAAGGAGTGTGATAGGAATATTCTCGACTTCCATGGATATTTGTAGTTCCAACACTCAAGAAACTCAACACCACCCATGTCAAAGCAGCCCACTTGACTGGCACCCCATTCACCAATTTAAACATTGGCATACCATAGTTGCCATGTGTAACATCTACAAAATGCAGTGCAGCAACTCACCAAGGCTTCTTTGACAGCACCTTCCAAACCTGCAACCTCTATAACCTAGGACAAGGACTGCAGACACATAAGAACATCACCATGTGCAAGTTCCTCTCCAAGTTACATCACCCAGGTCAAAATCCTGGAGACCCTCATGTAACAGCACTCTGGAAGTACCTTCACCACCCGGACTGCAGAGGTTCAAGAAGCTAGCTCACCTCCACCTTCTCAATTAGGAATGAGCAGTAAAAGCTGGCCTTGCCAGCAATACCCACATCTCATGAATGAATACTTTAAAAAGAACGACAGGTTCCCTTCCATAAAGGACATTCTTGAAACTTTTTTAATAATAATCCAACAGTTTCATGGTCACGTTTACTGATTTATTCCCAGATTTACTGAATTCAAATTCTTAAATTACCATGGTGGGATTTCAAGTCATGCTCTCTATTATTTGTGTACTGACAGAATCACTACAATGCTGTGCTCTTCAGAGTTACTCTATAAACACAGGACATTAGAATACCATTCAACCCTTGGCCTGTTCAAGCAGATCATGCCTGATCCGACACTAAGAGAGCCCATTTATATTTTTATAATGCCTTTTACAACTTCAGAAGATCCCAAAGTCTTTACAGTAATGAAATATTACTAAAAGACACTGTTGTCGAAAAAAAACAGCAGCCAATTTGCCCACAGTGATGAGATTAATGACCAGATAATCTACTTGTAATGTTTGAATAACAATAGCCCAGGACACCCGGGAGAACTTTTACAAATTGGGAATCTCGGTTTAAGGTCTCATTCAAATGCAGCAGTGCTGCACTCCCGCAGTGCGGTCCTCCCGCAGTGCGGCACTCGGTACTGGTAGTGAAGTGTTAGCTTGTTATTTAGCTCGTCTCAGACGAAAGTACTGCCCAAATGTGTCACACCTAAAGTTAACCATCAGTTGTCCATGTGTAATATTCGCCCTTAGGGAATCAATTAAACATCATGTTAGAAATGGGACCCTGCAGTGCATATAATAGCTGTAGCAATCACCGCACTTCAAACCGACTATGTGAAACACCTAAGATGTTTGATGGTCTAAGGCCCCACATAAATTAGTTAGATTCAGGTATTTACCGTCTTTGAAAGTTTGCCATTATGCAGATCTTTCAATTAATCTGATATATTTACAAATCCGACATCTCTCAATCTAGATTAAGGAGGCTCCACTGTACCACACTACCATCTGCTGACAGCAAGATGATATTGCAAGCATGTTTTAATTTCGTAAAATACACATTCGGCCCATCGTGTTTATCCCGACTCTTTGAAATCTCTAATTAGTCCCGCTCCCCTGCTAATCTATCTCCAAGTAACTATCGAACTTCACTTTTGACAGCTAATATTGAATTTACTTGCACCACCCTTTCAGACGTCATTGCAGATCACAACTCGGTATGTTGAAATCCTCATTAACCCAGTTTTGAAAAAAAAATTATCTTGGATTAGGTAAATAAAGATAACACCGCAAGTGTTCAGAGCAAATCACATCATTCGGGAGAGGGGGAATTAAAAGGCACACAGTAAAAGCATGAGACAAGGGTTGGAATTGTTCTTTTATTTTTTAACTCTTGATTCTCATTGATGATTATTCTGACTTACATGGACTTTATACAAACTGTTCTCAAAGAAACATTATTTTAAAACATAGAAAACAATACGGACTCTGAATATTAAAAAGTGCATACACCTCCTGTTAATAAAACATATAAATAAATTATCGAAAGGCAGCAACACATTCTCATGCACCTGCCCAAAATAACTTAAAAATGGTTTCAGTAACACCAAATAGGTGATCTAATTTACAAGGAGAAAGCTACACTACACATGGGTCCGGGAACTGGGCCAATATTGTTCACATCTCTCTACTTTTCCAAATTTTTTTTTTAAATTGTGGTGCACATGGAGCCTCACAGAGTCATGGGCACAGCTGAGGGTGAGCAGTCCAGTCCATTTCCTTTCCCTCCCTTCCCCTACCCCGGGACCAGCGTTTAGTGCCCGGGTATATGATGGTGCAAACATTTGTTGGCCAGTCAGCGCCCTATGGGGAGATCCGAGGAGCCATCGTTAAAAACCGCAGCTGCGGCAACTGGCTGCCCCTACCAAAGATGCTGACCGACCGAGCGAATGATTCCGATCTTCCCTATATTTGTTTCAGATTTGCAGCAACCCGCACATCCCGATGCAACAGGCAGCGTGGGCCCAATATTGACAGCCAAACACATGAAAAAGAAAATACGAAAGCTGCAGCCTACAAACCATAAAGCTGTCCAGGTCGACTCCTGGTATAAAGATTAAAACCACCCACTTCTTATTGATCTGGCTACATCCACATCAAAGTCTGGCAGCGGCTAACCGCGCAGCTAGGATCAAGTGTTTGTAGCACTGCTATGTACAAGCCTGGAATTACGTTTCATATGGCACCGTGGGGTAGGCAGACTAGTCACAGGCAACTATTCCCATCAAAGGGCTTCTTTCCCCAATTAACCGATGGTGCATATTCAGGATGGTTTTATAAATCTCATATTAAAGTCACTAACTTTGGTTCATACAGAGTAATAGATCTCTCTCTATAACTCAGGTACATGATTTAACAGCTCTATTTACACAATCTAATAGGCTTTCTAATCCCTCTCTGTAAAAGAAACTTCAACTAATTTTTTGTTGGGTATGATTAAGGAGAATTTAGTGTACCTTCCGCTGTTATCTCAACATCTGTATAATCGCACTGCTGGGAGATATCAGGGAATTAGTACCACACAAAAATTAAACGCTTAATATGTTGCACTATATGCAACAGGCCCACAACTGGGAATTTGGACGTCGTTGGGTTAGTCTTCCTCCTGTGAGGGAATTAACCTTAAATTACTCACATCTCTGCAAGATATCATACAACACAAGCACTTGCAGTTATATTTAGGGTCTATTAATAGACCCACAGCAGCCCGCTCTTACTGCCTGGCAGCATCAGTGTTAATAAACACACCTCTTCCCCCATGGTGGGACTCTGGTCCCTGGGATCAGCCTTCCCGACCATCTCTCATGGGTCGGACTGGGCCCCGAGATCGAGGTGTCTTGCTCCCCTCTGCGAAGCAGGTTGTGCTCCCCCTTGTTCAAGTAGTGCCGACTAATTATTACAAAAATATCATTGAATTGTCACTTTCCACAAACCCCCGTCTTAATTCTTATTGGAAACGCTCAGAAGGCAGGAGTTTTAAAAAGATTACATTCCATTTGTGAAATCATGAGGACGATGAAAATATGAAAGGTAAGAAGTTTACAATGCAGTAACCGGCAGAAGTGTCAGTAAAGACTAATATGAACTTTTACTGAGCTGCTGTTTTGTTTGAACACAATGAACAAAGAGGGAGTGAACTTCAGTTTTGAGTCTACATGTTTACAGCTTATCGTTCTTTTCATTATAAACTACTAATCTACAACCACTTATATTGATCTCTCACACCCAGAAAAGAGAATCAAGTTGTGCAAACAAAGCAATGGAGTCAGACAAACCCAGTCTGTAGTGTTAGGTAGGACTTTGTATCGAATGCAAAATTCAAAGGGATAAACTTACTACAAAGTACCTCAGTGCATTCAATGTCCTGACACTTGCATAGTAATACATGAATTAAGTGCATGCAGACAGGAGCACGAACAGGTGGAAGAGCAGCTTATGAAGGAAGCCTCTGTTTCACACAAAAGCAACAGTGCAATGGGGTTCTGTGAATGAGCACGGTGTCCACATCTGAATTATTACATCCCCTCTACTGACCTGGGCAGAAAATCTACCTCCCCAACCACCGGCCTTGGCAGAGCTCCCCTGATGGTGTCTCTAATCTCCCCCCAACACCACGTCATGAAAACAAGTGCAGCCTTTATCACTATCAGAGCTGAGAGCTAATTCAGCACACACAAAAGAGGGAGAGGCAAGGAGTAGACACACCTGCACTCACTGGAATGGTGCCTGTGGTTTTGAGGCCTGGAAGGCAAAATTGACTGCTCTGTTTACCAACGTAACAGTGATTACACTTCAAATGTACCCCACTGGCTGTGAAGCACTTAAGGATATCCTGAGAATATGAAAGGTGCTGTTAAAAATGCAAGTTCTTTCCATCTCTCCAGTCCCACAATTTGAATAATTGTAGCCCTTCTCTTATGAATTTCAGACCTTCATGCAATTTCAATTCTGGGTTGGTGGGACATACACAAGGTAGATGCTGATCCGTGTTTTGCAAAATGAGATCAAAGCCACCTCCTGGCTTTTCTGTACTGAGAGTGCAGCCTCCAATCAGGGCTCAAGAAGCTACCATAATTACTTGTTGATTCATTCCCCATTCAGCAGCTCTGGGTAGGATTATCACATGCCATTCCCATCCTGTTTCAGAAAAAGCTACCAAAAGACTCAAATGTCATAAAGGCAAATCTCACCCATAATTGCATATCACCAACACACCCTTGTGATGACAAGAGCAATGAAATGCATAAAACTGGGCAGCTCTAACCCAGTTTCACGATTGTTTGAATGTAAACATTATTTCTATTACTGCCTCCAAAATAGGAAGCCACATATTAATTATAAGTGAACTGGAGTATTAATTTGGTTTAGATGATGTAGCATAAGAGTCCTCGTCTATGACCAATTTGAATTGTGGTCTTTGCTTTTGGCCAGGTTGGGGAATAGAACAGGAATCACAAAGTCTTAGAGCTGCACTCTTTTCCAACGATAACAGAAATTATACATGGGGCTTGGAAGGAGATTCAGTTGGTGGGTAGAGTTCACAATAGACTCTACAACATAGGTAACTGGCAAATTTCATACATAGCTTGGAGCATCGACACCTTAAATTTACATTATTACACTGGAGAATTAATCTGCCAATATTCATGACCCTGAAATGTGAGTGGGCAAGAAAGAGTTAATAGGACAAATCTGAAATGCATTGCCAAGTGGGCAGTGGAAGCCAGTTCAACAGTAGTTTCCAAAGATAAATGGATAAATATTTGAAAAAGGAAAAAAGAATTGCAGGATTATGGGAAAGGGAAAGAAAGTGGGAAAATTGGAGAGTTCTTTCAAAGAACTGGTATAGGCACAATGTGCCGAATGGCCTCCTTCAGTACTGTATGAAATCAGAAATGGAACCGTTAAAATTTTGCGTGCAAGGCCTTGAAATAGAAACAAACATATAATATGATAGAAGAAAAAGGCAGCATTTTTCCACCGTACTCATCAAGAATCTGAATTAATGTCATCAATTACTAACCTAGGTCAGCTGTATGCTGGTAGACTTGGCTTATTAACCAAATGAAAACTCCCAATTGATTATTCCCCATAACTCAACTGTTGTGACCCCAGAAATACCTTCCCTCGAGGTGCTGACATCATTGCCTAGGTCAGCAAACCTCAAATTTTGGACTCAAATATTACCCACAGGGCTCAATATTCACTTATTTATGACTGAACAACATTTGATCTGATTGTTTCTCTAAAAGGTTAACCAGGGCAAAGCCTCTGCAACCAGATGCCAACAGGTCATTTCAGGCTGTGAAACGGTGGCAAGACATGAGATGTGTTTGGGGCAGGTTATTGCGACAAAACCACTTAATGTGAGGGGCTCTCAAGCCATTGGGCAACGTGAGGATTAAAACTTTGACCCATGGAGTCTGGAGCCACAAATGAAATTGAAATCCCCGTTTATTAATCTGCAGGTTAGTGAAGCTGCTGATAACCAACAGATCACATGCAATGTTCTGATGTAGCACTCACTTGCCAAGCTAACAAAAAAAATGGCAGAAGCATTACATCTCGCTACACTCCATCACTCTCGCCCTTCTTTCTTTTACAACATGGGGGCTGTGGTTATTTCAGAAAGCAGGCGCAATGCAACCAAAAAAGTCAATGCTTCCATCCATTCCTTGTGTTCACCTGAAACTTGCTGTTAAACAGTACTTAACATGATATCAAGCAAACAAACCCTTATTGGAGAAAATAAAACTGATTACTTAATTCGATGGCTTCCTCAGAGCATGCAGTAGTCATGTTAGTCTTAAAAAGAACATTTATAAAAAAAAAACTTTTTAAAAATCAAACCATTCATTGAACAGTACATAGTGTTATTCAGCAACAAAAAGTTCTTTCGGTTGTTACAAAGTGCTGTGTTAAAACCCACCAGGGAAGGCCAGCCTCTGGGGGAAAAAAAAAGTAACGATGAACTAGTTCCATGATCCTCACACACCACATTTCCATTATTTGGTTTGATGGCACAACAAAAGGCGCTTGAAATCAATATCCTCCCTAACCAATGTAGGTACATTAACCACAAAAAAATTAAACCTTCCTCCAACAGAAAGCCGGTGTAATAAATGGAGAAAGAGTGTCAGAAAGAAAGAAATGTCATAGAAACAAAACCAGACTAGCATTTTGGGGAGCCTTTTGCTTTTGATTTTTTTTTTCTCACGTTTACTTTTTGTTATGGCGCACAGAAGACTGCATGCCGCTAGTGACAATCTTTCTGGATTTAAATGTTTTTTCCGCAGGTTTCTTCCTGCTTGTAGGAGACTGAGCGCCCACCTCTGGCAGCGCTGACTTGGATTTGGCAGCTGGAAGCAATGGGCGTTTGGTGGGAGTGATGTCTTTGCTTGTCAGCTTCCCTCGTGTAGCTGTTTTGCTGGTCAGGGTCAAGACTGAAGCAGCAGCAGATGGCGGCTGTTCGCTTGTCAATCGCCTTCCTTCCTTGGCTGGTCCCTCACTTGGCACTTTTTTACTCGCCGTTTTGGAAGGTCCATCTGCCGATTTCTTGACAAGAATATTGCTCTTCCCCAAGTCAGCTGACCTCCGGCTCTCCTTCTGCCTCAGCGCCGCCCTAAAGAATGACAGTCCTTTATCATCTGACTTGCTGCTGTCTCTTCTCAAGTCAGTCCTCGAGCTGGTGTCCGACGACTTTGCTTCCGTCATGGAGGAGCTGCTGCTCGAATTTCTCAGTCTCCTGTTTTCCAATCGGCTCCCCGGCTTGGCATGCGACAGCCTGCTCATACTGCTAGCTTTAGAAGATGATGTCAGCCTGCGTTTTTCAGGAGAGGGGCTGCGTTTGGACCGACCTTCAGAAGTCTTGGACCTTCCAGGCACCTTTTTCCGTGCTGCAGAAGGAGACTGGGGGGAAGACGAGACCAACTTCGGTTTCTGCTGATACGCTGACAAGGCTGACTCCTGACCTTTGGCCATGTCCTTTCGGAGGACTGAGTTCGATGACGAATGTCGGGCTCCCACTTTTGGTTCAGTCTTTTCGCGCATGACTGAAACCTTCTGAGGGTTCTTGTGTGATGAAGACAGAGTTAACTGAGCTCTGGATGAAGAGCCTTTGGCCTGCTCATGAAGCACTCTGGAAGCAGTGGTTTTCTTCTGCAGGCTCTCTGCATTCACTGCTCCCGTCACAAAGCCTTTCTTTTGTCTTTGCTCTTCTGCTGAAGAAGCGCCACTAATACTTGGAGACCGAGGGCTGCCCAGGCCAGGCGGACCTTTCCTATTGTCTAGAGCATCCAGCAAAGGAGTCAGTGTGTCTAACCCTCCTGCATCATTCCCACACTGGTCCAGCTTTTTATCAAGGGGCAAAATGGGTCTGCTCTGTCCAGCTGCTTTTCCTGTGACTCTCAATTCCTCCTCCCGGACCATGCCTTCCATGACTGCTAGGGGAGCCCTGCCAGGCTGTCCGGCATGAGCTGCCCCCTGGCCTTGCAATGGGGGAGTGCCTCGGCTGGGGCTCCTGCGCCCCAGTACGTCTGCTGTCGGAGATGGGCTGTGAGCCGGAGACTCGAAGGAGAATGGTGATGGAGAACTGGACCGCATGTGCAGCTTGCTGGATAGCGACCTCTGAGATTTAATTCCGTTCTCATTGAGCACCAAGGGACTGGCAAACGAGGATCTGGACGACAAACTCTGGCGTTGGACACTCCTCACAAAAGGCCGAGTAGAAAATCCACCTGAACAACAGAAATAATTAATTAATCTGACCTTCAAACTGATTAAAAATTATGAGCAGCACTCATGTCACAAACCAGAGTGAAACTTCTTTATGATGTCACATTAAATGCATCAATGGTACAGACATCATAAAGCAGTATCAGCATCTTCTGTCCTTGGGTCTTGGAATTAAAACTGCATTGCTTTTAAAATTTTACCAACAAAATGCAGTCTGACAGAAAGCAACAGTGTCTCCAGGTATCAGCTGTAGCCCAGTGGGCACTCTCGTGTAAATCAGAAGATCGTGGGTTTAACACCCTTCACCCCACCCCCCACTCAGAGCCATGAGCACACATCCAGGTTAACACTAGTGAACCGAAGAAGTGTTGCACTGTTGGAAGTGCCATCTTTCAGTTGAGACGTTAAACCAAGGACCCACCTGCTCTTGGGTGGGTGTAGAAGATCCCGAAGAAGAAGTGGTTCTTAACATCCTGGCCAACATTTGACCAGTAACCAACATCGCTAAAATAAATTAGCTGGTCTTTTCTCCTTGCTGTTTGTGGGATATCACTGTGCACAATTACCATATTTCCTACATCACATAGTGATTACATTTCACTAAGTACTTTAGCTGAGAGCCTCTTTTGGACGTCTGGTGGTCACAAAATAATCATACAAACATATGAATTAGGAGGAGTAGGCCACTCAGCCCCTTGAGTCTGTTCCACCATTCAATAAGATCATGGTTGATCTGGCTGCAACCTCAACCTCACATTCCTGCCTACCCCAATAACCTTTCACCCCCTAGTTAATCAAGAATCTATCTAGTTCTGCCTTAAAATATTCAGACTCTCTTCCTCAAAAGGCGGTAGAAGCAGAGCTCCAAAGGCTTACTACCCACAGAAAAAAATTCTCCTCATCTCTGTCTTAAATGAGTGACCCCTTATTCTAAAACAGTGACCTCTAGTTCTAGGTTCTCCCACAAGAGGAAACATCCTCTTCACATCCTCCCTACTTTTGTAATCAATTCCCCTCACAATAAATAACAACATTCTATTAGCTTTCCTAATTACCTGTTATATCCGCATACTAGCCTTTTGTGATTCGTGCACTAGGACACCCAGGTCCCTCTGAATCTTAGAACTCTGCAATCTCTCACCATTTAGATAAGAAGCTTCTTTTTTATTCTTCCTGCCAAAATGAACAATTTCACATTTGTCCACGTGATACTCCCATTTACCAGATCTTTGCCCAATCACAGCCTATGTCCCTTTGCAGCATCCTTATAAACCATTCCTTCGGTCCCTTCCTCCAAGTTATTTATATAGATTGTAAAAAGTTGAGGCCCCAGCACTGATCCTTGTGACACACCATTCACCACATTGTCAACCAGAAAAAGACCTACTTATGCCAACTCTCTGTTAGCTAGCCAATCTTCTATCCATGCCAATATGTTACCCCTGTACCATGGGCTTTTATTTTCCGCAATAACCTTTGTGCTAATTTATCAAATGCCTTCTGGAAATCTAAGTACAGTGCATCCACTGGTTCCCCTTTATCTACAGCACATGTGACTCCTTCAAAGAACTCCAATAAATTGGTTAAACATGATTTCCCTTTCACTAAACCATATTGACTCTGCCTGATTGCCTTGAATTTTTCTAAATGCCCTGCTATAACATCTTTAATAATAGCTTCTAACATTTTCCCTATTAGATGTTAACTGGCCTGTAGTTTCCTGCTTTCTGTCTCCCTCCCTTTTTGAATAAAGGTGTGGCACTTGCTATTTTCCAAGCTAAAGGAACCTTCTCCAAATCAAAGGAATTTTAGAAAATTAAAACCAATGCATCAACTATCTCACTAGTCACTTCTTTCAGAGAATCATAGAATTATATTGCATGGGAGGAAGCCATTTGGCCCATCCTGTCTATACCAGTTCAGTGAAAGAACTATCCAATAATTCCCATTCTCTGCTTTTTCCCCTCAGCCTTGTAAATCTTTCCCCTTTGTCATGAAGATGTATTTTATGCCAAATAATGATTTTTAATCCACCAGCTGGAAGTCTGAATTGAACTTTTGAAAACAGACTTTTTAAAAGCACAGACTAAAGTGATTTGAACTGGCAACCCAAGATGGCTAACCCCAATTTGCATTACTATATGTTCTACATTCCAATTAATTGGAGTGGAGTCATTTGTCTGCAAAACCCAAAGACAATGACTTCAGGGAAGTGTGATGTACTCATATCTCCTGTCTCAATAGAAAGGCATCTATGGCAATCACCTGAGTATTCAACTGTTGGAGATGGGCCAGTAAGACTAATTCAGTTCTGCTGAAGGGTCATGAGGACTTGAAATGTCAACTCTTTTCTTCTCCGCCGATGCTGCCAGACCTGCTGAGTTTTTCCAGGTAATTCTGTTTTTGTTTTGGATGTCCAGCATCCGCAGTTTTTTGTTTTGTTTTTATTTTTTTGTTTTTTTGTTTTTTTTCAATAAGACTAATTGCCTGGACAATGGGACCCTGGCTAGATAGCTTCCAGAGCTAATCAGGTCACCTTTGGAATACATGAACAATGTCTTTTTTTTGAATTCCCGGGAAATTGTAACGGTCACATGACAAACCAACTCATTGTATGTTTTAAGCATTACCATCTGCCGAAGAACAACCAACTCAGTCGTCTACATCTTTAAATCGGAAGTATCAAGGCAATTGAATTCAGCCTGAAGCCAGCCAAATCACCAAATTACACTGTATAATCTTACTTATTTTTATGGGCTCTAATTTGGCCAACCTATCCTTCCCTGCTGTATAATCTGGATTTGTATGTGTGAACTTCAAGTGTGTGTGCGTGTGTGTATGTTTGTATGTGTGCGCGCATGCAAAAGTTGATGTGTGTTTTATTATTTTACTAAGATCAGTTGATCAAAGCATGTAAACGGTTAAGTACTCCTTTTCATACAAAAAAAACCTACTGCAGTCAAATGAGGGGAGGGCAAAGAGGGGATCCATTTGACCCCTCCTCACCTGGTTGTAACACCTTTTAGTATTTACCCAATTTCCTTTTGAAAGTTACTATTGAATCTGCTTCCTGCACCCTTTCAGGCAGTGCATTTCAGACTACAACTTACTGCATGAAAAAGCTGCTGTATAAAATTAAGTTTTTCTCCTTTTCTTTCCCAATTTCAACCTTCGGACCTGCTTTTATATAATGCCTTTCACAACCGCTGGATGTCTCTAAGTGTTTTACAGCCAGCGAAGTACTTTTGAAATGTAGTCATTGTTGTAATATAGGCCAATTTGTGCACAGCAAGCTCCCACAAACAGAATAGTGATAATAACCAGATAATTTGTTTCTGTGAAGTTGACTGAATAATAAAGACTGGACAGGAAACTGGCAATAACTCCCCGCCTCTTTGAAACTGTGCCATGGGATCATTAACATCCACCCGAAAGGGCAGGCAGGGCCTCGACGTAATGTCCCACCCAAAAGATGGCACCTTCAATAGTGCAGCACACTCTCTCAATACTGCACCTGGCGCGTAAGCCTCGATTCTTGTGCTCAAGCTCTAGAATGGAACTTGAACTTACAACCTACTGACTCAGAGGCAGAAATGCTACCCGCTGTCACAATATCTAATAAACAATATTTCACAATTGCCCATTACACAGAAAAATACCACGGGAATTAAGCAATGTTTTCACCTACATGACAATAGTGTGCCAAGGTCACCATACAACATAATTTCAACTGGTGTTCTTAAAACAGCATTTTTTTTGTAATACATATAAATAGAAACAATGGTGACCTGGGATCTGTTTTCACAAGTTGAAGAGTCTCAGTTAATGTTGACCTTAATTCTAGAAAGCAATGAATACTCACAGGAAGATAAACGATAACAGACTGGGAGAAGTTGCAGAGCTCCAAATGCCAGGCAATGAGGATGGGAGTGCCTTAATGACACCATTTTCAACTTCAAAATCCCTTGGACCCTCAGGGATCACATTATCACAATTAAAGAGTTATTCCTCTTTCTAAATATTTAACTTTGGGGCAGGTGAGGGGTGGGGGGGAAGTGATGGAGTATCTATTTTTTTAAATGGATTTCATTACAGGAGAAATCAAACTTGGCCTGCGCCCTCCTTTCTGGTCTGGCTCTCAGATCTTTATTGCTAGGAATTAGAACACAATGCAAATGTGAGGTTGGGAAAGAGCAGAAGGGCAGGAACATGCATTTACTGTACCATCATCTTGATCACTGCGGTCCTGTGTAAATTCCACAGATTCAGAAAGTGAGACGAGAGATGTCCGGCGTGATGATGCAGTGGAAGTGATGCTGGGCTGCTTGCTGCCCGTAAGGCGATTTACCCAGTGTTCGCACAGAGATGAGCTGGTGGATCCTGAAAAACATTACCACACATCTGTAATAGAGTAAAATTTATCTACAGAGAAGCAAACACACCCAACCTCCATTCGTGATCAAAATTAGACATCTCTCAAAAACGGTCAGCCGATTCTGCAGACAGCATAGCTGAGGTACTAAATGAGTACTTCATATCTGTCATCATTAGTGAAGAGGAGGCTGCCCACATAGCAGTAAAAGAAGCACTATCAATATTGGACAGGATAAAAATAAAGAGGAGGTACTTGAAAGGTTGGCAAACCTCAAGTTGAAAAGGAACCTAGGTTACTGAAGGAAGAAAGAGTAGAAATTGAAGATGCTCTGGCCAGAATCTTCCAATCCGCCTAGGATATGGGAGTGATACCAGACAGCTGGAGGACTGAAAAAGTTACTCCTATTTAAAAAAAGAGAGATAAACCCAGCAACAACAGGCAAGTACACTTGTCAGCAGGGGTGGAACTTTTAGATACAAAATTAATTGGAACAAAGTTACTAAACATTTGGAAGACCAGACTCATAAATGCAAGTCAGCATGGATTTGTTAAGGGCAAATCCTGTTTGACTAATCTGATCCAGTTCTTAATATTAACCACACCATCACCATCACCTCACTGTTACATCATCTAGATATATGGACTTTCAAAAGCCATTTGACAAAGTACCACATAACAGCCAAATTAAAGCTCATGATGTCAAATAGACAGTGGCACCATGGATGCAAAACTGTCTGAAGTACAGAAAGTAGAGAGTAGGAACAGCTGCTTTTCAGACTACAGGGAGTTATGCATTGTACTCCAGGGGTTGATACTAGAACCATTGCTCTTTTTGATATATATAAATTACCTGTACTTGGGTATACAGGATATAATTTCAAAGTTTGCGGGTGATACAAAACTCAAAAATGTAATAAACAATGAGGAAGTTAGTGACAGACTTCAGGAAGACATAAACAGTTGGTGAAATGGGAAGACGCATGGCAGATGAAAGTTAGCAGAGAAGTGTGAAGTGATGCATTTTGGTAGGAAGAGCAAGGAGTGCCAACATAAACTAAATAGTACAATTTTAATAAGGATTCATGAACAGAAACACAATTCTTCTAAGGAAGCAGGATAAGTTCAGAAGGCTGTTAAAAAGCATATGGGATCCTTGGCTTTCTTAATATAGAAATAGATTACAAAAGTAAAGGATTATGTAAGGCATCAATAAAATACTGGTTATGCCTCAGCTGGAGTTGTGTGTTCAATTCTGGGTACTTTACTCTAGGAAGCATTTCAAGGCCTTGAAGAGAGTGCAGGAGAGATTTACATAAGCAGCACCAGGTATGAGGGATCACTGTTAGGTGGGAAGACTGAAAAAACTGTGGTTGGTCTCCTTAAAGCAGAGAAGGCCAAGGAGATTTGATAGATGTGTGCAAAATCATGAATAGCTTCAATAGAGTTCATAAGGAAAAATGATTGATAATTGCAGAATGGTCAGTAACCAGAAGACACAGGATTAAGATGATGAATCAGAGGCAGCAAGGAATTAGTGGTTATGATCCGGAACACACTGGCTGAAATGGTGATGGAAGCAGGTACAATAGTAATTTTCAAAAGGGAACTTGAGAAATACTTGAAAGGAAAACATGGACATATGAATTCAGAGGAGTAGGCCACTCGGCCCCTCGAGCCCACTCTCCCAGTCAATAAGATCATGTTGATCAGTTTGTAACCCCAACCTCGCCTACCTACAATGGCCTTTCACCCCCTAGCTTACCAAGAATCTATCTACTTCTGCCTTAAAAACATTCAAAGATTCTCTTCCTCAAAAGGCGATAAAAGCAGTGTTCTAAAGACTTACCATCCTCAAAGAATAAAGTTCTTCTCATCTCTGTCTTAAATGGGCAACCCCTTATTTTTAAAAAGTAACCCCTAGTTCTACTCTCACAAGGGAAACATCCTCTTCACATCCACCCTGTCAAGGCCCCTCAGGATCTTATACGTTTCAATCAAGTCACCTTACTCTTCTAAACTCCAGCCGATACAAGCATAGTCTGTCCAACCTTTCCTCATAAGACAACATGCCCAATCCAGGGATTAGTTTAGGAAACCTTCTCTGAACTGCTTCCAATGTATTTATATCTTTCTTTAAATATGGTGACCAATACTGTACGCAGTACTCCAGAAGTGGTCTCACTAATGCCTTGTACGACCGAAGCATAATCTCCCTACTTTTGTATTCAATTCCCTTTGCAATAAACAATAACATTCTATTAGCTTTCCTAATTACTTGCTTACCTGCATCCTAACCTTTTGCAATTCATACACTAGGACACCCAGATCCCTCTGCATCTCGGAGTTTTGCAATTTCTCACCCTTTAGATAATATGCTTCTTTTTATTTTTCCTACCAAAACGGACATTTTCACACTTTCCGTAATTATTCTCCTTTTGCCAGATCTTTGCCCACTCATTTAGCCTATCTATATCCCTTTGTAGTCTCCTTATGTCCTCTTCAGAACTTATTATTCAACCTATCTTTGTGTTATTAGCAAATTTAGGAACCACACCTTCGGTCCCTTTCATGTAAGTGATTTATATAAATTGTAAAAAGTTTGAGGCCCCAGCACCGATCCCTGTGTGGCACACCACTCGTCACATCTTGCCAACCAGAAAATGATCTATTTATTCCTACTCTGTTTCCTGTTAGCTAGCTAATCTTCTATCCGTTCCAATATGTTACCCCCAACATCATGAGCTTTTATTTTCCAGAATAACCTTTGATGTGGCACTTTATCAAATGCCTTCTGGAAATCTAAGTGCAGTACATCCACCGGCTCCCCTTTAACACATGTTACTTCTTCAAAGAGCTCCAATAACTTAGTTAAGCATGATTTCCCTTTCACAAATCGTGTTGACTCTGCCTGATTACCTTGAATTTGTCTAAGTGCCCTGCTAAAATCTTTAATAATAGTTCCTAACATTTTCCCTATGACAGATGTTAAGTTATTTTTTGTTAAGTCTACTGGGTTACTGGGAAAAAGCTGGGAAGTAGACCTAATTGCACAGCTCTATCAAACAGCCAACACAGGCATGATGGGCTGAAAGGTATCCTTGGGTGCTGTATCATTCTGTGATTTCCATCACATATCCTGGAAGTTACACTGCAGGAGAAGAAGAAGAAAAATCGTAGTCTCACTAGAATGCTGTTCGGCATCAACATATACAATGTGAAAGACTCAGAAGTTTGTTTTCTTTTAAATATAACAAGGTAAATTATGATCATTCTAAATACCTCCATCATGTCAAATCCATGAAAGGATGATAGAAGCAGCCTGTTTCCAGTAATCGAGTGGTCCAGTAATAGATGCTCTACTGTCAGCGATTTAGAACAGAGGACAGGAGAAACTTCACAGACACATACAGAGTTGAGAGACTATGGGATTCACTTCCAGGGTATGGGGTTAATATAGAAACTGTCAAGCTCCCAGCTTACATTGATAAGGTGGATGAAGGGAAAAAGGGACATGGAAACAAGGTGAATAAGTATAATTGGAACCCTTTGTTTGTATGGAAGGTAAACACCAACACAGACTGGTTGGGTCAAATGGCCTGTTTCTTGTGTAATAACTTCAAGATTTGGCTTGTTAGCACTGACAATACCACAAACCACTTGCAAGTGGCTCTGTTACCACCCAGTTCTTCAGCTGAGGGGATAAAATCAAATGTTACAAAGAATCAACTTTATAGCTTATTGGCAGTAAACTGTACAACAGTGTTGGCATTAATCCCTCATTACTGTAGGATTGCCTGAGGCAACTGGACAGTGTTAAATGATCTCTTACTGTCGGTAATTGGTGGCAACTCCAAGTGGAACGGTCAGTGGCATTTAGGCATGATTAACAAAACTGCCTTTTCAAAAAAAATAAAGGTTTTAAAAAATTTAAGAAACCCCAGGAGCTACATTGGGTCACTCCTGTACGAGTCACCTCTCAGCTCTGAAATCATTTACCAACTCACTCATTTGAGTTAATTTGTCCATCTGGTTGTTATCGTTCAGGGTTCTCCGAAAGCTTTTGTGTTCACAACAAAAAAAAGGCAGCCTCCATAAGCACACAGGCTGCTTCAAAACAAACCCTGCACCCTTACACCCACCATATCAAACTTCTCTATATGACAAATATCAAACTACCACCTTCAGGCTAAAACTAACTGAGATTAGCACATCAGCAGCAAGATACCAACAACAATATAAAAATTCCACAAGCTTTCCAATAGCCTTTTAAGAATATACAGTATTTCTTTTGCAACTTAAGTCAAAGGGCATTTGGATCAAGAGTTCCTCATAAACCCTTACAATGCCATGTTGCGCCCAGATAACATGAACAAACTATTTTTAGATAACTTTGAATACTCAACTTCAATGCCATAATTCATTGCCATGGGAAACTTCCACATCACAGCTTGTTCTACAAAGGTGCAGAAATCCAAGATGACAAGGGGACCCAGATATAATCTTATTCCTCACAAACATTTCCCTTAATGCTTCAAAGATTAAATTGGTATTTTCCTCTGGTCTACTGAGCTACATACATTAACATTTGAAACTAACTGTCCTAACCACTTTTGACTGGCTAAACTCATTCACACCAACAAATAAAATCTATCTGGGACAGAAGATTTTAAATTAAATATGCTGGAGGGGAGGGTCTGATCAATTCCATGCATTACCCATTGCCCACATATTAGAACCTATCTTAAAGAACTGTGTTTTCTTTTAAAATTTGGAAGAACATTGCATTATTTGGACACTTGGATTATTTTTTTTTAAAAAAGGTCACAAGTTCACCTCTGGGCTGAGAGCAAGCATGCCTTTTCCAAGAAATCACCTGACCAACATGGTACTTGAGAGGGGAAGAGCTTTGTGCTTGTTTGCACTGCAATTATTTTAATTGATGGAAAAAACAAGTTTAAAGGAAAAGGCTAGTGATTTACTGGAAATCACATAACACAGATGAGTTTTAAGTTTTGAACTTGTTTTTTGAATTCAATTGGGACTGAACTGAGAAAGTGAAAAGCTGCCCAACTCGCACTCTCCTTGCCTTGCCTGAAATAGAATAGTTATCAGGATCCAGCTAAGAATCCTCATCTCAATGGAACTTGCTTCTCTTTGGAAACCCAGGAGGCTGAGACAAGAAGGATTGATCTGGCTCTATTTTCCTCTACACCAAAGCTCTGTTGGTGAGAACCTCCAGGCCTCTACTGGGACTAGCAATCTATTTTCATACAAGGGAACTCCAGATCGACAACATTGAAACCATGTAGCTTTTATCCTTTTTATATAGTCTATTCTTCAACCGCCCATCTCTGCAGAGACCCCTATCTGTTTGTCCTTTGTATGTATGCATGCACATGTGCACAGGCATGCGCTGGGAAATTTAAAAGGGATAGATAGCTATACTTCCAGATTATAATTGTGTGTTAATCAGTTCTTGCAACTTGTTTTTTTTTTAAATTGTTCTATAATAAATCAATCATTCTGAATTTATTAAAAGAAGCCTTGTTAAAGTCTTTTTTATTCTGGGTCTAACATTGGCGTAGGTAAATAATTGGCCATTTTGGTGAGTGAATTAAACTTTTAAAGTAATTGTGCGACCTGTGGAGTGGTGGGGCTAGTCAAACTGCGCACCCCTCCCATCCCGGTCATAATATATAAAAACAAACTTTCTTTACAACAACCAATTTTTATATCACATTCACTCTGTTTCATGTCATAAAAGGTAACAAAAATCTCCCATTTTGTTAAAGAATACTCAAAACCAGAGTTAGAGATAATCTCTCATTGGTCATCAATTTTGCATTACTCCAGGAAGAGCATTATAACCAACACAGTTTGGGTGGGTATAAAATAAAATATGTTAAAATAGGCAAAATATTGGCAACCTCACCCTGTGACTCCATATTCCCAGTAATAGCCCTGAATGTGTTAAGTCCTGCTGAGTTACAACAATGTCAGCTGTTTTCTTGAAAATCACCCATTATTGGCAAGCTATTTGATCACAATTGCATCATAGCCAAGTTCGATTCTACATTCACCAAATATCCACTTATGCATAGTCACCAGAGAGCATCACAAGCTGGAACTTTGGCTGACTCTCTCTCTCCCAACCACTCCTAGGCCATTGAAGCCAATTCCAAAGACATCCACACATTACCTGCTAGAGAGCTGTTTGCTGACCATGAAGGGATAGTGCTTCGTCGCTGGTAGAACAGGATGTATGCAGTCTGCTTGCAGACATCATCTTCCATGAGCTGTTGGACGTCACTGTCATCGAAACAGTACCAAAGCCCATCCACAGAGTTCTTGCAGTAAGCTACATAATGGTATAGGAGAGGCATTAGTCAGTCAAACTCAACAACTTTGCATGCATGGATGAAAATAAAAAATTAGTACACTTGGCAGTGAGCAAATTGATACTAGTGAAGCCAGGTTATCCAGTAAGATGTAGAGCAAGTGCTGGATTCTTGTACTCTTTCACATCCAGACATCAAAGGCACTCTCCAGAAAAAGATGGCTAACCAACTCAATTAGCAGACTGGCTAATGCCAGTCTACACACAGCAAGGCAAAGGGTCCCACCAAAAAGACTTGGTGATCTCCTGGATCTCAAGTTTTCTTTTCCCTCTCCTCTTCCCAAAGGCAAACTGTGGCATTACTGAAATCTGGGCAGCACCTGCACAGCTGTAACAGGTACACATGCTTGAGGAAGACAATGGCTAGGAAGGCGGACAGTGACTAGGAAGGCGGACAGTGACAAACACTGAGCAACACGGGACTAGGTGCAGCGCTGGTTTGCAGTGGGGGTCCCTACCTGTGTAATGCCCTCCTTGCATGGTGCCATGATGATTGCACACCGCGTACAGATCGTAGAGGTAGTCTTCAGGATCCCTGCCAAGCCCATAGGGACGTCTCCATGGAGACCAGTGAGAGGGAAGGCTCCAGCTGCTCTGGCTGCGTTTCACCACGTGAGGAGTCATGTCCAGGCCTGTGAGGGGGAATTTCACCAGGTTCTGTAGCTTGGTCCTTTTATCCCCTTCCTGTTGGAGATAGACAGGCCAAATGTTTGTTTAAAACAAAGATGTGTAGTTAATAGTAAATAGCAGATCAAGGGAATGACGACCGTATGAAACATTGGATGCTGTATATAACAAACACCAAATGCTATATAAAGCACCCACTGATGCACAGAAAGCACTAGATTTACTGATTCACAACACTGTATAGGACATCCATTCTGACCAAAATATTACTTAAACAAAGACCATAAACCATGCATCAGAAAGGGCTGCCTGATATCTCTCTCCCCCCGTGACAGCTTGAATGGAATCAGAAGCAAAGACGGTGCTTTCACATCCCCCAACCCCCCTTAAAGTACTCACCTGTTTAAAGCGTTTCAGGTGGATGATGAGAACATCAGGAAGTGTCCACAAGCTCAGCTTGATGCTGCCCTGCTGAAGCTGCTTACAATGTGGACAGCGCCAGGCATCATCTGGTGCTAGCTGTTGAACAAAAGACAATCAGAAAAGGCACTGCAACATCAAGAATCTAAAGGTAGGATAGAAACATAGGAACAGGAGCAGGTCATTCAGCCGCTCCAGTCTTTTATGATCAACCATTTGCTGTCTGAATGTAGAAATCAGCAATTATACCAATTGTAAAACCTGCAACGCTGCAATTTGTCTTTGGCCACAGCACTACAAGGTTGCTTTGGTGCAAGGAGGTACATACACATACGCACACAACACCCCCCCCACCGCCCCCACCCAATCACATTGACACATACACTTCCACAGCCACACACAAACACAAACCCCCCCACCCAATCACATTGACACATGTACCTCCTCAGCCCCACACACACAAACCCCTTCACCCAATCACATTGACACATGCACCTCCTCAGCCCCACAAACACACACACAAACCCCCTCACCCAATCACATTGACACATGCACCTCCTCAGTCCCATACACACACACACACATGCTAGTATTTTTTCCAGGGTTGATGCTCTCTCTGAAATTACCTGTTCTTCTTTGGTGTAGAGGTGAAAGCACTGGGATAAGCTGTAGGTCTGAGGTTGGTGATGAAGCTGCTGCTGTTGGCGAACACTTTCTGAATCTGGCACATACTCATCCTCAGCACTCCCAAATAAGCTGCAAACCAAACAAGGGAACTTTAAGTTTGGACACCAAAGCTATCAAAGAATGCAAAAGCATTTTTTTGGCACATTATTCCGAAACTTCTGGAATGTTCCCCTTCCCCAGCACCCAGCCATGCAGCCTCAGAACTTCAAGCTACTTCCTAACAAGATAATCAGCAGTTAACCTTCACTAGCTCACATCCACCTAACAGGATAATCAGCAGTTAACCTTCATTAGCTCACATCCACCCAATTAAGTATAATAGTCATTCCTACAAGTAGGATGGTCTTTCCTATAAGTTACTCTCCAGTCACTGCTCCATGACCATCCTGACAGCAAGGGGCAACATATTGGGAATAGTCTTCCTCTGTCCCTTCCCACATACACTCTTAATGAATTGAAAAAAATCACCAAGATATACTGCTCTCAAGACCCAAACTTTGACTGGATTAAACAAAAGCAGAAAATGCTGGAAAAACACAGGTCTGACAGCAACTGTGGAGAGAGAAACAGAGTTAACGTTTTGAGTAGGTACGTCCAGAGTCAACTCTGTTTCTCTCTCCACATATGCTGTCAGACCTGCTGAGTTTTTCCAGCATTTTCTGTTTTTGTTTCAGATTTCCAGCACCTGCAGTATTTTGCTTTGACTGGATCAGATTGCTACCTGTCTTAATGCACAGGAAACCATGGAGAGATGTGAACAGAAAACTAAACCAGCTTAGAAATACAGTAAGTTTACAATGCTTACTATTCTTTTGTATCTCTGTCCCACTCCACAATGATCTTAATGTGCTGGGGTCCACCAGGTCTGCAGGATTTCCATGCTCTGAAATGGAGGACATCTGGTTAAGGTAAAACCAAACAGACATACAAACATTTTGGCTCTGCTTCCCCCTTAGACACTTTTAGGGCTGAACCCCAAGCCTCAGATGGTGATAGAAAATCTACAAGCTCAGTTAATTTTAGCATTGGGTCATAGCGTCAGTACAGCCAGAGTCCTGGAGCTATTCCAATGTCACATTTATAAATAAACTCTGCACAACAATTCCTATTCTGCGGTCTCTAGGATAGCTAACATATCAGGGAAAATCATTAGAGAAGTCTCAACAGCAGCTTGCATTTAAATAGTGCCTTTAACCCAAGCTGACGTCACCCAAGCAATAAGTGGGTTTTCTTATATATGCAGATTCAGTAGTACAGATCCGATGTCCAAAATCTGGCATCCTCAGGGCAGAGACCATGCCAGATTTTGAACTGTCTGCTGGTGGGACAAGCAGCAGTGTGTATGATTGATTCATTTCTCCCATCTCATTGTAGCACTGTTTACATGAAAGTTACCGTTAAACATTAAAAGGATGCAACCATCATTCTAATCACTAAAAACACAGTTGTGACAGGTGCTGAACGAGGAGATCCTGCAAGTGGAGCAGAAGTACAGCTAGCTGTGGACGCCGCACTTAGACCGTCGCAACCAGCTCCTCAAAAACATCCCCAGCTTCTGGGTCACTGCCGTGTCCTTTCACCAGTGCACTGCACAACTTCTCAGTTGATGCAGCCTGCAGAGAAACCCCACCCACACCCCACTTTTTACATTGCAGGATCTCTTAATTAATGCAATTTACAGAGAACCGCCACAAATGCTAGGAGAGAACACACTGGCTGAATTTATATTCTTGTAGTCAGGAGTGCTGAGGCCAATTGTATCATTCTTATAGCAACACCTTCCCAGATCAGCTGATTTAATTAAGACTGGGAATTGAACTAGAATTATTTATGAATAGCCTTTATCAACTGAAGAACTAAGGTTCCCTGCATGCACAACTCTTGCTGATTCCATCCTCTGGGATCAGCCCAAGAATGGCCTCTCCATTCCCGCACTTACTCTGTTCCTGGAGCGACACACAAATCTCGAGAAAGAAAAATGTCCAGTTTTTGGGCAATTCCGGTTTTCAGTCAGATTTTGGATAATGTACCCGTATTCATAGTCTGGACACTGATCCAATACAGGCATATTAAAATCAACACTGGCTGAGTACGAGGGCGGAGTACATACTGGGCATTATAACCAAGGTGGGGTGTAACTGAGTATTAAAAACAGGCCTTTTGAGGGTGGGGTGTCTAAGAAAAAGAGTCAGTTGGAGTGTTTTTTTTTAAGTGTTATACAAGGAACTGTACAATTTTATACTGCTTAAATTTTAAAGCGAACATTATGCTGATACTATAAAGAACAAACTCAATCTCTCTCCAACTACTGAACTTTTAACTACCCACTTTAACTTGGCGAATGCCATTATTCTGAGATTCCCTGCCATTGTTTGCCAAACTGGCCCAAAACGCCCATTTCCAGGACGCAGCTCATTATGTCCCCGCTCTGGACTCCAATGAAGGATCCAGCTAACACAACGGGAAAGAAACACCAAGTGAGGAATTACCTTTCTGCTGCCAATTGGCATAAGGGATACTCTTCTTGGGGTGAAAGGTATGACTTCCCCATGCCACCTCCAAGCACTCGCAGACTAAAGGGACCAACCTAGGGAAAAAGCAAAGAGAATGTGAGTGGCTCCAACACAAGACAGTAGGAAATCAGTAAAATCTCACAGTTAGACAGTTGCAGTATAGCAGGGTTATGTCCCAAATTGCACCACCTTTATCTTTTCTGTGTTCTTTGCCCCTGCATTTTCCCAACCCTTCAGTTTCCGATTCCTAGTCTTCACAATCTTTATTCAACGTGAAACTTGATGCAAACTCATTTGGTTTACCCTTCCAGAAAGTATCTACAGCTCCACCTTCCACCACACCCCTCCCCACCCCCATCTACTTCCCCCATCACAATACATGTTCAAGAACATAAGGAATTTCTCCCTTCACTAACTGATCTCTCCCCCTCTCTGATGAACTTCCTGACATCAGTCTTAAATTTGCCTATCACCACTTTGAATCTCTGCCCCCTTCAGTTTTACATTTTTGATTCAGTTTGTTATCATATACACTGTAGGGTCCCTACTTAGAAACCACCTTCCAAGCTCAAATTGCCCGAGTGTTTCCAACTCTCCCTTATAATTCAGTCTTGTGTTGCTAATTGACCTCATAAATCTCCACAGTGTGGAAGGGTACAATGGATAAAGCGGACCAACTAACTTCAGTAATGCAATTTAAAAGGAATGCATATTCAAATCTAACAGCAGCAAAACTCAAGCTATTAAACAGATTGGCTTAAGCACAGATTAATTTACCCCAGTAACTCCCTCCAAATTCTCTGATGCTTAGTAACCATTTGCCAGAGAGAGCCCTACCATGCAATTTCTACCTTTAACACAATGTGGAAAGCCAAAGAAAAGCAGCAACTGAGCCACAATTTTTGTGGATGCTTATAGATGATGTAGATACAGCAACAAGATCTAAACATCAAAACTATATTACTTTGCCAACCAATCTCACTAATGCCTACATAGTAGATATTTCAATTACTAAAGAGAGCCTTTAAATATTTAAATGCTCCATGTTATTGGTACACATCACAACCTCCAATTGACTGAATTGTAATTAAATGTACATCACCTGCTTAGTTATTAAACTTACAAATCTTGAATTATGTTCTGATTTCCCACACTGAGATTTTCACAAAAATTCCCAAACTCACTGGATTTCTTTCTAGGGTCAGGTACACGGCTGCTCCACAATGCTACATCCACCCCCACCACCCATTCCCCCATATTTCTGTATTGCTCACGATCTAGCACCCCATTTCTGTTTGTGTAACAATACAAAGGTATCTTTTGCTACAGCAGCAGAGTTTGCCTTTGGACAACAACTGGAAATTAGTATGATATTGGCAGAATATCCGACACACCAAACCACCAAATTTAATTGAAGATGCGTGTGGAAAGGTGCCTTTCTACCCTTTTCCCCTACAACTTGAAGTAGTTAAATGCTCCACAAGTAAGGCTGATCAATGGTACAAAGCTGATCTTGGATCCTGTGCTGGTGCTGTTACTTCTCCCAGAATGTTCCTTTAAACAGCCACAGTCTAGGTCATTGGGGCTCAACAGCCTCCCTTACCTCAGCGAACATCCCTGGCCTAAAGAGATGTCGCATCTTTTCCAAAATATCTTTTTGCAGCCCTTCCCATGTTATTTTACGATCCAAACAGAGCACAAAGGGATGACCAAACCTAGAAAACAGGTGTCATTAGGAAGTTGGAGAGAGGAGAAACAGTTGAAAACAAAGTCAGATATTTAATGACAAAATTTCAAGGACTCGTTGAAAAATCAGCGCAAAATCTTAATCTCAATTTTTATTCCTCTAAACCATTAACCTCAAGTCTGTAACCAGGCTGCATTTTGTGTTAATCAGTTCACTGGATTGGTTAATTAAGTCATAGATAGAGGTTGGTTTCATTAATCATTCTGCCAACAAAATTACAGGATTAGAATTCGGAATTAAATTAACAAATCAGCTTGTGGGTTTATGGAAAATGGCTGAAAATGTCAGTATGGTGTTAACATGCTACAAAAAGTGGACAGTAGCCTGCATGCTTGGTCCCACAGCATCCACAAGGGTCCAGGAAATTTCCACATCGGTTAGCAAATTCTAAGAGTTGTCTTAAAAAAAAAATTCAACAATATTGACACATAGGACTAGTTGATAAGAGAACTAATGGATTTAAATGGATTATAGTCATATTAGCTAGATCTAACCTTGTCAGCCAAAAACCCTTTTAGCTTAGTTTTATTGATGGTATTGGCCACACTTCACAGCAGCTGGTGAAGGTTATTTCTAGGCCAACTGTGGGGTGGAGGCAGGGGAAGCTCACTGCTCCCTCTGGAATGACCCAACTATATACCCATCCCCCCATCACCACCTGGTGCATATCATTTCAACTGAGCCATATATCAACCCGAGACTAGAAGTGTCCTATTCTAAGAGATCACAATCCCCATCCTCTCAACCTATGCCCACACATCCATCCATCTGGTCTAAACTTAAACTTACATAGAGCAGCAACCGCATCAACAGTCAGCTCCACTCAACTGAAGGTTTTGGGAGCTTTCAGTCTAGGGTAAATTATCACTGCCAGAAAAGGGTTGGTATGGCTTTACGCTATACAGTTTTTTTGTTCAGTATTACAGCCAATGTTTCAGATCTGGCCAGAAATGAAGCAATCAGGAACACAATTAATATACATCAATTGAACTTTGAAAGATATAGATTCAATGCCAAAGCAAGAGGTTTATGAACACTGCCACTCAGTATGTGACCCAAACTTTACCTATTCTCTTGTTTAACAGAACACCTCATTTATCAAGCAGTTATATAACACAAATATTGTTGAAAAGAGAGAAATGTTGCTGAATCTTTTAATCATGCACATATCAGGACAAACACAAAAATGCCCAATTTCAAATCACAGCAATTTTTACCACAGGAGAAAAGGTTGCTGATTGGTTGGCAAGTCAATTCTGATTCTCTGTGGCAGTGCCTCAGCCAAAGCAATGGAGAATTATAGGTTCCCCATGCATCAGAGTTTTCAAAAAAGGCGCAAGGATTGAACATATTCCTTTTGTTTGCAGTGAACAGGTCCCTGCATACGAATGTATGTTGCTACTATTGAGTGCAAATGAACCACATAATGAGCTTGATTGATTATCTTAAATTGATTGATAGTGTAGCTATTATCACACTCAGGATTGTTCACCAAGTGCTGCCCAATCGCAGAATGATATTTAGTTTTGGGCTTTGCAAGCGCAGGCTAGTTGAGCTATACTCTGCCTATTACAATAATCAGAAGAACATGTTCAAGTATGCTTTCGCCATGGCAACGCCTCGGCCAGAGTCGATTTGCCAACCAATCAGCACCCCTTCTCTCCTGTGGTATAAATTGTAGCAATCATTTGAAATTTGGCATTCTTGCATTTGTCCTAATATGTGCAAGATGAAAAGCTACGCCAGCATGTCTCTATATTCAGCAATATTCAAGTGCTATACCAAGCAACTGTAGTTATATAACACTTGACAGTCAGGCTACCGGGGGGGCGGGGGATGTGGGCTTGGCAAAAACAAATAGAATCATACAAACTGAGAGTCTCCAAAAATGCAGGATTTTTAAAAAAATCCTGGATCCTGTGCAATATCTACGGAATGTGATTTATTAACCAGTAACTGGCTGTTTAATGAAGCTGTTTCCAGACTTACAGACTCAAGGCATCTCCAGCATATTGCCGTGAGAGATGCACCATTTATGCACATGTTCTCATTGGTACCACACATTTAAACAACTGCACACTAATAATTCCATTCCCCAAAACTACTACCCTACAACTTAGTGATCACAAATATTCAATTACTGAAAAATGTAAAATAAATCAACATTTTCAGTTTGCACTCCCAAGACAATTTACCTTTTAGCCTGCTGCCCAGAGCAGCATTGGTTACACACCAGTAACATCCATTTCTCATACCCCAAACCCCTGTTGTACACTCTCTCCACCTTGATCTGTTTCACTCCTCCATAGGGGTTGACTGTGGGCCTGTGATCAGTGCTGAACTTCAGGTTATTTTGATTTATGTTTGTAAGCATGGCTGAGAACAAATACAGAAACAGACAATTAAAAACACATGCAGGTTTACTAAACTGTTAATTATCAAAATTATAATCTGTAACAGAGGTTGATCACAGAATGGAAGCAAGTTGTTTTAGCCAAGGGGCTCCTTTCATCACACTGCCTCTTGGGCATAGCTGGTATGGGAAATAGTGTAGTACAAGTACCGTTGTGAAGATCAGATTAAGAGACAATGTAAAGGAAGCTTTAATCATATCTAACCCATGCTGTGCCCACCTGATGGGGCAGTGCAGGGGGAGCTTTAAACTGCTTCCAACCACTAACTGACCTGGGAGGGCTCAAAGTTGTAATATGGTGAAAGAAGTGGCGAAGTCTTCCACTCTCTGCACTTAAATACTTCATGAGCAGAAAATCCACCCAAAAAAATCCATGAAAAATAACAAGTTATTTCTCAACTAAGTACTTAACAGAGATTCCCTAGAAAAAAAAAACACAGCCACACTACAAATATAGGTAGCCTATCTAACTGGAGCTTTACAAAAACAAGCTATTAGGTGTTGTGGTTTAACTCTTGGACACAAGCATACCTCTTTGACCAATGTATACATCGGGTATCTCGAAAGCATAGATACAGTCGTTTTCAAGAATAGTATCCAGGGCATCACCATCACTGAAGGTGCGATGGAATCCATCATAATAAATTTCAGTCAGAACAATCTGAAACAAAAAAAAAATGAGTTAAGTAATGAAGGCACAACATGCGATTCAAGAATTTTAAATCATTGAAACAACTGGCTCAGTGACTACATAGCACAGTAGCCCCCAGTGACAAACTGTACACAATAAGCCTTAGTTTGCTCAAATTGAATGGCCCAGGATTCAGAGTGGGTGATAACAGTCAGGTCATACAGTCAGTCACCTCTGTAGACCTGGATTGGATCGCAGCACAAGTTGATGGAATGAAAGTCTCGTCGCTCTCAACCTGATGGCAAGAGCTTTATATTTAATCAATTTGGTGCATTTGGAACCAAATTCCAAGTTAACATGAGGTCACAGCACAGGCTGCTGGCTTTTCTGAGGACTCTACATTGATGTGGCATCTGATCACATCTTTCACAAGCATCCCAAAGTACTCTACATATAAATCATTACTTCAGAAGTGCAATCACTTATGTGGGTGACTTCAGCTGTCATTTACGCACAGCAAGTTCTCACAAGTGAGAGACATACAGCACAAGACAGCATTTATAGCTCTTCCAGAGTGTCTCGGTGCTGGACCCAGGCCCCAGGCTTGCATAAATGGGGAGAAGGACATCCAGCCGTAAAACCGTCTTCTAAATCCAAATGATAGCAGATATGAATGGAAAAGGCCCTTGTGTTTACGCATCACTTGCAGGGTTAGCTCAAAGTCCCTATCCAAGCCCTGAGAGAAACGGGCAAGGGTTACCATCCAATGGACAAGGATAGCTAAAGAAGAAAGTCCAAAGGGGAGGTGAAGAGATGACCAAACCCAAAATAGCATGCCTAGATATCAGTAGCCTGATAGGGAGAAACAGTGAAGGAACTGACCTGATGGTGAGAAAGGGAATACAAATCATGGGTCTCCAGGAAACAACAGAAGGGCAGCAAAGCAAGAGAAATCGGTAGTGGATATAAACTTTACCACCAGGGTGGGAGAAGAAATGATGTTGGAATAGTACTAATGACGGAAGCAATGGACAAGGTGCTGGCAGTGGACAGAATCAGCAACAGGATTACCAAAGCAAAGCTAGAAATCAGGGGTGAAATGTGGAACATGGAGAGTTGTTCTGCACCAATTCTGGGAGCAGATGGACAGCACAATTCAAACAACACCAAACAGAGATAAGTGACTTAATTGGACATGTGGAGGGAGAAAGAGAGAGGTTATCCATGGTGGACACTTCCTTGGAGCAGTAAATTAAGGAGAAGCCAAGGTCCATATTGTTGCCATGTCATACCAACTGATAATGCTAAACAGACACCTCCTTGTAACCTACAACAATGCTGTTAGAGAAACATTGCTGGACTACATCATGGTTAGAAAAGAACATGCAAAGGAAGCAAAGACTGCAAAGGCTTCCGAAGCGAAGCACTGACCACACAACATATGTGCTGATGGCAGAGCTAATTGCAAAGAAAACGAAACAGCAGCTGAAAGAGGTAGACAGAACATAAGGCAGCGGAAGCTCAAAGATGCACTGAAGGGGGAATTCAGAGAGAAGATGAAGAGACAGCAAAGAGAAATAAAAGAAATTATGACAAACACTGGAAGGCTGGTGGAACTCAGTGACAGATTTGATTAGGAAAACTGGTGAAAAAGTGTTTGCAAGATTATCAGGGAGGAGAAAGGCTAGAAAAGAAACCTGATGGTGGAATAGAAACACAAAGTGCAGTAAAAGGATAAAAGGGAAAGAAACAGAGTTTCTCAGGAATTCGAGAAGAGTTCCAAAGAAGAGCCATATTAGACCCGAAACATTGACTCTGTTTCTTTCTGCATGCATGCTGCTTGCTAGACCTGAACATTTCCTGCACTTTCTGTTTTATTTCAGACCTCAAGCATCCGCAGTATTTTGCTTTAGTTAAAAGAAGAGAAAGAACTGTTAAAGAGAGGGAGACAATCAGGGCTCAGTGGAGATAAAGAACAGAATAAAAAGGCAAAACAGAATGCAAAGAAAGTGATTGCTAGTCAAAGATCCCTGGCCACAGAAGAAATATACGAAAGTTTAGATACCAAAGAGGGACAAAAAGATATCTTCAAAATAGCAGCTGCTATTGATATGTTTGAAAAGATGTGGGAAATGCACGTACAATCAAGGATGTAGGTGGCATAACCTTAGCGACAGGAAAATGAGGTGGGGCCAAAACTTTAACTGGCTTATGAATGGAGAAAACCTGAGAACAAAGAAGAGGTAGCTGCCAATCAAGAAATGATAACTGCCAACAATCTGAAAGAAATCAGTAGAGCACTGAAAGCAATACAGCAAAGCAGTAGGACCAGAAGATAAACCATGTATGGGCCTGCCTGGGGAAATATGAGGTTCAGGTCCTGAACAAGCTACTTAATTATGTTATGACGAGGAAATCCCAAGGGCATTGAGGCAAAGCATTTTGGTACCAATATTCAAAGGAAAGGGAGACATTCATGATTGCAGAAACTACTGAGGAATTAAACTCTTATGTTGGAAGGATGATGAGGACATGACTGCATACATGAAGAATTAGAAAAAAGCATTGGAAAACAGGGGTATGAAGATCAGTAGACCAAAGACCCAATTATATGGACTGTCATTTTGAGTCAAGGGGAGAGGATCAGAGTGAAGATTATGGTTGAAGACTTGGAGAAAGTGAGCAGTTTCAAGTGCCTGAGGTCATTGGTGGCAGAAGTTGGAATGATGGAAATGGAAATTAAGCAACAGATTAGCTCTGGTTGTAGTAACTGGAAGAAGTGCAATGGAGTGTTATGTGATAGAAAAGTATCACTGAAACTGAAATGAAGAATCTACAAGACAGTTATGAGACTGGCCCTGTTATACAGTGTAGAAACTTGGGCAACATCAAAAAGAGAGGAACGACAACTGGATACAAATGAGATGTGTGTGGATGCTGAGAAATGGATGTGTGGAGTAATGAGAAAAGACAAGATCTCAAACCAACGCATCAGGTCATCGGTGAAGATTGTGGGAGCACCGAAGAAAGTAGTCGAGAAGAGATTGAAATGGTGTGGTCATCTGTTGTGGCGAGAGCGAGAGGAAATGTGATGAGGCAAGTGATGGGGGATGGCACTGTCAGGAGGAAGGAGAAGAGGAAGGCCTAAGACCAGGTGGAAAAATGCAGTGGCAAGAGACTTCAACACAGCAGGATTGGAAAAAGAATGGGTGACTGACAGGAGGAGGTAGAAAGAGTGATCAATCAGCATTGTGGGAATCTCACGTAAAATGGGAAAAACCAAAAGACAACGACAAACCTGCTCTTCAAGAACCACTCCACCACACCCCTTTCTCATTTAGAATGCATCTGTTCAACAGAACCTTCTGGAGAATGTGTGCGAGAGAATGCCAATCCCCTTTGAAAATAAAGCAGCAATTGCAAAGAGTTCTGTTAAGGCAACCAAGAGGAAAGTGTGAGGGTCCTTCATAGATTGTGGTGGGGTGGTAAAGGCGGATAGCAAAGCAAGTGCTAGGTCAAGCTTATCTAACACACTGCGATCAGCAGCACCGGAGGGAAATGGTATCAGTGTGAAAGACTCTAGAAAACTAAAAAGGCTATTGTGCAGCCAGAAGGGCAAGCAAAGAAAGAAGCCACAAGGTCATCTGATTCATCTCTCTCTTGTTGGGTCTCAATAATCACTGCCACTGTCTTAAAAACAGTTAAAAACAGTTGTTGGAAAGGTATGGTACAAAAGACAACCCCAGGCGGACTCAACAACTCCCCCTACGCACTCACCAATTAGGTTATCAGTGCTCGATGTTTAAATCGTGGTTAGGGGGGCAGTGTCAAAAGTAGAGAAAGGTTCCTGTTTCAGTTGATTGGGTAGTGAGAAATCTCTCAAAGGAAACAACTGTGGTTGAAGGGAGGTGAGAACTATGAGCTGTTAGGGGTACAATAAAACAAATATATATATATATATTATTGAAACAAGCGCAGCCCTTTTTACTTATTCTTTTCCCCTTTCTTTCCTTGAGCAAAAACGACAACATCTAGAAAAATAATGCTCCAAGAATTATAGGCCGTGCTCATTGTAAATGATTGCTGAAGAATTCCTGGTATTTTGTCAGCTTGAAAAACAGTGCTGAAGAGCAGAATTTCTTGCCCTCTAGTGTTAAGACTTGGCACTGCTTTCAACTGTCAGATTACAGAATACTGCAGTCTGCTCTGACTGCAGTTTATTTCCTTTCTCATTATCTAATTGGTTGTTCCTCAGGAAGCTCTCCGCCCAACCCATCCATAATCCAATTTTACAGTGCAGACAGTGACCCTTGCACAATGCCTGGATGTACAGCAGTGAAGGCACAGCAAACCATGCCACAGTGGTACTAACAAAAGAACAACAGGAATACAATCTGGAAAATCCAGAGCAAATAGAGGCGGGGCAGGTGGCGAGGCACAAAACTTACACATGCTGGAAATACAAACATCAGAAATAAGTACAAAGTTTGTCACATCAGGAAAGGCTGATGTGGGGAAAAAATCAGATTTACATTTATTGTGCATTCTCAGCAATCTGTGTTTTTAAAATGATTTGCATGTATATGATGCTTTTCAAGACCTCTCAAAGCACTTTACTACCAATGAAGTACTTTTGAGGTATAGTCACTGTTGTACTGTAGGAAACCCAGCAGCCAATTTGGGCACAACAAGATCTTACAACAGCAGTGTGATAATGACCAGATAAACTTTTTTTTTTGTGACAACTATTGGCCAGGTCACCAGGGATAGGGGGGAAAGGTTATTGGGGTAAGTGGGAATGTGGAGCTGAGGTTGTAAACAGATCAGCCAGTCTTATTGAATGGCGGAGCAGGCTCAAGGGGCCAAGTGGCCTACCCCTGCTCCTAATTCATATGTTCGTCTGAAACTCTCTTACTCTTCAAAATAATGCCATAGGATCTTTTACATCCACTCATGCAGACAGATGGGCCCTCGGTTTAAGATCTCATCTGAAAGACAGGCCTCTGACAATACAGCACTCACTCAGTACTATACTAGAGTGTCAGCACACAGTTTTGTGCTCAGGTGTGGGACTTAAACCTGGAACCTTATAACTCAAGAGACAAATATGTTACCAACTGAGATCAGTTATTAGACCAATAAAGCACTGTGCACCAGCTTACACTTAAACAGGATGTTTAACGTAATCAGTCGGTCCCCGAGTGCTTCACAGGCCAGAAGAAGTCTATAGTTAATAGCTATAGACTCAGGTGAGAATGCTTTTAAAAGTAAGGAAGAAATGCAACAAAGTGGTCAGGTTTAGGAGGAAAGTCCCAAAAGTTCAAAGATTGCGACTGTTAAAGACACCAGCAAAGGGTGTGAGGGCGAGCCAGACTGTGCAGTGGGCAAGTCTCAAAAGGAGAGTGTCTTGAGCTCTGCCCAACATAAAGTGCAACTTATCCAGAATTGCGGCACCCTTGCCCTGTCCCACTTAATCATGAGCATCCTTGGCCTTGATCCTCTGCTAACCCCCTTTGCCCTCACAATGACTTCAAATTTCTCAACTCTATGGGCCAAATTGGCCTTCTGTGTTGCACCAATTTACAATCCTATCTTAACCTGCCTAAATAGCCAAGTGGTTATGGTACTGGGTTTGTAACCCCAAGATCAAGAGTTCAAATCTCACAATGGCAAACTATGAAACAATGTAACTTCATCTGAAACAGATGGAAAGGGTTTGTACTTGAAAGAGTTACAATTCGCTGCATTCCACTCTGCCTCCATCTAGGGATGAACAACCAGATGAGATGTGCTACACTTAAGGACAAGAAGGAAACACTTAGATTCATATGGTGTCTTAGTCACTGGATTACAGAGACATGTATAGGCAAAGATGATACCCATTTTCTACATTGCAAGATTCCACAGAAAGCAATGAAACACATAATTGGTTGATTGGTTATTTGTGATTAGTAAGTGGAGGAATATTGACCAGGTCACAAGCAGAAACACTTGCTCTCCTTATAATACTATAGAAAAGAGAAGGCCAAGGGATTGCCTGATAGAAGCTTAAAATTCTGAAGGAGTTTGTTAGGGTAGAGGAAGTGAAGATGTTTCCACTTATGTGGGAGACCAAATCTAGGGATCAGAAATATGAGATAGTCATTAATAAATTCAATGGGGAATTCAAGAAAAACGTCATTATCCGTAAGTGGTTAGAAGGTCGGCGTGCTCCCACTTGGAGTAGTTGACACAAAAAGCATCTAAGGGGAAGCTTGATAAACATGAAGGATAAAAGAATAGAAGGATACATTGATAATGCTGGGTGAAGAGGGATGTGAGGAGACTTGTAAGGAGCACAAACACTAGCATGGGCCAAATGGGCTGTTTTGGGCTGTGGACTTGATGGATGAGGAACTCCCTAATCCCTGTTCTCCAAGTAGTGCCACTGAATCAACAGGCAAAACATGACCTTTAATAGCTCACATGAAGGTCTCACACACTCAATATTATAGTCAGCTGATATTACACAATCCAAGTAGAATCCAATCTCAAACCTTCTGACACAAGAATGAGGCTACCAACCAAATCAAACAGGCATCTCAAGGGTACGCAGTAGATAGAAAAAACATGCTAAAATACACCTCCCTGTTAAGCGCAGCATTTATGACAATTCAAATATAGTAAAGTGATTACAGGAATTTAAGGACATCTCACTCATCACCTCAAGACTGTTGCAGTCCAGTTTCATTCAGAGCACTGCTCAAATCCTGGCCTCCATCCCAAAAGGTCAACACCACCAAATCCAAGACACATACCACCCCAATTTGGAAATATACTATCATTCCTGCATCGAAGTTTGGTCAAAGTCCTGAAGCACCCTACCTAACATCACTGTGGGACTGTCTTCACCACATGGACTACAGCAGTTCAAGGTAGCAGCTCACCGCCAACTTCTCAAAGGCAATTAGGGATAGACAATACATGCTTTTCTTCCAGCAATGCCCACACCTAATGAATGAAAGTCACAAATATTTGACTCCCCAACTGCAACTAAGTCCTATTTCCAAACCACAAAGTATTATAATAAGATCCAATGGTCATAGGTTCAAGTCTCATTTGGGTGTATCATCTACACTACAGTGCAAAACTGAGCAAGTGCTGACTTTATTAAACCAAGGCCCTGCCTGTTGCCTTAAGAGAAACCCCAAAGCACACAATTTTTGATCAACTTTCATCGCACAAGTCACTCATAAGGTTGTGAATCTTTGGAAATCTCTACCCTAGAAATCTGTCAATGCTCTGTTATCGAGTATGTTAAAGTCAGATCAACAGATTTTTGGATATTATGGATATCGAGGAACATGGAGATAATGCCGGAAGGTAGGGCTGTGCTGGAAGTTCAGCCATGATCTTACTGAATGGCAGAGCAGGTCCGAGGGGCCACTTCAACACCTCATTGTTGCTTGTGGGGCACCACTAAACACATCTTCCTCTCCCATCCCATTAGTGTTCCGAAGGGACCATTCCCTGGTCCACTCCTCTATCACCACTATACTGTATTCACTGTACACAACGCAGTCTCCTCTACATTGGAGGCCAAACGCAGACTGGGTGACCACTTTGCAGATCACTTCCTGCTCATCTGCAAGCATGACCGTGGCCTTCTGGTTGCTTACAATTTTAATTCACCACCTTGCCCTCTCACTCACATTTCTGTCCTCGGCCCGCTGTAGTGAAGCCCATCGCAAGCTTGGGGAACAGCACCTCATCTTCTAATTAAGCACTCTCAGCCTTCTGGGCTCAACACTGAGTTCAGACCATGAACTATAGTGCATTTTGATTTTTTTTCCACTTGTCCGTATCCTGTTTTTATGCTTTTGCTTTCAGACGGAGTTGTTCATTATTCTGCCATTCACATTGGATCAATGCTTTGTTCCTTTACTACAACCATTATCACTCCCTTTGCCTTTTGTTCTATGTTATTTAATCTCTCCCAACCTCTAGCCTACCCCAGACCTTTCCTTTTGTTAAAAGCAAAATACTGTGGATGCTGGAAATCTGAAACAAAAATAGCTGGAAAAACTCAACAGGTCTGACAGCATCTGCGGAGAGGAACACAGTTAACGTTTCGAGTCCGTATGACTCTTAATCAGAACTCAAGTTCTGATGAAGTCATACAGACTCGAAACATTAACTATACTCCTCTCCGCAGATGCTGTCCTTTCCTTTTGTTCTTCATCCTCCTCCCCTTTTTCAACAGCATAAAATCCATCACATTTCTACCTCTCTTCAGTTCCATAAAAGAAACACATTTGACTCGAAACGTTAACTACTTCTCTCTCCACTGATGCTGCCAGACCTGCTGGGTATTTCTAGCACTTTCTGTTTTTATTTCAGATTTCCAGCATCCATAATATTTTGCTTTTATTAAGTTTTTTGTGGGACCTTGGGCGCTACATGACTATTGCAATTCCCTACATAGCAGTGACTACACTTTAAAAATAACTATTTGGTTGTAAAGGGCTTTTGGAGGGCATGAAAGGAACTATGTAAATCAAATTCTTTCTTGCAATATGGATGGAATAGAATTGAAGAAATGTATTGCATACATCAAACAGTGCAGCTTTACACTCTCAAATTCCAGCAATATCATTCAAGTGTCCCAAAAAGCAACACACTTGGAGCCTGCAGGTACTCTACACAAAACAGTAAACCAATAGTTTTCAGCTCAATAATTTAACATTCTTTGCCTTCTTCCTTACACCAACTGAAATCATACAGAAGTCTTCCACCAACATCCTATCCCACACAGCACCCTTCTCAGTCACCCTGTGTCGCTAACTGTAATGGTTCATCTCCTTAGCACTTTGATTTTAAAATACTCATTTACAAATTCCAATTTGAACAATCTGTGCCTGGCCCAATGCATCTCAGCTCCATTTCTCCCGCCCATGCCTTAACAGCAGAGAAAAACACTGACTAAAGTACATCCAATACAGAATGAGCAGAAATTTCCTCCAAGTAGATATTGAGAAGACCAAAGCCATTCTCTTTGGTCTCCACCAGAAAATCCATTCCCTAGCCACTGACTTCATTCTTCATCCATGTTTATCAATAATCTATCTAACTCTGCCTTAAAAATATTCAAAGACTCTGTTTCCGCTGCCTTTTGAGGAAGAGAGTTCCAAAGGCTCAGAATAAAAAATTCTCATCTCTGTCCTAAATGAGCGACCCCTTATATTTAAACAGTGGCCCCTAGTACTAGATTCTTCTGGAAGAGAAAACATCCTCTCCACATCCACCCTGTCAAGACACCTCAAGATCTCATATGTTTCAATGAAGTCACCTCTTGCTCCTCTAAACTCCAGCAGATACAAGCCTAACCTGTCCAACATTTCCTCATAAGACAACCTGCCCGATACAGGTATTAGTTTAGGAAACCTTCTCTGAATTGCTTGCAATGCATTTATATCCTTCCTTAAATAAGGAGGCCAGTATTGTACACAGTACTCCAGATGTGGTCTCACCAATGCCCTGTATAACTGAAGCATAATCTCCCCACTTTTGTATTCAATTCCCATCACAATAAATGATAACATTCTATCAGCTTTCCTAATTACTTGCTGTACCTGCATACTAGTCTTTTGTAATTCATGCACTAGAACACCTAGGTCCCTCTGCAATCTCTTATTATTAAGATAACATGCTTCTTTTTTTTTTACTTTTCCTGCCAAAATGGACAACACTTTCACACTTTCCTACATTATACTCCTTTTGCTAGGTCTTTGTCCAGTCACTTAACCTATCTATATCCCTTTGTAGCCTCCTTATGTCCTCTTCACAACTTACTATTCTATCTACCTTTGTCATCAGCAAATTAGCAACCATACCTTCGGTCCCCTTCATCCAAGTCATTTATATAAATTGTAAAAAGTTGAGGCCCCAGCACTAATCCCTGTGGCACACCACTCATCACATCCTGCCAACCAGAAAAAGACCCATTTATGCCTACCCTCTGCTTTCTATTAGCTAGCCAGTCTCCTTTCCATGCCCATATGTTACCCCCAACAGCATGAACTTTTATTTTTTGCAATAATCTTTGATGTGGCACCTTATTAAATGTCTTCTGGAAATCTAAATACAATACATCTACTGGTTCCCCTTCATCCACAGCATATGTTACTTCTTCAAAGAACTCTAATAAATTGGTTAAACATCATTTCCCTTTCACAAACTACATTGACTCTGCCTGATTATCTTAACTTTTTTCTAAGTATTCTGTCTTTAAAAACAGCTTCTAACATTTTCCCTATGACAGATGTTAAGCTAACTGACCTGGAGTTTCCTGCTTTCAGTCTCCCTCCCTTTTTGAATAAAGAAGTTACATTCACCATTTTCCAATCTAATGGACCCGTCCCGAACTAGGGAATTTTGGAAAATTAAACAAATTAATCCACCACCACCTCCATTTCCCGCTCCAGCCATTCCAACACTGTTCAAATGAGATGGACAATTTAATAATAAGCTAGGGATTAATTTGAGCCATAGACTCTAGCACACAGGGCATCTGGATTCAGACTATCCAAACTCGCCACACAGGATCCATACAGCTAGCAAATTGGGTATTTAAGAAAGTTTTTTAAAATGTGTTTGGATAAAAGGAACATTGCATTATAGTTGCATCCCTTAAGAGGGGGTAGCTGCAGGGGCGGTACTGCCAGTGTAACACACTTACCCCTTTTTGTGCCCCACAGTGGAACTTAACTGCCTCCTTCCTTTGTGGAAAAATCCTTAATTGAAGAGCTTGTCCAGAGATCCCAGAAGGCAGGCATTCCCTCGGAGCAAAGTTGATATAGTTCACCGACATCACGTGGAAGATTCCTTGTGTAGCAAGCCCAGGCACGGCCGAGGTTGGTCTGTTTTATCATCTGACTGAGACTACGGTTCCCTTTTAAATGCGGTGCCCTTCAAGTTATGCTGTGTTAATAGAAAAAGACTTCGCTGAGGACCCCCACGGAGCAGCACTTCAACAAAGGGATTTTCCACAAAGCTAGAAAGTAGTTTAAAGATGGCATGGTGTGGGGCACACAAAATAATAAATACTTTGGCATTCAAAGTGGCCCTCCACCAGGTTACAGAGCCTAAACGGTCCACTTACACTATATGGATTTATAATAGTCACAATCTCAGATTAAATGGACTAATCTTACTGCAAGAAAATCAAATGTATGTTTACCTGATCAATGGGGATTTTGGTTTCCTGCGATATTGACTCCCGGAGTTTGGCCACTGTACCCGACAGTGGAACAGCTACCCCAATGCGCATGCAATGCGAACATTTTCCTTCATACACCACGGTGATATTCAATGGCCTGCAAAAGAAAAGGAAGATAAGCGATATTTATTTCCATTTAGTAATAAGTAAACTTGCACCCATGATTAAGACAGGGCCCTACACTGGCAGCTGGATCTAAGCAAAAGGATCAAACACAAAGGTGTTGATGAAAAAGACAAATGGGAACAAATATGCCAACAGACTCATCTCACCCTCCCTGCGCAATCTATTCCCATCTCTCCCTTACCCCCAACCCTTGCAATATTTTCCCATCCTCTCGCCACCACCAACCCCCCACCCCGTGCAACCTATTCCCACCCTCTCTCAACATGCAGCCTATTCCTAACTTCCTCCAGCAGAGTTCAAGCTTCAACCCATAGGCCACACATTCACTGCCAACGTCCAGCAAAATTACCTTCATAGACAAGCCAAGCCAGTTCCATTGGTACTGATATTTTCTTATTTGATGATTTATCCTCCCAATAGTGGCGACCTGGAGGTTGGCAATGGTTGGTGGCAAAGACTGCCATTTGAATCGGCAGACTTATAGAATTCCGGCATTTGAATAGTATGAAGTGGCTACATCAGCAACAAGTTGGGGAAAATATGCCCAAAACTATTTTCAGTCGGCTTAAAATGACTGGTTACCGATCCTGCAGGGAGGCAAAATGCCTGGAACTGTGGCTTATTGCCTTTCGTAATACTACCTTAATGCAAGTTGTAAAGACAAAACAGCACATGACACCAACATGCACACTCATGTTAGAAAACAGCCACTTTAAAAAAAGAAGCATGTGTGAATGACAACTACATTTACTTTACAGAGAGCAAATTAAACAATTATGTTGCAGCTACTCCATTAATACAAAGAATAAAATCTATTATTTAAAAAAAGAGCCCCTATACAGTGCTCAATGTTTTGTTATTTTATAGTACCTTAACAAGCAATAGCCTTGAAATTACAACTTGTGCTATTCTGGCATATAAAAACTTAACCTATTCACGCTTCCATTTTATAGAGGGTATTAACGTACTTCTGGTTAATAGTTGTTAAAATAGTAAAGGAAGGAATTTCACAGACACATGAAGCCATCTGACGTTTTTCTGATACACTGCCAATTCTATGTAACTTTTCTTGTGCAGGAGATTTATTTTCAGCCTGTTTACACAAACAATTCTGAAATAGTGCCGACACAAATTTTCTGACACATCTCAAGAGACTGAAGGCTGTGAAATTAGCTCAACAATGCGTTCCATACATAATTGAAAACAGCACCACTTTCATTTATGATTAGGCAGTGACATAACCACACTAAAGGGCACATTTTAACATGTATTATGTTCTCATAGCTACTGGGCTTATGTTGTTGCCAGCCAGTCTGACAAAAAGCTGTAAAGTGTTTTACAGCCCACTATGAGCCAGCAAGATGAATATCAGCATTCATAGCAACATTTCCTCGCGTCACTGCAGCCCACAAAATGCCAGTCTTCTAAATACCAACATTACTGACAGCTGGTCAGGGAGGAGCTGCTACCCAACGTATGCAGTATCTTCATCTCAGGATTCGACCTAAAGTTGAAGAGATTACAACAGCACAATATCACAGAATAAGGAGTTTTGAGCCTGGGTTTTCTCATGAGCTGTAAAACTCCAGGAAACAGAGAGCAGAGGCCACAGTTCAGGATGTCACTAATAGAGACTTGGGATGAGATTATATGCCCACTGAGTACGCTCAGCCATGGGCAATGCTCAGTGTAAGAAACAAAAAGGAACACATTTGTTTGTTCATTGACAGGGGCCACTTACACAGATCAGCCCTCAAGCACTATAAGCAAAAGCCTACCTTTGTGTATGCCAAGCATACCTAGCCCCGGAAACAAAATTAATTCTTATTGCCGTAGCTAGCTTATTGGAGCTATCCAGCTTCCATGGAATGTCACTCTCAAACAATATTCCAACACTGAGAAACGGTTGCCAATACCTCACTCACTTCAATGATGCAGTGGCAGTCGTGCTATTAAGCATGGCACATCGGATTATGGACTGGTGGAAGCCTGACTTGCAACTTCCACCAAGCAGCAAGATTAATTTTTTTTAAAAGAGTGCTGTCAGCTCTAATAAACAGCTGCTATCTAAAACATTAGCCTTTCTTCCTGAGATTCTGAAGGACCTGGAGAACATTTCTAACATTTGTTTGCTCTAGCCTTGAAAATAGTTGCCCTTTGATTCCAGAACTCCTTTCGAAATCCAGAAAAGTATTCTCTCCACCCACAGCCAGTAAACTGTGTTGTGGTTACTTAATTCACAAAGTCAATACGTGCTCAATAAGGATTTATTCAGCTGCCTTTTACCAGTCTTTTTTTAAACAACTTGCTTTTATACAGCATCTTTAATGGAACAAAACATCCAAAAGCATTTCACAGTGTGCTATCAGACACAGATTGACACTGAGCAAAGCAAATATTTGTGTACGTGACCAAAAGTTCAATCAAAGAGGAAGTTTTAATGAAGGCCTTAAAAGATGGAGAGGAGTGAAGGATTTTAGGCAGGGAACTCCAGAACTTAGGGCCTAGGTGACTAAAGATAGGGATGTCAATGGTGGAAAAGGAAGTGATAGTTGGAATAATTTTTAGACAACCAATATTTCAACCAACATACTTCATGCCTTCAGATTGTTCCTAACGCCCAACATCAGCTCTGCTTGTAACTTTTATAAATACATTAGAGATGCTTAGAGACAATTTCAAAATCAAAAAGAAACATCAATTCCTCTCCAACAGCTAAGAAGCATCTGAAGAATCTATTCTGAGTGTAACCAAGATTAATTCGATGGTGCTGGCCCTTGAATTTAATCATCAAGTAATTAGTCACGAATTGTTGAGCTGACTCCTCCACAATTTACAGCAAGGCTTTCACTGTAACTAAAATGTTCCCAACATCACTACTTTTAGAAGAACATTTAAAAATGAAATGCACTGAATGAAGCCTCAAAAATCATTGCTAACCCCATCACAAAAAAGTGCAAGATTCACTGTATTGCCAATTACAAACTATTAGAATATGGTTGATTGGCCGCACAACTACATTTCTTTATCTGTGCCTTAGTTACTTCTATACTCGGCTATTCCAACACACTAGTCTGCCACAGTCTACACTTGGTGAACTTGAGATCATCCAAAATTCTGGTGCCCATGTCTTAATCCACACCAAGTCCTCTTAACCTATCACTCCTGTGCTCACTGATCTACAATGGCTCTTGTTCAAACAACATTATGATTTTAAAATTTTCATCCTTGTTTTCATATCTCACCATGGTCTCCCCCCTTCCTATACTCTGTAATTCCTCAAGCCCCACTATCCTCCAAGATCACTAATCTCACCTAATTCTGGCCTCTTGAGCATTCCCGATTTTAATCACTCCAACATTGATGGCCATGCCTTCAGCTGCCCAGGTCCTAAGCTTTGGAATACTCTCCTTATACTTCCCTGCCTTTCTACCCTTCTTTCTTTCTTTAAGACATTCCTTAAAACTCTTTACCAAGCTTTTGGGTCATCTGACCTAATATCGCCTTTTGTGGCCCGATGTCATATTTTGTTTTATAACACTCATATAAAGGCCCTTGAGATGCTTTATTATGTTAAAGGTGTTATATAGCTGTAAGCTGTGTTTAAACTTGCTTTTGCTTCCCATTCCTGATACAACTACTTATTGATCTCAATGTTGCCTCAATTATCCTCCAGCATCCACAGGTGGCTTTAGGGGAGTGTCCCACATATCCTCTATCCTTCTTTTGAAAAAGCACTACCTGATTTCACTCCTGAATAGCCTACCTCTAATTTTGAAATGTGCCCTCTTGCTCTGGATTCCACTACCAGATTGTAAGATCATAAGTAATAGGAGCAGGAATTGTCCAAGGAAAAGCTTTCTCTGTATCTACCCTATCAAATTTATATTTTGTATCCCTCCAAGCCAAGTTATTTATACTCAAGTACAACTGATGGAAGAACAACTTGTTTTTCATTAGCTAAATGTATCCTTTAGAGTCACACGGGACAACTACTGGGAATTTTAATTGCTCTGTGCTCCAGTACTAGGAAGGGTGGTGGGAGTGGAGGGGTGGAGAGGGGGAAATGACTCAGTTAATAACCAAACTGGGGTAAAAATACAAGTCACAAAAGCACCCGCTGACCCAAACAACATTATCAGGGTCAAAGTTACGTAGCATCTAACTGATCTGTCTGAAGCCGAGAAGTAGATTAGCACACCAACAGAGAACACCAAACCTGTCAATAATCCTCTGATAGGTTGTCAGATGGGTCGGTTTTCCTTATTGTAAATCTTCCTGCGTACATGTATACCGTGTCAGAAGGTAGACAAACACTGGGAGCAGGCCAGTCTTTGAATGGACTTCGCTGTTACCGACATTCATATAATAATTTAAATCAGCAGCCTCTGACTGCACCATAATTTAAACAAATGACACCAGTTTTATTACCACTTTTTTATTACAATCCTATGCAAAATGGTGTAAGTCATCACACCGACCCCCAATTTTGAAATGGCTGAAACATTCACACTAACCTCAACTGATTTTGAAATCAGGTTTTGGAAATGTGTTCAAAATGAGTAAAATACAGTGATTGACATTACAGTCTGAAACCTGAAAGGCTGTGTAAGGCCTTTCAGTAGAAAAAGAGCGCATGCAATTTGAATGTTTTAGAAATTAATGCTTCCCCTTTCCCCACAAAAAGGAAAGGTATGGTTTTCATCACTTCTCAGGCTTCAAATGCAAATGTTGCTGTGAGGAACTCTAATTACAGTGAGCGCACGCATCCAGTCCCAAAAGATAAAATATAAGCATGATGCAAAATGAGCTCTTCCAAGACAGCAACTTACATTTATATAGCCTTTACCTTATAAAACCTCCCAGGATACTTCACAGGAGTGTCAAACAAAAACTGACATGGAAGTACAGAAGGATATATTAGGACCAATGATCAAAAGTTAAAAGGAGGACAGGGACAAAGAGATTTAGGGAGAGAATTCCAGTGCTTAGGGCCTCAGCCACTGATGACATGGTCACCAATGGTAAAGTGAAGGGAGCGAGGGTGCACAAGGGGCCGGAATTGGAGGAGTGCAGAGATCTCCGAAGGTTATAGGGCTGGAGAAAGTTAGAGTGATAGTGAGGGTGAGGCCACAGAGCGATCTGAAAATGAGGATAAGAATATTTATTTTTAATTGAGGCATTGCTAGACTGGGAATGAAAGTAACCACTGCACATTCCAGAAGTGACCTTCCCCTTTATTACGGCCATATTTTATTTCATTGCATGATATAATGCTAAGGAGCGTCCACAGCAACTTGTAAAGGCATGAAGTAATTTGTGAAAAATTGTGATCAAACAGTGATAAGCTCTATTTACATAATATAACCAAGCATAATTAGAGACACACAGGTACCTAGAGCTAAACCAGAACCTCATCCTTCAATCCCTTTGTATCAACAGAACAGAAAAGTAGGAGGTAATTTTAATCTAACCCATCCACAGATTCCACTCAGGATCAACAGCAATGCTGGTTTTATACTCTAAATTAAAGTCAGTGAAAAGTAATATTTGCCACGATGTAAAACCAGTGTTTTACCCAACCACTGTAAGCTTCCAACTGTTAACAATGTACCAACATAGCTAAACAGTTATCCTAGTTCATAAATGGAGTTGGGGTTCTTGTGCACATCAAAACTAGTGAGTTGGCTACACAGCTGGCTAGACCCTCATAGAGAAATTAGATACTTCTAATATGTGTAAAAAGTGAGAAAATGAGACTTCCAATCTCCCAAAATCTTCAAATTTTCAACTATATACATTCCAAGACCTAGAAAAGGCTACTTCCTGACTGGTCAAGATTCACCAATCAGGATCAAATCTTCCCCAACCCCACATCCAGAAATGTTATAGAGAGTTGAGAGCCCAAGGCTGCTGCAGTTTGCTTTTGTTGTAATTATGGTTTTATTTAATGTGCAATGTACTTTTAAGAATAATTGTTAAGGAAGATCACATGATCTGTAGTAACGAACAGGACAGTAGCACGGGCTACCTTGGCAGTCAGTGTAGAGATAGCGTTGGAGTTGAAAGCACACGTGTAGTTGCTGCTGAATATATTGTAAATAAACTTAATGTTTCCACCCAAGAAGTGTCTGCAGATCAACTCTATCATTAACAGTACAACTCGGTCACCCTACAACAAACTGGCAACAAGGATAAAACAGGATTGAATAGAAGAAATCAAGTTAGAAAGAAATTGCCACTGTACCTCGCCCAGTGATTGTAAGTAGCAAGCTCCATTAGAAATGAATAAGTTATCCCCTCTCAAAATGCCACAAATTGGGAGAATTGATCCTTTTGAACCTGCCACAGACCATTGGTCTCAATGTATAGAACGCCTCACATTCTTTTTCCAAGCAAATGAGATTATGACCAGATGAAAGAATTGGTGCTGGCATGTGACACATCTCCCTACGGAGCGGAAGCAGCACTCTCTCATCGGATGGACGACGGCAGGGAATGACCAATAAGTTAAGTATCAAGAATGCTCACCAAAGCAGAAAAGGAATACTCACAGATCGAAAAAGGCAACCTGTCCATCATCTTTGGTGTCAAGAAATTTCACCAGTACGTACACGGCTGTCATTTTACAATCATTTCAGACTACAAACCACTGCTAGGATAGTTTAGTGAGGACAAGGTTATACCACCCATCGCCTCAGCAAGATGACAACAATGGGCTTTAATTCTGGCAGCATACGAATACACTTTCACACACAGGCCCAGCAATTAAATCGCAAACTCTGATGCCCTTAGTCATTTGCTTTACAAGAAAATGATGAGCACGTCCCAGTTCCACAGGAACTTGTTTTACTGTTAAATTTCTTAGATTCCTTGCCAGTATATGCTTGGCAGATCAGAGACTGGACAAGTCAGGACCCAGTCCTATCTCAGGTACGAGAACAATTGCTACATGGTTGGTCACAGGAGCCCATATCTGACGAAGTGAACCTGTACTTCAACAAAAGAAATGAAATAACCAGCCAGGCTGGCACCTTATTGTGGGGAGCATGGGTGGTAGTTCCTCCAAAGGGAAGGAAGCCACTTTTAATTGAACTACACAATGCTCATCCAGGAATTTCCCGAATGAAGGCCATAGCACACAGCTACCTATGGTGGCCTGGGGTAGATGGCAAAATAGAGAGTTTAGTAAAGCACTGTGTGCAATGTCAGCAACTGCAAAAGTTGCCAGTGATAGCTCTATTACACCCATGGGAGTGGCCAGGTAGACCCTGGTGCAGTTACACATTAACTACATTGGACCTTTCCTGGGAACAATGCTTTTGCTCGCTGTCGATGCTCATTCAAAATGGTTGGACATATATGAAGTGAAGTCACCAACATTACAATTGAGCAACTATGTCAGAGTTTTGCCATTCACGGGCTACCAGAAGTAGTCGTTTCCGATAATGGCACGGCATTTACGACTACTGAGTTTTAACAGTTTATCGGCCTCAACGGTATCGCTCATGTGAAAACTGCACCCTTCCTCAAATGGGCTGGCTGAAAGGGCTGTTCAAATGTTCAAGGAAGCCATGAAAAAGCTAACTGGTGATTCCTTAGCAACCAAGCTAGCACATTTTCATTTTCATTACAGAACTACCCCTCACACAACAACAAGTGTCACACCTGCAGAATTATTGTTGAAATGCCATCTCAGAGATTGAGCTTCATAATGCCGAATTTAGAGAAGGTGGAAAGGAGTCAGGGAAGCCAGAACACTAGACATGTCTGACATAGTCGTGAGAGTAAATTTACCATGGGCGAGCCAGTATACTTGAAAAATTTCTGGGAAGGACCAAAGTGAAAGGACCGGGTGAAATAAATGCGTTGACTAGACATCTATTTTACCACATGGAGATGTAAACACATGGACCATTTAAGAAAGAAGAGACACAAATCACCAAGTTGTGATTCTACCTGTGATCATGACCAGGTCTGCATTTCCTGTTGAGGGTACTCAATGCAGGTCTGACACATCTGATGTTCCTATTAAGAGTTGAGGATACAGAACTGCAAGTGTTCATCGAAGCATCTTACGTACAGGCAACTCTGGAACAAGAGGTTCCTGACAAAGGATCTGGAAGTTGTGGAACTGCAACATTCCACACGTGACAGGAAACCACCTGAAAGACTGAACTTGTAAATTTCTTACCCAATGTAAATATTGTTGTCTTGAAAAATATGTACTTCTAATTATACGCATAGCCATGTTAAAGGGGGAGGAATCTAATGTACCTTTAAGAATAATATTTAAGGATGATCATATGATCTGTTGTAACCAATTGGAGAGTAGTGTGGGTTACCTTGGCAGTCACTGTAGAGGTAGAGTTGGAGTTGAAAGCACACGAGTAGTTGCTGCTGATATATTGTAAATAAACTTAATGTTTCCACCCAAGATTTGTCCACAGATCAACTCTATCATTAATAGTACAACTCGTCCACCCTACAACAGCTTCGTACTCACCTTGAGGGACAATCCAGCTCTACAGAATGACTAAAGATGTGATTGCAATGTTCAGATACGAAATGGAAATGAAAACCAAGTGCATCAATGCTTAAATCTGAGACTAAAAGTTGATCAATATGCAGATGATAAAGTAAATTACAGAATTGTTACAGCACAAAAGGTGGTCATTCAGCCCACCGTGTCTGCGCCAGCTCTCTGTAGAAATAATTCACCTACTGCCCCTCCCCCAGTCTTTCCACATAGCTTTGCACATTCTTCCTTTTCAGATAACAATCGAACTCCCTCTATCATGCCTCATTGAACCTGCCTCTACCATGCCTCAATTGAACCTGCCTCTACTACACTCTCAAGCAGTGCATTCCGGATCCAAACTACTCACTTGAAAAAGCTTTGCATGTCACCATTGTTTCTTTTGCCAATTATCTTAAATCTTCGTCCTCTTGTTCTCAATTCATTCACAAGTTTCTCCCTCTCTACTCTGTCCAGACCCTTCATGACTCTATGAAGTCTCCTCTCAACCTTCTCTTCTCTAAGGAAACGGTCCCAATTTCTCCAATCTATCAACATAACTGAAGTTCCTCATCCCTGGAACCATTCTTGTGAATCTTTTCTGCACTCTCGCTAATGCCTTCACATTTTGCCTAATGTTTGTCGCCCAGAACTGGACACAATCCTCCAGCTGAGTTTAACATGCTTTTGTACTCTATGCCCCTATTAATAAAGCCCAGGATGTTGTATTAATCACTCTCTCAATCTGTCCTGCCACCTTCAATGGTTTATGCACATATACACTCAGATCCCTCTTCTCCTGCACCCAGTTCAGAGTTCTATCTGTTATTTTATATTGTCTCTCCACGTCCTTCCTACCAAAGTGAATCACTTCACACTTTTCTACATTAAATTTCATCTGACATTTGTCTGCCCATTCTACCAACCTGTCCATATCCTTTTGAAGTTCTACACTATCCTTCTCACAATCCTTCCAAGTTATGCATCATTCGCAAATTTTGAAATTGTGCCCTGTACACCAAGGTCTGGGTCATTAATACATATCATGAAGAGTGAATGTCCCAACACCAGCCCCTGGGGAAGTCCACTATAAAACCTTCTTCCAATCCGAAAACCTTCCATTAACCACTGCTGCTTCCTGTCACTTAGCCAATTTCATATCCATGTGGCTACTGACCCTTTTATTCTTCCATAACTTTGCCTGCAAGGCTGTTGTGCAGCATTTTATCAAACGTCTTCTGGAAGTCCATGTACACACATAAACTGCATTAACCTCATCGATCTTCACTGTAACCTCATCAAAAAAAACCAGGAAGTTAGTCAAACACAATTTGCCCTTAACAAATCTGCGCTGGCTTTCCTTAATTAACTCACATTTGCCCAAGTGACTATTAATTTTGTTCTGAGTTATTGTTACTAGAAGTTTCCCTAACACCAAGGTTAAACTGACTGGCCTAGAGTTGCTGGGCTTATCTCTACACCCGTTTTTGAACAAGAGTGTAACATTTGCAATTCTCCAGTCCTCTGGCACCAGCCCCAAGTCTAAGGAAGATTAGAAAATTATGGCCAGTGTATCCACAATTTCCACTCTCACTTCCCTCAGTATCTTTGGATGCATCCCATCCGGTTCTGATGCCTTATCGACTTTTAAGTACAGACAGCCTATCCAATACCTCCTACTTAATTTTAAACTCTTCCAAGTGTCTGAATTACCTCCACTTTCACCATGACCTGCGCAGCATCTTGTTCCTTGGTAAATGCAGATGCAAGGTATTCATTTAATACCTAAGCCATGCCCCCATCTCCATGCACAAATCCCCTTTTTGATTCCTGATCGACTCAATAGCTAGCAATGTTAGAATAGAGTAGGTAATGCACATCCCAATTCTCTTACAGCAAGCTGAAAGCAAACCTGGTCAATGCACAACCAAACAGCACACCACTCCAGATTACTTGTATTTTCATAAAAATGTAAATTATAAACACGATAAATGACGTCTGAAGCACAGCATGCTTTCATCTAAACCAGGATTACATTTGAACAAGCGTAAATACTGCTGCATCCCTTACAGCTGGTATAAAATCAACTTCTTCAGCACTGCTCTTCTGCTATATGAAATGGCACCAAGTGTCTAAAATAACCCAGTCTGTTATTCTTGGACCTATGCTCTATGTTATGATTCCTCTTGTACTACCAAATCATTTTCACCAGCTATTTTACTTCTGATAATTCAAAAGTGCTCTCATCACTAATAAAAAATGGAATTATCCGCTAATTTGAATTAAGCAAAATAAATAACAAAATAATAAGAAATAACTTTAAAAAATTGAAATTGATAACTTGAATTAAGCAATTGAGCTAAGAGTAGGCTGCATAGAAACCTGACACAAAAGACATAGCTAAAAGCAAAATACTGCAGATGCTGGAAATCTGAAATAAAGACAAAAACTGCAGGGGAAACTCAGCATCTGTGGAGTGAGAAACAGAGTTAACATTTCATGTCCGTATGCCCATCCCTAATTGCCCCTGAGAAGGTGGTGGTGAGCTCCCTTCTTGAACTGCTGCAGTCCATGTGGTGTAGGTACACCCACAGTGCTATTAAGGAGCAAGCTCGAGGATTTTGACTTAGTGACAGTCAAGGAACAGCGATATATTCCCAAATTAGGATGGTGAGTGGCTTGGAGGGAAACTTCCAGGTGGTGGTGTTCCCATGTGTCTGCTAACCTTGTCCTTCTAGATGGTAGCGGTCATGGGTTTGGAAGGTTTTATCTAAGGAGACTTGGTGAATTCCTGCAATGCATCTTGTAGATGGTACACACTGCTGCTACTGTACATCGGTGGTGGAGGGAGTGAATGTTTGTGGATAGGTTGCCAATCAAGTGGGTTGCTTTGTCTTGGATGGTGTTAAGCTTCTTGAGTGTTGTTGGAACTGCACTCAGGCAAGTGGAAGGTATGCCTTCACACTTCTGGCTTGTGCTTTATAGATGGTGAACAGACTTTGGGGAGCCAGGAGGTGAATTACCCATTGCAGGATTCCTAGCCTCTGTCCTGCTCTTGTAGCCACAGTAGTTATATGGCTAGTCCAGTTCAGTTTCTGGTCAATGGTAACCTCCAGGATGTTGATAGTGGGGGATTCAGCGATGGTAATGCCATTGAATGTCAAGGGACGATGGTTAGATTCTCTCTTGTTGGAGATGGTCATTGCCTGGCACTTGTGTGGCACGAATGTTACTTGCCATTTGTCAGCCCAAGCCTGGTTATTGTCCAAGTCTTGCTATATTTGGACATGGACTGTTTCAGCATCTGAGGAGCTACGAACGGTGCTGAACATTGTCCAACTCATCAGCGAACATCCCCACTTCTGACCTTACGATGGAAGGAAGGTCATTGATGAAGCAGCTAAGGAATATTGGGCCTATCACTACCCTGAGGAACTTCTTCAGTGACATCCTGGAACTGAGATGGTTGACCTCCAACAACCACCGCCATCTTCCTTTCTGCCAGTTATGACTCCAACCAGTGGAGGGTTTTCTCCCTGATTCCCACTGACTGCAGTTTTGCTAGGGCTCCTTGATGCCATACTTGGTTAAATGCTGCTTGGTGTCAAGGGCAGTCTGATACAGTTCCAACTTCACTCACATCCCTGGCCATGATACAATTATGTGGGTGATCCTCATCTCTTCCACAATCACTCCCACCGAGTCTCTCATTTCTCTCCACTGACTTCACATATCCCTCCTGACTCTTTCCATTCATCAATACTGTGGCCAATATATCATGCTCACCTTGCTATTATACACAAAGCTACCAATACACCACATTATATGCAATTGCTCCAATCTGCATTCTCACTTAAAGCACAAAGCCACTTACTACTTAAATGTCTTCGCACCCAGAACCTCTATAATGTGGAAATTTCCTCTCTTTTCTGCAATCTACAGGCTCTAAAATAGCCTTCCTACTTGGTGTCACCATATCCAATTTCTGATTTGCTTCATTTTACTCAACCTTGCCCTGCTCCACAAGTCTTACCCCTTTACTAAGATTTCTTGATTGAAATCTTTCACAATACAAAGGCACAAACAATTCTGTAGGACCACACTATAGCAGAAACCAAATTTTTTTCATTCACTACTCAGTGTCCTCTCCATTCAAAGAGAAATACCAGTGGTGAATTCATGTCTTTATCCATTCATTTTTTAATAAATCAGACTGTTTCTAAGCTATCTCACATTCTGTTCCCATCAGAGAACATGGGTACCTAGAGATGATTTGATCCTGAGAAACACAAGTATATCAAGCAATAGGATGCAGATTCTCAATGGGTTCCTGTTCTCCACATTCAGCTGAGAGAACTAGAAAAATAAATCAGGTAAACACTATGACCGAGCCAACTACATGGCTACCAGCAATAGGTTACAGTAACTTTGGTAAGGGCAAAGGATCTGCCTCTCTGTCAGTAGTGACATGATATGACTTAGGAGAGGAAAAGGAAGAGGAAACAACAATAACACAATGTGAGTAAATGCTGCTCCCCACCGAACTATATCCAGGCGTGCAAAGCCTGAAGTGTGCAAACTAAAAATGTACTGCACCAACATAATTTAACATACTTCTCCTTGGCTGTTTGCAGTCTTAATACGATAATTGACAAATTATTAATCCAAAAACATAAATGCTTCAAAATCTCATTCCTGATTGAACATTCAGCATAGAGTACTGTCGACCCCCAAATACTGATATCCGTTCAATGCTTTTCTTCACAAAATTTATATTTTAAGGGAAGGAGATGGAAAACATAAAAACATCCTCAGCACTTCTACTAATTTCCTAAAGCACATGATAAATATAACAAGTGATTACACGTAAAATTGATCCGTCCAATCAACAAGAATTAAAATACTAGCAGGAACTACAAGCATCACAGCAACCTTCTGGTTGGCTTCCAAATTCGTGGATCATGTGCAAAGTTCCACACGGCATTGATTCAAAGCCCCAGGTTTTATAATATCTTTCACTGGATTTCCTTTCTCTTCCAATTGCAGGCACTGGGTACAGGTTTAGCCAACCAGCCTGCAAGCAGTTTCTAAATACTCTTAAGTACTCATCTACAAATACTATCAGGATATTACTGTCTGTGGACATTCATCTGAAAATGATACATTCATTAGATTTTTTTTTAAATGCCTAAAGCAGGTGGTGTTTGTCCCAGAGGGTCATAATGTCCAAGTCACTTGAAGCATGATACTCAGATGTGACATCTGGCTGTCCTAGGCTATCAGCATTCTCTTTCTCCTCTCTCCCTCCCTCTCACATTGTTTCCTTCACCCACAGAAAATTCAAAGCAGAATCACATTCTTTCTGTTCTGTTGAAGGGTCATGAGGACTCGAAACGTCAACTGTTTTCTTCTCCGCCGATGCTGCCAGAACTGCTGAGATTTTCCAGGTAATTCTGTTTTTGTTTCACATTCTTCCAGCCTGAAACTCTATCTGTGCATTTATGCCACCGGACAACTCTTAAAAACTCTACTGCTTGAAGAGGAAGGCAGCTGCCCTGAAAGAAGAGGGATGGATTTTTAATCCTCTCAATCTTCTTGCTCTCCTTAGAACAGAGATGGTTGAGGGGAGATTTAATAGAGATGCAATCAAAATCATGAAGAGTTTGGATAGAAGTAAATAGGAAGAAGTTGTTTCTAATGGCAGAAGGGTCAGTAACCAGCCGGAACAGACTTAATTTCAAGGGCAGAAGAACTAGAAGTGAGATGAGGAGAAATGGCAGCCATGGCACAGCTAGTAGCAATCTCATCCAAGATTGTGGGTTGAAGTCCCACTCAAGGATTTGAATCCAAAAATCAAGGCTGACACTCCAGTGCGGTGCTGAGAGAGGGCTGCACTATTGGAGGTATCGTCTTTCAAGTGAGGTGTTAAAGCAAGATCCCATCTGCCCACACAGGTGGACATAAAAGATCCAATGGCACTATTCCAAAGAACAGCAAGATTTATCCCCGGTGTCCTCAATCAGTTATCTAATCATTATCACATTGCAGTTGTGGGAGCATGCTGTGCATAAAATTGGCTACCATCTTTCCGACATTAAAACAATGATGACACTGCAAAAGTAGTTAATTGGCTGCAAAGTGCTTTGGGATGTCCCGTGGTGATGAAAGCCTCTATGTAAATACAAGTCTTTCTTTACGCAAGTTATGGTGATCTGGAATGCACTGCCTGAAAGGGTGATGGAAGGAGATTCAAAAGTGGCTTTCAGAAGGGAATTGGATAAATACTTAAAAAAAGGTCGCAGGGCTATGGAGACAGGAGTAGGGCAGTGGAATATTAAATGGATTACGCTTTCAAAGACCTGGCACAAACACAATAATTTGAATGGCTTCCTCCTGTACTGCATGATTTTGAAGTAGCTACTGATGGTTATACCACAAAATTAATTCCCCTCTGGAATTTCCAATTTGTGGTGTTTAGAATCATCACCTGACTATAGCAGAGCTGGGGATTAACAATAGCCATGAATTCTGACATTGGTTGCTGTAACTTAAACTCTTACCGGGTTTGAAGCGGAGGAATAGGTAAGGAGATACAGAGGAATGGGTCAAAGGTGTTGCTCTGTTTTTGGCAGTGAGGACATGTCAATGAAGACCTAAAAGAGAAAAGAGAAATAAAAATCATTTTATAGCCAACCTACTAAGGACAGCCGTGACCAGGCCAAAACTTGAGACTTCTTTCCAAACAGCTTGAGGATACAATGGCAAATGCAGGGTCTCATCCTGTAGCTACCAGAGATATGTAGTGATGGTCTATTGAATTAAGGGTTTGGTAAATTAGTGGCTATATTACTGAATTAGTCACCCAGAGGACTGGATCAATGATTCAGAGACATACATTGAAATCCCACCACAACAGCTGGGCAATTTAAATTCAGAAATTAAATGACATCTGGAAGAAAAAGTTAGCATCACTGATAGTGACTATGAAACTGCCAGATTGTCAAAAAAACTGGTTCACTAATGTCCTTTGGGGAAGGAAATCTGCCATCCTTATCCCATTTGAGCTATATATGATTCTAGAGTCACAACAAAGTGGTTGACTGTTAACTTCCCACTGAAATGGCCTAACAAGTTAGTCTTCTAAGGGCAATTAGGAATGGGCAATAAATGCTGGCTACTGTGAATGAAGGAAAAATGCCCATTAAAAAGCCTGGGACTTTGGGGGCCTTAGCTGTGATTAAATAAATGACCAGATCATCAGATTTTTTTTTCATAAAGGTGTTGATTGAGGGATAAGTATTGGCCAGGACATTGAGAGAGTAGACTGGGCCTCATTTTGAAGTCTCATTTAAAAGATAGCACCTCCAACAGTGCAGGACTCCCTCAATACTGCACTGAAACGTCAGCCTGGACTATATGCTCAAGTCACCAGAACTTTCTGACTCAGAGGCAAGTGTGCGACCACTAAACCACATCTGACGTCTTGAATAAAGTACATGGGGCAGTATTAAAGCAAGGCTTCACGCCAATTGTTAGACAGCTAGTCAGGATTTCTCAGGATAGTGCATGACACATGATATTCCACCTTCTAAGCAAATAAACTGCAAAGCCTCTAACCCAGGAAACACTCCAGCCTCCCAAAATAGCCAATTAAAGAGTACAACAGCTTGTGCACCAGATAACATCCACCAGCATCAGGGAAGTTATTCTTGCTGAAAGAGCATGGTTATCCAATATTTCAACGCCTCTACTAAAAGTTACTTTTTAAAAAAATAAATGAGCTGCTCCACTGTTATCTCTTGTTCACTTTAAACTCAAAGAAACTCTCACCTGTACTGTGCTTGAAAGAGCTCTTGCACAAAGCTGCTTCTCATTGGAAGAGAAGGTCCTTCACACAGCCTGTCTTCATCTTTTGGAGGCTAAATAAAAGAAAAATAAACTTATCATACAAGGTGCCCCATACATCACTTGTATAATCAATGTGTCTGCAATCAATACAGAAAGAATTCAAGAGGTGTGGCAGGTCAATTTGTTAAGAGTGTTAATTTTTTACTTTTCGAGTGTGTTACTGCACATTTAGCATCATAGGATTAAGTTTCATTATTCATTCGTTATGCGAAGATAGAAATTATTTTATTGTGCTGGGGTGCAAGAGTGGTTCCAGAGCTCAGGTAGCTAAAGCTGCCATAAGACTGCCTGGCATTATTAAAAAAAGGGCACGAAATGCATAAAGCAAAGGCACTCAAGTCTAGTTGTAAAGGATGCAACATGACATGTAATAAATACACGTTTTGTATCAATTTTTACAAATGATGGTGGAAATGAGAATGTAAGTATGCTAAAGGCAAGCACAGAACAATTTTGAGAGAACTGTAGAAAAACAATTGATTCTGAAAATATATTGTAGCATTGCAGACAATTAGTCACCAGTACCTGATAGGAAGCACTCTACGCTGCTAAAGATTTGTTGATAGTCCACACCATACAGCCTGGTCAATGCAGCTATCTAACTGCTAACAGACGAATAGGAAGGAGAACCAGTGTGTCAATTCAATGAGCTTAAAGACAACAGTTCATATCTGAGATTTTTGGGAAGGAAATCTGCCAGATTACCAGACATTGTGCATTAAACTCACACCCACTTCTGGGGAGCAACTTACACCCACTTCTGGGGAGCAATTTACTGTAATGATTCAGGGCATGAAAAATATCTTATCATTATTTTCAAAACCAGAGACACTTCAAGTTCCCTTCAAACTTTCTGCTTCTCTCACACTTGTTATAAGGAATAGTGCTATTAACATCACAGCATTGTCTAGCCTTATTATTGAGCTTTCCTTGCACATGGCAAAAGCTGTGGCTGAGCGCAAAGACGGTTGCAACTAGGAGTTCCTGTTATTAAGTGCACTGCCAGATGTGGATGAAGGAGACACTAATCTCAGATAAAAAGACTGAAAGGGTGGAAAGGACGTAGAAAACACACTACATTGAAACACCTTTCTCAGTTTCTAAGTATGAGATTGCAATTTAGGTCAAAAATAAGACACTCGGACACCCTATCAGGCAGGAAGTGCTGGGAAATTGAAGGAAACCGTATATAAATATTAGGCCCTCACATTTCTTGTAGACATGATGAGAGATAGACAATACCTGGGCGAAATATTCTATCAAAGCATTTTAAGGACTCAAGTGTAGTTTTGAATCCTGCAGTCCTATGTTTGTCACAAGAGATCCTAAGTGAGTTGTGTGGGACAAGAGAACTCTAGAACTCCACAGGGACAGCAAATGCAGGATCAACCCATCTGTGATCCCTGGCACTGATCCCAAAGTATTCAATTGTGTGGAGAGCTCAGATTCAAATACCACTGACAGGTACCCATGTCACTAGGACATGTTTCCAATACGTGCCTGAAGGAGATAGTACAGTTGCTCTCATTTGGGATTCCAGCCTACCAGTCTTCCACTAGGTTGGGAACAAGAAAACTCCCAACCCGAGAGTCCCCTCCCGTGGCCATGCTCCCAATTCCCCTACACTGATGTAGCCTACACCGAAATTGCCAACAGCCAGCTTAATTCACGGACCCCTTTGCCTGACTTATGGCAAGTCATGCAAAGGACAGTGTGTGCTTTCAGCCCCAAATCTGACAGAATTTAAGTTTACTGCATGTTGACAAAGACGTTTAGACTGGTATTTTTAATATAAAAGCCATATGCAAAGCTCAGTCAGAAAATTTCTTTTTTGATTTTATATGATGCTCTGTGCACTATTGATTTAGAATTCAAATCACCAGTGAAGTACTAGGAATGCCAATACGCAATGGCACTGAATGCCAGAGGTCACAGGTTGTTGCTTGGGTGCCTCAATTTACTGAGTTAGCAATGATACTTAATTGGTGCATTGTCCATCTCGGGTCACACTTACGGGACAGCACTGAGTCAATTCTCCACAGAAATACAATCATCTCAACGCTCTTGTTTATGCCCTCTGTCCAACCTCAATGTCATCAGAGGTCCAATGACACATTATCTACGCACTTGGCAATGACTATACACAATAACAGGCAGGAAATTAGGAACATTCAATGGTATCTTAATCTGAACTGCACCACCACCCCCTCCCCCCAACCCCCTCCCCGCCTCACCACCCTTCCCCTCACCCCCCCCGACACCCCCACCCCCCACCCCCCACACCCTCCCCCCCACACACACCCTCCCCCCCTACACACACCCTCCCCCCTCCCTCCTTCACACACACCCTCCCCCCCCTCCTCCCCACACCCACACACCCTCCCACCCACCAACACCCCCTCCTCAAAAAAGGAACCAAAAACATTTATTTTTTTAAAAAGTGAAATTGTATCCTGTGGCAGAAGAATTGGTAACCAGAGAACACAAATTTGAGATAATTGGAAAAAGAATCAGATGTGACACGAGGAATCTATTTTTTATTTAAACAGCAAGTTGTTGTGATCTGGAATGTATTGCCAAAAGGCAGGTAGAAGCAGATTCAATCATAACTTCCAAAGGGAATTGGATAAATACTAAAGGGAAAAAATTACAGGCTACGCGGACAGAGTGGGGAAATAGTTAAAGAGCTAGCACAGGCAAGAAGAATCAAATGGCCTTCTTGTATTATATAATTCTATGAATAATACTCAAAATGAATGGCCCAAACTTCAAATTTCTCTACAGCTCTGAAGAAGAGTATACAGACTCGAAACGTCAACTGTTTCTCTCTCCACAGATGCTGCCAGACCTAAATTTTTCCAACACTGTTTTTATTTCAGATTTCCAGCATCCGCAGTTTTTTGCTTTTATTCAAATTTCACTACTTTTTCTATCCCATTTTTCCATTAAATATAAGCGATCATACCTTGGCTGTAGGCCTCCCGTTTGTTAAAACAATATTGTTCAGGTCCTCATGGACCCTATCGAGAAGCCATAGCAGAAACTCCTGGGCATCATGCTGAGAGTTGCCACGATATTGGAAAGCATTCTTGGATACAACATTCTGAAAGAAAATTAAAACATACAAGTTTACTTCCTGGTACCCAATTTTTGGAAAGAACTTGCATTTATATCATGCTTTTTATGTCTGAGGTCATCCCAAGCACTTTACAGCTAATAATCACTCCTGACGCATGGTCATAAGCTATGTGCATGCAGCAAAGCCTCACAAAATGCAACAAACAGTGCATCTGTTTTGGTGAGGACAGAGTTGAACATTGGCCTAAGTGCACACAGTGCTCCTTGCTCTTCAAAAAAAAAAGTGCCACAAGATCTCTTGCATCTAAACGAACATGAAGCCTGGGCCCCACCACTGAAGATCAAGTCATTGTTTCCAGGACTGTTACTGACCTCATCTCTTCTGGAGATCTTTCTTCCACAACTTCCACCTCACAGTCTCCCAACCTCGGACAGCCTTCTTCTATCTCCTACCCAAAATCCACAAACAGGACTGTCCCGGCAGACCGACCGTGTCAGCCTGTTCCTGCCCCACGGAATTCATATCTTGCTGACTTGACTCCATTCTCTCTCCCCTTGTCCAGTCCCTTCCCACCTACATCCACATTTCCTCTGACACCCTACATCATATCTACAATTTCCAGTTCCCTGGCCCCAACCGCCTCCTCTTCACCATGGATGTCCAATCCCTCTACACCTCCATCCCCCACCAGGATGGTCTGAGGGCTCTCCGCTTCTTCCTCGAACAGAGGTCCAAACAATCCCCATCCACCACTACTCTCCTCTGTCTGGCTGAACTTGTTCTCTCACTGAACAATTTCTCCTTAAACTCCTCTCACTTCCTCCAAATAAAAGGTGTAGCTATAGGTACCCGCATGGGCCCCAATTATGCCTATCTCTTTATGGGGTACGTGGAACATTCCTTGTTCCAGTCCTATTCAGGCCCCCTCCCACAACTCTTTCTCCGGTACATCGATGACTGCTTCGGTGCTGCTTCATGCTCTCATCTGGACCTGGAAAAATTTATTAATTTTGCTTCCAATTTCCACCCCTCCATCGTTTTCACATGGTTCATCTCTGACACTTCCCTTCCTTGACCTCTCAGTATCAATTTCTGGTGATAGACTGTCCACCAATATCCATTACAAGCCTACCGACTCCCACAGCTACCTCGACTACAGCTCCTCAAACCCCGCTTCCTGCAAGGACTCCATCCCATTCTCTCAGTTCCTTCGCCTCTGTCGCATCTGTTCTGATGATGCCACTTTCAAAAACAGTTCCTCTGACACGTCTTCCTTCTTCCTTAACCGAGGTTTTCCATCCACGGTGGTTGACAGGGCCCTCAATCGTGTCCGGCCCATCTCCCGCGCATTCGCCCTCACACCTTCCTCTCCCTCCAAGAACCATGAATGGTCCTCCTTGTCCTCACTTAACACCCCACCAACCTCCTCATTCAAAGGATCATCCTCTTCCATTTCCGCCAACTCCAACATGATGCCACCAACAAACACATCTTCCCTTCATCCCCCTGGCTGCATTCCACAGGGATCGTTCCTTCTGGGACACCCTGGTCCACTCCTCCATCACCCCCCACACCTCAACCCCCTCCCACGGCACCTTCCCATGCAACCGCAGAAGGTGCAACACCTGCCCCTTTACTTCCCCTCTCCTCACCGTCCAAGGGCCCAAACATTCCTTTTAAGTGAAGCAGCATTTCACTTGCACTTCCCTCAACTTAGTCTACTGCATTCGTTGCTCCCAATGCGGTTTCTTCTACATTGGAGAGGCCAAACGCAGACTGGGTGACCGCTTTGCGGAACACCTTTGGTCTATCCTCAAACATGACCCAGACCTCCCTGTCGCTTGCCATTTCAACACACCACCCTGCTCTCATGCCCACATGTCCGTCCTTGGCCTGCTGCAATGTTCCAGTGAAGCTCAATGTAAACTGGAGGAACAGCACCTCATCTTCCAACTAGGCACTTTACAGCCTTCCCGACTGAATATTGAGTTCAACAACTTTAGATCATGAACTCTCTCCTCCATCCCCACCCCCTTTCCGATCCCCCTTTTTTCCAATAATTTATATAGATTTTTCTTTTCCCACCTATTTCCATTATTTTAAAATGTATTTCCATCCATTGTTTTATCTCTACCTTATAGCCTATTTCGATCCCTTCCCCCCACCCCACCCCCACTAGGGCTATCTAAACCCTGCTTGTCCGGCTTTCTACCCTTAATGTCACCTATTAGCACATTTTTTAGCTAATATCACCACCGTCAACACCTCTTCGTCCTTTTGTCTGTGACATCTTTTGGCAATCTCCACCTATCATTGGCCCTCTATCCAGCTCTACCTGTCCATTCCCCCCCAACCCACCCCCCCCCCCCCCCCCAACCCACCCCCCACCCCAAAGCTTATACCACTCTTCTAGTTTCCCTTAGTTCTGTTGAAGAGTCATACGGACTCGAAACATTAACTGCATTCCTCTCCGCAGATGCTGTCAGAACTGCTGAGTTTTTCCATGAATAAACATGGCACCATTTGAACAACTATCCTGTCCAACACTGCTCCTGCAAACACACCACACAAAAAAAAATAGGCCATTTATCTTACTTATGATTTGTGGGATTTTGCTGCCCACCTGGCATTGAACTTCAGAACAACTAGAGATGGCTCATAAATGCAACCTTTGCCAGAGTCACCCACATCCCAGGGGAAAATAAATGCCTCACTTGGCACATCTATCTAACAAAATCAACTTAAATGGTGATGGAGAATGCACACATGTGTATTCTGTCAATTGCCCAATACATTCTAACAGCCCTGACCACCAGGTGATAGTTAACTCTGCATTTGAATTGCAAGGGACAACATCCTGGTTTCCAGTGGATATGCAAAACTGAAGAATAAAAAAATACTTGAGCAGGAGGATCCACAGGGCCCTCTGAACTTGTTTCACCATTCAATAAGCTAATGACGGATGTATTTTAACTCTATTTTCCACCTTTTCCCCATATCCCTCGATTCCCTTCAAGTTGAAAAATCTAATTAATAGTTGAGCACCCACAGCTCTCTTGGATAGAAAATTCCAAAGATTCACAACCCTGATTGAAGAAGCATCTCATTTCAGTCTTAACTAGCCAACCCCTATTCCTGAGATTACTTCCCCCACCTCTAGATTCTCCAGCCAGGGGCCATCAACTCTGTCAAGCCCCCTAAGAATTTTATATATTTCAACGAGATCACATCTCCTTCTTTTAAACTCCATAGAATATAGGCCCATTCTACTCAATCTCTCCTCAGAGAGGGCCCTCTCATCACAGGAATCAATCTGGTGAGCCTTTGTTGCACCCCCTCCAAGGAAGGAATGGAGATCTTCTGGCACAGTGGGTAGCATCCCTGCCTCTGAACCAAAAGCTCCGGGTTCGAGTTCCACTCCAGGATGGCCATGAAAGGTGCATTCATAACCTGACCAAACAGGTTAATTATCAACCCGTAAATCCTTCCAATACACCTACGGCAAGTGGTAAAATCAGGAGAGTTTCTTGGTCAGCCATGCTTGATATGAAGTGGCACCCCTCAAGCTACAACCTCTGGGCTAGCAGCCTGTTCCTGGAAAACCTAGCTACGGAAACGGACATAAAGCTTGTGCATCTGCCTCACGCACCCAGGCAAAAAAGAGAATCAAGAAGAAGGGAGTATATTCTTCCCCTAGGTAAGTAGCCCAAACTTGTACACAGTACTCCTGGTGTGGTCTCACCTAGACCCTACTCTTTACTCTAAATCTGCAACTCCCATTTGCCTTCTTAATTGCTTGCGTTACCCGCATGTTACCTTTGTGATTCATGTACAAGGATGCCCATATACCTCCGAATGTCAACATTTACTAGTCTCTCATCTTTTAAAAAATATTGTACTTTTCCATTTTTCCCAAATGGATAATTTCGCACTTCTGCACATTATGCTCCACCGGCCACCTTCTTGTCCAATCACATCCAATTATTTATATCCTTTTGGAGTCACTTTACGCTCTCCTCACAGCTTACCTTTCCCACCTCCGTTCTAAATCTCTTACATTTAAGAGATGTAGAACATTACGTTTAATTCTTGACTTCTCTTGACCTCTCAACTACTGGAACAGTCTAATTCTATTTATCCTGTCCCATCCTTTCATATTCTTAAACATTTCTAATAACAGCATCCCAATTAATGGCATCGTCAATTAACATCTTTCTGAAGAAAGAAACAATGTTGAATAAAGGTCAGTTAGCAATAAAATTGAGGGTTACAGGACAAGTCCAGATAGGGATGATCAAATGTTGCACGAAACCAGATACTTCCTGAGCTCCTGGGGCCAAGGGAATGCTGACAGGGAAGACAGCTGCAATGCAGGATGCAAGATTAGGTTGGCATCCTGGAGTTTGCGCTCACAGAGAGAGGGGGTTTGCAGAATCTTTATGCAATAATCTAAATGTGCAGATGAGTACAGAGGAACAAGTTTGATTGGTCAAAAGGCTTCGTTAATCCCATGCATTATGAGATTAACACTAATTGAGAGAATTCCATACAATGCTCCCTCTAAACTGTGCAGCTACCATAATGTGCCAGGCAGGGAATGAACAGGCCATGCACAACCCATGCTCCCTTTTAAGGTGCATGCATGTGCATCCATCTTAAAGGGACTGCGCAGTGCAACGTACAGGCCAGATACTGCACCCCTAAAGAACAAGGGGTCAAAAACCCTAGTCTATCTTTAACCTTGAAAGAGCAAATTTGGAAACTCTAAGAAGTTGAAACTGCTCGAGAGACTATTGTGTATTTAAACGATGAATTAGCACATGCAAAGTTAAATGCGAGGAAAATGCCAAAAAAAAAGCAAAGGAGGCAAGACGAGCAAAAACAAAGAAGGGAAAATATGAAACAGCAATCTAGAAAACCAACAAGAAAACAATCAAGAATGCTATTCTGGCTTTTAATGATGATTTGGAGTAAGGATTAGTCACCTGCTACACGTAATTCAGAACAATTGCTGACAGGGTCAAAGTTATTTCAATTTTATATACAGTGATCAATTAAACTGCTTTAGTGGCTCAAGATCATACTAAGGCTGCACTAGTTACTGTCCCCAACCCCAATTTAAAGTAAAATACACTCATACTCAATACCCACAAGCCCAGTTTTCAACAAGGGTCAAATTACCACCTGGCGAAACACTGAATCAACTAAGTATTCAAGAGAACACTGGCCCAATTCCTGGTTTGTTAGCAGGGACAGTGCTGTGTTCATGAAGCAGGAAAAAATACCACTTGGGACTCACTTCAATCGTGTAATTTTTGCTATTTTTTTACATTTACAATTCACATAAATAAATTTTGTAAGTCTACGGAGCTATTCCAAACTCACAGGGAAATCTAAGCCATTGAAAAAGTTCTGAATATCGAACTCAAAAACAGAAACTGCTGCTGAAAACGACCAAAAATGATCCTGGAAGTCAGTATGATCCAGGTGGGCCACAGCAGCTTTATTCATCCTCCATTCCTCGTAGCAACATTAATCTCAAATCCTGATCATTATATCACTGATCAGTAGCCAATGATAAATACACTGGTCACTTTCACGTCCTCCTTCCTCAGTCCTGGGGACAGGGATGATTACAATCAATGACTTATGAACAGATAGCAGCCCCTTTCTATTGCATGACATTCGGAAGTACCTGCACTGCTGCTGGCAACTGCCCTGATGTCACCACTTGCACTGTGAGATAAGTGAGGTATAATCACAGAGCTGATACTCATCTAAGGTGTTTTTCCATCAGCGCAAGCTACAGTACAAGCAATCATCTACTCTGACTTCCAACAAACTCAACGCCTCTGCACAAGTCAGTGCTGTAACCTTCCCACCCGCTGACAGATACTTGCATTTATATTGCAACTCATTTCATGCAAGTAAAGGTGATGAAATGAATGAACAGTTAATCTGCTGGTGGTGGCATTACTTGAGGGAAGAATGGTGGCTAGGGAATCATGAGAACTTTCCACTCTTTCTCCAGTATAGTCACAAAGTTTTTAGAGCCCCCCTGAACACAGACTGGGCACAAACTTTCTCTAGCCTTTCTGGGAGAGTCAGGCATTTTTTCTTTTTATTCATTCATGGGATGTGGGCTTCACTGGCTGGGCCAGCATTTATTGCCCATCCCTAATTGCCCTTGAGAAGGTAGTGGTGAGTTGCCTTCTTGAACAGTTGCGATCCATGTGGTGTTGCTACACCCACAGTGCTATTAGGAAGGGAGTTTCAGGATTTTGACCCAGCAACAGTGAAGGAACGGCGATATAATTCCAAGTCAGGATGGTGAGTGACTTGCAAGGGAACTTCCAGGTGGTAGCATTCCCATTTATCTTTACCATCTAGAAGGGCAGGTGGTCGTGGGTTTGAAGGTGCTATCAAAGGAGCCTTGGTGAATTCCTGCAGTGCATCTTGTAGATGGTACACACTGCTGCTATTGTGCATCGGTGGTGTTTGGAGTGAATGTCTGTGGATGTGGTACCAATCAAGTGGGTTGCTTTGTCCTGGATGGTGTCAAGCTTCTTGAGTGTTGTTGGAGCTGCACTCATCCAGGCAAGTGGAGAGTATTCCATCACACTCCTGACTTGTGCCTTGTAGATGGTGGACAGGCTTTGGGGAGTCAGGAGGTGAGTTACTCATCACATGACTCCTAGCCTCTGACCTGCTCTTCTAGCCACAGTATTTATACGGCTAGTCCAGTTCAGTTTCTGGTCAATGGTAACCACCATGATGTTGATAATGGGGGATTCAGTGATGGTAATGCATTGAACATCAAGAGGCAATGGTTGAATTCTCTCTTGTTGGGGATGGTTATTGCCTGGCATTAATTATAGAGACTCACAGCCTCAAATAATCACACAACCAAACACAGAATTATTGATAGGCTTAAAAGACATGAAATTAATATTGAACAGCTGCCAGAAGCCAAGGATTTTCATATGTACAAATTATCTGCTTACTGTCACATTCCAAGTGCAGCATAGGGAATATACAAAGATCAACCCTTCTCCTAACCCCAATGAAAAAACAGCTGTAAGATTGAAGTGCAACGCAAACAGCTTTAAATACTAGCCTGCAGTCAGAGAACAGGTTTGCTGCTATTTTGACAAACTGTGTTCACAATCTCCCAAAGAGATTCTGTTCAGGGCTGCAAGGAAGCACTGACAATCTGCTGGAACCAGCTGCAATATCTCACTGCTGGCCAGTAGTGAACAGCTGTTCATCCCTTATCCTGCCACAAAGATCTATATTTGGTTTTGAACCAGCTGAGCCCCAGATAGACATCAGTCTGTGCCTCTTTGTCCTGAGTTTCATCACTTGGGTTTTAAGCAATGCTCTAAAGCCGTGCACTATTCACAGGTCAAATACCAATTGAAATGCAAGAAACCTGGAACCAGTGAATACAGCAAAGACACAGCACATATCCGTGCCAACAACAGGATGCACTGAGTGTAGGCTGTAGAGTTGCCCTGTGCATCAAGCTCCCTGCCACGACACCCCATAGTCTGCATTCCCAAGAGAAAAATCAATGGTATCATTAGTTGGGAACTAGCTGGTAGAGGGACTGAAGCCACAGGAATGGACGAGCAATTAAAAATGAGGAGAAGGAAACTTAATCAGTCGTGAAAAATATTAAAACAGTCACTGGTTCAATAATACCAGTACTGGCTTCCTATCAAAAGGTTAAATTGGAAAATTGAACAAACTGAACCACCTGCACATCTCACACCTCATTGAACACATACATCCATTATGAGTTCATCACAGTTCCTTGGGTGCAATATTCTGAACCTCTTCCTCCATTCCCCACACATACGTGGCTTCATTCAGATGGCATCTGGCATTTAAAATCCAGTCTTACCCACAGAACAATTAAAGGCTTGCATTTACTTAGCATTTAATCACATCTCAAATGCCAAAGCACTTCATGAACTATGAATTATTCTGTATTGCAGCCTGTTCTAGAAGCAAACAATAGACACTTTTTACATTGTGGTGGTTTTGAACTGCAACAAGATCATTCCTCCTACACAATGACAACACCTTTCAATTTCCTAGATTCTCAGTGAGACTGTGCGCCAAATTAGAGCATATTGTGGGCTGTAGACAGTTTGCAGCGACGCCAAATTAATTTCCAGTGGACCCTCAGCAGCCATCACTGGACTCATTTAAACACAGGTCACAGGAGGGAGATAAAAACAGAAAATGCTAGAAATACTCAGCAGGATAGGCAGCATCTGTGGAGAGAAAAACAAAAATTAACATTTTTGTTCAATAACCTTTCAGGGAGGTGGGGGAAGAGGAGGAGAATTTCTTTTAAGAAGCAAGTTGTAATCTGCAATGCACTGCCTGAAGGGTGGTGGAAGCAGATTCAATAGTAACTTATGAAAGGGAAATTAGTTATATGCTTGAAAACTAATCATTAGCCAGGCTATGGAAAACAGCAGGGGAACAGAGTTAATTGGATAGCTCAGCATAGGCTTGATGGGCTGAACGGCCTCCTTCACTGCTGTAAGATTCTATAATTTAATCGTGGCTCAACAGTGGAATCCCCAAGATTCAAAGTGGCTGCAGGTGGGACATGAAGGGTAGCCCCAAAGATGTACTTGCTTAAAGCAAGTTTTAATTCTTGTAGCTATAAAATATAATTGTGACAGAGATAGGCTGAAGTGAAGTGTCTGTTTTCACCATCTGTTGTCCCATCTGTCCCAGATTAAAAACTAAACAGAATCACTGTGTAGAGGCTGTTCAACAACAATTACAGGTTCATCTTGGGTTGATAGGTCTCATTGCATTTTCAGTTGTTACACAATTTATACAGTCTAGCTGAGTCCATGCACTGTTCAAAAATCTGAATCAAGTGAAATCTGCTTTAACAAGTGATTCTGCAGTGCAGGTCCTGAGTGATTAGAAGCCATGCCATTTATATTCGTACAGCAGCCAGCCCATAAAATCAGTACATGCCTCAGTTTGCATATACTCACTTTAAGTTGTGATCGGAAAACATTTAACATTGATTCTGGGGGTAAAGGTATAGTTAGCATCCCTGGATGCCTTTGAAGTGCTGGTACTCTTCTTGAACTGCTGCAGTCCATGTGAAAGTTCTCCCACATTACTGATAGATAGGGAGCTCCAGGTTTTTAGCCCAGTGGCAATGAACGAATGGCCAATGTAGTCCAAATTCGGATGATGAGAGACTTGAGGGCGGAGGGTCTTTGAGGTGATGCAGTTCCCATATATCTGCTGCCTCTGGTCTTCTGGAGGTTTTAGATTTGGGTTTTGGAGGTGCTATTGAAGGAGCTCTGCTGAGTTTCTGCAGTGCATCCTGTGGATATTCCTTATCAAAGGTTTGATACATTTCTAAGACCATACAGGGCAACAAGCACAGAACTAATTTTGGGTTGTAAGTCTGGGTTGAGCAGCCGAACTTCCCAGTGGTTAGAATGTATGGCTCTCCCACCACTTTTCTGAACGGCTGTGCCTCCAGGCATCCATTGAAGTTGACCTTCTAGACTCAATGGCACCACCTTGCTCTCGGCAGCAAACAAGCTGTGAAAGGAAGCTTAAAATAAGCCTATTAGTGGTGCGCTCATCTTGCGTGAACAGCAAGATGCAGCAATACTGTATGCTAAATGAAGCGCAGCACGTTTTTCCTTTCCTTCTCCCAGTCAATATGCAAAGGTTTTATCAATTATTAGTTAATAAAATGTAGACATGAAACAGTTTTTCTGAGTGCGCCCCGCAGTCCGATATAAACTGAATTCAACTGAGCTAAGCGTGTGGAATGTGCATTTACAATCCTGTGCCACTCTCCAAACCAGCTGGCTCCATGACCAAAGACTCATGGATTTAGATTCCCATTGACTGGATGTTTCAAAAATTATGTACATGAAAGTCAGAGCCATCAATTAACTCCACACAAAAGGTATTTAAGAGGCCCCACCCTGGTTAGCCACTGTGCTGCATCTGCAGATATTTAAGTTCATTATGCAAACAACATTCCACAAATTCAGTGGTCACAAACCATATGTAGTTATTACAGCACCCAACTCCAGAAATTCATATTACTTACAATACCAAATCCCAGAGGGTGGGGAATGCAGAGGGAGTGTTACAAGTTACAGAAGAATAAATACCTACAAGCAATCTGTAAGGTCATGACTCAACGCAAAAAGAGGGGAGTCCACAGATCATGAAATAAAAGCCAAACAAAACGAAAGCATCATCCTCACTCCAAAATTCGATGAAATCCTCGTGATACACAGTCAATTATTCAATAACATTCAATCCCCGACTTGTGCCCTCCAGTACTGCACCCATTCACTGTACACGGACAGAGCTCCTATATCTTAGAATGGCTCCATTCAGTCAAACGTAGCACAACAATCAAACTTCCAAAGAAGCTGGTCCACACCTACCCAATCCTGGAAAAACAGTTACCAATTTTGGCACTGTGCTAAAGTTTTCAAATAAACATATGCCAACATGTTAAACCTCAGAAAAGAAGAATACAATCCCATAATGTTCTTTCCCTTTTAATGGCGCAGCAGTGTGATAAATTAGCCCATCCTGCCTTTGCTCCAGTAGTAGCTGCTTATTCAAATACAATTGCCCTGCTCTTTTCCCATATCCTATCTTTTCAAATAGCCACTTGTGATGCATTCTATCTTCTATTAACACTGAGGAAAAAAATCGCCCAACTTCCTCCTTTATTTCTTTAGTAATAATGCTGAATATATGTTAACTCAGTACAATTCTTTGGCAGTTTACTCTCAAATCCTCCCATTAGATTCACACTTAATCTCCGCTATTCTGGTGGAAAAAGCCCCAGTACTTTCAAGCCTCCTTTACAACTACAACTTCTCATTCCTGGTGCAATTTCATTAATTTTCCATTGTACTTTTACTATGGCTCAAATGTTATTATAATAGGCTACCTTGAACTCCATGCAATATAATATAAACACTTCCCTGCATTTCAGAAGTACTTCTTTGGCTGCAAAGTACACTAGGGAGTCCCAATGCTGTGGAAAGCACTATGCAAATGCAGGTTCTTTCTGTAAAACCTACAATCTCACTAACTTTAATGCTTTTTCTACCAGCACCTGGCCTCTCTAAAAGAAGGGCAAGAACCTTTCATCTCTGCATTTAGACCCAGAACAGCCTTTGCCAGCTAACGTGCTTATTATTTATTTTTCCCCAGTAGCCCATTTTTTTTCAGTTGGGAACTCCCAGCAACAATACAATCACAAGTTCATCAGAAGTCATACATCAACAAAACCACAGCATCTTGTAATGAGTTTTATGGTATTACAACAACTTGCACTCTTATAATCCCTTCAACATAATGGCCCAGATCTTCCGGCCTCCAGATGATCATATCCCAGGCGATGCATTTTGGGATCCCTCCAAAGTTCCAACACAAGGGCTCTGCAGGAATTGCCTGTGAAGTTTCAACTTCCAATGGACAATTCCCCTGCTCCCTGAGATAGAAGTGCAGACTTTGGAGGTTTCCCACTCTCTTTCCTGGTTAGTTATCAAGGAATAGTTAGATTTTTTTTTAAAAACAGGTTTAACTGCTAGGTTAACTGACAACTGACCCCACCCCCGGATTCCCCACTGACCCCCACCACCACCACCAACCCCTCAACTCCCCCCAACGAATGATTGCCATTCCTCGGAAGATTCGACCAAATAGAACATTCCAAAACACTTCTCAGAGACAAACAACATGATCAGATATTAAGCAATGAAGGGCTAGAGCTCGTGACCAAACACAGAGTCAAGAAGAAACTTAAAGCTTTTTTTGTGGGGGGGTGTAGGGGGTGGAGAAATAACAAAGCAGAGGACTTTAAGGGATACATTTTATAGCAGGGAGCTGAGACATCTGATGGCTTTGTACCCAAAGATGGAGTACAGGGGTCAGTCAGCTATGCAAAAGAAGACAATTAAGAAGAGTACGTTGGGGCACAGCATTTGAGTAGGTCACAAAGATGAGTAGCAGCAAAGCCATGGAAGAACCTACAGATGAGATCAAGAATTTCAAACCAAGGAGACAGAGAGCAAAATAAGGTTTCCAAGGGCAGGGGAATTAAGAGACTGAGGCTCAGTTTGGTATAGAACATGTGAAGCAGAAGTTTGTAATTTGTGAAGGACAGAACACAGAGGAGAAAAGCAAGAGTAGCGCTGGATTCATCTCTGGAGGTGCCAAGTGTATTGATGAGAGTTAACAGTGGAAGGGTGATATGGGGGCAGAAGAGGACAATTCAATCGGTTTTTAAATATTTGTTCTCGAGATGTTAAGGAGCTGAAGGCTTTATTTTGCATGCATCAGTTTACAGGGTTACATATTACATAATGCATTTATAACAAACATCTGTGCAGAAAATCTTGCTTTAGTTGTTCCTGATGATTGCAGTTCAGAATCCAACATGAACTGAGTAACAGTAATCTTCTTCTGCATAACAAGCTGCAAATAATGACCATTGTCTTCTCTGATTAGAGACATGAGCAATGATCAATTTTCCATTCCAGGAAGCTCAGAAATAGAAGATTAGCAAACCCTAGGACTGCATTAAGAAGTGCATGACCAACCTCGAGCATTGCAAGACTGAGTTAGGAAGACGGACTGGAGAGACACGGGCTCTTCATCTTCAAGAGGGGGAAACTAGCTCGTGATATCAACGAGATTAGATAACATCAGATCCAGAACTCCAGCTCAAAACATGGCAGATTTCCAACTAGTTTTAAGCAAATTTAGGACTAACGTCAAAAAGAGGAATCGACTTCCGGGTAAGACAGTGAAGGTAAAACCCCTAGTATCATTTAAGAGCCAATTTAAAGCTGTGGTTGGTGCCAGAAGAGAAAAGGACAAACATAGGGTTTTTTTCTCAATGGGCAGGCTATGAGCATCTTCTAGCTTAACGAGAATATCTGCAATCCACTGGTCACATGGCTAAAATTAAACGGAGAATGTAGGAAACATTGCTGAAACGTCCAATCATGCATAATCGGATGATGGGAAACATACTGAAAAAAAAAACAGATTTGTGCAAACATAAACATAACTGAAATCAAACAAGTATTCACTGACATAAATAGAGTAGTGGACAGCTTTCTTACCAACTTCCCAAGAGGAGTTTGACACCATGCATTGCAAACACCACAGAAAATAACCAAGTATACAACACAATAGCAAACATTTCAAAAACAGACCCTCCAATCCATATAGATAAAAACAAAAAAAAACTGCGGATGCTGGAAATCCAAAACAAAAACAGAATTACCTGGAAAAACTCAGCAGGTCTGGCAGCATCGGCGGAGAAGAAAAGAGTTGACGTTTCGAGTCCTCATGACCCTTCGACAGAACTTGATTTCGAGTCCAAGAAAGAGTTGAAATATAAGCTGGTTTAAGGTGTGTGTGTGGGGGGCGGAGAGATAGAGAGAGAGAGAGGTGGTTGTGTGGACAAACAAGCAGTGATAGAAGCAAATATATATAAAAACAAAAAAAAAACTGCGGATGCTGGAAATCCAACCTGCTGAGTTTTTCCAGGTAATTCTGTTTTTGTTTTGGATTTCCAGCATCCGCAGTTTTTTTTTTTGTTTTTATATATATTTGCTTCTATCACTGCTTGTTTGTCCACACAACCACCTCTCTCTCTCTCTCTATCTCTCCGCCCCCCACACGCACACACCTTAAACCAGCTTATATTTCAACTCTTTCTTGGACTCGAAATCAAGTTCTGTCGAAGGGTCATGAGGACTCGAAACGTCAACTCTTTTCTTCTCCGCCGATGCTGCCAGACCTGCTGAGTTTTTCCAGGTAATTCTGTTTTTGCCTCCAATCCATATGCTACATGTGAATCATTGAACTGTGGTGATACCTACAAAGATTGTCAAAATAAACAAGCCTCAGCCAGAAGTGCAGTTGCCCTGTAGGATCATACAAACATATGAATTAGGAGCAGTGTTAGGCCACTCAAGCTTGCTCCACTATTCAATAAGATCATGGCTGATCTGATTGCAACCAACCTCAACCCCACATTCCTGCCTACCCCCGATAACCTTTCACCCCCTTGCTTATCAAGAATCTATCTACCTCTGCCTTAAAAATAATCAAAGGCTCTACTTCCACTTCCTTTTGAGGAAAAGAGTTCCAAAGACTTACGGCCCTCTGAGGAGAAAAAATTTCTCCTCATCTGTCTTAAATAAGCGACTCCCTATTTTTAAACAGTGACCCCCTAGTTCTAGATTCTCCCACAAGAGGAAACATCCTTTCCACATCCACCCTGTCAAGACCCCTTAGGATCTTAAAAGATTTCAATCAAGACGCCTTTTATTCTTCTAAACTCTAGTGGATACAAGCCTAAACTGTTCAACCTTTCCTCATAAAACAACCCGCTCATTCCTGGTATTATTCTAGTAAACCTTCTCTGAACTGCTTCTAATGCAATTATATCTTTCCCTAAATAAGGAGACCAATCCTGTACACAATACTCCAGATGTGGTCTCACCAGTGCCCTGTACAACTGAAGCATAACCTCCCTACTTTTGTAATCAATTTCCCTCACTTTAAATGATAACATTCTATTAGCTTTCCTAATTACCTGCTGTACCTGCATTCTAATCTTTTGTGATTCGTGCACTAGGACACCCAGATCCATCTGAATCTCAGAGCTCTGCAATCTCTCACCATTTAGATAAGAAGCTTCTTTTTTATTCTTCCTGCCAAAATGAACGATTTCACATTTGCCTACATTATACCCCATTTGCCAGATCTTTCCCATTTACTTAACCTATCCAAGTCACCATGTCCTCTTCACAATTTACTTTCCTACCTATCTTTGTGCTGTCAGCAAATTTAGCAACCATTCCTTCAGTCCTTTTATCCAAGTCATTTACGTAAATTGTAAAAATTCGAGGCCCCAGCACCAATTCCCTGTGGCACACCACTCACCACATCCTGCCAACCAGAAAAAGACCCATTTATGCCTACCCTGTGCTTCCTCTTAGCTAGCCAATCTTCTACCCATGCCAATATGTTACCCCCAACACCAAGAGTTTTTATTTTCCTCAATAACTTTTGATGTGGTATTTTATCAAATGCCTTCTGGAAATCTAAGTAGAGTACATCACCCGCTTCCCCTTCTCCACAGCAAGTGTGATTCCTTCAAAGAACTCCAATAAATTAGTTAAACATGATTTTGCTTTAGCAAAACCATTTTGACTCTGCCTTGAATTTTTTAAGTGCCCTGCTATAACATCTTTAATAGCTTCTAACATTTTCTCTATGACAGATGTTAGGCTAACTGGCCTATAGTTTCATGCTTTCTGTCTCCCTCCCTTTTTAAATAAAGTTACATTGCTATTTTCCAATCTAATGGAACCTTCCCCAAATCTAGGGAATTTTGGAAAATTAAAACCAATGCATCAACAATCTCACTAGCCACTTCTTTCAAATACTTCGGGTGAAGTCCATCTGGACCTGGAGATTTGTCAGCCCACACCCCCAACAATTTGCTCATTACCACTTCCCTGGTGATTGTAATTTTCCCTGAGTTCCTCCCTCCCTCCCATTTCCTGATTTGCAGTTATTTCCAGGATGTTACTTGTGTCCTCTATAATGAAGACCGACACAAAATACCTGTTCAATTCATCTGCCATCTCCCTACTTTCCATTATCAATTCCCCAGGCGCACTTTCTACAAGACCAACACTCACTTTGTTAACTCTTTTCTTTTTAAATATCCATAGAAATTCTTGCTTTCTGTCTTTATATTACTAATTAGCTTTCTCCCATACTCTAATTTTTCCTTCCTTATTAATCTTTTTGTCAATTGTTGCTGTTCTTTATATTATTTTCAATCTTCTGACCTGCCAGCCATCTAATTAAAATTATATACTTTTTAAGTTTGATACTATCTTTAAGTTTTTTAGTTGACCACAGGTAGTGGGCCTTCCCTTGGAATTTTTCTTTCTCATTGGAATGTATGTATTCTGAAAGAGCCCTTTAAATGTCAGCCACTGAACCTCTATTGACCTATCCTTAACCTCATTTACCAGTTCACGTTAGCAAGCTCTGCTTTCATGTTATCATAACTGCCCTTATTTAAGTTTAGAATACTAGTCTTGGACATACCCGTTTCTCTTTCAAAATAAATGTAAAATTCAATCATATTATAGTTGCTGCTACCTAGGGGTGCCTTCACTATGAGGTTATCAATTAATCCTATCTCATTGCTCAATACTAGGTCTAGTATTGCCTGTTCTCTGGTTGGCTCCAGAATACACTGTTCTAAGAAACAATCCTGAAAATATTCTATAAACTCCTCATCTACTCTACGTTTGTCCATCTGATTTTTCCCAGTCTATATGTAGATTAAAATCCTCCATGATTATTGCTGTACCTTCCTGAGGAGCTCCTATTATCTCTTCTTTTATATTCTGTCCTACCATGTAGTTACAATTAAGGGGCCTGCACACCACTCCCACAATTAACTTCTTCCACATACCCAAATTGTCAAACTGGGTTGCCAAAATACATTGGCCCTCCTACAATGAGCTGGAATAAGGAAAACAGTGTAGTGATAATATTATACCATGAGTAAGCCCCTGCAGGAGAGGAAACAATACCAGCAACTAACCTTTCTCATGGCCTTTCTGGAGTCCACCAACCCCTCACCCTCCCTCCTCTCTCCAAGACTGAACATTTCCTTCAGCAACATCAGACCTTAGCTCTCTCTCCCATTTTTTGTCAAGTTTATTCCACTCACACTTCATTTCGTTCAAAAGCAAAATATTGCTGTGCTGGACACCTAAAATAAAGACAGAAAATGCTGGAAATATTCAGCAGGTCAGGCAGAATCTGTGGCAAGAAACAAGATTAACATTTCAGATCAACGACCCTTCATCAAAACTGAGAAAAGATAGAAATGTAATAGGTTTTGAGCAGGTGAAAAGGGGGAGGGGTGCAGGGAAAGAGAAAGAACAAAAGGTAAGGTCTGTGGTTCACACTACTCTTCCTGTAAGAGCTCTATCCCATTCTCCCAGTTTCTCCATCTCTGTCACAACTGTTCAGAGAATGCAACCTCCGTATTATCACTTCAGTGTATCTTCCTTTTTCCTCAAACCCCTCCTAGCCTGGTTGATAGGGCCCAGCACCAGGTCCAATCAATTCAGACTCTCACCCATTCCCCTCTCGCCCAGAATCATGATTGGGATCCCCTTGTCCTCACCTTCCACCCACCAGCCTCCATATTTAATGGATCCACCATTTCTGCCACCTCTGGCGAGATGCCACCATCAAACACATCCTCCATTGCCCTCCCCTTTCAGCATTCTGAAGGGGCCATTTCCTTTGCGACACCCTGGTCCACTCCTCAACACCCCGTCTCTTTCCTACAGCATCTTTCCATGCAAGTGAAGGAGATGCAACACCTGCTATATCCATTACCACTCCCTTTTGGCTTTTGCACCACGAAACATTTTGCCATCTTATCTCTCCTGCCCTTCACCATATCACAGACTTTCTCTTTTGTTTTTCCTTCCTCCCCCTTTCACTTGCTCAAAATCTATTCCATTTCTATCTTTCCTCAGTTCCGGTGAAGGGTCATTGATCTGAAATGTTAACCCTGGTTCTCTCCACAAATGTTGCCTTAACTGCTGAGTATTTTCATGATTTTGTTAACCTCTATTTTACAGCAGTTTGACTCAACGTTTACCTCTCTAATACCTTTTGACTGTCCAGCATTTTCATCCTTTTCAGCATCTGTGGGATCTCACTGGTATAGAATTAACGTTGCATCTGCCCATGAATAATTGCTGTACTTCAAAAATGTAATTCACTAGGAAGCACCTTAAGTCACTTCCATTCGAGAATACAATTTACAATCTGTCTAGAGACACAAAGGATGCTCCATCAGAGCCTTCTGAACATATGCTTTAAAGGGACCTTACCTTTTCCAAAGCTTTGCAGTGCTCAGACATGACTGCTGTAAAGCGTTTTTAAAACCACACTCCCTCAGGAAGGGGAAAAGGGAGCAAACAGCTTCATAAAAATAGATAGGAACAAAGGCAAATGGCCAAAAATATTCAGCAACAATTGAAAATACATCCTACTTAATTCTCTCAAAACCATCAGAGGCAGATAGTCATTAAAAGGCACCATCCAAGAATGAGACATGTTTCAATCTTTAAAGGTCTCATTGCACAGAGTATCAAATCTCCATTCACAATCGTGATCGACACCATTTCCCTAGAATTAGCTACCTCTTTAGCATGTTTTAATCCACTGGGGACATTTTCAACATCACCAGCATAAAGCTAAGAAAGTAGAATGTGATAATAGCAGAATAGGGGTAAGCACTCTGAAAAGAACAACATGAACAAGTAACAGGTGGCCGTTGTGGGATTGGGGGGAGTGTGTGGTGGTGGGGGGGAAAAAAAGGGTTGAAAATGGTTTGGGCTGACAAGTAACGTTCGTACTTCCAAGTGTCAGGCAATGACCATCTCCAATAAGAGAGAATCTCACCATCGACCCTTGACGTTCAATGGCATTACCATCGCTGAATCCCCATTATCAACATCTTGGGGGTTACCATTGGCCAGAAACTGAACTGGACTAGCCATATAAATACTATGGCAACAAGAGCAGGTCAGTGGCTAGGAATCCAGCAGCAAATAACTCATCTCCTGATTCCCCAAAGCCTGTCCACCATCTACAAGGCACAAGTCAGGACTATGATGGAATACTTCCCAGCTCTAACAACACTTAAGAAGCTTGATAACTTCCAGACAAAGCAGCCACCTCAATTAGCACCACATCCACAAACATTCACACCCTCCACCACCAACGTACAGTAGCAACAGCGTGTACCATCTGCAAGATGCACTGCCGGAATTCACCAAGGCTCCTTTGACAGCACCTTCCAAACCCACGACCTCTATCATCTAGAAGGACAAGGGTAGCAGATGCATGGCAACACCATCACATGGAAGTTCCTCTCCAAGTTGCACATCCTGACTTGGAATTATATTGCCGTTCCTTCACTGTCGCTGGGTCAAAATCCTGGAACTTCCTTCCTAACAGCACTGTGGGTGTACCAACACCACAGGGACTGCAGTGGTTCAAGAAGGCAGCTCACCACCACCTTTTCAAGGGCAACTAGGGATGGGCAATAAATGCTGGCCCAGCCAGCAAAGCCCACATCCGGTGAATGGAAAAAAAGCAAGCCTGAAAGTTATCTTTCACTCATTTCAAAGAAAATGTTTGAACCATTGCAATCATTTTTTTTTGTTTATTCTTTAAACTCTGAAATGAGTGCATTTTCAGATGGACTGCCCTTACTGTGCTGGTGAACAGGTTCAATTCCTGGACTGAAACTCTTCAACGTAGGATGATGTCACCTTTTCTTTCCAAGAATATAACTGAAGACATTGTGCATGAGGGGATGAACCATAGGTGCAACTGATACCAAGACTGGAACTGAACAACTAACTCCATCATGGCTGCTACAGTTTTGGGTATAGCAGAGAAAAATAATATACAAATTGGGTTTATTAAGCACACGTCATCACATTACTGAATTACACATCAAAGGCTCCACCTTAAAACTACAGATCTCACACTGCTATCTAGTTGTCTCAACATTACACAACCCTAGAACAATTAAATACATAAATAGATCCATCAGCATCTGTGGAAACAAAAGATACATTAAAGTTTTAGGATTAATCCTTGGTCTCTTTTCAATTCTGACAAATAAACTTAACAATAACTCTTTACAGTTGCAGACAGGCCTAGTGTATTTCCAACCATTTGTTTTCAGATTTATTTACAGCATATGCAGTTTTTCATTTTAAACGTTTGCTCAAAGCTAAAATGAATACAAATAATATTCTAGAGAAGTTGAAGTTTTAGAATAAGTATCAATCTTCAAATCACTAGCAGCACCAAGCCAAACCCAGAATTCAACTGTATGCACAGAAAGCAACAAGATATTCAGCCACAGCCCTACCGTGAAAATAAATTATGTCACATCCGAAGATTGCCAGGTTTTGTCAACTAGGAGAGATTAAATAAAACAAAAATATTATTGTATTTTCCACTTCCACTGTAGGGCAGGTCTGGTCAGGTCAGGTCCATCTATTATAAACAAATCATTCAAAAGTCAAAGGGAATGCAGTTTCCTTTCCTGAAGTCTCAAAGTTGGCGTGCAGCACTACAATATCCAGACACCCTCTACGCTCATCAGACGAGGACAGGATTAGATGAGCAATCAGGAGAGGACACCTTGCCAGATTTCTGCCTCCTTCACTCCTAGCCTAAGCACAAAACTCAATGGTGCAGGGTCTCCCCATGTCATTATCAGCTAACTTCAGCATGGTCCAGGAACAGAAAGTGGGATTTCCTGTCCTCTGTCATATTAAGAACTTTAATATAGAGTATCCCTAAAAATCTTGGGAGCTATCGCCAAATGAGCTTGTGTAGTTCCTTATGTGTGCAGGGTCACTACAGAATATCGTCTCGGTCACAAGTTCTTCTATTCAGTAAAGCACAATTCAATCAAGCAGAAATAGGCCATGCGGTACCAGCACAGACATGATATCTAACTGATTCAAATTAAGCTACATACCAAGATACAACACATGATATTTCAAAATATGGAAAAAAATTAAAACTGCAAATGATAGTAATAAAATCAAACTGAAAATGCTAGAAAAACACAGTAAGCCTGCAAGTTTGTGTTAAGTCAGTCACCTGATTAACATCACAACCACACAACTCTGTGAAGCCCCCTGAGGCTTCACTCCCCCCTGCCCCACCCCAGAGCACAAGAGCTGACCCTGTTGGTATTTACTAGCCATATTCCAGGACTTGGGTGTCTAGCATGCTATAGCTCATTATTTTTCCCCCAGAGAAAATAAACTACACAGGAACAAATTTAAGGCAAATTCCCCTTTTAGCCTTGCTTAAACTAACTGCTTGAAAGCAGTTTTATAAACCAAATTTCCACTGAAGTATTGGTGAAACATTGCACAGCTGTTATTCGCACAGGATATCAATCTAAGCCAAATGACCGGATGTTAATTTGTTCATTCTTTGCCATTATCCAATGTCTTTAGAAAAAAAATCCAAAAGGAAAGGCTCCCTCTTTAAAGTTTCCATGAATTGTTTTTCTGAAGTGAGATAAATTGTCAACTAGGCACTTCCTGAACCTGCAGCGGATGTTTGTGATAGCTTTTCAAACACAGAAACGCTGGGCTGGACTTCTCTCAAATTGACTTTCTTTCCCTCCGCTCACATTACAAGTTGTGCCCACAGGTTTCTTTTTTGATCTGATAAGAATCAATGAGGGAGGAGACAAATGCAATATCCAAGCACATTTCAAGAACTTGAGAATGCTCTACAAATTCCTTATGTGTATGTGTCATGTCAATAAGGCATGAAAGAGATCATAAACTGTGTAAATCAAACCTTAATTTCTGCTTATTTAAAAATAGACTACGCTGGACCAAAAACATGGCTGTTACAGGTCACGTGATTTGTAAGTTGGCTACACTTCTGGAAACTTCCAACAATGATTACGGGGCAAAGCTCGACCTTCATCCTTGTGGAATCTCACACCTAACTATGTGGACCCATTACAATCAATGAAACAAGGGGGCAGCAAGCGGTCTGCCTCCCCAGCCTGGATTTATAATAAAGAGAAAGCCATCAAAACCCATTATACCTGCAGAGATGCTATTAGCTACCATCTATTCTCCTAAGGTAAACAATAGATTTTGACCAAAGATATAGAAACTGATTGTTAACCTGAAACTCACTCATCAGTGGAAAACACCACATGACCCAAGCTCCTTCGGTCTTTGGAAAGTTTTACTGTTACATTCTTGGACTCCCAGGGCAGTCTGCTGTTAACATCCAGCCTGTCAACATCAAAGCAGGACTCTAGGCTGACAACAAAGCCTGCCTCAAGTCTAAAACTCCTTGAAGCCTGGTTCTCTGGGACATTTCTGCCATTGCCTGTATAGCAGACCAAGTCTCTATATACCAACCTCATCTTGCAGCATCATCATCAACTTTAAAGGAATGCGGCAACCCCTGCTTTCAGCTAGCCGAACCCGCCTAAACTTTAACTCCTACATGAAGGGATCCTTATTGGACGCTGACATTCACATGAATTATAGTCCTACATGTAAAACTATTTTCTTTCCCATCTCCTCTTGTGTGCGTGTATATAGTGGCAACTACCATCCCCCAAGTCTGAATGCATGAATAAACAATTCTTCCAATTTAATCCTGAAGAGTTTGCTGCGATTCGCTTTAAAATTGATTTCACAAACAGAGGGTTCGGGGAAACACACCACAGTGTATTTCAAAAATTAAAACACCTCTGCTTATGGACAGGTAGCAAGAAAAATAAAGGAATTCAGCTTTCCTCTCTTCCCTGTGCTTAACATGTGCCAGACATAAAATAGTGCAAAACAAAAACAGAATTACCTGGAAAAACTCAGCAGGTCTGGCAGCATCGGCGGAGAAGAAAAGAGTTGACATTTCGAATCCTCATGACCCTTCGACAGAACTTGATTTCGAGTCGAAGAAAGAGTTGCCCCACAGAACTCATTTCTCGTTATCTTGACTCCCTTCTCTCTCCCCTTGTCCAGTCCCTTCCCACCTACATCCGTGATTCCTCTGACACCTTACGTCACATCAACAATTTCCAGTTCCCTGGCCCCAACCGCTTCCTCTTCACCATGGACGTCCAATCCCTCTACACCTCCATCCCCCACCAGGATGGTCTGAGGGCCCTTAGCTTCTTTCTCGAACAGAGGCCCGAACAATCCCCATCCACCACTACTCTCCTCCGTCTGGCTGAACTTGTTCTCACGTTGAACAATTTCTCCTTCAACTCCTCTCACTTCCTCCAAATAAAAGGTGTGGCTATGGGTACCCGCATGGGCCCCAGCTATGCCTGTCTCTTTATGGGGTATGTGGAACATTCCTTGTTGCAGTCCTACTCCGGCCCCCTTCCACAACTTTTTCTCCGGTACATCGATGATTACTTCGGTGCCGCTTCATGCTCTCGTCGGGACTTGGAAAAATTTATTAATTTTGCTTCCAATCTCCACCCCTCCATCATTTTCACGTGGTCCATCTCTGACACTTCCCTTCCCTTCCTTGACCTCTCTGTCTCAATCTCTGGTGATAGACTGTCCACCAATATCCATTACAAACCCACCGACTCCCACAGCTACCTCGACTACAGCTCCTCACACCCCGCTTCCTGTAAGGACTCCATCCCATTCTCCCAGTTCCTTCGCCTTCATCGCATCTGTTCCGATGATGCCACCTTCAAAAACGGTTCCTCTGACATGTCCTCCTTCTTCCTTAACCGAGGTTTTCCACCCACGGTCGTTGACAGGGCCCTCAACCGTGTCCGGCCCATCTCCCACGCATCCGCCCTCACGCCTTCTCCTACCTCCCAGAAACATGATAGGGTCCCCCTTGTCCTCACTTATCACCCCACCAGCCTCCGCATTCAAAGGATCATCCTCCGCCATTTCCACCAACTCCAGCATGATGCCACCACCAAACACATCTTCCCTTCACCCCCCTTATCGGCATTCCGTAGGGATCGCTCCCTCCGGGACACCCTGGTCCACTCCTCCATCACCCCCTACTCCTCAACCCCCTCCTATGGCACCACCCCATGCCCACGCAAAAGATGTAACACCTGCCCCTTCACTTCCTCTCTCCTCACCGCCCAAGGGCCCAAACACTCCTTTCAAGTGAAGCAGCATTTCACTTGCATTTCCCCCAACTTAGTCTACTGCATTCGTTGCTCCCAACGTGGTCTCCTCTACATCGGAGAGACCAAACGTAAACTGGGCGACCGCTTTGCAGAACACCTGCGGTCTGTCCGCAAGAATGACCCAAACCTCCCTGTCGCTTGCCATTTTAACACTCCACCCTGCTCTCTTGCCCACATGTCTGTCCTTGGCTTGCTGCATTGTTCCAGTGAAGCCCAACGCAAGCTGGAGGAACAACATCTCATCTTCCGACTAGGCACCTTACAGCCTTCCGGACTGAATATTGAATTCAACAACTTTAGGTCGTGAGCTCCCTCCTCCATCCCCACCCCCTTTCTATTTCCCCCTTTTTTTTTCCCAATAAATTATAGAGATTTTTCTTTTCCCACCTATTTCCATTATTTTTAAATATTTTAAAATCTTTTATGCTCCCTCCACCCCCACTAGAGCTGTACCTTGAGTGCCCTACCATCCATTCTTAATTAGCACATTCGTTTAGATAATATCACCAACTTTAACTTTAACACCTATGTGTCCTATTGTACCAATGTCGCTGACATCTTTTGATGATCTGCTTCTATCACTGCTTGTTTGTCCACACAACCACACACCCCCCCACCTCTCTCTCTCTCTCTATCTCTCCGCCCCCCACACACACACCTTAAACCAGCTTATATTTCAACTCTTTCTTGGACTCGAAATCAAGTTCTGTCGAAGGGTCATGAGGACTCGAAACGTCAACTCTTTTTTTTTCTTCTCCGCCGATGCTGCCAGACCTGCTGAGTTTTTCCAGGTAATTCTGTTTTTGTTTTGGATTTCCAGCATCCACAGTTTTTTTTTTGTTTTTTTTTGTTTTTATGAAATAGTGCACTTCATTCATGACTTTGTTCCTCATAAGAATACAAAACAGGAGTAAAATACCTCCAGTATTAATCCTACAAGCAGCATCACAACTTGAGATTTTTATAAACAAATGGACAAAAGAAAATTTGTCAAAGTGCAAACCTCCAGAATCAAACATTCTTTGTTATTCCTTCAAAATTCAATTGAAATGTTATCCTGTTTGAAGACAGCAGCTGTTTTCTGGGGGTTTCAGTTTATTAGGCTACATTTTTATGCAATGCCTCAACACCACTCCACCAGGTGCTTCAATGAGTTTGAATTAGTCATGAAGACCAGAAGGTCTCAGACTGCATCCCCAGCCCAAAGTGATCACTATAATTAGTCTCAGTGCCACCAGTACATCAGGGATGGCCAGTTGGTCAGCAAGTTTTAAAAAGGTCAGTTTCTGCTTCTGACAAAATTTTCTGATCAGGATCAGAAGTCCCTGCAACACAGGTAGTCAACCAATCCGAGAACACTCAGCCAGCCTCACAGAAGAGGGATGGACACTTGGATGAAGCAGAGGACATTCACAAACCACACAGGTGTCAGCACCTTCAGGACAGCCTGGGAACAGAAATTGCTGCAAGTTACTCCTTCCACACTATTTCCCTCATTGTAGTACGATAGTGTAGTTGTTATGTTACCGGATTAATAAGAGAGACAGGTAAACTCGAAATCCCACCACGGCAATTTGACAAAAAAAAAAGACCATGAAGCTGTTGGAATGTCATAAAAACCCAACTGATTTGCCAATGTACTTAAGGGAAGGAAACCTGCCATGCTTACCCAGTCTGACCTACATGAGCTCCAGTCTCACAACAACATGGTTAACAAAGTGCCACTGCAGTGGGCTGCTTCAAAGTGATTCGCCACCACCTTCTCAAGGCAAGGATGAATGGCCAATAAACGCCTGCTTTATCTGAAACACCCACATCACAAGAATGAACTTTTAAACATCAGAATGCTGACCACCACAGAACTATTTATTTCACTGACAAAGCTCCACATTCTCCTCTTCTTCAACTTCAGCCTGCCCCAATACAGGACATGGACATGTGTTAGAATTGGATAGGCAAGTGCCATGCTTCTCAGACAGCAAGTGCCCAACATGCTATACTGTGGGGAGGCACTGCAGGAAGAAGCAGGAAGGGGAGCCAAGCCAAGAATCAAGAGGTGCAGCAGCAGAGGCTCATTCAGCCCCTGACAGTATGCAGCACAGGTCAACACCAAATAGAAGAGGAAAGATTTTAAGCAGAGATCCAAGCTCACAGCAGATGGGTGAATCTCTATAGGGCTACCATAGTTAGACAAGAGGGAGTCCCTTCCCCCATTCAAAAAGTTGGAAGTATTCTATATTTGTTCTGACATTCCAATTTGCATTGAGAAGGGAGAGAGAGAAGGGAAGAGAGTTTTTTTTAAATACAAATTGTTTTTCCTCACTCCTCCAAAGAGGTATCAGATGTACCAATCAAGGACTCAAATAACTGTTATAAAATATAAACTGTTACAGAATGGGGTTAGAAGATAGGCCAGTTGAAAAGTAAACCGCCATTTACAGCAAGGAAAGGTGGATCTCCAGGAATCACTGATGCCTGTTCAATTACAGCTAGTGGTAATGGATCGTAAAACAAAAATAAAAATACCTGGAAAAATTCAGCAGGTCCGACAGCATCTGCGGAGAGGAACACAGTTAACGTTTCGAGTCCGTATGACTCTTCGTACTTCAGCATCCAATTTATCTCAGATCCAAATTGATTCAGAGTTTCCCCACAATGCTACGAACCATCCTTGAATTTGAAACACTAAAGTACCATTCTGTCTGAAAAAACGCCCCAATTAAAGAGAATGATCATTTTCAGGGCAGCCATCGAATTGCTTACATAAGGAGATTTTTTTTCCCCCTTTCCAATTTAAAAGAAAAGCCAAGAGTTTTGGAGTCGAGGAGAACAACAACTTTATGTATTTGAAAATACAAGTTCGGGAGTGGCTACGCAGGTCTGTAACCAAGATCTTACAAAGACATGATTGGAACACTGTGGGGTACGAATTCCACTGTAAACTGGACTAAACCACAAACATTTTAAATCTGAGTACAAGCTGCAATTAGTGGCTGTTGCTTTTCATATCAGTTTGCAATTTCCAAATGTTTCATACTCCAAAAGCCACTAGAACACCCTTGAAAAGCAGAAAACAGCAGCATGAATGCTGATCAGCCAAGAATTCAAGGACAAGCACGGCAGCTTTCGAGAGAAGAGGCCTTTATTCCAACCATCCTGTAAAACTGTGCTCAGAATCAAACATTAATCTCACAGCTCTGTTTGAGGGGGCATAATTTCTCCCTAATTCACCTTTCTGCATAAAAGTAACTTGTAATTAAAGAATGATGCTCTGCTAGTATCAGAAGCACATTGTAAAAGCTGCACCTGTGCTCAGAAAAAAACAAGTGATAGTAAGGTAATCCCCAAGGGCACAAGCAACAGAGGATCAGTGCAGAAGGGTCACCTGATTTTCTCCATTTGATCTTTGGCTTTGAGGGAAAAGACAACTCTTCACCTCTTCCATGTTCAACTTCAAGAAATGGTCATTTGACAATAGCACTTGCACCAGTATTAGCTCCCCCCACCCTTCCACAAACCCCCCTGTACCACAGTTATCCCCACAACAATCCTACACACACAGCCTTGTGCCACACTTAACTTCCACATACACACTTGCATCACAGTTAAACCACCACCACACTCTTGCACATGTTCCCCTTCCCAAAAACACACACTTGCACCAGAGCACTCCCCTCCCCATCTCCAACACCTAGTATCAATATCCAGGCCCAGTACTTTCCATACATTCCAATTCATGAGGGTACACAGTGAAATGACAACAGGCAACAGGGATATGGATAGAAAGAATCTGTGAAGACATGTTGTGTACAAATCAACCAATTAAGAATTATTGCAATAATAAACACAAAGGGAAAATCCAGTGAGTTAGTACGTTGGGAGGAAGGTTTTGGTAAAGGGGCAGAATAGGACAATGGCAGAGAGAAGATGGAAGTTGTTCAGAAACAGCATTGGTTGCTAATGGCATGTTTTAAATAGACGCTTGTGTGTCAATTCCCAATTCATGTCTCGTTAACACTGCTTTCCACTGGCTAAACCATAGAAATTTTCAGCAATAACAACCTCCAAATATGCAACACACTGAATTTGAATTTCACATTTCTGCCATCAAGTTTTTTTATATGTAAGATATAGAATAATTACCCAATCCTTCAATTTGTATGTATATGTTTATTTCAATGCCAGAGACCTGGTTGGTAACTGCCAGAAAGCTAAATTAACACCAGTGATATAAATCATTACTCAAGAGTGTTTCAGTTTCAACCAAGCAAGTTAAAATTATCCCGAGGAACTCTTCCAATCCACCATTTCCCTGCTGAGGTCATCAGTACTCAGAATTTAAACAAAAACATTCAACAGAAAGAGAATTAAACCAGTACCGATAATGCTGTTCATTTAAAAAGTGCACAACACACAAGCAGTTGGATGCAAGTTCAGGGCCAAATCCGTAAAAATCAAATTCTTGCATCCTACAAGGTGCTGAATAAAAAGTTTTCCCCCTCCTATTTGTTGAAGTCTGTCGAAGGTGATGGGAGAAAAGGAGGGAGGGTCAGGAACAGAACAAGTGACTACTCAGACACCTAATGTGACTAGTGCAGTATCTCCAACCCACACCTCATCCGCACCAACACTTTTCAAATATTTGTGGGGTGACAAACTGCAGATATTAGCATACTCTAGGGGACCGCTCAAAATATCCACGCACCACTGTCCCAACATTTGAAAGACAGTTTTGTTGGTGCACTTTTCATATATGTTAGTGTACAGAAACAATATACTTGCAAACCAACAAATGCAGGAGTACAGAATACAGCATACACGAACGAATGTGTCACATGGTGTGCCTCACTCCAGACAGCCAAATATTTAATTGTCTTGCTGATGTTCTGATTTCTCTTCACAAGCACTAATTAATCATTGCTTGTGAAGCTGAGATATTATCAAGCACATCATTTTTAATTTCTATATTAAATATCTTACATTAATAAGGGGCCCAGCTTGGCCCCTTATCTCCTCTAACAACTAGTCCCCTTGAGACATTCCCCATCTCTTCACCACTGGCGACTACTCTTTCAAACTCTGGAACTCTGTCCCTTAAGCTGGTTCAAGTGGGAGAAAATGTACCAGCAGAGCCTGTCCTGACAAAATGTTACATCTGAACAAAACAACACAGTCAGTCCCAACTCCAGCAGAATCCTCTGCCTCAACAGGAACAGACAGGGACTCAACCTCTTCAAAATAGGGCTTGACATGGTGATCAAGGGCAGTGGGAGAACTCTCAGACCCTGCGTAGCTGGACCAATCAGCAAACTGTTCCATCTTAGGTGGAAGTGTGGCCAAAAGAAAACTTCAGCCAAACCAAATACTTAATCCTGGAAAATGACTGGTCAGTCATTCATTCATCTGCTCAAAAATACAGGCACTCTAACTGCTACGTCACCCTACATGCAGGAAATGCCACAAATTGCCATACCATAATTACTTGCCCTAATTTCCTCCTCACCCCTCCAAAAAAAATGCAACAAGTTCTGCATGAAATTTTCCCAAGTCCCAGTGAAAAACAGGAGACACTTAAAAGAATAGAGAATTTTGGACACTTGGCCTTTCAAAAGCCCAGACAAGAAAGAGGTTTCATGGGAAAGTGACTGGAGATGATTCAAAAACTCAAAATTAGGCTGATAAATCAACTCTTTGGAGATGCTAAAAGAAATGGACAGAATCAAACTAATTAAATAAAGCCAAATGGCACAAGAACAACATTCAAACAAGAACAGAGATAAGGAGAAATTTACCCACAATTAAAGCAGTCAATTTGTTATCTTTTAAGAAGCTGGATAAAATTCTAATTAGGAAAACAACTGAAGGATGCAGAAATAAGTACACTAGACCATAGTCCTAACCTTGTGTGGGCCACTGAGTTCTCACCCCATTGAGCCAGAGGAAATTCTTCCAAAAAGTACAACTTTTTTCTTTGTTTCCTCCCCAGGGCCAAAGGAATGGAGGAAGGTGGGGGATAAAGAAAGCCAGCTATTCACGTTGTAAGCAGCCGGCTGGAAGGGCCAGATACCTAAAGGACTCCAATCCCTCCCACAGGTAGATTGCTACTGACAACAGACAACTAAACAGCAGTCGCCCAGACCAGCTGGAAGCAGCAGCTTTTTTGGAGAGGAAAAGGGGAGGAAATAAGTCAGAAGGCCCTTGTTTTGTGCCTTCAATTCAACTGCTGTGGAAATGTATCATTAACCTTACTTCAAACCAAGATGTGATAACAGTAGGGCATTCTCCCTATAGGGAAAACAGCCACTTCTTAAGTCGTCTATAAACCTTTTCTATCACTTAAAGCCGAGCTTCATCTGCTAATTCACTGGCAGATCATCAACAGCAATTAATCATTGAAGCAGGAAGCCCTGAAAGCAATACCAAGTTAAAGATCACTGTATTTTTATGTATTTGATTCCCCCACTCAGCACATAAATATATACAAACATTTCTCTCAATGAGACAGTACCACAATTTCTCAGTTCCTTCCTCATAAATGATGATCACTAAAACTAGTTCAGCTCCTTCTCAATAATGGTCTCTGAATATATCCAGCGGAATTTCCCAACCCTCATTCTCCAACAGAGTGTCTAGTTAATTGATCTGACTTAAACTATTTGCTGAGATAGGAAGACAGCCTATATATTTAACATGCACACTCCAACCCAAAGGCAAGAGTAAATGATCCTACATGGCACTGATTATTGTGGTGGTCACACTCTATATTTTTGATATAATTGCTTCCTTAAGCTATGATGACCAATGGTTATGACTCAGAGACCACAGTAACTATGCCTAAGAATACAATTCCAGTGCATAAAAAAACTGGGGGCTTCAATTTTAGAGAATTCATTTTTATTGGCTCTTCCATGCAACTCTGGAAACCTCTGTTCAGACAACCTCTCGGTTTCCTTTCACAAGAAAAGTTAGACAGAGAATCATTGAATGATACAGCACAGAAGCCATTTGACCCACCCTGCCTGTGTTGCCACTTTGAAAGAGCTATCCAATTAATCCCACTCCCCTGTTCTTCCCTCAAAACCCAATAATCCTTTCCCCTTTAAATATTTATCCAATTTGAAAATTACTCCTTCTATCACCATTTCAGACAAGGTACTCCAGATCACCTCAATTCCAAACATTTCTCCTCAGCTCAACTTTGGCTCTTTTATCAAATTCCTAAAATCTATGTCCTCTGGTCACCAGTGGAAACAATTTCACCCTATCTGCATTTATCAAAACACTTCATAATTTTGAACATCACTATTAAATCTTCCCTTAATCTTCTCAATGCTAAGGATATTCAGATGATTAAACCAGGTGCGGCATCAAGGAGCCCTAGCAAAATTGAAGTCAAGGAACTCAGGGGGAAAACTCTCCACTGGTTGGAGTCACACTTAGCAAAAAGGAAGATGGTTGCAGTTGTTGGGGGTCAATCATTTCAGCCGAGGACATCACTCCTGGAGTTCCTCAAAGCAATATCCTTGGCTCATCCATCTACAGCTGCTACATCAATGACCTTCCTTCCAACATAAGGTCAAAAGCGGAGATGTTCACTACCATTCGCAACTTCTCATATACTTAAACAGTCAGTGTCCAGATGCAGCAACATTCATTCTTGGCTGATAAATGGCATATGCGTGTCACACAAGTACCAGACAATGACCATCTCCAACAACAGAGAAGTTCTCTTCAACATTCAATGGCATTACAATTGGCATGACAATCACAAACCCCCACCAATATCCTGGGGATACTACTGACCATAAACTTGTCATATAAATACTTTGGCTATACAAGAACAAGCCAGAAACTAGGATTTATTTAGCGAATAACTCACTGACTCTGCAAAGCCTGTTCACATCTACAAGGCACAAATTAGGAGTGTGATGGAATACTTTCCGTTTGGCAGGATGAGTGCAACTCCAACAACACATGAGAAGCTTGATACCATCCAGAACAAAGCAGACCACTTAATCAGCACGCCATCCACCACCTCCACTACTGGCAGCACAGTAGCAGCAATGTGTACCACTTACAAGATGCACTGCAGGAACTTGCCAAGGCCCTTTTGACAGCACCTTCCAAACCGGTGCCCTCTATCACATGGGGGAACAAGGTCAGCAGACACATGGGGACACCACCACCAGCAAGGTCCCCTTCAAGTCACTCACCATCCTGACTTGGAACTATGTCACCATTCCATCAACTTCATTGGGTGAAAATTCTGGAACTCCCTCCCAACAGCATTACATGGACTGCAACAGTTCAAGAAGGCAGCTCACCAGCACCTTCTCAAGGGCAATAAGAGATGGGCAATAAATGCTGGACTTGCCAGCAATGCTCACATCCCAAGAACTATTTTTTTTTTAAATTCCACTCTCTCAAACCAGAAGCTAATGTACAGCCATGAGCACGGAGCTGATAGGTGAACAGGACTTGGGGAGAGTTAGGATATGGCCAACAGAGATTTGAATGATCTCATGTTTACAGAAAAACCTGCTCAGGTGGTCACAAGAGACCCTGTGTTACCACATTGACATGGGGAGAAGCTGATACTCTTGTTCATAAATACAAGGAAAACAAGCAAAGCCTAACTATCAGTCAGCTCACTTGTTTGTGGGATCTTGCTGTACAGGAAAACAGCCTCAGAATAATACTGTATGTGAAGCACAGAGATATTGGAGAAGCATGTGCAGGCACAGTATAAACAAAAATCTCTTTCAATCCTCTTCCACATGTCTCTGCTTGTAAGTTTTCATTTGTTCCTATATGATGGGTTTTAACCTGCCCACAACATTTCTGAATTTTAAAAACATATTCCATTGTATTAACTGAAGCACCCAGAAATCGACATTCCGTTGGGCAATTTCAGACTCAGTAAATCCACACTTCTTGTGGATTATAGGTTACTTCACTGCCAATAAGGAGTTAAACAACATCTGCACACACTCCAGTACGCTGCAGTCTCAAAGGTTATAGTCCATTCACCATTTATTCTTTGTCCATACACATAACCACTTTGCAGCACAGCAGTCTCTTCACCTGAAGATTGAGGGTTCCAGTCCCTCCTCAGGACTTTACAATCAAGGCCAACACTCTCATGCTGGTGCTAAGCGAGCACCACACTGCCGGACAGGTCAAGTTTCCAGCAAGACGTTAAACCTTCTGAAGTGAATATAAAAGAACGAGCAGGGAGTGTCACTATGTCTTGACCACCATTTCTCTTTCATGCCTCTCTGCAGCTACACAAAAAAAGACACAGCATGGGCGTGGCAGCAGATAGCTGGCTTGGCTGGAACGTGCGCATGGCCCAGCTTTTGAAAAATATAAATAATGGCCCTTATAAAAAATTGCACAGAGTTCACAGCATAGTCACTAAAAGGGAAAATTAAACATTGCTGTAATCCCATATCCGGGCAGTGACCTAAATGCCAGACACTGCCACAGATAATAGCTCATCAATAGTCTACAAAACATTCCACTTTTGTTTTTTTCACAAACCACTTGCTGGGGCTGATTTCAGTTTCAGTTAATGATACACTTTCAATGCAGCAACATGGTGATTGACAATTAAGTCATCTAACTTGTCTCAGAGGCAGGATAGGATAAACACAGCTTGAAAATTATAGTACCAAGGTGCATCTGAAAAATCACAATGCTTGCATCACCTCCTCTCCAAAACAGGCAAAGTGTCACATTGCAGGTGGGTCAAAGGACAAAAATCAGCAAATTTGCTGTAACTTAAATATTACACATTCCCAGCATTTTAGAACAGAGCATTACTCAAATCATACTGCAATATCATAATACACCATTGACATTCAATACCAGATTCTACAGCATTACCACACAGCAATCAGGACTCCTAATCTGCAACTTCAGCCCAAAACATCGAAAGATCAGTGGCAACAATTAATAGCAAAGGCCATTTGCAGTTTTCAAAAGTACATATTTCCACAACATGCTTTTATATTGTGCTTTTTACACAGTAAAATGCTCCAAGGTGCAAATTTCAGACCAAATGCCTTTCCTCAAAAAATGCCTCCCCCTCCCATGACATACAACTGTCATTCAACAAGTCTCAACAAATCCTGTGAAGTGAACTGAAGAATATAATCCGGTTATGTTACAGTAACATGACATTTAAAACTCAAAGGATGATGCAATATAATAAAAAAGAATAGAGTCATGCTAATTTTGCAGGTAGAATGTGAGAAAGCTACATGGAATTTGAGAATCAACAGTAGTCATCACACCCTGACCATCATAGTTATGCTGGATTTTTTGACAAATAACTTGGATCAAAAAGGAAAACATGACAATGAAGACCCAATAATTAGAGATTACAAGAAGTCCAATCCAATGATGCCAAGTGGTCTATCACCAGTCAGCTTGAACTGCTCCATTACGTCATTAACTTGTAATTGAATCCATCATTTACCAGGCTTTGATACCAGCAGAAGGTGCTGATACAATCAATAAGTTCCATGTCTCTGAGCTATTACATTCTACTGTTGCCAACACCAAAAGTGACAGTCCTACCCATAGCATTGCCAAAAGAAAACCAGCCCACTACCATCTAGGCAACAACAGCACAGAACCCCTTTCTGCTGGGACTGCAAAACTGTTGCCAGTAGCATGGGCTCCCAGTGGCCCAGTAAAGACATGGAGCTGTTCCACATAGCATGTTTGTGTCACAACATAAAATTGCATCATGGTGCAAGCACACATCATGCACTGTTAACTTGTTGTCTTCTTGGAGATCCACCAGCTCCAATTATTTTTTAAGAGCCAGTTTTATTTGAAATTTATTACAGTCTTGTCCTGTGCTTCCAAATGGAGATCTGGGCTGGTCTCAGTCTTCTGTACAGTCACCAAAAGGCCCAAAGGTGCCTACTGGCAGAGGGAAGCTAATGAAGGTAGGAGGGAAATGTAAAGACAGCTTTGTGTCTCTCTATAGGGGGAAAAGCTGTTTTAAAATATTGCATTTCTATAGCACCTTTTACAACTACAGGATGTCCCAAATGTAATTTGCAGCCAATGATGTATTTTTGAAGTGCAGTCAATTTCATAATGTTGGAAATGTACCAATACCCTTCTAACTAAGACATTTCGGTAATAGCTATGATGCTAGGAACTGAGATTAGTTCTCAGTGTTCCTCAGCTAGAAGCCATTAGCAAAAATATTTTTCCAGTGAGAGCATTATTTCTCAGTACAAAGCAATAATCTGTCAGCCTCCCTAGTGTTGCCAACTCTGTAAGGGGCATAGAACTGAAAATCTACTTATATTTATTCTAGTTAAGCTTTGAAGATTATTTCCAGAATCTTGAAATTCAACCTGAAAAGTTACAATTCAGCTTTTCAGAATGCAGATTCAGGGGATCCAAGGTGCACATTCTTAAATTGTTTAGAGTAAGATTTGTATCATAAATCCTTTCAGTCAATCCTTAATAGTGTGAATACCCTTTTCACTTTGCATATTAAGGCTTTTGAATACAAATATTAAAAATGCGGTAGGTGGTATTTAAGTGAGCGAGGACAGCATTTGCTACAACAAACCTGGGATTAGTCAGCTGAACAATGTTTGGAGTCCATGCTCACACAGTATGACAGGTGAGGTTTGGTGGGGTAAGCACAACCAGTGGAAACAGACCCCAACATCAGTCAGTAAACTTAGGAGAAAAAAGCACAATGCCTTAATTCTCCAAAGGCGTTGAATAAAATTGTTTTACAGTTTAACAAAACAAATCCTGTTTTTCCACACAATTTTAGCCAGCATTTTTGACATTGCTATTAGTACCAGCAGTCTTGCTGTTCCATGGGTGACTAAAGAATCACTAAATAATCTATAGCTAGTGAACTGACACTGATGAACACGACTGAGAGTATAGGAGTGCCCTCTGATGTCGTGTGCATTTAGACTCTGCATCTCAACCTTTACCATTTCTACACAGTCAAGCTTCCCAATGTATGAACAATGCCTTATCAAGTAGTTATGAGCAGCTCTCTGTACAGTAAGCACAAAAAACAGTCAACTGCAAACATAAGGCATCAGGTTAATCAAGCTTCACTTTGTAGTGCAAGTGCAACAAACACCAGAGACCAGTGCTGCTCAGAAAAGGGGATGAGATGGTTTGTTTTCTCCTCCTTTTTCCACTTGTTTTCCGTCCTCTCCCACTGGAGCCAACTCCTTGCTGAACTGCACCTCTTGGGCACTCTCTAGTATCTCAATCTTCAAGTGAGGGCAGGTGGTGAGCATGGAGACTAATGGACCACAAGGGACATGACACTCAAACCCAGTCCCCCACCTGATGCCTACATATGTCCACTTCCAAAAGGAGCAACTGGGCACTGATCAGGAGCTGCATACAAGGCAACCCACAGTCAGCTTAGACAAACTTTAGTGCCGCGACTAACTGAGCCAAGATCAGACTAAGTCAATCAGACCTGTAACCTCCTGATCTATGTGGCTAATGGACTCACTGCCTTCGCCAGCTGAGCTATCTGACAAGGCCCACTGCTGCTCTCCAACAAACATGAGATTTATGCAACACAAGAAGGATGTTAAAATAACATTTCACATAACTGGCAACCAATTAGTGGGAAAGATACAAGGCCACCAACTTGGGGGAAAGAGATAGAGAAGCAAATTTGCAGGGAAATTATAGAGAGGTGCAAGAACTATAGAGTAGTGATAATGGGGGACTTTAATTATCCTAATATAGACTGGGATAACAATAGCACAAAGGGCAGAGAGGAGCAAGAATTTCTAGAACGTGCTCAGGCGAATTTTCTACATCAGTATGTTTCCAGCACAATGAGGAAGGAGGTGTTGCTGGATCTAGTTTTAGATGGGTCAAGTGGATTAAGTATCAGTAGGGGAACACTGAGGAACAGTGATCATAGCATCATAAGTTTTAGGTTAAATATAGAAAAGGGCAAGGTGCCATCTAGAGTGGTGCAAGAACAGATCAGGTCCAGGTAGGGTGAAATCAATGATTGTCAGACAAAACTGTAACAGAACATTGAGCTGCCTTTAAAGGGGAGATGTTTCAGGTACGGTCAAAGTACATTCCTAAAAGGGGGAAAAGGGTGGCAGAGCTGCCTGGATGACAAAAGAGGTAGAGAGTAAGATGAGGCAGAAAAGAGGTGTGTATGACAGGTTAATAAATTGCAGTGACATCAGGCAAAATATTGAAAGTTCAGAGAGAAAGTGAAAAAGGAAGTGAAAAGTGGGGAGAAAGTATGAAACTAGCACTAACATAAAAATGAACCCAAGTCTTCTACACGGATATAAGTAGTAAAAACATAGTAAGAGGATTAATGGGGCCAATTAAAAAACAGAAAGGGGACCTACACATGGAGGCAGAAGACATGGCTATGGTACTAAATGAGTACTTGGCATTTGTCTTTACCAAGCAAGATGCTGCTGAAATCAGAGAAAGAGAGGGTCGTTAAGACACTGGGTGGGCTAAAAATTGGTAAAGGAGGTATTAGGAAAGCTGGCTGTCAATAAGTTGATTTATCCCCATCATGTCCTGGTGATTTATTTGAAGATGCTGTTAGAAGTAAGAGAGCAAACAGCAGAGGCACTGGCCATAATCTTCCAATTCTCCTTAGATACTCGGTTGATGCCAGAGGACTGGAGAATTCCAAATATTACACCCTTGTTCAAGAAAGGTTATAAGGGTAAATCCAAAAACTACAGGCCAGTCAGTTTAATATTGGTGGTGGGAAAGCTTTTAGAAAGGAAAATTCAGACAAAATTAACAGTTGCTCAGAGAAGTGTGCATTAATTAAGGAAAGTCAACATGGATTTGTTAAAGGCAAATCGTGTTTAATTTGATTAAGTTTTTTGATGAGGTAACATAAATGGATGATGAGGGTAATGCAGTTGACATAGTGTACATGGACTTCCAAAAGGCATTTGATACAGTGCCACACAATAAGCTTACCAGCAAAATTGAAGCCCATGGAATAAAAGGGATAGTGGCAACATGGGTACGAAGTTGGCTGAGTGATAGGAAAGAGTGGTGGTGCACAGTTGCTTCCTGAACTAGAGGAATGTATACAATGGGTTTCCTCAGGGGTCGGCAATAGGACCACTTTCTTTTAATGTCCTAGACTTGGTTGTAAAGAGTACAATTTCAAAATTTGCAATTGACATAAAACAAGTACTGTCTTTTGAACTGTGAGGAGAATACATTAGACTTCAAGATGACACACAGGCTGGTGGAATGGCCAGATTAAAATTAATACAGTGAAAGTGATCATTTTGGTACAAAGAATGAAGAGAGGCAAGGATGGAACTCTCTAGAGGGATGTAGGAACACAGACTAGGGGTATATGGGCGCAACTCATTGAAGGTGGCAGTGCAGGTTGAGGAGGTGGTTAAAAAGGCAAACAGCGTCCAGGGCTTTATAAATGGAAACATGGAATACAAAAGCAAGAAAGTTATGATGAACATTTATAAAGCTCTGGCTCTGCCTCAGCTGGAGTACTGTGTACAATTCTGGGAAGTGCACTTTAATAAGGATGTGAAGGTTACAGAGAGGATGCAGAAAAGGCTTACAAGAATGGTTCCCAGGTTGACAGAGTTCAGTTATGTGAATAGATTGGAGAAGCTATGATTGTTCTCAACCTTCTCTTCTGTAAGAAAAGGTTTGATAGATGTGTTCAAAATCATGAAGGGTCTAGACAGAGTAGATAGAAACTGTTCTCATTGGTGGAAGGGTCAAAAACCAGAGAAGGTTAATGGCAAAAAAACCCAGCGGCGAGATGAGGAAAAATTGGTCAGGATCTGGAACGCACTGCCCGAGTCAATAGTGGCATTCAAAAGGGAATTAGATAATTACCTGAACAAAAAATATTTGCAGGGGCCTACAGGGAAAGGGCAGATGAGTGGGACTAGCCAAGTTGCTCTTGCACACAGCTGGCCAGACCCAACAGGACGAATGGCCTCCTGTGTTGTAACCATTCGATAATTCTATGAACTGAACAAAGTAGTGAACAAATGATTCTTATTTCGTGAATTCGCTGGGCCAATGTTGACATCCCACAGATCAGAACAATGCTCTGTCAGTTAGTTAATGATACTCAAATAATGAAATTGTAATTACCCTAGAAACTTTACAAAGGAAGCACACTGCATTCCAAAATCACTGTACTAATAGTAAATTTTGTATTAGATCAGTAACAAATCTAACTGGGTCTTGTTATTCGGCATATTTAATGCAGCAAATTATTTTCCTCATTAGTAAACATATACCAGCGATATCCAGAACAGAGAAACTGACAGAACTCAAAATCATCTCACTGGAAACTTTAAGACAGAGGAGATGGCAATTGCTCCTGTACACCCACATTCTCTATGTAGTGTAATGTTTCAAACAGGTTAGTTAACAAGCTGCTTGTAACACTGGGAAACAATTACAAAAAAAAGAGATGGGAGATCAAATGAAAAGTCTTTGCCCTTTCACCCCTGAAGCCAGACATTAGATGACTTTGTGCAGCAGACTCCCACAAAAAGGCGCTGGGATCTTTAAGTCAGATTCTGATGCAGGGTACACAGCCAATCGCATGATTACCCCTGGGTTGGCCAACACCTGAACACTTCCCCAACCAGCAAGCTCCATCCAACCCCAACAGTGTTGGTGTAATTTTACTTCCCATTTGTCTTTCTTCAATGTAAATTCCCTTTACATGGATGCTTCTTGGTTGCTCAGCTCTGTACCCTCTCAAGGACAAAAATATTTTTATGACAGCACACTGTACCCTGTCAAGATTCAGTGCACTGCATGCAGACTGTAGACTGAAGTTCAGCCAACATGGCAGTAAAATAGCAAGAACAACCTGAAATAATTTGTCAAACACTACATAACAAGCAGATTATAGGTGTGATTTTGACACACAGGCTGCCTGCTCAACATGGGGTCAAATATGACACTAAGGTTGGGAACGTCTAGTTCAGACTCAGACAGTTGTTAGGAAGAGGAATGGAATTAGCAGTTAGGGAGCATCAGGGACCAAAGACAGTGGCTTCCCAATACTTAGTTGATCATTTGATCAACTAGTACACCATGATGGATAAGTGGTGTTACAAATCAGAGACAGTGGAGGAATGATGGTGGTGAGACAAAAAATTGTTTTGAAATCAACAAGCAAGGCTTCGCCATCTGTACTAGTTATTGAGAGTGTTTGGGGGGGGGGGGCGCTGGTGGGGGATTGTGAGTGTTGGGGGAGTGATGGGGGTTCTGGTGTTGGTAATCAGTCCCAAAAATATTAATGTGAGAAAAATACGCATTTATAAAATCCTTATCACATCCTCAGGATGTCCTAATGCTATTGTGACTTAAACGCTGCAGCCAATTTGCACACAGTAAGATCCCACAAACAGCAATGGGATGAATATACAGGTCTTCTGTTTAGGTGGCGCTGGTTACTTACTGTGACTAATACTCGGAAGAGTCTAAAGTAGTAGAAAATACTCAGCAGAGTCTGGCAACTCTGCAGAAGAGCAGTACAAGGTGCTGTGCAGTCTCGTCACGCTAATCACATTCAGGGCTCTCTCCTAACCGGGAGTATTGGAATAGGGATCTGGCTGTACAAAGAAAAGAACTGCCAGAATGGAACTATACTTTAACTATCAAGTGAACCCGACAAACTAATAACCAGTCAATCCTCAATCTGAGGGAGAAAGCTGTCCGCCCATGGTTCAAAAATATGACTGTTGATAGATCTTTTAAAAAAGGTACAAAGATCCTCACTCTTCCCAAATGACAGTTTCTTTGCTCTGTATTGAATAGGTGTGAAGGAGGAAGGCTGTGACTTCGCCAGCAATGACAGTCCTACCTTAAACTCCCGGCTGAGCTGCGGGGTGTACTCTGAAGTCCAGAGGGCTCGGACCAAAGAAGCGAGCTGCTCAGTGACCTCTCCTCTCGCGTCCGCCTGGCTTTTGGATCGGAATAAAACCCCGTTGGATTTGGAAGTCTTCTCTTCTTCCCCCTCTCCCTCCTGGCCCCGGGTCTCTCCTCCTTCGGGGAGATCCAGTCCGCCGGCCGACTGCTCCCGGTACTGCTCCAGAGCCAGGAACTCGGCGAAGAGCTCGGTGTTGCTCAGGCACTGAAGCACGGCGTTCATGAAACAAGTGTTGCCGTGGTTCTTGAGACCGGCCACCCCGGGCGGCTGCCAGCGATCCCCAGAAAAGCAGCTGTCAGACGAGTCGCTGTGGCCGGCGGCGGCAGCGGCAGCTGCGGGGTTGATGCCGCTCATCATCATGATAATGGAGGAGGCCGAGGAGACCGCCCCGACCCCGGCCCCCAGTCCGATGCCCATCCCCATGGCTGCTCCTGCCTCGGCTGCTCGGAAGCTCTTGAAGCCGCCGTCGTCCTTCTCGTCCTCAGCCGCCTCCTCGGTGCCGAAGTGCGAAAGTGTGGACAGAGTTTTCAGCACTCGGCTCATAAAACTCCCGACCGAGCGCGCCGAGCCACGCCGGAAAAGTTTCTTACTAAAGGACTTTTTCTCCTTAGCTGCCGACTTAGACATCTCCCCAAACCTCCCTCCAAAAAATATATAGTGGATTAAAAATTCAACACCTCCCCCTATAAAAAAAGCAAGAAAACGTAATGCAAAAAAGTACAAATTGCAAAAAAAAAATCAAACAAAAATCGAAGGGAAAAACCAATTTATTACAAACTTAAGTAAATGCAACATTTCCAAATTGCAACTTGAAATTTTTGAACTTGCGATTGTTTTATTTTTTAAAAACTGAAAGGTAACAATTTGTAGAACGCAAAAATATAAAAGCTGCAAAAAAAATCAATGGGAAAGTGTTAAGATTTGCAATGCAATAAGTCAAAAAAAGGGATGGGATGAATCTCCAGAGGGTATTTTAGACAGATGAGTGTGTGCCTGCTGCTTGAAGTTGCACTGGGTGAAGTTGCAGCGGCTCCGGGGTATCCAGCGCGCGTGCGCCCCGGCCCTCCCGGGCGGCCTGACCCCGTGCTGACCCCCGGCGCGGTGTCCGCCTCAGTGAGGCGCCGGATCCATGCGGCGCCGCTCAGCTCCACTACCCGGCTCCCTCCCTTGGCTGGGGATCGGCATCGCCCCTGCACCCGGGCGGGGTCCCTCCGATTCTTGCGTGGGTTTTTTTTACCCCCTCCCCTCCTCTTCTCTTTCCCCTCCTCCTCCCCCCACCCCCGGCCTCTCCTTCGCCCCCGGTTCTCTCACTCAGCGCGGCTCGGGATTTAATTCGATCCCCTCGTAAGGCTGCGGCCTGCGAGCTGGCAGCCGCTGTCCGAGCCGATACTCCGTATCCGGCTCATTCTTCTCCCCGAGACCCCGGCGTGTGCGGAAGGCCACGGTTCCCGCTGACAAGGCCTTCCCACTAACAGCGGTCCGGTCGCACCGCCCAGCCGCTCTCCTCAACCATCGCTCCTGCTCACTCGCTCAGGTGGGCGGTGTCCTTCTCCCTTTCACCATGGCAACCGCCGCGTCCTCGCCCTCTTTCGAACCCCATTGGGTCCTTCGAACTTTTCCCTGTTTCTGATTGGGTCAGGATGATGCCAATCACCTGCCCCTCCCTGCGGCATTGGGTTGAAGTAATTTAAAGGGGAGGAGAAGGTGGAGGGCGAGTGAAATTCCTTTAAAGGGGAGGGAACTTTATGGCTAATATCTAACAATTTTGTTTCTTCCTGCTTACGATTATGAAGGTTCTTTATACAGTTTATATTGCATCATCTCACAATTGGTCCAAAGTTTCTGCTTCTATTTTCCTCCCATACACCATATTTTGATTACCCAACAATAATTTGTACACACATTGCACCTTTAACAGTGAAATATCACAAATCTGTCATCAGACCAATTTGACATTGAGTCACATTCGGAGATTTTAAGACCGCTGAGCAAAAGCTTGGTCAAATAAACAAGTTCTAACAAGCTCTCAAAGCAGGAAAGAGAGAGTTAAAGAAAGGCTTAGGGAAATAATTCCAGTGCTCGGGGCCTAGACACCTAAAGGCACGGCCGTCAATGGTGAAGCAAAGGAAATTGGGGATACTCAAAAGGCCAGAGTTGAGAAAGATAGTTCTTCCTCAGTGGTGCCCTATGAGTGTCACAATAAAAGCCTGAGTCCTAGAGTTGGGCTTGAACTCACAACCTTCTGGATCAGGAAAAAAAGAGTTCTGCAACTTAACGCAATGATTTCCAAGTGGTTATTTATCGGCAGATAAAATGAGTAAATGCTTCAGCCATTGAATCATCATCTAATGAGCACCGAATCGCTTTTTTTTCTGTTGTTCCATTTGCCTAAGAGAAAATCAGAAGAAAGCTAACCCAGTAGCAGGGTCATGGTTTGATGTGGATGTGATAGAATATTGATCAAAACAGGAAATCAATATGGGTCTCACATCATCACCCACAAGATTAGTGTCCTTGTATATTGCCCCAGAGTGATAGTGAGCACCTACCGATGCACAGAAGCGACTATGACATTTCACCAATGCAATAATTGTATCAGAGATTTTACAGTAAAATAAAAGCAAAATACTGTGGATGCTGGAAATCTGAAACAAAAACAGAAAATGCTGGAAAAACTCAGCGGGTCTGACAGCATCCGTGGAGAGAGAAAAACAAAGTTAACATTTCGAGTCTGAAGAAGGTCACACGGACTCAACTTTGTTTTTCTCTTTCCACAGATGCTGTCACAACTGCTGAGTTTTTCCAACATTTTCTGTTCTTGTTTTACAGTAAAATCTGGCCACAAGAATCTTACTATGCAACCACTGGCTGAGTACTCAGCAATAAGAGCGAAGTGGTATTCTCAGTTTTTCAAATGTTATTTGATTGTATGACTTGGGTGGAGATTCTGGTTTGAAAGCCAAGTCAGTGTGAGAGGAGGAGGAATTTATTTGCACTTTTGGATGTAATGTCAACATCAAGCTCAGATAGGATAGGTGGAACACAAGCTGTAATGAATTTTGAATTGTTTTGTTTCATTTTCAGATAATTTGTGATCCTAAACAAGATTCATTCATTGATTTAAATTGCCAATCGCCACCTAAGTTTAAGTAGCAAGGAGTTCTTCCTATTGAAACGCACTGTGTGTCACTGTCAATGCCTGGTTATACCTGAGCCAACAGAAGATTGAACATTTAATGAGTCATTGCAAACATGAGTGCTGATTGGGAGTATGAATCCATGATTGCATCAGTATAATTATGCAGATACATTTGTTTGTTGCAAAGTCAATTGTGGTTAAGAAATTTGCAGGGCCATGGGGAAAGATAAGGGGAGTGGGACTAATTGTATAGTTCTTTCACATAAACAAACAGAAATTGCTAGAAATATGCAGCAGGTCAGGCAATATCTGTAGAGAAAGAAACAGAGTTTACATTTCTGTTCTAAAAAAGGTCATTGACCTAAAATTTTACTTCTGTTTTTCTCTCCTGCTGCCTGACTTCTTCTGTGCTGTATGATCTTATGATAATATTAAGTTGCCTAATAATCTGACCACGAAGGATTACCAGAAGGTCCCTGAAATACTACCAGAGTCATTGCTGCCTCTGGTGATTGTTCAGGCAGAAGGCACCTTGAATTAGTGATTAATGGAGACAATTCAACACAATGTTACACAGATGCTGAGGGTAGAATGAGGGTCAAAATTGACTGAACCTATCCTGCTAGTCACCAGAACTTTGTGTTTAAAAATGAAAAACAGTGTTATGTTTCTTCAAAAGAAATTATTTTTAAGGCTAACTGCCCCTTTAAGGACCAATTGACCTACAGTTTTTAGATTATAATATGTGCCAAAACTATTGGACTTCATAGCAGAATTTAATTGTGAATAAATATATAAACTGTAGTCTATAAAGCCTATTTTAGGTTTACCATCAGTCATTCCATATTGGGTTATGGTATCGTAGAATAATAGAATCATTTGGAACAGAAGGAAGCTATTCAGTTTATCGTGCTTGTTGGAAGAACTATCCAATTAGTTCCACTCCTACTCTTTTCCCTGAGCAGCTCCTGTGTCAAATAAAAGTTTCCCCATGTTGCTTCTGGTTCTTTTTCTGATCACCTTAGATCACGTTATCAGTCCTTCTGCCACTGGAAACAGTTTCCCCTTATTTATTCTATCAAAACTATTAATGATTTTGAACACCTTTATCAAATCTCCTCTGAATCTTCTCTACTCTAAGGAGAACAATCCCAACTTCTATAATCTCTCCACAAACTGAAGTCTGTTAATTCTGGTACCATTTTGATAAATTTCTTCTGAACCTTCTCTAAGGCCTTGGCAACCTTCTTAAAGTGTCTTACCCAGTATTGAACACAATACATCAACTGAGGCTCAACCAGTGTTTTATAAAGGTTTAGCATAACTTCCCTGCTTTTGGATTCTATTCTTCTATTAATAAAGCCAAGGATCCCACATGATTTTTTAACAGCTTTTTCAACTTGTCCTGCTTTCTTCAAAAATTTGTTTATGTACATTTCCAGAACTCTTTGTTCTGCAATCCCTTTAATATTTCATGTCATCTGCAACCTTTGAAATTAACTGCCATGAGTACCCAAGTCTATTTCATTAATATATATCAAAAAGAACACCAAACCCTGGGAAATAACACTGTATATCTCCCTCCAGTCTGAAAAACAACTGTTTGACCCTACTCTGCTCTCTGTTCACAAGCTAATTTTATATCCATGTTGCCAATGTTGTTAATTTTCATGGGATTTAATTTTACTAACAAGTCTGTTTTGTGGTACTTCGTCAAGCATCTTCTGAAAATCCATGTACACAACATCAACTGCACTGCCGTGTCATCAATACTGTCTGTTACTTTACCAAATAACTCAATAATATTAAGTTAGTCACACACAATTTACCTTTAATAAATCCATACTGATTTTCATTTATTAGCCTGTGCTTTTCCAAATATCAGTTTTGTCCCCAATTATTGTTTCTAAACATTTCCCCACCATTGATGTTAAGCTGTCTTGTCTGTACTATCTGGGTTTATTTTCTCCCCGTTTTTAAACAGGGGTGCAACATTTGCAATCTTCCTGTCCTTTGACACCACCCCACATCCAAGGAAAATGAGAAGATTGTGACCAGAGTCCCTGTAATGTCCACCCTCAGTAACCTACGATTCATCCTAACTGGATCAGCTAACTTTTCTACTTGAAGACTGCAAAGTCTTTAAGTACATCCTCTTTATCTATGTTTATCCTATCCAATACCGCTACTGCTTCCTTTACTGCTACACTGGCAGCATCCTCTTCTCTGGTGAAGACAGATCCAAAGTACTTATTCAGTATCTCTGCTTCCACAAGACTATGTACCTCCTTTATGCTCCCTAATTAACCTCACTCTTCCTGTGACTATCCCTTTACTTTTTATATGTTCGTAAAGCACTTTTGGGTTCCTTTTAATGTTAGCTGCTGATCTATTCTGAAACTCTCCCTATGTCCTCCTATTTTAGTTCTCCTCTGTACTTTCTATACTCAGCTTGGTTCTTTACTGTATTATGAAACTTATATTTATCATAAGCCTCCTTTTTCTGCCTCATTTTAAACTCCATGTCATTAATCATCCAGGAAGCTCTAGCTTTGGATGCCCTTCCTTGCTCCCTCATGGATCCAAACCAGTTTCCCTTTGAAGGTCTCCCACCATTCAAGTGTTGTTTGCCTATCAATTTTTGATTCTAGTCCACATGGCCAGATCCCTTTTCAACTTACTGAAGTTGTCCTTCCTCCAATTAAGCATTTTTATATTTGATTTCACCTTATCCTTTTACATAACTAGTTGAAACTTAATGACATTATGATCAATGCTTCCCCATTTAAACTACTTGTCCTACTTCATTCCCCAGAACTAGATTCGGCACTGCTACCTTCATCATTGAGCTGTAAACACAATGATTAAGAAAGTTCTTTTTTACACATTCCTCCCCTTCTTTATCCTTCACATTAATACTATCCCAAATCTATATTAGGATAATTGAAGTCTTTCATTTGTACTACCCTGTAGTTCTTGCATCTAGGAACATATAGGAACAGAAGTAGGTAATCTAGTCCCTCCAGTCTTTTCCAAGTTTAGGTGAGATCATGGCTGATTTCTGACCTAATTCCATATTCCCACCTTTGCCCTATATCCATTAATACTGAGAATTAACAAACCATCATTATCAATCTCAGATTTAAAATGCTGTCTGTGGAAGAGGGTTCCAAACTTCTACCATCCTTTGTGTATAGAAGTGTTTCATTCAGGAACTTCATTCCACCACCACTGAAGCACAGTGGCAGCAGTGTCTATCATCTACAATATGCATCGCAAGAACTTATCAAGGCTCCTTAGACAGCATCTTCCAAATCCATGACCACTACCATCTAGCAGGACAAGGGCAGCAGGAAGTTCCCCTCCAAGCACACACCATCCTGACTTGGAAATGTATCGTCGTTCCTTCACTGTCGCTGGGTCAAAACCCTGAAACTCCCTAACTGCACTGTGGGTGGATGTACACCTCATGGACTGTAGCAGTTCAAGAAGGCAGGTCACCACCACCTTCTCAAGGGCGATTAGGGATGGGCAATAATGCCCACATCCCATGAATGAATAAAATAAAATTCCTGAAAGGCTTGGCTTTAATTTTTTAGGCTATGTGCCTCAGTTCTAAATTCCCCAAGCAGCAGAAATAGTTTTTCTCTGTCTATCCTATTAGTTCCCCTTAATATCTTGAAAGCTTCAATCAAATCACTCCTTAACCTTCTAGATTTCAAGGAATACAACACTAGCTTATGTAGCCTCTCCTCATAATTTCACCCTTAGAGTCGAAGTATCATTCTAATAAATCTATGCTGCATTCCTTCCAAGGCTAATCTATCCTTCCTAAAGTGTGGAACATAAATCTGCTCTTAGTACTCCAGGGGGGGAATTTTACACCAGCGGGATTTTACAGTCCGCCAAAGTCAATGGACTTCTGAATGGCTTGCCCTATTTTATGACTCTGCAGCCCCCTGCCCACCACCTCCATGACGGGGCTATAAAATTTTACCCTAGGTATCATCTAACTAGGGCTTTGTATAGCTGTACTGCAGCACAACTTCTGCCAATTCCATTCTAATTCTCTAGATAGCCTTTTTGATGATTGTCACTACTGTCTGTGACATTTTAATGACCTGTGTACCTGGACCCCAAGTCTCTTTGGTTCTCCACTGTTTCTAGCTTTTCACCATGTGGAAAGTATTCCGATCTGTCTTTATTTGGTCCAAAGTAGGTGACCTCACACTTGCCCACATTGAAATCCATTTGCCACAATTTTGCCCATTCACTTAATCTATTAATATTGTTTTATAGGGCAGGAATTTTAAGCCCTAATGGGGTAAACGTGGTGGTGGGCAAGTGCAAAAATTAGCGCCACTGGCTGGAGTGCTGGTTTAATGTTGCAATTTCTGCCTCTGATGATTTTGCTCAGGATGGGAGAAGGTGAGAGTCAGCAACCCAACCAACTTGGATAAATGGTGAATTCATCTTGTTAGTGAACTTATTGTTAGTTCGTTAATGGCCAGTTTGAAATTTTGGTGAGGTGCATATGTCACATGATGGATCAGAAATAGTCCAGGTGCATGAAAGTGGCAACACTCTGTGGGGAGACAAACAGTCACAGCCCATCATCGCACACAGGTGCCATCGGGTGAGCAGAGGTTCCAGAGCTAGAGGGCTGAGTGCACTCGGACAATGGAGGGAGACGTGACCCTCCAGGGATTGTGTGGCTACAAGAATGGTGGGGGACCAGAAATTATTGTGAGTGTAGCTGAACATGAGCAAGGTAACAGCTTGACAGGAGATTAAAGTACTGAGAGATTGAGTTAGTAGCAATGAGGCTAAACATCCTCAGCAGCAGATGCAGAGCCCCGGGCATGAGGAGGGAGAGGAGAGAAACAAGGGACAGGAACGCAATAGAGGCCATACTGACAGTAAATCAGCTATATTGAGTGTGCCACGATAAAAGAAGCTACCTGGAAATGTTGGATAACCAGTGCCGCAGGAGATGCGCCTTTGTAGCCAGATTGTCACTAAGATTTATGCCCCCTTTGGGAAGACATCACACCTCACATTACTGATCACCAGTAGCTGTCGAATCCCTGTGGCCATGAATTTCTTCACCTCTGGCTCCTACCAAGATCAACAATATGTTTGTGGCATCTCATAAGCAGCAACACACCACTGCATCTCGCAGGTCACTGATGTCTTTTTCATGAAAGTTGGGCGATACGTACAATTTCAAACAGGAAGGGCCTTCCAGAGAGCAAGGGCAGTGGGTGTCACCCCCATCACTGAATTCCTGCATGTAGAGGGCACCATTGATTGCACCTATGTGGCCATCGACACCAAATGAGTGGCCAGGGAGATTCAGTAAAATAAGGGCTTCCACTCTCTCAACGTTCAGCTGGTCTGTGACCACATCAAGAGCTTCCTGCATGTGTATTTGCATTTCTGGCAGCTGCCATGATGCCTTCATCCTCTGGCAGTCCTGAGTGCTGCAACCCTTCACACCAACCCCCATACTTTGCCATTGGATTCAAGGGGACAAGAGGAGAGGTGGCTATTTACCTATTTACATGATCTAGAACTATAAAGGTGCTACAGCCAAACCATCTGCTCACAAGGATCAGTGCTGAGCAGGCCACAGGACTCCTGATGATGCAGCCCCAGTGCACAGACTGGCAGTGCCCTGCAGTAGATGCCTGCAAGAGACTCACACTTTGTGGTGATCTGCTGCACTCTCTATAACATGGCCCACAAGAAAGCTGTAGACTTTGAAGAAGATGAAGCCCTAGAATGACTTAGCTCATGGGAGGAAGAGGAGCAGGAGTTGGAAGAGGAGGAAGAAGATGTAGAACACCAAGATGCCCAGAATGTGCAGGGAGGTGGCCAGGGCTGGAGCAGGACTTGAAGATTTTATGAGGATGGTATCAACACCAGGGAACATTTGATCCAGGCAAGGTTTACTTCAGTGCTTCTGACCCAGCAGGATTGCATGCCCTGAAAGGAGATTGTCTCTGTGAAGGAGATTCTTTGACCTGCCTGTGAGAACATTGATGATGCAGCATTAAATAGATTGGCTCTAACCACCAATGAATGATGCCTGTCTATCCAGTGGTCTCACTGTCCTCCTTCAAAAACCATGGCTTCCATTCAACACTTCATCCCTCTTTTTGAGTTTTGTTATTAAAGAATGGTAGCTTTCTTGTCTGGGGTCATGTGTCAATATTTACAGTGTTAGCAAGAAGTAACAAAGTGCGCATTAACAAGTGAAATAAACCCCAGTGAACCATTCAGTACTCTGATCAGCGCAGTGACTTCCACTTGCAGCCACTTCTACGTGATTCTCCCCTTGTGGCCACGGATGAGATGGAAGCAGCCTGCCCACTTGTGTCTGCTTGTTGCTTGATGCTTCTGCATCAGTATCAATGCAGGAACAATCTCCTTCACAGGGCCCTGCTGCATAGATGGTCCCTCAATCAGGGGGGCCAAAGAGGCAATGAGGATGATGGCATCCTCTGAGTGGAGGTATCTCATCCTCTTTGGTGACTGCCTCAGCCTTTGGATGGTCCTCCAGTTCAATAGAAGGGAGTATGAGTTAGGGCATAACAGACATCCACTCCATGCAATTTTGAGACACCAGTGCCACTGACCGGTCCATGTTATAGTGCACTGCATATATTCTGTATTTGTCAGTGTGATATTCTTGCATCCATTCAGAGTGCTATTGCACCTGGCTCTCCATGAGGTTGGCCTTTCTCACAATGGAGGGGCTCATGTGTTTAAAGTCCTGAGCCAAGATGGTGCACATGAGCTGAATGGACTCTTCCATTCTCAGCCCATAAGCTCACTCTGCCTATGGGATTCTGAAATGTGGGTACACATCTGTCTTTGGTGGTCAAAGTAGAGGCACCTTTCTTATAACTCACAAGGCTCTCCATCTGCGCCTAGCTGAGCAGGGCTATATATGTCTTCCATCCTCCAATGGGGACTGCCTACAGCTGCCTCTGCTTCTCTCAACTCTTCCTACTCACCACTGATGTGCTTTCCACCCAGTGCCACCCTTTCTAACCATACGCAAGCACCCCCTGATGTGAGTGTATCTGCACTGGTGGAGGATATGCTTGAATGATGTGACAATGCTTGCTGCTGTCTCAGATGCTTGACCTTCCAGTCAGTTAGAAGCCTCCCTGTACCAAAACTGTGGTCTGTGACTACTCCCACCCCTAGTGCAGGATCAGAGCCTGCAAATGGTCTCGACATCAGATTCCCCACCCAGAAAGCAGAACTCTGTCTTTAATTATATGCTTTTACCTACACTGCTCATGATCCACCTATCTTTGAATTATTGACAAACTTGGATACGTGCCTGTGTGTCCCATCATCTAAGTTGTTAATGAATGTGGTGCATAGTTAAGGCCCCAACACAAAACCTTGCAAGAGACCAGCAATCACATCCTGCCAATTAGAGTACATGCCTATTAACACAGTATCACAGAATCTTTACAGTGCAGGAAGCCATTCAGCCCATCAAGTCTGCATTAGCTCCCTGAAACAGCATTCCACCTAGTCCCACCCCCTGCCTTAGCCCCGAAAACTTGCACATTCTTTCTTTTCAGGTAGCAATCCAATTCGCTTTTGAATACCTCAATCGAACCTGCCTCCACCACCCTTTCAGGAAGTTTGCTCCAGACTCCAACCACCCTCAGGGTGAAAAAAATTTTCTCACATCATATTTACTCCTTTTGTCAATTATGTTGAATCTGTGCTCTCTAGTTCTTGATGTTCTCTTGAGTGGGAAAAGTTTATCCTGTCCATACCCCTCAGGATCTTGAATACCTCTATCAAGTCTCCTCTCAGCCTTCTTTTCTCCAGGGAAAAGAGTGCCAACCTCTCCAATCAATCCTCATAGATACAGTTCTTAATCACTGGAATCATCCTTGTGAATCTCCTCTTGTACTCTCTCCAATGCCTTCACATCCTTCCTCAAATATGGCACTCAGAACTGGAAGCAGTACTCCAGATGAGGCCTAACTAACATCTTATTCAAGTTCAACATGACCTCCTCACTCTCGTACTCAATGGCCCTATTAATAAAGCCGAAGGTACTATTTGCTTTATTAATTGCTCTCTCAATATGCCCTGCCATTTTCAATGACATATGAACGTATACACTGAGGTCCCTCTGTTCCTGCACCTCCTTTAGAGGCTGTCCTTTTATTTATACTATCTCACCATATTTTTCCTGCCAAAATGAATCACCTCACACTTCTCTGCATTGAACTTCATCTGCCACTTGTCTGCCCCATCCACCAACATGTTTATGTTCTTTTGAAGTTCAAGACTATCTCCATCACAGTTGATAACATTTCTAACCTTTTTATCATCCGAAAATTTTGAAATCATGCCATGCATACCACCATTTAGGTCATTAGTATACATCAGGAAGAACAAGATTCCCAACACTGTCTCCTGGGGAACTCCACTACAAACCTTCCTCCAATCTGAAAAACAATCGTTTATCACTACTCTCTGTTCTCGCTGTTTCCTGTCACTCAGCCAATTTCTTATCCAAGTGCATACTTTCCCTTTTATTCCATGACCTAGAATTTTGCTCACACGTCTGTTGTGTGACACTGTATCAAATGCATTTTGAAAACCCATATACACCACATCAACAGTGTTTCCCTTATCAATCTTCTCTGTTACCTATTCAAAAAGCTCCAGCAAGTTAGTTAAACATGATTTTCCCTTAATGAATCCATGCTGGCTTTCCTTAATTATGCTGCACTTGTCCAAGTGACTATTGATTTTATCCCGTACTATAGTTTCCAGAAGCTTCCCTACCACTGAAGTCAAACTGACCAGTCTGTAGTTGCCAGCTTTATCCTTGCATCCCTTTTTGAACAAGGGTGTAACAGTCCCCTGGCACCTCCCCTGTGTCTAAGGAAGACTCGAAGATTATCACCAGTGCCTCTGCAATTTCCACTCTCACTTCCCAAAGTACCCTTGGATGCATCTCATCCAGTCCTCGTATCTTATCTATTTTAAGTAAAGATTGCCTTTCCAACACCTTCCTCTCAATTCTAAGTTCTTCTACTGTACCCCACTCTAGTGTATCCCTACTCTCTGTCTACTGCTGGTAGGCCAATTTCCTAACCAGCTTAATCATCTGCCTTCAAATTTCTGAATTTTAACTTTAGCTAACTGTCTCATGAAGCACTTCATCAAAAGCCTTCTGAAGTCCATATAAGTAACATCCATAGATATTCCCCCATCCACTTCTTTTGTCAAATCTTCAAAAAATTCAATCAGGATTGTCAGACATGATCTACCTTTTACAAATCCATGCTGGCTCTCTCTGATCATCTGAAAATTTTCGAAGTATTCAGTCACCCTATCCTTAATCGTAGACTCTAGTAATTTCCTGATAGCAGAAGTTACATTAACCAGTCTATAATTCCATCTCTCAACTTTCTTAAATAGCAGAGTGCCACACGCAATTTTCCAATCTGAAGGTACGGTTCATGAATCAAGACAGCTTTTGAAGATTATAGTTGTTTCCTCTTGGGGTTGGGTTCTAGATGGGGTTTCTTTAGGGTTTGCCTGTTCACCCAAGAATGCTACCATAGATTGTTATTTGTAGGAACCATTCTTGTTTATTGACAGACCTATGTACATTTCAGTACTCTATACCAGGTTTCCCACCAGTTCTCAGTTTCTTAGACATGTAACATTGAATCATAGTTACATCAGTAGTTACATCAGTATCAAGTGCTCCCATTGTTAACCCTTTACTCTACATCTCCCCCCAAGTCTTCATTACAACAATATACATCCTACTACATCTCCACCAAAGTCTCAGACTTCACAGTTTTGTCTCTGTGGTGCCTTGACCAATTTCCCTGATCTGGTTCAGATTTCCTTTCGAGGTTCAAGCCAGACTGCACTCTCTCATCGTTGGATAAGAGTGTCTTCCACGTGGGTGGTTTTAGAGTTTATACTTGTTTCTGATTCCTTGTCTCCATCCAGATCTAATTACTATGTTCAAGGCTCCATTGATCTCCTTCCCAATGACATCAAGGCTCTTCGGTTCCCTCTGGCATTTCCATGGTCCACCTCAATTCTATGAGATCTCGGTTGTGGAACTATATGACAATGCCTTATTTCTATTGATCTCATATCCATCATCTTTCCCCGGGCTGTAGCACTTTCAGTCTCGTGCTCTGAGCCTGAAGTTGAAATTACAAGCTTGACTGTCTCTTTATTGCTCCTCACATTTCCTAATTGAGCTAACGTTAGGTTGCAGTGTTTGTTGTAGAGCTGGGAGTTGTGTTCAGAGCTGTCTTCCCATCAATAGTTCTAATGGCGAGAATTTGCATTTTAGCAGTGAGATTCTGTAGTTAAGAAGGGCTAAGTTAATATCTTGGTTCTTTTTCATCAATTCCTTGATTGTTTGAACTCCTTTTTCTGCTTCTCAGTATGACTGAGGATCTAGGCAAACTAGCCACGTGTATGAAACAATATTCCTGTGCAAAGTTGTAGAACAGCTCATTAAGAAACTGAGGTCCATTGTCTTCACCACAATGCCTGGGATGCCATTTGTCGTGAAGATCCTTCTTGGTGATATAGTGACTGCTTCCATTGTAGTACTGACTTCAAACCATAGTCAGTGATGATGATGAAAACTTTTCCTACAAACTCAAATAAGTCCATCCCTAGGCACTACCATGGCCTCGAAGGAACAGTGAAGGCATTCCAGGCCGTCACCGCCCTCTGGGTAACAAAGTTTTTCCTCATATTCCCCCTAAACCTCCTGCCCCTCACCTTGAACTTATGTCCCCTCGTGACTGACCCTTCAACTAAGAGGAACAGCTGCTCCTTATCCACCCTGTCCATGCCCCTCATAATCTTGTACACCTCGATCAGGTCGCCCCTCAGTCCTCTCTGCTCCAACGAAAACAACTCAAGTTTATCCAACCTCTCTTCATAACTTAAATGTTTCATCCCAGGCAACATCCTGGTGAATCTCCTCTGCACCCCCTCCAGTGCAATCACATCCTTCCCATAATGTGGTGACCAGAACTGCAACAGTACTCCAGCTGTAGCCTCACCAAGGTTCTATACAACTCCAACATGATCTCCCTACTTTCGTTATCTATGCCTCAACTGATAAAGGCAAGTGTCCCATATGCCTTTTTCACCACCCCACTAACATGCCCCTCCACCTTCAGAGATCTACGGACACACACGTCAAGGTCCCTTTGTTCCTCAGAACTTCCTAGTGTCATGCCATTCATTGAATACTTCCTTGTCAAATGACTCCTTCCAAAGTGTATCACTTCACACTTTTCAGGGTTAAATTCCATCTGCCACTTATCTGCCCATTTGACCACCCCGTCTATATCTTCCTGTAGTCCAAGACACTCAACCTCACTGTTAACCACCCGGCCAATCTTTGTGTCATCCACAAACTTACTAATCCTACCCCCCACATAGTCATCTATGTCATTTATATAAATGACAAATAATAGGGACCCAGCACAGATCCCTGATCCCTGGACACTGGCTTCCAGTCACTAAAGCATCCTTCTGTCATCACCCTCTGTCTCCTACAACTAAGCCAATTTTGAATCCACCTTATCAAATTATCCTGTATCCCATGTGCATTTGCCTTCTTAATATGTCTTTGCTGAAATCCATCAACTGCACTACCCTCATCTACACACCTGATCACCTCCTCAAAAAATTCAATCAAATTTGTTAGGCATGACCTCCCTCTAAAAAGCCATGCTAACTATCCCTGATCAAACCTTGCCTCTCCAAGTGGAGATAGATTCGCTCCTTCATAATTTTCTCCAAGAGTTTCCCTACCACTGATGTGAGACTCACTGGCCTGTAGTTCCCTGGCTTATCTCTACAACCCTTCTTAAATAGTGGAACCACATTAGCTGTTCTCCAGTCCTCTGGCTCCTCCCCCATGGCCAGAGAGGAATTAAAAATTTGGATCAGAGCCCCTGCGATCTCCTCCCTTGCCTCCCTCAGGTCTGGGACACAAATCATCCGGACCTGGAGATTTGTCCACTTTTAAGCCTGCCAACACCTGCAATACCTTGTCACTCTCTATATCAATTTGTTCAAGAACCTCGCAGTCTCTCTCCTCAAGTTCGATACCTTCATCCTCATTCTCTTGGGTGAAGACGGACGTGCAGTATTCATTCAATGCACTACCGATGTCCTCTGGCTCCACCCACAGATTGCCCCCTTGTTCCATTATGGGCCCTACTCTTTCCTTGGTTATCCTCTTCCCACTGATATGCTTATAGAATACCTTGGGATTTTCCCAAGTTTACCAGCCAGAGCTTACTCTTTTTTCCTCTTTGCTCTCCTAATTGCTTTCTTAACCTCCACCCTACACTTTCTGTACTCCACTAATGCCTCCGTTGATTTGCTCCCTTTGTACCTGCTAAAAGCCTTTCTTTTCCTTCTCATCATATCCTGAATATCTCTGGTCATCCATGGTTCTCTGGGCTTGTTACTCATTCCTATCATCCTAGAGGGAACATGTTGAGCCTGTACCCTCCCCATTTCCTTTTTGAACATCCCCCACTGCTCCTCTGTCGATTTTCCCACAAGTAGCTGTTCCCAGTTTACCTTGGCCAGATCCTGCCTTATTTTACTAAAATCCGCTCTCCCCCAATCCAAAACATTTTTTTGCAACGTCTATTTCTTTGTCCATAACAAACTTAAACTGTACCATGTTGTGGTCGCTATCATGAAAATGCTCCCCCACCACCACCTCAGCCACCTGTCCAGCTTCATTCCCCAGGATTAGGTCCAGCACTGCACCGTTCCTTGTTGGACCCTCTACATATTGACCTAAAAAGTTCTCCTCTACACATTTCAAGAAATCCACTCCATCCAAGCCCTTAACACTATGTCTATCCCAATTAATGTTGGGAAAGTTGAAATCACCTAATATAATTACCTTATTGTTATTGTTTTTACACACCTCCGCAAATTGTGCACATATTTGCTCCTCAATTTCCCACTGACTATCTGGGGGTCTATAATAAACACATAACAATTTGGCTGCCCCTTTTTTATTCCTAAACTCTACCCACAAAGCTTCATTCAATGCCCCCTCCAAGATATCATCTTTCCTTACTGCAGTAACTGACTCCTTAACTAATAATGCAATACCTCCTCCTCTTTTACCCCCTCCCCTGTCTCGCCTGAAGACTCTTTATCCCGGAATGTTGAGCTGCCAATCCTGCCCCTCTCTCAACCATGTCTCAGTATATCACAATTTAATGTGTCACTCCTCACCCTTAACTCATCCGTTTTACCAGTAATACTCCAGGCATTAAAGTAGAGGCCATCCAGCCTTGCCTTACTCCCTTGAAACTTAATGCAGCTGTACTCCCTCTGACTTGATTGTTTTACTGTATTATGATGTGTCCCTATTCTGCTAACATTCTGTGTCTCCTCCCCCTGCCAAATTAGTTTAAACTCCTCCCAACAGCACTAGCAAATCTGCCCGCAAGGATGTTAGTCCCGCTCTGGTTCAGATGTAGACCGTCTCGCTTGTACAGGTCCCACCTTCCCCAGAAACAGTTCCAATGATCCAGGAATCTAAAACCCTCCCTCCTGCACCAACTCTTAAGCCACGTATTCATCCGAGTTATTCTCCTATTTCTGAGCTCGCTAGCACGTGGCACTGAGAGTAATCCAGAGATTACAACCCGAGAGGTCTTGCTTTTTAGTCTACTGCCTAACTCCCTGAATTCTTGATGCAAGACCTCATCCCTCTTTCTACCTATGTCATTGGTACCAACATGTACCATGACCTCTGCCTTATCACCCTCCCCCTTCAGGAATGTGGTTGACTCTTAAATGCCCTCTGAAACGGTCTAGCAAGCCACTCAGTTGTATCAAACCGCTACAAAGCTCAAAGAAGGAATGAAACTGGACAGACCGCCCGCCATCGAACTAAACATTGGAAACACTGCCCTATTGACCTGCAAAGTCCCCCTTACTAATATCTGAGGCTAGTGCCAAAATTGGGAGAGCTGTCTCACAGACTAGTCCAGCAACAGCCAGACAGTCAACCCCACAGCATCATACCTAACAGATAATGTCCCAGGCACCACCATCACCATCCCTGCACAATTAGCAGCACAGTGGTATACAATCGGGAGGGAGTTGTCCTGGGAGTCCTCAACATCAACTCCAAACCCCATGAAGACTCATGGCATCAGGTCAAACATGGGCAAGGAAACCTCCTGCTGAATGCCATGTACCGCCCTCCCTCAGCTGATGAATCAATGCTCCTCCATGTTGAACATGACTTGGAGGAAGCACTGAGGGTGGCAAGGGCACAGAACGTACTCTGGGTGGGGAACTTCAATGTCCATCACCAAGAGTGGCTCAGGAGTACCATTACTGATCGAGCTAGCTGAGTCCTAAAGGACATAGCTGCTAGACTAGGTCTGCAACAGGTGGTGAGGGAACCAACAAGAGGGAAAAACATACTTGACTTCATCCTCAACAACCTGCCTGCCGCAGATGCATTTGTCCATTATAGTATCAATAGGAGTGACCACAGTCATTGTGGAGACGAAGTATCACCTTCACATTGAGGAAACACTCCATTTAGCTATGTGGCACTACTACCGTGCTAAAAGGGATAGATTTCGAACAGGTCTAGCAACTCAAGACTGAGCATCCATGAGGCGCTGTGGGCCTTCAGCAGCAACAGAATTGTACTCAAGCACAATCTGTAACCTCATAGCCCAGCATATCCCCCCCTCTACCATTATCATCAAGCCAGGGGATCAACCCTGGTTCAATAAAGAGTGTAGGAGGGCATGCCAGGAGCAGCACCAAGTATACCTAAAAATAAGGTGTCAACCTGGTAAAGCTAAAACACAGGACTACTTGTGTGCCAAACAGCATGAGCAGCAAGTGATAGATAGAGTTAAGCAATTCCATGACCAACAGATCAGATCGAAGCTCTGCAGTCCTGCCACATCCAGCCATGAATGGTGGTGGATTATTAAACAATTCACTGGAGGAGGAGGCTGCACAAATAATCCCCATCCTCAATGATGGGAGAGTCCAACACATCAGCGCAAAAGATAAAGCTGAAGCACTTGCTACAATCTCCATTCAGAAGGTCCAAGTGGATGATCCATCTCAGCCTCCTCTGGAGGTCCCCAGCATCACAGATGCCAGTCTTCAGCCAATTCAATTCACTCCACATGATATCAAGAAATAATTGCAGGCACTGGATACTGCAAAGGCTATGGGGCCTGACAATATTCTGGCAATAGTACTGAAGACTTGTGTTCCAGAACTTGCCACGCCTCTAGCCAATCCATTCCAATACAGCTACAACACTGGCATCTACCTGGCAATGTGGAAAATTGCCCAGATATGTCCTGTACACAAAGAGCAGGACTAGTCCAACCCAGCCAATTACTGACCCATCGGTCCACTCTCAATTATCAGTAAAGTAATGGAAGGGGTCATCAACAGTGCTATCAAGCGGCACTTGCTAAGCAATAACCTACTCACTGACAGTCAGTTTGTGTTCAGCCAGGACCACTCAGCTCCTGACCTCATTACAACCTTGGTTCAAACATAGACAAGAGAGCTGAACAGCCAAAGTGAGGTGAGAGTATCTGCCCTTGACATCAAGGCTGCATTTGACTGAGTGTGGCATCAAGGAGCCCTAGCAAAACTGGAGTCAATGGGAATCAAGGGGAAAACTCTCTGCTGGTTGGAGTCATACCTAGCACAAAGGAAGATGGTTGTGGTTGTTGGAGGTCAGTCATCTCAGCTCCAGGACATCACTGCAAGAGTTCCTCAGGGTAGTGTCCTCAGCCTAACCATCTTCAGTTGCTTCATCAATGACCTTCCTTCAGTCATGAGGTCAGAAGTGGGGATGTTCACTGATGACTGCACAATGTTCAGCACCATTTGCCACTCCTCAGATACTGAAGCAGTCCATGTCCAAATGCAAAAGACCTGCACAATATCCAGGCTTGGGCTGACAAGAGCAAGTAACATTTGCACCACACAAGTAGCAGACGATGACCATCTCCAACAACAGAGAATCTAACCATCACCGCGTGACATTGAATGGCATTACCATCATTGAATCCCCCACTACCAACAATCTGGGGGTTACCAATGACCAGAAACAAACTGGACTAGCCATATAAATACTGTGGCAACAACAGCAGGTCAGAGGCTAGGAATCGTGCAATGGGTATCTCACCTTTTGACACTCCAAAGTGTGTCCACCATCTACAAGGCACAAGTCAGAAGTATGGGAATGCTCCCCACTTGCCTAAATGAGTGCAGCTCCCACAACACTCAAGAAGCTTGACACCATCCAGGACAAAGCAGCCCGCTTGATTGGCACCACATCCACAAACATTCACTCCCTCCACCACCAACACACATTAACATCAGTGTGTACCATCTGCAAGATGCATTACAGGAATTCACCCAGGCTCCCTAGACAGCACCTTCCAAACCCACAACCACTACCATCTAGAAGGACAAGGGCAGAAGATCGATGGGAACACCACAGCCTGGAAATTCCCCTCCAAGTCACTCACCATCCTGACTAGGAAATATATCGCCACTCCTTCACTGAGTCAAAATCCTGGAACTCCCTTCCTATACCATGGACTGCAGCAGTTCAAGAAGGCAGCTCACCACCACTTCTCAAGGGCAACTAGAGATGGGCAATAAATGCTGGCCCAGCCCACATCCCGTGAATGAAGGAAGAAAAGAAAAAAATGGAGTGACCGATGCTTAGCCACCAGACTGACTGCTGGGCTCTTGCTCAGCATTTCACTATTTCCAAGTGACCTTGATGTATTTTTTGGAGAATGTCGAGTGGAAGTGTTTTAGGGATGACTAGATTGTTGTTCATAAACTAAGAAATCATCAATGATTGTGAGATGTTTTCTGCGTTCAAGATATTGGCAAATTATCGGGTTGATAGGAACATAATCTGGTCATCCATTCTGGCAATACTCCTTTATTTTGATGCACTCATTATCCTGCTTTTGAACTTATTTAATTTCTTGTAAACTCTTCACAATAGCTGGTAAATGTTCAGTAATGAGCGAAATGTATGCTTCCACTTCCTCAATAAAATTTAAATCTTCTAGTTTGACTCCTTCCATTGGTATTCTTGATAATGCATCCGCTGCATCTGGTACTTCTGTAGAACGTACTCAGTAACTGAATCGTATCTCGTAAGTCTCAGTCTAAATTGTTGAATTCTCTGATATTTTTGAAATTTCCTTTAAGTTAAGAAGAGTTATCAAAGGTTTGAGGTCAGTATCAATTTTAAACCTTAATCCCATGACATAATCAGAGAGCTTCTTACAGGCCCATGTAGCTGCTAATGCTTCTTTCTCAATAATTGTCTAACCCTTCTCTGTATCTGTGAGAGATTTCAAGGCATAATAAACTGGTCTTCTTTGCCCATATTTTTATACTTGAAATAACATGGTGCCCAAGCCTGTAGGTGATGCATAGGCTACTACAATTGTTGGCAATCTTGGATTGTTTCTGGTGAAATTAAGAGATTTTTGATCTTGTCAAAAGTATTTTGCTGGTTCACATTCCAGCATCACTGTTGACCTTGTCTCAACAACTGTCATAATGGCTCAGTGATTTTGCCAAGTTTGGCAGGAACTTGCCTACTTGGTTGACCATTCCAAGGAACATTTGTAATTCTGTGGGAACTCTCTAATGACCTTGTTTTTCTGTGGGTCAGCTATAATTCCTAAAGCTTTCACAATGTGCCCTAAGAATTTTATCATAGGCTTTGAAACTTCACATTTGTCATTTAATGTCAAACTTGCTTCTTGCATGACTTTGAGGGCTGCTCTCATTCAACAGTCATGTTCTTCCCTTGATGAACCATGTACAAGAATGTCATCCAAATGTCATATTACTCATTCCCTTTCTTCCAGGGTCTGGAATATTGTTCTTCGGAATAGGTCAGGTGCAGAAGCAATACCGAATGGTAACCTGTTAAAATAAGAATGACCAAATGGGACGATTAAAATAGTTGGCAATCTAGATTCTTTGTCCAGAGGCAACTGCCAAAAGCTATGGTTTGCATCTAATTTTGTGAAGAAGGTGCTTTTTGTTAATTTGATGAGACTTTCATCCACAGATGCCATCAGGTGAATCTCGCGCTCTACTGGCTTGTTTAATTGATTCAAGTCCACACAAGTTCTAATTGAACCATTAGACTTTTGTACTGTGACCATTTCAGAGCACCAGTTCATCCAGCTGGTTACTGGAGGGTTGGCTCCTTGTTGTAACATATTTTCAATCTCACTCTTGACTTTATCTAATGGTGGGTGAGGGACCTTCCTCACTGTAAAGAGAAATATAAGCTTAGCATCTGCTCTTATGGTTATGTGATATTCTACTTTGAGCTTTCCTAAGCCTGAAAATAGGGATGGAAGTTCAGTCCTGTAAATCTCACCAGACTGCACATCAGCAATTTCATCAACCTTGTAAATGAGCCTCAGCTGCCGACTAGGCACCTTACAGCCTTCCGGACTGAATATTGAATTCAACAACTTTAGGTCGTGAGCTCCCTCCCCCATCCCCACCCCCTTTCTGTTTCCCCCTTCCTTTTTTTTCCAATAAATTATGAAGATTTTCCTTTTCCCACCTATTTCCATTATAAAAAAAAACAAAAAAAAAACACCCCCACTAGAGCTATACCTTGAGTGCCCTACCATCCATTCTTAATTAGCACATTTGTTTAGATAATATCACCAACTTTAACTTTAACACCTATGTGTTCTATTGTACCATTGTCGTTGACATCTTTTGATGATCTGCTTCTATCACTGCTTGTTTGTCCATACAACCACACCCCCCCCGACCTCTCTCTCTCTCTATCTCTCCGCCCCCACACACACACCTTAAACCAGCTTATATTTCAGCTCTTTCTTGGACTCGAACTCAAGTTCTGTCGAAGGGTCATGAGGACTTGAAACGTCAACTCTTTTCTTCTCCGCCGATGCTGCCAGACCTGCTGATTTTTTCCAGGTAATTCTGTTTTTGTTTCAGCTGCAAACATGCTTTGCTGCTCCGTAATGATGATTCCTCATTCTTTATCACATACAGGCATTCAATAATTTCTTTATCCTTGTATCTTAATCTTGCCAAGTGTTGACCGATTGCTTTTAGTGTAGTCTCTCTTGGACCTTGCAACTGGATGGAAGATGGCTTGATGTGACAATTTTAAGCCATTTAACTTCATTAGATAATACTGAAACACCCGAGCCAGTATCCAGCTTGAATTCTTTGGAGTGACCATCAGCTTCTAATTTAATGCTCCAGTAATTATTTTACATTTCCTTAACTTGTCCTAAGAAGGTTACTTGTTTTTTTTTCTGTGGCTGTTCCACTCCTTGGATTTTACTTGGTTTTGTTGTTATTTTCTCTTTCTTCCTATAGGAACTTTGGATCTGCAGACTATTTTAAAATGTCCTAACTTGCACAGTTGTGGCATTCAGCTCCCCCAGCTGGGCATTCTTCCCGCTAACATAAGGCTTTTCCGCCAATCGAGAGCATCTCAAGATGGTGGTTGGTGCATTTTTCTCAGTTTCGAGGGCTTTTGCTCCACTGCACTTTGCCTTCTTTGTCCAACATATTAAATGGCTTCACTCAATTTTTCCAAGGGTCATAACTTTCCCAATGAACAACCATTCTGTTTTGCTTCCTAAGCTTGGTCTGTTGCGCTATTTGCATTGCCTTTGTGAGAGTTAAATCTTCCCTTATTTGCAAAAGATCTGGTAGGGTTTCATCTAAGATCCCAACCACCATATGTTTGCATCTTAATTCACCTCTGATGATCCCATAGTTGCAATTCCCCACAAGTCTGTACATATCATTTATAAGTGAGGCAATGGACTCACCCGGGTTTTGCCTCCTCTTATTAAATTCTGCCCACATAATTATCAAATTTTTGCAAATACAGAAGGATGAGCTGAATGCCTGGAGGACTTCCTCATATGAGCTCAAAGTCTCATTGACAGCCTGACTTGCAATAACTTTGTCTGCTATTGTCCCTACAGCTTAGAGTAAAGTACTGACCTGATCCTTCTGATTCCACTTACACAAACCTGAAACTGTTCTGTATCTGGAGAATGGCTTCCTCCAACTGTCCCAGTGTTGAATCTATTGCGAGCCTTCAGTGCTTCAGAACAGTTCTGCAGTGGCCATGTAGACTCCATGCATACTCTAAGCTCTGGATCTGTTGCTTCTTCAGCAGTTTGGCTGTTAAACTGCGTTCTGTACTCACTGCCGTCTGGACTTTAAGTCTGTGTGCCTGCTTGCATCTGGGTCTGTGAGCCTACTTGCATCTTGAGAAGCACCCGCAATGCACATTTTCAGGTAAGTCTTCAATGTTTTTATCATCTTGCCCTTTTTCCAAGGATTTGTATGTGTTTCAGGTATGCAGACTTCTCTTAGAGTTTTGCTGGGTCTTTAAGCTCTGTCCGCTGCCTCCATGTTTTGACTGGTGTACATGAATGACCATAAGAATAGGGGCAGAAATAGACTATCTGGCCCATCGAGTCTGCTTCACCATTCAATGAGATCATGGCTGACCTGATAATCCTCAAGTCCACTTTCCTTCCTTTCCCCCATAGCTCTTGATTCCCTTACTGATTAAAAATATATCTCAGCCTTGAATATACTTAATGACCCAGCCTCTACAGCCCTCCGCAGTAAAGAATTCCACATATTCACTACCCTCTGAGAGAGGAAATTACTCCTCATCTCTGTCTTAAATGCTCAACAGAAACCACCAGTTGCCACCATATTTTGTCTTGGGTTCAGTGTCTACCTGGGGTTTCTTTAGGGTTTGCCTGTTGCCCTAAAAATACTACCATAGACTGTTATTCATAAAAACATTCTTGTTTATTTACAGATCTACGTAAAGCTCAGTACTCTACACAAGGTTGCTCCTCTGCTTCCCACCAGATCGCAGTCTCTTGGTCATGTGATATTGCATCATTGTTACATCAGCAGTTCCATTAATATCAGGTGCTCCTAATGTTAACCCTTTACAAAAGTTGGGGCATCTACAATGTTCTCACCTATTTCCTTTAAAACCCTGGAATGGCTGCCATCTAGTTCTGGGTATTTGTCACTCTTTAGTGCCATTATTTTCTTCATTTTAAAAATTTGCTTAAGTTAATTTTAGTGAGTCACTGTCCCTGATTCAATATTAGTTTCCTTGGGATTTCCATCATGTTGACCTCTTGCTCTGCTGTAAATACTGACACAAAGTAATTATTCAATGTGTCCACCATTTCCTTATTTTCATTGAAAATATCATCGTTCTCAGCTTTTAAGGGGCCCATATTGCTCCTGACCACCCTCTCTTTCTAATATAATTGTAAAAAGAAAGACGTTGTTGATACCCCTTGCAAATTTCTTTTCATATTCCTCTTTTGTAGATTTAACTATCTGTTTGTCACCCTTTGCTGTTCTGTAAATTGCCAGAAAATTTGCTCCTCCACCTCCTTCCCACTATAAAGTGTTTAAATCCAGCTGAGAGATTCCTAGAAATGGAATATGTGTTAATTCTCATGCCAAACAACTTGCACCACTGCAGTCCATTTGATGAAGGTGCTCCCACAGTGCTTTTAGGGAATGATTTCCCAGGATTATCGAGCCAGTGATGACAAAGGAATAGTGTGATATATGTCCAAGTCCAAGAATATGACTTAAAATCAGACCCAACAGAAACTCTCAGCGCTCCCTGGCAGACCACACCATATTCTTCCAGTCCATGCCATCTTCACTGTCTCCCCTATCCCTTTGCCCCCAAAGAGGGTTCAGGTTCGCAACATATATCTTTTGTCATTGGACCATTAAGTTCCTCAGACAGTTTGATTGTGTAATTTGGAGCCACCAGCCAAAGATAAGGAGTATTATCCAATCCTGTGTTTCTGGGAGGGAGTCTCATGTATCAAGAGACGCACATCAGAATTTCAAGGGATGTCCAGCCCACAATTTCCAATTTGTAATTTTGAAGCAGGAGATCCAAAAATCTCTCTGTCCAGTTTAATCCATCTTCTATTAATCTGAACAGAACTCAAGCTGACAGGTCTGGGTGTTCTAACTTTAAGATTGAGGTGAGATTTCCCACATTTTTAAACATCCAGTCCCCCAGAACTCAAACAATTTGAGTCAAACCCACCAATCGATATTGGAGTCTCGTGAATGAATTGCAGGGCTCAAAGTCTACGTGCAATACAGCAGATGGAGTTAGATCTCTTCCCTCTGCCTCAGCTGTAGGTGCTAAAAACAACAGCTTGAATTTATTTAGTACCTTTAACATGGTAAACAAACCACAAGGCCCTTTACAGGAACATTAACAAAGAAAATTTGACACAGCCATATAAGGAGATAATAGGACAGATGACCAAAATCTTAATCAAAGATGTAGGTTTTAGGGGGGCACCTTAAAGAAGGAGAGAAGTGGAACGAAGAAATTATTTAGAGACAGATTTCCAAAATTTAGGGCCCTGGCATCTTAGAGCTTGGCCACCAAGGGTGAAGCAATGAAAGTTGGGGATATACAAAACACCAAAATTGGAGGAGTGAATTTTGGAGAGTTGAAGGGCAGAAGGGAATTATTACCATTGGCGACAGGCTGCTCTACAACTCTTTTAGTTACTCAATTAGAATGATTAATCCTTAAACAAAAACACTTAAACCCTTAATACATAATTGTGCCTTTTTAAAGGGGCATGAATAATAAATCGCAAGTTCTAATAAAAAAATGTCAAATTATATTGTTCCTTATACCTACCATGCACTCCAGTGCGCACTGGTTCCAGAAAGTCTCAAGCCGACTGTCAGACACTGCATCTTCACTCTCCAAGGACAGTCAAGAAGTACAGAGGACATTGGGCATTGTGAAAGTGTTCAGCTCCTCCAGTGGAAACCTGTCCCAGGAGTGTGACTGACCTTTTTTTTGGAAAAATATACCATATTCATAAAATATTTGAAAGAACATTACAAAACATTTCAAAATGGCCATCACAAAAAGTGCAATCATATTCCAGTTTTCCACATAGATCATGAGATGTTTCTATACAATCAATGAACATTACAGACATTTCAACAGTCAGTCAGACAGTGCAATGGTACTCATGTTATTGGACATAGATCATGTTGCACTCTGAGGTGTTTCAATATAATTGTGATACGTGTAGTATTCACAGAATACATTCAATGTGAGTCATACAGCCTAAGGGGTCTAAACAATTCCCAGCCCCTCGGTGCACTATGGCAGAAATGTCTCAGAAAGCAACCTTTCCCCATTGTGCCTTTGTGGCGGCTGCCCCAAGCTTTACTGCGTCCCTCAGCACATAGTCCTGGACTTTGGAATGTGCCAGTCTGCAACACTCAGCCGGGGATAAATCTTTGAACTGGAAAACCAACAAGTTTTGGGCAGACCAAAGAGCGTCTTTCACCGGGCTGATGATCCTCCAGCTGCAGTTGATGTTTGTCTCAGTGTGTGTCCCTGGGAACAGCCCGTAGAGCACAGAGTCCTGTGTCACAGAACTGCTCGGGATGAACCTCAGCAAAAACCACTGCATCTCTCTCCAGACCTTCTTTGCAAAGGCACATTCCACAAGGAGGTGAACAATGGCCTCTTCCCCACCACAGCCACCTCGAGGGCAACGTGCAGAGGGTGTGAGACTCCTGGTGTGTAGGAAGGATCTGACGAGGAGGGCCTTTCTCACCACCAGCCAAGCTACATCTAGGTGCTTATTGGAAACTTCTGGCAATGAAGCATTGTACCACATGACTTTGACAGTCTGTTCGGGGAACCATCCGACAGGATCCAACATTTCGCTTTCCCGCAGGGCCTCTAGGACAATACATGCCAACCACTGCCTGATGGACTCGTGGTCAAAGTGTTTCTCTGCATAAATTTTTCCATGAGGGACAATTGGTATGGCACAGTCCAACTACTTGGAGCGTTCCCCAGCAGCATGGCCAGACCCATCCTTCACAACACCGGGGACAGATAGAACCTCAGCATGTAGTGACAATTGGTGTTTGCAAACCGAGGGGCGATGTTGAGCACATTTTTTCTTCCTTTATCCAGAGGTTTGTCCCTGCGAACATGATCCATTTTCGACCTCCAGATAAAGTGAAAGATGGCTCAGCTGATCGCCACAGCGCAGGAGTGTGGACTGGGCCAGACCTGCATCACATACAGCAACAGCGAGAGTGCCTCACGCCTGATGACCAGGTTCTTATCCACAATGCAGAGAAACACTTTGACCACAAATCCATCAGGCAGTGGTCGGCATGTATTGTCCTAGAGGCCCTGCGGGAAAGCGAGATGTTGGATCCTGTCAGATAGTTCCCCGAGCATACTGTCAAAGTCATTGGGTACATCATTCCCACATCCCAGTTTTCATTTCACCATAGCCACTTGCTCCTTCCAGTTTCTAATGCATGCCCTGGTCTCCCCGAACCATATCCTCAGCACCTTCAGGCCGCCTGACCTGACGGTGAAGGGGATAAAGGATCGGTCACCCAATTTCCCAAAGAACATGGCCTCGCTCTTACCATGATTTACCTAAGACCAGTTTGAACTGGTCGCAGATGTTGATCAGTCTGCTCACCAACAGCAGATCCGAGCAGAAGACGGCGACATCATCCGTGTACAGGGAGGCTTTGACCTGAGTGCCTCCGCTGCCTGGGATCATCAGTCCTCTTGTTCCTGGATCCATGCTGATGGACTCAGCAAAGTGTCCTGTGCAACACACAAACAGGACAGGGGAGAGAAGGCAGCCCTGCCTGACTCTAGATTTAATTGGAAAGCTTTCTGATTCCCACCCATTAACTGAAACTGTGATACAGATGTTTGTGTAGAGCAGTTGGATCCAGTTGTGGATTCCCACCCCAAACCCCATTTTGGAGAGCACATCCACCATGTAGGTGTGCGATACTTTGTCAAAGGCCTTCTCCTAGTCCAGGTTGATAATGCTTGTGTCCTCACTTCTGTCCTCTGCAAAGGCAATCGTATCCCTGAGTAGCGCGAAGCTGTCAGAGATCTTCATGCCGGGTACAGCACAGGACTGGTCAGGATGGATCATCAACTCCAGAGCAGACCTGACCCGACTGGTGATGACCTTGGACAGAATCTTATACTCTACATTCAACATATAGTCCAATTGGGTCACCAATTTCTAATTTCCTCCCTTTCCCCCTTCTGCCTGTAGATGAGGGTGATGATGCCTTTCCTCATGGATTCTGACATGCTGCCAGCCAGACTGGGAGGCCGTGCTGTCTGTGGGCTTCACGTCATACAATCCAGCATAAAAGGACTTGTGATCCTCAAAATATCGGACTGCAATGACTTTACTGAGCCGTCTTCTTCCTTCAGGCTGCTGATCACAGAGCTCTCTCTGTGTACCTTTTGGAAGAAGAAACGTGAGCATCTCTCATCCTGCTCCACAGAGCGGGACTCTGATTGGAAGATGATCTTGGAGGCCTCTGAGGCAAAGAGCAAGGCTTGCTGGCTCTTCAGCTCTTGGATTTCCTCCTTGACATCTGACACCTTCGACTGCAGCCAGAGCAGGTTCCGCATGTTTTTCTGGAGTTGAGACATTTCCCTCTGTTCCTTTTTAGTTTTCTGGACACCTTTGAGGATGAAAAACTTCTTGATGTTCTCCTTGATCGCTTCCCACCAGTATGTCAAGGACTCAAAGAGGGGGTTCACGGTTCTCCAACCTTTGTAATCCCTCTTGAGTTCCTCAATGTTCTCTGGGGTCAGCAGTTGCACGTTCAGCTTCCATGTCCCCCTGCCAACCATCTGGTCTTCCTGTAAGTGACAGTTGGCCAGTAGGAGGCAGTGGTGAGAGAAGAACACCGGTTTGACGTCAGTGGATCTGACTGTGAAAACTCAGGACACAAACAGGAAGTCTATCCTGGAGCAGATGAACCCGCCAGGCTGCTGCGCTCCATCTGCAGGGTTGCTGAAGATGTTGTGCAGCTTGGCATCCTTTACTATTTTCATCAGGAGTCTGGATGTGGCATCCAGTCTGTTGTCAGTCCTGCCAGATCATCCTGCCCAGAACGATCATCGTGGAAGTCGGCAGCAGCAGTGGGAGCTGCTGAAGGACTGCCAGCCGCTTGCTGTTTTGAGCCGGGACATACATGTTAATTAGCCAGAGCAGAGCATTCTTGTATAAATGTCTGCTACCAGGAGACGCCCACCCACCACCTCCATAACCTCAGAGATGGTGAAGTTGTCTCCCCGCAGCAGAATACCCAGGCTGGAGGAAAATGAGTCGTTTCTTCCAGACCAGACTGATGGTCCATGGGACCACCATTGTGACCATTGCCTGTAGGAGCTGAGGTGCGGTATCACACACTCCTGCAGAAACAGCAGGTCAGCTTTAGCCTTGGCAAGTTAATCCAAGGTCGCAACGAAACAAGGAAATTAGAAATTGGCGACCCAATTGGACTATATGATGAATGTGAACTATAAGATTCTGTCCAAGGTCATCACCATTCCAGTCAAGTCTGCTTTGGAGTTTGTGATCCACCCTGGCCAGACCTGCACTGTGCCCGGCAGGAAGATCTCTGACAGCTTCGCACTACTCAGGGGTATGATTGCCTATGTACAGGACAGGGTTGTGGACACCTGCCTCATCAGCCTGGTCTAGGAGAAGGCCTTTGACAGTGTATCGCACACCTACATGGTGCATGTGCTCTCCAAAATGGGGTATGGGGAGGGAATCCGCAACTGGATCCAACTGCTCTACACAAACATCTGTAGCGCAGTTTCAATCAATGGGTTGGAATTAGATGTAACACTACGCATGTTAATAGATACAGTCTTTATCCCCATTTTTAAAGCATTTTGTCACATACCAGACCTGTTGTCTTAGACAGTTCCAGTCCTTTGGTCTGCTCCTGTATACCCGTCGTGTTTCCAAAATGTCTGACTTTGGATGGACTAAGGAAATCATTCTGAACCATCCTTTTGGAGATGTTCCGCTTAGGCGGCATCATGCAAGGAGTGAGGTTTGAATTGTTCCCTGTTGGAGAAGTCTCTCCGATCCATTCCCCCTCCAGGGCCTTGCAGCTCCTGGCTTCCCAGAGCTGGGGTGCGCTGACCTCTTCAAGTTGAGGGCGAAGTTGGGGATGCTGATCTCTTTGTTGTCTCCAAGGGTTCTGGAGCTTGGGTGTCACCTCATCCAGCTCCCTAGAGCTTTGCCATTTCTCCTGTAGGTGCTGCCCTTGCCCTTCTTCATCCAAAGAGCAGCCCCTGCCATCCGTGTCTGAAGAAAGTCGCCTCCTGCCACTTGTCTGGGATGTGACTTGGTCCCTTCTTAGCCCCTTCTTCTTTCCAGTCTTCTTCACCACTGCCACTCGCCCAGTTGATTGTGTGCTGGTTCCTCCTCCAGTGTTTCACTCTGCTGAGGAGTGGGAGGTTCAGGGGGGAGGTGCAGTTGTTTGGCCATCTGCTGCCTCAATCTTTTCCTTCATCTTGTCTCTCTCTGTGTCCTTCTTTGTCCCATTGTGCTCACTGGAGGCCTTGGTGGGTGGAGGTTTGCAAGTGTCCTTGGTGGTAGTGGCACTGACCATTTTGTCTGCTTCCCCCTCATTGGTTTTGGCCTCCTGTGCATTAGTGAGGCAGCGTTTGGGGCAGGTCTTGTAGAGGTGGCCTGCCTCGCCAGACAGGTTGTAGCACATAATCTGTTTACAGTCCTTTGTCAGTGCCCTTCCTGTTTGCAATTCTTGCAGAGGACGGCGCTGCAGTTGGCCGCCACATAACCAGATTTGCTGCATGATCAACAAACTTTGGACTGCCTAGTATAGATAAGGTAGCCACGGCTTCCCCCGATAGCAAAGCTGGAAGGAGGGTAGAGGATTACTCCCGTACAATCCATCTTGAGTGTGACCTTGACCTGGCATTTGCTGGTCCAAATCCTGAAGGCGTCTTTGACCTTGGTGCAGTTCCCAACAACCTTGTCAACGTACCTGGCGAGGAAGGTGAGCACATCAACGACAGGAACATGAGGGTTATAGAGGTGCACAGTCTCCACACAGTCACGTTGAGATGGCAGAGTAAACAGCGGCTCCGCCATGAGGATTCTCATCTGTGGCTGCTCTCTCTTCTCCTTGAAGGCCTCAGGAACTTGACGCAGGCAGCCACATTCTTGAAGGTCACATCGAAGTATCCAGCGCTGGGCAAATCCTGCAGACAGTAGATCTCCGCAGCTTCGAATCCACAGGATTCCAAAAGGATTCTCTTAATGACAAAGGCACGGTCAATGGGCGTACATCCTTCACTGTCTTTCGCTACCACCCTAATGGTGTTACATAGCCCCTGGTTTGGGGATCAACTGGTTGCAGCCATCACTTCTTTAAGGGAGTGTGGCTGATATTCAATGGCTAGATGGCAGTACAGCATTGGTTTGCAAAACATTGCAGTCTTGGCCAATTCACATTCCAGCAGGCTGTATTCACATCAAGAGCGAGGCTGCATAGGGCATTAATTATTCCCAACTCATGGATTTGTTGGAATAGGATCATAGTTTTCACAGTTGCTATTAAATATGTTCTTCAGTATTATCATCAGTTTGTTGTGCTACGTTTTAATCAGGGCCAGTGCAAGAGTATTCGGTGCCCCAGGCAAATCCTCAGCTTTGCGCCCATCCCCAACAATTAACTTTCGAAAATAAATATTGTGAATTTGTATGAACAAAAATTCTGCATTTATAATTACAGATTTATTTTATATGAAAAATAAGAATATTATGATACTGATTGTACATTGTCACTGTCTACACTTTTCACTGGAAAAAATGCACATTATAATGTTAATATGGCTCACATAATGTGTTCCTGCAACAGTAATTAGATGATTTTATGCACAAGTTACACACTCAACAATGATTAAAATAGAGAGGGCTAAATAAAATTGTGTTTTTTGGTATTATTTACTGGTTCACAGTTTTGGAATAGTCATGTAGATGCACAAGTTTGTAAAACTGTTACATAAACAGAATGAGGAATATAATATAACATTTTGGGAAATACTGCAATGTAAATACATTGAAATCTAATGTATGTCAGCATACCTGGATATATATCAATATGTCACTCTCACTGCTGAAGCCTGTTTACTTATGTAGTTTCATGAATAGTTCACTCAGTTTTTTTGTTGCCACCCCCACATCCCCACCCAAAATTTTGCCACTCTAGTCAACTACCTAGTTTGCCTAGTGGTTACACTGTCCCTAATTTTAATATAACCCATGGCAGGTTTGGTTATATGTTGCATGATTTAAAGATTTTTTGATCAAAGCAGGGTGAAAAGGTTACCTCACCACAGATCAGTGGTTCATGTTATGTTATGGGTTCGTTTGATGTCCCACTGATGAGATCTTGAGAATTATATGTTTTAACATGAACCACTTATTGGTAATCTTGAACTATATACAGATCCCAGTTAATGTTATGCATGGTGCTGCTGCCATGCAGGTAGGCTGCCTCTTGAGTGTTCTCTCAATCTATTACCATGTGCCTCTATACATCATATCTGGAAGGTGCTATTCGCCAGTCCCACATTAACCTTGCTCTGCTGAATACCTTTACATTACAATGGCATGCAGGCACATACAACATCCCCTTTCTTTTCAAAAGGAAACTTTCCTCTTTCCCAACAGAGTATGACTAGTTGCAATACAATCTTTACTTGCTATCCCTTCTCCCCGACCTCAAGTCTCTGACTTTATAAATTCAGATGGTCTTGAGGCTTGACAGTTCTTTCACATCTTAGTCTGTCATGTTTGAAGGAACGGTGGTAGTACTCTGTGTTTCTGGTTCTTGCTTATCTCCATGTGATTCACTTTGTCCGCCTCTTTGAGTAGCGTTTCTTTTTATTAACAACCCGTCTGCTTTTATCAGACACTGCAGGCTTGTGACATTTCTTCCAAGGGGAATATGCACTCCATTCATTCCTAGATTGGACACGAGTTTTCTTTTCTGTGGTGTCCGCCAAGTTCTTGCTAGATATGTAAGTTTCATAAACGGAACCTTCATTTCCACTTGTTTCACAATCTCAGCCAAACATTTGTTTGCTGTTTTATTTTTAAATCATTTTGCAAGCTTATGAATCTTTTCATTCAGCTCAGCTTTTTCTCCTTCTAGTTCCTTGCACTTCAATGTCGCATTTACATTTTTTTGATCTTATTTCTGTCTTTTCTTTCTCTGGCTACAACAGAACTTTGTCCTTGTCCTTCATTTTGGTTTAACTGTTGGCCAGGTCTTTCTCCGGTGAAGTCTTAACTTGTTTCAGTTCCGTAATTGTGCTACTCATGGCTTCATTATCCGCTCGCAGCTTGAAGGATCTATGGATTTTCCTTCCAATGCCTCCTTGTTTTCATTCATCTGCTTCTTCAGCTCTTCAGTCTTTTTCCTGTAGATTTCATCTTCCTCCTGGAATATGGAACATTGTTGAGTCTTCTCTGCCAACTGGTTCTTCAGTTTGTTCAGAGTGACGTTAAATTCATTTTGCTTCTCTTTGTAATTTTCCAGAATAAACTTTGTCCTGAGGGATTCCCTGTAGTGTGTGAAGATTCTTCAACAGATTTTCCTTTTCTGTGTGAAGCTCACTTGCTTCATCTTGAGTTTTCCTGTAATTCAACATAGTCTCCTTGAGTTTCTTTTGCTGTGCTTCCATTCTGCTGTTTAAGACAGTCTTCATTTATTCATGTTGTTGAATGGTTACACATTCCTTTTGCATTTGATCTTGAAGGACAATCAGTTGTTCTTTCAACTGTTTATTTTCTTGTTGACCTTTTGCCAACTGGGCTTCAGTGCATCATTTTGTCGCTACTGATGGTTCCAGTGCAACTTATTCTGAAGTAATATTCAACATTCTTTTCAGCTCCTCATGTTTTCCCACGGCTACATATTGATTTGCAGGGAGTCTTTCAGGATCACAACTTCTTTGTGTGCCTTTTCTGTCTGTTGTTTTGCCTAGCTGTATATCTGGCTGAGTTTTCCCAACTCCCGCTTTGATTTGTCAGCTGTGGAATTGAGGGTCATTATTTCTTCCTGATACCTTTGTGTCATCTCTGTAACTTGTTTGTTTAGATTGTGAACAGCTTGGTTCATTGAAGACTTTGGTTTATTGTACATTTTCAAAGGTATATTCTCAGCTTGAATCTTGTTCTTCAAATCTTCCAGTTCAGCTCTGATGCGAACATTTTGCTGTAGACAACTTTATTTTCAAAAAACTCTATTTTTAAGCCTTTCAGCTGCTTCTCAGCCATCTCATTCTTCTGCACAAACCCTTCAGATGGTGCATTTCATTGCACTGATATAGCCAGCAACCATCTTGTCGTTTACTTGAATATTATCTCCCTCACTCTGGGGTCTTCTCTCTCCATCTCATTGGGGTATTTTGTTTCCCTCGCTCTGGAGTCTTTTGTTGCCCTCTCTCTAGAGTCTCTTGTTGTGATCAGTGCTTTATTGAGAGTTGCCCTCTCTCTCGGGTCTCTTGATGCCCCAGCATTTTATTGTGGGTGTGCTAAACTTTCTTATAGGGCCTGCACTCTATACAACTTGGAATTTAAAAGATTTGTCATAGACTTTTAATATCTCACCAAAAGTTGCCAAGTATTGATCGATACCTTGGTTGTGGAGTACTTCACCAGCAAATAAACCAAAGACAAATAAAAACTCATCAACTTGTATTTCCTCTAATTCCTTGTTCAATCTTTACTACTTCTGCACACTAAAAATGGTCTTCTCCAAGCCTCCCACTCTTGGGTCTGGGTTTAGCCCTTTCTATAGCAAAAATGCATCTGGCACAGCTTTAAATGGCATTGCCCCTTTAAGACTGTCTGTGCAGTAATTGTTTTTTCACTCAAGCTGTCTGCAGTCTTCTTTGCTGTAAGTTCCCACTGCTTTTACAATTTTAGCAGCCTCACCAGTGATCTTTGGCCTTCTTAAAAAACTTGCAAGGTAGGAGCATTTATTTTTGAGGCAGTTCTTTCCTTTTACCTCTGCAGGAACTTTTAAATGGCAGCTATTCGTTCCTCTGTACCAGAAGCCAGGGACCCAACTGAAAAGGGTTCCCTTTCTCTTAAATTCTGCAGGCTTTTTCTTTTTTTCAAAACTGTGCTCTGCAGGTTGCTCTTGACTAAGCAAGCTGCTTCATTTAACTTTTCTTTAACTTCAGCGCAGCGCAGCCACTGCTGCTGTAATCTATTGAGCCCCTGGGACTGTCACCTATTCTATCATATAGGTATGCTTCTTTTTTGTAGTTTTTGCTCACCTACTCGTGAACTGACCAGGTCCTTTGAATCTGTGTTATTCAGGGTCTTGCAATTTTTGTAGTTGTCCTCACCCATCTTTGTGACCTGAGCATGTGTTTTTCCCAGTCCTTAATGCAAGGAGGCTTCCTGTCCCATCAAGTGGTTCCCCACCACTCAGAGCTATCATTAGACAGCCATCCAACCCAGAAGGGTCAAGATCTGATGGTAAATGCTGACAGACCCAACCCAGTGTGTCTCATTACCAGATGCAATGCATTTCACACTCAGCCCAATACATCTCACGCCAGATGTATGGTGTGTTTCACACCAGTTTTAGTGTGTCTTGCTACAACTATGCAAGGTGTTAGGGAGATCATACCTAGAGTACTGTATATAATTTCGGTCTCCTTATTTAAGGAGGGATATATTTGCATTGTAAGTGGTTCCAAGAATGTTCACTAGGTTGATTCCTAAGATGAGGAAAGGTTGAGCAGGTTGGGCTGATACTCACTGGATTTTAGAAGAATGAGATATGATCTTATTGAAACATAAAAGATTCTGAGAGGGCTTGACAGGGTAGATTCTAGGAGGATGTTTCCACTCGTGGGGGAATCTAGAACTAGCGGTAAGGTTTCAGAATAAGGGGTCTCCCATTTGAGATGAAAATAAGGAGGAATTTCTCTCAGAGAGCCATAAGTCTTTGCAATTCTTTACCCCAGAGTGCTGTGGAGGTTGAGTCATTGAATATATTCAAGGCTGAGTTAGACAGATTTTTGAATTCTAGTGGTGGGGGTTGAGGACTACAGGGAACAGGAAGGAAAGTGAAATAGAGGCCAAGATCAGATCAGCCATGATCTTATTGAATGCTGGAGCAAACTCGAGGGGTCATATAGCCAACCCGTTTCTTATGTTCTTATGCCTCACACCCAGCCAAATGTGTCACACACCAGGGATAGTGTGTTTCAAACCATGTGTAGTGCGTTTCACACCAAGCATAGTGTGTTTCACACCAGATATAGTGTGTCTCACACCAGGCATAGGGTGTTTCACATCAGTCACAGTGTGTCTCACATCAGTCATAGTGTGTCTCGCACCAGTGTTAGGGTGTTTCACACCAGGCATAGAGTGTTTCACGCCAGTCATAGTGTGTCTCGCACCAGTGTTAGGGTGTTTCACACCAGGCATAGAGTGTTTCACGCCAGTCATAGTGTGTCTCGCACCAGTCATAGGGTGTTCCACATCAGTCATAAGGTGTTTCATACCAGTCATAGTGTGTTTCACTCAGGCATACTGTGTCTCACACCAGTGATAATGTGTCTCACATCAGTTATTGGATGTTTCATATCAGTCATAGTGGACAGAATTTTACCGCCCCGTTGTGGCAAGGGTGGGGACATAAAATGCGCTGAGCTGTTCAGAAGTATATTGGGCAGGAGTTTCCCTTCACCAGGCAGGCGCAGCAGACGGGCCTGGGAGCAGCTGCGAAACGGACCACTGCCCGCGATCTGGCCCCGACCGCAATTTCACACTGTCTGGCCAATTAACAGCCAGCCAGCATGAAAGGCATGCTGAAATGTTACACATTGCCAGGGTGGGGGCAGGAAGAGGGCAAGCACGGAAGTGGGAGAGCGCACCCTGACAACTTCCTGAGGGCACAGAGCTGGACAAAGGAAAATAAAGCTTCAATAAATTATATAAACATGACCCCACATACGACTCAGACATGTTAAAAATGAAGTGGAAGAGTTTTTCTGAGTTTTTTACTTGCCATTGGAAACCTCATCCTGCTGTTGGGACGGCTCACCCAACATCATCGCATGAGATTTTATGCCCGATCGAGTCTGGTGTGTGCCCGCCCGACAGACGTTAAATCCTGCCCATTGATTTTGATGGAATCGTAAAATCCTGCTGGTGTAAAATTCTGCCCAGCATGTCTCACACCAGGCAAAGTGGGTGGAGTTTAATGCCCTCCTCCCCCAGGCGAGTTTGGAAATGGGTGCCGTTTAATTGGGCGGGTGAAAGGTGGGGGGAAATAACCTGGGGGGGACATAGGGGTGCCTCCAATGGACTCAGTGGACCCACAAAAGAGATCCACTCCCTGCTTGCTCGATACCAGCCTGCTTAGCTAAAGCCGTTTGTAAAATGCCTTTCCCACCCACTGTAAAATTTCAGTCAGATCAGGAGAGGGTAGGGTGGTTGGCAGAAGGCCACCCCATGGATTTTACATGCCCTCCCACCATCAGACCAGTTGGCAGGAGAGGGTAAAATCCAGCCCAGCGTGCCTCACACCAGTCATAGTGTTTCACACCAGTCGTCATCATCATCATCGGCGGCTGATCCTCATTTCAAGGATGACATCTACTGAGGGTCATGAGATTTTGCCATGGATCTTCAAGTGACTGAACAGGCCAATTCTCGGCCAGCAGATCTTTGGGTACATGGTTCAGGATGTCCCACAAGGTAGTAGCTCCGGAGTGCTGGATCTGCTTCCTTTCCCTTCCACCGCTCGGCATCATCGTTAAGGCATTGGGACACAAAGCATGATGCAGCTTGATGAACAAGTTGCCACCATTTTGAACAATTTGTAGCTAGCTCCTCCAAATCATTGATGTCAATGCTGCCGTGCTTCAAGCAGAGCTTCAGAGTGCCTTTGTAGTGTTTTCTTTGCCCTTCCCTGGAATGTTGGCCGTTTGAGAGTCAAGAAAACAGGACCTGGCTGGGGAGACGGTTCTCGGCCATCTGGACAAAGCATCCACTCCATCGAAGTTAATTTTGCAGGAGTTTTGTCTGACTGCTAATGTAGCCAACTTCAAGAAGGACATTGAATATGTCCAGTGGTATCCCTTGAATCCGGAGGATGCGGCGAAGGTATTGTTGGTGGAATTTCACTAACGCTCTTATGTATTGCTGATACACAGTCCAAGTCTCAATGCAGTCCAGGTCTCAATGCAGTCCAGGTCTCAATGCAGTCCAGGTCTCAATGCAGTCCAGGTCACGACATCTGCTCTGTTCACTAGGACTTTTGTTGACTTACAGAGGAGCTGATCTTTGATGATAGCCAATGTCAGATAGATGCCAATAGTATGGGGGCTATCACACAGCCTTGCTTGACCCCAGTCTGGATTTTGGAGGCATCTGTTTCAAATCTCTCACTCAAGATAGTTTGAATCATATTATTATGAAGTAATTGCAGGATTGTAATGAGGTTTTTTGGACATCCAAATCTTTGGAGTACAATCCAGAGAGCCGCACGATTTGCCGAGTCAAAAGCTTTGGTCAGGTCAACGAATGCAACAAAGAGTTCCTGGTATTGCCTAGGCATTTTCTTTTGGATTCCCCTGGCAATAAAGGAGGTCCTCCTGTTGGAAGTTCCTTTGGAAGATCTGAAGACACACTGTGTCTCTGGGAGGATTTCCTCAGCCACAGGGAGTAGACAATTCAAGAGACCACATGTAGGATTTCCCCTGCTATGGACAAGAGGGAAATATTCAATAGTTTCATACTCAATAGCATGATTTATCTTCCTTCTTGTAGATAATTACTGTCACATTCCCAAAGTTGGGGGAAATTCTTTTTCCTCCCAAATCTGTAGGATGAGTGCATGGAGTCTTGATATGATCAGAAGTCTGCCAGCTTTGAAGACCTCAGCTGGATACCACCATGGCCACAAACTTTGCTGTTTTTCACCTGTTTGATTGCTTGTTGCAGCTCTCCCACTGATGATGGTTCACCCATGAACTCTATCACAGGGTACCGGGGGATTGCCTGGAGAGTATCAGCTGCTACTGCTGAAGAGTTGTTCAAAATGTTTTTTCCAGCATTGACAGATGGCATTGTCATCCTTAAGAAGAGAAACACCATCCTGTGAATGAAGGCGATTTTATCCATTTGACTTTGATCAATAGAGGCTCTGGTGACTTCAAAAATGCTTTGTATGTCATGGTGGTGTTATGGACAGGTGACAGATAGGCAAACTACTGATCTCCTCTCACACCTGTCCATAAGCAGATGTTTTGAATTATTTTTAAAGTACACGGTGGCATGGTTTTGCAATCCCTCAGTTTGCATGATCCAGTTTACTAACAATCCACAGCAAATTTGCATTATCATTGACTCAGGTTAGTTTATATTGCTTTCACAACCCAGGGGGAGGAGTGTTCACAACTTCCCACTCTACTACACACACACACAGTAAAGGGGGGGAATAGAAAAAGGAATTTTACAACCATTGATATTAACAGTACAAGGACCACAGAAATGAGTATTAGTTCATGTGATTTCCAAAGTCCAGAGTCAAAGTCCAATGAGGAATTCTTTCACATGGGAATTTGAGTTCAGCTGGCTGAAGACAGGAGTTGTAGGTATCACTTTGCAATTGGTACACAGAGACTTGGTCAGTTCTGCAGGTGATGGTAGGAAATCTTCCAGCAGAGACAGACTTGAAGGAGCTGAGAAATGGTAACTGTTTGCTCAGCTGGGCAGCTGGAGTCCTTTCCATTTGAATTTAAAATGGCAGACTGACAATTTCTCATTTCTCAAAGGCATAAAAATTTTCAAAATTGTCACTTGAGTCATGTGACCTTCTTTGCCCACAATGACTTCCAAAAGGGATGTTTATCCAGTGTTTGGAACTGGTTTTGATTTCAAGACTGATAATGCCCCAGTCATTACTTGTTGAAAGAGTTACCTTCTATAGTTAAAGGTCTGTGTCAGGAAGCCATCATCTAGGCAGACCCATTGACTTCACTAATAAGGTGAGCTTATCAAATGCAAATGACGTCCCTTTGGTTTCCCTTTCAAGTGGGCCTGGACAGTCCCAGAAGTGAGATGAGTCTGTTAGCAGCTCCGCAGGCATGAGTTTCAATGTGCGATCTCCTGGGTTTTGTGATTACAGGAGGTCTGCACAATGAGTTGTGAATTAGGAGAAAGTGGGACAGCTTATTTTTAGGCCCCCTTTTCTAGCCCCCTCCCCATATTGGGTGAGCAGAGGGTATCCTAAAGAGGGCTGCTCATTCACAGATGTTGCTGCCCAGGGACACCTCTATCCCAACAGGGGTGTCCAAGGGCCTTCATGCATCTGCCACCTGTGTGCAGATTCTTGACCAGGGACTCCCAGGTTCACAGCTCTGTCCCCATTGCAAATTCTCCATTGCCACAGGACTTGACAAATGGATTTTTAAATGACTTTGTTTAACTTGGCACCATGGGACGCCATCTTTGTCCACGCGATCTTGAGGGGTTGATGATCAGATTTCATTGATGTGTCAAACCAAGGGGACTGGGACAACCTTGCCATTACAGCCTTCTTTCACCTTTGCAGCTAATGAGATACACAATCTTCCTTCACCTGTTCTACCACTGAGGACATTTTGGACTGCACTTTGTCTGGCACCTCCCACCAACCTTGCCACCATGGGTGGTCCAACCAGGGGCAAGGAGATCCTGATGGCATAGTTTAAGGAATCTTTGGAACACACAAGTCTCTCCACCACATCAACGTGATGATCCACAAAGAAAGATCCAGTCATAGGGTATCTCACACCAGTCAAAGGGTATCTCACACCAGTCATAGGGTGTTTCAAAATAAGCTCAAGATGGCCACCCAGGATGCCTGAAACTTTAGCCTCCCCTAAATTTAGCAGTCAGTCCAATGCCTGTGTAAATTGGGCAGGGACCCTCCCACTGCTATATTGGTGCACTTTGTGCTTATTTTACGTCCAAAAAAAACCAGGTACAACCTGTACACCTTACTGACCCCTGGAGTGGTGGAACAGGTCCCTCATTTGCACCATCAATCACTTTTGGCAGTTAGGATTGGGCAATAAATGCTAACCTTGCAAGCGTTCCATTATCCTGACAAATCTCTTGTATTTTCCGCTACGTTTTCATTTACTTGCTTTCTTGAATTGTGTTTTAGTTTGTTTTCCCAGTTTTCTTTTTTCAATTTCTCGATTTCTCTGGGACATATGATCCAGCTTGTCTAACATAGAGAAGGTGTTATTAGGTCATTGACCAGGGGCTGGACCAGAAGGTATCCCTCGGAACCCGAAGGCAGTCCCTGCACCTGGGGGCGGCTTTGTGCAGCAAGAGCTGGCAGTCGAATCCAGTCTCGCTGTCCAACAAGACCCGACAGAACTTAAGAACTCTGCTATCTCACTTTCCAGGGATCGCTTAATTAAAAACGGTTGCTGTGTCTCTCGCGCCCTAAAGAGGTATGTTCACCTTTATTTCTAATGTGAATTATCTCCAGTTAGAAAGTAATTTAAACTAATAATTCTGAAGAGAACTTTATCAGTTAGTACAGGTAAATAGAAAATCTAAACAAAGTCTCACTGGAGTTGTTGGTAAAACTTTTCAACAACTAGGTAACCGTTGTGTTGGACTGAAACCCTTTCTCCCCTCCCAACTTTTTGAACTGGAGTCAGGTTGATATGAGAGAAGGCAAATTGTATGATTGATGTGTAAATTGTATGATTAATGTGTAAGTTGTATGATTGATGTGTAAGTTGCATGATTTGCTCCAAGATGTGCACAGGGGCTGAAGTGTGCTGGAGTCTCGTTGTATTATTTTTTAAATTACGAAACTGAAAAAGTTTAGAGAAAAAAAACACTTCAAAACTTTTTTTAATTGTGGGAAGGGGCATTGATGCATCCCCTTAGGCCTTGAAATTAGTGGATATTTACTTAATAATTGACAGTGCCGCTGGCGGGACCAATACTGATCACTTCAAAAGAGGCAAACTTTTAAGAAGTTTGAAAGCTGGGTGTTTTGTTAAAGGAGTGAATCGTTCTTTCCTCCTTTGCCTGTTACTCCCTTCACCCTTCCACCACTCCCACCTCCCTCACAAAACCGTCGGCACTATTCTTCTTTCTGAGGTATGGGTCCCGTGAGTGCCGGTCACATTTGAGAATCGCACCCGGTTGTTCATCCTGCTAAGTGTGAGACCAAAATGGGAAGTCTGGTCTTTTCTTCCAATGTGGCCATGACTTCCCCGCTGATGGCTGTAACTCATTTAAAATAACACCAATTAACAGGCCCGGGTTTCAGCCTGAGTCAGCTATTTGACTGTGGGGGGCCTGCATCATTATTATTCGGGTCAGGCACGCGCTTTAAACTCCACCCGATTTTACTCACCATGGACCTCATGAAACTATCCCTTTCTCAACCCCAGTGAGTCCGGTTAAAATTGGAGCCATAACGTTCTTGCCATTTATTTTGAATTTGAGCAATGCCATGGGAGGTAGACGCATTTCAATTCCCGGGGGATGGGCCATGGGGAGGAGGGGTTTGGGGTTGGATGGACGAAAGGGGCAATAGGGGAGACAGGGAGAGGGAACGAAATGGGAGGAGAGGGAGGGGTAAGAAAAGGAGGACTTACGGGCGAGAGACAGGGGACCGTGGGGGTGATGAGGGAGGGAAGTAGAGGACAAGAGGGGTGGATGTGGGGTGGAGAGGAGGAGAGGAGGGCAGGGGTGGAGGGGAAGGGGAGAGGAGGGGGAGGGGGGAGGGAGGGCACGGGGGGGGCAGGGAGGGGAGGGAGAGGCAGGAAGGGAGAGGGGCAGAGGGAAGTGGGTGGAGGAAGGGAAGTGGAGAAGGGAAGAGGAGGGGGCATGAAGACTGGTAGAGTTTACTGTGAAATCTTCTCCTGTGATAAGGTCCAGCTGCAGAGATCCAATGGATTCAGGAACAAAGCGACTGAAGGAGAAGATCAAAGAGAAGCTGCCGGTGACTGGACCACAAGCAGCAAGCGCCTCCGAGTTGCTACGATGGTACTGCTACCACACCAACACTCATGGCTGCCGTAGGATTGTGGTATCGAGAGGCCGGCTGCGCCGGGCAGTCTGGGTGATCCTGACATTCAGCACAGTGGGCATCATCTTCTGGCAGTGCGCCCTCCTCATCATTTCCTACTACACTGCCTCAGTCACCGTCACTGTTCAATTTCAGGAAATCACCTTTCCTGCCGTCACCATCTGCAACATGAACCCATACAGGTCAGTCAGTATCCCATCAATTCCCAAACCTCAGCCTTTCACGAACACTACTCTCCCTGTGAAGCCCAGGGTGTATCCAAAAAAATGACCTCCCATTTCTACAGCGCTTTTCACAACCTCAGGATATGTAGAAGTGTTTGATAACCACTGAATTACCTCAAGTGTGGTCACTTGTTGTAATGTAGGAAATGCAACACACAGCAAGCTCCCGCAAGCAACAATGAGATAATGATCAGCCAATTAGTGATATTGATTGAGGAATAAATATTAGCCACGATGTTGGGAAAACTCCTCTGTTCTTCTCCAAAATAGTGCCTTGGGTTCTTTTACATGCACCTGAGAGAGCAAATGGGGCCTCAGTTTAATGTAAAAGCAAAATACTGCAGATGCTGGAAATCTGAAACAAAAGCAAAAATTGCTAGAAAAACTCAGCTGGTCTGACAGCATCTGTGGAGAGAAAGACACAATTAACGTTTCGTGTCCGTATGACTCTTCATCAGAGCTAAAGAGCAGTTCTGATGAAGAGTCATACAGACTCGAAACGTTAACTCTGTCTTCAGACCAGCTGAGTTTTTCCAGCAATTTTTGTTTTTGCCTCAGTTTAATGTCTCGTTTAACATACTTCCTGGGGAGATGATGAGAGCAGTTAGTGAGTTAGAGATCAAGCATTAGAACAAAGTCCCTGGGGAGATGTTGGGAATGGTTAGCATTGATACATTCAAATACAAATTAAATAAATATCTTTGAGAAAACAATATCATGGGATACAGTGCATGAATAGTTTCAGACTTGATGTGTGGTGGTGTAACAGAGCTCGCAAGTAACAGTTGTCCTCTGAGCTATGGTTCCTAAAGCTTTTCACCAATGGGGTTTTCCTCACCTCATGTCTGGGTCTGTTATAGACTAATTGATAGAGATTGATTGTTATAATTAGTCAACAACACCATAATCATTGTATCATGTGTACCAGGATGGTAGAAGGTGAACATGATGGACCTTTATTGGTCCAACAATTCCTATTCAGCCTGAGTTTATTCATATCTGTTCACAGATACAATGCAACCAGACATCTCTTTGAAAAACTGGACCGGGAGACTCTGATTGCCATCAAGGAGCTGTACCGCTTCACGGATGGTTCCAATAACAGCCAGGTGAAAGCTCTGCACAAGATCACCACGAACAGCCAAAATGACATCCTGTTCCACAGCATTCCATTGCTGCAGATCAAGCTGGTCAACCAAGAGTATAGCATTGTGTCTGACCTCATCACCAAGAGACAGTACAGGATCAATGGAACAGTGAAAACCAAGCCAATCGAGGGCATCAACACACAGACCCAAGCCAAAATGGTTGGCTTCAAGCTAGTGAGTTCCACCTCCCAGCTTCCAGGCTTATAAAGAAAGTCGTCGGGGCTCAAAACTAATCTGGAGTAGCAAGGGGCGCAAGGTGGGGAGACACAATGGGGCCAGAGGGTAAGCTCTGGATAAACTATGTCCCAACTTTGTGCCCAAGTTTCTGTGATGCCTTTGTGAAGGCATCGTGGGTATTGAGCAACCCAGCTAACCAAAGTGAGGGTCCTACCAATGACCACAGTGAGTGGGCTGGCTCTGACCACAGTGATCGAATTTGCTCTGACCACAGTGACCGGGCTGTCGCTGACCGGAGCAAGGGGCCTAGTGCTGACCGGAGCAAGGGGCCTAGTGCTGACCGGAACAAGGGGCCTGGCGCTGACCAGAGAGAGTGGCTGGCGCTGACAGAAGCGAGCAGGCTGGCGCTGACCGGAGCGAGCAGGCTGGCGCTGACCGGAGCGAGCAGGCTGGCGCTGACCGGAGCGAGCAGGCTGGCGCTGACCGGAGCGAGCAGGCTGGCGCTGACCGGAGCGAGCAGGCTGGTGCTGACCGGAGCGAGCAGGCTGGTGCTGACCAGAGCAAGGGGCCTGGTGCTGACGGGAGCGAGCAGGCTGGCGCTGACCGGAACGAGCAGGCTGGCACTGACCAGAGAGAGTGGGCTGGCGCTGACTGAAGCGAGCAGGCTGGCACTGACCAGAGCAAGGGGCCTGGCACTGACCGGAGCGAGCAGGCTGGCGCTGACCGGAGCGAGGGGCCTGACACTGACCAGAGTGAGCAGGCTGGTGCTGACCGGAGCGAGGGGCCTGACACTGACCAGAGTGAGCAGGCTGGCGCTGACCGGAGCGAGGAGCCTGGCATTGACCTTGTGCTCTTTTTGCTGCTGTCCCTTTTTGTGATGTATTTCCTCTTGTTTCCTTCTCTCTGGTAACAGTGCGACAAAAACAATGATGAAAACTCCACCTGCACCATCTACACATTCAATTCAGGCATAACTGCCATCCAGGAATGGTACCGGCTGCACTACCTCAATATCATGGCACAGGTGCCCCTTGAAACCAAACTGCAGATGGGTTACTCCGCTGATGACCTCATATTCAGCTGTCTGTTTGATGGACTACCATGTGATTCAAGGTTCATTCACTGAGCTATCTGTAAATAAGTCTTTTCAATTATTTAGCTGTGGTTCAGTGGCAAGCACTGTCACCGCTAAATCAGGAGGTCATGGGCTCAAGACCATCTCCAGGCTAACACTCCAGTGCAATCGTGAGGGAGTGCTGCACTGTCAGAGGGTCAGCACTGAGGGAATGCAGTGCTGTCAGAGGGTCAGCACTGAGGGAGTGCAGCACTGTCAGAGGGTCAGCACTAAGGGAGTGTAGCACTGTCAGAGGGTCAGCACTAAGGGAATGCAGCACTGTCAGAGGGTCAGCACTGAGAGAGTGCAGCACTGTCAGAGGGGCAGTACTGAGGGAGTGCAGCGCTGTCAGAGGGTCAACACTGAGGGAGTGCAGAGCTGTCAAATGGTCAGTACTGAGGGAATGTAGTGCTGTCAGAGGGCAGTACTGAGGGAGCGCTGCACTGCCAGAGGGGCAGTACTGAGGGAGTGCTGCGCTGTCAGAGGGGCAGTACTGAGGGAGTGCTGCGCTGTCAGAGGGGCAGTACTGAGGGAGTGCTGCGCTGTCAGAGGGGCAGTACTGAGGGAGTGCTGCGTTGTCAGAGGGGCAGTACTGAGGGAGTGCTGCGCTGTCAGAGGGGCAGTACTGAGGGAGTGCTGCGCTGTCAGAGGGGCAGTACTGAGGGAGTGCTGCGCTGTCAGAGGGGCAGTACTGAGGGAGTGCTGCGCTGTCAGAGGGGCAGTACTGAGGGAGAGCTGCGCTGTCAGAGGGACAGTGCTGAGGGAGAGCTGCGCTGTCAGAGGGGCAGTACTGAGGGAGAGCTGCGCTGTCAGAGGGACAGTGCTGAGGGAGAGCTGCGCTGTCAGAGGGACAGTGCTGAGGGAGAGCTGCGCTGTCAGAAGGGCAGTACTGAGGGAACGCTGCAGCGTTGGAGGAGCAGTAATGTTTGTATCCCTCTCTCTCCCTATTGAAGGAACTTCAGCCTAATGCACCATCCCCTCCATGGAAACTGCTTCACTTTCAATGGTGGAGAGAATGGCAGAGTTCTCCGGACCATCACTGGCGGTCATGAAAATGGTAAAACCCACTGGGCAATAATGTTTATCTCTAACAGAGAGGCAATGTCAAAAGTTAAAGAGAAAATGGAACTTGAAATGATTTTGTACAACATTTTACTCTGCAGCCTACCCTATCCTCTGGCCCCTGAGTGTAGCCTACCCTTTACTCGGCTCCTAGGATGTGGCCTACCCATTCCTCTGGGCCCGTGTGGCCTACCTTTTACTCTGATCTCTAGGTGCACCCTGTCCTTTACTTGGGTCCCTGGGTGTGGCCTAACCATTTCTCCGTCCCTAGGGTGCAGCTTACCCTTTACTCTGGGCCTCAGCTGTTACAGTTAGTTATCAGCTAGTAGCACAGAACAGAGGATTCAGCTCTGGGTCCTCTGAAGCTTGTAAAACTCAGTTACTGACTGGATTAACTCACTGCATCAAAAACAAAAACAGAATTACCTGGAAAAACTCAGCAGGTCTGGCAGCATCGACGGAGAAGAAAAGAGTTGACGTTTCGAGTCCTCATGACCCTTCGACAGAACTTGAGTTCGAGTCCAAGAAAGAGTTGAAATATAAGCTGGTTTAAGGTGTGTGTGTGGGGGACGGAGAGATAGAGAGAGAGAGGTGGTGGGGGGTTGGGGGGGGTGTGGTTGTGTGGACAAGCAAGCAGTGATAGAAGCAGATCATCAAAAGATGTCAACGACAATAGTACAATAGAACACATAGGTGTTAAAGTTAAAGTTGGTGATATTATCTAAATGAATGTGCTAATTAAGAATGGATGGTAGGGCACTCAAGGTATAGCTCTAGTGGGGGTGTTTTTTTTTATAATGGAAATAGGTGGGAAAAGGAAAATCTTTATAATTTATTGGAAAAAAAAGGAAGTGGGAAACAGAAAGGGGTTGGGGATGGGGGAGGGAGCTCACGACCTAAAGTATTGCGGAGGCTGGTGGGGTGATAAGTGAGGACAAGGGGGACCCTATCATGTTTCTGAGGAGGGAGGAGAAGGCGTGAGGGCGGATGCGCGGGAGATGGGCCGGACACGGTTGAGGGCCCTGTCAACGACCGTGGGTGGAAAACCTCGGTTAAGGAAGAAGGAGGACATGTCAGAGGAACTGTTTTTGAAAAAAAACACCCTCACTAGAGCTATACCTTGAGTGCCCTACCATCCATTCTTAATTAGCACATTCGTTTAGATAATATCACCAACTTTAACACCTATGTGTTCTATTGTACTATTGTCGTTGACATCTTTTGATGATCTGCTTCTATCACTGCTTGTTTGTCCATACAACCACACCCCCCCCCACCTCTCTCTCTCTCTCTCTCTATCTCTCCGCCCCCCACACACACACCTTAAACCAGCTTATATTTCAACTCTTTCTTGGACTCGAACTCAAGTTCTGTCGAAGGGTCATGAGGACTCGAAACGTCAACTCTTTTCTTTTCCGCCGATGCTGCCAGACCTGCTGAGTTTTTCCAGGTAATTCTGTTTTTGTTTTGGATTTCCAGCATCTGCAGTTTTTTTGTTTTTAACTCACTGCATCATTGGGAAACCTTCCAAAATCTCTTACTGCATGTATTCCAGCCTTATTTCTCCCTCTTCTACTCCTGCAGTTTCAATTCTTCTCTTAAATTATGCTATAAATACCACAAAGTAGATGACCTTCATGATAGACTTCTTCTTGCACATAAACTTTGACCGATATCCATCATAAACTCTGACTGATAACCATCTCAAGGTGTTACTCGCTCCTACCCATTGTCCTCTAATCCACTGTTTTCAAACACTGTCAGATACATGCATGAGTGCACTCAGCAACAACTAAAATTACTCAGTTGAACAGCACAGAAGGTAAAAATAAAAAACAAAAGCAGAATTACCTGGAAAAACTCAGCAGGTCTGGCAGCATCGGCAGAGAAGAAAAGAGTTGATGTTTCGAGTCCTCATGACCCTTCAGGTGGTCATTCAGCTCATTGTGTTTGTGATGGAAGGCTCTTTGAAAGAGCTTAGATAAACTCTTTTCACCAGATCCTGTTAAATGTTTCTTTTTCAAGTATTTATCCACTTTGCTTTTGAAAGTTGCTATATATTCTGCTTCCTTGGTTGGACTTTCCATATTCTAGCAATCCTCTGCCTAAGAAAGTTTCTTCAATCTCTCCCTTTGTTCTTAAAGAGTTTTTATCCTCTAATTACCAATTGCTTTCAGGAAAAAATGGGAGAAAGACAAGGGGTTGGTGAGGGAAAAATGAGAAAAACTTGCATCACACAGGAGTATTAACAATCAATGGCCAGTGTCAGCCATGGCTCATTAAGTATCTCTCGCCTCAGAGTCAGAAGGTCACGGGTTCAAACCCCACCCCCTCCTGAGATTTGAGCACATAATCCAGACTGGCACTCCAGAGCACCACTGAGGGAGTGCTGTCTTTCAATGAGACAATAAACAAAGCTGCTATCTGCCCCCTCAGGTAGATAGTCAAGACCCCATGACACTAATCAAAGAGGAGCAATAAAGTTCTTATTGTTATCTTGGCCAATATTAATCCCTCAACCAACATAATTAAAGCAAATTATCTGGCCATTTTCACATTGCTGTTTGTGGTGGCTTGCTGAATGCATATTAGCTGCTGCCTTTCCTATATTACAACAGTAACGACAGTTTATTGATTGTAACGCACTTTGGGATGTCCTGAAGTCATGAAAGGCACTGTATAAACACAAGACTTTCTTTATTTCTCTCTCAGGCCTGAAGGTGACTCTACACCTGGATGAGAACGAGTATAGTCCATATCTGTTCACCTCAATGGGAGCGAAAATTGTCATTCACGATCAAAATGAACAGCCCTTTGTTGAAGACATGGGGATTGAGATACAGACAGCAACTGAGACAGCCATGGGCCTTGACATGGTAAACCACCTAACAACCTCGTTCACCAAGTTTGGGGGAGGGGGAATTAAACATCATGCATGCTTGAGCTAATAATCCCAGATCGACAGATGCCATATCAAACCTTTCAGAGCTCCACAAACTCAGCTTGGAACTAACTACAAATTTCTCTGCTCCTCTCACCCATTCTAATCCCTCTCTCTCTGAACTTACTGCACTCCGTTCTCTCGGGTCCAACCCTGACAGTGTCATCAAACCCGCTGACAAGGGTGGTGCTGTTGTTGTCTGGCGCACTGACCTCTACCTCACGGAGGCTGAACGTCAACTCACAGACACTTCCTCCTACCTCTCCCTGGACCATGACCCCACCACTGAATATCAAGCCATTGTTTCCAGGACTGTCACTGACCTCATCTCCTCTGGGGATCTTCCTCCCACAGCTTCCAACCTGATAGTTGCCCAACCTCGGACGGCCCGCTTCTACCTCCTACCCAAAATCCACAAGCAGAACTGTCCCGGTAGACCGATCGTGTCAGCCTGCTCCTGCCCCACGGAACTCATTTCTCGTTATCTTGACTCCCTTCTCTCTCCCCTTATCCAGTCTCTTCCCGCCTACATCCATGATTCCTCTGACACCTTGCGTCACATCAACAATTTCCAGTTCCCTGGCCCCAACCGCTTCCTCTTCACCATGGACGTCCAATCCCTCTACACCTCCATCCCCCACCAGGATGGTCTGAGGGCCCTTAACTTCTTCCTCGAACAGAGGCCCGAACAATCCCCATCCACCACTACTCTCCTCCATCTGGCTGAACTTGTTCTCACGTTGAACAATTTCTCCTTCAACTCCTCTCACTTCCTCCAAATAAAAGGTGTGGCTAAGGGTACCCGCATGGGCCCCAGCTATGCCTGTCTCTTTATGGGGTATGTGGAACATTCCTTGTTCCAGTCCTACTCCGGCCTCCTTCCACAATTCTTGCTCTGGTACATCGATGATTACTGCGGTGCTGCTTCATGCTCTCATCGGGACTTGGAAAAATTTATTAATTTTGCTTCCAATCTCCACCCCTCCATCATTTTCATGCGGTCGATCTCTGACACTTCCCTTCCCTTCCTTGACCTCTCTGTCTCAATCTCTGGTGATAGACTGTCCACCAATATCCACTACAAGCCTCCCAACTCCCACAGCTACCTCGACTACAGCTCCTCACACCCCGTTTCCTGTAAGGACTCCATCCCATTCTCTCAGTTCCTTCACCTCCTTCGCATTTGTTCTGATGATGCTACCTTCAAAAACAGTTCCTCTGACATGTCCTCCTTCTTCCTTAACCGAGGTTTTCCACCCACGGTCATTGACAGGGCCCTCAACCGTATCCAGGCCATCTCCCGCGCATCCTCCCTCATGCCTTCTCCTCCTTCCCAGAAACATGATAGGGTCCCTCTTGTCCTCACTTATCACCCCACCAGCCTCCACATTCAAAGGATCATCATCCGCCATTTCCGCCAACTCCAGCATGATGCCACCACCAAACACATCTTCCCTTCGCTCCCCCGGCGGCATTCCGTAAGGATCATTCCCTCCGGGACACCCTGGTCCACTTCTCCATCACCCCCTATTCCTCAACCCCCACCTATGGCACCTCCCCATGCCCACGCAAAAGATGTAACACCTGCCCCTTCACTTCCTCTCTCCTCACCGTCCAAGGGCCCAAACACTCCTTTCAAGTGAAGCAGCATTTCACTTGCATTTCTACTGCATTCGTTGCTCCCAATGCGGTCTCCTCTACATTGGAAAGACCAAATGTAAACTGGGCAACCGCTTTGCAGAACACCTGCGGTCTGTCCGCAAGAATGACCCAAACCTCCCTGTCGCTTGCCATTTTAACACTCCACCCTGCTCTCTTGCCCACATGTCTGTCCTTGGCTTGCTGCATTGTTCCAGTGAAGCCCAACGCAAACTGGAGGAACAGCACCTCATCTTCCGACTAGGCACTTTGCAGCCTTCCGGTCTGAATATTGAATTCAACAACTTTAGGTCTTGAACTCCCTCTTCCATCCCCACCCCCTTTCTGTTTCGTCCCCCTTCCTTTTGTTTTTTCCAATAATTTATATAGATTTTTCTTTTCCCACCTATTTCCATTATTTTTAAATCTTTTATGCCCCCCCACCCCCACTAGAGCTATACCTTGAGTGCCCTACCATCCATTCTTAATTAGCACATTCATTTAGATAATATCACCAACTTCAACACCTCTGTGTTCTTTTGTTCTTTTGTCTGTGACACCTTTTGATTATCTGCTCCTATCACTGCTTGCTTGTCCCTACATCCACAATCCCCCTCCACTACCCCCCCGCCCCCGCCACCTTAAACCAGTTTATATTTCACCCCTCTCCTTGGATTCACCTAGTTCTGTTGAAGGGTCATGAGGACTCGAAACGTCAACTCTTTTCTTCTCTGCCGATGCTGCCAGATCTGCTGAGTTTTTCCAGGTAATTCTGTTTTTGTTCAGGGCTCTTTTTGTTTGACTTTGAGGTTACCTAATCAAAGATTCTTAATGGAATGGACAAAAACTGTGGTGATGTGATTTTAAAATGTTGTTTGTTAGGAATAAGAGTGGGAGTGAGACAGGGAGGACTTTATCACCCAAAAAATAATGGAATTTCCATAGAATGTTAGTTGTGTATTAATTGTGCTTAATTGTATGCAAGTAGTGAGCAATAACTCGGGTCTCACTTGGGCACAACTTTAAAAGAGGTATAAAGAGACACTTATTGAAACTGGGGTGGTTGAGCTAGGAGATGTATGCTTGTAATGTTTTACTCTGTGAATAAATTTAAGCCTGAGTAAAGATTGGCTCCAGTACTATCCTTCACCAACTAGCTTTCCAGAATATAATGTAGAAACGCAGCCAGTATACATAGGCTCAGGGGGTAATTTAACATCTTTTTGGAGAAAGAAAGAGAGAGAGGTTGAGGGATGAGATGAGGAAGAGATGTTGGTGAGGTTAAGAGATATATTTAAGCGCAAATTGTGTTTAACTAAGAATGAATTTTTGATGAGGTAACAGATAGTTGATTAGGTTGATGTGGTGTTTGTGGACTTCCAAAAGGCAATTAATAAAGTACTACAAAGCAGGCTTGTCAGTAAAGTTAAAGCCCATGGAATAAAAGGGACAGAGACAGCATAGTATGAAGTTGGCTGAGTGACAAGAACTCAGAGCAGTGATGAAGATTTGTTTTTTGGACTGGAGGCAGGTATATAGTGGGATTCCCCAAGGGTCGATATTAGGACCGCTGTTTCTTTTTATGTATATTAATGACCTAGGCTTGTGTGCAGGGTACAATTACAAAATTTTCAGATGAAACAAAACTTGGAAGTGTCTTGAATTGTGAGGAGGATAGTAACAGATTTCAATGGAACATAGACAGGCTGGTGGAATGAGCGGACACATGGCAAATGAAATTTAATGCAGAGAAGTGTGAAGCAATACATTTTGGTAGGAAGAACAAGGAGAAGCAATATAAAATAAAGGATATGATTTTAAAGGGGATTCAGAGTAGAGGGACCTGGAGGTATATCAGCACAAAATCATTGAAGGTGGCAAGGCAGGTTGAGAAGGAGGTTAAAAGGCATAAGGAATCCTGGGCTATATAAATAGAGACATAGTGTACAAATGAAAGAAAGCCATGGTTAAACTTGGGAATAAACTGTTTTGGCCTCGACTGGAGTATTGTGTTCAATTCTGGACATTGCACTTCAGGAACGATGTATAGGCATTAAAGAGGGTGCCAGGAGTGAAGGACTTTAGTTACAAGGATCAACTGGAAAAACTGGAGTTGTTGTCATTAGAGTAGAGAAGGTTGAGAGGAGATTCAATAGAGGTGTTCAAAGTCATGAGGTGTCTCAGTACAGTAGACAGGGAGAAACTGTTCCTATTGATGTAAAGGTCAAGAACCAGAGGATAAAAGAACCAGTAGTAACATGAGGATAAGTTTTTTCACACATGAGTAGTTAGTATCTGCTAGAGACGGTGATGGAAGCAGATTCAATTGTAGCTCTCCAAAGGGTATTGGATAAGCATCTGAAAAAAATTGCAGGGCTACAGGGAAAAGACACAGGAGTGGGACTAACTGAGTTGCTCTGGCAGACAGCCAGCATGGACATAGGCAAATGGCCTCCTTCTTTACTGTAACCATTCTATGATCGATGATGTGATTATTTCAGTCTGTGCACAAAGGCTTACTGCCCTGTGCTAAATTCTCTATAACGGGCTAACACCTGCAAAATAGCGCACAGGAACGTATTGCCTGTTTGTACACAATCTTCTCTGATAGGTGATTTTGTTGGCTGTGATTTATTTGCCTCTTTCTGAAGACTCTCGGAATTCCAGTGCTTTCCAAATAGCCCATTTTTTTTGCTGTTGTTTCAGACTGTACTGAAGAGGTTGAGCAGCCCATACAGTGATTGTACAGTGGACGGAGTTGATGTGCCTGTGACAAACCTCTATAACAAGACCTATTCATTGCAGGTAAGGCTTCGACTCACTTGCAGCCGACAAAACAGAGGATAGAGGTTGCAGTCTTAAATGGCTGATTTTCTGTTTTCTGTTTAGATGTGTCTGCACTCATGCTTTCAGATGGAGATGGTCCATAGCTGTGGCTGCGCTCACTATGAGAAGCCATTGCCACCAGGAGCAGAATACTGCGACTACACAAAGTACCCAGGATGGAGTAAGTTCACACTTTCTCCCTGCAGATACCTGCAGTTGTGTAGAATTCTATCACATCCAAAGATCATCACATAACGAATCACTGAAACAATTTGACCTGTTATGTAGTTCGATACAGTGGCCACTTTATGCACAGCAAGATCTCAAAAACTGCAACAATTTGAATTTCCAGTAAATCTCTTTTGATGGTGATGGTTAGGGAAGGAATGTTGAGCATAAGGTTGAGGGAAAGTTCTAATAGACGTGTTTAAAAGGACTAGACAATTTGATAGGAGAAGCTACTTCCTGTGGTGAGGGGGTGGATGGCCGCTGGGCAGAGTCCAGGACAAGGATTAGTAATCTTAAAATTAGAGCTAGCCCACTCAGAACTGACATCAGGAAGCACTCTTTCACACAGGAATGATGAGAATCTGAAACCATATAGATTTAATTCTGTGTTTATATCAAGTGAGATTATTGTGTTACATGTGATTGTTTAAGAAGCTGCTTTTTTCCCTGCAGTTTCCTGCTATTACAGACTGCACAACCAGTTTATTCAGGAGCAGTTGGTTTGCCAGAAGACTTGTCGACCTGCCTGTCAGTAAGTTCCCAAGACCCAAAACTTGACAATCCTTTCCCAACTCTGAGACAATTCTGGAGAGACGCACCAAAGATGCTGAATTGCAAATATTCCCCATGGCATTTACAACCTCACACCCTCTCAGCACTCATTACTGAGAAAGATATTTCCTTCCCTACCTTCAGATTGTCAGACCACCTGAACTAATACAATAAGGAATGTTCTCTGTAGAATCATTGTCCAGTTCAGAGCTGTTCCTGGACTGGGCTGGGTCCAGTTCGACGTTGCTGCTATATAGGGCCATTGCCTGGTTCAGTGCTGGTCCTGTAGAGCCAGTGCCCTATTTCAATGATCCTATCTTTCTCTTTACCTAAGTGACTCAGCTTGCTAATAATGCACTGTGTGATCTTTCCACAGTTCCAAGGAGTGGACAATAACCGTCAGTGTAGCTCAGTGGCCTTCATCACCATCTGAGGTGAGCAGCATCAGATGCGGAGATGTATCCCGTCTCTAGCAAATGGATTATTTATTTATCGTCAGACTGTGTCAAATGAGAAATTAGTTTAAAAGGGAACATTGTTGGGAGTCAAATATTGTGAACAGACATCTACATGCATGCTTCACACTGAAACATAACATACACACATTCAATTAATTATCCACACTCACATACACTCTCTCTCACACCCACTCTCACACCCTTACTTGTCAGAGATTAATCACACCATGGCATCATGTCGTATGTAGAAACCCCATTTATTGTTTGTGCACAAGGGAGACAGCACAATGAGAGCTACTGTACAGTCTCATAGCAGAATACACACAGTCTTGTTAAAAGCATTTTTACAGCCCCCAATCAGTAAATTTTGCACAAACCTATCTGCTTATTTGCATAAGTTAACTGACCAATCCATGTTCCAGTAAATTTCCATTTCCCTTACAACAGATGTTTTGGTTAGGCAGTTGCTTATCAGAACCCTGATTACGTTTGGCCTGGGAAAGAACAAAATGGAATGTCCCAGGGTTCATCCTACAACTGTGGTCAGACAAGATGGTATTGTTTCTCAAGGTTGGAGTATTTTTCTCTTAGGCCTAGGCATACAATTCAACTTCTCCACTAACCCTTCCAGCACCAAATGGGTTCCCTGCAGTTGCCTAGGCCACCACAACTCACTCAGTCACAAACCCAGTCACACCTTTAGACACTCACAAGTAAAAACATATTCACACCAACTCACATGCCCACTCATTTCCACTTAGCCAGACACACATGCAGATCAACAACTGAGATACACACAAACCCATTGACACAAACAAACATTCACATACCCATGCAGTCTGAAAAGAAAAACAAATTTGCATTTATACAGTGCCTTTCATGACCTCACAACATCCCAAAGTGCTTAACAGCCAATGAAGTATTTTTGAAGTGTGGTCACTATTGCAATAGAGGAAACATGGCAGCCAATTTGCTCACAGAAAACTCCCACAAACAGTAATGTGATAAATGATCAGATAATCTATTTATTGCGATGTTGATTGAAGGATAAACAAGGGCCAGCTGGTAGTATTCTTGCCTCAAAGTCAGAATGTTGTGGGTCCAAGTCTCACTTCAGAAACTGGAGCACCAAAATCTGGATTGATTTCCCAGGACAGTACTTAGGGTAACTCTATGCTTTTCTTCAAAATAGAATATATCAATTTTTGAAGTTTATTCTTTCATGGGATGTGAACATCACTGACAAGGCCAACATGTGTTGCCCATCCCTAATTGCCCTTGAACTAAGAGGCTTGCTGGACCATTTCAAAGGGCAGTTAAGAGTTAACCATTTTACTGTGGATCTGGAGTCACATGTAGGCCAGACCAGGAAAGGATGGCAGGATATTAGTGCAATATATGGATTTTTATGACAATCAATGATAGTTTCATAGTCACCATTGCTAAGGTTAGCTTTCAATTCCAGATTTTGTTAATCGAATTTAAATTGCACCAGCTGCTTTGGTGGGATTTGAACCCATGCCCCGCAGAGTACTAGTCCAGTGACATTATCACTACACCACCACCTCTTAGCAAGCAGATAGGCCTCAGTTTATTATCTCTTCCTAAAGGCAGCACATCTAACAGTGTAACACACCCTCAGTACTGTCCTGGGTAATCAGTCCAGATCTTGGTGCTCCAGGCTCTGAAGTGAGACTTGGACCCACAATATTCTGACTTAGAGGTGAGAATATGACCAACTGGATCACAGCTGACACACCCTGTACTGGTGAGCTTGTGTAACTTATTTCTGGGAGGGTGGAACAGAGCATGTGGAAGGTTTCTAAAGGGGTTAGATTAACTCAGTGGTAAGAGTATATCAAACATGGTGAAAGGGAGGAGAGAGAAGCAGATGGACGTACTATAAGCTATTCCTATTCTGACTATAGCTGAACGTGATGAAATTATCTCACTCCATTGTCCTTTCTCCAATAGGAGTGGATTCTTCGTCTTCTGAGCTGGGAAAAAGGGCTCCATGGAAACAGAACATTGAGAAAGTAAGCTCTGATTTGTTAACTTGTCCTAATTTCCTGAGGGTGCTGCCTCACACTGTACAGGATGGCTTCCACTTGGCTAGAATCCTCTTGTTCCTCATCTTAAGTGACATTCTTTATCCACACGCCTGAACAGTAAGTTGCATTGAGCAGTTCAACTGTTGTAGGATCAGCACATATGCGCACAATATGGAAGGGATTGGGGTGTGCAACATCACTTACCAACATTAGATTCAAAAAAACAGATGGGGAAGAGGTTGGTCCATTGGCATTCTGTACAATGGGAGTGACTAGGAATGGGTTTGGTCCATTGAGATTCTGTACATTGTAGTGAATAGGAAGGGATTTCATAAACAATGACTACACTTCAAAAAGTACTTAATTGGCTTTAAACACTTTGGGATGTCCTGAAGTTGTGAAAGGTGCTAACTAAATGGAAATCTTCTTTCACTGGAATTCCATACAATGGAATAAGGGCCAGGTACTGAGGGAGTGCTACACTGTTAGATGTGCTGCCTTTAGGAAGAGATATTAAACTGAGGCCTATCTGCTTGCTTATTCTATGCTTTATGTCTGTGTCTAACAGGTGTGTATATAACAGAGTGCACAGACTGTACTGAGACATCATGGTCTTATTTCCACTTAACAGGGATGAGTTAGCCAATCTGGGCATCTTCTACAAAGATCTCAATCAGAGGAACATCTCTGAAACAGCCGCAAATAATGTAAGTATTCAATTATATTCATTAAACTCCCAGATGCCCCATAAAGCTTATTGTGATGCTTGAGCCAAACAGAGCAGGAGGATCCCAGCTTTGTTCATCAGTATGTGCTGAGCTAAATTAGATATCGGCAAAGGCAGCGAGTCTCAGCACCAATGGGTTAGTGATTAGAAAATTAGTAAGGGTTCCCATTCTGGAGGTGTAGACCAGAAGTGGACAAAACTGGGATCGGGTGACTACAGGAATCAATCTTGCATGTGATTCCTCTGTGATTGAATAGCCTGATGACTATCACTGTTGAGGATCACACATGAATAATGGTCTCCAAATGGAAATATGCATCCAAAACCCAGGAAGGGATCTCCAGGAGAGGAATATAGCTACAGGAGGGGGGCATTTAGCCCCTTGAGCCAATTCTGCCATTCAATTAGGTTATGGTTGGTTTGTATCTTAACTCCACTGATCCACCTTGGTTTTGTAACCCATCTTGCCTGAGAAAAATCTATCAATTTTGTTTTTGAAATTTTTACTGATCTCCCTCCCAGCCTCAATAGCTTTTTGATGGGGTTCCCGAATTCCTCTATCATTTGTGTGAAGAAGTGCTTCCTGATATCACTCTAATTTTAATGTTATGCCCCCTTGTTCTGGACTCTCTCATCAGGGAAAATAATTTCTATCTAGCCTATCAAATCCTTCAATCATTTCAGTTATATCACCCCTTAATCTTCCATACTCAATAGAAAACAAGCCTTATTCTGTGCAACCTGTTCTCATAATTTAACCATTTAGTCCCAGGGAGAAAGGGAGAGAAATGACGAGAAAACAATAATTTAACCCTTTTTAGTTCTGGAGAGAAAAGGAAAGAAATAGAGAGAAAACAGTACATCATAGAGATTACAATCCATGACATTCCCACTCTCATCTCCTAACTATCAATCAAAACCAGTTACCCCTGGTTGTCAGTTACATGGGATGCAAGAGAATTGAACAAGTCACTTGACTCACTGATCCACAGCAAGTACATTTCTGTGATAAATGGTTATGACACACTGTCCATCTTGTTAACTGACCAATGCATTCAAGCAATACTTTAAGGAAGGGATACAGGATAGGGAGTTTGACTGAATTAAATTACATCCAGCTGGAAACAAATGATCAATTCCACTGTACTGCTGTTGTAGTAGGAGCATAGGATTTAGGAGCCCTTGGACTCTGCTCCACCATTTGATAAGAACATGGCTGAACTGGTTGTGGTCACAACTCCACTTTCCTATCTGCCCCCCTGTCCAGTCACCTTTGACTCCCTTGTCTATCAAAAATCTATCTAACTCAACCTTGAATAAATTCATTGACCCAGCCTCCACTGCTTTCTGGAGAAGAGAATTCCACATACTAATGACCCTCTGAGAGAAAAAGTTCCTCTTCATCTCCATCTTAAAAGGGAGCCCTCTTATTTTTAAACTGTGTCCCCTAATTCTAGACATCCCTACAAGAGGAAACATCCTCCTAGTATCTACCCTGTCAAGTTTCCTCAAGATCTTACATGTTTCAGTAAGATCACCTCTCATCCTTCTAAACTCCAGTGGGAATAGGCCCAAACTGTTCAACATTTCTTCACAGGATAAGCCCCTCATCCCAGGAATGAGTCAAGTGAACGGTCTCTGTACTGCTTCTAATGCAATTATATCCTTTTTCAGTTAAGGAGACCAAAACCATACACAGTATTCCAGATGTGCTCACACCAAGGTCCTGTATAACAATAGCAAAACATCCCTACTTTTATCTTCCATTTCCCTTGCAATAAACGCCAACATTCCATTTGCCTTCTGAATAACTTGCTGTACCTGCACACAAACTTTTTGTGATTCATGTACCAGGACACCCAGATCTGCCTCTACCACCAAGTTCTACAATCTTTCTCTATTTAAATAGTTAACTACTTTTCTATCCTTCTTGCCAAAGTGGACAAGTTCACATTCTCCCACATTATACTCCATTTGAAAAATTCTTGCCCACTCACTTAACCTGTCTATATCTCTTTGTAGACTCTTTACCCTCTCTTGACAACCTACTTTCTTATTTATCTTGGTGTCATTGACAAATTCATCTACCTTACATTCTGTCCCTTTGTCCAAGTCATTGATATATATTGTAAATAATTGAGGTCGCAGCACTGATCCCTGTGGCACTCCACCAGTTACGGCTTGCCAACCTGAAAAACAGCTATTCATCCCTACCCTCTGCTTCATTCCCATTGACCCCAACTCTCTGCTTCATGTTAGCTGACCAATCCTTTATCCATGAAGCACTTGTCACCTGCCTGCCAGTAGCAATTTGGAAATTAATAGGTCCATTCAGTCCATTCAGCATAGTATTACGATTACTATAATTTGAACCTATATAAAACCTTTAACATAATAAAACATTCCAAGGTATTTCACAGGAGTGTCATCAAAGTTTGACACCAAGCCACATAAGGAGATACTAGTTGGCCAAACACTTTCTTAGTCAAAGAAGTAGGTTTTGAGGTACATCACAAAGGAGGAGAAAGAACTAGAGAGGCAGAGAGGTCTGGAGTGGGAATTGCAGAGCTTAGGGTCTAGCCAGCAGAAGGCAAGGCCACCAATGGTGGATTGATTAAAATCAGGGATAAGAAGCCAGAATTAGATGAGCACAGAGATCTTGGAGGGTTACAGGGTTGGAGGAAGTTACAGTAGTAGGAAGGACAAGGCAAGAGAGGGATTTGAAAGCAAGGATGATGATTTTAATGTTGAGGCATTGCTGCACTAGGAATCAACAGAGTTAATGAGAGATGAGTGAACAGGACTTGTACCCTCAATGCCCATATTGCCCGGATAAAATGTAATTCTAACTGAATGATCTAACCCAAACAAAAAGCTCAGTTAGTGTGGTAAATTACTGCAGCTGCAGAAAATCATTAAAAGCTGATAAGGGATCCTTGTACCAGGCTTCCTGAGGTCCTCAGCATCCCAGATGCCAATCCCCAGTTAATTTGATTCACTCCACATGATATCAAGAAACGGCTGAAGGCACTGGATACTGCAAAGGCTGTGAGCCCTGACAACATTCTGTCAATAGTACTGAAGACTTGTGCTCCAGAACTAACTGCACAATGTGAAAAATTGCCCATGTATGTCCTGTCCACAAAAAGCAGGACCTATCCAGCTCTGCCAATTACCAGCCCATTAGTCTACTCTCAATCGTCAGCAAAGTGATGGAAGGTGTCATCGACAGTGCTATCAAGCAGTGCTTACACAGCAATAACCTACTCACTGGTGCTCAGTTTGGGTTCTATCAGAGTCATTCCTCTCCTGACCTCATAACAACCATACATTTTCAAAAGAGCTGAACTCAAGAGGTGAGGTGAGAGTGACTGCCCTTGACATCAAGGCAGCCTTTAACCGACTGTAGCATCAAGGAGCCCTAGCAAAATTGAGGTCAATGGGAGTCAGGGGAAAACTCCCTACTGGTTGGAGTCATACCTAGCAAATAGGAAGATGATCATTGGAGGTCAATCATCTCGGTTCCAGGACACCTGTGCAGGATTTCGTCAGGGTAGCATCTTAGGCCCAACCATCTGCAGCTGCTTCATTAATGACGTTCCCTCCATCATAAGATTAGAAATGGGGATGTTCACTGATGGTTACACAACATTCAGCACCATTCACAACTCCTCGGATACTGAAGTAGTCTGTATCCGTATGCAGTAAGACCTGGGCAATGTTCAGGCTTAGGCTGATAAGTGGAAAGTAAAATTTGAGCCACACAAGTGCCAGGCAATGACCATCTCCAACAAGAAAAAAATCTAACCATCTCCCCATGACATTCAGTGGCATTGCCATCGTTGAATCCCCAACTATCAACATCCTGAAGGTTGCCATTGACCAGAAACTGAACTGAACCAGCCATATAAATACTGTGGCTACAAAAGTATTTTGAGGTAATTAACTCACTTCTTGACACCCCAAAGCTCTACAAGCCACAAGTCAGGAGTCTAATGGAATATTCTCCATTTGCCTGGATGAATGCAGCTCCAAAAACACTCAAGAAGCTCGACACCATCCAGGACAAAGCAGTCCACTTGACTGGCATCCCATCCACCATCAGAAACATTAACTCCCTCCACCATCGATGCACAGTAGCAGCAGTGTGTATCATCTACAAGATGCACTGCTGCACCGCGCCAAAGCTCCTCCGACAGCACCTTCCAAACCCATAACCTCTGCGCCTAAAAGGACAAGGGCAGCAGATGCATGGGAGCATCACCACCTGCAAGTCCCCCTCCAAGCCACATACCAGCCTGCCTTGGAACTATATTTCCGTTCCTACACTGTCACTGGGTCAAAATCCTGGAACTCCCTAATAGTACTCTGGATCTACCTACACTACATGGACTGCAGCAGTTCGAAAAGGCGGCTCACTACCTCCTTCTCAAGGGTAATTCAGAATGGGCAACAAATGCTCACCTAGCCAGCAATGCCCACATCCTGTGAAAGAATAAAAAGAAATTATATCAGCACAATGTCCTGATCAGTGTCTACACCTCATGTCAATCTGCACCTTCCACACCACCCGTGCCCCCCCACCCCCCGCCCGCCCCCAACCCCCCACCCCCACCTCCCACAATTCAAGGGTCTGGCCACAGTCAGTGACTCTGCAGCCATTCTAATACTCCACTTCTCTCATTCCAGGTTGTCACCTTACTCTCGAACTTTGGAGGCCAGCTGGGTCTGTGGATGAGCTGTTCTGTAGTTTGCATCATTGAGATTGTCGAAGTGTTCTTTTTTGATATGTTCTTGATAATCATGCGGAAGGGTGTGCAAACAGTCCGCAAGTGGTGGCAGAAGGAACAGGAGGAGCTGCCACCAACCATCAGCAACGCAATTCATGGAGCTCCTTTCTACATCAGTGATGAAGACCCTCCAACTTTCAACTCTGCCCTCCAGCTACCTCGTCCCCCTGTCCAAGACACACTTCCCCCCACTTACGAAACCTTGCGGATACGCAACAGTTTCATCCCAGTCACTTCCACTATGGAGCCCTGCAGTCACTGATTGCACTATTGCAAGGGTGTTTGACCATATAATTTTGTTTAGCAGTAAAATGATTCCATATAAGAGGGTTGTGGGGAATGAGCTAGTGCAGGATGAGCAAGCATAGAGAGGTGAGCTAGTGTAACACAATCTTTAGAGCAAATGATTCCATAAGTCCAAAAACTGTAGACAGTCTTCTTACCTTTTATCTTCATGATTCAATCAGTTATACATGCTATTTCAAATTGTTGCCAATTAACAAACTACTGATGATCCAGCTGGAACCAGTTCAATCCGTAAAAAAACAAGTGCTTCCATGTTTGATTCTAACATGTAACAAAAGTCACAGATTGTATATCATTTTTGAACGTGTAGCTAACACCTTTTATTGTAAAAATAAATATGTGATTTAAAATTATGAATGCTTCACTCCCATCTGGTACTGTGTGGCCTGTGTGTGTCTCAGTGTCAGCTCCAGCTTCTGTCTACTGCTGCCTGATGCTGTGTGTGTCTCAGTTTGACTATTTGTTTAGAACATTGGGTAAGCTTTTATTTTTCTACTCAGGAGAGTGAGGAATTCTTTGTGCAGGTCTTGTACTGTGCCTTAGCATTGAGGTACTTCCTGACCTCTGTCCCTCCAGTGTCCATTCACAAATTCTGTATATTCCTATAATAGATCAGTTAAGAAAATCTGGCAAAGGATATCCAGTAGGCTGCAAACATAGTCCAGCAGTGATTGGGATTGTTCCCTTTAGAGCAGAGAAGGTCAAGGGGAGATTTGATAGTGGTGTTCAAAATTGAGGGATTTTGACTAATAAGAAGAAACCATTCCCATTGGCTGAAGGGACACAAAGCAAAGGTCAGAGATTTAAGATAATTAACAAAAGAAGCAGAGGTGAAATGAGGAGTCGTTTTTTCATGCAGCAAGTTATGATCTGGAAGGGTGACGGAAGCAGATCTGATAGTAACGATCTAATGAGAACTGGAGAAATAGTTGAAAAGGAAAAATGTACACTGGAATGGGGAAAGAGTGGTGGAGTGGTATTAATTGGATAGCTCTTTCAAAGAGTCAGCACTGGCACGACGGATTACATGGCCTCGAATCCATGCTGTAAGGTTCTGTGATAATATAAAAAGAATTCAGCTTCAATTCATGTGCTGAAAGGAACTAATAGTCTCAGGCAGTTCTGAAGGTTATCAATTTTTTTAAAAGCCATTTTCAGGTCTGTTCCCATTCACAACACAGTCAGGAGAGGTGTGATTTCAGCCCCAGTTCATTGAGGAGGATGATTTTGTGTAATTGTCAGAGCGCCAGCGCACAGCAGTTTACTATGACAAGTCGATCAATTTCAGTAATAAATCAGGAAAGAAATGCCTACTGCCCACACTCTACCCCTAAATATTCCCCCACTCCACACACTACCCTTCAATATTCCCCGACTCCGCACTCTACCCCTTGGAGACTCCCCACCCCACACTACCCCTCAGAGACTCACTCACCCCAGACTCTACCCTTCAGAGACTCCCCCAAACCACACTCTACCCCTCAATATTCCCCCATCCCACTACCCCCTCAATATTCCCCCACTCCACACTCTACCCCTCAATATTCCCCCACTCTAGCCTTCGGAAACTCCCCCCACCCCACACTCTACCCCTCAGAGACTCCCCCACCCCATACCCTACCCTTCAAAATTCCCCCACCCCACACTTTACCCCTCAGAGACTCCTACTCCCCACACTCTACCCCTCAATATTCCCCCACTCTACCCATCAGAGACTAGTCCACTCCACACTACCCCTCAATATTCCCCTATACATTCTACCCCTCAGAGACTCCTCTTCACCATGCTGTACCCCTCAATAAGCCCCCGGTCTACACTCTGTCCTTGGAGACTCCCAGACCCACACTCTACCCCTCATGGACACCCTGCCCCATACTCTACTCCTCAAGCTCTCTTCGTCCAACACTCTGCCCCTTGGGGACACGCCACCTCACATTCTGCCCCTCGGGGACACCCCGCCCTGCACTCTGACCCTCGGGGACACCCCGCCCCACACTCTGCCCCTTGGGGTCACGCCACCCCGCACTCTGACCCTCGGGGACACCCCAACCCACACTCTGCCCATCTGGGATGCTCTGACCCACACTCTGCCCCTCAGGAATACCCTGTCCTGCACTCGGCCCTTTGGGAACACCCTACCCCACACTCCATCACTTGGGGACTCCTCACCCAAGTCTTCCGTCAGAGTGCCCTCACAATGAATCCACTTCTTTAATACTCCACAGTGCTATATCAGAGAGGTGAATTGGAGTTCTCACCAGTGATTTGGCCAACATTTTACCCACCAATCAACATCATTAAAAACATTATCTGGTCACTTATCACTGCTGTTTTGGGATACTGCTATGTGCAAATTTGCTGTCAAATTTCTTATATTGCAACAATTACTACACTTCAAAAAGTACTTAACTCGCTGTAAAGCGCTTTGGGATGTCCTGAGGTTGTGAGAGGTGCTAACGAAATGCACATTCTTTTTGGAGTGAAGGCAAACTCTCTGGAATCTTTTAAAGGTATGGCTACCTGTTTAATTTGGATTCTAGGAATGGAAAACACAAGCCAGTTTGCATGTGTCAAATCCAGCTGGGATCATAGATCCAGTTCTTGGGTCCACAAATTGTGTTAAGGCAGCTGATTCGTAGATGTTTAGGCTTCTGGAATTGGGTCTAGGCAAGCTGAGATCAGCAGGTCCCTCTCTTACCTCTGATTCAGAAGGTCAGGAATTCAAATCCTGTTCCAGAGTTGAGCAAATAATCCAAAGTGATGTTTCAGTGCAGCACTGAGGAAGTGCTACATTGTCAGAGGTGCTGCTTTTCAAATGATACATTGAAAGATTCTAGTTGAGAGTTCATTTAAAAGGGCTTTTGTATACAAAGAATGTTTTCCTGGTATCCAACCAAAATCCCTCCCTTAACCAACACCACCAAAATTGATGACGGTATCTGCTTACTTATTCTATCCTTGGACATGGGGAGGTTGTCATGCACAAGCTTTGTCGTCCCATTATGTATAAAACAGCAGTGGCCACATTTCAAAAGTAATGAATGGCTTTGATACACATTGCGATGTCCTGACGATATGAAAAGTCTTATGTAAATGAAATTAAAATGAACAAATGCCAGCATTTGCAGGTCAGGCTGCATCTGTGTGAGAGACGGAGTTAACATTTCATGCCAGTGCTGTCTCTCTCCACAGATGCTGCCTGACCTGCTGAGTATTTCCAGCATTTTCTGTATCTATTTCAGATTTCCATCGCCTGAAATGTTTTGCTTTTGTCTTAAGTTTGTTTCAAACTGTGAACAGCCTCCAGGGAAAACCATCAAGGTGAACAATGCAAATCCCCCTGAGGGCCACAAAACTCAGATCTCAGTCTGAATCTGCAATTTACTCTACTCCACCCAACCAGTTACATTCCAAAAATTCTAGCTCAATCATCTCTCTCTCTATGTTCTTTCAGCTCCTTATCAGATGGGTGTCATTGCTACCGAAATTATTGCTTCAGCAATAGTACGTTCAGTCTTCTAACCTGGTCAGATTCAAACTATGTTGTTTGGTTTCTGATGAAAGGTCATGACTTGAAAAATGACCGTAACTTCCGAGCTCCAGGGCAGTGTAACTCAGGGAGTACCCCAAAGGTGAGCTGGGGAACCTCCCCCACAACCCCAGATGTTCCCAGATAAGATTTGCACATCAATTGCCCAGAAGTGCAAACTTCCCCTGTGCAATTGCCCTGCATTGGGAACCACCCGAAAATGTGCTTTTAAATCACAAACTTTGGATGGTCCAACTGGGTTACATCAATAGTTACCCAGGAAAAGTTACAAGAATTTAAATCTCTTCTAACGTCGGGGTAACTATTGCAGAGGCCCACATTGACCCCCGATGGGACTCCTCCCACAGCATTGGCCCCCAGGGGACTCTCACCCCCCTTCCCCCATCCCCCGACTATTCACAACTCCCCCCAGGTGTCTATCCCACCCCCCACTACACCACCCAACCCCACAGGATTCCCCCACCCCCAACCCCCCAGGGGATTTCCCCCCACCAGACTACCCCAGCCTGCAGGAAAACCCCTCCATCTTCAGCGGACTACATTACCCCTGACAGGAGCTGCTCAGCCCTTGGAAATCCCCCCACCCCCCAACCCCCACATGGATGCTTTCCTTCTCCTTCCCCAGCAGGCCCAACTCTCACTCCCATCCTCCCAAATGCCCAACCCGTACCCTCCATGGACCCAACCCTCCCCAGTCCCCCAAGGTTTGAACCAACATGACCCACTCTCCAGGCCCAATCCAACCCGACATCAGGCCCCACCTGATGACTCCTCCCCAAGGCCTGACCCGACCCCTTCCAAGGCCCAACCCAACGTCACTGACCCCTCTATGCCTGACCTGACTGCCCTCCCCCCACCCCAGGCTCAACCCAACAACCCCTCCCTGAAGCCTAGCCCAACACCCTTCCCCCCAGGCCTGACCAGACCCCCCCCCTCTTCCACTGAGGCCCAACCTGACACCCTCACCCCCCAGGGCCCAACCTGATGATTCAACCCCCAGGCCTGACCCTCCCCCAAGGCCCAACCCAACAACCCCACCCCCGAGGCCCAACCAGAACCCCGCCCATCTCCCTGAGGCCAACCCTGATACCCGTCCTGACCAGACACCCCCCCGCCCCCTTCCCCGAGGCCTGACCCCCCTCTCCCCCAAGACCCGAGGCACATCCTGACCTGCCCCTCACCCCAGCCCGACCTGACCCAACTCGTTCCCCCCCCCCCCCCCAACCAAGGCTTGATCCGACCTCATTCCCCCCCCCGAATCCTAACCACTTACCTTGTCAAAGACTTTTAAATCTGGCTGAACTTCTACTTTTATCTGGTTTACAGCAGCTAGTGCCAGAAGGGGACATGGCATACTTCCCTTTGACTCTACAGACCGTGATGCTAGGCCCCAGGAGCACAATGCACTGCCTGGATCTCGCCTAGCCTGAGTTGGAAGGTGGGGCAAGATAGGATCACCTGGATTTTAAGATAAGAACTTCCAAGCGGTGCTGCAGTTCAACTCAGTTGCCACTCAGTTGGAAGTTACAGCCTATTAACTCTATTTCTCTATCTATACATGCTGTCTGACCTGCTGAGTATTTCCAGCAGTTTCTGTTTTTATTTCAGATTCCCAGCATCTCCAGCATTTTACTTCAACAACTGTTTGCACTTTATATCCAGCATTTTTAATGTATGAAAATGTCACAAGTCAATTCACAGCAGAGTTATCAAACAAAATTTGACACCGAGTCACATAAGGAGATATCAGGAAAGCTTACCAAAACCTTGGCCAATGAGGTAGGTTTTAAGCGGTGTCATCAAGAAGCCAACAGAAGTAGGGATGTGGAAAGGTTTAAGGAAGGAATTCCAAAGATTAGGGTCTAGGCTAGCTGAAACACAGCAGCCATTGATGAGCCATCAAAATCGGGAAGCCAAAATTGGAGGACACAGAAATCTCAGAGGATTGTAGGTCTGGAGGAGGTTACAGATTCAGAGATGGGCGTGGCCATAAAAGCATTTGAAAATAGGGGTGAGAATTTTAAATCGAGCCATTACCGGACCAGGAGCTGTATAATCAGAAGGAGCGGGGCGGAGAGTCAGTTGTATTCCTGGCATCCGATTAAATAAGGGGCAGGGAAGGTCAAGGTCGGCCTTCCTGCCCATAGGTCAATTAGGGGCCACTTAAAAGTCTCATCCAGTCCTTGCTGGTATTCTACCAGCAGCAGGGGGCACTTACCCATTGCAGTGAGCCTGGCAGCCTTGCTGGTTGGCAGGGTCCCTGCCATATTGAACACCTTCATGCCACCACAAGAAGAAGCCCCAGCTCTCCACCAAACTCCCGGCACCATCCCATCACTGGGGCTTGCCTGACTGGCTCCAGCAAGGCGGCACCACTTACCTGCACTCCGGGCCTCCATGGCTGCTCCTCATTCTGGGTCTCTTGCAGTCCCACCATTGGCCACCACTCCCAGTGGTGCTGCTGGGTCTGAAGAGCTGGCAGTCCATGATTGGCCGGCAGCTTTTGGAGGCAGGATCCTCATCCTGAAAACCCCAGGAAGCCCATAGACAGATAAGTGCCTGATTGGAATCTAATCCCATCAGGGTTCCCAGAAATGGCCATGGTGGGATTCACACTGGTTCTCCGGCCAGTGGAAGGGGTCACCAGTGCAACCATTAAATTCAGTCCATTACGTTCCATCTACCATTTTTTTTCCCATTCACTTAACCTGTCTGCATCCCTTTGCACTCTCCTCGCAGCTTATTTTTCCACCTACCTTTATATCATCAGCAATCTTGGATATATTGCATTTGGTTTCCTCATCTAAGTCATTGATATAGATCCAAGCATTGATTCCTTATTACCCTGCTTGTTACAGCCTGCCACCCAGAAAATGACCCTTTCATCCCTACACTCTGCTTTCTCTCTGTTAACCAATCCTCCATCCATGATAATGTTTTGAACCCAAACCCATGAACGCTATTTTGTATTTTGTGTGGCGCCTGTTTGTGACACCATGGGACTGTTCCAGAATCTAGGGAATTCTGGGAGAACAAACTCAAGGCACCTACTATCTCTGTGGCTCTGTATCTCTCTTTTAACATCCTAGGTTGCAGGCCATCAGGCCCAAGGGATTTGTCAGCTTCTGGTCTAATTGATTTTTCCAGTTCTGCTTCTTTACCAATAATATATTTTTAAAGTTCTTCATTTCCATGAATCCCTTGCTTCCCTACTATTTCCAGAATGTATTTTGTGCCTGTGGATCTGTGCCCCAGAAAGAGCCAGTGTTGTTGGGGTGGGAGCGGGAGATGATGGAAAAAACGGGCAAGAAAGGGGAGAAACCACCCATAAGACAATCTTTATGCAGAAAAACACCTTTGACCACAAGTCCATCAGGTCAGCAAGTACATCCTTGAGGCCCTGCGGGAAAAAGAAACTGTCGACCCTGTAGGATGGTTCCCTGAGCAGTCTGTCAAAATCATTTGGCAGAATGACTCATTGTCAGAACTTTCAAACAAACACCAAGATGCAGCTTGGCTAGTGTTGAGAAAGGCCCTCCCCGTCACATCCTTCCAACATACTAGGAATCTCACTCACTCCATATGCTGCCTCCAAGGTGGCTGTGGTGGGGAAGAGAGTTGAAAACAAAGAAAACTGCGGATGCTGGAAATCTAAAACAAAAACAGAATTACCTGGAAAAACTCAGTAGGTCTGGCAGCATCGGCGGAGAAGAAAAGAGTTGACGTTTCGAGTCCTCATGACCCTTCGACAGAATCGAAGGGTCATGAGGACTCGAAACGTCAACTCTTTTCTTCTCCGCCGATGCTGCCAGACCTACTGAGTTTTTCCAGGTAATTCTGTTTTTGTGTGGGGAAGAGAGTGTTGTCTATCTCCTTCTGGAATGTACTTTTGCAAGGAAGGTCTGGAGAGAGATGCAGTGTTTTTTTGTCAATGTTCATCCCGAGCCATGATGCAGTACTCTGTTCCCAGGGACGCACACCAAGACCATCAACTCCAGCTGAAGGGCCATCAACTCAGTGAAAGGTGCTCTTTGGTCTTCCAGAAACTTGCAGGTTCACCAGTGCAAAGAGTGGTCCTTGACTGAGTGTTTCATACCGGCACATCCCAAGACCAGGTCTATGTGCTAAGGGATGTACTAAAGCTTGGGACAGCCACCACAGAGGCACAATGGGGAAAAGCTACTGTCTAAGACCTTTCATAATACACCAAGGGGCTGGAAACTGTAGAACCCCTCAGACTGCATGCCTGACACGGAATGTATATTGTAAATACCCAAAGCATTGAAACTGTATTGAGGCACCTCAGAGTGGAACATGCTGTCTGGAGAAAAGTCGAATTCTATTCCACTTTCTGTTATTTTCAATTTGAAATGTTTTGAAATGTATTTTTACAGATTTTATGAATAAAATAATTTTGGAAAATAAAAAGAGGGAAAATAAACAAAGAAAATAGTGAGAAGTGTCTATTTTTGAAGATTTGAGGTAATATTTTTGGTGATAAATCTGCTAATAGCTGAGATTTACAATTCTTTAAAGGAGCAATCTTGAGGTTTTTAGTGGGATCACTGCCATCTCTTGAGTGAGGAGATGAGAGTTTGAACCCTACTCCAGTCAATTCTGGGATGTAAAGATAGGAGATCTGGCTCAGAATTCCAATGGGATACATGTCTGATGAATGTAGGTGCCCACGCTGCTGCCCCCACCTCTCCCATTGTATGAATTGCCTTCCACAAAATAGACTAAACCCCAAGCAACACTATCCACATTATTTGGTATAAAGACTCCGTATGTGTGTTTGAGAGTATGTATGTGTAGCAGTTGGAAATTTTTATCTGAATGAGTGTGTATTGCATAGTATTTACAGAAACAGGCCATTTGGTACAACTGGCCTATGCCAGTGTTGCTGCTTGGATATTGCAAAGGATCTGGGTCCTGATAATATTACTGAAGACTTGTGCTCCAGAATTAACTCCGCCCCTAGCAGCACAGCTCCAACACTGGCATCTACCCAACAATTTGAAAAATTGCCTAGGTATGCCCAATCCATGAAAAGTAGGACAAATCCAATGCATTGTAGGTACAGCAAGTAATTAGGAAAGCTAATAGAATGTTACCATTTATTGAGAGGGGAGTTGAATATAAAAGTAGGAAGGTTATGCTTCAGGTATTTAGGGCATTGGTGAGACCACATCTGGAGTACTGTGTACAGTATTCATTTAAGGAAGCATGTAAATGTGTTATAAGCAGTTCAGAGAAGGTTTATGAAACTAATACCTGGAATGGGCAGGTTGTCTTATGAGGAAAGATTGGACGGGTTAGGCTTGTATCCACTGGAGTTTCAAAGAGTAAGATGCAACTAAATTGAAACATATAAGATCCTGAGGCGTCTTGACAGGGTGGATGTGGAGAAGATGTTTCTTCTTGTGGGGGAATCTAGTACGAGGGGTCACTGTTTAAAAATAAGGGGTCGCTCATTTAAGACAGAGATGAGGAGAATTTTTTTCCCTGAGGATTGTGAGTCTTTGGAACTCTCTTCCTCCAAAGGCAGTGGAAGCAGAGTCTTTGAGTATTTTTAAGGCAGAGCTAGATAGATTCTTGATAAGCAAGGAGGTGAAAGGTTATTGTGAGTAGGTGGGAATGTGGAATTGAGGTTACAATCAGATCAGCCATGATGTCATTGAATGGCAGAGCAGGCTCGATTGACTGAGTGGCCTACTCCTGCTCCTAATTCATATGTTCGTACATTCATCCAAACACCACCCCATTGGCCTCCTCTCGATCATCAGCAACAAAGTGATGGGAGGTATATTTGACAGCGCTATCAAGTGGCACTTACACGACAATAACCTGCTCACTGATGCTCAGTTGGGTTCTGCCAGGGCCACTCAGCTCCTGATCTTATTGCAGCCTTGGTCCAAACAAGGACAAAAGAACTGAACTCCAGAGGGGAGTTGAGAGTGACTGCCCTTGACATCAAGGCAGCATCTGACCGAGTTTGCCACCAAGGAGCCCTGGCAAAACTGAAGTCTATGGAACCCTCCACTGGTTGGAGTCATACCTGGCACAAAGGTAGACGGTTGTGATTCTTGGAGGCCAATCATCTCAGTCCCAGGACATTACTGCAGGAGTTCCTCAGGGTAGTGTCCTAGACCCAACCATTTTCAGTTGCTTCATCAATGACCTTCCCGTATTCATAAGGTCAGAAGGAATGTTTGCTGATGATTGCACAATGTTCAGTATCATTCGTGACTCATCAGACACTGAAGCAGTCCATGTTCAAACAAGACCCGGACAATATTCAGGCTTGGGCTGATAAGTGGCAAGTAACATTCATCCCACACAAGTACCAGGCAATGACCATTATCAATAAGAGAGAATCCAACCATCTCCCCTCAATATTCATTGGCATTACTATCAGTGAATACCCCACTATCAACATCCTGGAGGTTACCGTTGACCAGAAACTGAACTGGACTAGCCATATAAACACTGTGGCTACAAGAGCAGGTCAGAGGCTGGGAATTCTGAGACAAGTAACTCACCTCCTGACTCCCCAAAGCCTGTCCGCCATCTACAAGGCACAAGTCAGGAGTGTGATGGAATACTCCCCACTTGCCTGGATGAGTGCAGCTCCAACAACACTTAAGAAACTTGACACCATCCAGGACAAAGCAGTCCACTTGATGGCATCCTATCCACCAACTTAAACATTCACTCCCCTCTCCACTGATGCACAGTGGTAGCAGTGTGTACCCTCTATAAGATGCACAGCAATAACTCAGCACCTTCCAAACCCATGACCACTACCATCTTGAAGGACAAGGGCAGCAGACACATGGGAACTCCACCACCTGGAAGTTTCCCTCCAAGCCACTCACCATCCTGACTTGGAAATATATCATCATTCTTTCACTGTTGATGGATTAACATCCTGGAAATCCCTTCCTAACAGCACTGTGGGTGTACCTATACCACATGGACTGCAGCAGTTCAAGAAGGCAGCTCACTACCACCTTGTCAAGGGCAATTAGGTATGGGCAATAAAAGCTGGCCTAGACAGCAATGCCCACATCCTGTGAAAGAGTTAAAAACAAGCCATCCCCCATCCTTCATCATCTAACCTCAGTATGTGTTCTTCTATTCCTTTCTCTCTTGTGTGTTTCTCCAGCTTTCCCTTAAATGCATCTATCCTATTCACTTCAATTATTCCCTGTGGTGGCAGGTTTCACATTGTAATCACTCTCTGGGTAAAGAAGTTTCTCCTGAATTCTCCATTTGATTTATTAATAACTATCTTATATTTATGGCACCTAATTTGATCTTCCCCAATAGGGGATACGCCTTCTCCACGTCCTACTCTATCAAACCCTTCCATCATCTTAAAAACCCTTATTAGGTCATCCCTGTGGTTTTATTTCCCCAGAGAAATGTGCCACAGCCTGTTCAAATCTTTGCTGATAATTATAACCATTCAACTCAGGGATAAAAACAAAAAACTGCAGATGCTGGAAATCCAAAACAAAAACAGAATTACCTAGAAAAACTCAGCAGGTCTGGCAGCATCGGCGGAGAAGAAAAGAGTTGATGATTCAAGTCCTCGTGTTCTGTTGAAGGGTCATGAGGACTCGAAACATCAACTCTTTTCTTCTCCGCCGATGCTGCCAGACCTGCTGAGTTTAACTCAGGGATCATTCTAGTAAATCATTTTTCACTTTCTCCAGTACCTCTACATCTTTTAATAGTATGGACACCAAAACTGATCACAGTATTCCAAATGTGGCTTAAGCAAGGTTCTATATAAGTTTAACATAAGGTTTCATTTCTACCCCTCTAGAAATGGACCCCAATGCTTTGCTTTTTTTTTGGCCTTTTTAACCTGCATTGCTACTTCTAGTGATTAAAGTATCTGTACCCTCAAACCTCTGTTCCCCTACCCCATTTAGACACTTAAATGCAGCAGTTGGAAATTCTCTTTTGTGCATATGAGTGTTTGAGTGTGTTTGAACTAGAGCATATGTTTATGTGAGTGTGTGGGTGTTTTTGTAAATGTGGGTGTGTGTGTGTGTGTGTGTGTGTTTATGTGAGTGTGTGTAGGTATTTGTATATGTGTGTGAGTGAATGTGTGTCGGTGTTTGTGTGAGTATATATGTGTGTATATGAGTGTATGTACGTGTTTGAGTGAGTATATATGTGTGTGTGTGTGTGTATGAGTGTGTGTAGGTGTTTGTGTGAGAGTATATGTGTGTGTGTGTGTGTGTGTAGGTAGCTGCACAGTCTGTTGATCTGGATGACTTGCTGACAAAGTCAAGTTGATGAGCCGGATTTGGTTGGAGTTGTTCAGTTTGAGACTGAGTGCCGGCTGGCGTTGGTCCCATTTCCTCTCCACACACTCGAGCAGAACTGAAGGTGAGGCTGATCTCTCTCTCCCTCACTATGTCCTTTAACTTTTCTGAGTGCGAATTGCTGGCAGTATCTGTCCCAGTTTAAAGTTATGCCTTATCTCGGATCCGCTTGGTTTTGTCTCGTATTTGCAGTAAAGTTTTGAGGCGACTCTCCGCCGCTTAATAATGAATATTATTTACAGGACACCCTTTACACGTTTCTGGCGGTGAGATTCTTGAAAACTAAACCTGGACCACTCTAGGTAAAACAGTGAGAATTTTTCAATTGTAATCAAGTAGACTTTTCATATCAAAATTCTAGAAAATAGCCAGTGATTAATATTAATATTTGGTCAAAAAGTCCATAAAATACCTGGACAAATTTCTGCCAATATTCAATAAACACACGTTAACTGCGAATAGATTCGTCGCTACTGTTTTTTCTAAACAGTGCGTATTTTGCATTATGAATTAACTTTTGGGCATTATATATTGCACAAAAAAGGTTAAGTATATAGCTGCTCAGATTTAAAGTATGAAAATTGTGTAAGTAATTTAATTAAATTGTATAAATGTTTTTACATATGATATGAATTACAAATATTTGTACTATTCTCAAAATATTAAACATTCGAGTTGTTTTTCCAACCGCGTGAATTGGTGACCAGATCTGCCTTATCTTTTAGTCAGATTTCGGTCTGGAATATCCAGCGGTTCGCCCTCTCAGCCCAGGAAGGATAAACGCCTCGACAGCGCACACTTGTTGCGGGTCCCCCGGGAAGGAGGGTGATTGGCCGTAGCTCTGTGTGATTATCCCGAAATGAAAACCCAGTGTCCCGCGGTTTGTCTCAACTAACGGGATTAGAGGAGCCTAGAGGTTAGAACGAGCCCCAGCCGATTCCATACTTACACACAACTAAACCCGTCAAAACCAGACACCCAACACAATTGAAGGTAATTAGAGTTGGGGTGTACTAACAGCCTTGCGATAGCAACCGATGGTGTGAGGAAAGTCCTGAGATACTGGGGCTCCCCATTCGAGCGAGGGGCCGGGTGGGGGGAGTGAATGATGAGGTTCATAGTAAATCAGGAGAGAGCATTTCCTCTGGGTTGGGAATCAGTGAGAATGAAGTCAGTGTAAAGTAATCATAGAGTGAGGTGTGCAGGAGCAATTTCCTTAGAAAGGATTGTTCAAACTGTTACACCACCAGCAACGGATGACACAAAAAGAGCATAGGATTAATATTGGATTGCTACAGGGCGATGGGGAGAGTGTGGGGCAGTGGGATTAGTGTGGGATTGAAACGGAGTGATAAGGAGAGTGTGGGACAGTGGGATTGGTTTGGGATTGTTACAGGGCAGTGGGGAGAGTGTGCAGTGGGATTATTTTGGGATTGGTACAGAGTGATGGGGAGAGAGTGAGGCAGTGAGATTAGTTTGGGATTGACATGGAGTGGAGAGAGAGAGGGGCAGTAGGATTAGTGTCAGATTGATACAGGGCGATGGAGAGAGTGCAGTTAGTGGGACTACTGTGGGATTGATAACGGGCTACTGGGAGGGAATGGTGTAGTCACATTAGTTTAGGAATATCAGTTTGGATTACGTGCTCAAGTCTTTTAAACACACATTTCATCCTGTTGGTGAGGTAAGAGTGCTAACATTAAACCATGCCTGACATGCGAGGAGGTTACTGGCCGGGTAACAGTGAGTGTGCATAAAGTGAAACATTGGAACTGTGATAAAGTGCTGTACAAACTGATCTTTCCCACTGTGCCAAGCAGGATGGTTTGTCTGAAGATGCGGCAATATTTCACCCGCGCTCTGCACCGGCTGCAGAAAGGACCAGGTTACACCTACACCAAGCTCCTGGTTTGGTATTGTGAGAACACCAACACACACGGACCCAAGCGCATTGTAACTGAAGGGCCCAAGAAGCGGATGGTGTGGTTCATTCTGACTCTGGTATTCACGGGGCTGGTCTGTTGGCAGTGGGGGATCCTGATCCAGAGTTACCTGGCCTGGGAGGTCAGTATGAACCTGCGGACTGGCTTCAGAGTGATGAACTTCCCTGCTGTCACCGTCTGCAACACAAACCCTTTCAGGTAAAGCTGTGCTGTTGAAATATTTCACTTGGGGCTTTCCCTCTGCACCCAGCCCTCCCTCCTTCCTGAAAGGCTCATAAATCCGGAGCTTTAGCTTCTGACAGGGAGTGTCACCTGTCTGGAGGGTGCACCAGGAATTTCGACCTAGGCACTTCCCCAACCCAGAAAATCCTATGTCTGATTTTCTGATTCGCACTCCTGCCAGAGGTACAAGATGGGAAGGTGCTGGCCAGAACAATGCAGATGGTTTCCAGTGCTTGTCTCCCACCAGTGTTGAGAGAGCTGATCTCAGCAGTGTGGCAGTGACTGGCATTGCCAATGGGCTATGCCCGTGGGCCAGGGAGGGAAATCAGGCAAGATTCCTGCTTCCTGATCATGATCCATGAACTCCCAGTGAAAAACACACCCGAATGCATACCGAGTAAGAACAGCATCAAGTCTTCTGGTGATCTCAAACCTGCACCAATTATCAGTCTGTCTAGACCGTGAAGACTTGGCATTTGGGTAAATTGGCGAAATTAAAGTCAGGCCATTCAGGAATGAAATCAGGAAACACTTCTCCACAGTGGAATGGTATCAGAATTCAGAATTCTTTCCCCCAAAGGGCAGTGGAGGCTGGAGGACAATTAGAACTAAAGACTGAGATGAATAGATTTTTGTTGAGTAAGGATATCAAGAATACAGGTCATTCGGGCCATCGCCCCTGTGAGGATTCATTGGAAGAGTTATCTCATTAGTCCCACAAGCCTACTCTTTCCCTACAGCCAAAATCTTTACCCTTTTCACAGATTTATCCAATTTCACATTGAAAGTGATCAGTGAATTTGCTTCTATCACACTTTCAGGCAGTGCATTCCATCATCACAAGCACTGCATCAAGAAATTCTCACCTTGTCCTTTTTTAATTTTTGCAAATTATCTAAAGTCTGAGTCCTCTGGGTACCAAACCTCTGACAGTTTCTCCCTATCTACTCCATCAACATACCTCCTAAGAAGCTGAGGCAGGTAAATGGAGTAACAGGTCAGCTGTTATCTAATGATGTAACAAGTTTGAGGGGCTGAATAACCTCCTCTGCTCAATAATCCTGAAGGTTTGTTGCCATTTTCCCCCAGCCAGAATCACTGCCTTCGGGAGAGAAAGCTTCAATTATACAAAGCCCTGGTTAGACAACAGCTGGATTACTGAGAGCAATTCTGTGAATCGAACCTTAGGAAGGATATATAGGCCTTGGAGGGAGTGCAGTGTAGATCTACCAGAATCATACTTGGACTTCAAAGGTTAAATCACAAGGAGAAATTACCCAACTAGGGTTAAAGTCCCTGGAATATAGAAGGTTAAGTGGTGATATGACTGATGTTTTTAAGATATTAAGGGAAACAGAAAGGGTAGATAAAGAGAAATTATTTCCACTGGCTGGGGAGTCTAGGATTAGGTGACATTGCCTAAAAATTAAAGCCAAACCTTTCAGGGAATTAGGAAACATTTCTACAAAAGGGTAGCAAATGTTTGGAAGTCACTTCCACAAACAGCAATTGACACTTGATCGATTGTTAATTTTAAAATTGTGATCGATAGATTTTTGCTAACCAAAGATATTAAGGGATATGGGGCATAGTCTATGGAGTTAGATCCTAGATGAGCCATATTGTCATTGAATGGTGGAACAAACTCGAGGGATTAAGTGGCCTGCTGTTCCTTTCTAGGGAAGGATCTCTTTGTTCTTTTCACACAGTATGTTCCCTGTTCAGGTACACAAGATCCAAGCAGTTATTGCAGCATTTGGACAAGTTTGCCAAACTTGCATTGGAACGTATTTACAAATACAACCAGAACGGAACAATTCCAGAGGACCTCCCTCTATCTCAGACAAACTGGAGCAAGGTGGCGTCACTAGTGATCATCGAGAAGAGTGACCAGGGGGAAGAGACTGTGCTACATGTCCTGGGATCAGATCAAAGCCAAACCCACTCAGCAACGTGGAACCAGCCATGGACAGGGACATACAAGGTGTCACTGCAACTGGTGAGTAAAGGCAGTACAGTTTTTGTGTATGCATATATGTGTGTGGCCATGCATATGTATGTCTGCATGTATATACATATCTGCACACATTAAGTGCATTTGGGTGTGTTTTGCAGTGTTTCAAGCAGTCATTAGTGTATCATCGGTGGGTACGGTGGATGTGGTGTCAATCAAGTTAGTAGGTACAGTGCTTGTACAGTGTCAGCACGCAACATGTAATGTGTAGGTGCAATGAGTGCATTGTGCACAATGAGTGTGACACCTTCTTTCTGTTTTCCTCCTAGTGCAATCATGATAGGTCAAGCTGTATATACAGAAACTTCAGCACAGTGCTGGAGGCGATGAGTGAGTGGTACTCCCTGCACTACATGAGCATCCTGTCCAACATGCCTCAGTCAGACCGCAAGATGATGGGCGAGCAGGGTGAGGATTTCATCCTCGCCTGTGTTTTCGGTGGGCAGCCCTGTAACCTTGAGTAAGTTCTTAGATTGCCTCCTGCATTGGAAGGGACCATCATTTCTAACAGCCTCGTGCTGCAAGACTGCCTCAGACCTAATTGTTTTATCCAACCAGATTTGCACCATTTGACTGATGGGATCAGTTATTTCCCAAATTCATAAAGGTTAAGCATCCAGACCTCCACCACCAGTAGCTGCAGTGTGTACCATCTTCAAAATAGCAACTTGCCAAAGCTCTTTGTACCATACCTTCCAAACCCACAATCTCTAGAAGGACAAGGGCAGCTGATGCAAGGAAACACCACTGCCCAGTAGCAGAGTTAAAGCTAGTGGAGCCCTGAGCAGCTTCATTTTCAGCCCCCGCACCCCGCTCAGGACCTAGCCAAGAGAAAGAAAATTCTCTCTTATTTTCCCCCTCCCATTTTTCATTCTTTGCAAACATTACAGCATATTTACCATGACAACTCGGCATTTACATTTAGGAGAGGCTAATAGCTGCAATATTTTAACATATCGCAGATGCAAGCCATCAGGGAAAGAATATTCAATCCTTTTTGCTTGCGCAAAGTAGGACTGTTTTTTTAAAGATACAGAAAGAAAAGGCTGATTTTTCACTATGTGGTAACATTTTTTTGTGGATTTTCTACTCCCTGATAAACCAGATCAAATTGTTGCCAAATACAAGATAATCATAATTCAACAAAATAAGCCCCACACACACACACAATGTGCGATTATTAAAAGTGTTCTTTGTAAAATACAGATGAATAGTGCACATGGAAGAGACGGTGTGAGTCCCGACAACTCAATTGCCCTTTCGGAGAGCGGCAATGGAAGGGCTGAACGGCCTCCTCCAGTGCTCTGTGACAACCCCATGACTGGGCAATGTCCAGGGCTCTCATTCTGGTCCATTCATTAAAAAACAAACCCAAGCATGGGAGTTTAAATGTTGGGGAAGCAACAACTACCAAAAAATGTTTTAAAAGGAGTTGTTGGTGGATATTTAACTGTTTAGGTCTAACTAACCTGTCAAGAAATGTCTACCTCCTTTTCTACTTCAGCTGAGTGGCTGCTCAGTGTGTTGGTGGCTCTGGACTTTGTTGTCTGGGTCCCATCTTGTCAGTGGGGTGTGGGGAGAGTGTCCCAGGACCTTGTGGTGGGAGGGGGTCCATGGCTTTTGGGCAGGGCATGGTGAGGGGGGTTCTGGGGCCTTGGTGGGAAGGTGGGATCAAAGGGCCTTGCGGGTGTGGGGTGGATGTGGGGGGGGGGGTGGGGAGGGAGGTCCTGGAGCTTTGAGGGCAGGAAGGGGGGGGGGTCTGGGTCCTTGGGGGGAGGGAAGGGTGTTTCAAGACCAAGTGTGGCAAAGAGTTGTTGTGAAGCTGAGGAGCGGTGGCAACCATTTCCTGCTCACGCTCTGCAAACGCCCAATGGCTGCGGCACTCATGCCCTTTCGCACCCTGTGACATTGCTCCCCCTCCCCCAGCCCTAGGCCATGTGCTGCACCCACGAAGATCCAACTGTGTGTGCACAAACACACACCTAGAAACCTTTTGCAGCACAAAAAGTGGCAATCTTAGACATGCCCAGCTCACATTCCACTGTCTATCTTTGCAAAGGAAACCAGTAAATGTCGATTTAGACTATTGCTCCCTTGCGCACACATTATGCAGCAAAGGTGATTTTGCTTTTTTGTTGGCAGGTTGCAATTTATTTGTCAGATTTGCCCTGCATTTTGGGTCCCTTGTTGTTTGTTGGCCCTGTGCCACCACATAGTTTGTTTCATGGTAGATCCGCCACTGCCACCATCTTCAAGTTCCCTCCAAGGCGCACACCATCCTGATTTGGAAGTATATCACTGTTCCTTCACTGTTGCTGGGTCAAAACCATTCCTAACAATGTTGTTGGTGTACCAACACCTCATGGACTACAGCAAGTTCACCACCACCTTCTCAAAGGATTAGGTGATAAATGCTGACCTTGCCATCCCAATCATGATAAAATAAGGATAAAGATGTGAGGTGCCCAAATCTTGGAAGAAGGATATTTCCTCTTGATAATCTCCCCAGATTCTGTCCTATGGGCTTGCATTCCTTTAGGTGCAGCTCTGTGGTTAAGTCAAATACCTCACCCAAGTGACTATAATTGATATGTAGCTCCAGTTAAGGGGCTAGCACCTCATGGTTTGGAATTGATGATTCAATGGGGTGGAATTCTGTTGCTGCTTGAGCAGAGCGCAGAGAGGAAGGACTCCCCTCTGACTGAGCCTCTCTAACTCTAGGGTATTGATCTCAAATGTGATTACCCCACTATCCTCTCAGCTGCTGTCAGCCAACACAATGGAGACCAGAATGGTATCCAGCGCCTGTTTGGTCATTGAGCCAAAGGGGGAATAAAAAGCAACATGTCCAATAAGAACTGAGCACAGCAAGTGTCAAGGATGATAGAAGAGGATGAGAATAAAATGCCTTTCTTGTCTTTCAGGAACTTCACACTGTTGATGCATCCAACTTATGGCAACTGTTACATCTTCAACTGGGGTTTGGAGAGCGAGGCACTGGTGACATCCAATCCGGGTGCAGGGTTTGGTACAATTTTCCTTGTATTTTTGTGCCAGTCAGCTATAGTTTCTTAAAACCAAAGTTTCACTTTAATTGCATGAATGGAACAATCCCATAATTCACCAGTGACAGCCCCAAGTCTTCAGTGTGTCCAGTCTCTCTTCATATTTTTAAAATCATCCTTAACTTTTCCTTCAGAAATACCTGCACATTTTGTGTATTTGTGTATGTATCTGCCTCTCTCTCCCTTTTTCTCCTATCTCGGTCTGCCACTGTTTATCTCTCTATCCACCTCTCTCTATTTCTCGCCACCTCTGCCTCGTGCTCTCTGTTTGTCTCTTTCCTCCCTCCACCTTGTCCATCTCTCTCTCCCAACTGCCAAATCAAGTGACATTGTTCAATTGAGAGGCCCAGGAAATACCTACCATCCTTACCTAGTTTGGGCCACATCAACATGGCTTACTCTTAACTGCCTCTGAAGTGGTTCATCAAGTAACTCAGTCACATCAAACATTGTCTTAGGGTAACTAGGGATGGGTAATAAATGCCAGCCTTGTCAGTGATACCTAGACCCTGAGAATGAACAAAAAGCATTTTTTACTCAGTGTTAGTGTATACATAGAGATGAATGTTCTTTCAGTCTTCCTAGTGATACAGCTGAGGGGATCTGCCTTAAATTGATTGTTGGTCTTTGTGTGCAGGGCTGAAGCTGGTGCTGGATATCTCTCAGGAAGATTACAACCCCTTTCTCTCCATTGCAGCTGGAGCCAGGCTCATGCTGCACCAGCAGAACACCTACCCGTTTCTCCAGGATCTGGGCCTGTATGCCATGCCTGGCACAGAGACCTCCATTGGCATATTTGTGGTAGGTGTAACAGTTGGCATTGCAAGGCAGATTGTGGGAGCAAAGGCAGGGCTCCTCTCTTTCACCCTAGGAACTGAGTTGAGATACAAACCAGATACCTGATGTGAGGCAGAGGTGAGATGATCCTTTTTACAGCTCTCAGCCCCTCCACTTTGGTTTCTTGATTGGAACATTCATCCAGCTGATGACCACCAAATCAGCAGAGGCCAGGATCTTCCTTAGCTTGTTTGACTCAGTACCACAGCGGGTGGTACCCTACCCTCTGAGCCATTGGGTTTATCCATAATCCCTTTCACTCAGCGATAGAAGAATAGAAGACCTTACCTCCAGAGACTTGAGCACATAATCCAGGCTGCACCTTAGTGTAGTCAGTGCTGCACTGTCAGAAATGTCACCATTTGGATGAGACATTGAACCAAGGCCTCCCTCTCAAGTAGATATAAAAGATCCCATAGCACTCTTTGAAAAGAGCAAGGGAATTTTTGCTGGTGTCTTGGTCAATATTTATCCCTCTCCAAACATCACTAAAATGGATGACCTGGTTATTATCATATTTCTGTTTCTGGCGTTATCCTGTGTGTAAAGTGGCTGTTAGTTTTCCTACAGTATAATGGCGACTAAATTCAAAACCACTTCACTGATTGTAAAGGGCTGCAGGACATCCTGAGGTCATGAAAGGTGCTATATAAATGCAAATTTATCATTCTTAAGTGCTCATATGTCTTCTGTCTCTGGCCAGGATGAAATAGTGCGTCTGGGTGGTTCCTACAGTCACTGTACATTTGATGGTTCGGATGTGGATGTGAAGACTCTTTACAATACCACCTATACAATGCAGGTACTTTAGCCCTTAAATCTGACATGGTCCTGTCTCTTTTTCCATCTTTTCCTCTCCCTCCATGGGAACATAAGAGCAGAAATAGGCCATTCGGCCCTTGAAGCCTATTCTGCCATTCAATAAGATCATGGCTAATCCAGTTGTGGTCTCAACTCCACCTTCCTGCCTGGCCTCCCCATAACCCATGACTCCCCTGTCTATCAATGTTCTATTTAATTCAGCCTTGAATAAATTCAATGACCCAGCCTCCACTGATTTCCAGGGAAGAGAATTCCACATACTAATGACCCTCAGAGAAAAAGTTTATCCTCATCTCCATCTTAAAAGGGAGACCTCTTATTCTTAAACTGTGTCCCCTAGTTCTAAACTCCCCCACAAGAGTAAACATAATCCTGGTATCCACCCTGTCAATTATATCCTTTTTCAAATAAGGAGACCAAAATTGTACACAGTATTCCAGATGTGGTCACAACAATGGATTGTACAGCTGCAGTAAAACTTTCCTACTTTTATATTCCATTACTGTTGCAAGACATGCCAATATTTCATTTGCGTCCTTAATCACTTGCTGTATCTGTATGCTAGCTTTTTATGATTCATGTACCAGGACAGACAGATCTCTCTGTACTTCCAAGCTCTGCAATCTCTCTCTATTTAAATAGTAAACTGCCATTCTAGGCTTCCTGCCAAAGTGGCTAGTTTACATTTTCCCACATTCCCACACTCCATCTGCCAAATTTTTGCCCACTCACTTAACCAATTTATATGCCTCTGTAGACACTTTGCCTCCTCTTGACAACTTACAGGTGTTTGCCTACTTATCTTGGTGTCTTCAACAAATTTAACTACCTCACATTTGCTCTGCTCATCCAAGTCATTGATATAGATTGTAAACAGTTGAAGCCCCAGCACTGATCCCTGTGGTACTCCACTGGTTACAGCTTGCCAACCTAAAAATGACACATTTATCCCTGCTCTCTGCTTCTTGTTAGCTAATCAATCTTTTATCCATGTTAATATGTTACCCCCTCCATCATGTGTTCTTATTTTGTGTAATAACGTTTGATGTGGCACCTTATCAAATGCCTTTTGGAGTTCCAAGTACACCTCACTTTTAGGTTCCCCTTTATCCACCTTGCTCGTTACTAATTCAAAGAATTCTAAATAAATTAGTTGAACACAATTTCCCTTTCACAAAACCAAACCCTTTCAAGGTGAAACCTCATTTACAACTGGATTTCAATTTGAGGCTAGTCTTTCTGGATTGGGGTTCCACAGGCACTGGCTTTAACTAGGGTAGGGATTCCACAGACATTGGTTCACAATGGGGTATAGGTTCCACAGGCACTGGCTCCTACTGGGATATGAGGCTCCACAGGCAGTGGCTCTCATTGGAAGGGGTTTGCTATAATTGGATTCTGTACAATGGGAGTGAATAGGAAGGGGTTTGGTTTATTGGGATTAAGATTGTGCACCTTCACTGGGAGGTCAGTAAACTGTAGTAAATTTATTTAGGCTGGGAATGAAGCCTCTACAATGTTGATTTCTCTAATGTTATGGTTGTATTCTATCTTCAGACCTGTCTGCACTCCTGTCTCCAGGATCACATGGTGAAATTTTGTGGGTGTGGACATCATGACTATCCTCTACCAGAAGGGGCATATTACTGTAACAACAAGGACAATCCGAACTGGGGTAAATCAGTGACTTAAACTGACAGGATCCTGTGCAAAATTTTGCCTAAGTTTTGCGGATGGGTAACCGCACAGCAATTGGGAACTTACCATGCAGGGAACAAGCAGGCTGCGTACAAGAAATGCTCCCTTTAAGATGCATGGACACGCGGCCACGTGTCAATATTAATGAGAATGCACAATTCCAGCTGTGCAAAGCAAACAAAAGTTAGAGGAAACATTGATTCCATCTCTGAACCCAGAGTGTCTTAAACTGACAGGATCCCGTCATCGAATATAGAGAGTATATTAAGCCAATAGGGTTCTGTCTCTGAATCTAGAGACTGTATTAAACGAACATGGTCCCGCCTCCGAATATTGAGACTGTATTGAACCAAAAGGGTCCCATTTCATGCAGACAGTGTATTAATCTGACAGGATCATGCACTGAATATAGACTGTGAATTAATGTGGTCCCAATGGCTGGTTCATGTAAATAAGAACATAAGAAACATGAGCAGGTGTAGGCTATTCGCTCTTTTAAAACTGCTGGATTCACCAAAATCATGATTGATCGACTTTAATTCCACCTTTCTGCACAATCCCCATATTCCTTGATTCCTTATGATCCAAAACCTTATCATCCTTTGTCTTGAATAGACTTACTGACTGAGCATGAACAGCCCCCTAGGATAGAGAATTCCAAAGATTCACCACCCTATGTGTGGAGAATTTCTCTATATCTCAGTCCTAAACGGCTGACACCTATTCTGAGACTGTGACCCCTAGTTCTTGACTCCTTAGAAAATCCTCCTGGTATCTATCCTGTCAAGTGCCTTAGGCATTTTATGTTTCAATTAGATCACCTCTTATTTTTCTAAATGCTAGGGAATATGTAGGCCTAGTTTATTCAATCAATGACCTTTCTTCCATCATAAGTCAGAGGTGGGGATGTTCGCTGATGATTGTACAATGTTCAGCACCATTCTTGACTCGATACTGAAGCAATCCATATCCAAATGCAGCAAGACCTGGACAATATCCAGGCTTGGGCTGACAAGTGGTAAGTAACATTCATGCCACACAAGTGCCAGGCAATGACCATCTTCAACAAGAGAGAATCTAATCATTGCCCCATGACATTCATTGGCATTACCATTGCTGAATACTGCACTATGAACAACCTGGGTTACCATTGACCAGAAACTGAACTAGCCATATAAACACTGTGGCTACAAAAGCAGGTCAGAGGCTAGGAATCCTGCAGCAAGTTAACTCACCTCCTGAAACCCCAAAGCCTTTCCACCATCTACAATGCACAAGTCAGGAGTGTGATGGAATACTCTCCATTTGCCTGGATGAGTGTAGCTCCAACAACACTCAAGAAGTTTGACACCATCCAGGACAAAGCAGCCCACTTGATTGGCACCCCATCCACAAACATTCACTCCCTCCCTCGAGCACAGTGACAGCAGTGTATACCATCTACAAGATGCACTACAGGAACTCACCAAGGCTCCTTAGACAGCACCTTCCAAACTCACAACTGCTACCTCTGGAAGGACAAGGGCAGCAGACGTGTGGGAACATCACCACCTGGAAGTTTCTCTCCAAGCCACTCACCAACCTGACTTAGAAATACATCGTTGTTCCTTCACTGTCACTGGGTCAAAATCCTGGTTCTCCCTCTGTAACAGCACTGTGGGTGTACGTACACCACATGGACTGCAGTGGTTCAAGAAAGCAGCTCACCACCACCTTCTCAAGAGCAATTAGGAATGGTCAATGAATACTAGCACAGCCAGCGAAGCCCACATCCTGTGAATGAATAATAAAAAATCTTTCATCATAGGAATATCCTCTCATCATTAAAATCAGTCTAGTAAAACTTTGTTTTACTCCTTCAAGGCAAATGTATCCTTCTTTGAATAAGGAGACCAAAACTATATGCATTTGTCTCCGGGTGTTCTCACTGTAGTAAAATAACTGTTGTCAGATTTCTTTACTCTTGTACTCCAACCACTTTGTAATAAAGACTATTTGCTTTCCTATTGCTTGCTGTACCTGCGTGTTAACTTTGTGATTTGTATACAAGGACATCCAGGTCCTTTTGATACCAACATTTCCAGTCTCTCATCATTTTAAAAAATATCCCGCTTTTCTATTTTTCCTTCCAAAGTGGATAACTTCACACTTCCCCAGATTATATTCTATTTGCGTTGTAATTGCCCACTTACTTAGCCTGCCTATATCCCATTGCGACCACTTTCCCACCTAACTTTGTATCATCATCAGAAAACTTGGGTACATTACACCTGGTTGCCTCATCTAAGTCATTGATGGTAGATTATAAGTAGCTGAGGCTCCTGCACTGATCCTTGTGGTACCCCATTCGTTACAACCCGCAAAGCCAAATATATTCCGTTTATTCCTACTCTCTGTTCTGTTATCTGTGTCGATAAGGATGGATGCCAATATTGCAATACTGAGAAATTATTTTCACTTATGAATGGATCACTAAAAGGGTCTTAAGCACAGGATTAGTATACAGTGGGAGGAGAGTAGGAAATTTTTCTCACACAGTTATAAGATTATGAAATTCATTCTCAGAAGGGGAATTAGATAAGCTCTCAAGGGAGAGAAGTATAGCACACTGTGGTAAAAAGTCAGGGAAATAGGACTAGAATTGGTCATGTGAGTTGCAGATCTAGGGCTGAATGGCCTCCTCCTGTGCTATAGTTCTAATGTCCACTGTTTTATATCCACTAGGTTACTGTTACTACCACCTGAAGCAGCAGATAGAAGCAGAGCATTCAGAGTGCCTGGAGAGCTGCAAGCAACCCTGCAAGTGAGTACTGTACCGCTCAATTCTCAAACATTGAGTCCAGGGAAGCCATTGGGGCCCTTCCCCCCATCCCCTTGCATGACCTCCTCAATTTTTCTCTACTCCTGGAGTACGTTCAAGGTACTGGTCACTCTCTGCCCCCCCACCCCATTCCCTGACAACCTCTCTTGTTCTTGATCAGGGACTGTGAGATCCTGCAATTGGTGCTGCTCAATTTTTCGGATAAACCCCATTATAAAAATTACCGTTAGAGAATGAAACTGTTCTTCCTTGTGATAGGATGGAGGATACCATTATCAAACCTCAAGCGTGTAACCAGATTCCATCTTTTCACTGCTCCCACACACCGCCCCCACAATGGGTGCCCATGATGCAGCCACATGATACCTCCCCAAAATATGTAAAACAGATGAGCCCTGCCACTCGAGGGAGGGATGGGGGCTCAGAAGCAGGGGTCAGCAGTATAGTGGATTCCCATTTCCCCCAAACTCATGCGCAACAAGATCAAAGGTTTTTGGACCCAAGCACACCGAGTAATCTTTAATTGCCCCACTGAGACCATTAAAAACAGCACTGGTTGTGGTCTTCCCAGAGCTCAGAGTGGTGAATCTAGTATTGATACTGAGTGACACACAACAACAAGGTTCCAGCTTCTAGCTATAGGTTGTGCTGCACTAATCTCAGCTAAGTTGTGCACAGTATTGGTCTCTTTATTTCAGGAAGGATGTAAATACATTGGAAGCAATTCAGAGAAGGTTTACTAGATTAATACTGGAATGGGTGGGTTGCCTTATGAGGCAAGGTTAGACAGGCTAGGCTTGTATCCACTGGAGTTCAGAAGAGTAAGAAGCGACTTGATTGAAACATATAATGTCCTGAGGCGTCTTGACAGGGTAGATGTGGAAAAGATGTTTCCTCTTGTGGGAGAATCTAGAAGTTGGGGTCACTGTTTCAAAAGAAGGGTTCGCCCACTTAGGACAGAGATGAGGAGAATTCTTTTCTCTCAGAGGGTTGTGAGTCTTTGGAACTCTCTTCCTGAAAAGGTGGTGGAGGCATATTTTTAAGGCAGAAGTAGATAGATGCTTGTTAAGCAAGAGGGTGAAAGGTTATTGGGGTAGGTGGGAATGAGAGGTTGAGGTTGCAATCAAATCAGCCATGATTTTATTGAATGGCGGAGCAGGCTCGGGGGGCTGAGTGGCCTACTCCTGCTCCTAATTCGTATGTTCATATGTAAGTTGGCAGCACAGCTATGAGAATGGGGCTCCTATCGAGGGGAATAGGGTCCAGTGTTATTGGGAGAGAGTACATGTTGGAATAAAGGGCAGTTTGAGGGAACGGACAGCAAGGCAGTGGATCAGCTTGTAAATCGGAAGGATTATGAAGTCAATGTGATTTGGAATGATACTAGGAGGTTTGATGAGCACAAATGGAAGGGAGGAGGAGGAAAAAATAAGAAAGAATGAAACCGAAAAACCAAAGAAGTGAGTGAGAAAAGATGAATGAAAGAGATGAGAAAATGAGATGAGAGATTGAATTGCAATTATATGTTGTTTGGGTTGGGGGGAAAGAGAGGGGGATGGTGAGGAAGAGAGAGAGAGGGAGGAGGAGGGGATGGAAGAGAAGAAAGAAATTGAGGAGAAATGAAAGAGGCAGAGAGAGTCAGATGAACAATGGGGAGGAGAAAGAAAGAATAAGAGATGTTAACAAAGAGACTATGAAAATAACTGAAATAACAGATGGGATTTGTTCAGAGTAACTTACTCAAGCATCTTGTTTTCCTACAGTGAGACCCAGTACAGACTGACCATCTCTATGGCAGATTGGCCATCTGAATCCTCGGAGGTAGGCCCAAACTTCCAGTACAAATTGAACAATATCTGCTTAGCTCCCCCAGTGGTTCAGACAGGAATTGCACATGTGTGGTAATGGAGTTATTCAAAAACTGGTGCATTCCACATCCAGTCTCCTTCCCTGCACCATTCACCTCACTGATACCAGCTGGGAAGGGGGCTATAAGTGATAATTGACCTCATTGTCCTTGGGCTGTGAGGGAGGGGTGAAATCAGTCAGGTTTCCTATTCCTGACAGTTGCTCGGAGGGGAGCAGTGGGCTGAGACAGGACAGGGCTTGTCTGTGATCCCAACATCCAATATCCAGACTTGTACATGGTCACCTGGGAAAGGAACGGTGTGAATGGAGACCACCATAACTACACATCTTGGGGATGGAGGACAGGGAAGAAGGTATCTCAGCAATTTCACATCAAATAGGAGAAGGATTCTAACTTAAATTTTAAATTATTACTGAGAGTGAGGGGAGAGGTCTGGAGAAATTTACTAATACAGCGGATTGTTAAGAGCATGGAATGTTTTGCCACAGAGTATGGTTGGGGCAGAGGCAGGGACAATTGTGTCTTAATTAAAGTAAGATAAATATTTGAATCAGAGTAAGATGCATGGCTATGGGATGAGAAACAGGCAGCGGAAGTAAATTGGGATTGATACAGGGCTATGGGGAAAGAGCAGGCCATAGGGATTAATGTTAGATTGATACAGCAAAGATCTAGCATTGATACAATGGGCCAAATTGCCTCCTTCTATGCAGAAAACCTCTATGGTTTAAAGAATTATACGCCATGTCCGGATTATGATTGAGCCATACCTGGAGCAATCCACTAACATTTTTTAATTTTCAAAATAATGTAAGTGTGCAGGGTGCCTACCTATTGTACTGACTATGAATTTTAGTTCCAGGATGCACAGTTACACCTCAGCCTAGCCATGTCCACTTGCCGCTTCATTCTTTCAGACCCTGGTCAGCTGGCCTGAGAGTAACCATCTATAAACTGTCCAAGCAAACAAGAATAAAGAGCCTTTCATGATCTCCCGACATCCAAATATGCTGTATGATCAAAATACTTTTGAAGTGCAATCACTGTTGTAATGTGGGAAGTACAACAGCCAATTTGTACACAGCAAGCTCTTTGGAATATATGAATGACTGAGGGCATTAACCTTGGCTGATTGGACTCTTCCTTAATGCAAGGTTATCCAATTCTGTCCTCCGGGCTGGGGTAAGCCATCTCAGTGCAGCCCACAAATGAAAACTGGGAGGTCCTGGTTTTTATGACTCAGCTACTCACTGGGTAAATCTGATGATCAACTGGAGGTTTGCTACTGAAACCCATCAATAAAAGTATCTAAAATCCTTTTTTAATCTAAAATTTAGGACTGGATTTACCACATTTTGTCATACGAGAGGGATTCCTCAGCTGCTGTTACCGTAAACAGGTGAGTTCCTGGAGTTAGCCAAGTATCAGGGTCCATGCCCACAGATCCTAAAATATATTTGAAGGATTTTGGGGAGGACTTCTGAGCTTTCCAACACTCTATACTGGTAATCTGTCTACGGGCTGTGAGCAGCAGACACAGTAGGGAATACATTGTCTGATGTACAGATTAATGTTTATGAAAATAATTTGCATTTATAAAGCATCATTAATGTAGAAAATTGTTTCAAGGCATTTTGCAGGACAGTATCAAAGTTTGACAGCCAAGGTATTCCCTGTAGTATAAGGCATAGAAAAGGTTAATGTGGGACTGAGTACAGTACCGACCACACTGTGATGTAAAGGCATACATGACCACATGATCCGAGTCTACAGAGCAGTCTTGTACTGGACAGAGACGTGTGTAGAAGCAAGCATAGAGACAGCTCCAAGCTTAAACCTTATATACAGGTAAATAGTTACCAGTAGTTAATAAGCAATTATTGTTAAAATATATAAGACTCAGAACCTCTTCAGGAGACCTACCGATTACGCACAACATCTTACAACATACCCTTGAGTTTGGAAGATTGAGGGATGATCCAACTGACGTATTTTAAAAAATTAAAGGATTCAATAGGTAGATAAAGAGAAACTATTTCCTCTGGGTGGTGGTGGGTGGTGGGTGGTCTACAGGACGAGTCCATAATAATCTTTAAAATTAGAGATGGGAAAATGAAAATAAGAGAACTGGAAAGATATGCTGGAACATTGAGATGAGTACAAATATGCAAATGAGCAGAATATATCTGAGAATAAACCTGAAACAACATTTAATCATGACTTTAAATATTTTACAGGACAAACATCTTGAAATTAAACCTTTACTTCCAAGAGATTAATTATAGGACGATACAGGAGGACCCTGCCCTGACAGTAAGTTTCTACAGTGCACATCAACTCTTCAAACTACATTTCCCCAAAAGTATTAGTGGGCTCCACAGATCTTTTGCAGCTGAGGCACACGCAGGGCGCACAGTATCAGATGCTGTCCCACCATGGGATTGCACAGTACCAGGCTGGAGTGAATAGTTCACTTTTACTTTGGTATGGAAGGAGATTTAATGTTCAGTGTGTTGGTAGTGTCCTTGTCCACAATAGGGGAGATTGTACACGGGGTGTGACTTGATGTTCCAAATGGTTTCAGGTGGTGGTGTTCCCATGCATCTGCTGCCCTTGTCCTTCTAAGTGGTAGGGGTCGCGGGTTTGGAAGGTGCTGTCAAAGGAGGCTTGAAGAGTTGCTGCAGTGCATCTTATTATGGCACGCACTGCTGCAGCTGTGCGTTGGTGGTGGAGGGGTCGATATTTAGGGTGGTGGATAGAGTGCTGTTCAAGAGGGCTGCTTTGTCCTGGATAGTGTTGAGCTTCGTGAGTGTTGTTGGACCTGCACTCATTCAGGGAAGTGGAGAGTATTCCATCACACTCCTGACTTGTGACTTGTAGATGGTGGACAGGCTTTAGGAAGTCAGGAGTGAGTTACTCCCCACAGAATTCCCAACCTCTGACCTGCTCTTAGAACATAAGAAATAGGAGCAGGCGTAGACCGTTCAGCCCTTAGCGCCTGCTCCTGTAGTTCCAGTATTTATATGGCTGGTCCAATTTTTGGTCAGTGGTAGCCCCAGGATGTTGATAGTGGAGAATAATAATGCCATTGAATGTCGAAGGGAGATGGTTAGATACTCTTTTATTGGAGATGGTCATTGCCTGACACTTGTGTGCCACGAATTTTACTTGCCGCTTAACAGCCCAAGCTTGAATGTTGTCCAGGTCTTGCTGAATAGGGACACAGACTGCTTCAGTATTTGAGGAGTCATGGATGGTGCTGAACATTGTGCAATCATCGGTGAACATCCCGACTTTAGACTTTATGATGGAGGGAAGGTCATTAATGAAGAGCTGAAGATGGTTGGGCCTAGGTCATTACCCTGAGGAATTCCTGCAGTGGTGTCCTGGGACTGAGATGATTGGCCTCCAATCATCTTCCTTTGTGCTAGGTATGGCTCCAACTCAGTGGAGAGTTTCCCCCCATCCCCCAATTCCCATTGACTCCAGTTTTGCTGGGGCTCCTTGATGTCACGCTCGGACAAATGCTGCCTTGAGGTCAAGCGGGGTCAATCTCCCCACTTGAATTCAGCTCTTTCCTCCACGTTTAGACCAAGTCTGTAACAACTTCAGGGGCCAAGTGGCCCTGGAAGAACCCAAATCGAGCGTCAGTGAGCATGTTATTGCTGTGTCAGTGCTGCTTGATAGAACTGTCAATGATACCTTCCATCACTTTACTAATGATCAAGAGTTGGCTGATAGGATGATAATTGGCCGGGTTAAATTGGCTCTGCTTTTATGGACAGGGCATACCTGGGCAACTTTCCACATTGTTGGGTAGATGCCAGCATTGTATCTGTGCTGGCTACAGGTGTGGCTAGTTCTGGAGCACAAGACTTCAGTACTACTGTTGGAATATCGTGAGCCTATAGCCTTTGTAGTATCTAGTGCCCTTATCCATTTCTTAATATCATGGAGTTAATCAAATTAGCTGAAGACTGGCATCTGTGATGCTGGAGGCCTTGAAAGGAGGCTAAGATGGATCATCCGCTCAGCACTTCTGGTTGAAGATTGTTGTGAATTCTTCAGCCTTGTCTTTTGTACTGATGTGCTGGGCTCCCCCATCATTGGGGATGGGGTTATTTGTGGAACCTCCTGCTGTGATTAATTGTTTAATTGTCCACCAACATTCACAATTGGTTGTGGCAGGACTGCAGAGCTTAGATCTGATCCACTTGTTGTGGAATCACTTAGCTATGTCTATCAACTGCTGCTCTGTTTGACATATAATTGGTCCGGTGTTGTAGCTGCAAAAGGTTGACATGATTTTTAGGTATGTTTCTGGCATGCTGTCTGCACCGTTCATTGAACCAGGGTTGATCTCCCAGCTTGATGGTAATGATAGAGTGGAGATATATGCTGGGCCATGAGGTTGCAGATTGTGGTTGCATACAGTTCAGCTGCTGCTGATGACCCACAGTGCCTCATGGATGCCCAGGAGGTCTGTTAAATTTGTTCTAAATCTATCCCATTTAGCACGGTGGTAGTGCCTCACAACTCAATTATTATGGCATCCTCAATGTGAAGGCAGGGCTTCGTCTTCATAAAGACTGTGTGCTGGTCATTCCTGCTAATACTATCATGGACAGGTGCATTCGCAACAGGTAGATTGGCGAGGACCAGGTCTAGTAGGTTTTTCCCTTTTGTTGGTTCCCTTTCCACCTGCTGCAGGCCAGTCTAGCAGCTATGCCCTTTAGGACTTTCTTGATCAATAGTGATTCTACCAAGCTAGTCTTGGTGATGGACGTTCAAGTCCCTCACCAGAGTACATTTTGAGTCAGTGCTTCTTTCAATTGAAGTTCAACATGGAGGAGTGCTGATTCATCAGCTGAGAGGGGGCAGGAGGGCAGTGCATGGTAATCAGCAGGAGGTTTGACCTGGTGTCATTAGACTTCAAGGAGTCTGGAGTCAATGTTGAGGACTCCCAGGGCATCATGAGTGGTGAGTCATAGGGATCAGTGCTGGGGCCTCAACTTTTTAAAATTTATGTAAATGACTTGGATGAAGGGGTTCAAGGAATGGTGGCTAAATTTGCTGATGACACAAAAATAGATAGGAAAGTAAATTGTGAAGAGGACATAAGGAGACTACAAAGTGACAGATATGTTAAGCGAGTGGGTAAAGATCTGGCAAATGGAGTATAATGTGGGCAAATGTGAAATTCCTCATTTTGGCAGAAAGGGTAAAAAAGCTTATTATCTAAATGGTGAGAGACTGCAGAGCTCTGAGATTCAGAGGGATCAGGGTCTCCTAGTGTATGAATCACAAAAAGTCAGTATGCAAGTACAGCAAGTAAAGCAAGTAATTAGGAAAGCTGATAGAATGTTATCATTTATAGTGAGGAGAATTGATTACAAAAGTAGGGAGGTTATGCTTCAGTTGTACAGGGCACCGGTGCGACCATATCTGGAGTATTGTGTACAGTAATGGACTCCTTTTTAAAGAAAGATGTAAACGCATTAGATGCAGTTCAGAGAAGGTTTACTAGAATAATACCAGGAATGGGCAGGTTGTCTTATGAGGAAAAGCTGGACAGGTTAGGCTTGTATCCACTGGAATTAGAAGAGTAAGAGGCAGATTAATTGAAACCTTTAAGATCCTGAGGGGTCTTGATAAGGAGGATGTGGAGAGGATATTTCCTCTTGTGGCAGAGTCTAGAACTAGGGGTCATTGTTTAAAAATAAGGGGTCGCTCATTTAAGACAGGTGAGGAGAAATTTTTTCTGAGGATTGAGTGTCTTTGGAACTCTCTGCTTCAAAAGGTGGTGGAAACAGAGTCTTTGAATATGTTTAAGGTAGTGCTAGATAGATTCTTGATTAACAAGAGGGTGAAAGGTTCTCGGGGTAGGCAGGAATGTGGGGTTGAGGTTACATTCAGATCAGCCATGATCTTATTGAATGACAGAGCAGGCTTGAGTGGCCTACTCCTGCTCCTAATTCGTATGCCCCTCCCAACTCCAAACCACTGTGATGTTGCCTTTGTAAGGTCTGTTCTGCCGTTGGGACAGGACATCACCAGGATTGGTAATGATATCTCCAATGTCTGGGACATTGTCTATATATTATAATTCTGTGAATATGACTGTGTCAGGCTGTTGCTTGACTAGTCTGTAGGACAGCTCTCAATTTTGGCACAAGCCCCCAGAAGGAGGACTTTGGAGGGTTGATATGCCAGGCAGCCTGTCTGGTTTTATTCCTTTTTGACTTTTCTGTAGCAGTTTGGTGAACTGAGTGCCATTTTAGAGGGCATTTAAGGGTCAACCACATTGCTGTGAGTCTGGAGCTATGTTTAGGGCAGACCAGGTAAGGACAGCAGATTTCCACCCTAAAAGATGGGACCATATGGGTTTTTACGACAATCGATGACAATTTCATGGTCACCGTTAGTAGAACTAGTTTTAAAATCCAGATTTATTAATTCATTAAATATAAATTCCACCAACTATCCTGGTGAGATTTGTATCCGTTGTAGCCTGGGTCTCTGGATTACCAGCCCAGTGATATTACCACTCTGTGACCTCATGTTTCCTATGCTCTTGTATACATTTATATTGTAAGAGAAAGCGTTTCCTGATGGTTCTCCGACTCTTTTCTAGATTGATTGGCTTCCTTCCAAACTAGGTGGCCAGTTTGGATTCTGGATGGGTGGCTCCATTCTCTGTATCATTGAGCTAATCGAGATCCTGATTGACTGCCTGTGGATCACTGTCATCAAGGTGGTGAAGTGGTATGCAGAGCGCAGGTCCCGTCGAGCTCGGGTGCAGTACTCTGACCCACCGCCAACCATAGCCCAGTCAACCGAAGACCATACCAATGCTGGATTCCAACCAGACCAGGCTGAAGACCGCATAGAAAGGCCGTGTGCCCTGGTGATCCCAGGGACACCCCCTCCTCAGTATGACTCATTTCGGATCCACCCAATTCACCAGCAGACCATAACTTGGGATAATGGTGAGAATTGATATTTTGAGCAGCTGTTGGTGGTGAGATTTCCAATAGGCTCAAGAAAAATCATCACTGCTCCTTCATATGAACTGGTACCTGGACGGCACAATCCATCGAGCTCATCTCTCAAAAAATATACATTTCCAATCATGCACGACAATCTGTAAAGAAAGAATTTGCATTATTCACGACCTCAGGATGTTCCAAATCGCTTCACAATGAAGTACTTTTGAAGTGCAGTCACTATTGTGTTTTAGGAAATACAGAAGCCATTTAACACAAAGCAAGATCCCACAAACAACACCAAGATAAATAACCAGGTAATCTGTTTTGATGATGTTGGTTAAGGAATAAATATTGGCTAGGAAACTGGGGAGAACACCCTGCTCTAATTGGAAGAGTACTATGGAATATATTATGTCCACCTGAGAGGGCTGCCAGAGCCTAGATTTAACCTCTCATCTGAAAGATGGCAACTCCAACAGTGCAGTGTTCCCTGGGGGAAATCAGTCTGGATTATGGGTTCAGGCCTCTGAGTGGGAATTGAATCCACAATCTTCTGACTCAGGGGCAAGAATTTACCCACCATAGTTTGAATTGTTTAGTCACTAATATGCTTCAAATGTGATGGATTGAATTTAACAAAGCTAATTTTTAAAATAAGGGTTTGTTAAAAATCACTTGCTTTGAGAAAATAAAAATATATTTGTTAAAAAAGCATGTTATTGAAAAAGATGGAAATAAATTAGTATTCCAGAGAGTATGAGCAGTGTGCATCTCGTGGGTATCAACCTTCCAGAAACTTCTCTCAGCCACAAGTTTGGGGGAAACCAAAACAACCATGGGTATTACCAGAAATAATCAGTGGGTTTGATTCTGGAGTTCAAATCCCAACATGGGAAGTTGAATTTAGCTGAATATGGTAATTAGTGGGCTGGCACCAGGGAAAGTGAGTATGAAGAGTGCCAGATTACCATAAAGATCCAAACTGGTTGACAACTTCCCTTTAGTGAAGGGATCCTACCAATCCAATCTGCATTGATCTATTTGGAAGTCCAATCCTGGTTAACTCTCATATCCACTCAGCAACATTCTTGGGGGTAATTGATAATTGCAGTGCAGATCTCAAAAACAAATACAAATCTGAAGTTCAACATCAAAAGAATGCTATAAATCAGGTCAATGAAATTATAACAACTTCAATCCCTGGTATATGCTAAATTAGCTGATCTCAGCCAGTGTAAGAGATGCTACAATTGCCTTTAGGATGCCCAAGGACGGCGAAGGAAATCAGCCCAATGACCATCAAGCAGCCACTCTTGTAAGAGTGTGTGCACACACTTGTGTAGTGTGGGGGAAGAGAATATCAGGAAGACTGCTACCTTGCATCCCATCACTGTCAAACATTGTCTAGGCCAATATTTAATAGCTGCATCAGCAAAGTAACAGATGACATTCTGTGGCACCACACCTGATCAAGGGTCTGCACCTTCAGTAGACAAGGGGGAAAACTGTGAATTAAAGAAGCTCCACTTTTAAGGTTGGGGACAAACCAGAGTCAGAGTGCGATGGGACCTAACTTTCAGCAGAAACCTGTTGCCCCATCCCCACCACCTCCCTGTCTTAACCTTCCCCATCCCATCTTTTAAGATTGGAAACAAGGCCTTAACCATTTTTTTCCTTAATGTTTATGGAAAACTACAGAATGCCATTATAATGTAGCAGAACTTCGAACATTGAATTGTGAATGCTTCCGACCTAGGACAGAGCGTGGGATGATTAATAATGACCTTGCTTGTAGTGAGGACAGGGTAGAAGATAACATCAACTCTCACATCCAAGAAACTCATAATAAAATCATTTACCTTAAATCAAATTCATTAGAATGTAAAATTTTAAATTAAAATGAAGGAAATCACTGCTAGGAAATAGGACAATTACCCACTTTCCAAATTAAATGCAGATTAGATACAGAATAAAGCTCCACCTACACTATCTGAACAAACACTCCCCAAGGCAGGAACTGCACAGGTAAGAAACAGAATAAAAAGGCACTTTTGTTACATCAAATCATCATCTTCTCATACCAACTCAGGATGGGCAAGAAATTCTGACCTTGCCCAAGGTGCCCACATTCTGACAATGAATTAAGAATAATCAGAAGTTGGCACACGGGAGGTGGTAACTTAGCCCACCACTCCTGTAATGGCATTAGCTGCTCTTGGAGTTGTGTTGATTAGTTGGAACTCAACTGATAGATAGGGTAGTTAATTACCTGCGCTTCCACTGCTGACAGTTTCTCTCTTGCAGTTGTTCAACCTGAAAGAGATGACTTAATTAAAAAGGTGAAAATATGGCCTCTCCACCCTCACCCAACCAAAACACACAACCTACAGTAACTGAAATGCACTTAAGGTAGACGGAGTACAGGTTTGACCAGGATCTAACTGGCCAGGACTCAGACACAAAGCCTTTGCAACAGATGCGAGACGGTTCTGTGTCTGTGAACTGACAGTGGGGTTATGCAAGAGGAAGAAAGGTGTAATTATTAATGTGCATAGAATGCCCTTCCAGTCAATTGTCTATGATTGCTTACCTGTTGTTCAAAGAGACGTTTTCACAGGAGCCTGCCTGCAAATCTCTGAAGAACTGCTTGCAACTAAGTGGGGTTTGAAATGACTGCAGGCTGTACGACATATTTACAATTATTTCAACTCGTAGCAGGATTAGTGACTTGAGGAAACAGGTTTAATATAATTTGCAAAAGAACCTGGAGAGATGATTTTAAAAAAATTATGCATCAAGTGGTTATAATCTGGAATGCACAGCCTGAAAACACAGTGAAAACAGTATCAACAGTGACATTTTAAAAGAGAAAAGCAAAAAACTGCTTATGCTGGAAATCAAAAACAAAAATACCTGGAAAAACTCAGCAGGTCCGGCAGCACCGGCGGACTTCGACTCGAAGCGTTGACTGTGCTTCTCTCCACGGATGCTGCCGGACCTGCTGAGTTTTTCCAGGTATTTTTGTTTTTACATTTAAAAGAGAAATAGATAAATACTTCAAAAGGAATGTGGGACTTATTAGATACAGTAGGTCTTTCAAAGAGCTTGTGCAGGCACAATGGGCCAAATGACATATTTCTCTGCAGCATGATTCTATGTGGGATAATGGCAAAACGTGTAATCAGAAGAAAAACAATTCATTATTCAGGTATTGAATGTGAGAATGTTTCTGTGTAGCTCAATGAGCAGCAGTATACAGATCAGGTCAGCTGCCCAGTTCAAATGGTAAACATGGACAGAATAGAAAAACAGCCAGGTTCCAGCTCCTGACCTCTCTCCAGCAACCTCTATGCAATATTTATGTGTATGGATATGCTTGAGCACAGGATCAGGCACTAGTGCAACTTCCCAGCCAGCTGCATAATCTTTTGCCACAGACTGCCCAGAATCAGGCATGAACCTAGTGTCGGAGCATGTCAGGGGTATACACCAGCTGGGAGGCTAGAGCTTCATGATAGATGGGAAAGAAAATTTGGTGAAGGTCTAAATAAATAGATAGAAAATAGGGGTACAGTTTTTGGCTCTTGCAGTGACTAGCTAACACCAGCTCTCTCTACATTGCCCCATCAAACACTCCCCAGGCAGCTATGGACGCAGAGCTGAAAAGAATGCAAGAATATTTATCTCAGGTACTGATCTCTAGAGGCTGAGAGTAAGGGAGAGAAGTGTATGTAAAGGAGATGCAGAGTTAGAGCGAATGAGTGAGTTAGGGAAACAAACCATATGTGTGAATGTTTCACAGTGAGACAGAATGTGAATAAATGAGGGAGTGAGTGAACGTTAGGGCATGGGAGAAATACAGTGCAGAAGATGGGAGTATGCAAAGGAAAGTGAGTAAGCATGGAAGAGAAGGTGTAAGGGTATGAGAGCCATCAGACTCACATTCAGAGATTGGAGGCCACATATGAGAAGTGACAACTAAAAACAAACTCTCATACTTTTGTGTCAGTGGCTGGGAGCAGGCACTGAAACCAGGAGTCAGTTATATCGACAACATATTTTCATGGGAGATCTGAAGTACAAGGGAAATCAAATCACTAATATTTTTATTTCAGAGGAATTTTAATCAATTAAATACACAGGGCAGCCAGAGATTTGCCATCTGGAAAGAGTCTATAAATCATCAGCTTTTTAAAATTCAGACAGTAGCACTGACATCAACGGCAGAGGGGAGAGAGATACTTTGCATGAAACAAAAATTTCTTAAATGATCTGTGGAGACACAGACTGAGATGACAGAAGGAATAACTCATAAGCACCAGTTAAAGCTTAAGGAATAAGTGTCAGGATTCTTTGGTTGAAAAAAAATTGAGCAGTCAAGATGAGAGAATACCCAAAGTTAATGATGATAGAGTCTACAACTCAAGCAGTTGGTAACCCACAACATGGGAGAGAATAAACTTACATTTATATAGCATAATTCTTGGCCTCAGGACAATCCCAAGCACTTCACAGGCAGTGAAGTACTTTGAGCATATTATAATCCAAGAAATGTGGTAGTCAATTTGTGCACAACAAACTTCCACTATCAACAATCTGACAATGAGAAAAACATTGAAGAGTCTGAAAAAGTCATACGCACTCAAAAGGTTAACTCTTTTTCTCTCCACAGATGCTGTTAGACCTGCTGAGTTTTTCCAGCATTTTCTGCTTTTGTTGTATGAGAAAAGCAATCTGATTTTTCCTCACAAAATGATGTTAGTTAAGGCAGGACATTGGAGGTAACTGTTCTGTTCTTCATATAGTGCAATGGGATCTTATACATCCAACCAAGAGGACAGATAAGATTAACTAAAGATGACAGACACTTCCAACAATACAGCACTCCCTCAATATTGCACTTAAAGTGTCAGTGTAAACCTTATGCTCAAGAGTCCAGCATAAGACTTGATCCCACAATCCTCTGATTCAGAAGTGAGAATGATGCCCACTGCACCACAGCTGACAATGAATCCATTGACACTGAAGTGTTTTGGAATGTCTTTCCATCAGTGCCTGGCCTCCTCAGCTCTCCCTCTGCAGGAGTAAAAACCAGGAATTCATACTGAGGAACCAGGGCATTATCCCATGTTTGATCACAGCAATGCCAATACTGGGTGACAAAAGCAATCACATTCCTCAGATCTGACATGTGCCTCAACAAAAAACACAAACACACACAAAGCTCCCTTTCCAGTTCCTTACTGCCCATCTGCCAGCAGTGCCACCCAGTGTGGGCATCACTGGCACCCACTGCATGCCCACACACCCCAACCCACACTTCCCCAACCAATCCAGAGACATAAACACACAGACACCCTCAACCCACTGCTCCTGAATTTACTTTCTCCCAGTTTGAATACCCCACTCCCATTTATAGTTCAGTGTTCTACATTTCCCTGTCATATACAGTTTACCATCTTATATCTCTCTGTAAGCTGCCTTTTCAATCACTTCCATCCAAGGCAGAAAATCCAAAGCCTTTCCTTCTGTTCTCAGAACCCAGGGATCGATATTGTGGCTCTTCTCTGCTGCACCAGCTCCTTAAATTATTTTACAGATCAGTACTGAGATGGAGGAGAAATGGTTACAGAGATTCTTAAGATACAAATTGTTTACAAATACAATATTCCACCCACACACTGTGCAAAGAAGCACACAGTTACAACAAATGATCGTTATATTCTCAGTTCACTTGTTTTATCAAAAGGCGGCCATTACTTTTTCTGGATTCCAAACATTATCACAAATGCTTACAGCCTATGCAAGCCTCATCCATGAACACTTAAATTTTGTAGTCAACTCATTACAGAATCATGCAGGCTTGCTCCTCCATGGTTCCGATGAGGGCGTTGAATCATCCCCTTCTGCTTGGTCAACATGGTCCATTGATCAGTCTCAGTGGGGAGGCAGAGGGCTGTGGGATGAGCCAGCCTCTGTAACTTCCCCTCTTGGGTCTGCTTTGGAGTAAGTTTTAATGAGCAAGATGCCTCAGGCGGGGAGGAGGCAGTACTGCTGTGTGGGATGGAATCTTAACACAGCGCTACACTGCACTACCCAAAACTCCATCCTCTCCAGAACATACCTCCAATGTTCAATTATTCCCTCCGCTCTAGGAGATGTTGACTCCATGTCAGGTACTGGGAAAGCTCAATGGGTCAATTTCAATTACGTGAGTGGAATAGGAAGCATCAACAGGCATTGATGTTGATCCTGGTCCCATCCTCCCAAGCACACATATGCTTCCAGCTTTGGGGGAGGGGGCTGGGTGTCTCTAGATCATGGTCAAAGTGGAGGCCTTATTAAATTTTTCCCTCCCTAACCAGGGATACTGAGCAACTTGCAGCATTCCAATCATCAACCCCAGCTTATTCAGCACAAGTGGAAATCAAACCTGGCACACACGCTCAGGGCTGAAAACCATCAGAAGACCCCCACTTAAACCTTTCTAAAAGAGCACATCTTCAGTACAAAGATGTTGCACCTTAACAGGAAAATTGAACATTTCCATCAGTTGGTCGAGAGCCGATCAGAATTAGGGTAGCCCTCAACCACCAGAATGAAACACAGATTTGTCACTAAACAGTGTATTTGCACTATTGTTCTGTGAGCAGGACTGTGGGTCAGTAATGGATGTTCCTCATGGCTGTGATGGTGCTGGTCAGTCTCCGGGGGAGTCCCTTCGCTGCTTGCCTGAACTCTTCAGGCTTTGCTTTCAAGGCAGTCACAATCTGTTGCAGAGTCCGAGATGGCTGTAAACCAAGAGCATCCATGACATTGCTGAGGTAATCTGGGAACAGAAGAAATGCAACATTCCTTTAAAAAAGAGCAATTTAACCACAAAATTTGCCAAACACCTTCTTCCATTTGTATAGCACCCTGTGCAGGACAGAATCAAGATTGAAAACAAGAGAGAACGTGACTTCCTTCATTTAGATCGTATTCACCTTGGGTTTTTAAAGCTTCTAGGTTTATGGGAGACAGAGAGAAGGTGAGCAGCTCAACAATTCTGAGGTCCTGGCTAAGACTTAATTTTTATTCATTTACAAGATATGAGCATCATTGGTAAGGAGGCCAGCAATGATTACCCATCCCTAATTGTGTTTGAGAGTAAAGCTGAGTAGCTTGCTAGGCCATTTCAGAGGGTAGTTAAGAGTCAACCATATTGTTGAGAGTCTGGAGCCACATATAGGCCAAACCGAGTAAAGGCTGCAGATTTCCCTTCCTAAAGGCAATTAGTGAACCAGATGTGTTTTCACGACAATCCAGTAATTTCATGGTCACAATTTTAAAATATATTTAATTAATTAATTGATTTTAAATTACCCTTTGCTTTGATGGGATTGGCCACTGGATTGCTAGTCCAATAGCGCAACTATTATGATAGCATAGTCTTCAATAGAGTCAGAATACTGGGCGGGGCTGGGGGGGGGGGGGGGGGGGAGAGAGGAGGAGGAGGAAGAGTAAGAGTATGTACGATGGAATATTTGGTGATTAGAAGAAATAACAAATGTATGTTCAGCGAAATTTTTCTTTGCAGGGCTACAGGGAAAAAGCATACTAAATGGTACCAATTGAATAGCTGTTTCAAAAAGCTGGCACAGGCATGATGGACCAAGTGGCCTCTTTCTGTGCTGTATGATTCTACCACTAACCACATCAATAAAACACACATCTTTTTCCAGTATACTTCCACTTACCGATATCTGTGGCAAGTTGTTTGGTTGCATGCGGTGTGAGCTCTGGGATCTGTAGAATGGAGTCACAGTAAGTATGCATTGTCGCCCTGGCAATGGAGCCCAGCCAATAATCAGCCATGTTATCCAACTCTGGTAGCTCATCACCTAACAAGGATTACAAGCATTCAAAGCGTCAAATCCCACCTGTAAGTGAATACAAACTGAAAATCCACACAACTTCCATCAATGCCTTTCATGAATCTCAACTTGTCTGACAGCCCACACCAAGTCCCCACTCACCCATCACCTCACTGACCGACCCATATAGGCTCCCCACCCACCTCAATAACCTACAATGGCTCCCTGTTTCCACTTCCCTCCCACCACCCTCCAAATCTTTGTCCGAACTGTGTTGAAGCCAGTTCCTCTAACTACAACGTTCACCAGCATCTATTCAACTTACAACTCTGAGCTGTAAATTTCCTCCTTTCCCGATCATCCTTGACCCAATTCTCTCAGACTCGTTCCCTAAACACCTTGCCTCTCTTGTTGCTGTTCTTGAAAAATATTGTATCTTTCTCATCTACCCTTCACTCACCTCTCAGAACCTCTCAACAGTTTGACTTCCATTTCTTATTATTTCTATGAAATACCTTTGGGCACTTTTGGTACATTAAAAGGTGCTTAAGAAATGCAAGCTGTTGTTCTACGGTGAAATTAGGAACTGAGTGGAGACTGCCTTAAAATTTATTGCAGTTAAGGATTTCAACTGGTCCAGGATTAAAATCAATCTGAAGCTCCCGAACAGCTACTTGTTTATGTACAGTATTTTGAGTATTGGGGTGCTGCGGAGAGCTTACTCAAGGAGACTCTGGATCCTCATGTGTCCCTATACCTTCCAGTTTGATCTAGATTTTATGCACACGCTGAAGACTTACACTTATGATCAGGTAGCCAGGTTATTTTTGGGGTGAAACTCCTCAATGGGAAAGGAGCATGGTTACTATGTAGAAGCAGCTTTGGATGATGCTGAGGTAGAAGTATATGGTCTTAGTGATGGTGCAGATATGTAGTTGGAAGTTCATCTTGGGATCAAATACAGCACCAAAGGCAAACAGTCAGTTACCCAATAGAGATCTAGCCATCTCAGTCTCAAGTGCCAATTGTTCCCCAGCATCCACAGGCTTTTGTGAGAGAGGATTCCAGATTTCATTACTCTTTAAGTGAAGATGTACTTCCTGACTTCACTCCTGAATGGCCTGGCTCTAATTTTAACAGTATGTCCTCATTGTTCTGAGCCCCCCCACAAGATGAAATAGTTTCTCTTTCTCTATCCTATCAAATCTTTTTTTTAAACCATTTTTGATATTCAAGGGATTAAAAGCCATGTTTAAGCAACTTGTCTTCATAGTTTAACCCTCCAAGTTCAATTTCATTATAACATTCTCCCATAATTGTGCTGCTAACAAAAATCACATCCACAGGAACAGCAAACTTTGAAGTCGTGCATTTGCAGATTAGTCAGTCAGCCCAATTACAGACACTAACAGGCACCAACTTAACTATCAACCAAAAAGAAACTTCAACTTCACAATGTCTATTTCTGAACTTTCAGTTCCTGTCATTTAGTTTCTTGCTTTGTCCTTTCACAATGCGATAAGCAATCCTAGCAATCCTCCCCACTCACCCATCCCCGCTCCTAGTCGCAACCCACATGCTCTGCTCCATCCCCCCCAACTTCTGTTGCTCCAACTTTACCCCTCTCCTTCCACCCTGACCCCACCTACCCACAGCCCCCAGCCCACCTTTACCTTGTTCCGGAGGGTATGGAAGTTTCCCAGAATGCAGTGCCAACTCCAGTGCTGGATCCTCCTGTGTTACAAAGGGCTCCAGGTGCAGAGGCAGGGACATGATGTACTGGCCAATCTGGAAACAACAGACCCCACCAGCAAACAATTAGAATTCATAAGCCTAGCAACTACAAGCTAGTCAGTTTAACCCCAGCAGTGACGAAACTTCTAGAAACGATAATGCAGGACAAAATTAATAGTCACTTGGGAAAACGCGGGTTAATTAAGAAAAGCCGGTTGGGGTTTGTCAAGGGAAAATCGTGTTTAACTAACTTACTTGAGTTTTATGATAAGGGAATAGAGATAGAGTTGATGGGGGCAATGCTGTTGATGTGGTGTACATGGAATTTGATAAAGTGCTGCAAAATAGACTTGTAAGCAAAGTTAGAGCTCATGGAATAAAAAGGATAGTAGCAACATGAATATGAAATTGGCTGAGTGACAGGAAACAGAAAGTAGCAGTTAACAGTTGTTTTCCAGGCTGGAGGAAGGTTTATAATAGAGATTCTCAGGGGTTGGTATTAGGATCCCTGCTCTTCCTGATATATATTAATGACCTAGACTTTGGCATACAGGGGACAATTTCAAAATCTGCAGATGATACAGAACTTGGGAAATATTGTGAACTATGAGGAGAATAGTGTAGAACTTCAAAAGGACATAGACTGTTTGGTGGAACAGGCAGGCAAGTGGCGGATGAAATTTAATGCAGAGGAGTGCAAAGTGATTCATTCAGGGAGGAAATATGTGGAAACACAATCTAAAATAAAGGGTACAAAACTGAAGCAGGAGCAGAGGGACAAGTTGACAGAGTGGTTGATAAAGCATTTGGCATAGGGCATAGAATACAAAAGCGTGGAAGTCATGTGAAACCTATATAAAACACTGATTTGGCCTCAACTGGAGTATCATGTCCAGTTCTGGGCACTACGCTTTAGGAAGGATGTGAAGGCATTCGAGAGGGTGCAGGAAAAATTCACAAGAATGGTTCCAGGAATGAATGTATTGGGGATAGATTGGAAACGTTGGGACTGTTTTCCTTGGAGAAGAGGTTTGTGAGGAGATTAAATGGAGGTATTCAAAATCATGGGGAATCTGAACAAGGTAGATAGATAGAAACTGTTCTCATTGATGGAAGGATTGTGAACAGAAGGCACAGATTTGAGGTTATTGGCAAAAGAAACAATGAGGAAAAACTTTTTAAACACATCAAGTGGTTAGAATATGGAATGTACTGCCTGAGAGAGAGGTGGAGACAGGGTCAATCAAGGCAATCATGAGGGAATTGGGTTATTATTTGAAAAGGAAAAATTGTCAGGGCTATGGAGGGGGCAGGAGAATGGCACTAGATGAATTGCTCCTTCAGAGAGCCAGACATGATAGAATGGTTACAGCACAGAAGGTGGCCATTCAGCCTAAGATTCTAATGGCAGAGCCTTGATGATACAAAAGCACTTTGCATGCTGACTTTCTCCAATTCTCAATGAGCTGACAAATGCCAAATCAAATCTCATCGAAATTGCAGGAAAGTCAAGGATTAAACACACACAAACACATCCTGCAAAGGATAACAAGGGAGCCAGTAAGCAGCAGAACTATGCAGAGCAGGTCGTCATATTTCTAACCTTGCACTGAATGACCCCATCTCACTTGACAGGGTGCTACCATTAGCCTCAGGCCCCATGGCCAGGGAGAGGACAATCAGCTAAGAGCCCCACTTGTGATTGCTACCAGGAAATATGATTATTGGACATAGTTTTGTTAAATTGGACAGGGGAAGGTGATGCGATAGAGACACACAAATATTTAGCTTCATTGAGAGACATTCAGAGTCAGTTTTAATGATAAATTCCAATCGGTATAAAGAGTTTTAACACATTAACACTGAAAATACAAAGCAGGTTGACTTGCATCTGAAAAGGAAAGGTGAACATTTCAGATATAACATCCTCCCACCTGCTTCCCTTAGAACTCCAATTTCACCTGAAACAGTGACTTTTGTGTCCCTTTCAGATTTGCCTGTTGTGTACTTCCAGTATTCTTGCTTTTTCTTTTCATCTCCCTCATTCTCAGTTTAAAAAATGTTCCAGCAATCAGCTGCACAAATAGCCTCTAAGCCATCTTCCTGAGTCAAGGAATGGTACATAGCAAAGAGTTGGACTACTTGTTCCTTCCCTGGTTATCAATGTTTCTATCCCACATTTCTCATACATCAGGAATACTCAGAAGTCTTGGAGAAATGGTCGCATGAAGCAGAGGGTAGCTGCTTCCCTCCAGGAGGATTGTCCACCCTCGACGATTCTGGTAACTCCCTTCAAAGCTCAATTTCCAAACTGCAGTATTTACATGATGTACTGCAGCAACTTAACAAGGCTTCTTCAATAGCACTTCCCAAACTCGTGACTTTCACCACTTAGGACAAGGGGGTAGGTGCATGGGAACGCCATTGCCTCCAGGTTCCCTTCTAAGTCACACATACTATCGCAACTTGGAAATATGGTCGCCATTCCTTCATTGTTGCTGGGCAGTGCTGGATTTAGGCTTAAGTTATTTAAGCTACAGCTTCGGTTCTCACAAAATGAGGGGTCTCTAAATAAGGAAAAAAGCTGACTCAATATCAAGGTTTTATCATAATCTGTTGTTAAATAAAGATATGGGAAAATGACTCTTTAAATATGGACTTTCCATTCTAATATGACAAATATATTATAGCTTGGTCAGTTACCCTTGCTGCTATCCACAGAATTATTGTCTCTGTCTTAAATGTGTCCACGGTTGAAGTTTTAATTTGTATCTTATGTGTATAATAGCCAGCAGCCTGCTGGTTACAGCTGCATCAATTGTGCCTCTGTCTGAGTTGCACAAAGATCCCTTCTCTTTGACACAAGGTAAATATCTACATTAGAATACGCATGTGTATAAATACAGCAGTTCAACATGTTTAGAAGCTTAAAAGGGAATATATCTTTGTAAGAGTTTCAAGTTCATAAAAACTTGTTGACTTCAGTAAGTTTAGAGGACAGTCATATGATAAATGAGTTAACATGGCAAAACGATATAATAGCATGCAACAAAAGTTTCTAGAGAAAAATAAGTATGCTATATATATTCCATGTGCTAGACATTCACTGATTCTTAACAAAAACAGAATTACCTGGAAAAACTCAGCAGGTCTGGCAGCATCGGCGGAGAAGAAAAGAGTTGACGTTTCGAGTCCTCATGACCCTTCGACAGAACTTGATGATTCTTGTTGGCCATGCTTCCGCTGATTGCTGCCTAGATGCAGTAAATTTTTTTGCTGCTGTGCACCAAATTTACACATTTTTTTCTGCCTCTACAAACGCTGGGCAGTGCTCAAATCATTTCTGGATCCTGATTCCACCATGTCAAAATGTCTCTCTGACACTAGGTGGGAAGCACATGCAAAGGCTGCTTCAGCTCTAGCTGATAGTTATAGTTCAATTATTGATGCTCTTAATCATATTCATACTGATGACAACAAAAAAGGTGATACAAAGAGAGAAGTTAGTATTCTGCAGTAGAAAATGGAAGAATTAGAACTTGTATTCATGGTTGAATTGTGAGTTGGGTCAGTTCCACAAAAGCAGCAAGGCACACAGGATGCACAGATAGCCCTTAGGGCATGTGCAAAACATTACACATCACTGTCTCATTTCTTGAAAGAAACTGATGAGAGTTTTGGCAAATTGAACTCAAAGCAAAAGAAAAATCTGCCAGATGTAGGCTACAAGTGTGTGAATAAACAGAAGGATTAGAAAAAAAGTAAATGATGGTGATGCACTTAATGATGAGGAAATGCTTCCTCCAAGAGCCAAATTTTGGGTGAAATCCTTTATCCCCATGATGGATGCATTTGAAACTGACTTGAAGAAAAGGACAATCATATACAAAAATGTTGCAAACAACTTTTCGTCTTTGGTTGATTATGCTCGGAAAAATGGCTGAGAGAAATTCTGATGAAGGACTATCCTGAAGATGTTGATGTTAACCTTGTTCGGAAATAAAGCACTTTCTTGCTTATATTAAGGAAAATTATGCAGACAAAGTACATTTAAGCTGCTAGGACCTATATCAAGTCATCATCCAAGATAAGACTCAGTTGGCATTCCCTAATGTAGAAACAACACTGCGACTATTTTAGGTAACAAACTGCTCAAGGGAAAGTTAATTTTTGTGACTGAAAAACATCAAGGATGAACTGTGAACAACAATGCTGCAATGAAAGCTTTCTGCATCAAAAGTGATAAACTTCGCAGCTTACCATTTGAGAATATCAATGATTTGGCTCTCCATAAATCATGAAAGAAAATGCTTTATATTTTTAACTTCATGTTACGTGCAAACAGACACACTACAGGTTATATTACTGCTTCCATTTAGTAAGCTGATGATTTGTGTGACAGCTTTTTTGTTGGTGTTGGTAAAAAGCTTTCATATACATTCATGATTTAATTATTGTATTTTAATTTGAAAATATTATATAATGCAAACAGGTATTTTGTAAGACATGATTAGTTAGATAATAAATTTTTCTTTGTCCCTTCGCATTTGTATACAAGCAAGTATAAAGTTTTCATATTTATATTTTCAGTGCCCTGTGAGAATAACAAAATATGACTTTTATTGTATGGGGCCTTTTAAGCTTGATATAGCTTAGGGCTTCAGCATTTCATAATCCGGCCCTATTGCTGGGTCAAAATTCTGGTAATCCCTACCTAGCAGCACTGTAGGAGCATCTTCACCACACGGACTGCAGCAGTTCAAGGCAGCAGCTCACCAATACCTTGCCAAGATCAATCAAAAATGGGTAATAAATGCTGGCCTTACCAACAACACTCACATAGTAAAGACATTTTAATATGAACATTCACCTGGTCAGTGAGTGTAGAAACCAGAGAAAAAAAGATACATACTAGTTATGACAAAAACAAGACTGTTTCTCAAAAAAACAAGACACTTACATTGCTGATGTATTCGAGAGGAGCAAGACTAAATGTTGGGAGATCCTCAGTTAATGTCTCTCCCATTGTTCCTGTGTTCCAGGTCTTTTCAAGAGGGGAGGAGAAAACACAAGGGTCAGTGTACATGTGATAGGGTAACTAAGCATTTTGTGCAAGCAATCATAGAACCAACATAAACATTTGTGTTCACACTAAGTTTCTACTTCATTGGCATAGTCATTTCCCCCATCGCAGCCACTCACCCCAAACATCACAGATGATCCCCTCGCCAGCCAACCACAATTGCCCCCCGCCCCTGCAACCCCCAACCACCTCATCCTAAACAGCCAGAAGTGAGTGATAAGCTCCAATGGGCTGAACAACCAAGCCCCCACTCCCACCTCACCTCCATCCTGGGCACCTGTGTGAGCTGTTGCTTGATGCGGAGGAACACAGAGTCAAAGGCAAGCTGATGTGCCTGCTGGTTGAGCCGGGTCAGTGCTGCACGAGCTTCTGACAGCAAATTATTGTTCCCTGCTCCCTTTTCCTACAAAGCAGGAGGAAAGAATTTTAGCGATGAACCCTTAACCACAGGGACCCATCGTATCTGACCTTTTGAAAGACTTTCGACTCGTCCCCCTGCAGTTTTCTCGCCTGTTCTGAAGTAGGGAATGGAATCTTACCTTCAGCATATAAAGCATTTCCATCAGACTGGCGTATTCACTCGGATTTGCCTTCAGTAAATAATTATATTCTTGCCAAGGATTCTTGATGGAAGTTTTTTTGTCGGAGAAGCTGGTTTCTTGTATACCAGTCAGACTGTGCGGACTGTATGACTCAGACAAATACTTCCCTGCAGTAGATAATATTCTGCAAGAGAGATTCCAAAGGATTGGAAAACTGCTCGCGATCCAGATTAAACATGGTACGGCATTTATGAAGTGGAGGATAGTCTCTCTATCTGTCTCTCCCCTATACATAGAATACTACACTACTAAACTAGGCCATTACACAGTGTCAGTGTTTATCTCTGCATCAATCACCTGCTTCCTCATACTCATTATATTCCATTTCTTCAAACAGGACTCTAATCACTGTATAAGAATGTACAGGCTCTGTTTCAACAATGGTCTTTGACAAGAAAATTCCACATTCTAACCACACTCTGCGAGAAAATATCTTTTTGTTAACTCCCCCACCCCCCCAAAAGTTAATTCATGCCTGTGATTGTCTTAAGGTCGCTGATCAGCAGAAATCACCCTAACTGAAGAGCTGAGGTTGGGAGGAGAGGCCTTTGCGCACACTGCACAGAAAGCAGGCACTGTCTGCACCAGGCACTCACACTCTTAAAAACAAAGAAAACTGCGGATGCTGGAAATCCAAAACAAAAACAGAATTACCTGGAAAAACTCAGCAGGTCTGGCAGCATCGGCGGAGAAGAAAAGAGTTGACGTTTCGAGTCCTCATGACCCTTCGACAGAAGGGTCACACTCTTAGATGCTCAGGCTGAGTGGTATTAAGAAGACTTTCCAATGAACTCAAGCAGGAAGCAGTTAATATAGTGAATGGCCAACCTCTACAGAGCAGGAAAGCAGTGTTGGCAGGCCACAGCTGAAGTGGCTGAACAGATACGACCCAGTTGTGATGCCCTTGGTTAAGCGGGCATCCAACATTCACCATCAAGTTCTATCCTTGCATAGCAGTCATTTGGGTAAGGTATAAGAAGGGGACCAGCCCCTGAGGAAATATACCTCAGCAAAGAGTCAATGCCTTAAGGGGAAGGGAGAAAAATGACAAAGAAAATTACAACATTGCTTGAAGGCTAGAAGCATAATTCTGGAATGGCTGCATTTGGTTTTAAGCTGCTAACCAGCTACTAGCCATAAAAAGCTTTACCCTTTGAAGATGTTTCCTACTTGTTCAATGCTCAACATTGATGGTTGCCTGTCTAGCATACTGCTTCCCAATAACCCAAATCAACACGCCCATCATATTCCATCTGTGTCCCACTGTAACCAGCCTCATAGGCATCCTACCCACTAACTAGTTCACTGGCTTAATACCACTCCACACATAGCTAGCCTTACTGGATGAATTTGCCACACTTCCTTCCAACTCCTACCCCCAATAGCCAGGCTCACAGGCTTCCTTCTCCATCCTCATAATTAGCCCCATTATGCTATCAAATCCTCAGTAGGCTCTAATGAAAGCATGTGCGTGTTACTTGGAGCCAACCTGTTGGACAGTTGCTGCTCGTAGTCCCCACACTGCCGCAATAGTTCACCGCAGGTTGCTATAATTCTGAAATCAAAACAGGGTGCAATTAGAGAATGGAAAAGAATCTAACAGTCAGTCATAACTAACTGAGAACTTCAGTTAAAAATGAAATGAATGAAAACCAGGACACACACACAACCTTTTAACAGATCTCCGTCTATTTCTAACTCCATAACATTGCCTGACTCTGCCCCTGCCTCAGATTACATGCTGCTGAAACCCTCAACTATACCTTTTGGTACGTTCAATGCACTCCTGGTCAGCTCTCACATTCTACTCTTCGTAAATTTGACATCATCCAAAACTCTTCAGCCCATGCCCTTATTTGCACCAAGTCCAGTTCAGCCATCACCCCTGTGCTCACTGACCTACATTGGCTCTTGGCTAGGCAGCACCTCAATTTTAAAATTCTCATCCTTGTTTTTAAATCTCTCCATGGCCATGCCCCTCCTGACCTCTGTAGTCCCCTGCAGCCCTACAATCTCCCAGACATCTGCACTTAACTAATTCTGGTCTCGAACATTCTTGATTTTAATTGCTCCACTGTTGGCAGCCGTGTCTTCAGCTGCCTAGGCCGTAAGCTCTGCAATTCCCCATTTAAACCTTTTTACTCTCTACCTGTCTCTCTTCATTTAAGACTCGCCTTAAAACCTAGCTTTGACCAAGCTCTTGGCTATCTACCCTAATATCACCTTATGTGGCTTGATGTCAATGTTTTCTTGATAACGCTCCTGTGATATGCCTCTAGATGATTCATTACGTTAAGGGCACTATATAAATGCAATTTGTTGTTGTCAAAAGAAGGAGCTTGCAGTTACTCGCTTGATTGAACTCAAAACGTCACCACCATTAACCACAGCAGCTTCCTCCATGTCTGATACTAAATGGTTCTGATGTGGGAACTGTCAGCTTCTCCTTATCAAACCGCAAGTTTGCCCTCATGCTGACTGTCATTAGCATCTCGCAGCAAAAAGAATAGAATGTAGAAAATGCTTTTCCTTGGGATATTAAATTTAAAAATATTTTTCTGATCCCCAAATCAAACGGGCTGACGCTATGAGGGGGGGGGGGGGGGGGGGCATGAAAAAGGGCTTAAAACTGGCAGGGGTTCCAGGGTGAAAAAAGGTACATGTAAACAAGTGTGTGTTATATGGAGGGCTGGGTACATTCCAGGTAAAACAGTATGTTATATTGACAATCTGGGTAGAGAAGCATATATCAGTACAGATGTGTGTGACAGGAGTGTAAAAATTGTTGAACGGGGCTGTTAAACGGCAAGCAAAAAGTGGAGGAGGAGGAACGAGGATTCTGCTCTGCATTCACTCACTGCCTCATCACCTGATAGAGTTCTGGAATGCAGACCAATCTTCCTGGAACAAGGATCCATTGGTGATTTCCTCCAGTTTGCATTTCTTGCGAATAGACTGAAGAGTGCTAGCAAAGTTGGACACATATCTGGAACAGAGAATTAAAACGTGAGCCAACATACCCCCTCACAGGAATAATCCAATACCGGCGTCCTCCTTGAGAATTAAACTGTAATATTTTATATTTTAACTTGATCCAGAATAACCTGCACCATAGAACGTGACAAATTTAAATAGTTGACATATGTTTGAGTGCATCAGATGATTTTACTGCAACAAGATACTGAATTACAGTACAATGATCTGGATACTTGCTGCATGTATATAAAATATGATTAGATGGAAATTGAGATCAACATTTGTATGTGCAGAAGTTATAATGCAAAAATCAGGCAGCAGCCACAGCACACCAATACAGAGAAGCGAGTCAAGCAATAGTCCCTCTGGACTATTATCTTGTTTTTCTACTAATTCTGGAAAGCTTCCATGATTGCCACACAGTCACCGGGCAGCACGGTGACCCACAGCCATTGGGCAGCGCATAAAATTTAGATAACTGAAAGGGGGCTCACTTTGAGAAGAGAGCTTTCAGTGCTTTGAGTAGGCCACAAACTGCAAGTCCATCAGTTAGTTTGATGCATCTGTCCACTGCCCCACTGGCCAGGCTGAAGAGTTTATTCACCGACTGATTAAGCTCCTGGACACAGTCAATAACCTCTCCACACTCCTGAAGAGAAAAGGCAGACAAAGGAAATTGTTAACAAAGGAAGATGAACATTTAAAACTACAGTGAAGGGCAAGGGAACACATTCTTTTAAAAAAAAAATCCATTTCTGGGACATGAGCAAAGCTGGCTAGGCCAGCATTTATTGCCCATCCAAAATTACCCTCGAGAAGGTGGTAGTGAGTCACCTCCTTGAACCACTGCAGGGCATTTGATCCTCCCTAACAGTACTGTGGGTGTTAGTTCCAGGATTTTGATCCAGAAACAATGAAGGAACAGTGACATAGTTCCAAGTCAGGATGGTGTGGAGCTTTAAGGGGAAGTTGCAGTGGTGGTGTTCCCATGCAACTGCTGCCTTTGTCCTCCTAGTTGATAGATGCTTTGGAAGGTATTGTTGAACAAGGCTAGGTGAACTGTTGCAGTGCTATTTATAGGTGGATGCACACTGCTGTCGCCAAGCATCAGTGGTGGAAGGCATGAACGTTTTGGTGGTTGATGAGGTTCCAATCAAGTGGCTGCTTTGTTCTGGATGGTGCCGAGCTTCTTGAATGTTGTTGGAGCTGAACTCATCCAGACAAGTGGAGCATTCCGACACATTCCTGACCTGTGCTTTGTAGAAGGTGGACAGGCTTTGGAGAGTCAAGAGGAGAGTTACTCACCACAGAATATCCAGCCTCTGAGCTGTTCTTATAGCCACAGTTTTTATGTGGCTGGACCAGTTCAGTTTCTGGTCTATACTGACCCCCAGGATGTTGTTGATGGGGGATTTGGTGATGGTAATGCCACTGTATGTCAAGGAGGTCAAACAGTTGTTGGGCCTAGAACACTATCTTGAACTCCTGCAGTGATGCCCTGGGACTGAGATGAATGGCCTCCAACAACCACAACCATCATTCTTTGTGCTAGGTATGAATCCAACCAGTTGAGAGTTTTCTCCCTGATTCCCACTGACTTCAGTTTTGCTAGGGCTCTTTGATGCCACACTTGGTCAAAGGCTGCCTTGATGCAGTCACTCTCACCTCATCTCTTGAATTCAGCTTTGCGTCCATGTTTAGACCAAGGCTGTAATGAAGTCTGGAGCAGATTGCTTCTGGCACAACCCAAACTGTGCATCAGTGAGCAGGTAACTGTTGAGTAGGTACCACTTGATTGCACTGTCAATTACATCACTTAGAATACCTATAAGGGATTAAGTCAAAAACTGCTCGATTTTACTACTGCTACTTGAGTCCTTCCTGCTCTGATCATTCCTCTCATGTTTCTCCCAAGCTTCAAGAAGTCCATGCTATATTCTTTTCCTCCTGGTGTCTTTGATATGTTGATATCAAGGCTGACTGCACAGTTTCCTAACTTGCTTATCAAGAATCTCAAGATTGTTTGAACTTATTGTCTCCTTTAGGCTTACCTTGACCTGCACTCAAGTTTTTTCTTAAAGCCAAACTTGACAGTGATTATTTACAATTCACTTTATTTCTCTCCCTCAGTTTTAAACCTTGGCGTCTGGCAATTTAGTTCTTGAGGCTTTGCTCAAAACAGAGAAACAAATCCGGCTGCACTACTTTAAAAGGAGGTTCTGCTAAAATAATTTGAACTGTTAAGAGCTAAATCAAAAAGCAGAACCTCCAAGGTAATAATCGCGGGATTACTACCCGAGCCACCATCAAACTGGCATAGGGTAAATAAAGTAAAGGAATTAAACGCGTGGCTCAAAGATTGGTGTGGGAGGAATGGGTTTCAGTTCACGGGGCACTGGAACCAGTACTGGGGTAGAAGGGAGCTGTTCTGGTGGGATAGGCTTCACTTGAACCGTGCTCGGACCAATGTCCTGTTGAATCAAATAACTAGGGCTGTAAAGAGGGCTGTAAACTAAATAGAGGGGGCAAGGGTTCTGGAGGGGGATACGTAGATCTACAAAGCAAAAGGATATGGCAGCTTTGCATAGCAGCTATTTAGGTAATGATACCCAGAGGTGTGACAGGAAGGGATAGAGTGTACAAATATAAAAAAGCAGCAGGATCAAATAGGGTCAAAGGTGGGGGAATGGTAAAAGGCAAAATGAATGGCTCTTTACTTAAAAGCATGCAGTATTCGGAACTAAAGAAATGAATTAACGGCAAAAAAAAATTAGTGGGTATGATCTGATAATCATTACAGAGACATGGTTACAAGGATATCAAAGCTTAGAACTAAATATTCAAACGTATATGCCTTTTCGAAAGGACGGACAGCAAGGAAAGGGTGGTGGGGTAGCTTTGTTAGTACAGGGTGGAATCAGTATGATAGCAAGGAATGATCTTGGATCAGGAAGATGTAGAATCCATATGGGTGGAGGCAAGAAATATCAAGGGGAAGACGTCACTGGTGGGAATAGTTTATAGGCCCCCCCCTTAATAGTAGCTATACTGTAGGACAGAGAATAAATCCGAAAGTAATGAGGGCATGTAAAAAAGGCAATACCTTAATCATGGCTGACTTTAATCTTCATGTAGATTGGGAAAATCAATTGGCAGAGGTAGCCAAGAGCAAGAATTCATAAGAGTGTATTCGGGACGGTTTCCTAGAATAATATGTTGTGGGTCCAACCAGAGAACAGGCTATTTTGGATCTGGTATGCGTAATGAGTTAGGTTTAATAAATGATCTCAGAGTAAAAGATCCCCTAGGAACAGTGACATAACATGGTAGAATTTAGCATTCAGTCTGTGTGTAAGAAACTTGGGTCAGAAACAACTATGCTAAAGTTAAATAAGGGTAATTACAAAGGGATGAGGGCAGAGTTGCCTGGTGTGGATTGGGAAAGGAGTTTAGCAGTGAAGATGGTTGATGAACAATGGGAGACATTTAAAAAAATAGTTCATGACTCACAACAAAGATATAACCCAGCGAGGAAGGAGGATTCTAAGAAGGGGATAAACCAACCATGGTTAACTAAGAAAGCTAAGGATAGTATCAAACTGAAAGAAAAAACATACAATGTGGCAAAGATCAGTGGTAAGCCAGGGGATTGGGAAAGCTTGTTGGTTTTTAAAAATGACCAAAAAATAATAAAGGGGAAGAAAATAAACTTTGAGGGTAAACTAGCAAGTAATATAAAAATGGACAGTAAAAGCTTTTTTAAATACATAAAAACGAAGAGAGGGGCCAAAGTAATCATAGGCCCCTTAGAGAATGAGGCTGGGGAAACAATGGTGAAATCAGGGAATGGCAGAGGAGTTGAATAAATACTTTTCATCAGTCTTTACGGTAGAAGACACTAATAGTGTTCCAAAAATACTAAATAATCAAGGGGCAAAAGAGGAGGAGAAAATAAATACAATAACTTTCACGAGAGAAAAAGTACTAGGGAAACTAATGGGGATAAAAGCTGATAAGTCCCCTGGACCTGATGTGTTGCACCCTAGGATATTAATGGAAGTAGCTACAGAGATAGTGGATGCACTGGTGGTAATCTTCCAAGAATCCTTAGATTCTGGAAAAGTCCCAGAAGATTGGAAAACTACCAATGTATTCAAAAAAGGTGGGAGACAAAAAAACCACTAACTATAGGCCAGTTAGCTTAACATCTGTCATTGGGAAAATGTTATGAAAATGAGTGTCTTATAAAGGATGTAATAGCAGAGGATTTGGAAATGCATAATATAATCAAGCAGAGTCAGCATGGTTTCATGATGGGGAAATCATGCCTGTCAAATTTGTTAAAATTCTTTGAGCAGGATTGATAAAGGGGAACCAGTAGATGTGATAAGAACATAAGGAATAGGAAGAGGAGTAGACCATTTGGCCCTTTGAGCCTGCTCCGCCATTCAATAAGATCATGGCTGATCACCTTGTGTTTTGATTTTCACATCCCCATCTACCCCCCCCGATAACCTTCAATTCCCTCGCCTAGCAAGAGTCTACCTACCTCTGCCTTAAAAAAATATTCAACGATATATTTGGATTTTCAAAAGGCGTTCAATAAGGTACCGCACATAAGGCTACTTAATAAGATAAGAGCCCATGGTGTTGGGGGTTATATATTAGTATGGACAGGGAATTGGCTAACTAATAGAAGACAGAGTTGGGATAAGGGGGTGCATTTTCAGGATGGCAACCTGTAACTAGTGGAATGCCAAAGGGATCAGTGCTGAGGCTCCAATTATTTACGATAAATATTAATGGCTTGGATGAGGGAAGTGAATGTACTATCACCAAGTTTGCGGATGACGCAAAAATAGGTGGGAAAGCAAGTGGTGAGGGTGACACAAGGAGTCTACAGAGGGATATAGGCAGGTTAAGTCAGTGGGCAAAACGTGGCAGATGGAATATAATGTGGGAACATTTCAGGTTATGCACTTTGGCAGGAATAGAGGAGCTGAATATTATTTAAATGGAGAAAGACTGCAGACAGCGGCACAGAGGGATTTGGGGGTCCTCATGCATTAATCCCAAAAAGCTAACATACAAGTTCAGCACATAATAGGGAAGGAAAACGGAACGTTGGCCTTTATTTCAAAGGGAATGGAGCATAAAAATAGGGAAGTATTGCTAAAACTATACAAGGCACTAGTTAGGCCACAACTAGAATACTGTGAACAATTTTGGTCCCCTTATCTAAGGAAAGATATACTGGCATTGGAGGCAGTCCAGAGAAGGTTCACTAGGTTGATCCCAGGTCTGGAGCGATTTTCTTATGAGCAGAGGTTAAGCAGGTTGGGCTGTATTCATTGGAGTATAGAAGAATAAGAGGCAACCTCTTATTGAAACATATAAGATTCTTAGGGGGCTTGACAGGATAGATGCTGAGAGGTTGTTTCCCCCTTGTGGGAGTGTCTAGGACCAGAGGGCATAGTCTCAGAGAAAGGGGTTGCCCATTTAAGGCAAAGATGAGGAGGAATTTCTGCTCACAGAGGGTAGTGAATCTGTGGAATTCTTTATCACAGAGAGCTGTAGAGGCTGGGTCATCAAGTATATTCAAGGCTGAGATAGACAGGTTTTTAATCAGCAAGGAAAACAAGGGTTATGGGGAAAAGGCAGAAAAGTTGATGGTTATCAGGCCAGCCTTGATCTCATTGAATGGCAGAGCAGACTCAATAGGCCAAATGGCATACTTCTGCTCCTACATCTAAAGGTCTTAAGTTAAAACCAAACCTCACCCGCTCTTTTAGATAGATGTAAAACTTCCCATGGCACTATTTCAAAGAAGAGCAGGGAATTATCCTGATGTCCTGTCCATTTTTACTCCCGAATCAACGTTACAAAATGAAAACGGATTATCTGGCTATTATAACATTGCTGTTAAGGGAGCTTGCTGTGTGCAAATTAAGTGCTGTGTTTCCTATTTATAACAATTACTTTCAAAAGTACTTATTTGGCTGTAAAGCGCTTTGGGATGTCTGGTGGTCATGAAGGGCGTTTTATAAATGCAAGTCTTTCTTTCATGGCTCACAGCGAGACCAAGCTCTAGCACACACTACAGTTAAAGGTATTGGACCATACCATTATACAGACTGGTATTGCAAAGTACAGAATATATTGGTCATGTACAGTCCACTTCATTCCACATATTCACTAAGAACAAAATTAAATAAACATTATGCCACAGCCCTGTCTGTCAGATTTTAAACAAAACGAAGGATCAGCAACAATTTCAAATCGAGGCCAGCACTAGTTACCATGATGCCAAAACTTCCCCTGTCCCTAGTACACACCCCCCTCCCAACTCCATTACAATCTCTCCTATAGCTGTTACACTAGCAGGGCGCCAGACAGTGATCCGAGCAGTATAGTCCAGGTCTTACCAGCGGGATTGCACTGATCTGGATGAGCAGGTTTGATCCCTCGAGATCACCATACTGCAGCTGATAAGGCAGGTAAGGGCTGTGGATTGCTGCAACAAGTTCCGTAACTTTCACCAAATTAGTCTCACCTGTGAATCAATGAAAATTAACAATTGTTTAAAGACTTGCTGCAATTACTCAGAATCTGGATGTATTGGTTCACATAAGCCTGAAGCAATAAGTATTTAAAATTTTTGTCCAGCATTCAGTGCTTAGTGCAAGTTGTTTAGAAAAAGAATAAAAAACCAACAAAGCAGTAGATATAAGTCATACAAATAATCCAGACTAGAATATAAGAACCTAAGAAATAGGAGCAGGAGTAGGCCATCCAGCCCTTCGAGCCCACTCTGCCATTCAATGAGATCATGGTTGATCTTCTACTTCAACACCATTTTCCTGCACTATCCCCATATCCCTTGATGTTTTCAATCTTGAACATTCTCAATGACTGAGTCTCCACAGTCCTCCGGGGCAGAGAATTCCAAAAAATTTACCAACCTCCGAGTGAATAAATTCCTCCTCATCTCAGTCTTAAATGGCCTGCCCCTTATTCTGAGACTGTGCCCCCTGGTTCTAGACCCCCCCCCACCTCCCCATCCCGCTGAGCAAGGGGAAACATCCTTCCTGCATCTACCCTGTCGAGCCCTGTAAGAATTTTGTATATTTGAATATGATCACCTCTCATTCTTCTACACTCCAGAGAATAAAGGCCCAGTCTATTTAATCTTTCCTCACAGGACAATCTCTATATCCCAGGATTGAGGTTGATGAACCTTCGTTGCACTCCCTCCAAGGCAAGTATATCTTTCCTTAGGTAAAGAGATTAAAATTGCACACCATACGCCAGTTGTGGTCTCATCAAGGCTCTATATAATTGCAGCAAGACATCTTTACTCCTATATTCAAAACCTCTTGTAATAAACAAAAACATAAAATGCTGGAAAAATTCAGCAGGTCTAACAGCATCTGTAGAGAGAAAGACAGAGTTACCGTTTCGAGTCTGTATGACTCTTCTTCAGAGCTGCTATGAAGAGGAGTCATATGGACTTGAAACTTTAACTGTCTTTCGCTCCACAGATGCTGTTAGACCTGCTGAGTTTTTGCATCATTTTCTGTTTTTGTTTCAGATTTCCAGCATCCACAGTATTTTGCTTTTACCTTATGTAATAAAGGCCAACATATAATTTGCCTTAACAAAAACAGAATTACCTGGAAAAACTCAGCAGGTCTGGCAGCATCGGCGGAGAAGAAAAGAGTTGACGTTTGAGTCCTCATGACCCTTCGACAGAAAACTCGAAACAGAAGACTCAAAACGTCAACTCTTTTCCTCTCCACCGATGCTGCCAGACCTGCTGAGTTTTTCCAGGTAATTCTGTTTTTGTTTTGGATTTCCAGCATCTGCAGTTTTTTTGTTTTTATATAATTTGCCTTAATTGCTTGCTGAACCTGCACGTCAGCTTTCAGTTACTCATGAACAAGGACACCCAAGACTCTTTGCAGTTCAACATTTCCCAGCTTCTCACCACTGAAGAAATACTCTATTTCTGTTTCTCCTACCAACATAGATAAACTCACATTTCTCCACATTGTATCCTGTCTGCCAAGTTTTTGCCCACTCACTTAGCTTCTCCAAATCCCCTCGAAGCATCTTTGCATCCTCTTCAAAACTCACATTTCCACCTAGTTTTGTGTCATTTACAAACTTCGAAATATTACATTTAATCCCCACATCCAAATCATTGGTATAGTTTGCGAACTGCTGAGGCCCCAAGCACTGATCCTTGCAGTATCCCACTAGTCACCGCCTGCCAACCTGAAAATGACCCATTTATTCCTACTGTTTCCTATCCGCTAACAATTCTCAATCCATGCCAGTATATTAACCCCAATCCCATGTACTCCAATTTTGCTTATTAACTTCTTCTGTGGGACCTGATCAAAAGCTCTGAAAATCTAAATATACCATATTCGCCAGTTCCTTCTAATCTATTCTGCTAGTTACATCTCCAAAAACTTCAACAAGTTTGTTAAACCTGTTTTACCTTTCATAAATCCATGTTAACCCAGTACTATCTTTACTTTCTAAGTATCCTGTTATCACATCCTTTATTATAGATTTTAGCATTTTCCCTATGACTGATGTCAGGCTAACAGGTCTGTAGTTCCCTGTTTTCTCTCTCCCTCCTCTCTTAACTAGTGAGGTTACATTGCCATCTTCCAATCTGCAGGAACCATTACAGAGTCTATAGAATTTTGAAAGATGACCACCAATGCATCTATTGTTTCTACAGTCACCTCTTTCAACACTCTGGAATATGGATCATCAGGACAAGGGGATTTATCTACTTTAAGTCCCATTAATTTCTCTAGTACTTTTTTTTGCTAATATTATATCTTGTTGTTCCTCGTTTATAGTGGTCTCTTGATTCTCCAGTATTTCTGAAAGGTTTATAGAATTTTCCTCCATGAAGACAAACACAAAGCATTTGTTTAGTTTCTCTTCTAATTCCTCATTCCCCATTATAAATTCTCCCGACTCCGCTTGTAATGGAACCACCTTTGTTTTTGCTAGTCTTTTCCTTTTTACATACCTACAGAAACTTTTACAGTCTGTTTTTATGTTTCTCACTAGCTTACTCTCATTCAGTTGACTACAATGGTGCAAACCATTGTCCTACAAGATGGAAGGCTGCCAATAAAAACCACCAACGTGCTAAGAAAGGATATAACAAACAGGCAGCGAAGAGGGCAGAATTAAGTAATAGAAAAGGATTTAAGAACATAGTGGGAATTAGCAGCTGTGGTTTTAATGGGAATTTTAACTTCATATAGGTTGGGATAAGCACGTTAGCGCACGCGTGAAGGATAGTAAAGTTCTTGCGTGCATCCGGGGTTGCTTTCTGCAGCAATATGTCACAGAACCAACAAAGGAGCATGCCTTCTTAAATTTAGTAATGAGTAATAAGCCAGGTTTAGCAATGAGAAATGAGCCATATTTAGCTAACAGCTTAATAATGCATGAACATTTATCTAATAGCCATCATAATATAATCAAGTTCAACGCTGTGTTTAAACAGGAGAAACCAGCAACTGCTAAAGATTTAGGCCAGGCTGACTTCAATGGGATGAGTCAGAGACTGTTCACTATAAACTGAATAGATTGTTAATTGTTAAAATGACCAAAGATCAGTGGGAAGTGTTCAAAAAAATATTTAACATGATACAGTATGAAACCAGGGGCAAGAGCCCTACTTGCCAAAAAAGACAGCTATGGACAAACAAAGTGGTAAGAGACAGCATGAAACTAAAAGCATACAAAAATGAAATAAAAGTACAGAACGCAGCAAATAAAAAAGATACAAAAGGAGAAAGGGTGACAAAACAGATAGCAAGTGTTACAAAAAGGGAGTATGAAAAGAAACTTGCAAGGAGTATCAAAATCAACACAAAATTACATTAGGAAAAAGTGTAGTCATGAGCAATCGGATCCCCTTAAAAACTGATAATTGTGATGTTGTTGATGAACATAAGAAAACAACAGATATGTGTGTTTACAGTCAAGGGAGTGGTTAGCATGTCAAACATCCAAGGAAACAAATACCAAATCAGGATCAGGGACTCACTAAGGTTAACGTAAATAAAATAACAGCAATGAAGAAACTTAATGGCATTAAAGAGTGACAAATCTCCTGGACTAGATGGTTTCCATCCCAGGGTTTTAAAGCAAGTAACTGAGAACATTGCAGATGCCCTCAATTTGGCAACTGTTCCTGCAGATTGGAATGTTGCATGTCAGTCTGTTATTTAAGAAAGGGCAGGGGGGGAAACCAGGGAATTATAGACCAGTTAGCTTAACATCTGTTGTTGGGAAACTACTGGAGTCTATAATTAAGGATAGGGTGACTAAACATCTTGAAAATTTTCAGCTGATAAAGAGAACGTCAGCTAGGTTTGTAAAGGGTAGGGCATACCTTCTTAAATTTAGAAACGAGTAATAAGCCAGGTTTAGCAATGAGAAATGAGCCAGCTTAATAATGCATGAACATTTATCTAATAGCCATCAGAATATAATCGAGTTCAACGTCTGATGAATCTGACTGAATTTTTTTAAAAAGGTGACTAAAGTAGTGGATAGGGCAATGTCTATTGATATTATTTATATGGACTCCCAGAATTCATTTTATAAAGTCCCTCTTAAAAGACTGTAAGCTAAAGTTGAAGTTCATGGAATTGAAGGCAAATCGATGAAACGATTAGGAAATTGCCAGGAGGCAGGAGACAGAGTAGGGATAATGAGCAGGTACTCTAATTGGCAGAATGTGCCTCGTAGTGTCCCAGAAAATGCCAGCGCAGACATTGACACTGACAACCAGGAGACAGTCGCTGAAAGGCGCAACATCTGGAGACTGACTGTTTGGAAGGACATTGGAAGAGGCAAGCAGAAATGCACAATGATCTGTATTGCGACCTGAACTATTAACTGCATTCATTGACAACTTAAATAATGGCATAGAAAGCCACATCTCCAAATTTGCTGATGACACAAAGACAGGTGGCATTGTAAAGCAGTGCAGAAAAAGTCATAACATTACATAGAAATATTGATGGCTTAAATGAATGGACAAAACAGTGGCAACTGGATTTCAATGTAGGCAAATAATAAGGTCATCCACTTTGGACCTGAAAGGTTACTTTCTAAATGGTGAAAAGCTAGAAACAGTAGAGATATAAAATGATTCCATACATAAACCATTGGAATATAATGAACAGGTACAGTGCATAAAATAATCAATAGGCTAATGAATTGCTGGCCTTTATATCTAAGAGGATCAGAAGAAACACAAGGGATAGAATTCATGCTTTAGGTTAAAAAAAAAACCATGGTTAGATAATACTTGGAGTGCTACGAGCAGTTCTGGGCACCATGCCTTAATAAAAATATAACGGCCCTGAAGGGAGCACAGTTTAGATTTGCAAGAATAATACTTGGACTTTAAATATTAAATTACAAGGAGAGGTTACACAAATTGGGGTTGTACTTTCTGGAATTTAGAAAGTTAAGGGATGATTTGATTGAAGTTTTCAAGATATTAAGGATAGGAGAGAAAATATTTCTGTTGTTTGGGAAGACTAGGACCAACTTTTAGTGATTGTTACCCTGGACACAAATCCTTTGGCTGTTCACAGCTCCTAGTTTCTCACCATCATGAATATCTTCTGATTTATCTTTCTCAGATCCCAAGTGGGTGATGCTACACTTCCCCATATCAAACTCTCTCTATCCCAATGTTGCCCACTCATTTATTTGTCCATGTCTGTTTGTAACTTGCTTCACTAACCCACACAATTTTCTGTGCCTTTCTTTAATTTATTCTCTGGATGTAGGTGTCATTGGTAAGGTCAGCATTTATTACCCATTCCTAACTGACATTGAGAAGGTGGTAGTGAGCCACCTTCTTGAATACAAATAAATGCAGTTAAGAGTCAACCATGTTGGTGTGGGTCTGGAGCCACAGATAAGTCAGACTAGGTAAAGACAGCAGATTTCTGTCCTTAAGAATATTAATGAACCAAATGGAGTTTTTACAATAATCTGGTTGTTTCATGGTTCTGATTACTGAAATTAGCTTTTAATAAATTAACTAAATTTTAATTCCTCATTGATAAAATGGGATTTGAACTTGTCTCAGGATCATTAGACTAGACCTCTGGATCGCTAGACTAATAACATAGCCACAATGCTAGCGTACTCCAAAACTTAATGTTGTCTGCAAACTTGGATATGAACTCTATTCCTTGATCCAAGTGAGTGAAAAACTGAAGCCCCAGTAGAGATTCCTGAAAAACACCACTTGTCACATCCAGCACACTTGGATGCTGAAGCTGCACCTCAACAATCTGGATTGGTCCAAAAGTTCTGCAGGAATCCCCATGGTGAAGATTCCACACACATGCATCTTATACAAGGAACAGCATCTGTATGGAACAAGTCCCACTGAAGCAGGCAGTTGAAACAGTTCTCCAGGTGACCAGGTGCAACAGGGATTAAGGGACAGGAGGGTAAATTCACCAGTCCTGCACTGCTAAGAGGAGCTGTAATCAAAGCATCAGCAAGTTGGAAACAGGACTATGACAACTTGGGGCTGGTCTTCCACCCCACACTTCCCTCTGGGAGCAGGAGGCCAATGTGAATTTACCCCAGAATATATAGATGAGATAGATCTAACACAAAAGGATGGGTTCTGCTGCTTATCATGTTACTAAGAATTCTTCTTCTGCTCCAAGAGGAAACTTACTCAATGTGTTGTGCTACGTGAATGCCCTCCTTTACCCCTGCTATTCCTGTAGGGTGCCAGGTTCAGTGTGCCAACGTACCCAGGTGCGGAAGCATTGCTGCCTCCAGGCTCTTAGCAAAGTGAACAGTACTGTCATGGATATCCAGCAGCATGTGAAGCTTGTCCTCCTGGTCTGCTTTCTCCATCGCCGTGCTGAGGCAGACAGGGACTGATGGAACGATGGCCCCCAGGGTCTGGATCTGCAGTACGGTAACAATCTCACAGGGATTCCTGAAGACCTGGCCAACATAGGGTTTTTTGTTTAGGTACAGTTCTTAAAAGGTCTCAAAGTACAGAACTAGTCAAAGTTGGAGCAAATTTCAGCAAGAATCATAACATTAAATGGTAATGAAAAGATTTAACTAAATGTTAATTCTTCACTTATTAGTGAAAATATCATAGATAAGAGCAGAAGGCCATTCAGCCTGTCGAGTCTGCTCCACCATTCAATACCATCATGGCTGATCGAACACTTTAATGCCTTTTACTCATTATCCCAATACCCCTTTACGTTATTGTTAATCAGAAATTTATCAATCTCTACCTTAAACATATTCAAAGACTGAGCTTCCATAGCCCTCTGGGGTAGAGAATTCCAAAGATTCACAACCCTCCGAGTAAAGAGATTTCTCTTCATCTCAATCCTAAGTGGCTTCGCCCTTATTTTGAAATTGTGTCCCCTGGTTCTAGACTCCCCAACCAGGGGAAACATCTTACCCTGTCTATTCCTTTAAGTATTCTGTAGGTTTCAATGAGATCACCTCTCATTCTTCGAAACTCTAGAAAATATAGACTTAGTTTCCCCAATCTCACTTCATAAGACAGTCCCACCATCCCCAGAACAAGTCTGGTTAACCTTCGTTGCACTCCCTTTATGGCAATAATATCCTTTCTGAGGTAAGGGAACCAAAACTGCACACACTACTCCAGGTGTGGTATAACCAGGCTTCTATACAATTGAAGCAAGACTTCACTACTCCTGTACCCAAATCCTCTTGCGATAAAGATTGATCAATCGGTTTTGGACCATAAATCCTCACCTTTCATCAGGCGAATCCCATACAAAAGCAAATACTGCAGCATATAATGTATGGGAACTATTACAGCACAGAAACAAACTATTTGGCCTAAAATGTGTATGCTGGCATTTATGCTTCACATGAGATTCTTGCAGCCCCTCTTTATCTCACCCTTTCTCCCTCAAGTGCTTATCTAGTTTTCAGTTAAATCTATGCTATTAACTGACGTGGCAAGTGGCAAATGTAGCCAACTAAACACTCAATTGAGAACCATCTACTCTGGCAGCTGGCATTTTGCTGGCAACAGAGCAGCCCTCACAATGTGGGTTGGCTAGCTGCCAACTTCAAGGAGGTGGCCTCCCTGGGGTGGAGGCAGCAAAATAAGTGGGTCCATAGCCCCAGCAAATAAAGCCCACCCCTACAGCCCCAATCACCAGGGCTGCCTGGCCTTGGCAGAGAAAAAAATTTTCCGGAGGTGCCCTCTCGCTCTCCTTGCAGCCTCAGCAGCGGCCACCTCTTTGTGCTGCTACTGAGGATGGACAGGCAATGTGGAGAGCCAGCCTGGCATCCTTAATTGAACGGTGGGCCCAGCGGCTGCTATTTAAGAGGCTGTCGCTGGGAAGACTGCCACTGCGGTCCCGCTGCCTGCCTGTATGGGGTGAGCACTCACATTTGGTCCTGATATCAGGACTTGCCCTTTTCCAAGAAGATCCTGGTCATGTAAACAGGAAATACATCTTAGGAGTCCACATACAGTATGAAAACACACTCTGCGGCCATACAAAATCAAAGATCAATACAGTAGGAGATGCGATGGCCTCTGCCTCAACCAATCCCTGTAGCAAAGGATTCCATGCTCCAACAACCTTGTGTAAGGAAATTTCTCCTAAAGAACTCTCTTCTTACTCTCGGTGATCCCTCATCACTGACTAGTGGAAACATTGCCTTCCTATTCATTCTACCAAAACCCTTCAGAATTTTAAAACCTCTATTAAATCTTCCTTTAGCCTTCTTCACTCTAGTGAAAGTTGTTGTTTTCTCAAGTCATGCCTCATAACTCTTGGAGCTAATCCTAGAAAACTACAGTACAAAAGGAGGCCTATTTTATATTCTATGCCGCCTATTTATAAAGACCCCAAACGTTATTGGTCTTTTATAATGGCTTTATCTACCAGTATTCTCACTTTCAAGGAATTCTGTGCTTGAATCCCTCGGTGTCTCTGTTTATCTTCAGCCTTGAGTGCCTTTCCATTGAGTAGATACTTTCATTCCTTCTTTTTCTTATTACACATTAAATTGCACCTGTTTTCTCATTCTGCTAACCAATGTCTTCCTTCAGTCTTTCACAATCCGCTTTACTGTCTGCCAACTAGCCTTTTATCAAAGGCTTTCTGAAAAATCAACAAACACCACAGCAAGGGCATTCCTTTATCTATCCAATCAGTTATTTTTGCAAACAAAACCTCTATTCAATTTGTCAAAGGCTTTGGGAATTGATAAAGCCTTACTGTAAATCCAAAGTCCTTTGTCTTTTATATGCGGCATGCTGATTCAAATTCACCCATGTTCTCACCCTACCCACTTTGTGACTGTGTCTTTGTTCTTCTCCCTTAACTTCCTGCCATCCCCACCTTTTTCAAAATAACTTCTCAGAACATGGGCACCACTGGTAAGGTCAGCAAATATTGCCCAGCCCTTGTTGTCCAGAGAAGATGGGGGCGAGCTTGCTCGAAACGATGGGTGTGATTTCATCCAAATTCCAGGGCACTTCAGAGGGCAATTAAGAGTCGACCATATTGGTGTGGGACTGGAATCACATGTAGGTCCAGGCTGGTAAAAACAGCAGGTTTCCTTTCCTAAAGGAATATCAATGAACCATTTGGGTTGTTTTTTTTAAAACAACAATCTGGGTTTTTTTTTAAAACAACAATCTGGGTTGTTTTTTTTTAAAACAACAATCTGGGTTGTTTTTTTTTTAAAACAACAATCTGGGTTGTTTAAATTCAGGTTTTAAAATAACTGGTTCTCAGTAAAAGTGATGATGAAACTGCCATAGTGGAATTATTATCTGGATTCTTAGTCTAATAACAATCAATACACATACTTGGGGTTCAAATCCAACCCCCGACCACCCCCTCTGTGACGTTTTATTATTATGTTTTAGGTTGTTTGATTCCAGATTTCTTTTAACTTGCAGTTTAAAAATAGGAATCAGCCCATGCATTTTTCTCACTCACATCCCTATAGAAATGGAAAGACTTCCGTGTTAACCAGCTTTTTGCAATCTCAGGATGTCCCAAAGTTTTTTGGTTACCAATTAAGCGTTTCTGAAGTCCAGTCATTGTTGTAATGTAGAAAATGTGACAACAAACTGCAAACAGCAAGACACAAACAGCAGTGTGATAATGACCAAATAATAGATTTTTTTTAATAAAAAGTGTCATTTGAGGAATATTGGCCAGGACACGGAGGAGGACTCCTCTGCTCGTCTTCAAAACTTTGTTCTTTATATTCATCTGAAGGGGAAGATGGGGCCACCTTTTAACATCTTGTCTGAAAGACTGGAGTCTCTGCCTGGATTATGGGCTCTAGTCACTGGAGTGAGACTGGAACCTTCTGACTGCTTCCCTGTTATTTCTCATCCCATGTCTACGTACAGGTAAAGTTCTGGTCAAAAACTTGATTCCCTGTTGTTATGAGTCTTGACTATGGCTGACTGCCCTAAATACGTTGCCTGCAGTTATGGAACACAACATGCGAGATCCAGAGATATTTTACCTGAGATTTTGCATTTATTGCTTTTCAGAAGTAATGTCTTAATGTTTAATCTATTAACAAAGTTATTCTTGGAAACAGATCAGAGATAAGGCAGAATATTTAATACATTTGTAACAAGTCGTACTGGACTGGAGACCATACCCTCTGGGAAAGAATTAAAGGGAAGGCAAGAATTTTCAAATACATGGCAGGGCAGGGGGGAATATTTCTATTAAAAGGGTATGAAATAAAACACCAGGGAGTGCAAACTGACACCTAAGTTCAGAAATAAAAACTCAACTACAGGAATCATCATCCCCTTAGGTTTGCTCTCCTAACTGTTGCGCCCAGCTGTCCAACTGATTGGTTTTCCCAGCTCTTCACTATTAGCTTTCTCCATGGTTCCCCTTATATATATTTCATAGACACACCCATCAACTGAACTTGGAAAAATGTAGTCACCATGGTGTTCATGGACTTCTAGAAAGCCTTTGAAAATGTATTACCAGAAGAAGCGATTGAAGCAGAGTCCATGTCAATATTTTAAGGATAAATGATTGAAGGAAAGAGGGATAAAGGATTATGGGAACAGAACAAGCACATGGGGCATGAAGAACACTGATGCTCTTGCCTGGAATAACGAAGTGATGAGTGGTGACCTTATCTTGAAGAACTGCAAATGATTGGGTGATGGTCATGTTTTGTTCAATGCTTTATTAAATTATTTGAGAGGGCACAAGACCAAATAAGGGAGAGTAGCGTTCAAGTGGTGCAAACAGAGCCCACATTTGCTAGCGGTGGTCACTCTGCAGTCAAGAGGGGAAATTCTGGTCAATTTTACTTCACCCTCTGCCCAAGCTTGAGGCAGTTTTTCAGGACCCTAACCCCAACCTCAATTGGTTAACCAATTTGGAATGAAACCGGAATCCCAGCCTCCACCCAAGTTGTTGTGGTTCACTTATCATTCCAACAGGGGGCAGCAGGAGCCGGGCACAGACAACAGCTGTCGGAATCTTCAGCTGACACACAATTTAGGGACTTTGAGAGCAGAAGAGAGAAAATAGAGAGAGACAGTGAAACACTAAGCAGCTTCAGAACACTCTATAACATCGGAAAACAACCAGTTCACAGGTTATTAAACAAATTCCACATGCACATTCCAGTGATTAATGGAACTTGTTATCTGCATCAGTGCAGAAGCTAAATTGACAAGCTGTTGCACTTTTTACTGTTATGGGAACATAAAAACAGGCACATTGTGATACCTGCAGCCAGTTGAGAATTATTCTGCCCTTGCACAATTTCACTTAGCATTTTGGAGCTGTGATGCCCACGTCAATATGAGGCACGTAACTGTTGTAAATTTTCCCTGTCCTTCACAGCCACATACCTTCACCTTCCCCCCCTCCCCCCCGCCCTCACCAGTTAGCTCCACCAGTACAGGAAAACAACACTTGCTTTACAGGTACCATAGCTGCCCTGATATTGGGGTTCACTCCTGCTGGATACAGTCAATTCCTCACCAGGTACATTCCTGCTGGAATATAGGGAATTCTGCAGCAAGTAACTCATCTCCTGACTCCCCAAAACCCATCCTTCAAGCTACAAAACACAACTCAGGAACAATGAAATACTCCCCACTCGTCAGGAAGAGGGTAGCTCCAACAACACGCAAGATGCTTTACACCATCCAGCACAAAGCCGCCCACTTGATCAGCACCCCGCCCATCACCTTTTACATTCACACACTCCACCACTGATACAGTAACAGCAGTGTGTACTCTGCAGCAACTCTTCAAGGCTCCTTTGACAACACCTTCCAAACCAATGACCTCTACCACCTAGAAGGACAAGGTTGGCAGATGAATGAGAACAACACCACCTGCAAGTTACCCTCCAAGTCACATACCATCCTGACTCAGAACTATATTGCCATTCCTTCATTATCGCCGAGTCAAAATCCTGAAATTTGATCTTTAACAGCACTGTGGGTGTACTGAATAGACTGCAGCAATTCAAGAAGGCAGCTCCCTAACACCTTCTCAAAAGCAATTAACGATAGGCAACAAATGCTGACCTTGCAGCGATATGCTTATATCCCATGAAAGAATTAAAAAAACATTCTCTCCTGAGTACATTCTCCTGCTGAGATAAAGTACTAGAGGCACATTCATCCTATGTTATCACGCTCCTACTGTCATTCACACCTGAACCCTTGACAACTCCACTATGGAGATGCAGTAACTCAGCACACACCAAACCTCAGGCACGGAAGAGGGCAGAGAGTGAGCGGGGGTGGGGGCTGAGCTCCCGAGGAAGGGGGAAGGGGGAGCGAAGGAGGGGAGCTCCTGAGGGCAGGGGAACAGACCAAGCCAAGGGCGGGGGTGAGGAAAGGAATGGGTGGGGGGTGGGGGGGAACAGACTGAGGGCGTGCCCATTGGCAGAGGGGCCTGAGTGAGAGAGAGGAATGGAGAACACAGGCAGGCCAGCCCAGGGGTGAGCCAGAGAGATATAAATGCACACCAGGTGATTCTGGGTCAGGAGAAGTCCTGGTTATGAAACTGCATCCCATCACTTAATACCTTGCATTGATGTTCGAATGAGCCATGCAATACTTACATCACAGATGGCGGTTATTTGGCCCATCATGTCTGTGCTGGCTCTCTGAAGGAGCAATTCACCTAGTGCCACTCTCCCACCTTCTCCCTGTAGCCCTGCACATTCTTCCAGGGGAAAAGTCCCAGCTTCTGCAACCTTTCTACATAACTGAAGTTCTTCATCTCTTGAAGCCACTCTCATGAATCCTTTCTGCAGCCTCTCGAGTGCCTCCATATCCTTCCTAAAGTGTGGTGCTCAGAACTGGATGCAATACTCAAGTTGAAAACAAACCAGCATGTCATACAGGGTTAACATAAATTCTATGCTTTTGCACTCTCTGCCTCTAAATATAAAGCTCAGATGCCATATTCTTTATTATCTGGTCTCAACCTGTCCTGCCACCTTCAATGATTATGCACATTTAAACCCAGGTCCCTCTGCTCCTGCATCCTTTGTTTCATCTCTCCACATTCCACCTACAACAATGAATCACTTGAGACTTCTCTGCATTAATTTTCATCTGACACTTGCTCACCCATCCCATCAACCTATGTCCTTTTGAAGTCTTACATTGTTCGCCTCAGTTCCCAACACTTGCAAATTTTGGATTATCTGCAAATTTTGATATTGTGCATTCTACATCCAAGTCTAGGTCATTAATATACGTCAGGAAGAGCAAGGATCCTAACACTGATCCCTGGGGAACTCCACTATAAACTTTCTGTCAGTCTGAAAAACAATCATTAACCACTACTCCCTTTTTCTTGTCACCCAGCCAATTTCGTATCCATGTTGCTACTGTTCCTTTTATTCCATGAGCTCTAGCTTTGCTCACCAGTCGGTTATGTGGTACTTTATGAAATGCCTTTTGGAAGTCCATGTATACCACATCAACAGCATTACCCTCATCAACCCTCCCTGATATCTCATCAAAAGATTCCAACAAGGTAGTTAAACACTTTTGGTCCTTAACAAATCCACACTGGCTTTCCTTAATTAACCCACATTTGCCCAAGTGACTATTAATTTTAGACTGAAGTTTCCCCGCCACCAAGGTTAAACTGACTGGCTTATCTTTGCTGGGCTTATCATTACACCTTTTTTTGAACAGGAGCAATTCTCTAGACTTGGGTAGTGCCTGTGGACTGACGAAGACTGGAAAATTATGGCCAGTGTCTCTGTAATTACCACTTTTACTTCCCTGAGCATCCTTGGATGAATCTCATCCAGTCCTAGTGCCTTATTAACTTTAAATACAGAGAGCCTATCCAAAACATTCTCCTTATCAATTTTAAACCCTGAACTACCTCCTCTTTCACCATGACCTTTGCAGCATCTTGTTCTTTGGTAAAGACATAAAAAGTATTCATTTAATACCTCAGCCATATCCTCTGCTTCCATGCATGAATCCCTTTTTTGGTTCCTAATCGGCCCCACTTCTCCTTTTACTACACTTTTACTATTTATATGTCTTTAGAAGACTTTGGGATCCCCTTTTATGTTAGCTGCCAGTCTCTTGTCATGCTTTCTATTTGTTTCTCTTTTTTGCTTTTTCCAATTCGCCCCCAAACCTTGTATATTCAGCCTAGTTCTTGGTTGTGTTCTTCAATGTACCAAAGCAATATGGCTACGCATGACAACAACTCACCTTATCATTTGCAATATATTACTGCATACAACTCGACCAGCCCCAGCAGTTAGTCTCAAAGTCAGGATAAATGTCAGTCTTCACAACAATATATGTGCACTGTGCCTCTCTACGTTTCATGATATGGGAGTAGAGTTCACCCATTCTTCTAGATTAATACACCACATTAGGAGGCCATTCAGCCCACAATACCATGCGCTAATGAAATATGATATTGGACTAGCAAAACCAGAGATCGTAAGTTCAAACCCCACCATTTACATTTATTCACTCATGGGATGTGGCCATCATTTATTGCCCATCCCTTATCGCCCTTGGGAAAGTGATGGTGAGCTGCCTTCTTCAGCCGCTGCAGTCCATATGGTGTAGGTACACCCACAATGCTGTTAGGGAGGGAATTCCAGGATTTTGATCCAACGACAGTGAAGGAACAGCGATATATTTCTGGGTCAGGTTGGTGAGTGGCTTGGAGGGAAACTCCAGGCGGTGGTGTTCTCATCTACCTGCTGCCTTTGTCCTTCTAGATGGTAGCAGTCGTGGGTTTGGAAGGTGCTGCCTAAGGAGCCTTGGTAAATTGCTGCAGCATACCTTGTAGATGGTACACACTACTGCTAGTGTGTGTCAGTGGTAGAAGGAGTAAATGTTTGCGGATGGGGTACCAACCGGGCTGCTTTGTCCTGGATAGTGTTAAGCTTTTTGAGTGTTGTTGGAGCTGCACTCATCCAAGCAAGTGGAGAGTATTCCATCACACTCTTGACCTGTGCCTCGCAGATGGTGGACAGGCTTTGGGGAGTCAGGAGGTGAGTTACTCGCCAAAGGATTCCTAGCCTCTGATCTGCTCTTGTAGCTACAGTATTTATATGGCTTGTCCAGTTTAGTTTCTGGTCAAAGGTAACCCCCAGGATGTTGATAGTTGGGGATTCAACGATAGCAATTGCATTGAATGTCAAGGGGCAACAGTTAGATTCTCTCTTGTTGGAGATGGTCATTGTCTGGCTTAAATGTTAGTTGTCACTTGTCAGCCCAAGCCTGGATATTGTCCAGGTCTTGCTGCATTTGGACATGGACTGCTTTACTATCTGTGGAGTTACGAATGGTGCTGAACATTGAAAGTCGTCAGCAAACATCCCTAATTCTGATCTTATGATGGAAGGAAGGTCATTGATGAAGCAGCTGAAGATGGTTGGGCCTAGAACACTAGCCTGAGGAAATCCTGCAGTGATGTACTGGAACTGAGATGATTGACCTCCAACAATCACAGCCATCTTCCTTTGTGCTAGTTATGACTCTAACCAGAAGGAAAGATTATCCCCCTGATTTCCAATGACTCCACTTTTGCTAAGGCTCCCTGATGCCACACTCAGTCAAATGCTACCTTGAAGTCAAGGGCAGTCATTCTCACCTCACCTCTGGAATTCAGCTCTTTTATCCATGTTTGAACAAAGGCTGTAATGAGGTCAGGAGCTGAGTGACCCTGGCAGAACCCAAACTGAGTGTCAGTGAGCAGGTTATTGCTAAGAAAGTGCCACCTGATAGCATCGTTGATGAACCCCTCCATCACTTTCCTGAAGGTCAAGAATAGACTGATGGGACGGTAATTGGCCAGTTTGGATTTGTCCTGCTTTGTGTGTACAGGACATATCTGGGCAATTAGGACCATAGAAAAGTTACTTTGCAGAAAGAGATCATTTAGCCGATCGTATCTGTGCCGGCCAAAAAAAAAAGGAAGAAACTAGCCACCTATTTTACTTCCACTTTCCAGCACCTGTAGCCTTGCAGGTTACAGCACTTTAGATGCAGATCCAGGTTCCTCTTAAATGAGTTAAGTGTTTCAGCCTCAACCACCAACTTAGGCAGTGGATTCCAGATGCCCACCATTTTTTGTGATAAAGTTTTTCTTCATGTTCCCTCTAATCCTTCTGCCAATTGCCTTAAATCTATACCCCTGGTAACTGACAGCTAGGGAAACAAATCTTCCCTGTCTCCCCTATCTAGGTCCTTCATAATTTTATACACCTTAATTAGCTCACTCCTTAGCCTCTCTGTTCCAAGGAAAACAACCCTATCCTATCCAATTTCTCCTCATTGCTGCAATTTTCAAGCCCTGGCAACATTCCTGTAAATCTAAATTTTCCACATAGCCAGGTAGATGCCAGTGTTGTTGCTGTGCTGGAACAGCTCGGCTAGGGGTGTGGCAAGTTCTGGAGCACAAGTCTTTAGTACTATTGCCGGGAATATTGTCAGGGCCCATAGACTTTGCAGTATCCAGTGCCTTCAGCCGTTTTTTGATATCACGTGGAGTGAATTAATTTGGCTGAAGACTGGCATCTGTGATGCTGGGGACCTCCAGAGGAGACCAAGATGGATCATCCACTCAACACTTCTGGCTGAAGATTGTTATAAATGCTTCAGCCTTATCTTTTGCACTGATGTGTTGGGCTACCCCATCATTGAGAGTAGAGATATTTGTGGAGCCTCCTCCTCCAGCAAGTTGTTTAATTATCCACCACCATTCACAGCTAGAGATGTGGCAGGACTATAGAGCTTAGATCTGATCCATTGGTTGTGGAATTGTTTAGCTCTGTCTGTCACTTGCTGCTTATGTTGTTTGGCACTCAAGTAGTCCTGTTGTATAGCTTCATCAGGTTGACCCCTCATTTTTAGGTATGCCAGGCACTGCTCCTGGCATGTCCTCCTGCACTCTTCATTGAACCAGGCTTGATCCCCTGGCTTGGTGCTAATGGTAGAGTGGGGAATATGCCAGGCCATGAGGTTACAGATTGTGGTTGAGTACAATCCTGTTACTGCTGATGGCCCACAGCGCCTCATGGTTGCCCAGTCTTGAGTTGCTAGACCTGTTCAAAATCTATCCCAATTAGCATGATAGTAGTGCCATACAACACAATGAAGGGTATCCTCAATGTGAAGACAGGACTTCATTTCCACAAGGACTACACGGTGGTCACTCCCACCGACACGGTCATGAGCAGATGCACATGTGGTTGGTTGGTGAGGATGAGGTCAAGTATGTTTTTCCCTCTTATTAGTTCTCTCACTACCTGCCACAGACCCAGTCTAGCAGCTATATTCTTTAGGACTTGGCCAGCTCGGTCAATAGTGGTGCTACAGAGCCGCTCTTGGTGATGGGCATTGAAGTCCCCCACCCAGAATACATCTGCGCCCTTGCCACCTTCAGTGCTTCCTCCTAGTGGAGTTCAACAAGGAGAAGTACAGATTCATCAGCTGAGGGGGGACAGTATGTGAAATCAGCAGGAGGTTTCCTTGTCTATGTTTTACTTGGTGCCACAAGTTTGGAATCAACTGTATACCACTGTGCCACCACCTCTATTGGCTCTATCCTGCCAGTGAGACAGGACATACCCAGGGATGGTGATGGTGGTGTCTGGGTATTATTATCGGTAAGCTATGATTCCATGAGTATGACAATGTCAGGCTGTGAGACAGCTCCCCCATTTTTGGCACAAGCCCCCAGATGTTGGGAGGAGGACTTTGCAAGGTTGACAGGGCTGAGTTTCCCGTTGTCGTTTCTGGTGCCTAGGTCGATGTCGGGTGGTCCGCCATGTTTCATTTTTTCTCGACTTGTTTTTAGTGGTTTGATACAACTGAGTGGCTTGCTAGGCCATTTCAGAGGGCATTTAAGAGTAAACCACATTGCTGTGGATCTTGAGTCCACATGTAGGTCAGACCAGGTAAGGGCCCTAAAGGACATTAGTGAACCAGGTGTGTTTTTACGACAATCGACAATGGCTTCATGGTCATCATTAGACTTTTAATTTTAGATATTAATTGAATTCGCCATCTGGCGTGGTGGGATTCAAACCCCAGTCCCCAAAGCTTTACCCTGGGTCTCTGGATTACTAGTCTAGTGACAATACAACTATGCCACCATGACAAGCTGTGCAACTGAACTCAATAAATCTGGTGGCTTGTGACTGTGAAAATTTGTTGTAGAAACTCAAATGGTTCACTCATGCCCTTTTGTGAAAGGATCTTCCAGCCTTGCCTGATCTGCACCAAAAAGTGACTGCAGTTCCACACTACATGACTGATTCTTAAAGCCCAGGGAGCAATTAATGGGTAATAAATGCTGCCTTGCTAGTGTCACCTGTATCCCAGAACAATTTATTTCAAAATAACATACCCCCTCTAGTGACAGGAATATATTTCTGATCCAAAAGTTAGCCAAATGGTTCAGCTAAATAGAGGCAATTAATTGTCTTCCTCAGGCAGATGTAAATGGCACTAATCTGAAAAAGAATAGGGAATTCTGCTCTGAAAAACAGCACCATAATAATAGTGGATCTACAGTAATGCGCCACTATTCTATTGCAGAAGATCCAGGAAATTATGGTACAAGTAATCTATGATAAATAATTTCCTGAGAGATTTGTGCTGCTCTGCTGTTACCTGTGCCAAAACAGCAAGAAATTTTAGACTGGACTGTCATTTGATATTTATCCCTCAGCCAACAAACACTAAAACAGTTTATCCGGCTCATTAATCGGACTGCTGTTTGTGGGAGCTCACTGTGCATAAATTGTCTGTTACACTTCCTACATTACAACAGTAACTACCAAAGTACCTTGTAAAGTTACGTTGTTGCATGCAGCCAGTTTTTCCAATGCACGGGAGCTTTAAGTATTCCACAGATGCATAATTTAACATGGAAAAAGGCCTGTTTGGTACCTTCCAGGCTACTGTATGGATGCATATGCATGCAGCTTAGCAGGAACATTGGTAACTACACTTCAAGAGCTGTAAAGAGGTTTAGAACATCCTGAAGTTGTGAAAGGTGCTATATAAATGCAAGATATTCCTTTCTTTATGTGAGCTTTTATTTGTAGGCTTTGATGTTACCTGACTGGTCCACTGTAGTTGGGCGTGCCATGTTGCCAGCAGTGTATCATAGAACTCCGTTAGTTGGTGATTCAGATTGAAGTCACTCTGACACAGCTCCTGCCATGTGGAGACCAGCTGACTCTGAAGAATGCAAAGCACAAACACAATTAAATAAATACACACAGACACACACAGGGTGCTCACGCAGCTGTCTCCAGTACACTGTTTTACTTACCATTGTGACCCAGCCTGAACAGCGAATGACAGATGAACCCAAACCTGCAGTTCCTGGAAATCCATGCAATGAAAGTTAAACCCACCACCCAATGCTGCCACCCAAGATGGGGTTAATAATGAGTGGAATCACAATCCAGGAGATATTTGGATGGAGAGGGACTGAAGGAGGAATGCGCTGTTAATGGCTAATTGACTACTTGCTATGTCTGAAATTAAAAGGGAACACAGGAGATCTTCCTCATTCCCGTGAGGCAGGGAATTTCCCACAGCTAAATGCTCAGCCCCACAAAAGTAATTTCCACTGTTTCTCATGAACCCCAGGGGATATTCTACCCTTATGACTTTAGGTGATTAAGCCTGCTTTGCATCCACTCCCTGCACTACCCCAAACCTGTAGAGTGTCTGGCCGCCTCTTGCTTTGAATACTGGGATGACAGCGCTGTATCCAACCTTGTGGCACTTGTAGTAGTAGGTCAGGAGCTGGGGCATTCGGTCCACTGCCACAAACACTTTGACAAAAAGCCGGGCCTGATCTGAAACAGAAATAAATACAAACAGGTAAATACTGCAACCTGCTGATCCCTAGATCTGTATTTATATCTTCCCCTACCCATAATCTTGCCAGTCTGTCCTTTCAGGCGAACGTAAAACACTCCACAGAAGAACTGCAGTGTTCTTCATTGTCCTGGTCAATATTTATCCCTCAGCTAACATCATCAAAGCCAGATGACTCAGTTATTATCACATTGCTGCTTGTGGGGTCTTACCATGTGCAAATTTGTTGCTGTGTTCCTTACATTACAACAGTGGTTACACTTCAAAAGTAGCTTATATGATCAAGGCTTTAAATCATTTTGGTACATCCTGAAGTCATGGAAGATTCTATAGAAATGCAAATTCTTTCTTTTCTTTTAGTTACTGTTAGGGACTCTTCCATGTGAGCAGGTTACCTTCTCCCAGACATCTCCAGCGCTGCTCCGTAACTAGTGCAAGCTGCTCAGAAGGCCCAGGAAAGGGGGAAGAGATGGAACGGACCCTGATGGCCATCCAGGTTGGCACTGGTTATCATTTTTAGACTTATTCCAGAAAGGCGTGTACTGTGGATTAAGGCCAATGCCTTCCCTGCTGATTCTTGAAAAAAAGGTCATATTATGCTACACACCAAGGATTTGAGGAATATTATAGGATCATGGCCTTCAATAGGTTTATCCTATTGTAGTGGCTGTGTAAATAGCCAAATTTTTAAATCAGAGAAAGCCAGACAGCACAGAAGGAAGCCATTTGTCCTATCATTCTTGTGCCGCCTCTTTGAAAGAGCTATCCTATTAATCACAGAAAATGCTGGAAAAACTCAGCAGGTCTGACAGCATCTTTGGAGAAAGAAACAGAGTTAACGTTTCAAGTCCATGTGACTCTTCTTCAGAGCTAAAGAGAAGTAAAAATGTGATGGAATTTATTCTGTTTGAGGGGAGTGGAGCAGGTAAAGCAGGATAGAAGGTCAGCGATAGGTGGGGGCTAAGGAGAAATTTTAAAGATCTCATGGACACGAGACCAAGGAAGTGTTAATGGTAGTGGTGAAGACTAAAGAAGGTGCTGATAGTGACATAAAGGTAAGTAAGCAGAACGTGTTAATAGCAGAACAAAGGTCAGTACTCTGTGAAAGAACAGCTTAGAACAAGTAACAGGCAGCCCCTTTTTGGGGGGAGGTGGGTGTCAACCTGCTGAGATTTTCCAGCATCTTGTTTTTATTTCAGATATCCAACATCTGCAGTTTTTGGTTTTATCCAATTAATCACACTGCCCTGCTCTTTTCCATAGCCTTGTCATTTTTTCTTTCAAGTATATACCCAATTCTCTTTTGAAAGTTATTATGGGGTCTGCTTCCATCACCATTTCAGGTAATGAAAGCCAAAATATCCTAAATCACTGCACAAAATATTTCTCCTCATCTCACCTCTTGTTCTTTTGCCAATTATCTTAAACCTCTGGTTACTGATCCTCCTACCACTGGAAATAGTTGCTTCATACTTGCTCTATAAAAACCATTCATAATTTTGAATGCCTCAATTCTATCACCCGGTAACCTTCTCTGCTCCAAGAAAAAAAATCAAACTTCTTTCTAATACATTGTTAAAAAAAAACTTTCAGAAAACACACAGGAAAGTCCACTGTGTTCTATGAATACGACCTAGGTTTCTGGTTTAATCCTGGAATCAGCTGACCTGTAAGAGGGGCGGATTGTGAGGCACAATCAGTTTCTATATCTGAGCTATTCTGGGGTGTAGTGGAGGAGAGAGCGGTTGATCAGATCAGAAAAATCAGTCAGGGTTCTTTCAGGAATCTTATTTGTGATCAAACATCAACTGACTCATGGTGTGCAGTCATTGGTTGAAGGCGCAATTGAACTTGATTGTGATGCCTTCTCAGTCAAATAGCCCAACTGCACTGATTACTTAGGCTGATGGTCACTTGGGGCACGCCACAACAATGCGGCTAACTCCACCACAGCTTCTGAAGAAGAGGGACAAAGGAAGCACTGGAAAGGGGGAAACGGATGAAAGCAAGCTGATCTTCTTAGATCAGTGCTGACAAATGTGCTGTGAGGGACCAAGACCTCACCCTGCATTTCTTAAATAAAATATATAGAGACATGCTCATTGCTATCCCTAAAAATTTAAAACTGGACAAGACCTAAAATGGCTGAATCTATGTCTGTCTCTGACCCTCAGAAACTACCTGGCAGTATCAGGGAAACTCACACATCATCATCTCTGAACAGCCACTAACAACACATTGTGGGCCACACAAACCAAATTCAAAGAGAGCTATACAAAGGCCACCGGTATTTCATAACTCAGGCTGGCCAACAGGAATCTGCTTGTCTGCTTAGAGAAAGGGCCTCACAACATTCCTTTCAATTCTTAATGGTTGAGGCATTCAACAATCTCAGGAACCCAGGCAAGGGATAAAAACTCTTTATCAAAGGCAGTGTGAAGAGGTGGGTGGTCATGTGACATGGACTTCTGGTTTGTGGCACCAGTAATGTTGCCTTCTTGGATAGCAAAGTCTCAGTCTGCTATTTTACCATCTAACTAGCAGCATCACAGACAAGGAGCTCTGGTCCAGGTTGGACACCCAGCCCCAACTACACTGCTTCTGCTAGAAATTCTGTACCACTGCCTACAAGACTGACCATCTCTGCATGCCTATCTTATCATATGACATCAATATCATTGGAAAAGTTAATTATACAGCACTGTTTTTCAACCTGCTGACCTTCGTGAGGGAATACTTATTGGACTTTGATTCTGGAAATTGGAACCCATGTGAAGCATTTTTTTTCCTGTGGTTTTTGTACTGTAAACCTTTCCTTTCTCTATCCCTCTTTTACTGTATGAACACAAAGGAGGCAATGTTGCAACCTTTCTCCTGCATTTTGTGTGTGTAAGTAAACTAACCCTTTGAGTTTATCCTATCTCAAGTTTGCTGTGGAGTTAGAAATAAAAATTGGATCATGCTAAAACTGAGGGTTGGGAAACATGCCCCCACTTATAAAAGAGGGAAACAAATCAAAAACAGCTTTCTATTTACGGGCAAGTGGGTGAGAGGAGAAATTTGTGCTGTTTAATTTAACCCCCCTCCTGTCTTTGTTCTTAATATTCCCGATAGTTCTAAAAGACCACTGCTAATGAGTTAACCCATTAGCCTTTTGGTAAAACTTTTGGATTCCTGCTCCTTCTGCAACCTAACTCTCCATATCAAAGGAAAAACCCTGACTTCTCAAAAGTTCGTATTCTGGTGTCATTCACATTCCCTCTACTCAGTTCTCATTGTGGGTGATCAAAGATTACTCACTGATAGCCCCTGCTGTTTGTTTCCTAGCTTTGCACCCAAGCTTCTCACAGAATGTTAAGAACAGAAGATCAGTTGCCAGCGTTCTCTTTCTCTCTGAAACAGCTATTCCCCTAGTTATAGTCATCCTTCACCCATGCTCACTGACCCACAATGGTCCAGCAACACATCAATTTCAAAATTCCCATTTTTCCTTTCAAATCCCTCCATGCCCCTCCCCATCTCTGGGTTCTCCTCCAGTCAGATCTCTGTGGTCCTCCAGTTTTGGCTTGTTGTGCATCCTTGATTTTAACCACTCCACTATTAGTGGCCATGCCTTCAGCTGCCAGGGTCCTCAACTCTGGAGTTCCTTCCATAAACTCCTTACCTTTCTAATTCTCTCTTCTCCTCTAAGATTTTCCTTCAAACCTACCTCTTTAACAAAGCCTTTGGTCACATGTCCTAATAAATCTTTATGTGGCTCAATGCTACTCTGATAATTTTCTTGTGCCTTGGGATGTTTTACAGCATTAAAGGCTCTATATAAATGCAAGTTGTTTGTTCATTTTGAAACATGGGTGAACAGAACCAAATGTAACTGCGTACAAAGTGAATATGCCACACATCCCAACTGCACTCACAGAGCCCAGATCACTCACCAACAGACTGAGAGTTGAACGCAGCCACAATCTGTGTGCTCGCCATGGCCTCCAGCCGGTTCTTTAGCGCTTCGAGGTGAACACATTTCTCAGAATAATCTGGTGTGTCAACCAGCATTGCCAAGCTGTTCTGCATACTGGTCAGCTTGGCCGAGATAGTCTCAATGTCCTGTGGGAGGCAAATTGTTTCCATCACTGGATGCCACCACGTAAAGAGCAGCCACTTTTCCCCAAAGCAACCAAGTCAATGATATATGGTAACCCTAGGTTCCTGATCTGGCTACTTCAGCAGAGAGTTGCCGTTTTTAAACAAACAGTAACCACCCTTCTTTTCTTGTGTTGGGGTGGGATGGCTGCATTGTTCCATGGGAATTCAGCCACCTTTGCCATCTCAGCCAAGTCACTGTCTTTCACGGGTTGACCCTTACTGTAGTGTGGGTTAGCAGTTTCTCGACTACAATGGCCATCACAACAGAACTCAAGCCTATTCCCTTCTAATACATCCATACACATGCATGTATACAGAGTCAACAGACGCACACAATCCCAACTTCCCACTAGCAGACAGAGCCCAAGCTGATATTATCTGCTTCTCCATACCAAAAGCCCTTGGGCTATTTCTAAAATTTCTTAGCTGACCGAGATTCCACAGCAAAACTCAAAACTGGCTCCTTCCACGCTGTACAACACAGGGCAGCACATTTACCAATTCAGTTTGATGCCTCATTTGAAAATGCCACCTGACAGTGCAGTGATCCCTGAGTACTGCATTGGGTGTTTCAGCCAGGATCATGTGCTAAAATCTCTGGTGTGGGTCTTGAGCTCACAACCTTCTGAGGTTAGAGCGCTGTCCACTGAGGCATGGCAGATATCCAATTAATTGACTGCACAGTTTTTTGAGGGACTTTTTCCCATAGTGCCTAAAGCAGAGACAAGGAATTCACACTGTGGGCAACCTGAACCCATAATAGGTCACAGGACAACACAGCACGCTGCCAGCTCCACACCCTCATACTAATACCATTTTATTATACTGCTGTTTGCCTGAAATCTATGATAGTGCTGGACTGAAAAATATTCCACTCCTACCTGCGACTTCAGTGTTTCTTCAATATCTGCACTGAGTGTACTCCACTTGTCAGCCTCCTGCAGTGCCTCAGACGCTGCCTGCATCCTGGACTTTACTTCATCAAGCTCGACCAAAACCTGCAGCATGCACCAACAAACAAACACAAGCTGGTCATTGGAAAGGAGGACCATAAGACAAAGGAACAGAAATTAGGCCATTCGGCCCATCGAGTCTACTCCTCCATTCAATCATGGCTGATAAGTTTCTCCAACCCATTCTCTTGTCTTCTCCCTGTAACCTTTGATCCCCTTATCAATCAAGAACCTATCTATCTCGGTCTTAAATACACTCAATGGCCTGGCCTCCACAGCCTTCTGTGGCAATGAATTCCATAGATTCACCACTCTCTGGCTAAAGAAGTTTCTCCTCATCTCTGTTCTAAAAGGTCTTCCCTTTGCTCTGAGGCTGTGCCCTCAGGTCCTAGTCTCTCCTACTAATGGAAACATCTTCCCCACATCCACTCTATCCAGGCCTCTCAGTATTTTGTAAGTTTCAATCAGATGCCCCTTCATCCTTCTAAACTCCATCGAGTATAGACCCAAATCCTCAAACATTCCTCAAACGGAGGGGGAGCCCAGCTGATAATTCAGTGGCCAGTATCTTTTATTAAAGGGCGCCTACCACGTGGGTGTGGACTCACCTTAAGAGAAACACTGGAGAAGGAGCAAATAAGATTCACAAAGATGACACAAAAATCGAGAGGGTATAGCCATCAGCAAAGACTGAACAAGCTGGGGTTCTTTTCTCTGGAAAAGAGAAGACTGAGGGGTGACCTAAGAAAGGTTTAAAATTATAATGGACTTTGATTGGGTTGAAGTAGAGAATTTGTTTCTACTTCTAGAAGAGACCACAACTACGGAGGCATAAATATAAAAAAAGTCACCAATAAATCCAATAGTGAATTCAGAAGAAACTTCTTTACCCAAAGAGCAATTAGAGTATGCTATCACAAGGAGTAGTCGAGTCAAGAAACATGGATGCATTTAAGAGGAAGCTCAAGTAGTACAAGAGGGAGAAAGGAACAGAAAGGTATGTTGATAGGGTTAGATGAAGTGGGATGGGAGAAAACTCATGTGCAGCATGAACACCTGCATAGACCAGTTGGGCCAAATGACCTGTTTCTGTCCTGTACATTCTATGTAACTAACTGATTATTATCTGCCACATGAAACAATGAGTGCTACAGACTGAGCCATACTGACAGGGAGGGCATTTACATCTGGGGACAAGAATTTCCTCTTTTGTAAAAGAAATAAAGATATTTTGCATTTCAAAAACAACCACCATTGAGTAGGCTTGAAACTAATCCAAGCCTCAAAGTATTCAACATCCTTACCTGCATGGATTGCGCTGTGTCCTGTTCAAATTTCCGAATATCTTCCTTGACAAGGATCATTTGCTCCTTCAGAAAGGAAGCTTCCTGTTTCAGAGCTTCCACATCCCGGAGAGCCCTGGGCATGTTCTGGAGTGCCTGGTGACTGGTCTCTGAGCGCAAAAGAGATTATAAGGTAGAAAGGTCATGCATACATCACACAACCAGACATTTTGCAACCTGCAGTAACTTGAGAACTGACACATGAGATGGAGCAATCACAAGAATAAGAAACAGGTCCACACTGAACAGACCTGCTTCTAATCCAATCAATACTATGTAAATACAGACACACTCCTTGGGGACCCTTTGCAAATACAATCACACTCCTCAGGGTCCTCCTGTTAACACTGACAAACTGTACAGCGATCCCCCATAGTGACACACATCAGGAACACCTTCTAAATAATGGCATATTCCCCAAGAATCCTCTGTAAATAATAGTACATTCCCCAGGGCTCCCCTGTAAATACTGACAACAGGGTACCCCACTAAATAATAGCACATTCTCCAAGAAGCCCCAGTAAATACTGACACACTTCTGCAGGTCCCTGTAAATAATATGCACACATTGGAACCCCTTTAAATACTCACACATGCCATGGGATCCCCTATAAGTATCACCACACTCCCAGGAACTCCATGCAAATACTGATGCACTCCGGGGTCTTCCTGTATGTAGTGACATATTCTCTGGGACCCACCTGCAAATGGACTACTGGATGAGTAATCCAAAGGCCCAGACTAATGCTCTGGGGACATGTGTTCTAAACCCACTACGGCAACTGGTGGAATTTAAATTCAATTAGTAAATCTGGAATTGAAAGCTAATCTCAGTAATAGTGACCAAGAAACTATCATCAATGGGTCATGTGGTTTACTAATGACCTTGAGGAAAGGAAATCTGCCATCCTTACTCAGTCTAAACTACAAGTGACTCCGGATCCAGAATAATATGGTTGACTCTAAACTGCGTTCTGAAATGCTCTAGCAAGCCACTCAGTTCAAGGGCAATTAGGGATGGGCAACAAAGGCTGGCCTTGCCAGCGACACCCATACACCATAAAAGAATATGTAAAAAAAAATACCGGCACACTCCCCAGGGCCTCCCCCTGCAAAGACCGGCGCTTTCCCCAGGGCCTCCCCCTGCAAAGACCAGCACGCTCCCCAGGGCCTCCCCCTGCAAAGACCGGCGCGCTCCCCAGGGCCTCCCCCTGCAAAGACCGGCGTGCTCCCGAGGGCCTCCCCCTGCAAAGACCGGCGTGCTCCCCAGGGCCTCCCCCTGCAAAGACCGGCGCGCTCCCCAGGGCCTCCCCCTGCAAAGACTGGCGCGCTCCCCAGGGCCTCCCCCTGCAAAGACTCAGATGCTCCCTGAGGCCCCCTTTGCAAAGATAGACACACCCCCATTCTCCCTGCAAATACTGACACCCCTGGACCCTATGCAAACAATGATACATTCCCGGGGTCTTCCTGCGATAATGACGTATTCCCTGGGACCTCCTGCAAATACTAACATGCTCCCGGGGGCCCCTTGTAAATAGTGGCACACTCCCAGGTACTCCCTGTAAATACTGACAGATTCCAGGGTAAAAGAATACACACCCAGGTAATTTGCAACACACCCGCACCTTCAATGGCATTGTTCACCTCCTGAATGAACAACTGCAACTTCATCACCAGAGTGGCAGCATGACTGTCCACCTTCCCAGGTTCCTCCTCCTGAACGGTCTTGAAAGCCCCATTCACCCAGTCCTTGACATCAAAGTTGTTGTCCAGGAATTTCGAGAAATCCATTTTTCGTGCTTTAAAAATAGACAAATCTCCTGCTGTGGAAACAAACTGTACTTCAACAAAGTCCCAACCATTCAACGTTCTGCCATGTCCAAGAGGAAACATATGCAAATGTGAGGAAAGAGGCTGCATGGTAGAAAAATACTAGAAACAATCAAGTCAAGGGAAAAACAGCAATCAACAACTCAGATGTTCACAGAAGGTCAACAGTTTGAAGTATTGACTGCAGTTTTACCCACTGATGCTGACCTGATGGATGTTGCCAGCTGTGTGTTTTTATTTCCATACTTAGGAACACAAAAACAGGAGGAGGCCATTTGGTCCCTTGAGCCTGTTCTACCACCATTCAGTAAGATCATGGCCAATCTAATCTTGGCCTCAACTCCACTTTCCATAACCTTTGACCTCCCTTAGAGTTCAAGGATCTGCCTCTTTCAGCTTTGAATATATTCAATGACTCAGCCTCCACAACTGTCTGGGGCAAAGAATTCCAAAGACTCAACTCTCAGAAGAAATGCATCATCTGCTTAAATGGGAGATCTCTTATTTTGAAACATACCCCCTAGTTCTAGATTTCTCAAGGGAAAACATCCTCTCAGCATCTACCCTATCAAGCCCCCTCAGAATCTTATATTTCAATAAGATTGTGTCTTTTTCTTCTAAACTAAAATGAATGCAGGCCCAAAGGCAACCCTTCCATCCCAGGAATCAGCCTAGTGAACCTTCTCTGAACTGCCTCCAATGCAGGGAAAGCAGCTGATTGGTGAGTATTTCTAGTCTTTAAAGTAAAAGTAAGGTCTTTAGTTTGTGTTTAGGTCTCTAATCTTATCTTTTCTCTTTTTCTTAAAAATAGCTTGTTAAGTATAAGATCGATACTGGTGTAAAAAAAACTATTTACAATAAAGCTTAAATAGCGGGGGATTCTTCAAGAGTAAAGGGCAGGAATATTAATTAGTAAATTAAATAAAATACGATAATGATGGCAGGACGGGTGATGTGTTGCTGCTGCAGCATGTGGGAGGGGGCTGGACACCAAGGTGATCCAGAGCGAACACGTCTGTATTAAGTGTTTGCAGCTAGAGGAACTTCAGATCCGAGTTGAGGAGCTGGAGTCCAAGCTGCAGACATCACGCCAGATCAGGGAGGGGGAAAGTTACCTGGACACTTTGCTCCAGGAGACAGTCACACCCCTCAACTTAGGTAATTCAAATTTGGCCTGTGATCAGGGAGAGAAGGGTGTGGTTATAGGTATGGGGTCCCAGTGGGTAGCATTCGAGGAGCCTTGGCCCCTGTAATTGTCCAACTGTTACAAGGTCCTTGCAAGCTGTGAGGATGAGAGAGGGGACTGAGGGAGGATGAGCAAACTGACTACGGCACTGTGGTACAGGAAACCATTCAAGTGGGGGGAGGAAATAGGAACGCAATAGTGGTACGGACAGTATAATTAGGTGGATAGATATTGTTCTCTGCAGCTGTGAGCATGAGTTCCAAAGGGCTGGAGAGGAACTTGGAGTGGGAGGAGAGGGATCCAGTTGTCATCATCCACGTTGGTACCAACGACATTGATAGGACTAGTAAACAGGTTGTGCTGAAAGAATTTGAATAGTTAGATGCTAAATTAAAAAACAGAACCTCCAAGGTAATAATCTGACGATTACTATCTGAGCCACAGACAAACTGGCATAGGGTCAATAAAGTCAAGGAGTTAAATGCATGGCTCAAAGATTGGTGTGGGAGGAATGAGTTTCAGTTCATGAAGCACTGCAACCAGTAGTGGGGTAGAGGGCAGCTGTTCTGGTGGAATGAGCTTCACTTGAACCTGGCGAATTGAATAACTAGGGCTGTAGAGAGGACTTTAAACTAAATAGAGGGAGGGGGATCTGGAGAGGGGATATGTAGGCTTACAAAGTAAAAGGATATGGCAGCATTGCAGGGCAGCAATCTAGGTAATGATTCCCAGAATGTGACAGGAAGGGACAGTGTACAAACAAAAAAAAAACAGCAACTAGGGTCAAAGGGGAAAACAAATGGTAAAAAGGCAAAATGATTAACTCTTTACTTAAAGGCACATAGTATTCGAAACAAGATAAGTGAATTAACGGCACTAATAGATGCTAATGGGCAAACTTAAATAAGGGTAATTACAAATGAATGAGAGTTCACTGGAGTGGACTGGGAAAGGAGTTTAGCAGAAAAGATGGTTGATGAACAATGGCAGACATTTAAGAAAACAGTTCATGACTCATAACAAAGATGTATCCCAGTGACAAAGAATGATTCTAGGAAGGTTAACCAAGAAAATTAAGGATAGTATCAAATTGAAAGAAAAAACATACAATGTGACAATGTGGCAAAAATTAGTGGTAAACCAAAGGATTGGGAAAGTTTTAAAAACCAACAAAAGGTGACCAAAAATATAATAGAGGGAGAAAATAAACTTTGAGGGTAAAAAAAGATAGTAAGAGCTTCTTTAAAATATATAAAAAGGGAGGGAGAGGCCAAAGTGAACATAGGCCTCTTAGAGAATGAGGCTGGGGAAATAATAATGGGGAATCAGGAAATGGCAGAGGGGTTGAATAAATACTTTACATCAGTCTTCATAGTAGAAGACACCACTAGCTTTCCAAAAATGCTACATAATTAAGGGGCAAAGGGAGGGGGGAGGAAATAGATACAATAATATCACGAGAGAAAATATACTAGGGAAACTAATGGGGCTAAGGCCGAAAAGTCCATCAGGATAAGGCCTGATGGGTTACATCCTAGGATAGTAAAGGAAGTAGCTAGAGATAGTGGGTGTTGATGGAAAACTTCCAATGTAACACCCTCATTCAAAAAGGAGACAAAAAAGCAGGTAAATATAGGCCAGTCAGCTTAATATCCGTCACTGGGAAAATGTTAGAGTCTGTTATAAAGGATGTAACAGCAGAGCATTTAGAAATGCATAATATGAATCAAGCAGAGTCAACACGGCTTCATGAAGGGGAAATCATGCCTGACAAATTTATTCGAATTCTTTGAGGAGGTAACAAGCAGGATAGATAAAGGGGAACCAGTAATGTAATATATTTGGATTTGCAAAAGGCAATAAGGTACCGTGCATAATGCCACTTAATAAGATAAGAGCCCATGGTGTTGGGGATAGTATATTAGCATGTATAGAGGATTGGCTAACTAAGAGAAGACAGAGTTGGGAAAAGGGGGACATTTTCAGGATAGCAACCTGTAACTAGTGGAGTGCCACAGGGATTTGTGCTGGGGCCACAATTATTTACAATATATATTAATGACTTGGATGAGGGAAGGGAATGTACTATCGCCAAGTTTGCGGATGACAAAAATAGGTGGGAAGGCAAGTGGTGAGGGTGACACAAGGAGTCTACAGAAGGATATAGGCAGATTAAGTCAGCGGGCAAAACTTGGCAGATGGAATATAATGTGGGAACATGTCAGGTTATGCACTTTGGCAGGAAGAATAGAGGAGCTGAATATTATATAAATGGAGAAAGACTGCAAAAAGCTGCAGCACAGGGATTCCGAGTGCATGAATCACAAAAAGCTAGCATAGAAGTTCAGAGGTAATAGGGAAGGCAAATGGAATGTTGGCCTTTATTTCAAAGGGAATGAGGTATAAAAATAGGGAAGTCTTGCTAAAATTATACAAGGCACTAATTAGACCACAACTAGAATATTGTGAACAGTTTTGGTCTCCTTATCTAAGGAAAGATATACTGGCATTGCAGGTAGTTCAGAGAAGGTTCACTAGGTTAATCGCAGGTATGGAAGGATTTTCTTATGAGAGCTTGAGTAGGTTGGGTCTATTCTCATTGGAGTTTAGAAGAATGAGAGGTGACCTTATTGAAACATAAGATTCTTAGGGGCTTGACAGGGTAGATGCTGAGAGGTTGCTGAGAGTCTAGGACCAAAGGGCATAATCTCAGAGTAAGGGGTCACCCATTTAAGACAGAGATGACGAGGAATTTCTTCTCTCAGACAATAGTGAATCTGTAGAATTCTTTACCGCAGAGGGCAATAGAGGCAGGGTCTTTAAGTATATTCAAGGCTGAGATAGGCAGATTTTTAATTAATAAGGGAGTCAAGGGTTGTAGGGAAAAGGCAGGAAAGTGAAATTGAGGATGATCAGATCAGCCACATAATCATTGAATGGTGGAGCAGACTCAATGGGTCGAATGGCCTACTTCTGCTCTTATGTCTTATAATCTATAATTTCCTGTTTTGTTTCCTTTTTTTCATGAATAGGGCCATTACATTCATGGCTTTCCAGTCCACTGGGACCTTTCTGGAATCCAGGGAATCTTGGAAGGTTGCAGCTAATTTATCCATCATCTATGCAGCCACTTCTTTTAAGACCCTAGGATGTAGGCCATCAGGTTCAGGGGACTTGTCAGCTTTAAGTTCCATAAGTTTTCCTAGTACTTTTTCCTCTAGTGATAATTATTTTAAGTTCCTCCTTTCTGCCCCCAGATTTTCTACTATTAATGGATGCTTTTTAGTGTCTTCTACTTCTACTGTGTATATGAGGACAGATGCAAAATATTTGTTCAAGCTCCAAAAAGGTGGAGGTGAGGTAGAATTGAGTGCCATTAGCTTACTTTTGGAAATTGACACTTCCAGTTGATGTGACTGAGGGTAGCATGTAGATAAGAAATAGGTTTGAACCAAGGATAGATCCTTAGGGGATACAAGAGGTAATGGTGTATGAGAGGGAAGAGAAGCCATTGCAGGTGATTCTCTGATTACGATTAGATAGTTAAGAATGGATCCCAGCAAGAGACTTAAAAAGAGCACGAGAGGTAGCAAGAGGGAGACTCCTGGCGAGAAGCTAAAAAGATTGAGAGAGGGAGACGCCCAGCAGGAGGTTATCCAGTTCAGTCCATTCAGTTGTTTGGAGAAAAATTTATAAGTGATGTCAAGGAAACAGGTAAGTGATCAGTTGATGAGTATTTTGCTCATTTATCTTTCAAAACTCAGGTAACTTACTAATAAAACCTTACAATTACTAATATTAGTAAACTTTACTAGCAGTAATAAAGTTTATTGGGAGTAGCAGGGTTTATTGATTATAGATTAAGAAAAATAAATGAATTAATACATAATAAATATGGCAGGGCAGATGGTGCGTTGCAATATGCAATCTGGCAGCTCCTGTACACCAGTGTGATCCAGGGCAAATACGTCTGTAGTAAGTACCTGCAGCTTCGGCTCGGAGTCAGTGAGCTGGAGACTGAGCTACAGACTCTGCAATGCATCAGGAGGGAGAAAGTTACCTGCACACTTTGTTCCAGGAGGTGGTCACACCCTTTAGGATAGTGTCTTCTGATTTGATCAATGATCAGGGACAGGAGGGTCCAACTGTGAGTGAGGCAGGTTAAGAGGATCAAGAAGGTAGAAGTGGTGGAGCCTCAGCCTCAGCAACTGTCCAACCAGTTTGAGGTTCTTGCAACCTGTACGGATGAAAGCAAGGGCTGCAGGGCCCACATTACATCACCCCAAACCAAGTTGCAGTCATCTGCTCCATGTAGCAAGGACACCATTGGAAAAGTAAAATACAACACCTACAATGAACTGAAAAAACAACACCAGCAACATGCAAAACATGGCAGTACTAATCCCTTCAAGATCACAGAACTGGAGGAAGCATTAAAGGGCTTAAATGTGGCAAAGCAGCGGGATACGGCAACATCGCACCAGGATTCCTGAAACAATTTGGCTCCCATGCTCGTGCCTAGCTGACAAAGTTCTACGCAAGAATCATCAGCTCAAACTCGCTCCTGAAGGTGTGATGTATGACAAAAATCATTGCCATTCCAAAATCTGGAAAAGATCTCACATTAGCGGTCAGCTATTGACTGATTTCACTACTTTCTATGTGCTTTAAGATATTTGAGCATCTTATCCTGCAACACGTATCTCCGGAAGTAGAGACCATCCTTAAAGTTGACCATGCTGGCTTCTGTCAGGATCACAGCACATGTAATCAAGATCTGGCACTCACCACCTACATCAAAAATGACTTCCAAAAGAATACAAAGACAGGCATAGTGTTAGGTCCTCAGAGCTACCTATGATACAGTGTGGCACACTGGCCTGCTCTTAAAGCTGTCCAGAATGCTTCCAACCAGAGTTGGGATAGTTGTTGACACACTCCTTCGCAACAGATGACTCAGAATCCACCCTGGGTAAAGGAGATGTGCATAGAGAAGAAAGGCCAGTAGGCCACCACAGTGCACCCTGGACCAGGTCCTGAACAAAGATATTACAAAGCTGCAGCACATGGCATCTCACATTAAGTCCCTCCAAAATCATATTCAGTGTATTCCACCTCCATTGTGCCAGTGCCAAACCAGAACTGCATATCTACATTGATGGCCAGAGACTTAAGCATGATCCCAGCCCAACATACTTGGGAGTGACTCTCAAAAGGACTCTGCCCTTCTGGGAACATTTGAAGAAAACAGCAGCAAAGTTCAAACCAGAAACAACCTAACCAAACCTGCTGGATCTACACGGGGTGCTGCTGCTACAATACTCTGGACATCATCACTTGCCCTATTATACTCCGCAGCAGAGTACTGTGCACTGTCTGGCAAATGTCATCATGCACACATCTTGTTGACACTCAACTGAATGCAACAGTGTGCATCATAACTGGAACTCTCCGCTCAACACCCCTCCCTGGATTCATTTCCTTGCAAACATCACTCCGCCACACATCCACCAAATGACGAAACCCACAGGCTGTTTGAAACCATCTATACTGCACCTCACTTACCACCCCACGATGATCTGCTCAACCCACCTATTGCCCAGCTTCCATCTCGACACCCCATATGGAGCACTTCTTGACCACGATCTACCAGCAAACATCCTCTGAGTCAAGGCATGAGAAACATGAAAAATCACTAACAAGTTCCTTGTGACAAACCCCTTCTGTCGAATGGCAGGTTTGAATTGCCACAGAAATGGTGGCTCTAACTAAATAGGTTCAGGATAGGCCAGGGCCCCCGTCCAGCCAACCTCCACCAACCTCAGTACAAACCTCTATGCACTTGTAAAAAGGCACAATGCTGCACATTACCGAGGAGTGCCCCTCGACAGGTTAAGTGGAGGACTGATCACCTAAACCTCAGCAAATGAGGAAAGAGAGAGCGGGGGAGAGGGGGCGAGCGAGAGAGGGGCCGCGAGAGGGGGGGGGGGCCGCGAGAGAAGAAAGAGAGAAGGGAGAAAGGGCGAGCGAAGGGCGAGAGAAGGGCGAGAGAAGGGCGAGAGAAGGGCGAGAGAAGGGCGAGAGAAGGGCGAGAGAAGGGCGAGAGAAGGGCGAGAGGAGAGAGAGAGAAGAGCGAGAGAAGAGAGAGAGAGAGAGAGAAGAGCGAGAGAAGAGAGAGAGATAGAGGAGAGAGAGAGAAGAGAGAGGAGAGAGAAGAGAGAGAGAAGAGAGAAAAAAGAGAGAAAAAAAAAGAGAAAAAAGAGAGAAAAAAAAAGAGAAAAAAAAAGAGAAAAAAAAGAGAGAGAGAGAAAGATAGATAGTGATAGCAGGGAGCAGTATAGTGAGAGGATAGACATAGTTTTTCTGCAGCCAAGAGTGAGAGTCCAGATGGCTGTGTTGCCTGCCTCTTCCCAGGGTTCAGGACATCTGGACCAAAAGCAGAAAATGTTGGAAAAACGCAGCAGGTCTAGCTGCATCTGTGGGGAAAGTAACAGAGTTAACATTTCAAGTCTATATGACCCTTCTTCAGAGCTTCTTCGGCACATTGTGCTCTGGGCTGGAGAGCAACTTGCAGTGGGAGGGGGAGGGTCCAGTGGTCATGGTCCACGTAGATACCAACGGCATAGTTAGAACTAGGAAAGAGGTTCTGCTTAGGGGATATAAGCAACTAGGGGCTAAATTAAAAAGCAGAACCTCAATGGTAATAGTCTCTGGGTTACTACTTGAGCCAGGAGCATATCGGTGTAGGGTAAATCAGATTAGAGTGTTAAATGCTGGCTCAAAGATTGGTGTGGGAGAAATAGTTTCGATTCATGGAGCAATGTAACCAGTACTACTGGAACGGTGTTCACCTGAAGAACTGAGACCAGTGTTCTGGGAAGTCATATAACTAGGTCAGTAGAGAGGGCTTTAAACTAAATTGTTGGGTGGGGGGTGGTGGTTGCTGGCGGTGAGGGATCAAGTTCAGGAGGATGTGATAAATTAAATAAGGATAAGGCAAAGCAAGAGAGCAACTTAGGAATAAGGGAAATGATAATCAGAGCATGACAGAAAGGCACAGAGTGTACAAACCTAAGAGTGCACCAGCAGGTAAGGCTAGAGGTTACAAAAATACTAAAAAGACAGAACTAAAGGCTCTGTATCTGAATGCATGTAGTATTCATAACAAAACAGGTGAATTGACAGTGCAACTAGAAATAAATACGTATGATCTGATAGCCATTAGACAGAGACAGCTGCAGGATGACAAAGGCTAGGATGTGAAGATTCAAGGGTACATGAAATTTAGGAAGGATAGCAAGCCAGGAAAAGGTGGAGTTAATTAAGGATGACATTGGTACAATAGAGAGAGATGACCTTAGTCTTGGAGATCAAGAAGTCAAATCAGTTTGGGTAGAGGTAAGAAATAGTAAAGGGAAGTCACTTGTATGAGTGTTTATAGGTCCCCCAACAGGAACCACACTATAGGATGAATTATACAGGAAGAAATAATGGGAACTTGTGAGAAAGGTATGGCGATAAGCATGAGCGATTTCAATCTAAATATTGATTGGATGAATCAGATTGGCAAAGGTAACCTGGATGATGAGTTCATAAGAGAGTTTTTGGGATAGTTTCTCAGAACAGCACATTCAAGAGCCAACCAGAGAGCAGGTTATACTAGATCTAGTGACAGGAACATAGGACTTAGGAGCAGTAGGCCATTCAGCCCTTTGAGTCTGTTCCACGATTCAATAAGATCATGAGTGATCTTAACTCCACTTTCCTGTCTGCCCCCCCATAACCATGACTCCCTTGTCTATCAAAAATCTGTTTAACCTTATCATGAATAAATTCATTGACCCAGCCGCCACTGCTTTCTGGGTAAGACAATTCCACATGCTAATGACCTTCAGAAAAAATTTCTCCTCATCTCCATCTTAAAAGAGACCTCTTATTCTTAGACTGTATCCCCTAGTTCTAGTCTCCCCCACAAATGCAAACATCTTCCTGGTATCAATGCTATCAAGTCCCCTCAGGATCTTCTATGTTTCAATAAGATCACCTCATTCTTCTAAACTCCAAAGGGTATAGGCCCAACCTGTTCAACATTTCTTCATAAGATAAGACCCTCATCCCAGGAAAGAATTGAGTGAACCATCTCTGAACTGCTTCAAATGCAATTATATCCTTTTTCAAGTAAGGAGACCAAAACTATACACAGCACTCCAAATGTGGGCTCACCAAGGCCCTATAAAGCTGCAGTAAAACTTCCCTACTTTTATGTTCCATTTCCCTTGCAATAAATGCCATCATTCCATTTGCCATCCTAATCACTTGCTGTACCTGCATTCTAACATTTATGGTTCATGTAGCAGCTCACCCAATGCGCAATGAGAAAGGATTAGTTAATTACGTTATAGTGAAGGTGCCCCTAGGTATCAATGATCATAATATAATTGAATTTCACATTCAATTTGAGGGAAAGAAGACTGGACCTAAGACAAGTGTTTTAAACTTAAATGAAGGTAATTATGAGGGCATGAAGACAGAGCTGGTTAAAGTGAACTGGGAAATTAGGTTAAGGGATAGGTCAGTAGAGATGCAGTGGCAAACACTTAAGAAAATACATTCCAGTGAGAAAGATAGACTCTAAAGGAAGGAGCCACCATCCCTGACTAACTAAGGAAGTTAAAGATATCAAATTGAAAGAAAAAGTGTACAATTCCACAAAGATGAGTGGCAGGTCAGAAGATTGGACTGAATATAAAGAAAATAATGACAAAAATATTAATAAGACAGGAGAAATTAGAGTACAAGGGAAAGTTAGCTAGAAATATAAAAACAAATGATAAGAGTTTCTACAAATATTTAAAAAGGAAAAGAGTAAATAAAGTGAACATTGGCTCTCTACAGTGAGTCTGGGGAATTAACAAAAGAAAATATGAAATGGTGGATAAACTGAACAGATATTTAGTGTTTGTCTTGTAGAGGATACAAATAATATTCCAGAAATATGTGCGAATCAACAGGCGAAAGGAAGGGAGGAACTTAAAACAATTACAATCAACCAGGAACTAAATTAGAACTAAAAGCTGACAAGTCCACTGGTCCTGCTGGATTTCATCCTAGGGTCTTAAAAGAAGTGGCTGCTCAAATTGTAGATGCTTTTAATTTTCCAAAATTCCTTAGATTCTGGAAAGGTCCCATCAGATTAGAAAATAGCAAATGTGACTCCACTATTCAAGAAAGGCAAGAGAGAGAAAGTAGGAAACTAACAGGCCAGTTAGCTTAACATGTTAGAGGGAACACGTTGGAATCTATTATTAAGGAGGTTATAGCCGGGCACTTAGAAAATCTCAACACATCAGGCAGAGTCAACATGGTTTTGTGAAATGGAAATCATGTTTGACAAATTCATTAGGGTTCTTTGGGGAATAACAAGCAACGTGGATAAAGGGAAACCTGTGAACCTAGATCTCCAGAAGGCATTGGACAAGGTGCCACATTAAAAGGTAACTATGCAAAAGAAGAGCTCATGGCGTACGGGGCAATATTTAGCATGGACAGAGGATTGATTAGCTTACAGGAAGCAGAAAGTAGGCATAAATGGGTCATTTTTGGGTTGACAAGATACGACGAGTGGAGTGTCCCAGGCATTAGTGCTGGGGCCTCAACTATATACAATTTATATCAATGACTTGGATGAAGGGCTTAATGTATGCTTGCTAAATTTGCTGATGACTCAAGGATAGGTAGGAAAGTAAGCTGTGAAGGGGACATAAGGAGTCTGCAAACAGATATAGTGTTATAAGATCAATTCTTGGGTCACTGGGTGCTAAATTAGCAGTCTATGGAGACTCTAACATTTGAGGTACAGAATGTTCCAATGCTTGTTACACTAGTTCCTGCCTAGTAACAAAGGCCCTCTTGCAGTGTTGTGATAGGTCACCAAATCAGTTCAAGGGTCAGTGAACAGCTCTTCTTGAAACAGTTAGTTTCAGGGAGTCTGTCAGGCAATAAATGCCACAAAGACAGGGGCAGGCAGAGGTCCCAGTTAAGTTAAAAAGTTAGAGAAAGGGTTGCAGGGAGCAGAATTTAAGTAAAAAGGGCCACTGGGGCAAAGATACCCCTTTGGAGCAGTGGTGTTTTGCTTGGCACGGCCACAGATCTGAAAGTGTGCTTGTAAGCTAATGTTCCAGTGTATGCAGGGATCCAGGGAGAATAAATTTGCAGAAAGTGAGATTGAAACCTTGTGAGGTGGGCCATTGTTAAAGCAGTCCAACTGGAAGCGACATTTGGAGAGAATTCCAACACAGGATCTTCAAATGTGGAGGTTGGAAACCCTTGTGAGAAAGATGAAGTTTCAGCTAGATTTGTTGGCTCACAATGTGACAAACGCCTGGGTAAGGTGTTGAAAAATCAGGCTTCATACTTACCTGAATGTTAGAGTATAAGACAGATTCGTAAACTGTTTTATAGTTCTGCCCTTGTGTGGTAAAGTTTATTTTTCTTTGTTCAAAACCCATGGAATCTTGTGACTTTATTCACTTGGTAAACATCTTGAATCTCATCTACTTTAAACAAAACATCATTGGTCCCTGCCTGGATCTCCCCCCACATCCCAGGGTCTGGCTAGGGATCGTATCAATAGTTTGAGTGAGCAAAAATTTGGCAAATGGAGTAAAATGTGAGGAAATATGTACTTGTCCACTTTGGCAGGAAGAATAGAAAAGCAGAGTATTATTAAATGGAGAGAAATTGCAGAACATGGTGGTACAGAGGGACCTGGGTGTCCAGGTACATGAATCACAAAAAGTAGTATGCAGGTACAGTAAGTGATTAGGAAGGCAAATGGAATGTTGTTGTTTATTGCAAGGGGAATGGAATATAAAAGTAAAACATAACATAAGAAATAGGAACAAGAGTAGACCAACTGGCGCCTCGAGCCTGCTCTGCCATTCAATAAGATCATGGTTGATTATCTTGTGTTGCGATTTCCACATTCCCATCTAACCCCAATAACCTTTGACTCCCTTGCCTAACAAGAATCTATCCACCTCTGCCTTGAAAATATTCAATGACCCTGCCTCCACCACCTTCTGAGGAAGAGAACTCCAAAGTCTCTGGAATTCCAACCCTGAAGAAAAAAAAATTCTCATCTCTGTCCTTAAAGGGCGACCCCTAATTTTAAAACAATGCCCCCTAGTCCTGGACTCACCCATAATAGGAAACATCCTTTCCACATCTACCTTGTCAAAGCTGTTTAGGATCTTGTATATTTCAACCAAATCACCCCTCACTTTTCTAAGCTCCAGTGGAAACAAGCCTAGTCTGTCCAACCTTTCCAGATAAGATAACCCACTCATTCCAGATATCAATCCAGTAAACCTCCTTTGAACCACCTCCAATGCATTTACATCCTTCCCTAAATAAGGAGACCAAAACTGCACACAGTAGAAATGTGGTCTCACCAATGCCCTGCATAACTGAAGCATAACATCCTTACTTTTATGTTCAATCCTTCTCGTAATACAGGATAACATTCCATTAGCCTTCTTAATTACTTGCTGTACCTGCATACTAACTTTTTGTGACTCATGCACTAGAACACCTAGATCCCTCTGCACCTGAGAATTATGCAGCCATTCTCCATTTAAGTAGTATTCTGTGCCTTTTTGTTCTTCCTGCCAAAGTGAAGAGCTTCACATTTTCTCACATTAAACTCCATTTGCCAGATCTTTGCCCACTCACTCAACCTATCTATAGCCATCTGCAAACTCATGTCCTCTTCACAACATACTTTCCTACCTATCTTTGTCATTTGCAAATTTAGCTACGTCTTCACTCCCCTAATTATGTCATTGAGTTAAATCGTAAAAAGTTGAGGCCCAAGTACAGACCCTGTGGGACACCACTTGTCACATCCTGCCAATCAGAAAAAGACCCATTTATGCATACTCTCTGCTTTCTGCCAACCAGCCAATCTTCTATCCATGCTAATATTTTACCCCTTACACCATGTGCTTTTATTTTCCATTATAAACTTTGATATGGCACCTTATCAAATGCTTTCTGGAAATCCAAGTACGGTACATCTACAGGCTCCCCTTTATCCACTGCGCATGTTACTCCTTCAAAAAAAAAACCAATAAATTGGTTAAACTTGATTTTCCTTTCATAAAACCATGCCGACTCTTCCCAATTGCCTTGAGCTCTAAGTGCCCAGCTATAACCTCCTTAATGATCGATTCTAATAGCTTCCCCACGACAGATGTCAAGCTAACTGGCCTATAGTTTCCTGTTTTATGCCTCCCTCCCTTCTTGACTAGAGGAATTATGTTTGCTACTTTCCAATCTAATGGAACTTTTCCAGAATCTAGCAAATTTCATAAAATTAACTCCAGCGCATCAACTACCTCATTGGCTATCTCTTAAGACCCTAAGGACGTCTTTCTACAGTTGTACAAGGTGTTGATGAGACCATATCTGGAGTACTATGTAGAATTTTTGGTCTCCTTATTTAAGAAAGGGTATAATTGCTCCGATGCAGTTCAGCGAAGGCTCACTAGGCTGATACCTCGTATGGGGAGTTATCTTACGAGGAAAGGTTGAACAAGCTGGGCCTTTATCCATTGAAGCTTATAAGAATAAGAGAGAATCTTATTGAAACACATAAGCTCCTATGAGGGGAACAAGAACTAGGGGACACAGTTTAAATATAAGAGATTTCTCCTCATCTTCCCCTTACATGAGAGACTTTTTCTTCTAGTGGGTCGAGTGCATTAGGGGCTCTTTTCTCCAAAGAGTGGAGGAGCCAGGGTCGTTGAACATTTTTAAGGCAGAGGTAGATCGATTCTTTACTAAGAAGGAGTGAAAGGATATCCGGGTAGGCGGGAATGTGCAGCTGAGGCCACAAACAGATAAACCATGATATTATTGAATGGCCGCGCAGGCTCAAAGGGCCTAATTCATATGGAACCAGGTGATTGCAGTCCCAATGGACAATGGTAGACAGGCATTGCAGGAAGGTGGCATTGGATTTATTCAAGGCAGAATTAGACAGACTTTTGATAGTTAAGGGAGTCAAGGGTTGGGGGCAGATGGCAAACTGGAGTTGAGACACAACCAAATCAGCCATGGTCTTATTGAATAGTGGTGCAGGCTTAAAGGGCTGAATGGCCTACTCCTAAGTCCCATGTTCCTATGGTGTGGTCAACTGCAGTTGAGAAGGGCAAGGGTGTTTACCGCGGTCATTGTTACTTAGAATGGCCGGCTCCTCTCAATCACACTGTGGTATCTTTAATATCCAAAGGTTAGTTGGTGAGCCCTAACCAGACATCACTGCAAGAATAAGGGTGAGGTTAGGGAAAGTTGTTTTCAGTGGAAGATTGTCAGGACACAGAATGTCTGGGCAGAAACAGCAGGCAAAGTAGGTTTCATAATTACTTTTACACAGTTACATAATTTACAGCACAGAAACAGGCCTTTCAACCCAACTAGTCCATGTATCTGTTTATGCTCCACATGGCCCTCCTACCATCCTACTTCATCAAACCTTATCAGTATGACCTTTTCTTCCCAACTTCACCCAGATGCACATCTAGCTATCTGTTAATATTCATCACCTCATCATCGTAAATGAAGTTTTCCCTACTGGTTTTATTGGTGACTATCTTATATTTATGGCCCTGAGTTTTGGTCTCCCCCAATCTAACCCCTTCAATAATTTAAAATCTATTAGGTTACCCTCAACCTTCTCCTTTCTAGAGAAAAGAGCCCCAGCCTGTTCAATCTTTCCTAAAAGTATTAGCCTAAGAAGAAATTGATAAATATTTCAAGACGAAAAACATTGAAACAAAAGGCTTCCACTTCTACAACCCTCTTCCGAATTGCAACTACTGCTGTAATGTAGGAAACAGCAGCAGCCAATTCCACAAACAGCAATGTGACAATGACCAGGTATTCAGTTTTAACGACGTTGGTGCAGGATACCAGGAAGAGGTCCTGTGCTCCTCTTGGAAGAGCGGCCATACGATCTTTAACATCTACCTGAGGGGGCAGATGGGGCCTTGGTTTAAATGCCTTATCTGAAAGGCGACTCTTCCAACAGTGCAACACTTCCTCAGTGTCGCCCCTCCAGCAGCGCTCCCTCGGCGGCGCCCACCCCCTGACGGCGCGGCACTCCCTCAGCACTGCAGGGAATGTCCGCCTGGATTTTGTGCTCTAGTCCCTGGAGTGGGTCTTGAAGTCACCGCCTATGAACTGGAGAACGCTGCGCACGGCGCCAGGCTGACACGAATGACAGTGAGTTTAATAGGGAGCTCGCCAAAGAGCAGGAACAGGTGCGATGGGCAGAATGGCCTCCTTAGATTTTGCACCCGAGATCCCAAAACCCGAATTCCAATGCCAGCCCGCTGAGAACTGAATAACACGACTTGGTACCTGTCCCCGGGCTCGGCTCCCGCCCCGTAAATAAAACGAAAACTCAGCGACGAAAACAGGGAAAAACCGCAGCTCCACCGCCACGCAACCGGAAAGTGAATCGCACCCGGTCACTGTCGCAAATCACACGCCGTAAAGTAACCTTTGGGACCATTCGGTCGCCATCTTGAGAAGGACATATTCCCCATTGAACGTGATATAAACAGCGCAGCTTGGCAATTAGCAAACCGAAATCAAACAAGGGGTCCATTGGAGGCTAAGGGCCTTTCCAACAGCGGCCCCGTCCCCGGAACACGGGTCAAAAGCAGGAGCTTTAGCTGATTTCCCTTTCTCCACTTCAGGGTAAAGTACCCAATGCCAACAACGTCCATACCCCATAAACGAATAAAAATGTACATACATATGATTAATAATTGAGAGAAAAAGACGCTGTGGATTTTCCAGCCTGTCCACACAGTTGCAATATTTTAATGTGTAACTCTTTCGAGTACAAACACGTTTCCATCTGTTCCTATTCAGATGAAGTTACATTGTTTCATAGTTTACCATTGTGAGATTTGAACCCTTGATAATCTTTTAAATGAAAACCAAATCAACAAAATCGGGATAAATCAGGCACAGCCCCTAATTCAGGTCAGCTGTAAAACCAAGAACAAAGTTTAAAGGAAACTTACAAACTTTAAATCAAAATGTGATTAAAGGGGTCAACAAAACACCCCAGTCCCCGCGGTGCCCACCGAGCACGGAAGGCCTCGAGAGTGCCAGCAGACACCGCGTGCTCCCTCTCCAGGGACATCCGGCAGCGAACGTAGCCGCGGAAGAGGGACAAACAATCGGGCGGGACTCCCCCTTCGATCGCCCGCTGCCTGGACCTGTTAATGGCCAACTTGGCCAGGCCCAGGAGCAGGTTCACGAGGAGGTCCTCCTCCTTCCCGACCCCCTTCCGCACCGGGTGCCCATAGATCAGGAGCGTGGGGCTGAAGTGCAAACAAAACATCAATAAAAGGTTTTTCAAATAACTAAAAAGGGAGTGCAGCCTACAACACCCTATGTATACATGGTCCACGGACTCCACAAGACTGCAAAAAGGGCACGTGTCCTGAGAGTCCGTGAACCTATGCATCCTCTTATTATAGGGGACTGCTGCATGCAACACCCTCCAACCCAGGTCCCCGATAGAAAGGGGGAGGACACCTCCGTAGAGGGCCTCCCATCGGGGGCCTCCGCCGCCGGATGGCAACAAGGCACGCCAGGGCGTGTCCGGTCGACGGACAAGGGCGAGAAAATGGAAGATGTGCAGCAGCAGTCCGGACAAAAAGCCCCTCTTTGCCGTGCCAAAAGGCACAGAGGGCATGTCCCCGAGGCGGCTCATATTGCGGGGCACCAGCACCCGAGGGAGGGTTCGGGGCTTGGGGCCAATGGGGAATTCTGTCCGAACAGGGGAGCGTTCAGACGGAAGACCACCGCGCATCTGGGCCACCTCAAGACCCAAAATAACGTCGGGTCCGAGCACGACCGTTCTCAGGTCTTGGATGGCATCGGCTGCGACCTGGACAATCACAGACGCGCGTCGCGCCAACTCCTGCGGGAGCATCCAGCCCAGTCCTCCGCCACCCAGCACGTCCCCGATCCTGGTCACCCCTGCGGCCACAGCCCTCCTCTCCGCCAACCACTGAAAAGGACGGAGGGGCGGATTCCTGAGCAGCGGCTCTCTGACGATAGCCGCTACTCCTGACGGGGGAGAGCTGCGTCGCGAGGCGACCACTTTCCAGACTTTGATCAGGTCCTGGTAAAAGACGGGCAACGCCTGCAAGGAGCCACCGAGGCCCAGCTGTTCTATAAACAGGAGCTGCACGTCATAATTCAGGCCGTGCACCTGACGGAAGAAATACGTCATCAGGGCACACCATCTAGGAGGAGGCTCGACGTAGAGGTATCGCTGCAGGGTCTGAAGGTGGAAAGTCGCCACCTGTGTGCGTAGGCACACTAGCGCCTGACCGCCCTCCCTAAGCGGGAGACTCAGAACCTCAGCAGCGACCCAGTGCAATCTTTTGTCCCAGAAGAAGTCGACTAACAATCTCTGGATTCTTGTGACAAAGTCCGGGGGAGGGGTCAAAGTGACCAGCCGATACCACAACATGGCGGCGATCAGCTGGTTTATGACCAGAACTTGACCTCGGTAAGACAGCACTCGGAGCAGTCCTGTCCAGCGCTGCAGGCGAGCGGTGACTTTCGTCTCTAGTTCGCCGGCCAGGATACCTCAGCAGGGCAGAGATGGACCCCCAGGTAGAGGAGGCTGGTCCTGCTCCAGGTGAAAGGCCTGAGCTCCTCGGGTAATAAAGCTTATTGGGAGCTGTAACTCTTTTGAGTACAAACCTGTTTCCATCTGTCTCAGATGAAGTTATATTGCTTCATAGGTAAAAACAAAGGAAACTGCGGATGCTGGAAATCCAAAACAAAAACAGAATTACCTGGAAAAACTCAGCAGGTCTGGCAGCATCGGCGGAGAAGAAAAGAGTTGACGTTTCGAGTCTTCATGACCCTTCGACAGAACTTGATTTCGAGTCCAGGAAAGAGTTGAAATATAAGCTGGTTTAAGGTGTTTGGGGGGGGGGGGCGGAGAGAGAGAGAGAGACAGAGGTGCTTGTGTAGACAAACAAGCAGTGATAGAAGCAGATCATCAAAAGATGTCAGTGACAATGGGACAAAAGAACACATAGGTGTTAAAGTTAAAGTTGGTGATATTATCTAAACGAATGTGCTGATTAAGAATGGATGGTAGGGCACTCAAGGTACAGCTCTAGTGGGGGTGGGGGGAGCATAAAAGATTTTAAAATATTTAAAAATAATGGAAATAGGTGGGAAAAGAAAAATCTATAAAATTTATAGGGAAAAAAAGGGGGAAACAGAAAGGGGGTGGGGATGGGGGAGGGAGCTCACGACCTAAAGTTATTGAATTCAATATTCAGACCGGAAGGCTGTAAGGTGCCTAGTCGGAAGATGAGGTGTTGTTCCTCCAGTTTGCGTTGGGTTTCACTGGAACAATGCAGTAAGCCAAGGACAGACATGTGGGCAAGAGAGCAGGGTGGAGTGTTAAAATGGCAAGCGACAGGGAGGTTTGGGTCATTCTTGCGGACAGACCGCAGGTGTTCTGCAAAGCGGTCGCCCAGTTTACGTTTGGTCTCTCCAATGTAGAGGAGACCACATTGGGAGCAACGAATGCAGTAGACTAAGTTGGGGGAAATGCAAGTGAAATGCTGCTTCACTTGAAAGGAGTGTTTGGGCCCTTGGACGGTGAGGAGAGAGGAAGTGAAGGGGCAGGTGTTACATCTTTTGCGTGGGCATGGGGTGGTGCCATAGGAGGGGGTTGAGGAGTAGGGGGTGATGGAGGAGTGGACCAGGGTGTCCCGGAGGGAGCGATCCCTACGGAATGCCGATAAGGGGGGTGAAGGGAAGATGTGTTTGGTGGTGGCATCATGCTGGAGTTGGCGGAAATGGCGGAGGATGATCCTTTGAATGCGGAGGCTGGTGGGGTGATAAGTGAGGACAAGGGGGACCCTATCATGTTTCTGGGAGGGAGGAGAAGGTGTGAGGGCGGATGCGCGGGAGATGGGCCGGACACGGTTGAGGGCCCTGTCAACGACCGTGGGTGGAAAACCTCGGTTAAGGAAGAAGGAGGACATGTCAGAGGAACCGTTTTTGAAGGTAGCATCATCGGAACAGATGCGACGAAGGCGAAGGAACTGGGAGAATGGGATGGAGTCCTTACAGGAAGCGGGGTGTGAGGAGCTGTAGTCAAGGTAGCTGTGGGAGTCGGTGGGTTTGTAATGGATATTAGTGGACAGTCTATCACCAGAGATTGAGACAGAGAGGTCAAGGAAGGGAAGGGAAGTGTCAGAGATGGACCACGTGAAAATGATGGAGGGGTGGAGATTGGAAGCAAAATTAATAAATTTATTTATTAACAAACCCGCTGACAAGGGTGGTGCTGTTGTTGTCTGGCGCACTGACCTCTACCTCGCGGAGGCTGAGCGTCAACTCGCAGACACTTCCTCCTACCTCTCCCTGGACCATGACCCCACCACTGAACATCAAGCCATTGTTTCCAGGACTGTCACTGACCTCATCTCCTCTGGGGATCTCCCTCCCACAGCTTCCAACCTGATAGTCGCCCAACCTCGGACGGCCCGCTTCTATCTCCTACCTAAAATCCACAAACAGAACTGCCCCGGTAGACCGATCGTCTCAGCTTGCTCCTGCCCCACAGAACTCATTTCTCATTATCTTGACTCCCTTCTCTCTCCCCTTGTCCAGTCCCTTCCCACCTACATCCGTGATTCCTCTGACACCTTACGTCACATCAACAATTTCCAGTTCCCTGGCTCCAACCGCTTCCTCTTCACCATGGACGTCCAATCCCTCTACACCTCCATCCCCCACCAGGATGGTCTGAGGGCCCTCAGCTTCTTCCTCGAACAGAGGCCCGAACAATCCCCATCCACCACTACTCTCCTCCGTCTGGCTGAACTTGTTCTCACGTTGAACAATTTCTCCTTCAACTCCTCTCACTTTCTCCAAATAAAAGGTGTGGCTATGGGTACCCGTATGGGCCCCAGCTATGCCTGTCTCTTTATGGGATATGTGGAACATTCCTTGTTGCAGTCCTACCCCGGCCCCCTTCCACAACTTTTTCTCCGGTACATCGATGATTACTTCGGTGCCGCTTCATGCTCTCGTCGGGACTTGGAAAAATTTATTAATTTTGCTTCCAATCTCCACCCCTCCATCATTTTCACGTGGTCCATCTCTGACACTTCCCTTCCCTTCCTTGACCTCTCTGTCTCAATCTCTGGTGATAGACTGTCCACTAATATCCATTACAAACCCACCGACTCCCACAGCTACCTCGACTACAGCTCCTCACACCCCGCTTCCTGGAAGGACTCCATCCCATTCTCCCAGTTCCTTCGCCTTCGTCACATCTGTTCCAATGATGCTGCCTTCAAAAACGGTTCCTCTGACATGTCCTCCTTCTTCCTTAACCGAGGTTTTCCACCCTCGGTCGTTGACAGGGCCCTCAACCGTGTCCGGCCCATCTCCCGCGCATCCGCCCTCACGCCTTCTCCTCCCTCCCAGAAACATGATAGGGTCCCCCTTGTCCTCACTTATCACCCCACCAGCCTCCACATTCAAAGGATCATCCTCCGCCATTTCCGCCAACTCCAGCATGATGCCACCACCAAACACATCTTCCCTTCACCCCCCTTATCGGCATTCCGTAGGGATCGCTCCCTCCGGGACACCCTGGTCCACTCCTCCATCACCCCCTACTCCTCAACCCCCTCCTATGGCACCACCCCATGCCCACGCAAAAGATGTAACACCTGCCCCTTCACTTCCTCTCTCCTCACCGTCCAAGGGCCCAAACACTCCTTTCAAGTGAAGCAGCATTTCACTTGCATTTCCCCCAACTTAGTCTACTGCATTCGTTGCTCCCAATGTGGTCTCCTCTACATTGGAGAGACCAAACGTAAACTGGGCGACCGCTTTGCAGAACACCTGCGGTCTGTCCGCAAGAATGACCCAAACCTCCCTGTCGCTTGCCATTTTAACACTCCACCCTGCTCTCTTGCCCACATGTCTGTCCTTGGCTTACTGCATTGTTCCAGTGAAGCCCAACGCAAACTGGAGGAACAACACCTCATCTTCCGACTAGGCACCTTACAGCCTTCCGGTCTGAATATTGAATTCAATAACTTTAGGTCGTGAGCTCCCTCCCCCATCCCCACCCCCTTTCTGTTTCCCCCTTTTTTTCCCTATAAATTTTATAGATTTTTCTTTTCCCACCTATTTCCATTATTTTTAAATATTTTAAAATCTTTTATGCTCCCCCCACCCCCACTAGAGCTGTACCTTGAGTGCCCTACCATCCATTCTTAATCAGCACATTCGTTTAGATAATATCACCAACTTTAACTTTAACACCTATGTGTTCTTTTGTCCCATTGTCACTGACATCTTTTGATGATCTGCTTCTATCACTGCTTGTTTGTCTACACAAGCACCTTCTGTCTCTCTCTCTCTCTCCGCCCACCCCCCCCCCCCCCCCCCCCCACACCTTAAACCAGCTTATATTTCAACTCTTTCCTGGACTCGAAATCAAGTTCTGTCGAAGGGTCATGAAGACTCGAAACGTCAACTCTTTTCTTCTCCGCCGATGCTGCCAGACCTGCTGAGTTTTTCCAGGTAATTCTGTTTTTGTTTTATATTGCTTCATAGTTTGCCAGTGAGATTTGAACTCTTGATACTCTTTCGAGTACAAACCCGTTTCCATCTGTTTCAGATGAAGTTACATTGTTTCACAGTTTTGCCATTGTGAGATTTGAACTCTTGATTTTCTTTTGAGTACAAACCCATTTCCATCTGTTTCAGATGAAGTTACATTGTTTCACAGTTTTGCCATTGTGAGATTTGAACTCTTGATTTTCTTTTGAGTACAAACCCATTTCCATCTGTTCCTATTCAGATGAAGTTACATTGTTTCATAGTTGGCCAGTGTGAGATTTGATCTCTTGATTTCTTTCGAGTACAAACCTGTTTCCATCTGTTTCAGATGAAGTTACATTGTTTCATAGTTTGCCATTGTGAGATTTGAACTCTTGATACTCTTTTGAGCACAAACCCATTTCCATCTGTTTCAGATGAAGTTACATTGTTTCATAGTTTGCCATTGTGAGATTTGAACTCTTGATCTTGGGGTTACAAACACAGTACCATAACCACTTGGCTATTTAGGCCAAGCCCGATACTCTTTCGAGCACAAACCCGTTTCCATCTGTTTTCAGATGAAGTTACATTGTTTCATAGTTTGCCATTGTGAGATTTGAACTCTCAATCTTGGGGTTACAAACCCAGTACCATAACCACTTGGCTATTTAGGCCAAGCTACTTAAATGTGTACCAGAATATATATACTCCAGGCTCCCCCTCATTGAGGATGGGACAATTCAAGGAGCCTCCCAATAATTATTTATTGTTCACCGCCATTCATGATTGGATGTGGCAGGGCTGCAGAGCTTTGATCTGGTCCTTGATTATTGGATCACTTAGCTACAATTATAGGATGCTGCTAAAATTTTTAGCATGAATATAGTGCTGGTTGGTATCTTCACCAGGTTTGTATGTTATTTTTAGGTGTGCCTGGTGGTGCTCCTAGCTGGCATGCTGTCCTGCACTCTTCATTGACCTAGGCTTAATGGTAAGGGTAGGGTGAGGAAAAGACAGGGCCATGAAATTTTCTGATTGTGGTGGAATATAGTTCCGCTGCTGCTGATGTCCAACAGTACCTCATGCATGCCCAGTTATGACCTGCTAGACCTGTTTCCACATCTGTCCCATTTAACTTTGTCTCTGCACGAAATTTCGGTAATCACTCCTACCAATGGACAGATGCATTGGTGGGGATGAGGTCAAGTTACTTTTGTCCCTTGTGTTCACTCTCTCACCATATGCTACAGAGTCAGTCAGGCAAATCTGTACTTGAGGTGGCGATACCAAGCCCCTTTTTCTAATGGATATTGTAGGCCCCTACCCTAAGTACATTCTTGCTCACTGCTTCTTCCAAGTGTTGTTCAGCATGGAGGTAGGTGGTAATCAGCAGGAGATTTCCTTGCCCATGTTTGACCGGGTGCCATTATACTTCATGGATCTGGAAACAATGGTGAGGACTCTCAGGGCCACTCCCTCCAGACTGTATACCACTGTACCCTATGGCACATCACTGGTTGGTGATGGAGTCTGGGATATGGCCTGGGCTATAAGGTATGATTCAGTGTTGCAAACTAGTCTGTGGTATAGCTCTCACAATTTTGACAGGAGAACTATGCAGGTCAAGACAGGGTGTGCCTTTGTCATATCGGGTGCCTAGCTTGGTCCACCTGATTTTATTCTTACTCGACATTTTTTTGGCTTGCTAGGCCATTTCAGAGGGCAATTAAGTGTCAACAACCTTGCTGAGTCTGGAGTCACAAAGTAATAAGGACTGCAGTTTTCTTCCCTAAAGGGTATTAGTGAACCAGATGGATTTTTACATGTTTTATTCCAGATTTATTGAATCTAAATTCTCCAGTTGCTGTGGTGGGATTTGAATTCATGTCTCTATAGTATTAATCCACGTCCCTGGATTACTCACCCCATAAGATAACCGCTATGCTCCGGTTCCTGACAATTAACTTAAATATTAACTGCCACTACCAAATTTAGAATAACTCAAATTTACAGTTGATAACAGTTACTTCACTGTAGTTAAAGGTATTTTTAATGTATTAATGCATTAAGCTGTGACACATGGGTTGGATTTCATCCTATAAGGAGGTAGTTGTTTCAGCCAACAGTGACAGTGGTGACAGAGATGATCCTTCTTTAACACGTGGGCAAACAAGTAGGATTTTCAAAAAAATTTTTATAAATCATTTTTAGATACAGTAATATAGATTTTGTAAAGAGTCTAACCTGTTAAGGGATTAAATAAGCCCACTAATGAGGTTTGAAACCAACTGTCAATCTATATTGGTTTACGTTTGAAAAACAATGTTTATATTAAATCTCTTCATTTTTAAGAATTTGTCTCAATTTATGAGTCAATGGGGTTGGCATTATTGTGGATAGAACATGTTGAAAGTTACTGGCCTACCTAGCACACAAAACATCTCCCAGCAGCCAGTGTGGATACACATTACTGGGAATCTGGAATACCTATAACCTGTAGGTCCTGGAGGTTGTACAGGAGGACAAGAATGTACAAAAAAACTGATAAGTTTTAAAAGATTTATTTTACTCTCAGCAGATAGAAATATTAAAACAGATTTTGTCAACAGTATACCAAAGTAAAGCATAAAACCACCAGTTCACATAACTTAAAATTACATGGCTCTGTTACAGCATACTGCCCAAGTACCACGAACAGGAGGTGCATATTATAACGACCTACATTCATATAGTGCATTTAATGCAGTAAAAGTCCCAAGGCACTTCACAGGAGTGTAATCAGAAAATAAATTGATACCAAGCCAAAGGAGACATTAGGACAGCTGAACCAAATGCTTGGTTAAAGAGGTAGCTTTTAAGGAGCATCCTAAAGGAGAAAGGAATAAGAAGTGAATTCAAGCGCATAGAACCTAGACAGCTGAAGGCACAACCATCAATGGTATAGCCATCATAATCACGAGTGCAGAGTTGGAAAAACCTTTTCCGAGGGTTTCAATTAAAACACTAAGATAAAACCAAAGTACTCTCTCTCCACAGATGCTGTCAGACCTGCTGAGTTTTTCCAGCATTTTCTGTTTTTATCTCAATTATAACATTCTTTCTGGTACACAATTTCCTCAGTGTAAGGTTCTCAGTTAAAACACTGCACTCCACCCTCAGAGAAGGATAATGAACCAAATGCACTATACAATGGAAAAAGTCAAATTTTATTTAAAGAGGCTTTTTAATATAAAACAAATTTGAAAATTGAACTTATGTGCAACTGTTTAGCAGTAGGAGTACTGCTAAGTTTAACAATGAGAATTATAATAATCTATAATCATAACAGATTCATGGTGATTTCCTCCCCCCCCCACCCCCGGCCCCTTCCACCCCCCTCCCCCATTCCCCCATTCTATTGAAGTGCAGGACTCAGGAAGCAGCACAGAACTCAGTTCCTACAGATTTCAAGCCTGTCCCTTCCCCCACCCACCTCACTGAATTAGCATCCAATCCAGTGCACAAATTGCAGTCTTAAAATATCACACAAAATCAATAAATCCATCTGCTACATGGAAAAAGAAATTTATTACATAGCACCCACAAACTTCAGGTATGTCCCAAAGTGCTTCAGATGCTATTAAGCTACTTTAAAGTGCAGACATTATTGTTAGGGAGAAACAGCAGACATCATACACAGCAAAATCCCACACTCCCTGTTAATTGAGGGAGAAATCCTTGCTCTCCCTTCAAATAGTGCCACAGGGTCTTTTACATCCACCAGGACAGATAGACCAGGTCAAACATCTCATCTGAAAGATGCATTTCTGACATTGCAGCATCCTGTCAGTACTGCTCTGAGTATCAGCCCAGATGACAGGTTCAAGGACTGAGTAATTTCCAGGCTACAAACTTCTAAGTATCAGCTGGAGTGCACCTTTATACATTAACATGATTTTACATAATCTGGATTGTAATATTGCTTAAATGTCCAACAGATCTACAGAGGTATAAAGCCTGGCAGTTACATTATTGCATGTTCTAAAATTACAAAAATATATATATATATATATATATATATATACACACACACACACACACACAAACACATACTTTGATTACATTTTCTCCAAACATTTATTTCTTTGACTGTGTCCAAGAACTTGCTTTTGCTTTTTGTAAATTGTCTCTTAGCTTAGAGGTGGCTGTGCAGAATTTCCAGATGGCATTTTCAATGGCGTGAGGTCTCCTAAACTTTACTTTCTGACCAGAAATTAATTTCTTCTTAAAGAGAGTAAAGCAACTGCCACCCGAGAATAGGTCGCTATTTCAATTAGACACACGGAAGCGAGTTACTTTCTTCCATACATTGAGTAATGCAAGCACAGAGAAAATTAAAGCTACAAGTGTCCAAACTGGATCACTGCATTTATGAAAAAACAGACCCACAATTGCTGCTGCGTGTCAAGGTGTCACCGTCATATATTGACCTATGCTATTCACATTGAGTGCTGCAGAATCTGATCACTACATCACATGGATAATTCACTGTTGGGGCAAAAGGACAAATTACTCAAGGACATGCAACGATTCTAGGGGCTGAATGGCCCATTTCTGTTCCTATGTACTCCCCTTTCTCCCAATATTAGCTTCTCCTGTCTCATTACCGCAGTTATTGATGTATGGTAGAGCAACATGTCAGAGCAGCCAAACTTCTGGTTGCAATTATTGCCAAGGATCCAAGGTGCAAAGAGTTGGGGACCTTGGAACTGAAAATTAAAAGGGACTATATCCTCTCCATCTCCCTTCCAGTGGTTGTGTTTGTGCTGGGAGTTCAATTCTGGATCCATAGGATATAAGTGATCGCAGCGAGGGTATATACACTGTGCTTTCCTCCTCATTGGTCTACTTCTGGGCCAGTCCAAGTTGGTCATTAACAAGTCCAGGCAGCAGGCAGTTGAGGGGGTCATTCATCCTGACTGCCTGCCTCCTTCTTTTCCAAGTTTACCTTCGCATCCCTGGAGAGGGAGCATGTGATGTCCACTGGTGGGGCTAGAGTGCATCAACACCCCTCAAAGTGAAATTTAATTTAATATGTTTTCTTTGTTTTGTTTTAGTTGTAATAATGTTGAAGTACCCCTTTCAATGGGGTTGATCATTTGTTTATTCTTTAGTTTATTTCTCATCAGTTTCGAAAAAGTATACAATGTGCCTTGTAAACAAGTGACATCTGCTTGTAAAACACAAATGCTCCAACACCCCAAATAACAAACATCTGTGCAAATTTACATTGCTTCCAGCTTCTATGCAGTGGCTGTTAGATAGTTCAGCATCTAATCAAACAGAACACCAAATCGCTGGGAGTATGTGAACTGTAGCAAATCTCCAGAGGTAAGTAAGGGTCAGGAAACGTGAGTATTTCTAGTGTAAGCAGGCAAACACGTTCGTTGCATCAGGTCCGGTGCATTCAGCAGACATTATGTACACTTGAGCCAAGGGTTAAGATCTGGGTCTCCTCCAATACTTAGTGGGTAAATGGCACTTCACAGTGTGGCAATGAACCACACAGATCAAAAGATATAACTGAGGTTGGCACTGGTGGGGAGGCAGAGTGGAGGCATGGTGGGCAGGGCATGAAGGAGGGTACATTCCCAATTGTTGATGCTGGGTATACAGTCTATCTGTGCAGAGGGAAAACGTCCCTTATGGGTGGGACTGCAATGCGTAGCATAATTGTGAGGGACGAGAGTGCATGTTGACACTGGATGTGTGGGGTCTCTATGGATGGGGAGAGCAATCCAGGTCGTTGATGCTGGGTGGGCAGGGATTGCACCTCTACCTGTGCAGCATAATGAGCATTAGTGACCACAAGTCATCGTCTGCTTGAGCACCAATTCTATAGAAAGGAGAGTAAACAAGAAGCAACATGGCAAAATTGTGTCCAGAGCTACCTAAAGTTGTAACATTTCCTTGCAAAAATAAAACTATCCCAACAATTATCAGTCACTCTCAGAGTGGAATCGAATATAGTTTGAGGGAATTCTGTGGCACTTTTGTTAAGAAAAACCATGATGATCCTTCATGTTTAGGGGTGGTGTCCCCCAGTCTCTGTGTCCTTCTATGGTCATTCTTCACTCCTCACAGACTGCCCCAGGTCTCTGTGGCTGGGAACTCAGTGACCTCCCCAACCTCTGTGAAGGGCTGTTCTGCCAAAGTGTAGAGTAGCTTAAAACGCAAACGTACCTTTTCCTGAAAACAGGCACAAACAAACAAATAAATAAATAATCACAATCCACACACTGGGGTTGGCAACGCTCCAGGTTTGTCCTGGGGTCTCCAAGAATGAAATTTATCTTAAGGACACAGCTGCGAGCGGGGGAAAAATGATCATAGGGCATTAAAGTTATCTTTGAGTGCTTTTATTTATTAGTTATAAAAATATTGAAGATGGGGAAAAGCTGTGACTGATGGTCAAGAATCATCCAATCAATTGATGGTGAGCTTGTTTGATGTCCAACTGGCTTGGGAAGGGAGGGCCTTGTGAGGAAGGACCAATGGGAGTGGGGAGGTCATGCATCATCATGAGGATTAGCCTGTTCGGTAGCCTATGTTGGGAGTGTGTGATCAGTTGGAAGTCACTTGACAAACACGTTCCAGCAATACATTCTCCGAGGGATAGAAACCATGACAGCAAGTTGACCCCTCACCTTTACACTGACCTCAGCCATCAGATTACAAAGTGCTTGTAATGGAACCAAGTCTTTCACCAAAACAATCTTCAACTCAATGAAGCACATAAGAAATAGAAGCTGGGGTAGACCATACAGCCCCTTGAGCATGCTCTGCCATTCAACGCGATCATAGTTGATCTTCTATCTTTTCTTATTCATTCGTCGGATTTGGGCACTGCTGGCTAGGCTAGCATTTATTGCCCATCCCTCACTGCCTTCGAGAAGGTGGTGGTGAGCTGCCTTCTTGAACCGCTGCAGTCCATGTGGTATAGGTACAGCCACAGTGTTGTTAGGGAGGGAGTTACAGGATTTTGATGCAGCGACATTGAAGGAACAGCAATATATTTCCAAGTCATGATTATGAGTGGTTTGGAGGGGAACTTCCAGGTGGTGGTGTTCCCATGTGTCTATTGCTTTTATCCTTCTAGATGGTAGCAGTCATGGGTTTGGAAGGTACTGTCTAAGGAGCCTTGGTGAGTTCCTGCATTGCATCATGTAAACGGTACACACTGCTGTCACCATGCATCAGTGGTGGAGGGACTGAATGTTTGTGGATGGGGTGCCAATCAAGTGGGTTTTGGCCTGGATGCTGTCAAGCTTCTCAAGTGTTCAAGCTGCACTCATCCAGGCTCCTGACCATGTGCCTTGTAGATGGTGGACAGGTTTTGGGGAGTGAGGAGATGAGTTACCCATTGCAGGATTCCTAGCCTCTGACCTACTCTTGTAGCCACAGTATTTATATGGCTAGTCCAGTTCAGTTTCTGGTCAATGGTAACTCCCAGGATGTTGATAGTGGGGGATTCAGCAATGGTAATGCCATTGAATGTCAAGGGGCGATGGTTAGATTCTCTCTTGTTGGAGATAGTCATTGCCTGGCTTGTGAGGCACAAATGTTACTCGTCACTTGTCAGCCCAAGCCGAGGAGCAAGTCTTGCTGCATTTGGACATGGACTGCTTCAGTATCTGACTAAATTTTACATCCAGTTTGAAGGAGAAAAGGAGTGGGCCTAAGACTAGTATTTTAAACTTAAATAAGGGCAACTATATGGGCATGAGAGCTGAGCTAGCTGACATGAACGGGGACACTAGGCTAGAGGGTAGACCAATAGAAGAGCAATGGGATACATTTAAGGGGATATTTCAGAATATTCAGAATAAGTATATTCCTTCTATAAAGAAATATTCTAAGGGGAGGATCCACCATCCTTGGTTAACTAAAGTAGTTAAGGAAAGCATCAAACTTAAAGAAAAAGCATATAACTGTGCAAAGAAGAGTGGCAGGTCAGATGATTGGTCAGAATATAAAGAAAGGCAGAGAATGACCAAAAGGTTAATCAAGAGAAAGAGTATGAGGGGAAGCTAGCTAGAAATGTAAAAACGGATAGCAAGAGCTTCTTCAGGTATTTAAAAAGGAAAAATGAGAGTGTTGGTTCCCTACAGAATGAGAATAGGGAGTTAACAGTAGATAATAAGGAAATGGCGCATGAAATGAATGCATATTTTGCTTTTATCTTCACGACAGAAGATATAAAAAACATTCCAGTAATACCTGTAAATCAAGATGCGGAAGGGAGAGGGGAACTTGGTGAAATTACTATCACTAGGAAAGCTTACTGAGCAAAATGTTGGAACAGCAGGCTGACAAGCCTTCTGGTTCAGATGGACTTCATCCTAGAGTCTTAAAAGAGATGGCTAATGAGGTGGCAGATGCATTGGTGTTAATTTTCCAAAATTTACTAGGTTCTGGAAACATTCTGTCAGACTGCAAAGTAGCAAATATAACCCATCTATTCAAAAAGGGAGGGAGGCAGGAAACTATAGGCCAGTTAGCCTGACATCTGTCGTGGGGAAAGTACTAGAATCAATCATTAAGGAGGTTATAGCTGGGCACTTAGAAAAACTCAAGGTAATCAGGAAGAGTCAGCATGGTTTTGTAAAAGGGATATCATGTTTAACCAATTTATTGGAGTTCTTTGAAGGAGTAACTTGCATTGTGGATAAAGGAAAGCCTGTAGATGTACTGTACTTGGATTTCCAGAAGGCATAAGGTGCCACATCAAAGGTTATTGCAGAAAATAAAAGCTCATGGTGTCGGGGGTAACATATTAGCATGGATAGAAGATTGGCTGGCTGGCAGAAAACAGAGTATGCACAAATGGGTGTTTTTATGATTGGCAGGATGTAATGAGTGGAGTCCCGCAAGGGTCTTTGCTGGGGCCTCAATTTTTTACCATCTATATCAATGACTCAGATGAGGGTAGTGAAGGCATGGTAGCTAAATTTGCAAATGACACAAAGATAGCTAGAAAAGTATGTTGTGAAGAGGACATAAGAAGATTGCAGACAGATATGACAGAGTGAGTGGGCAAAAATCTGGCAGATGTATAATGAGAGAAAATGTGAAGTTGTTCACTTTGGCAGGAAGAATAAAAAAGCAGAGTATTGCTTAAATGGAGAATGACTGCAGAATTCTGAGGTGCAAAGGGGTCTAGGTGTTCTAATGTATGAGTCACAAAAAGTTAGTATACAGGAACAAGTGATTAAGAAGGTTAATGGAATGCTATCCTTCATTACGAGAGGAATTGAACATAAAAGTAAGGATGTTATGTTTCAGTTATACAGGGCATTGGTGAGACGACATCCCGAATACTGTGTGCAGTTTTGGTCTCCTTATTTCACGAAGGATGTTAATGCATTATAGGCAGTTCAGAGAATGTTTGTTAGATTGATACCTGGAATAAGTGGGTTGTTTTATGAGGATAGTTAGGACAGACTGTGCCTGTTTCTACTGGAGTTTAGAAGAGTGAGGGGTGACTTGATTGAAGTATATAAAATACTGAACAGTCTTGATAAGTTGGATGGGGAAATGATGTTTCCTCTTGTGGGTGAGTTCAGAATTAGGGGGCACTGTTTTAAAATTAGGGGTTGCCCTTTAGGACAGAGATGAGGAGAATTTTTTTCTCTCAGAGGGTTGTGCAACTTTGCAACTCTCTGCCTCAGAAGGTGGTGGAGGCAGGGTCACTGAATATCTTTAAGACGGAGGTAGATTGATTCCCTTGCCTAAGGTTATCAGGGGTAAATGGGAACGTGGAATTAGTAATAACAACAGATCAGCCATGATCTTACTGAATGACGGAGCAGGCTCGACAGGCTGAATGGCCTATTTCCGCTGCTATTTCGTATAAGCCATGAATGGTGCTGAACATTGTGTGATCATCAGCGAATATCCCTCACTTCTGACCTTATGATGGAAGGAAGGTAATTGAAGAAGCAGCTGAAGATGGTTGGGCCTAGGACAGCTCACCTTCTCATCTACCTTAGCATCATCAGGAAACTTAGGTACATTACTGCCTGTCTCTTTATCTAAGTCATTAATATAGATTGTAAATAACTTGAGGCTGCAGCACTGATCCTTGTGGCACTTCACTAGTTACAGCCTGCCAATTTTGGACAGGAGAAAATGGGACAAAAGAAAAAGAGAGCAATTGTTAAACTATTTCTTCAGAGAAGCAGAAGCGGATCCTATTTCACATTGAGGTTCTGGATTGGGAGGAGGTCAGTGTTGCCTCAGAGTCTCCATGAATTGAGGATTAATCTCATGGACACTGTTGTGGCAGAAAAACCACTATTGCAAAAAAAGACAAATACTGGAGATGAAGGGTAAAAAAAAAAGACTAATCATCTATTCGGGTAAAGAAAAGTCCATTCGTTTTCCAATGGCAGGGTGTGCAGTGAGTGGTTAAGATCTGGAAAGCACTGCCTGGGAGTGTGGTGGAGGCAAATTTAAAAAGAGAAGTAGATAAATTATTAGAAGAGAAAAAGAATTGCAGGGCTACAGGGAAAGGGTAGGGGAGTGGGACTAGCTGATTTGCTCTTGCAGAGAGCCAGCATGTACACAACAGGCCAAAAGGCCTCCTTCGGTGCTGTAACCATACTATGATTCAATGCAGTGTGAGACGAAGTCAAGCATATGGGTGACCAATAGCTAGGCACACAGTACTTGGCAAGGTCAAGAATATGGGCAATCAAATGGAAGGAGATGATGTGATGAAACTTTCCAGAATATATCCAGAGTTGGTTTACTGAAAGCAAGAATGTCCATCAAATCCCTTACCTTCTGGGGATTGGCAAGAAGCATAACTTGTGAGATGACGGAAGGCGGGAGTACAGGATTGAATGCGGGAAGCTCTGTGCCAGAGGCAGGCTGCAGTTTCACCTTCATCATCTGGAAACAAACAAATAGCCAGAGCAATGAGTTGACAGCCATGACTCCTCCAACACAAGGTCACACTGCAGCATATAAATGGAGCAGACTTCCCTCAGACACAAGGCACAGACAAAGCACACATAAGTAACACTCATATCCGGTTAAACTTGGATGTGATTTATATGAGGGAAGTCACACAAACACATGCATCTGCAATGGGCAGCCTGCAGCCTTACCTTTGGAACTGCAGCTTGGAATGTGATACTCTTTATGGGTGTTGGCGCTGAGCTCAGCAGTGTGATGACAACGACCAAAAGATCAGGTCTCCCGGGAGGAGGGGCTTTAGCGAAGTGGAACAGGACTCTGAAACCATCTCTGTCGAAGGCTGTGACGGGTGGAATGCTACCTGCAGGTTTAATGGGGGAAAAAAGTTATGCTGGCTGTGCTACAGAGATAGACAAATAGGATCCTGTCCTGCTATTTTGGCTAATCTTACCAGGACTGCAGTATGGGGACTAAAACGGCCTATACACCCTAAACCCTGGAAAGGAAGGGTAGAACATCTCTCAACCAGGCCTAACAT